>OY282412.1:0-1471300 GCA_958295455.1 Coleophora deauratella
TAACCTAACCTAACCTAACCTAACCTAACCTAACCTAACCTAACCTAACCTAACCTAACCTAACCTAACCTAACCTAACCTAACCTAACCTAACCTAACCTAACTAACCTAACCTAACCTAACCTACCTAACCTAACCTAACCTAACCTAACCTAACCTAACCTAACCTAACCTAACCTAACCTAACCTAACCTAACCTAACCTAACCTAACCTAACCTAACCTAACCTAACCTAACCTAACCTAACCTAACCTAACCTAACCTAACCTAACCTAACCTAACCTAACCTAACCTAACCTAACCTAACCTAACCTAACCTAACCTAACCTAACCTAACCTAACCTAACCTAACCTAACCTAACCTAACCTAACTAACCTAACCTAACCTAACCTAACCTAACCTAACCTAACCTAACCTAACCTAACCTAACCTAACCTAACCTAACCTAACCTAACCTAACCTAACCTAACCTAACCTAACCTAACCTAACCTAACCTAACCTAACCTAACCTAACCTAACCTAACCTAACCTAACCTAACCTAACCTAACCTAACCTAACCTAACCTAACCTAACCTAACCTAACCTAACCTAACTAACCTAACCTAACCTAACCTAACCTAACCTAACCTAACCTAACCTAACCTAACCTAACCTAACCTAACCTAACCTAACCTAACCTAACCTAACCTAACCTAACCTAACCTAACCTAACCTAACCTAACCTAACCTAACCTAACCTAACCTAACTACCTAACTAACCTAACCTAACCTAACCTAACCTAACCTAACCTAACCTAACCTAACCTAACCTAACCTAACCTAACCTAACCTAACTAACCTAACCTAACCTAACCTAACCTAACCTAACCTAACCTAACCTAACCTAACCTAACCTAACCTAACCTAACCTAACCTAACCTAACCTAACCTAACCTAACCTAACCTAACCTAACCTAACCTAACCTAACCTAACCTAACCTAACCTAACCTAACCTAACCTAACCTAACCTAACCTAACCTAACCTAACCTAACCTAACCTAACCTAACCTAACCTAACCTAACCTAACCTAACCTAACCTAACCTAACCTAACCTAACCTAACCTAACCTAACCTAACCTAACCTAACCTAACCTAACCTAACCTAACCTAACCTAACCTAACCTAACCTAACCTAACCTAACCTAACCTAACCTAACCTAACCTAACCTAACCTAACCTAACCTAACCTAACCTAACCTAACCTAACCTAACCTAACCTAACCTAACCTAACCTAACCTAACCTAACCTAACCTAACCTAACCTAACCTAACCTAACCTAACCTAACCTAACCTAACCTAACCTAACCTAACCTAACCTAACCTAACCTAACCTAACCTAACCTAACCTAACCTAACCTAACCTAACCTAACCTAACCTAACCTAACCTAACCTAACCTAACCTAACCTAACCTAACCTAACCTAACCTAACCTAACCTAACCTAACCTAACCTAACCTAACCTAACCTAACCTAACCTAACCTAACCTAACCTAACCTAACCTAACCTAACCTAACCTAACCTAACCTAACCTAACCTAACCTAACCTAACCTAACCTAACCTAACCTAACCTAACCTAACCTAACCTAACCTAACCTAACCTAACCTAACCTAACCTAACCTAACCTAACCTAACCTAACCTAACCTAACCTAACCTAACCTAACCTAACCTAACCTAACCTAACCTAACCTAACCTAACCTAACCTAACCTAACCTAACCTAACCTAACCTAACCTAACCTAACCTAACCTAACCTAACCTAACCTAACCTAACCTAACCTAACCTAACCTAACCTAACCTAACCTAACCTAACCTAACCTAACCTAACCTAACCTAACCTAACCTAACCTAACCTAACCTAACCTAACCTAACCTAACCTAACCTAACCTAACCTAACCTAACCTAACCTAACCTAACCTAACCTAACCTAACCTAACCTAACCTAACCTAACCTAACCTAACCTAACCTAACCTAACCTAACCTAACCTAACCTAACCTAACCTAACCTAACCTAACCTAACCTAACCTAACCTAACCTAACCTAACCTAACCTAACCTAACCTAACCTAACCTAACCTAACCTAACCTAACCTAACCTAACCTAACCTAACCTAACCTAACCTAACCTAACCTAACCTAACCTAACCTAACCTAACCTAACCTAACCTAACCTAACCTAACCTAACCTAACCTAACCTAACCTAACCTAACCTAACCTAACCTAACCTAACCTAACCTAACCTAACCTAACCTAACCTAACCTAACCTAACCTAACCTAACCTAACCTAACCTAACCTAACCTAACCTAACCTAACCTAACCTAACCTAACCTAACCTAACCTAACCTAACCTAACCTAACCTAACCTAACCTAACCTAACCTAACCTAACCTAACCTAACCTAACCTAACCTAACCTAACCTAACCTAACCTAACCTAACCTAACCTAACCTAACCTAACCTAACCTAACCTAACCTAACCTAACCTAACCTAACCTAACCTAACCTAACCTAACCTAACCTAACCTAACCTAACCTAACCTAACCTAACCTAACCTAACCTAACCTAACCTAACCTAACCTAACCTAACCTAACCTAACCTAACCTAACCTAACCTAACCTAACCTAACCTAACCTAACCTAACCTAACCTAACCTAACCTAACCTAACCTAACCTAACCTAACCTAACCTAACCTAACCTAACCTAACCTAACCTAACCTAACCTAACCTAACCTAACCTAACCTAACCTAACCTAACCTAACCTAACCTAACCTAACCTAACCTAACCTAACCTAACCTAACCTAACCTAACCTAACCTAACCTAACCTAACCTAACCTAACCTAACCTAACCTAACCTAACCTAACCTAACCTAACCTAACCTAACCTAACCTAACCTAACCTAACCTAACCTAACCTAACCTAACCTAACCTAACCTAACCTAACCTAACCTAACCTAACCTAACCTAACCTAACCTAACCTAACCTAACCTAACCTAACCTAACCTAACCTAACCTAACCTAACCTAACCTAACCTAACCTAACCTAACCTAACCTAACCTAACCTAACCTAACCTAACCTAACCTAACCTAACCTAACCTAACCTAACCTAACCTAACCTAACCTAACCTAACCTAACCTAACCTAACCTAACCTAACCTAACCTAACCTAACCTAACCTAACCTAACCTAACCTAACCTAACCTAACCTAACCTAACCTAACCTAACCTAACCTAACCTAACCTAACCTAACCTAACCTAACCTAACCTAACCTAACCTAACCTAACCTAACCTAACCTAACCTAACCTAACCTAACCTAACCTAACCTAACCTAACCTAACCTAACCTAACCTAACCTAACCTAACCTAACCTAACCTAACCTAACCTAACCTAACCTAACCTAACCTAACCTAACCTAACCTAACCTAACCTAACCTAACCTAACCTAACCTAACCTAACCTAACCTAACCTAACCTAACCTAACCTAACCTAACCTAACCTAACCTAACCTAACCTAACCTAACCTAACCTAACCTAACCTAACCTAACCTAACCTAACCTAACCTAACCTAACCTAACCTAACCTAACCTAACCTAACCTAACCTAACCTAACCTAACCTAACCTAACCTAACCTAACCTAACCTAACCTAACCTAACCTAACCTAACCTAACCTAACCTAACCTAACCTAACCTAACCTAACCTAACCTAACCTAACCTAACCTAACCTAACCTAACCTAACCTAACCTAACCTAACCTAACCTAACCTAACCTAACCTAACCTAACCTAACCTAACCTAACCTAACCTAACCTAACCTAACCTAACCTAACCTAACCTAACCTAACCTAACCTAACCTAACCTAACCTAACCTAACCTAACCTAACCTAACCTAACCTAACCTAACCTAACCTAACCTAACCTAACCTAACCTAACCTAACCTAACCTAACCTAACCTAACCTAACCTAACCTAACCTAACCTAACCTAACCTAACCTAACCTAACCTAACCTAACCTAACCTAACCTAACCTAACCTAACCTAACCTAACCTAACCTAACCTAACCTAACCTAACCTAACCTAACCTAACCTAACCTAACCTAACCTAACCTAACCTAACCTAACCTAACCTAACCTAACCTAACCTAACCTAACCTAACCTAACCTAACCTAACCTAACCTAACCTAACCTAACCTAACCTAACCTAACCTAACCTAACCTAACCTAACCTAACCTAACCTAACCTAACCTAACCTAACCTAACCTAACCTAACCTAACCTAACCTAACCTAACCTAACCTAACCTAACCTAACCTAACCTAACCTAACCTAACCTAACCTAACCTAACCTAACCTAACCTAACCTAACCTAACCTAACCTAACCTAACCTAACCTAACCTAACCTAACCTAACCTAACCTAACCTAACCTAACCTAACCTAACCTAACCTAACCTAACCTAACCTAACCTAACCTAACCTAACCTAACCTAACCTAACCTAACCTAACCTAACCTAACCTAACCTAACCTAACCTAACCTAACCTAACCTAACCTAACCTAACCTAACCTAACCTAACCTAACCTAACCTAACCTAACCTAACCTAACCTAACCTAACCTAACCTAACCTAACCTAACCTAACCTAACCTAACCTAACCTAACCTAACCTAACCTAACCTAACCTAACCTAACCTAACCTAACCTAACCTAACCTAACCTAACCTAACCTAACCTAACCTAACCTAACCTAACCTAACCTAACCTAACCTAACCTAACCTAACCTAACCTAACCTAACCTAACCTAACCTAACCTAACCTAACCTAACCTAACCTAACCTAACCTAACCTAACCTAACCTAACCTAACCTAACCTAACCTAACCTAACCTAACCTAACCTAACCTAACCTAACCTAACCTAACCTAACCTAACCTAACCTAACCTAACCTAACCTAACCTAACCTAACCTAACCTAACCTAACCTAACCTAACCTAACCTAACCTAACCTAACCTAACCTAACCTAACCTAACCTAACCTAACCTAACCTAACCTAACCTAACCTAACCTAACCTAACCTAACCTAACCTAACCTAACCTAACCTAACCTAACCTAACCTAACCTAACCTAACCTAACCTAACCTAACCTAACCTAACCTAACCTAACCTAACCTAACCTAACCTAACCTAACCTAACCTAACCTAACCTAACCTAACCTAACCTAACCTAACCTAACCTAACCTAACCTAACCTAACCTAACCTAACCTAACCTAACCTAACCTAACCTAACCTAACCTAACCTAACCTAACCTAACCTAACCTAACCTAACCTAACCTAACCTAACCTAACCTAACCTAACCTAACCTAACCTAACCTAACCTAACCTAACCTAACCTAACCTAACCTAACCTAACCTAACCTAACCTAACCTAACCTAACCTAACCTAACCTAACCTAACCTAACCTAACCTAACCTAACCTAACCTAACCTAACCTAACCTAACCTAACCTAACCTAACCTAACCTAACCTAACCTAACCTAACCTAACCTAACCTAACCTAACCTAACCTAACCTAACCTAACCTAACCTAACCTAACCTAACCTAACCTAACCTAACCTAACCTAACCTAACCTAACCTAACCTAACCTAACCTAACCTAACCTAACCTAACCTAACCTAACCTAACCTAACCTAACCTAACCTAACCTAACCTAACCTAACCTAACCTAACCTAACCTAACCTAACCTAACCTAACCTAACCTAACCTAACCTAACCTAACCTAACCTAACCTAACCTAACCTAACCTAACCTAACCTAACCTAACCTAACCTAACCTAACCTAACCTAACCTAACCTAACCTAACCTAACCTAACCTAACCTAACCTAACCTAACCTAACCTAACCTAACCTAACCTAACCTAACCTAACCTAACCTAACCTAACCTAACCTAACCTAACCTAACCTAACCTAACCTAACCTAACCTAACCTAACCTAACCTAACCTAACCTAACCTAACCTAACCTAACCTAACCTAACCTAACCTAACCTAACCTAACCTAACCTAACCTAACCTAACCTAACCTAACCTAACCTAACCTAACCTAACCTAACCTAACCTAACCTAACCTAACCTAACCTAACCTAACCTAACCTAACCTAACCTAACCTAACCTAACCTAACCTAACCTAACCTAACCTAACCTAACCTAACCTAACCTAACCTAACCTAACCTAACCTAACCTAACCTAACCTAACCTAACCTAACCTAACCTAACCTAACCTAACCTAACCTAACCTAACCTAACCTAACCTAACCTAACCTAACCTAACCTAACCTAACCTAACCTAACCTAACCTAACCTAACCTAACCTAACCTAACCTAACCTAACCTAACCTAACCTAACCTAACCTAACCTAACCTAACCTAACCTAACCTAACCTAACCTAACCTAACCTAACCTAACCTAACCTAACCTAACCTAACCTAACCTAACCTAACCTAACCTAACCTAACCTAACCTAACCTAACCTAACCTAACCTAACCTAACCTAACCTAACCTAACCTAACCTAACCTAACCTAACCTAACCTAACCTAACCTAACCTAACCTAACCTAACCTAACCTAACCTAACCTAACCTAACCTAACCTAACCTAACCTAACCTAACCTAACCTAACCTAACCTAACCTAACCTAACCTAACCTAACCTAACCTAACCTAACCTAACCTAACCTAACCTAACCTAACCTAACCTAACCTAACCTAACCTAACCTAACCTAACCTAACCTAACCTAACCTAACCTAACCTAACCTAACCTAACCTAACCTAACCTAACCTAACCTAACCTAACCTAACCTAACCTAACCTAACCTAACCTAACCTAACCTAACCTAACCTAACCTAACCTAACCTAACCTAACCTAACCTAACCTAACCTAACCTAACCTAACCTAACCTAACCTAACCTAACCTAACCTAACCTAACCTAACCTAACCTAACCTAACCTAACCTAACCTAACCTAACCTAACCTAACCTAACCTAACCTAACCTAACCTAACCTAACCTAACCTAACCTAACCTAACCTAACCTAACCTAACCTAACCTAACCTAACCTAACCTAACCTAACCTAACCTAACCTAACCTAACCTAACCTAACCTAACCTAACCTAACCTAACCTAACCTAACCTAACCTAACCTAACCTAACCTAACCTAACCTAACCTAACCTAACCTAACCTAACCTAACCTAACCTAACCTAACCTAACCTAACCTAACCTAACCTAACCTAACCTAACCTAACCTAACCTAACCTAACCTAACCTAACCTAACCTAACCTAACCTAACCTAACCTAACCTAACCTAACCTAACCTAACCTAACCTAACCTAACCTAACCTAACCTAACCTAACCTAACCTAACCTAACCTAACCTAACCTAACCTAACCTAACCTAACCTAACCTAACCTAACCTAACCTAACCTAACCTAACCTAACCTAACCTAACCTAACCTAACCTAACCTAACCTAACCTAACCTAACCTAACCTAACCTAACCTAACCTAACCTAACCTAACCTAACCTAACCTAACCTAACCTAACCTAACCTAACCTAACCTAACCTAACCTAACCTAACCTAACCTAACCTAACCTAACCTAACCTAACCTAACCTAACCTAACCTAACCTAACCTAACCTAACCTAACCTAACCTAACCTAACCTAACCTAACCTAACCTAACCTAACCTAACCTAACCTAACCTAACCTAACCTAACCTAACCTAACCTAACCTAACCTAACCTAACCTAACCTAACCTAACCTAACCTAACCTAACCTAACCTAACCTAACCTAACCTAACCTAACCTAACCTAACCTAACCTAACCTAACCTAACCTAACCTAACCTAACCTAACCTAACCTAACCTAACCTAACCTAACCTAACCTAACCTAACCTAACCTAACCTAACCTAACCTAACCTAACCTAACCTAACCTAACCTAACCTAACCTAACCTAACCTAACCTAACCTAACCTAACCTAACCTAACCTAACCTAACCTAACCTAACCTAACCTAACCTAACCTAACCTAACCTAACCTAACCTAACCTAACCTAACCTAACCTAACCTAACCTAACCTAACCTAACCTAACCTAACCTAACCTAACCTAACCTAACCTAACCTAACCTAACCTAACCTAACCTAACCTAACCTAACCTAACCTAACCTAACCTAACCTAACCTAACCTAACCTAACCTAACCTAACCTAACCTAACCTAACCTAACCTAACCTAACCTAACCTAACCTAACCTAACCTAACCTAACCTAACCTAACCTAACCTAACCTAACCTAACCTAACCTAACCTAACCTAACCTAACCTAACCTAACCTAACCTAACCTAACCTAACCTAACCTAACCTAACCTAACCTAACCTAACCTAACCTAACCTAACCTAACCTAACCTAACCTAACCTAACCTAACCTAACCTAACCTAACCTAACCTAACCTAACCTAACCTAACCTAACCTAACCTAACCTAACCTAACCTAACCTAACCTAACCTAACCTAACCTAACCTAACCTAACCTAACCTAACCTAACCTAACCTAACCTAACCTAACCTAACCTAACCTAACCTAACCTAACCTAACCTAACCTAACCTAACCTAACCTAACCTAACCTAACCTAACCTAACCTAACCTAACCTAACCTAACCTAACCTAACCTAACCTAACCTAACCTAACCTAACCTAACCTAACCTAACCTAACCTAACCTAACCTAACCTAACCTAACCTAACCTAACCTAACCTAACCTAACCTAACCTAACCTAACCTAACCTAACCTAACCTAACCTAACCTAACCTAACCTAACCTAACCTAACCTAACCTAACCTAACCTAACCTAACCTAACCTAACCTAACCTAACCTAACCTAACCTAACCTAACCTAACCTAACCTAACCTAACCTAACCTAACCTAACCTAACCTAACCTAACCTAACCTAACCTAACCTAACCTAACCTAACCTAACCTAACCTAACCTAACCTAACCTAACCTAACCTAACCTAACCTAACCTAACCTAACCTAACCTAACCTAACCTAACCTAACCTAACCTAACCTAACCTAACCTAACCTAACCTAACCTAACCTAACCTAACCTAACCTAACCTAACCTAACCTAACCTAACCTAACCTAACCTAACCTAACCTAACCTAACCTAACCTAACCTAACCTAACCTAACCTAACCTAACCTAACCTAACCTAACCTAACCTAACCTAACCTAACCTAACCTAACCTAACCTAACCTAACCTAACCTAACCTAACCTAACCTAACCTAACCTAACCTAACCTAACCTAACCTAACCTAACCTAACCTAACCTAACCTAACCTAACCTAACCTAACCTAACCTAACCTAACCTAACCTAACCTAACCTAACCTAACCTAACCTAACCTAACCTAACCTAACCTAACCTAACCTAACCTAACCTAACCTAACCTAACCTAACCTAACCTAACCTAACCTAACCTAACCTAACCTAACCTAACCTAACCTAACCTAACCTAACCTAACCTAACCTAACCTAACCTAACCTAACCTAACCTAACCTAACCTAACCTAACCTAACCTAACCTAACCTAACCTAACCTAACCTAACCTAACCTAACCTAACCTAACCTAACCTAACCTAACCTAACCTAACCTAACCTAACCTAACCTAACCTAACCTAACCTAACCTAACCTAACCTAACCTAACCTAACCTAACCTAACCTAACCTAACCTAACCTAACCTAACCTAACCTAACCTAACCTAACCTAACCTAACCTAACCTAACCTAACCTAACCTAACCTAACCTAACCTAACCTAACCTAACCTAACCTAACCTAACCTAACCTAACCTAACCTAACCTAACCTAACCTAACCTAACCTAACCTAACCTAACCTAACCTAACCTAACCTAACCTAACCTAACCTAACCTAACCTAACCTAACCTAACCTAACCTAACCTAACCTAACCTAACCTAACCTAACCTAACCTAACCTAACCTAACCTAACCTAACCTAACCTAACCTAACCTAACCTAACCTAACCTAACCTAACCTAACCTAACCTAACCTAACCTAACCTAACCTAACCTAACCTAACCTAACCTAACCTAACCTAACCTAACCTAACCTAACCTAACCTAACCTAACCTAACCTAACCTAACCTAACCTAACCTAACCTAACCTAACCTAACCTAACCTAACCTAACCTAACCTAACCTAACCTAACCTAACCTAACCTAACCTAACCTAACCTAACCTAACCTAACCTAACCTAACCTAACCTAACCTAACCTAACCTAACCTAACCTAACCTAACCTAACCTAACCTAACCTAACCTAACCTAACCTAACCTAACCTAACCTAACCTAACCTAACCTAACCTAACCTAACCTAACCTAACCTAACCTAACCTAACCTAACCTAACCTAACCTAACCTAACCTAACCTAACCTAACCTAACCTAACCTAACCTAACCTAACCTAACCTAACCTAACCTAACCTAACCTAACCTAACCTAACCTAACCTAACCTAACCTAACCTAACCTAACCTAACCTAACCTAACCTAACCTAACCTAACCTAACCTAACCTAACCTAACCTAACCTAACCTAACCTAACCTAACCTAACCTAACCTAACCTAACCTAACCTAACCTAACCTAACCTAACCTAACCTAACCTAACCTAACCTAACCTAACCTAACCTAACCTAACCTAACCTAACCTAACCTAACCTAACCTAACCTAACCTAACCTAACCTAACCTAACCTAACCTAACCTAACCTAACCTAACCTAACCTAACCTAACCTAACCTAACCTAACCTAACCTAACCTAACCTAACCTAACCTAACCTAACCTAACCTAACCTAACCTAACCTAACCTAACCTAACCTAACCTAACCTAACCTAACCTAACCTAACCTAACCTAACCTAACCTAACCTAACCTAACCTAACCTAACCTAACCTAACCTAACCTAACCTAACCTAACCTAACCTAACCTAACCTAACCTAACCTAACCTAACCTAACCTAACCTAACCTAACCTAACCTAACCTAACCTAACCTAACCTAACCTAACCTAACCTAACCTAACCTAACCTAACCTAACCTAACCTAACCTAACCTAACCTAACCTAACCTAACCTAACCTAACCTAACCTAACCTAACCACTCTCTCCTCGACGCTCCTGTGTGTCGGACGTGTTACATTTCGCTGGGGACACGGTGACTTGGGTGACTTCGGTGACGGGGACGGTGACTTGGGTGACAGTGACGCCGGTGACGGTGACACGGGTGACGGTGACTTGGTGACAGTGACTTGAGTGACGGGGACGTCGGTGACGGTTACGTCGGTGACAGTGCCCCCGGTGACGGTGACGCAGGTGGCGGTGACGCTTGTGACGGGTGACGTGGGTGACTTTTGTCACCCGGGCGGCGCGTTTGGTGCTTCTGCGCGAGTGACACGTGGCGGCCCGTTGCGCGCCTTATGTGTGTACTTAAGTGGCTCTCTGCCGCGGTGTTGTCTCTGACCGTCGCGCGATCTGTGTAGTTGGTGCTTGTCTCTTTGCTCCTGTGTTGTGCTCGGTTACTTAAAGTGTATCTAGTGCTGCACTATGTCACAAGACAGCCCCCGCGCTCTCGGTGATGATCTGGTTCTCTCTGATGAGGAGGGCCTTGACGACTCAGCTATGCCCAGAACCAACAGACCGGTGAGTCTTTGTGATAGTTTCCGCAATGAACTCTTTAACAAGACCAAGGCAATACTCGCAAAATTGAATGAGGGTAAGAGCCTCACCAAGGTGAATAAGGAGTCCATTCATGAACTGGTGGTAGAAATTCAGACGATTACGGATATTTTCTGTAAGCATACGAGCCTTCGCCAATCCGACTCTTCGTCTCCGGCCGCCCTCGACTCCAACTCTGTCGAGATTCTCAGGGCTACGATCAAGGAGGAGGTCGCTAAGGTTTCTCTTAACCTGGCCAAGCCCACTCGGCCCACATACGCCTCTATTCTTGAAGGTAAACCATCCTCTGAATTAGTTCCTACATACAAACCAGCTCTCATTGTGACCCCCAATACCGAGGTCACTTCTCCAACTGAGACGCTCCAATGCTGGAAACAGAGTGTCTCTTTCAAGGATACCAATTTTTCTCCAGCCCAGGTTAAATATTTGTCCAACGGCAAAATTAGAGTTGAATTTGACACTCTAGAGCACAGAGAGATTGCGCTTCGCAAGGTGAAGGATAGTCGCGCTAATCTGGTAAGTGCCGAACCGTCCAAAACTCTTAAACCTATGATTATTCTTAAGGGAATATCGGAGGACGTTCCACCTGAAGAGCTCCCGGATCTGATATTTAGACAAAATGAGTGCGTCGGTAGCGTGAGTAATGACAGAAATGACTTGCTTTTTAGATTTAAAAGGGGCAATCGCAATGACAAACTATACAATGCTGTCTTTATCGTTAGCCCAGCTTTGTGGAAAGCCGTCATTCGGGTGGGGAAAATAAATGTCGATCATCAGAGAGTCCACGCGGAAGATTATGTCCCTCTGCTGCACTGCTTTAAATGCCTTCAATTCGGGCATACGCGCAAGAGGTGCACGTTCGACGGACTCGTTTGCGCACACTGCTCCTCTACGACCCATGAGTTCAAACACTGCCCGGTTAAAACCGAACGGGACAAGCAGCAGTGTTACAACTGCACTCTGCACCATCAGAAACACAATATTTCGAGCGTTAAAGATAATCACAGCGCTACCTCTCTCAACTGCCCCCGTGTTAAACAAATGATAGAAATTGTTCGCAGCCGTACCTACTATGGATAACACCAGTAACTCCACCCTCAATCCACTATATAAATGCATACAAATCAACCTCGAACGATGCAACAGAGCTCTCCATGAACTTTCCCTCTATCTGAAGACCGACCTTCCGGATATCGTATTCATTACTGAGCCGTATACTGGACGCACAAATTCGCTTAGACCCCCCGCTGGTTACACCACCTATCAATTTCCCACAGATCGTACTGTCAAGGCGTCCCTCATGTTCAAAACGAACTTATTTAGCACCCTGGGGATGTCGGAATTCGCTGACCCAAACCTCTGCATTGCGCTAGCCAGAGATCGCCATAATAGAAAGATATACTTTACCTCAGTTTACATCGAACCGCGTCACGACCGAAATAAAATCCTGGACAAACTTGAATCTTTCCTAAACAGGCATACTGACAGCATGCATGTAATATGTGGTGACTTCAATGGCTGGCACAGTGCCTGGGGCTCTAATAGAATCAATAGCAGAGGTGGCGCTGTGTTCAATCTCATCACCTCTAACAATTTGCATATATGTAACAATGGCTCTGTGCCGACCTTCGAAACTGTCACTCATGGCATTCCCAGAGATTCTATCATCGACCTGACCCTTATAAGCAACTGCTCGAAACTTAAGGTTAACGGGTGGCAGGTAGATAAAACTATCTGCCCGTCATCTCTCCATAATGCCATTACATTTCACTTACACGTTGGTAAATTAAACCTCACCAAAAACCTTAAACTTTCGACGTTCCGCTACAATACTACCAACTTAAAATGGGATAGGGTTATTGACAAGTTTCGCTCTGAGCTTAACGAACGTATACCGATCAACGTCAATATCGCGGCCTTGGATAAGCCTGGAATCGAGCGTTTTATCGCTGACCTCACTGCGGCTATCCGGGGTGCCTGCGACAGAACCCTGCCCCGGGCCGGACCCCTGCCGCAACGCGCACCCTGGTGGAATGACGAACTTGACAATCTCAAAAGGGAGGTCATTAACGTCCACCACAGGCTGTGCAGGGCTGCCAAGCGTAGACTTCCCTTGGGAGACCTACTTGAGGAGAAGGACAGACTGAAGCTGAAGTATTCCGAAGCTTACACCTCGGCATCCTCGGCTAATTTCAAGGAATTTTGCACAGCTCAAAAGAAGGAGGATGTATGGTCCATTACAAACCGTATTATTAAGTCCCGACCCCTAGCGCGGCCTCCAGCTACACTGAAGTTGGATGATGGAACCTTCACTAATAGTAGCTACGAGACGGCCAAGGCACTGTTAAATAGGTTTTACCCTGATGACACTGCAGATGTCACCACTCTGCAAAAGGATCTTCGATCCTCCATGCATGAGCCGCCTAACAGTCCACCCGATCCAGCCTTCACTACTACCGAAATACTCACTCATCTTTCATCAATGAATCATAAAAAATCACCTGGTTCCGACAGTTTAACTGCCGACATTTGTTTAAAAGTTGCTGAAATCCACCCGAAAATAATCACTGATCTTATGAATCGATGCCTTGAGCTATGCTATTTTCCTGCAGTATGGCAAACGGCATATGTAAAAATCATTCCTAAACCTAATAAAGATAATCACAACGAACTATCTTCATTCCGACCCATAGGTCTGATCAGCGTTATGGGTAAACTTCTCGAAAAATTAATCAATACACGTCTTGTTCATCACATGAATATTAACAATTTCTCCAGCAATAAACAATTCGGTTTTAAACTGCAAACCTCTACCACCTCTGCCATTACAGAGGCAATAGATGTGATCAAACAAGCTAAAGCAAAACATGAACACGTTATCGCCGCCTCGCTAGACATTAAAGCTGCGTTCGACCACGCTTGGTGGCCTGCCTTATTCCACAGACTTCGACAAATTAATTGCCCCTCAAACTTATTTAAAATACTGGTTAGCTACACTCAAAATAGAAAAGTGTGTCTTAACTTTGCGGACTATAGCTTCGAAAAGGACATGACCAGAGGCTGCGTGCAGGGATCTGTCTGCGGGCCAACTCTTTGGAATTTAATCCTTGACGATCTTTTGCTCATGCGTTTGCCACCTCAATGCCACCTACAAGCGTACGCGGATGATGTCCTGCTTATTACTCACTCCAAGGATCTTCAACACCTTCAAGATATCACCAATTCTGCACTCGATCAAATTGTTAACTGGGGTATCAACTATAAACTCCAATTTGGCCCTGACAAAACCCAACTTATCGGATTTACTAATAAATCATATAAATGTAAAATAACTGTGCACAACAAATTGATTCTATTTGTAAAAACATTCAAATACCTCGGTGTTATTATTGACCATAAACTAAATTTCATAAAACATACCGAATACATCGTTAACAAGGCTAAAACACTGTTCAATAAGCTTTCCATATTTGTTAGGGCCACTTGGGGTGTACATCCGGATAATATCAGAACGCTATACAAGCAAGTAATAGAGCCAATAATCTGTTATGCTTCCAGCATCTGGGTCACCTCCCTTAACTTTAGTATGGTCTCAAAGCGCTTCCTGTCACTGCAAAGACTTTTCGCGTTAAAAATAATTCAAGGCTTTCGTACAGTTAGCACGGCCGCATCCATATCACTGGCATCACTTACCCCACTCCCCGCTAAAATCATTGAAACGGGAGATATTGAACGCTCCCGAATTCAGGGCACCTCCACCTATCTACCCAATGACCTTCTGATAGAGCCCCGTACGCCGCCTTCCCAACTCTTACACCCATCGCTTAGAGTGGGAATTACATTTAAGGAAATCATCTCCCTTCAGGAATTTAACAAATTAGAACTTGAGTCCACTTGGCAGGCCTATACTGACGGTAGCCGTAACAACGATAAAGTGGGTGCGGCCTTCGTAATAATCGATCCTCAGAATCATAAAACTATCAAAAAACTTAAACTACACGACCGCTGCTCGGTATTCCAGGCCGAACTATTGGCGATCAAAAAGGCTTGCGACTGGATTATTCACAATAAAATCCCTAATATCACTATACTCTCTGATAGCAAGTCAAGTCTGCTAGAACTATCCAATCCTAACAGTTGCAACTACCTTGCCACACGTATTCTCCATAACCTACATTTGGCCAGGCTGGCAGGTCTAGGCATTGAATTTGTTTGGGTGAAAAGCCATATAAATATCGCTGGAAATGAATTGGCGGACCTTGCCGCCAAATCTGCCACCACTCTCCACAAGCAGCCAGATCACTGCCTTATACCTGTCAGCTGGGTCAAATACCACAATAGATACCTATCGGACTTAGCGGCTGAGGCCTTATACGATCGCTGCACCTACACTAAAACCATATTCCCTTCCTACAAAGACCTAAAACACTACCTATCTACAGTCAAGCCTAATTTTTCTGTCACACAATTCCTTACCAACCACGGCTTCCATAAAGATTACCTTTACCGTTTTAAAATCACACCTGATAACCTCTGCCCATGTAATCACTCCACACCACAAACTCTGACTCATTTAATATCTGCATGTCCCCGATTCACTGCAACTAGAACCACACACACAATAGCATCTTCCATGTTTAACATAGATCCCTATAATATAACTGAAATCATCACCAACTCAACCACAACTGACACCTTTCATACACATCTGACTTACATTGTCAGACACCTCAAATCATTTAATGCATAACCTCTCACCTTATCGCTTTCAACCGTCACCGCCTGAATACGGAGTGACCACTCCGTATTCAGGTGGTGTATTGACAGGAGCATTCTGCGCGAGGCTTGCTGAACATCATTTGTGTCTACTTATAGTATGTATTTTATACTTTCTGACGATAGCATATATACTGCTGAAGGTGCTTGTAATTATTGTATCGAGCGTCTCTTGCTATGATTGATGGCACTTAACTCGACCTGAAGTGTCCGTGTGTAGCGATATGTGCTTATACCAACTATACTTTGTCGTAATAACCTCCATTCTATTCGTCCTGAACAACATCCCACAGTAATCGCTGCGCGCACACCTCGGCTGGAGACATACAGTTATTCTAGCATAAATGAAATTGTTTTAATTAATAATAGGCAGATACTACTTGTCTGGTGTCACTACCATACATATTCTACCTGTAATACACTACTATATTGTATCATTAACTCATCACCACATTATCTGTTATATGGTAAAATTACATCTAAACAGTAACTGAGGGGGTGGTACGCGTTGCGCGGGCGTCGTCGGTCACACAATGACACTGTCTGTGCGGGTGACGGGTGACGTTTGTAACCAGCGCGATCTGGGTGACAGCAGTGACGGAGTCGACGTGGGTGACGAGTGACGAGTGACGGGGGACGGGTTGCAAGTGACGGGGGACAGTGACAAGTGACGGGGACAGGGGACAGTGACGGGGGACAGGATATCAGTGACGGGGACAGGGGACAGGGGACAGTGACGGGTGACGGGTGACGCGGGACTGCTTGTGGAGAGTTGGTGACGGGGGCAGGTGACTGTGACAGGTGACGGGGGACAGGTTGTGGGGGTGGGTGACGGGGGACAAGTTACGGACTGTTGACGCGTAAAACTCTTGTGACACCGGTGACGCCATGGGTGCTGACCACTGCCCTATTGTTACAACATCCACGGATCGGGCCTCCCTGCGCTCACCGAGTGTGACGACGCAGGCTCGAGATCGAGAAATCCGCCCTTACGGTGAATCAAGAGAGCACTCCGAGGGATCCACGCTCTGTCCCAGATGTGGGCCACTTGCGCAGCAGAATGCCGAGCTCCGGGAGCGGCTGGATGGTGCCCAGAGAAATATTGACCACATGGCGCTAACCATCAAATTAATGGCGGAGATGTTGCACCGTGTCACCATGGGCCTCCCGCACCATGGCACTAACGCTTATGCTATTAATCCTCCATCAGATAATATCGAAGCTCAGCTTGCGCCCCCTCCGCTTTCGGCCGGTGTTATTAGGGGTGCTTCATCGCCGGAGCAATGTACGCTGCCGCCGCCGGCTCTGCACAGGCCAATACGCTTGCCGGACTCCCCCAGGCTGATGGCACCTAATACTTCCCGTCATCCCTCTGCTGCTGTTTCTGCGGCGACCGGCGCGGCCCGCTCGCCGAGTTCCAACATGCGAATGACTTCGGAAATGGCCCGCTCACGTTCGCCGGTCCCGGCTGCGGGAATAGACTCTGGCTGCGGTACAGCTGATCCACCCCATGTTGTACAGGCTTTATCTAACCTTGCAAACACGGCTCCCCCTGTGGCCGCCGCGTCATCGCCGCGGCCGGGGACCTCGGCGCAGCTCAACAACAGTTTCTTCTCCGCAACAACGAAAGCCTCCTCTCCCATTCTTGATACTGACGTGGGGATGGGGGCTGGAAGAAAGGGCGGCTCACAATGCCTATTATGTGGGCAATTTTTCACATCGAGAAACATCTTAAGACATTTTAAAAAGAAACACAAGAATTACCTTGGTGGACCGTCCAAGGACCACCCGGACTACCCCCGGCTGTTTTACTTCAAAACTATCGCTCCCCGAGCTAAATGTCCATCGGAGTTGCGACCGAGCTCTGCGCTGCTCCGGGGTGTGGAAGGCATCGACCCCGCATTTCTGGGATCTGCTGAGCGTGGCGCAGGAACCGACGTTCTGGAATCATCATCTTCCTCTTCCAGTGACTCGGAGTAAAGAGGAGGACTTCCTATGTTAGAAGACTTATTTTATTTTATTTTGTCTACTTTTTCTCTTTCGATTTATTTGCATTGTAGCTGTATTTGTGCTATATTTTGCCGTTGACATCGTAAATTTTGTATTAATGTCGATTTATTATTCTCTCTAGATTAAGTTAATTTTTGTAATCTATTTACTAATAATGGCACCTTTGTCTGTATTTAAAAAAAAAAAAAAAAAAAAAAAAAAAAAATTGAAACAAATAAAAAAAAAAAAAAAATATTAAAAGGAAAAAATATATATATATACAAAAAAAAAAAAAAAAAAAAAAAAAAAAAGGAAAAAGGAAAAAAAAAAAAAAAAAAAAAGGAAAAAAGAAAGAAAAAAAAAAAAGAGAACACTTGTTTCTTCCCTTATATTCTATGTCAAATAATACAATTGTCTTGCTTTATGATTGCTATAATTAAGTATGTTTCGGCGAATCGTTGGGGTGCTCCTGGAATACTTTGAGTTAGCACGAGAAACAATGTGGGTGCTCGCTCTACATTCTTATCCATATCTGATTTTAATTATGTACTAATTTACACACACCACTTATTTACTTACATACTCACTTACATTTTAACTTTTTGCTAATCTACACACACCACTTATTTATTTATTTATTTACTCGCTCACACTATTTATTTACTCATCTATTTACTCACACTTCTCACTTACATTATTGACACTAATTTACAATACCTTATTATTCTGTTAAGTCAAATTGTTCCGTAATACACATCAAAGGGGACATGAGGGTGTGTAAGCCGTTAGCCACCTCATGTCTCCTAGTACAAACCAATACACATTAAAAAAAAAAAAACCTAACCTAACCTAACCTTTTTTTTTTTTTTTTTTTTAACGTGAGGAAATGCCTTTACGCATACCAGGGCTCTGGGGAAAGCACCTGGTTATGTCGGACTCAGCTCGGACTCGATGCTCCTACCGACTAAAACCTCACGGATGTCCACCTCATCGGCCGGAGTGGAGCCTCGGGACCGCTTTCGCATTCTCCGCTGCTCCACGCACGCCGCTATCCGCCACTGCGGATCCACCTCAGCTGCCCCGACCAGAGCCAGGGCACACCTCATGGGACACGGGGCCCACCACCTTGTCGTGTCCCGTCCTCCGCAAAGACGCTCAGGGCATCAGTGAGCGTCTTGCCTACGCGGGCTTCTAAGCGTCAGGCGACAGACGTCCCCACGTCTGCCACCTGGAGGCCTGAAGGGCTGGGGTACGGACCAGACCTCTGCCCTGCGGCGGAAAGGATGACAGGCTCCGCCGCTCACCTACTCCTGCCGCGCAGAGATGATGGAGTCTCGCGCGGCTCCTCCGACAGGGACCGCGGACCGGGAGAGTGGCGGGAGAGAACACCAGATCTCCCTTCTCGCGCGGTCCCCGCCCGAACGTGGCGGCTAGGAAGCTGGTGCCGGGGATAACCACAAGCAAATCCCACTCCACCACGTTCCCACCTTCCAGCATCCCAAAAGGGAGCTCCACCCCGTGGCCCATCACATGTGTCCTCTGCTGTCCCAATCAGAGGATTACACGGAGGGCCCCTCCTTGTGCTGCGCTTCGTCTGGTCCCTCGCTCCAAGCCTGTCCGGTATGGGTAACCCTATCCGGCATAGCCTTGAAGGTCATTAGGACACTCAAGCCCCCCCACCACGACAAGGTGGCAGCACGTCGGGGGGGAACCTAACCTAACCTAACCTTTTAACGTTGGGAAATCCGTCATGGATACCCAGTCACTGCGGGGGCAGCAACCGGGTTATGCCGGACTCCTACCGGCTAAAACCCAACGGCGTTCCCGCTTCGCCGTATGGCAGGGGTCTGGGAAACCGGCAGAGCCTTTACCTCCAGTCCCCCACCGGCGACTGCCACCCGAAGGCGGCCCGGCTGCGTGTTGGGCAGATAATCTGCCCACCCGCGTTTGTAGGGTGCACCGGACGCAGAGCGCACCCTCCAACTGCTTCCTCAAAGTGGACAGCAGACCCCCCGGTCTACTGTCTGGAAGCGATGGGGGCCAGGAGACCCGACCCCCTGCGGCGGATAAGATGGTAGGCTCCGCCGCCAACCGACGCCGCGCAGAGATGAAAATCTCTGACGGCACCCGCCTGGGGCATCGATAAGATCGACGCCCCCGAGCATCCCTTGATTGGACCCTTCAGAAAGGGTCCAAGGGAGCTCCTCCGCGGTGGGCGCGAGACACATCCCTAAGGATAGTCAAGCGCCCCCTCCTGTGCTGCGCTTCGTCTGGTCCCTCGCTTCAAGCCTGTCCGGTATGGGTGACCCTATCCGGCATAGCCTTGAAGGTCATTAGGACACTCAAGCCCCCCCACCAACGACAAGGTGGCAGCACGACGGGGGGGAACCTAACCTAACCTAACCTAACCTAACCTAACCCCAGTCGCGCGCTTCCCCCCGCGCAGTGCAAACACGTGCAAGGCTGCTCCGCGCTCCATTTTTCCTTCAAAAATTCGCAAAAATGGGATTTTTTAACGCAAGTAACAAGTGCGATATATCATCGGATGCGCGTTGAAGTGGTCTATAATACTGTGCAAAAATTTTTAAGTGGGAATTAATTTTGTGATTTTTATTGACGAAAATGTGGAAATTTTTTAAAAATTCATACTTCGGATGCGTGCGCCGCAAAATTAAGAGCGACAACCTATGTGTTTTTTGTGCAAAAAATATCAAGATAAACTAGTTCTACCCTTGGAAAGTGTTTTTGGATTTTTCCTGCCAACGGTTGTGGAAATATATCAAGAAATGTCAAAACCACGTGGCCATGAGGTCAGTGATCCCGAGCTGCCCGAAGAATGCTGACATTCATTTTCGAAGTTAGACATCGCAATTAGTAATAAACTGTTTTTAAAACTCAAAAAAGTTGAAGCGTCTGGAAAATATAAACATTTTTGTAAAATTCAAAATTTTGAAAATTCATATCGATGAAAGAAGATCGCCAACACCCAGTTTTTATTTGACTGTTTAATAGAGCATAAGAGTGTTAACATCGTGTGAAAAATTCAGAAATTTCTGTGCGACAGTTTTGAAAATATGAACATTTGAACTTTCAAGGTCAACATCACCTACCCTTAATAACACCCCTAGTATTACGGATACGGCAAGCCTGCGTAGCTATAGGTAGTTTAAAATAAATATCATAAGAAAAACCACCATCACATTTTTACACAGACTTCACATATATTTCTTTTTATCGACAGCTTTGACATAAAAAGAAAAACAAAATAGATTTAAAAGGAGTTCCCAACATCCTCCGGGCGCAGAGCTGCGTACGCGCAGCACAAAAATATAACATAAAACACACGAATAAAAGTAATATAATTCAAAATTTTAACCTATCTGGTATCTTAACATGCCGACCAGAACGTGTGATTTGAGTATGACGTGCATTGCTCAGGTCTATATCATTACTGGACAACTCTAAAGGGTATAAACTCTGAAAAGCTCTTAATTTTTCCCCTGTAGTAGTCTTAACTCGAGCTACTCTCGCGACGCCGTCAACACCCTGGCAGATATCCATAACTATACCTAGAGGCCACTCTACACGCTTCTTATCGGTTTTGATAAGGACTACATCCCCCGATTGTATGGCCATCTCACGCCTATTGTTGGACTTTTGTTTCAATAAACTTAAGTATTCGTCTCTGAAACGCTGCTTTAAATCAAGGCACAACTTAACAACATAGCGCCAACGTGAAGTTAGAATCTTGCCATCGATAAGACCGATGTCTATGTTTGAACTGTCGGTTTTAGAAAGTTGTAAAAAAGAAGCTGGCGTCAGAGGTACGAAATTTTCCGTGCTATCTGCAACGTATGTGAGAGGACGAGCGTTTACAATAGCCTCTACTTCGGTTAGTACAGTGACCATCTCTTGAAAACCGAGAGCGGCTCTACCTAACACGCGTCGAAGAACATCCTTTACCACTCTCACCATTCGTTCCCAAAACCCTCCCCACCAAGGAGCGGCGGGCGGGATGAAGCGCCATGAAACGCTGTTAGCTTTGCATTCTATTTCGTTCCAGTCGAGATTATTTAAAACACTATACGCACCGCGAAAATTCGTCCCATTGTCGCTATACATTACATCTACCTTTCCTCTCCTAGCCAAAAATCTCCGAAAAGCGAGTAAAAACTCCTCCGTTGATAAGGAAAGGCATAGTTCTAAATGTATGGCGCGATAAACGGCACACGTAAACAAAGCAATCCAACATTTATCCCCACCTCGCAATATCAGTGGGCCAGCGAAATCTACACCCGTGATTTGAAACGGTTTGCCGCACTGTATACGAACTACTGGCAGTGGAGGAAAAGGGCCACAAAATGACTTAGCATTTAAACGCCTGCACACTATACATTTTTTTACTATACGTTTGGCAAGTTTTCGGGCACCTAAAATCCAAAAAGACTCTCGCAGTTTAGCTAATAAGGTCTGAGAACCAGCATGGAGATATTCTTTGTGCTTTCGCAGTACTAAACGATCAACAATAGCCCCATCTCCGGGTAGCAAAACCGGGGTTATAGAATTGCTCGTATCGTCACTCAGTGTCAAACGCGTTTTTACCAAAAGCAAATCATCGTCACTCTTACACATCTCCAGTTGTAACCTCTCGCGCACGTCTTTCTCATTTAAATTCTCACACTGTAGCAGCCTAAATAGACGACGCTCTGCGACTCTATATTCATCTGCCGACAAATCCCCTCGGTGTCGTGCAGTTTTACTACGACAGTTATTAATAAAACGGAAGCACCAACCAACCATTCTAACAATTTTATTATAATTTCCAAAATACTCTAGCCGTGCTGAAAAGGCATCTTCCTTGCGTACAGATACTGAATGAGTACCTAGCTCTTCCTCTAAAACAAACGAAGGCTCACCCTTTGAATTCGGCCAGTCTGACTCATATAACCACGCAGGGCCTTTCCACCATTCACTCTCGGCTAGCGCTTTTGAGTTACAACCACGTGAGGGTAAATCGGCGGGATTTAACTCGCCTGATATATGACGCAAGTTATCAATGTTTGTCCGCCGAACAATCTCTTGAACCCTATTCTGTACAAATACACTCAAACCTGTTTGTTTTTGTAACCATGCCAAGACAATACTAGAGTCTGTCCAATAATATTCCTTACAGGACATCTTTAGACTTTCTTTAACTTCTGCAGTTAATCTGGACGCCATAAGTGCTGCTAAAAGCTCTATCCTTGGAATAGTCACCCGCTTTGTCGGTGCAACTCTAGATTTACCTAACACCAAACGAACAGACACTTCACCTTTATACTCTGACCGTAAAAATATGCAGCAAGCGTATGCAGTCTGACTACCATCACAAAAAATATGAAGACTATTCTCACTCTCACTTATTTCATATTCATATTTCATATTTATTTATTTCATAGCAAAATAGTTTGCGTCGAAAATTATAAAAGTCTTATCGCTATTTTTAAATCTATAATTATATTAATCTTATTAAACATTCATAATGTAAGTATGTATATTAAGTATTATTATCATTAAAAAATTCATTAAAATTATAAAAGCATTTACTAATCAAATATTTTTTCAATTTATTTTTAAAAGCAATGTGATTGTCAATAGATTTAAATTCAGTGGGAACATGGTTGAAAAATTTTACGGCTTGGTATCGCGCGCTGTGCTTCACAACGTTTAATCTTGGTACAGTACGTGAAGTGATGGGAATATCTTTCCTACGTGTACCCATCCTAATCATTTTCTCAGAAGGAGTCTCAATTTTGTCAATATGTTTCACAAAACTACTAAGCAAAACTAAAATATACAGACACGGGACAGTAAGGATTTCCAGCTTTACAAAGTGACTCCTGCAAGATTCTTCCTGAGGGAGGCGAAGTATTGTTCTGATTGCTCTTTTCTGTATAACAAACGATTTCCTCAAGTTGTAATCATAACTGTTTCCCCATAATTTGATACTATAACGCAGCCGAGATTCCACAAGTGCATAGTATACCATTTTCAGTTGTGTTAAACCTACTTCATCCCTCAGGCTGCGCAATGCATAGCAAGCACTGCTTACTTTGTCAACAATAAAATCTAATTCTATTTTCCAATTAAGGTCACAATCAATATGAACACCTAAGAACTTTGCACTCTCTACCATACTTACTGGTTCTCCATCTAAAGCCACAGTAATTGAGTCTTTTTTTCTAGCTGTTGTGCGAAATAACATTACATTTGTCTTAGAAGTGTTTAATTTTAAATTGTTAACATCAAACCATTCCTTAAAATACTTTAAAGCCAAATTAACTTTTTTATTCAGTCTCTCTAAGTTGCTGTCAGAGATGATAGCATTAGTATCATCTGCGAACACAGTTAAGTCTATGTCTGGTACTTTATTATAAATAAAATTAATCATGTCATTCAAAAAAATTTTGAAAAATATAGGTCCTAGTATGGAACCTTGCGGAACACCTCTGTTAATCGTGATCAGTTTTGATTTATACAGTTTCTGTTTTCCCTGTTCATTAATTTTTAATTCAACATATTGTTTCCTTCTACGTAAATAAGATTCTACCAGATGTAAATTGTCTCCCTTTAACCCATAGTAGCTAAGTTTTCCGAGCAAAATTTCATGATCAACGGTGTCAAAGGCCGAACTTAAATCCAGAAAGAGTCCACATACTTTCATTTTATTATTTAATTTACTAACAACATCGTCAACTAACGTATCTATAGCTTCTGATGTACCTACACCTGACTGATATCCGAATTGTCTCTTGTTAATAATTTTATTGTTAGTAAGATGTTTTACTAATCTTGTCTTTATTAACTTTTCAAATACTTTAGACAGTGTTGGCAAAAGCGATATGGGTCTGAAATTTTTCGGATCAAGCTTACTTCCTTTTTTGTGTATTGGCAAAATCCTAGCTATTTTAAGTTGTTCAGGAAAAATCCTTTGAGCGAAGCACATATTATAAAAATGAGCGAGAGGTTTGGCCAGTATATCAATATTTTCTTTTAGAATTGATACAGGAAACTCATCATAGCCGAAAGATTTTTTATTTTCCATTTTCCTGACTAACTTAGTGATCTCTACCGTTGAAGTGTACTCCCATTCCAATTCATTGTCTGTCCTGCAATTTGTGTTTTTCAATATTGTAAGTGCGTGTTGACAAGAATTGGATGTAACCTTGCTGCTGGTCTCAAACTGTCTAGAATACACATCGACAATATCTTGGGGATTGTCTAGGATTATATTATCTGCTTTCAATAATGGCTTGTCAGTTGAGTGTACCGGTCTTTTGTTTCGGTGTCTATTTACTACCTGCCATATAACCTTACTTGATTTTTTTGATTCATTTATTTCTTTACTTATTTGCAAACGCTTTGATTGTCTCATAACTTTTCTAAATAGTCTAATATAATTATTACGATACATTACAATGGAATTATTACTATTTTCAGTATTAGCAGTATGTAGGAAACGCTTCATTTTACTAGACACTCTAATCCCTTTAGTTACCCACTTTATTTTATTTACTTTACTTAAATTTATCTTCTTCTTCTTAATTTTAAAACTT
Organism: Coleophora deauratella; assembly: GCA_958295455.1. Classification (NCBI taxonomy): domain Eukaryota; kingdom Metazoa; phylum Arthropoda; class Insecta; order Lepidoptera; family Coleophoridae; genus Coleophora; species Coleophora deauratella. The sequence goes on from OY282412.1 coordinate 26,284, forward strand.
TCCTTAAAAATTCTCATAAATTTAGTTAGAAAACTGTTCACGCCTTCATTTTCCCACTTGGCGTCTAAAATTTTCTGTCTAAAAGAATATTTACAACTATCATTAAATACTCTCCGTTCCACAAGTACCGTGTTATCTACTTGGCCAGCGTGATTACCACAAATGAGTGAAACATTACAGAGAAGTGCAGCATGTCCATCCGAAAGTCCATTGTGATCAACATCTGTCATAGGAATGTCACTGTCTAATATATTGGTCAACACATTATCAAGACACGATTCAGTTTGACCCTTTATGTAAGTAACACAATTATAGAGAACTCTAAAGTTATAGCTTTTTAAGAGAGATAAAAACTCAGTCTTTTTCTCGGTATCTTTTAATAAATTAACATTAAAATCTCCACAAATTACGCATTTTTTATTAAAGAAATGTTCTAATAATTTTTCTAAACGTTCCATAAAATTTTCGAAATTTTTTTCGACCGGATTTCTATAACAGCAACAAATATTTAAACCAGTTTCTTTGTCTCTAACCCCGCATACCTCAAAACTCTCGGCTTTATGTATTTTTTTACAAATAATGAGCTCTTCAGTAATTGTATCATCTAGGCCTAATATTAGTGTTCCTCCCCTTATCTTTCCAACTCTAGTGTACGCTGATAACATTGTATAACCTGTTAAAGAAAATAGTGGTAAGTTGTTCTTATTGAGGAAATGCTCACTGAGACAAATGAAGTGAGGTTTTTCATCTTTCAGATTGTACAAGTACAGCTCAAGTTCGTTCTTTTTTGTATTAATACCACATACGTTTTGGTAGAGGATACATATGTTTTTAAGAGTACTAGTTTGACTATAGTTGACTACTGAGCAATTATTTTGAACATGATTTTCATTAGTCACGAAAAAATGTACCAAGATTAGATTGATTCCACTCAGTCTGCGTACCAGCACATTTAAATCCTTTTATGTTACAGCCGTTCTTGCTATTTCTTTCAAATTCTTTGTTATAGATTACATATTTGTTCTTATAGTATAATCTTAAGATTTCTTTCAATAATACCCTGCATGTATATAGTTTATTAATATGCCGACTGGGACCGTATGTAACAGGGTCGAGCAACTCGACGTACGAGAAATTTGATGCCATGAGTTCAAAAGTTTCATTCAATTTGTTTACATTTAAATATCTATTATACAGACTTTTTAAGATTATTACATTTGTGTTTGCAAACAAGTCAAGATAATAATATAGAAACGACTGCAATTTAAGAGGATTATTGTCATTTGAACCACCAGCTATTACAATGTAATCTGACTTAGTAAAATTTTGGTAATGAGCCGCAGAGCACAACACTTCATTTAACGGTGCTCCTGGTTTTAAAAAAGTCATCACTAAGAAGTTATTCCCCAACAGCAGTTGCAGGTGTTTTCTGATTCCACGTCCGTTTTCATCCGCCAACACCAACACTTTATGTTTAGTAGTAAGTATCATGTCAGTTTCATAATTGCAGTCTGTATCTTTCATATTGCTCTCCCTTGTAATACATTTTGTGTGATTTTTATTGTCATGTAAATTTGTAGCTACTGCGGAATTTTCTTTTTCTGCAACGTGTCCTGTTACCTTCCTCTCTCTGTGTACAATTTGCTCTATGTGTCCAGTTTCTGCAGTGGTTGATGGTGATGCATCCCGCACAGTAAGTCCTGTTGCTGTCAACGTAGTATGTACATTTTGATCTGTCTGTCCAGGTTCTGATGTGGTTGCTGGCGATGCATCCGGCACTCTAAGTTCATCGTAGCTTTGATTTAAATTCCTGCAATTTTCCACTAGAGTCTTCGAATTCGGTGTTCCTTTATTCATTTGTGTAGATTTTATCGGGGTCTTGCAAATGTACGTTAAATGTCCAATCTTGTTATTACAAGATGTGATCGTATCCTTAAGTTTGCAATTTTCTGATAGAAGTATTTCAATTTCTCGTTCAGCAGACTTTAACTTGTCCTCAAGTTGTGAGACTTTTCCTTTCATTTTCTCTAACTCTAGGTGTAAATTTTGTCCCAGCTCCGGACAGCTTCTGTTGTGGTCACATTTAGTTAGATCTAGGTTTCTTAAAACTTCGTCCTCAGTTAAAGAATCAAAGGAATTGTGTGTGGTAACATTTATTTGTTCTTTATTGTGAAATGTTATATTGTCGTCCGTTGCTGGGGTTTGATTTTGCGATAATTCCGACGTACAGGGTTTTGAAACCTTCTTAATAGCCTTAACAGATTTACATTTTCTGCATGCCCATTTCTTTTTACGAGTTGGGGACATGAGTGAGAAAATATTGTATGATACATTTATGCAGTCTATGTCGTAAGTTTTCTTGCACTTCGAACAAGTCAAAAATTCCCTGTTTGGGATCACTTTTTTACAAGCAGCGCATTTGTTGGCCATATTTGGGAGTTGAAGAAAAAATTATAATCATAGACCAAAAAAAATAAAAAAGCCTGTTATCGGGATTCGATCCTGCGCCCACTAGATGCGAGTGCGAGTAGGTGAACGTCGCAACTATTTGAGCTACTTCTCTACGGGACTAAAGGATGAAATATGCTGCCCGTATCCACTCAGTATTATAATATTTGCATAAGATTAGTGCTCGACAGTCCAAAGGTCATTTTCTTCTGTGGAGTAAACAATTTGTAACGGCCAAAAATCTCCGAAATTTTAAAATTACGCACTATTTTGCCCACTTATTGTTTGAAAATTTGTCGCCTTTTAGATCAAAATTGAGCATAGTACGTTGTCCACACAAAAATAGATTATAAAAAGTTTAGTCGTCACTTTAAAAAGGTTCTCACTTCACATAAAGTTATTTGCAACAAACATTTTACGTGCGAAAACAGCAAATTCATTTACAGAGTTAAGTATTCACTCATAACGTAACACTATTATCACCAAAAGGTACATTACTCAATTAAAACATTATTAAAAAGAAAATTATTTACGGAGCTCAATGTTTACGTTACTGATAGCGATGACAGCGCCATCTGCACTCAAAATGTCTTATGTCAAACGGGCTAAGTCTTCTAGGAATAGTACATAAATTCAGACTATCCAGTTGCTGTATCCAGTCCATAAAAGATTTATTTAATTCATTCGGCAAAGGTTCATCCCAATCTACATTTAGTAACCAACATTTCTGAATCATGATTTTAGGCAGAATAGTGGCAGGGCAAAGAAAACCCAGTGGGTCAAATATGCTTTGAGCAATTGATAAAACGTACCTCTTCGTTATTTTTTTATCAGATTTAGGAGGTAATTTGCACTTCAATTCATCGTTACGTGGATCCCAACAAAGACCTAAAACTGATGTCGAAACCACATCATTGTCTACCATGTTCGGCCCAGTGACCCAAGATCTTAGTTCAAACTTCCCATCCCACATAATCGTCTTTGCTTTCTCTATAAAATCTCGCATCTCCTCTTCATTTCTAACACTCAATACACAATTATTTACGTTAAACGAGGTTCGTAAAGAAGCAGCAATCTCACAATCATACTTTTGTAAATGATATAGGATAGTAGCGGATAGAAGATAGGGACTGGTAGTCACGCCAAAAACAACGCGCCTATGTCGATACGTTTTCAAAACTCTTGGACTTTCATCAATATCACGCCACCAGAGAAACTTTAAATAATTACGGTCCTCGGGGTGCAACGAAATTTGCAGAAAAGCCTTTTTAATATCTGCCGTGACTCCTATTTGATGTTTTCTAAACTGAATTAACAAGCGTGGGATCAACTCAATTAAATTAACTCCCTTTTCTAAACATGAGTTTAATGAAAACCCAATTTTGTCCATCGCAGAAGCATCGAACACAGGTCTAATCTTCGTAGTCGCGCTAGAGTCTTTAATGACCGCGTGATGCGCCATATAATGACCAGTTTCCTTATCATCATCAACTTCCTCTTCTATTATTCCACAGTCTTGCCATTCCCGAAAAACTGCATTATAGTCATCAATAATACCTATACGTGTTAACCTAGACGAAGTCGACTTCAGACGCTGCAATGCTAAACCGTAATATGGCTCTATGTTCTTCGATTTCCAAGGTAGCCTGACTTCGTACCTACCTTCAGCATCTACACTAATAGTGCTATTAAAAAACTCGTTTATCTCTGACTCTATCACTTTCTGACCTTTAACTTCAGCGTCATCTCTAATTCCTAGCGTCTCTAACCTCCAGAAGTTCTCAACATTTTCAACGCCAAAAGAAGCATGCAGAGTGTTTACGCCATCCCCTGAGCAATACACGCCAACCGCGGGGCCTAGCACGGTCCATCCAAGCTTGGTCTCCATTGCCAGGAGGCTGTCGTCAACACGTTCTAATCGGCCGGTCAGCAGAGTACCTAAAACATCAGAACCAATTAGCAACCCAACGTCAGTTTGATCGTCAATACAATCAGTTAAACATATGCCTTTCTGTCTAAGTTCGTCTACGATACTTCCATTTCGAAGCTTAGGCAGATATCCACAGAGTACTGGCTGCTCCAATGCTTTCAACTCGCAGCTAAACTTTTTGTCTAAGCTTGAAATATTAAGATTGAACATCTTATATTCGCGTTTCTTAGTTACAGACCCTCCAAACAAGTTTTGACTGAAAGATTGCTCGCCAATAGGATCCAGCTTCAATCTCTTTATGACGTCAGCCTTAACAAACGTTCTCTGTGCTCCCGAATCTAACAAAGCTCTAACTGGAATAACCTGCCCTCCATTACAAATGTTTAATTTCAACGTTTGCAGTAAAACGGTTCTTTTCTCCTCAGTTTGGCCTGATACCGTCTGCTTATTCATTGATTCGGTAGGTTCGTTTCTAGAGACAGAGGCTTCAGTCTTAGGTAAATCGCCGCACATTAATGTGTAGTGTCTTCTACTACAAACAACGCATCTTGGATATTTTCGACATTTTCGAGCGATATGACCTATCTTTAGACAAATCAAGCAGGCACGATTTTTCTTCAAAAACTCTTTTCGCTCCTCTAAACTCATTTTCATAGCCATCGAGCATTCGGAACTAACATGAAAACCTTTTTCGCACCAGATACAAATCTCTTTATTGTCATCGCTCTTCTTTTCGATATTTTTTTCATCTTTCTTAACAGAAGTTGTCAAACATGACGCAGTAGGTAAATTTTGACAACTTGTTTCATTTGAATTCAAACGAGCCACACGAATTCTTTCCTCAGACTCAACTTCCAATCTTACAAATTCCAATAGCTGAGAAAGTGGCATATCTTTCTTTTCTGTATGAAAACACGATCTATTCCAGGCTCTCAAAACGTCATCTGGAAGAGCTGACTCCACTAGAGGATACAAAAAAGAAGCATATTTATCTTGGGCGAGCCCGAGCGACTCCAAAGCCACTATTTGTGTCATTAGTCGGTCATATAAGGTTCTAGTCGAATGTCTCGACACATTTTTAGATACAACTAATTGCAACAGCTCTCGCACATAATAATCTATGATTAGCTCATCTCTAGCAAACCGCTGTTGTAACTGGCCCAAAGCTTTTGTGTAGTTACCACCGCATGGCGGGAAGCTCTCAACTAACTCTCTCGCTGGAGAGCCTCTTTCCATGGCTTGTAATAAGAAATGAATTTTATCGTCGTCGTTCAGTTCCCCATCTTCGTGTATCTTACGAAACTGCGACCAAAAACCAATCCAATGTTTAATTTGGCCATCAAAAGTCGGCAGTTCAAATCTCGGCAACTTTAAAAACCGACGCGCTAACTTCTTGGATACACCGCCTTCTGATTCCCCCGCACCCTTAACAGTCTCAACATCTGAACCTTTTTGCGAAGATTGAGATCGGGTGGAGTTCAAAAACGGCAACGCCTTTTCTCGTAACGTAAACCACCTTTCGGTATAAACTTCAGCACTATCTAAATCCTGCTCCATTGCAGCCTCGTCGCGCTCTTCCAAATCTAACCATAAGGTCATAATTTTATTATTTACAACCTCCAACTCATTGTTATGCTTGGAAAGTGTATTATACAAGGCAGCAATACTTATCTTGTCTTTGCGCTCTGTTGCTTGTTGAAGTTTATCCGCACATAGGGTAAAAGATCGGCGTAATATTTTCCGCTCAACTTTTGCACGATCCATGGTTCGTTTTATAGAATACTCCTTATATTACGGATACGTCGCCAGATATTACGGATACGGCAAGCCTGCGTAGCTATAGGTAGTTTAAAATAAATATCATAAGAAAAACCACCATCACATTTTTACACAGACTTCACATATATTTCTTTTTATCGACAGCTTTGACATAAAAAGAAAAACAAAATAGATTTAAAAGGAGTTCCCAACACCTAGGATAAAAATTTATATGACAAAAAATTTGTTGTGCAACGTGTAAATAGGATATGCTTTTTGTATATTTTTTGTAACCCATTCTGTATTTTTAGTAGGTATTTGTTAAAATTTTGTGCGTTTTTTGTAAATTAAAAATTAGGGGTTGATCCTAAAAATACTGTGATAAGCTAGACATAAGGACAATAAAAATCCCTACAAAACGAGCCCAAGGCTGGAAAACTGTGTAAATAGGACTGACTTCATTATTCAGCCGCCATATTGGCCGCCATATTGGAAAAGTTTAATCGACTGTATCTTCTATATTTGTGAGCGGATTAACGTGCGGTTTTGGACATTATATTTGTAAGTGTACTATCTTTCATTTAAAAAGCTAAAAGACTCTACATGAAGTTGCCAAAATTAGTATAGATTTTATTATTTTCTTCAGTGCATTTTTGTAAGCCCTCCAGGGAGAAGAAAACCGCGAGATTCTACGATAAAAATTGAACCCACAGTGAAACTTTTAAAATTCGGCAGCCATATTGGCCGCCATCTTGTAAAACTTTGAACGTTAATAACTCTGGAACCATTGCTCGGATCGTGACGCGGTTTTCTGCAAACTGAAGGTCATCCAAATTTCTATAAATTGTATATATAAAACTTACATTGTACATTTTTGTGTGTTAAGTAATGTGTGTAAGTAAAACTGTGTAACTTTACCTGTTACCTTAGCATATATTTAGTACTATAAGACCGACCCTACATAGAGTCAAAATTCTATTTCTGCTATATTTGTTATTTACTGTATATTTTATATAAGGTAGTCTTATACGGACTGACTCTACATAGAGATCTACTCAATTTTGACAAAAATATATTTCCATTGTCTTTTTGCACACGATTGCGATATATTACTATTTTAAATCAGATTTTTATTTGATTAAATTTACATCATTTACCGTGTCTTGTTTTGACTGTTATTATTTCGTTTGTGCATTTTATTTGTGTTTGTTGTTGACGCTCACCTCGAAAATATGTCGACAATAAGAACCCCGACAAAACAAACCGCCGATGACATGGAGGCCAAAAAATCACCCCCTAAGACCCAGACAATGGAGTCAAACGTGAAACGTACTATTGGTGAGTGGGAAGCAGCGGGCACAGCTTCACAACCAACCCCCGTAACTAGCAAGGCTGACCCCACAAAACGCATACCGAAACAGACACAGTCACAAGGTACCAGACAATTGCAGATAATGCCATGTGGAGATCTGCACACCCCACCAAAAGAGACATACCCAAATCGAGTTGCGGAAGCACGAGCGTGCCTAAACAAGGCAAAACTCCATCTAAACAACTCCAGAAACCTGAGAGGCGACATAAAAACTGGGGTTACAAATGCAGTTGACCGACTCTACCAGATAGTCAAAGAACTGAATTCGGAAATGATAGGAGTGAAGGAAAAGGGCAACGATGTTCCGGAAATATCAAAAAAGGTGACAGAGTCAAAAAAGCCAGAAGAGAACCAAGTCATCATCAGCCGGCTAGAAGAACATACCAAGCTTCTGATAGAGAGCAACAGAAAGATAGAAGAACTCCAAGAGAGGCTTGAACTACACAAACAAGTAGTGGAGACTAGAACATATGCCAGTGTCGCTGCCAGTAGAAACACGACCCATTCTCTTGGAAATAGCACTCTACACTCTGTCATAGTTACTTCCAAGGATGAAACCGACACAGGATACCAAGTCTTAGAGAAAGTAAGAGAGGCAGTCGATGCAAAGGAGGGCTGGATCCAAGTGGAAAAGGTTAGAAAAGAGAAGGACAGAAAAATTGTGATGAGCTGTAGAACGAAAGAAAAACGTCAAAAAGTGAAAAGCCGTATAGAAGAAGTCAACAGCAACTTGGTTGTTGAAGAAGTGAAAAACAAGGACCCGCTTCTACTGCTGAAGGATGTCGTCAAAGTCAACACAGACGAGGATGTCTTGAAGGCATTCAGAAATCAAAACAGAACATCTTTCATGGACTTGACGACACAGAAAATAGGCTAGACATCAAATTTAGACGAAGAGCGAGGAATCCGCATGTCTGCCACGTAGTAATAGCTACATCACCTGCTATCTGGAAAAGGGCACTGGAACAAGGAACAATACACATCGACCTCCAGCAAATCCATGTCACGGACCAGTCGCCGCTAGTGCAATGCACCCGATGCCTCGGTTATGGACACAGCAAAAAATTCTGCAAAGGCACAGAAGATCTATGTGCCCACTGCGGTGGCCCGCACCTTAAAACGGAGTGCGCGGACTGGATCGCAGGTGAAAAGCCAAGCTGCATAAACTGTTCGAAAGCCGAGCTAGAACAAAAAGAACACAGTGCATTCCACCAAATCTGTCCTATCAGAAAAAGGTGGGACAGATTGGCAAGGACGGCAGTGGCATACTGCTAAGGGCGCCCACGGCGAACAAACTACCTACCGAGTAATGCAAGCCAACCTGCAGCGGAAAAAACTTGCCACTAATGAAGCCTTAATCGAACCCAACAAAGGCAAAATCTCAATAGCACTCCTTCAAGAGCCATATGTGGGTGGAACTAGGGCAATGAAAGGCTACAACGGGGTACGAATCTTTCAAGGCAATGACGAAGGGACAGTCAAGGCAGCCATCGCAATATTTGATGCCGAACTGGACATTATCCAACACCCTGACCTGACCACAAATAACATCGTGGTGGTTGAGGTCAAAACCAGTGCCTGGAAGATCGGAATAGTATCCCTGTACTTCGAACCAGATCAGCCCATAGATGGCTACCTCGAACACCTGAGAAGGATTGAGAAGAAGCTTGCCGTCAAGAGTCTCATTATGGGTGGCGATACAAACTCCAAGAGCATCTGGTGGGGAAGCAATCACATGGATCACAGAGGGGAAGATGTAACCAGCACCCTACATGAGATGGACCTCCACATATTGAATACGGGAGACACTCCAACCTTTGATACCATACGTGGGGGCATAAGGTACTCAAGCCACGTGGACGTAACGGCCTGCTCTACAGACCTGTTGGACCAAATAGAGCACTGGAGAATCGTGGAAAACCTGACAAGCTCGGACCACAACGGCATAGTATTTGATATTAAATTACAAAAGTCAAAAGGAACGAATATACAGCGAACCACTAGATTATTTAATACAAGGAAAGCAAATTGGGATTTATTCACAGAAAAATTTGAACAGTTGAAGGCCGAACATAAACTAAACAAAATAGATTTGAATGAAACTAAAGACAAACTAAAATTAGAAAAAGCAATCGAAAATTACAGTAAAATAATAACAGAAGCCTGCATACACGCTATTCCAAAAAAGAAAAAACAAGAGACACTTACTATGCCGTGGTGGTCGGAGAAGTTAGAAGCGATGAAAAAGGAGGTCGCCACAAAACGTCGAAGAATCAGATGCGCTGCACCCGTCCGAAGATCCTTTGTGGTTGAAGAGTACCTGAAACAAAAAGAAACATATGAGATGGAAGCAGTGAAAGCTCAGACCGAGAGTTTCTTTTCTTTCTTTCTTTCTTTCTAATCACCGAATTGAGGGCTGCCATGTACTCCTTCAATCCAAAGAAAGCTCCTGGTCTGGACGGATTCACCGCTGATATATGCATCAAGGCAATTGAAACTGATCCCGAGCTATTCCTGGAACTCGTAAATAAGTGTCTGGAAAACCACTGTTTTCCAACCGGATGGAAAGAGGCAGTGGTAGTAATACTAAAAAAACCAGGAAAGGCAAGCTACACAGCCCCTAAGTCATATAGGCCAATCGGACTGCTGCCCATACTAGGGAAAATATATGAGAAGATGTTAGTGGCCCGCTTGAAATATCATCTGCTACCGAGACTGAGCACCCGCCAGTACGGCTTTATGCCCCAAAAATCTACCGAAGACTCCCTCTATACCTTGATGCAGTACATACGCGGCAAATTGGAACAAAAGAAAATCGTCACACTGGTGTCCCTGGACATAGAGGGAGCCTTCGACAGTGCTTGGTGGCCAGTAATCAAATTACGACTGGCGGAGGAAAAGTGTCCGGTAAACATCAGGCGGGTCTTTGACGATTATCTCACCGACAGGAGGGTCAGAATTAGATATGGGGGAGAGGAAGCCAGTACCGGAACAACGAAAGGGTGTGTACAAGGCTCCATTGCAGGTCCAATATTGTGGAACCTCCTTCTCGACCCCTTGTTGAAAAGTCTGGAGGGCAGAGGGGATTATTGTCAAGCCTTCGCCGACGATGTGATCCTGGTATTCGATGGCGACACGGCTCTAGAAATAGAGACACACGCTGGCGCTACCCTTGGACACGTTGAGGAGTGGGGTATCAGGAACAAGCTGAAATTATCGGCACACAAAACGAATGCGATGGTCATAACCAGGAAACTAAAGTATGATACACCACGCCTCAGCATGGGTGGGGTCGGCATTGGCATGGTAAATGAGATGAAGCTGTTGGGACTGACAATCGACAACAAGCTGACCTTCAATAGTCACGTCGCAAACGTCTGCAAAAGGGCCATAGCCATCCAAAAACAACTGACCAGGGCCGCCAAGGTCAGCTGGGGCCTCAACCCCGAGGTTATTCGAACGATCTATGTCGCAACGATTGAACCCATTGTAACGTACGCTGCCAGTGCGTGGGCCCCTGCTGCATCAAAACTGGGAACGCAAAAGTACCTGAACGCAGTCCAAAGAGGTTTTGCCCAAAAAATCTGCAGGGCTTACAAGACTGTATCCCTGAACTCAGCACTGGTCCTGGCTGGCCTGCTTCCCCTTGACCTACGAATTCGTGAAGCAGCCTCACTGTATGAGGCCAGGAAAGGAGTGCCCTAGCCTGGACTACGAGACAGGGAAGTCGAACGCGTCGTCCCAATAACAGATTCTCCGCATCCCGCTGACAATATCGGCCTGGAGTTCATGAGCTTGGCTGACCGTGAACATCTAGACTCACACAGTAACTTTGAAGTCCGCATGTTCACACATGGTAGCAAGATTGATGGCAAGGTGGGAGCCGCATTATCCATATGGAATAATGCTCATGAAACAAAGGCCGTCAAACTTGCTCTGCCAACATATTGCACGGTCTACCAAGCAGAACTCTTGGCCATATGCAGAGCGACGCAGGAGATCCTAAAACACACCGCGACTAGCTACGGAATATATAGCGACTCTACGGCAGCACTGCAAACAGTGACGAACCTGAGTTCCCTCCACCCCTTAGCAGTTGAAGCTCGTTATAACTTGAAAAAGGCAACTCTCCAGAACAAGACTGTGCAATTATTCTGGATCAAAGCACATGCGGGGCTGGAGGGAAACGAACGCGAAGATCATCTCGCCAAAGAGGCCGCTCTGGGTACCAAGCGCAAACCAGACTACGACCTGTGCCCAGTTTCATTCGTCAAGCGAGGTATTCGTACAGCCTCGCTTGACGAATGGAACGAAAGATACAAAACTAGCGAGACAGCTAGCGTCACAAAGATATTCTTTCCGGACGCGCAGGCAGCGTATAGGACAGTGCGCGAAATCGAGCCCACGAGCATTACAACTCAGGTATTAACAGGGCATGGTGGGTTCTCCGAGTACCTAAACCGTTTTAGATGCAAGGACAACCCATCATGCATCTGCAGTCCTGACTCTGTGGAAACCGTGTCCCACATAATCCTTGATTGTCCAGTCTTCGCCAAAGATAGGCATATCCTGAAACAAGCATTAGAATGTGAATTACAATTAGATAGGTAATATAGGAAAAATTATGTTAAGTGAACAGAGAGACATGTTTTTGGATTTTTGTAAATATGTAACAAGAAAAGTAATTGATAGAAATAAGTGAAGAAAATTATGTTGACATTATATTATGATAATATTTTGCTACAGCATAAATTATAAATAAGTATAAAAATCAGAACGTAAGATAAAATCCTGTAACAAAAACGAAACCTGCGAAAAACCAGACTTGAATTATTTACCCTGTAAAATAGAATAGTTAGATATACGGCACTCCCACCGTAAAGAAAGAAAGAAAAGAATGCTAGAAAGATCAAGTATGAGGAATGGAAGTACGAGAGGCACAAAAGCGAGAACTGGAATGAAAGATTTAAAAAGAGAATACAGTCTCCAATTACTTTGGAGGTGAAAGGTAAAAAAAAAAAAAAAAAAAAAAAAAAAAAAAAAAAAAACCTAACCTAACTTAACCTATCTAGAATGTCTGTAATATCTGTAACTGATCGTTCAATTTACGGTAATCGATAACAACGCGCCATTTCTTTTCACCAGTCGAGTCTAATTTTTCGGTAGTAACAATAAAGGGCTTACTTAACTTACTTTACTTTCATCATCCGTCATTACTGGTAACAGACTCTTCAAATCAAAAGTAGAGTGCGCGCCACCAAAGAAGTCCCGCAGACGCGTCGCTGTCATCGCACTGAAAATAGAGAATTACTTGTCTTACTGTACTTTTAACTACTTTCGGCATTACAAGAATCACTCAGCACACAAAAAAAAAAAAAAAAAACTCCACGAACATATCACCAGCAGTTCTATTGTCAACTTTATCTGTCATTTTTATTTTAGTACCAAATTTTGCCGCGGGACTTCTTTCGTGGCGCGCACTTTATCTTCCGACATTTTGCAAACTTTTTTTTATTTTACACAAATGACTAACAACTAATTACTATCTCCGTAAAAGTAACAAAATGTTCACACAATTTACATATTAAATATAATTTTCCCAATTTTCACTGCTTCCTGAATAATATTATACAACTGAGTATATCTACCATGAATTTCCTTAGCCTGCTCGTATTTTTCTATAAGTACACTTTTATTTCTACGACTTGAATCTATGTTATCAAGGAACGTTTTAATTTCTCTTAATTCTAGCAAAATAATTGACAATTCTTCTGCCATAATTCACAATAAATGCCATTGCTAAAAATATTATTAATCTGACCTAAAAATATTTATTTGTATATTATATAGTATTTATAAGTAGGTACCTATGTATTATAGTAGTTTTAAAATAAGATTACAGTAATTAACTTATTAGTTTCCCATCGTTATTGTCTGATTTCACTGAGGCACACAGTTATGATATTTTTAAAACACATCACAAAAATACAAAATCAGAATCTCTCACGCGTTTACGTCAGAACAGCAGGTATCGTCGCGGTGTCCTAGCCTGGATAGGGCTACACAACAGCATTGCCTTCAGCTGCAGCTGCTGCTTGCAGAGCCTTCAGCTGCAGCGCGCTTGCCTGAGCACGCCTCTCGATTTTATTGTTAAAACACCTGTATATGTAACTTGTACCGAGAAACAGCACGACAAGTACCAGGAGGAGGACCAGCACATACAGGTACCAGCTTAAGTTGACCATATGCACCATGATTGTTTCGGTGTGCGTTTCCACGTTATTTTTGTATCCAATTTGCGTGATTTGCTCCTCGTTAGCTTGTTGTTGATCACTTTTTAAAGTTTGGAATTTGGTTTGCCCATGATTATTTTTCAAAAGTTCTGACCACACACAAAACAAAACAGAAAGTGAAATTTTGAGTAATGTTCTGATTTAGTTTAAAATGCACTGAAGTTCATTATTATTAGGCTCCCGAACCTGACACTGCGACGGCACCAAATATGGCAAGGGTCGCCATGTAGCGAGGTAGGTTGGGAGATGAGTGAAACGAGCAAAGGCTGTTATAACACTGATTTATTGTAGCATCAAGAAATGAGTAATGAATAATGAATAGACATTCTTAGTTATATGTATAGGTTATACATAGCTACACTACAATCTGGTGTCTTCTCCAGCATTTCCCATATGGCATACCTTATGGGTGCTGCCATATCTGCCGTGATCACCTTGGCAGGGTGGTCCTCAGTGATGACTGCCATTTTGACGTTGACCAGTGCCTCCCTGAATGAGCTTTCCTGTGACCTGGATCGCTTGGAGTCCCCGGCCAAGTCAGTGGCTTCGTTGCTGACCTGCCTTGCCCTCTTTGAATGCCCTTCATTGGTCGTTCCTGTGGAAGCTACGGCCGCCTGAAATGAAATGAAATGAAATGACAGCCGTTTCTTCTTGGCGGTCACAGTTGGCAGGACATCTTGTTCAGCCGCATGTGTGGGACCCGCAGAGAGCGCCACAGCGTTGACAGCCCCAGTCACTCGCTACGTCACCCCTACCAGCTCCAGCACCTCTGCGCATTTCGGTGCCCGCCCCCGCGCCCTTCCCCACAACGTCCCCCCTGCCTAGCTCAGATGCTCTGGCGTCACGGGAGGACAGAACACCTCGATGTGCGCCCCGCCCACCTCTTGTCTCCGTTGAGGTTCCTCCCCTGACAGGTACCCATCCCTTGGCACTAGTGCCCTTTGTCTCCGCCCCCAAAAAATATCGGCTTCTCCATATAAAATTATAAACTTGATTGAACAGTTTGTATGGAGAAGCCTATTTTTTTTTCGATTCCTGAAAAAAATTCGCTCAGGAGTTCGCGGTTTCATACCTTAGACAGATAGACGTGGTTTAAACTTATAATTAATTTTTAACTTCACGGTAAAAATGTGTAAGTTATAATTCAAAAACATAACTACATTTATTTTTAGCTTAAGAACGAATGTCTTACTTTAAGGTGTTGTGTTTTTACATTATTTATTATTATTTTACATTATTATTTTACATTAAAGAGTTTCTATAATTATAAAGGGCACCGAAAAACATTTGCCCTGCCCTGACTTTATTTGATAAAGTTAAAATACCGCAAGGACGAAGAAAAGCGCTGTTGCTTCAGGCCTTTTAAAATGTGTATTTGACGCCTATGTATCACACAACGCTTAACGCTTCTTTGTATTGTATTGTAAAAAAATATTTTTTACAATAGAATTCAAATTGTACAAATAAAACAAAATACATAATATTCGACAATAAATAAAAACATGTACACAGGCGGACTTATCCCATAAAGGGATCTCTTCCAGCTAACCCTGTTCGACCGAAAGGAAATTCCATACAAACGCAATAAAGCTACTATCTGAAAAATTGCACGTGGAACGCGTTTCATCGCTTTGTCGGGCCGAAATGACTGCGATACTAAACTTCTGCTGTGCGGCCCCCTTTAGAAAAAATCCCTAGCTACGCCAATGAATTGGGCATTCACGTCAACTTTCAAGGCGAAAAATACTGATGGTATAGGTATGTAGTCGAGCTCTGGCAATTACCCTGGATAAACTGAAGGAGTACTCCGCAGGACTCCTTGATAAGTGTCTGAAAGAGGGCCAATTTCCATGCTGTTGGAAAAAGGACGGACTTATCTGCTTCAGATGGACGGACGTCTTGCATTCGACATTCAATAGATACAGTTTTCTTCATGATCCCTTTTGACTTTCCAGAACTAGAATACGTACTCGAATATACGAATTTATCATACGTATAAAAAATAAATAAAATAAAATAATTTGATTGAGTAACAAACATACCAACATGGTTAGAAAAAAAGTGTATTTGAAATAAGGGGTTACTCAGAATCAAATAAAGAATACAGGGAAAATATTGAAAAAACCGCTTTTCAAGATGTATTACAGATTCCTATACTAAATCTGAAAAGTGAATCAAGAATTTGTTGGAAAATTGAAAAAAATCGTTGTAGATCGGATTTTTAAAATATTTTTCCTGTATTCAATACTTGATTCAATCTCAAAAATCTCAAAAACATGATTTTTAACACCCTGCATACATATTAGTAGGTGATTTATAATAAGAAATGTGACATAGGAAATCTATGTATTTAATTTCATTTCCTGCTACCTATTACGGATCAAAAGATAGAGATCACAACCTTTTCGGTATGGAACCTTACCCTGAAAATATCTTATTGAATCTGGTTGAAGGACATGTATCCAAACCAAAAACTGTACAAAACCGGTCGTAGGTTTCTGAACGTGAGTGATTTTGATGTTTCGTCAGTGTTGTCCTCACAATGCCCCTAGCTAGTAGTACATTGTTACAACTTTTAATAAACATAAGTAATGTCTTTTAATAATTAAAACACGGTATGATAGTAAAATAAAATATGAATTCGGTTTGGTGAATTTCAGTGTCGTGCGACTCGTGTTGTGAGTAGTGTCTATTCCTCAAAGGTTGTCTAGGAAAATAATAAACTAAATGAAGATAACAATTTAAAATTCAACTCTGGTAACACTGAATCGTTCATGTCATTCTGCGAGACGAACGACGAGCGTCGGGAATTTTTCGTAAAAAGTAGCATAATTTTCTAAAAAAACACGGAGATTTAGCTGATGAAATAGCGAGTTGTATATAAATTTATTTAAAGATCAGTGCATCAATTGTGTCGTTTGAAGCGTGTGCGTCTGAGAAAAAGATCGCATTCGGTGTGGTGTTGTGTGGTGGTCGCGTCAGACGGCTGACGGTTGACGGCTGACGGCGTGTCGAGTGCAGCTGCGAGCAGCGACGCGGGCCGCGAGCGGATGTCGTTCCCGCCGCGCGCGCCGCTCGTGCCGTACGGGCTGGCGCCGGCCGTGGTCTCCATGCCGATGCCCGTAACTACTGCCCTACATTATAACCTCACTCTCACTGCCACTGCCCGACAACTCTCCGACCGCCCCACAGATAAGAGCATATAGAGGGCTGCCCCGCCTTGCCTGCACTTATCCCAAACTCTATTTGTTGTTGGAGAGGTGCACTTAAGAGGGCTGCTTTATAGGACAGCATTTACACAAAATCTTTTACATGTGCAAAAAACTAAAAAAAATATGATAGGTAATATGATGTTATGGGTACTATGTAAATTATATGTGTTTATGTGTAACAAAACATTCAGAATATAACAATTTGACCAGTACAAAAAATCTCCAACATTGGTTCCCCGCCCCAAAAAATGGTCATTGCAATGTAGTAGATAAGTTGTATGGTTATTTAAAAATAAAATTTTGTGTTGCTAAAGCTTAGGAGAGGCGATGGCCAGAGGGTCAGTATATAGTTGGTCTTTTGATGTTTGTCTGTCTTATGATGTTATGTATGGTTCATTCCAATCAAAAAAAAGCAAAACGTAAACAAACTTACTATGGATCTGACACGTGTCAATGTCATCTGCATACTATGTTTGTTTACCTTTTGCTTTTTTTTGATTGGAATGAAGTATAAAGGGAAGTTGTTTATTTTTCATGAAAACCGTGTTTCCGCTAAGGCTATATCAACTACAGTAGGACCTTTTTAATCCGAATAGCCAAAATTTACCCCCTGTTTGGATCCGCGGAACATTTGGATTACAGTATGTCGATATTTGGAAGCAAGGTTCCTGCCTTCTTCCCAGTGCCACCTCGAGAAATTTTCACCTCACATAAATGAAATTAGCAAAATGTTGTGCTTCGATGAAATTAATCTTACTAATATTATAAATACAAAATCCGTTCAGTAGTTTTAGCGTGAAAGTGGAACAAATAACAAACATCCATACGTTTGTTTTTTGTTCCACTTTCACACCGAAACTACTGAACGGATTTGGATCAATTTGGCAGGTAGATAGATAAAGCACTCAGCTAACACATAGGTTACTTTTTATCCCAGAAAACTCAAGGGTTTCCGGAGGAATGGCTAAAAACAGATTTTTTACTTTGTCACCTGATGGTGCTGCCTTAATATTTTATTTCTCTCTAGACCCAATTTTGAAGTCCACGCTGACAAAGTCCCAGGCAGAAGCTAGTACGTCCATAAAGGCGACTTTTTCGCTATACTTTCCACTTTTTACCAACACAAATCAAAATAGGACCAGTACCACAATTTAATTTGTATCAATAATTAAAAACATTGCGATTGTTTGAACACATAAATAAAAAAAACAAGTGAGTATCGAAACTGTCCACATTCACTAGGTGTCAGGCCGAAAGAAGCCCGAATCAATCCAAAAGTATCCTAACTTCCTTGAATGCTACTGAACGCCGCTGCAATCAGTAGCATTCAAGGATGCCATCCGTTTGCAGGCATTTTATACGGCCGGATAATTTGACTGAATATTCCCCTATCCGGCCTGTGGTTTGGCCGAATATTCGGTATCCAGTTATCTGACCAAACCACTGTCAGTCCCATCTCTAGTATTGGATTGGCTGCAAAGTCCTTACAATTTATTTGGTCCCTACAAATTGAATAATTCTAGATTGTTCTAGACTTTTTGTAATACGCATTTATAAATAGCTCGATCTTCCTTGAATGCTGTCAGTATAAAGTCAAAATAAAAAGGGAAAATATTTAATGATCGCAGTGAAGTCAAAACATACCTTCAAGAATTTTTTGCTTCAAAATCTGATTCATTTTACAACAGAGGCATACATTCTCTACCCACAAGGTGGCGACCAATAATAGACCAAGAAGGTGATTATTAATCTGTAAGGTGCTAATAAATATTAGTGTTTTAAAAGTAGTCTCATTTTTGTAAAGACTTTCCGGCCAACCCAATATATACACCAACATAAAAGCCGCAAATAGAAACATCAGAATTAGCTTGTGGAAGTGGTTTCTATTGAGTGTTTGTTACGCACGCCGCGATGAGTCGCCAGTCAGTCGTTTGTTCAGTGCTGCATGCTGCTGTCGCAGATGATGGTGAGCTCGTTCGGCGGCGGCGGCGGAGGGGGGGCGCGCGGCGCGCTGCTGCCGGCGCCGCCCGGCAAGCGCGAGCCGGCGCAGAGTGAGGGTCCGCCCGTCACCGTGTTCATTGGTAAATGTCGGCCTTACCGCCATCACCTCTGTTTATAACTTTTCATGCTCACGGCCTCGAAAAATTATAATCTTTTATCTGATGAATTTATTTCATTATTTCAATTGTCCTCTTTAACATTCAATAAAAAGTTATTCATATACCTAATCACATTCAGTAACACAATAGCAGCCATGTACCAGACTATAGCGACACCCCGTCGGACGGACCGAGTGTGTGACGGGGGCGCGGTGCGCCGTGTGTGTCCGCAGGCAACATCAGCAGCCGCGTGCCGGACTCGCTGCTGCGCGCCATGGTGGCGGCGTGCGCCGGGGGGGCCGGGGGGGGCGCGGGGGGCGGCGGGGGCGCGCCGGTGCACTGGAAGCGCGTGAGCACGTTCGGGTTCGCGGAGTTCGCGGGCGCGGAGGCGGCGCTGCGCTGCGTGCGGCTGCTGCACGACCGCGAGCTGGCCGAGCGCCGCCTCGTCGCGCGCACCGATGGCAAGATGAAGGCGCTAGTCGACTCCTACGAGGGTGAGGGGTCACTCACCGTACGCATATTCTTTACATGTTAACGATGCATATCGATCCCACTGTAAGGGCGCGGGTCTCTTCTCGTAGCTCGGGAAGGTTCGGCGTTACTCCACGCACCAGCCGAGTCCACGTCGGTGGAAGATGTGGGGATAGTTGCTAGAGCTAGTTTCAAAAGACCACTTGATATGACTTAACGACTGCAATTTAGTGATAGCAATATTGGCAACAATGTGCCTCGCAAAACATGGAAACTGACGAGATAAATGCCACTAACAATCAAACCCATTTGCTATAGTTTACGAATAGCAACGAAATTCAAACATCTAAAATCTACACAAGAGTGATCTTCCTATCGATTCCTATTATTATATCCTTCGATCGTTTGAGAATTTTTTAAATCTTTTATAAGCAATAATAATCACAAACATTTTTTCTATTTTCTCATCATTTGTGTGACTTCATTATTTTTTGAAAAAATGAATCATACACTGGGTAGACTTTGGCCGACCGCTAAAGGCCGCAGCTAGAAGTGAGCGGTGTGTGTGTCGTGTCCGGCAGCGGAGCAGCGGTCGCGCGTGGCGGCGGAGGGGGCCGGGGGCGGGGGGGCCGCGGGCGGGGGCGGCGCGGGGGGCGCGGGGGGCTACCTGGACGCGCGGCTCCGGGCGCTGGACGAGGCGGCCGAGCGCCGGCTGCAGCAGGTGCTGCGCGACTGCCAGCACGAGATCAACAACTACGAGACCATGCAGAAAGGTGAGTGCCATAGCACAGCCACTCAGCCCGCTTTGGTTGCATTTCGTGCTTGAACTGTTGTTCCATGTACATTTGATGTAAACTGATACCAACCTCGTGACGCTGCAGCTTTCTCTCTGTTATAGAGGTGATATTCTATTTATCCGAATTAATGGTCAAACTTGAAATG
Organism: Coleophora deauratella; assembly: GCA_958295455.1. NCBI lineage: Eukaryota > Metazoa > Arthropoda > Insecta > Lepidoptera > Coleophoridae > Coleophora > Coleophora deauratella. The sequence goes on from OY282412.1 coordinate 46,809, forward strand.
TCAGTGAAAATGAAAATGAAAATATTTTATTTGAAGTAGGTAGCAGTGTACACTTTTCCAACGTCACTCTTTTTTCAATTCAATTCATTTATTCATTAACAATATACATTGTATTTGAATTTCTTACATTAAAATTTCTATACATTATTTAAATTTAATTAAACACAGAAATAAAATATTGATTTAAAACAAAACTGATAATAATTAAAATATACACAATAAAACTATTATTAAAATTAAATCATACAAAAACAAAATTAATAATTACAATACGTATAATAAAGAATCAAAAAAGTAATTATATAACATAACAACAATAAAATGTAAATCAAGAATTGTGGTAAAAATGTCAAAAAATAAAAATTTAAAATTAAGTCTATTTGAAGTATATGAAAAGAATGATTATAATTATATTTAAGAACGTCAACATATAATAGGTTTAGAATAAAATGTAAAATCGTAAATCCGGAGTTATGGTAAAAATGTCAAAATGATGGGGTCAACAAGTAGTTACAACGTAAGTATTATTTTCCATTGCCATTGATGTAGTCCTCTATGCTATAGAATCATTTTTAGGGTTCCGTAGCCAAATGGCAAAAAACGGAACCCTTATGGATTCGTCATGTCTGTCTGTCTGTCTGTCTGTCCGTATGTCACAGCCACTTTTTTTCCGAAACTATAAAAACTATACTGTTGAAACTTGGTAAGTAGATGTATTTTGTGAACCGCATTAAGATTTTCACACAAAAATAGAAAAAAAACAATAAATTTTAGGGGCTCCCCATACTTAGAACTGAAACTCAAAAAAATTTTTTTCATCAAACCCATACGTGTGGGGTATCTATGGATAGGTCTTCAAAAATGATATTGAGGTTTCTAATATCATTTTCTTCTAAAATGAATAGTTTGCGCGAGAGACACTTCCAAAGTTGTAAAATGTGTGTCCCCCCCCCCGTAACTTCTAAAATAAGAGAATGATAAAACTAAAAAAAATATATGATGTACATTACCATGCAAACTTCCACCGAAAATTGGTTTGAACGATATCTAGTAAGTAGTTTTTTTTTAATACGACTTAATCGTAAACCGCAATTTACCTTTCATTCAAGTTACAACGAACTACAAAAACTTTTATATTATGTTACTAGCTGCTACGGAACCCTTCATGGGCGAGTCCGACTCGCACTTGGCCGCTTTTTTATTTTATCAGGTAATCTTTAAGTTTATGCTTGAAAGGAGTCAGGCCTGTTTAATTTCTTAAAGAAGTGGGTAAGGCATTGTAAAGCCTGACAGCCTGAAATTTAGGACAATGTAGAGCAACATTTAATTGAGGACAGAAATTGTGCTTTATATCTTTCCGACGTGTCTTCATTCTCTGCTTGTTCTCTTCATCTGTTTCAAATGCATGTAATTGCTTTTTCATATTCGTTAGAACGACCAAAATATAAAGGCTAGGAACAGTGAGAATTCCTAACTTTACAAAACTTTCTTTGCATGATGTGGTTTGAGATATTCTTTCTATTGTTCTCACTGCTCTCTTTTGTAACCGAAACGCTTTAATAATATTATATTCATAACTGTGTTGGAGGGAGTTTCTTTAGGGCCCGCCGTTTCTTCTCACTCCGCAAACACTTCCCGAAACGGTGGGTATACGAGTTCCGAGTGGTAGGAACCTCGTGTTAGGTAGATAAAAGAATAACGTTCGAAAAGTGTACACTGCTACCTACTTCGAATAAAAAATATTTTCATTTTTCAAAAACTACATCCCCAAAATTTAATACTGTAGCGCAGACGGGACTCGACCAAAGCATAATAGATCATTATTAGCTGACTAGTAGTGAGTTCATCTCTGAGACTTCTAAGCGCGTAGCATGCCGAACCAATAGTTCCTTTAATCGCGTTAAGAACTCATCTAAGTACACACCTATAAACTTTGTGGTATTAACATTGTCAACAACCTCTCCGTTGAGTTTAACCTGTAGACTCTCATTATTTCGTGTCGTAGATTTGAAAAGTATGAGTCCAGTTTTGCCTGAATTTAGCTTAAGGAAATTATTATTAAACCATGTATATAGTTCTTTCAAAATTATATTAACTTTGAGTCCGAGATTTTCATTATTATCAGCCGATATCACAGCATTAGTGTCATCAGCATGAACTGTCAAATCAACGTCATTATGGTTATTATAATGTATTATATTATATTATAATGTAATATTATAATATAATAATATTAAATAATGAACAAAAGAGGCCCCAAGATGGATCCCTGTGATACTCCGCTAACTAGTTTAACCAATTTCGATTTGAAGTGCTTTTCGTTGTCATTTTCATCTACGCTGTTGACTTCGACAAATTGATAACGATTACTCAGATAATTCTTCAACAGGCTGTGAATTATGCCTCTCACTCATAGTGATCTAACTTATGTAAAATAAGTTCATGATTTATGACATCAAAAGCAGAACTGAGATCGACAAATAAACCGGCAACTCTCTTCTTTTCGTTAAGCTTACCCACAACATCCTAGACTAAGGCGCTTATTGCGTCAATGGTACCAATTCCTCTTTGATACCCCAATTGTCTACGACTAAGTATTCGGTTAAGGTTTAGAAAGTTGACCAGTCGTATTTTTATACACTTTTCAAAGTGTTTAGACAAAGTTGGCAGCACGCATATAGGTCGGTAGTTTTTAGGATTCTTTTTACAGCCTTTTTACATTCTTATAAACGGGAATCACTTTGGCAATTTTTAATTGGTCCGGGAAAATACCTGACTCTGAACATTTGTTGTAAAACGTAGCTAGAGAATCCGCTAAAAGGTCTATGTTGTTCTTAACAACGCTGATAGGCAACTCATCATACCCACATGACTTCTTATTTGGCATAGCATACAGCATTTTGGCGATCTCATAGGGAGTTACTGGTTCCCATACCATGTTAACGTCCACTCGCCGACTAGTAATATGTAGCAAATTTAGAGCCGAAACTATATCCCCAGAGCCCTCAGCTTTATCGCTACTGAAGGTGTTACATAAAACAGCTATGTCTTGTGGCCTATCAATTATTCTATTGTTAATTTTTAATTTGATTTTCTCCTTTGTTTTAGTTTATTTATGTTTTCTATATTTATTAACAACTTCCCAAATACCGTTAGCTGAATTTTTAGATTTACTTATTTCTGACTGTACGGTCAATCTTTTTGCTTGTCTTATAACTCTCCTGTAGAGTTTTATGTAATTATTACGATACGCAGAGAGTGAGTCGTCGTGAACTGTTTTATTGATAGATGTTAGTACTCTTTTCATTTTACTGGATGTTCTAATGCCCTTTGTAACCAACTTGAGATCAAAACTCTTTCTAATAGTGAGTCTTTTCTTTTTTCCTAAAATATTTTTTGAAAGTATGAGAAAAAGTTTTTAAGAAGTCATTTATGCCATTTTTATCCCAAGATAATAATACGAGGTTTTTACCACTCGGAACTCGTATACCCACCGTTTCGGGAAGTGTTTGCGGAGTGAGAAGAAACGGCGGGCCCTAAAGAAACTCCCTCCAACACATTTAAAAAAAAAATCTTATATTCTATTACATCTTAATGCTAGGTTAATAAATGAATTATACAATGTCATGTCTGTAAATAAAATATAAAAAAATAAGAATAAAGAAAGAGAGGATTCAAAAGAGATAAAAGTAAACATTATTTGTAGCTAATGACTAACAATTCCAAAAACCAATGACAAGACCAGGCCTCACACGGACAGCACCCGATCACGAGTATAACGCGGGAGTCAGCCATCGCTCCCCTCAACCATATTTGTCTGTATGTATACAGTAGTGTCATTAACAACCCATATCGTCCCCACTGTAAGGGTCTCTTTCCATTCGTCGGGAAAGTGAGGCTATGCTCCACACACGGGGGTCAAGTCTGGATTGGTTGGATTGTCAGTAGTGTATTACAGAAACAATGTACTAGAAATACTTTTGATCATAATATTACAATAGAATATACTCGTAATCAAGATTTGCTATTTCGAGGTACTACTGATATTTTTAAAAGAATAAGTATGCTGTCTTTTGTTTGACTGCAAAGTATGTGCAATAGTACCGTAATGTCGGAGACATTAATAGGTTTTAGAGCGACCTCGCATTGGGGAGGGTTTGGTCCGGATTTGGTCAGACAGACTGGTGCGTAGGTATCTGAGGCAGATCATTTGTAAAATTGCTGATGAATAGCAGCTCATGAGGGCGCCCTGTAGAGCACACGTAATCATCCGGCGGCCCGAAACTGTGGTAACCAGAGACTGATATGTTCTAGACACATATACATTCAGACACAAAGCACTGAAACCTGTTGGTCACACAAATGTTTACCTACCCCAGGTTGGAATACAACCCAGGACCACACTCTGGACTTATTTACCTACTACAAATTCCTTCCTATGTGTTAGAATCACGCAGGAGCGAGCTAGAAGATGTCTGATTGACGACTGTATAGACCGTCTTCAGATCGTCCTCATCTAAGATCCCTTCAAAGAGAGCAGGCAACATACTGTATGTAATAATGAGACAAGAGCCTCGCCCTATCGAGCAGGTTCGCTGACGGCATCACAGACGATCTGACAGCTGTATGTGTGTTATCATCATCAGCCGAAAGACGTCCGCTGCTGGACAAAGGCCTCCCCCAAGGATTTCCACACCGACCAAACTTTTGCTGCCCGCATCCAGCGCCTTCTCGCAAACTTCACCAGATCATCGGTCCACCGAGTTGGAGGCCTGCCTACACTGCGTCTTTCGGGTCGCGGTCGTTACAGGACTTACCTAAATAAAAAACATTTTGATTTTATGTGCGTGTGCAGAGGAGGCGATCTCGAAGACGGCGCGCGTGCTGGAGGAGGCGGACATCTCGGAGGAGAAGCGCGACGTCATCCACCGCGAGATCGGCAAGTTCCGCGAGAGCATGAAGGTAACTGCGCCGGACACCGCCGCCGCCGCCGCCGTAGCCCCGCCGCATCCACCACTAGCGTCCGGGACTCGGGCGGACTGCTCAGATATTGTACCTGAGTAGGCCACATTGCGTGGGGTTTCGCTCGTGCTTCGGAGACCACTTCAATTTGATTAAAAATCTGTAGTCTAATAGGTAAAATGGCATCCATCGACGAGGAAACTTTGCAAAAGTAAGTTTCCTGGTAAAATTGATAAATGAAAACCATATTCAGAGGCAGCGACGTGCGAGGAACTGCCGCATGTTTCCGAGGAGCGTCTTTCCGCTGGCAACGATTGTTATCTAACAACGTTTGAGTTTCGTGTACTTGGTATACGATTCGGTCAGGGCAATTGGCCAACTTTATATATAGTCCTAAAATTACTGAAAAAAATAGACAGTGGCCTTTTCACTCAATTCATCTACTCATGTATAACTTTCTCCAAGAAACCAAAAATTTATTAGCAGATTTTTAACCCACTAAAGGACCAACTTATGGTGCAAAGACAATCCAATTTAGTGTATCCTCAAAGTGAACTTGAATGAACTATCATATAACACCAACACAGATATAGGCATATCAGCTAGTAGCTGCTCGCCTGTTACTAAATAATAATAATAATAATATGGGTCTCAAATTTTATGTATTAGAAAAGTCAAGTATTCTGAATGACTTTTGTACACCATTTCAATATTTTTACAAATAATAATTTGTCGTAGTTATGATTTTAATTTAGATATAAATCGGTATCTTAAACAGCCTAAATTATAAAATTATTGGTTCCTGGGAAAAAGTTACTCAGATCTATGAGGTTTTTTCTGAAGCCTCGTTGAAAGTTTTGATTTCTTGTGCACCGCGAACCTCTGAGATCAAGGGGGAAACGGGGCTTAAGAACCTTTCATATAATAACCCATATGACCCACCCAATATGAAAATGGGCGTGCCACAGGGATCTATTTTAGGGCCTTTCCTTTTTCCAATATCTTATGATAATATTTTAAACAGTAAAAACCAGAGTGTTCTCTATAATCTTTTAATACAAATTGTACAATCGTGTGAAATTTAACTATACGCGACGTAACACCGATCTCGACCAGAGATATCATTTTACAAAAAGGTACCATTTTGAAAAGATTCCAGAACTAAGAGTCCGAAGTTAAACTTACTTTACACTTGGTAATACACAGTCGCGTTTATTCTTTAATATTGTGCATAATTCAAATCGATTCACTACAGTTCACGAATGGCAGTGGTGCTATTGGCTAATTCAAGAAAACTCTGAAATAGTGCGGTCAACCCCCTCATAGAAAGCCAGTGCGAAAGACGGTCCACGTATGTAAAGTAAAATTGTAAGTCAGTCCGACGTAGCGTCGAGGTGTCGCGGGAGCGCGCCCGGCCGCGGCCTCGCTCCTCCCGCGACGCACTGTGTATTGTTTGTGATAACGGATGAATAAAGTAGTGATGTTGTGGTGCGCGGTGCGGCAGCGCGCGGCGGCGGCGCGCGGCTGACCGTGTTGCGTGTAGGTGGCGTGGCGGCGGCGCCCGGCCCGGCGCGCAGCGAGCGAGCGTGAGTCTGCCACACACACACACACACACCGCACACTAACACACACAGACATACACACACTAACGCATACACACTAAACACACAAAGAGAGAGACACAACACACAGCGGCTAGCGGGACATTCCACTGTACTCGAACGTTCACACTGACACATTTACACGTACATTAATTTGAGTGAATTTAAAAGGGGTTATTTACAGATAATATCTTCATTGAAGGTTACTCAGAAATCACACTGTGTCGTGCGTGAACATGCTCGTGGATCATCGTCTCGTCACGTGATTGTTGTAGTATACACGTTACAGTTACACACGTCACATTTTTTCATTTGAATGCTTTATTCGCTTGAGTTTTCCAGTTTTAATTGTAGACTTGTGCCCTCCGACCATCCGACCGCCTCACCGCCTCACGGCTGAGTCACGGCGCCAGTTGTATTATTGATACAGAGTTAGGTTCATGAATATTTGGTAGCGGATGGTCGCAGGGCGCGTTTCGCACTAACACACACAGACATCGACAAGTCGCCGACCGTGTCGTCGCACGAGCATCGAAAGTAGCTTGCTTCGCTGATGCGGAAATATATACTTACTTCTGTTGATATGTATAGATAACATCTAGATAGAATGAAAGCACCGCGAGAACGTCCTGGAACTTGGCTGTGGTTTGTCTTCTCGTGACCAACTTTCACAAAGGAGCTCATCTGAAGTGAATTCTCAGACAATCGTTACCTACTTAATACAATCAAATGAAGCTTACAGATATAGACGAGTGCCGATTCTGCCTCGAGGAAGAGTAAACTTCTCTTCATATACTTTGCGAATGCGAGTTACTAGTCCTCGCCAGAAGCCGATCTCTAGGTGTGTCATAAGACATTAAACTGTGATATAGACTGAAATATTGTATACTAATCTGGCAGTGGCTACATCCGTCAATTGCCTTATTTTCTTGTCGTAATATGTGGGTCTTACTGTAACGTGCTATATTAAGCTATGGCATGAAAAACTGTATTAGGAACAAAAGTTAATTCTTTACCATTTATTATGATTTTGTTTAACATTTGGCAGAGTAAACCTTATGAATTTGTTGTTTTTTTTTTTGCATTCAGTAATAGGTTGTTGGCAGTAAACTAAGTTAGCGAGAGTCTTGTTCACTTCGTAAATTTCGTTTGTTTTTCTATTCACTTAAAAAAAGGAAGTGTAATCAGCAAACAGTACAATATTTAAAATAACAACTCATTAATGTACGTAAGGAAAAGGAAAGACCCTAAAATAGATCCCTGTGGCACGCCCATCTTTACAATGGACCCAAAAGACTTAGTGTCATTGACTTTTACCATTTGCATTCTATTATCCAAATAAGATTTAAGGAAACCGAAGATCCTATCTTTCATGCCGTAATACTCCTTTTTAATGAGTAATATTTGATGCTCTACGCAGTCAAAAGCCTTAGATAAATCACAAAATACTCCTATTACATTTTGTGATTCATCAAATGCCTCATAAATATTACGTACTAAAGCAACGTCCTGCATCTGCTGTTGAACGAACTTTGACGATACCAAACTGTTGATTATGCAGAAGATTATTCATCAGGGTGTCCACTTTCTGGAAAAGTCAGGGAAGTCAGGGAAAAGTCAGGGAAGCTTTTGGTGGTCAGGGAAAGTCAGGGAAATTACCTGGCAACCTGGAAAAGTCAGGGATATTTGAGTTTTGCCAATGATTGTTAGTGAGGGAAACTGCTGCTGCTGATATTTAACCCAGACTTTTAAACCATTTTTTTCAAGTTATCACTGACTACATCATGACTTCGCATTCCATAGCTTGAGGATTCTAGGTAAGAAACATCTCTGAAACCTTACAGTTCCAGACCAATTTAGCTTTATGAATTCCACTCCGATGGCGACTCTTGCGGTGACAAAACTGTGCAGTAGGTATCATGTCGAACAATTCCTTAGAACACAAGCCGTTGTTTAATCGGTAGAACACAGAGATCTGAAGTCTTTCCGAAAGCTGAGTTCTAGACCATCAAGAAAAGAGCGTACTCCCATATCAAAGGCCGGCAAAGCACTTGTGACTCCTCTGGTGTTGCGGGTGTCTATGGGCGGCGGTAATCGCTTACCATCAGGTGATCCGTCTGCTCGTTTGCCACCTCTGCCATAAAAAAAAACCTGTGAGCTCAGGGTCGTCGAGTCGTGCCTCGCTGGGTGGAGCCGAAGGGGTGCAGTTGATACTTGGATGCTCCTGCCAAGAGATGTGAGCAGTTATCTATATGCGGCCTCACTTGAGCTTTGTATAGCTGCAAGCGCTGTCTGGATCTGAAGTATACCTATAGTTTGCTCTAGTGAGCACTCCAGGGTTTTTCGCCCTCGAGGTGATCCCGAAGTTGGAAGTTGCTTTGTAGAAATGTCGACACCTAGGATCCCGGTGCTCATAACAAAGCAAGTGTTGTTCCTTGGAACTGAGATGCCACTGTAAAAAAGTTGGGTGTTGAACGCGCAGACTTGCGTCTTCGTGGGGTTAAAAGGAATAATTTTAGTCAACCCCTATTCGGAGACTTATTCCAAGTGTCTTTGACTTCAGACTCAATCCTGGTAACGTCCAATTTGTCGGCCTGTGGGATGTTGATCGGCCTGTGTACTGCGTGTCATCCGTACTGTCATCCGCATAGCAATGAATACCGCGTATTTACAGGAGATCATTGATATGCAGGAGGACTAGAGTTAGCGAGAGTACAGAACCTTGTGGGTCACCACCACCAGCATAAATGTGTTTAGTGACAGTTTAGAGGAACAGTTGCCGCAAAGATCTTTAATGCAGAAAGCTGGCGATCCAATTGTACAATCCCACGGGTAGGCCGTAGGCTGGTAATTTCGATAGAAGTTCCTTATTCCAGACCCTGTCCAATGCGTCCCCTTGACTATGAATACCATAGAACGGTCGACTTTCAATGACGAAGCCCGTATTGGCAGTCCTTGACAAGGTCATGATCTTCTAGATATTATTATGCTAGGAGCTGTGTATAAATTACACGCTCCACCAATTTTGAAAGGCGAAAGATAATAGCTATTGACCTCTAATTCGACGGGTCAGTTCCATCTCCTTTTTTAGGAACTTGTTACACATTTCCAACTTTCCAGGATGTTGGCACGTGGCCTGTGGAGTAGGAGAGCGCGAAAAATCTACTCGAAACTGGAGTCTATGGTCTACATACAATAAATAGGGCTGTGACACAGGTCATCAGCATAATGGGTGGTACATATATGATGCACTGAAATCTATGTACGAGCTATTGAAATACAGTCCAGCACGTGGTTCACTGCTGATCACTGGAGGCTCTTCGTTTCCTCAGCACAGAAATGTACCTCAGTAAGATGGTTGGAAAATAATCCTCGTCTTAAAAGAGCACAATTTTTGAAAGGCTGAGCCAATTTGTGATACATGACACGGTCCTAAAAACCACAATCAAAAAATTTAAGAGATTCAATGAAAATCCCTTTGTTAAAAGCACGTTTAGTCCGTACCGCCTCCGTAGCCCAGTGGCTTGTCCGCTCGCTTTAGAATCAGGAGGTAACCGCCTCCGTAGCCCAGTGGCTTGTCCGCTCGCTTTAGAATCAGGAGGTCGCGGGTTCGATTCCCGGCGGGGTCCAACTTTGTAGGACTCACTCGGTTTGGTTGGTGGTAGGGCATTTTCGAGCCCGCCTGGCTAGCTACCACCGTCTTATCTAAGTCTTGCCGCCAAACATCAATGTTAACAGCATTGATGTGTTTCGGCATGAAGATAAGATAGCCAGTTCCCCATTGCGTTGGGGAATCTCGGTAAGCCCGCTTCCATCTTCGGCATCATCATCACTTACCATCAGGTGAGATGATGCCAAGGGCTTACCAATTGAGGGTAAAAAAAAAAAAAGTTGCTGTGAAGTCGGTTTTGGCAAATTCCGAACCATTTTTGCGCCGTGTCCATATGAAAATCGAAAACAAACCAGCAATCAAACAAAATCATTTAAAAAACGGTTCCAAAATGGAATATAAGGGTCAGGGAAGTTTTACAAAATGGTCAGGGAAAGTCAGGGAAAAGTCAGGGAAGTATTTTTGGAATTTTGAGTGGACACCCTGTTCATGTTGTTTTTTTTTTAACCATTTGATTTAACATAATACCTGAACTTTACTAAGTACAGGTAGCACTGAGACTGGCCTGTAGTTTTCCGGCAGAGTTCTTTTTTTTATCGGAGTTATAAAGAGGTAATGCTTTTCTGTATTTCATAAGATCGGGGTATACACCACTGCTAATGCTGGTGTTAAACAGGCACGCCAAATATGGTGCTAAAATATGTATAACATCTGATTAAGCTAACTAATAATCTCCGTAGGTCTTCTGTAATTGTGTTTTTTAACATAAAATAATTAAAAGGTTTTACAGCAGTATTTATTTAAATTTCTTTAAAACTGAATAAAGAACAAATTGACGTAACGTGCAGGTGAAGAATTTAAGGCTTCGGTTGTTTTTGGGGAAATAATAGTAAAAAAAAGCGGTCAAATGCGAGTCGGACTCGCCCATGAAGGGTTCGCAGCAAGTAACATAATATAAAAGTTCTTGTAGTTCGTTGTAGGTAAATTGCGGTTTACGATTTATGACGTATTAAAAAAAACTACTTACTAGATCTCATTCAAACCAATTTCGGTGGAGGTTTGCATAGTAATGTACATCATATAATTTTTTAGTTTTATTATTCTCTTATTTTAGAAGTTACAGGGGGGGGGGACACACATTTTACCACTTTGGAAGTGTCTCTCGCGCAAACTATTAAGTTTAGAAAAAAAAGGATATTAGAAACCTTAATACAATATCATTTTTGAAGACCTATCCATAGATACCCCACACGTATGGGTTTGATAAAAAAAAATTTTGAGTTTCAGTTCTGAATATGGGGAAAATTTATTGTTTTTTTTTCTATTTTTGTGTAAAAATCTTAATGCGGTTCACAGAATATATCTACTTGCCATGTTTTAACAGAATAGTTCTTATAGTTTCGGAAAAAAGTGGCTGTGACATTCGGACAGGCAGACAGACATGACGAATCCATAAGGTTTCCGTTTTTTGCCATTTGGCTACGGAACCCTAAAAAGAAAGTCGGCCGTTCGAGTGTTTAGATATCGCGAGAGTGGGTCACGAAGCGCTCGTGACCCTCGGTTTGCGTGTTCGTGACGAGAGACGTTGCCAGAACCCGGTTGGGTTTGCCTATTAGTGGAGTCTGTCTCGACTGTTTCCTCGCAGGACACGTAAAGCTGTCGGTGCTGGTTGCTTTCACTAAATAATATGCAAGTGTTTACACGGCTGCGCGTGGGGAAGGCACCTCCAGAACGGCCGTCTGACGCGGCAGGGGTACGGCAAATGTGCGGTACATGACGCCAAAATCACTGAACGATAAAAAAGTCGAAGCAATAGACAGAAAAAATGATATTCGGAACTGTTGCGGGGATTGCGGGTGAATGTTAAAAGTCAAAATGTTTCACAAAATGTTTAATATTTATAAAAGTCACTTAAACCAATATTAAACTAAATTAATGATAAAAATGTTAAAATGTTACAATGTTATTCGAATGCACCCGGTCGCGGCGGTACCGAATTATGCACTAAGGTTAAAATGTTCGGCGGCGCGCTTTCTGCTTACAAAGCGCAAGCGGCGGTAAACGTGTTAGGTGTTTACACCAAACATCTTGCCGGGGGCAAACGATGAGATGAGGGTGGGATGATGATGAGATTACACAAAAACACTTTAAGAAACTTAACACTTTTATTCGAAAGCTATTTTTCTAAAAGTAGAGGACGTTCCCCTCTCTATGTTTTTTAATTCTGACACTTGCACTCGCGCACTGTCACTAGCACTGCACTCGCGGTGGCCGGCCGGCTGGCTGCGGCCCGGCGGCGGCGGCGGCGGCGCGGCGGCGGCGCTCGGCCCGGCAGGGCGCGCGCGCGCCCTCTCCGCTGTTTCTTCTCTCTCCGAATTTGATCTTTAAAGGATACCCATGAGTTATAGTTTCCGAAAAAGACGGGGATGTCTAGCTGCGGGGTAGACTTCTCCCTGTGAGCGACTGACCAGATTTTCTTATTTATCTCTTTAGTTAATTGATTATATGTTTTTTCATGATTATTAAAGGTAGCCTCATAGACTAAATCTGTTTGAAAAGTTTGACTTTCTATTTCCCAATATAAAGTATCTATAACTGACCAGCGTGAATCTAATTTTTTCATAGCGTCTTGCAATTCCCATCTATCTGTTATTAAATCTAAATCAATCTTAGTAACAGTGCGAATATAAGCCTTAATATTAGCCTGCTGTTTACGGTACATCTCGTCAAGTTTACTCGGCGACCCCCTCTCTTGCCGCCTTGGTACCGGTGGTCTCTGATAGCCATCTCCGCCATTCCCTCCTTCTTGTTGACTTCCACCACCTCCTGTGCTACCTAGTGACTGTTGGACGCTGTACTCGCCCACCGGCGGCCGTTGCTGCTCCCCAGCGGCACCAGAGGTGCCATGTTCGTCCGTTTTAAAAACTGTGAGCCCTGCCGATAGTTCCTGATAGCCTTCGTTCAATAACTGATTCAAGTCTAAATATGCTTGTTTAGTTTTCTCATAAATACATTCTATAAAATAGGGATGAGTTCTACTCTCTTCCGTGTTAATTCGATCATGTAGGAACTGAAATTCAGACCAGTAACTCGCCAATAACTCTGAACGTTTTTTAAAATATTCTACTTTCGTTTTTCGGTCCGGACCATCCTTTTTATAGTTTGTTAGAAGTTGTAAAATCTCTCTTTGAATCTGTTTCTGCCGCTCGAATGTTTCTGCCATCTTCTTACGATGTTAGTATAAAAAAGGAAAGATCTTACTTGTTTATCTCCTACGTAGCCTCTGTACCAACACGGCCAGTTGTTGCTCCCCGCTCCAAATGTTGTGCCTTTCCTTTTGATCACTGCAATCCTCACGGATGTTCACCAGTTCTGTCCCTCACCCGCCACACGCGAAGATACGATGACGCGCGAGGTCCTGTGCTCGAAGGACCAAATGTTGCGGGGATTGCGGGTGAATGTTAAAAGTCAAAATGTTTCACAAAATGTTTAATATTTATAAAAGTCACTTAAACCAATGTTAAACTAAATTAATGATAAAAATGTTAAAATGTTATTCGAATGCACCCGGTCGCGGCGGTACCGAATTATGCACTAAGGTTAAAATGTTCGGCGGCGCGCTTTCTGCTGATAAAGCGCACGCGGCGGTAAACGTGTTAGGTGTTGTACACCAAACAGGAACGATTCAGCCCCACGAGAAGACAGCTCGGTTTAAAGTTCTCAGGAGTCGTTACACTGTACACTCGGGTACGGTAGCGAAGTCCGAGCATGCGTTTGCGTCGACGCGGCGGCGACGTCGCGGCGCGCCGGGTGAGTGGCGCGCCGCGACGGCCGCGCGCGACTGCCCCGTCCGGCGCCACCTGAGATTTGTTTCTCGGCGACGTTGACACACCGCCGGTCGGGCTCGTATAGCGGGACAGAGCTGTAGGTTGGTAGCTCTGTCCGGCAGCAGGTGCCGGCGCGGGCGGGGCGTCGCGCGCGGCCCCGGCGGCGGCGGCGGCGGCGGCTTCGGCGGACTGCGGTGCGCTCCCGGCTTCGCATCGCGCCCCACGCAGCGCGTAAGCAACAAACACCCTCTTACTTCGAAGGCTAACCTGTCGGGTCACTTGTGCTTTACCGAGTTCCTCGACCGAAACTTGCTTTGACGGCGGTTGGAAATCGAACCCTTTATTTAGTCTAGGTTATGTACCGTTACGTGCCTGAGCCGCGCTCGCGCGCGCGGGCATGCGTGCGTGTGTTTGCTCGTGCTTTTAAAGATGATTTGGTCTCAGTGTCTGGAGGATGAATCTTAAATTACTTTAGACGAATGATCGGATAAAACAGTAGTTTTTTGGGTCGACTCCGTTTCCAAGCGATTCGTTTGTTGATGAGTGACAGAGAGGCGGCGCGCGCTCGCGTGTGTAATGCGAGCGGCGCCGCGCGGGGGGCTCGCTGCTGACACGCGCGCGTTGCAGGAGGAGGCGGACGTGGTGGTGCGGCGCAAGCGCGACAAGGAGCCCGACAAGGACAAGGAGAAAGACAAGGAGCGCGACAAAGAAAAGGACAAGGATAAGGAGCGCGACCGCGACAGAGAGCGAGACCGGGACCGCGACCGCGACCGCGAGCGGGAGCGGGACGACAAGCGGCGCCGGCGGAGCGGCTCGCGGTGAGTCGCAGCGCACTGCGACTGCCGGTGGCGGCGTCTGCGTTTGTGCGACGATGCTTCATTCCACTTTAAAATCGTGCCACTATAATTGCGTCGCAGTGCGCGCCAAGCCCTTTATGTATATTCACTTAGCTGATATAGTCTGTCTCTTTAGACACAATTGTTCGTATTTCCTGTCTGAATGAGACAAAGCGAATTCCCCCTTCCCATTCCCATTCCCTTCCCATCCCATTTCAAAGGTCGGCAACGCACTTGTGACTCCTCTGGTGTTGCGGGTGTCTATGGGCGGCGGTAATCGCTTACCATCAGGTGATCCGTTTGCTCGTATGCCACCTATCACAGTATCACATAAAAAACAAAAAAAAATGCGGACACGCACATAAATGATTGAGCTCGATCTTTACTGTTGGGTTGTGATTAACCCAGAATATGAGCTCGATAAACGAGCGGGTGGTTCCTTTTTTCTGCCGCTCGTGTGACGTCAGCTCACAGCAACAACATCCAAGGCGCAGTTCGTCGGCGATAGAAGCAGCCGTATCTTTTCATCTCTAGCTCCCTTTTCGGATGCAGTGTAGTAAAACAGTTTATCTTTACCAGATCTCAGGCAAATGTAGGTAGACTGCGTGCAACAACGCAGGTATACCGGTTTGTGTGCCGTCAATAACTAGGTAACCGTCTCCCACCGCAGAGGCAAGGACAGGGAGCGCGACCGCGAGCGCGAGCGGGAGGAGCGCGAGCGGGAGCGGGAGCGGGAGCGGGAGCGCGAGCGGGAGCGGGAGAGGTACAGCGCGCCCCGCGGGGCTTGGTTCATCTCTTTTGCAATCATGCATGCAGCCTTGACTTAAAAAAAACTTTAAACCTACTTTACTGATTGCCTAAAATTGTAAGCTTACATGAAAGTTGAATCGTTTTCATAGCGATACGATGTGCCTTATTTGTGTGTGTTCGCAGGGAGCGGGAGCGGGAGCGGGAGGCGCGCGAGCGGGAACGGGAGCGGGACAGGGAGAGGTGCGTGTTAATCCAAAACCTCTTTAAATATGCGTGTAAAAGGAAATGCTCCGTAGCCTTTGGGGCTTTGGTGACGAGTATGGTGGACGTTACACTAGCCCCGGAGCGGGACGGACGGCCAAATGATCGACGCTAGCGAAAAGATTTTAATAATTTTTACTTCGTGATTTAAATAACAACGGATAGACACATGATACGGTGAAAATCATTCCATAATAAAACTGTTAGCGGTGTAGTCAAATTGGCATTTATTACTTCTTAACAGAGGACGCAGCGCATCACACTTTTCAGTATTGATTTCATTTTTTATATTGTAAAGGCTTCAGCTAACCTTAATTCTTTCAGCGTCATCTAGCGAAGCTTCTTATAATGTCTGTTTGTAATTTTAACACTTTATGATACCGGCAGGGAGCGGGAACGCGAACGGGAGCGAGAGCAGCGCGAGCGGGAGCGGGAGCGCGAGCGAGAGCGGGAGCGGGACAGAGACAGGGATAGAGAGAGGGAGCGGGAGCGGGAGCGGGAGCGCACGCACGGCGCGGCGGACTCGCGGCGCGAGCGCGAGCTGGAGGAGGAGGCGCGCGACCGCAAGCGGCTGGAGAAGAAGGCGCGCGAGAAGGAGGCCGCCTACCAGGAGCGGTGAGTGGGGGGGGAGTGGCTGCGGGAGGCCCGGGAGCGGGAGCGGGAGCGGGACTGACAGTGTGTGTCTGTGGCAGGGTGCGGCTCTGGGAGGCCCGCGAGCGGCGGCAGGGCGCGGACTACGAGCGCGCGCGGGAGCGGGAGCGGTGCCGGGAGGAGGAGCGGGAGCGGGACGCGCGCCGCCTGAAGGAGTTCCTGGAGGACTACGACGACGAGCGCGACGACCACAAGTACTACAAGTGAGTGCCGCCGCCTCATTTAATCCCAGCCAGAAACGCTAACTCGTTTCGAGCATTTTTTTATTTAATTTTATTTATTTTGGAAGCTTCCAGCATCATCTACTTTATGGTCTACGTGCTGATCGAACAGTAACTTAATATCATGATTTACACCTAGATTTCTGCTCACATTTTTCTTACATAAATAATCATTCCTAATGTAAAAAGAATGTAATTACAATTTCTGGAAACAAGTGCCAATATCATCTATGTAAATAATGAATGATAATGGACCCAGCAAGGAACCTTGCGGCACTCCTAAGGAGATGCCTACCCGAATTGAACTATAGCCGTTAAGTACAATTGCTTGACTTCAATTTTGAACATAAGATGAGAACCATCTCATAAGATGAGAAGCATGCGATAAGGTCACCATGAATACCTTGAGACTGCAACTTAGCTATTAGAAGTCGATGGTTAATTCTATCAAATGCCTCGCTGTAGTCTGTATAAATTACATCAACCTGATTGCCGTCTTCCATATTATTAAATTCAACTATCCTAGAAACTAGATCTATTCGTGTCGCTGAGAACTGAAGTTACACTTTAGACATTCGTAAAGTTGATCGAAGACACGTTCCAAAAGTTTTAATAGTGAGCATAGCTTGGAAATTTAACAACACTGCATTTAGACCGCTTTTTGTATATAGGTTATACCTGTTTTACCCGTTCTGCGTTTACTTATGCAAAAATGTGAATACAAAGAGCTATGCCCATTGGTAGCTCTGAAGCATTAAACGATTGACCGTCGCTCCCGACTTGTGGTCCCACCGCATAGTCCCATTGGTGGGTCGACGAGTAATTGACTGTTTACTAGTGGTCCCACCGATTCACTCTTGGCTGTTCTTGGAGGATATGAAACAATGATGTAGCAATATGGTATGTTACTGTCTTCAATTTAATTTGTTCATATTGGCAGTTCGTTCAAATTCGCAATTAGTACAATAATTTAAATTATTTTTTTATTGTTATTTATTGTTTTTTTTATTGTCATACAAGTGTGGTTCCTCATTCGCATACTCAAATTCATTCATACTCATGTTTATAAGCAATCTCAGCAATGGCAACAAGTTTTTGCCTGTGATACTTCGTGTTCAAAGTACCAAGAGAGCATGACCAACAAGAAGGTAGACAGTGCCGGATTACTAGTAGATGCCCTAACTAAGCAATACACGCCTATTGGCCCCCTCTATTAGAAAACCTGGTAGTTAGGTCTATATATTTATAGGTTGAAACTGATAGTGGAGCACTCTTTCTTCTGTGACATTGCTGGAATCACTCCGGCCTCGATCGGCTCCGTGGCCTAGTGGCTAGTCCGCTCGATTCACATCAGGAAGTCGCAGGTTCAATTCAACTTATGGAAATGAATATTTGGATACCTCTGGGTGTGATGATCTAATAACTAATTACTAAGACGGTAGGGTGTGTATTGCTTAGTGGATCAAATAGTAATCCGGCACTGTCTACCTTCTGTTTGGTCATGCTGTCCTGGTACTTTTGAACACGAAGTATCACAGGCAACCAGACGGCACTGTCTACCTTCTGTTCGATCATGCTCTTCTGGTACTTTTGAACACGATGTCTCACAGGTAACCAGACGGGGATCAAATAGTAATCCGGCATTGTCTACCTTCTGTTCGTTCATGCTCTCCTGGTACTTTCACTATACGGGTGACAGTGACAAACGATTCAATTCCACGGAATAAATAGTTTTTAATCATTCTCATAAGTAGCCATACACATAAGGGAATATATACTTTTTCAAGTATCTATAGACATTGTAACATTAGCCTATAGCATACTATAATGCATGCTACGATTACTGGCCAAGAGTGAATCTGTGGGACAACGAGTCGGAAGCGTTGACCGTGCGTGTGCTTGTGCGTGCGCGTGCGCGTGCGTGCAGGGGCGCGGAGCTGGCGCGGCGGCTGGGGCTGCGCGTGCGCGAGGCGGAGAGCGACGCGCGCGAGCGGGCGCGCGAGCGGGCCGAGCTGGGGGCGCTGCGCGCGCGCGTGCTGGCGGGCCGCGCGGAGGGCGACCCCGGCGCCGCGGCCGAGCTGCGCGCCGCGCTGGCCGCGCTGGAGGCCGCGTACCGGCCGCGCCTGCTGCTGGACGCCAGCGTGCAGTCGGAGCGCGCGCAGCAGCGGGAGCGGCAGCGGCGCGAGGCGCGCGAGCGGGCGGCGCGCGAGCGGGACCGCTACCTGCGCGCCTGCGCCTCGCGCCAGCTGCCCAGCGAGGCCGAGCCCATCGACTCCGACGACAGGTACACCCCCCCACAACCCCCACCCCCCCGCAGGCCTTGGCGACCGTTTGTTCTGCGAGCGATGGCGCATGCAGTAGACTTATTGACAGTTGTTACTTGGACTGCATGTGCCACTTAGAAATATTATTATTATTATTTTATACACTAGCAGCTCAATGAGCTGATGCGTGTATATCACTGTACTTGTGTTCTTTAATTATTATTTAAATGTTCAATGAATGTTAATGTTAAATATTATTTATTTATTTGTTAAATGTTTTATTGTTCTTTTATATTAACGAATAAAAAAAAATATTATTTCATCATCATCATTGGCCAAACGCGGTCTGACTTGTGGCCTAACTATGGCGGACGATTCAGTAAAGATATAAAATTGGACTACTCTGCACACTTGGCGCTAGGTCAAGTGGCAGGAGCTACTCCAGCAGAAGCACAGTCGGCTAGAGGTCAGTGCGACGAAGAGAGAAAGCGTCGGACTGTCCGGGCATTGTCGAGGAGGACTGCCTTTTGCATAGCCGCTATTATCGGTCTACCTCGAAGTCCCAGCCGCCTAAGGTTACGATTCAAGCCAGCGGGGATCAAACCATTAACGGACAAGACTTCAGGAATGATTTCAGTAAATTGCACTTGCTACTTATCCGTAACCTCGTGCGTCAGGTACCCCGTCCTCTTGTCGGCATCAGCTTGCGCGGAGGTTCTCATCGTGTGGAATAGTGATATCCACCAAAAACACCCTTGACTGCGCCCGATCCATCAACACGATATCAGGTCTATTATGATAATAGACCTGTCCGTGATGATGTCTCGATCCCAGTAGAGCTTGGCGCGGTCGTTTTCGAGAACCGACTCCGGCGTGTACTTGTAATATGGCAACCGCCGAGCTATAAAGCCATACTTTAGAGCGATCTCTTGATGCAGGATCCTGGCTGCTTGGTTATGTCTGTGCAGATACTCTGTGTTACAAAGAACCGAACAACCGGAGGTTATATGGCGCAGGGTCTCGCCTGGCTGACGGCACAACCGATACACGTCCAAGGTACAGTCTTTTATTATGAACCTCCTGTAGTTGTTCGTCTTTATAACCTGATCCTGTATTGCACAGACAAAACCCTCGGTCTCTGCAAAGAGATCTCCGAAGCGCAGCCGGTGCACGGAAGCCTTCTGATCTACGAAGGATCTGCAAAGAGCCTTAAAAAACCTTCCGTGCAGCTCTTTCTCTTTCCATATGGCTTCCCGCTCAACAGTCCTAAGTACAGCCGGCGCTTACCAGTTCTCTTGGGCCATGGATAAAGGCGTAAATTCTTTATCACATACTATGACAACTCTGTGCAAATCATTATCGACTTTCGCCAGGAAATAGCATCGGAGGCTGCATATTTCACGGTTGTGCATTTGTTTTGCACTAAGAAGGCCACGACCGCCATTCTTCCGTGGAATATACAGCCTCATCACTGACGACCTCGGATGATGCATCCTGTGGAGTGTCATAGTAGTGCGGACCTTCCGATCCAGGGCATCTAATTCAGTCTGTGTCCATCTGAGTATGCCGAAGGTGTAAAGAAGAACGGGGATGACTGAAGCATTGAATGCTCGTACCTTGTTAACGCCGGAAAAATAGCTTTCCAAAACTTTTGTCAGGCGCTCCCAAAATACGTCACATACTGCCTGGTTCACCTCCGTCTCGTTCACACCAATGCTCTGCAACATACCCAGATACCGGTATGTTTCAGTCTCAGAGAGGGGTACAAATGTTCATGGAGTCACTATCGACTCCATTCGAATGCACCACCCTACCTCTCTCCACATGAAGGATCGCACACTTATCCACCCGTAGCTCCACGTTGACGGAGCTGCTGAAATTGCAAGTGATTCTCAACAGCTCCTCCAACCGTGTTGCATTTGGAGGGAACAGCTTGAGATCGCCCATGTACAAAAGGTAGGTTATGCATAAGCCTCCTCTCTGAAACTGAAATACCATCCCTGATTTCTCGATCAGAAAGCTGAGTGGATTCAAAGACGGATAAAACCAAAGTGGACTCAGACAGTCGCCCTGGAATATACCCCTCTTTATCCAAATCCGGTCTTGCGCATTCGACAGCCGCTGACCATGGAGACGAAGGATCGTACTCCACTGCCCCATACAGGTACCGTGGAAGTCTCTCACTGTACTGTCAATCTTGTACAGTTCGAGAACTCTCTTTAACCACGAACCGAGTCGAAAGCCTTCTTGTAGTCAATCCAGGCAGCGGAGAAATTGCGTCGATTGCAATTCACCAATTTGCCCACGACCGCGTCAATCAGGAGCAGCTCCTTATTATTATTATTCAGTCAGTGTCGCGGATACAATATTTTTGGTCACGGTACAGCCCAATACGAGGCCATCTTTGATCAGCAAATTGGATAATTTACTATAGATTTTGTGGTGACCAGAAGCCCTAGTGAATGGGTCCAACACATATTTGTTAGAAGAGAATACGAGTGGCGTATCCCGCATTCTCTTCTCGCTCTAGCAAACGATGTTTTTAAGATTGTTTCTGAGCGAAAGAAAAAGATACCGTTGCGGGAGAATGCGATTCCGTGCGGCCATATATGGTGCAACCCTTAGACGCGATACAGGCAGTCGGGTACCGCCGGCCAGTAGGAGACACTGAGCGTGCCGTGTGTTGCAGCGGCGGCGGCGCTGAAGCGGCGCGCGCCTCGCTGTCCCCGCCGCGGACGCCGCCGCCGCCGGCGCGCGCCTCGCCCGCCTCGCCCGCCTCGCCCACCTCGCGCGCCTCGCCCGCCTCGCCCGCCTCGCCGCGGCCCAGCCAAGACGTGAGTACACCTGCACCTTACACCCTCCACCCGGGACCGTGCGCCCGGCACCCTACACCCTGCACATACGTCCTACACCAGTGACAATACTGTATATCATTTAAGTACACACACCGGCCCTGCATTAAAAATGCAGGGAGATCTACATCATTCTGACAAATGGTGGATTAAAGTTTCACTGACGTCTCACTTAATATTATAATTCACTACTTAATATTAAATTCGAAAGAATGGATTTGTTTGTTTTACTTTCACACCTGAATGTTGCTGATTCTGTCGCTGATGTGGTGCTGCAGGATATGGAGCTTTTTATCCCATCCTCGGTGGTCCCCATTGGCGGCAAATCCCAGCCTTGCTTTGGTCGATCCTGCAAAAAAAGCTTCTCGCCGGAAGCAGGAATGTTACCAAGCCTGGGCAAATGCAGCGATAGTACGGGATGAAAAGACCAGCGCATTAAAAAAGAAGTTTAACTTTGCCTCCAGGTCCGTCAAAAGAGACATTGCCACGGCGAAGTCGGTGCACATAGGCAAAATTGGCGAGAGACTAGAGCGTCTTCCTTCGGGAACTCGTGCGTTCTGGTCTCTGGCCAAAGCTGTCCAGGGGAATTTCTGCACGCCATCATTTGCACCACTGCACATGGGAAATGATTCATTGGCCCACGACGCAAAGAAGAAAGCCGATCTTCTAGGCAAAATCTTTGCGTCCAACTCGACACTGGTTGACGGGGGAAACGAGCCGCCGACCATTGCGCGGTGCAAGAGCTGTATGCCGGATATCCGGTTCCACCAACGCTCAGTGCGTAAAGCACTTTTTTCCCTCGACATTCATAAGTCGAGTGGGCCCGATGGAATCCCTCCTATCGTGTTGAAGGTGTGTGCTCCAGAGTTGGCTCCAGTTTTAACGCGCCTTTTTCGGCTTTCCTACTCTTCTGGCGTAGTCCCGAACTCATGGAAAACAGCTTTGGTGCACCCGATCCCTTAAAAAAGGTGATCGCTCGAATCCGTCCAACTACAGGCCGATAGTCATAACCCCCTTATTCTCAAAGATAATGGAGTCCATTATCAATAGCCAGGTCATTCGGTATCTAGAAGACCGCCAGCTGCTTAGTGTACGGTTTCCCCGATCCCTTAAAAAAGGTGATCGCTCGAATCCGTCCAACTACAGGCCGATAGTCATAACCCCCTTATTCTCAAAGATAATGGAGTCCATTATCAATAGCCAGGTCATTCGGTATCTAGAAGACCGCCAGCTGCTTAGTGTACGGTTTCGGTAAGGGCCGGTGCGCTGGTGATCTTCTTGCCTACCTGAAACATCGTTGGGCACAGGCGATCGGGTCTGGCACAAAGCACTTCTTGCGAAGCTTCCTTCTTATGGGCTTCCCGATGAATTATGCAAATGGGTCACTAGTTTTCTTGCAGACAGAAGCATAAAGGTCGTAGTCGACGGTGCATGTTCAGATTCTATGTCTGTGAATGCTGGTGTCCCTCAAGGCTGTGTGCTATCGCCTACACTGTTCCTTCTGCATATCAATGATATGCTGCAAATCAGCAGCACTCATTGTCATCAGCACGGATGACAGCACAGTGATGCCTTCTATACCGGCGGTGCCAACATTTCTCGGGAAAATCTCATCGAGAGACGAAACAAACTTGTGTCGGAAATTAAGGACTCTTTAAAGAAAGTCTCAGAATGGGGTCGGCTTAATTTGGTCCAATTTATCCGCACAAAGACACAGGTTTGCGCGTTCACTGCCAAGAAAATGCCATTTGTCGTATCACCTCGTTTTGAGGACACTCCCCTAAATGCCTCAGCTAATATCGGAATCCTTGGCGTCGACATATCGAGTGAAGTCCAGTTCCGTGGTCATCTAGAGGGTAAGGCTAAATTAGCCTCGAATAAGCTTGGTGTGCTCAATAGATCGAGGCGACATTTCACTGCGGCCCATCGCCTGCAACTTTACAAGGCGCAGGTTCGGCCTCATATGGCATACTGTTCTCATCTCTGGGCGAGGGCACCCCAGTACCAGCTTCTCCCTCTAGACCGCATTCAACGGAGAGCAACTCGAATGGTCGGCTGCCAGGATATTTCAGATCGGCTTAACTCCTTGGCGCTGCGTAGAGATGTAGCCTCGCTCTGCATTCTCTATCGCATGTACAATGGGGAGTGCTCCGAGGAATTGTTCGGATTGATTCTTGCCGCCTCTTTTCGCCATCGTTCTACGCGACAATATATTCATCCCCATCACTTAGATGGTTGGCAGTCCACAACTGTGCGTTTCACTAGAAACTTTCTGCCTCGCACAACCAAACTGTGGAATGAATTGTCGCCTGCGGTGTTTCCGAACCGATATTCAAACCTTCAAGAAAAGAGCGTACTCCCATATCAAAGGCCGGCAACGCACTTGTGACTCCTCTAGTGTTGCGGGTGTCTATGGGCGGCGGTAATCGCTTACCATCAGGTGATCCCACGGTTCACCGTGGGAGAGCCATGCTTCGGCACGAATGGGCCGGCTTGACCGGAGTGATACCACGGCCTCACAGGAAACCGGCGTGAAGCAACGCTTGCGTTATGTTTCGCCGAGTTAGTGAGGATACCGGAGGCCCAATCCCCCCCCCCCCCAATGATAGCCCAGTTCCCAAATACGCTACCCCAGGAGGGTACCAGCTGCGTGAGCGCTGGAGAATCCTTCTCTGGACGTCCAGGCCGCCCCTCGTCGTACTCTCTCGGAGCAAAACCGCGCTTTCAAGGCAAGGGCAAACACACTGTGGCACCCTCTGCCACGCTGGCTGTGGACTTCTGCAACATCAGGGGCTTACATTCAAACCTAATGCTGTACACCACCACCTTGAGACAGCAAAGCCGGCCTTGCTCTTTGGACCGAGACACAGATCCGTCTGCTCGTTTGCCGCCTCTGCTATAAAAATATATATATTGATAAAATTTATTAGGTGAATAGATCAAGTACCAGATTAACAAATACTTTTATCCCGGGGAAAAAAGTACTGTCATTTTTGGATGGTGGTGTCACATTTGACCAGATAAATAGCCTGGATATTATCACTTTCGCCATTAAAAATCACTTTGGTGCGCGCTAGCCGATAGCCGACTGCGACGCGTGATTACCATCAAACAAATTAGTATACAGGGTGTAAACGACCATTCCCGAAAACTTTAGGTTCTACTCATGAAACTGAAAATATTTTCCCAACGAACGAATACGCTCCATTCCAAATTGGCGTGTTCGGCAATTTGGACCGATTTGTATGAAAATATTATTTTTGCGAATTTTGTAAATATTCCATAGGCAAAGCTGTTCAGCTTCTTGAATACCCTGTTTAAGTTTCCGGGAATGTTCTCTCTACACCCTGCAACACTTGCTGTGCTCTATAGTCGCTCGCTGGTACTGGAAATATCTTATTAACTCAGTCGCATTAACTGCATTTTCAACTGTCTCGATACAGATACTCTTTAAGTTTTGGTAAGTATTTTATTTGCAGTTATTCAATATGTTTCCTCTTTGGTATCATTCAATTCAAACGTACTTTGAATGATTCCCAGAGCTCCGAGGGCGGCACCACCCCGCCGCGGCCGTCGCCGCGCGCCGAGCCGCCGCGCCGCCCGGTGAGCCACACACACTACACAGTACACACTACACAGTACACAGTTCACACTACACTACACGCGCCTGCTTCTGTCCCAGTGGCTGGCCTGTGTTCGACAGTGGACGGACACGCAGTACTGTAACGACTGGGTCGTAGCTCGGGAGCGGAAACTCTAAAAGACACTTCACTTTATGCAATATCATTTATTTTCTTCAAAGTGTTTTACGGTTACTTTGTTCCGTACGATTTACTTTTCGCAAAACCTCAAAGTACACAATCAGTGGAGCATAAATAATTCGACCCCACTGAATCCGAAAAGTCTGGTTACCATCCAAACAAACATGTTTTTTTTTGACTCTCCATACAAAGGACACGTTTCATTTTGTGCCTGGACATGTACGTAGTACGAAAAATATAGAAAAATATAGGCTTTCTAGGAAAAATAATGAAAAAAATATTAGAAGCAGGGTTGCGTGGTTCAAGCATAATGTTTTGTCAGCACTTTTTACAATATAAATGGTAACACTGAAGCTTGCAATAGTAGGTCACGTTCAGAAATTACGGCTTCGTCCACATATTCCTCAGATGCTTTCTCTGACTCTGATTGACTGAACACCCTTCTGTTCTGACTTCTGACATTGGTGTACGATTTTTAAAATCAGCTGGTTTGGCATAACAGCTGGTTTTCGAGTTACTTGTCGGACAACGAAATTATTAATTTCAATGGTATGTACAAAATCTAGTTTCTGAACGTAAAATGCTCAAAATTGCGCTCGCTGCGCCATGTTGGGTGATTTATGTGTTGCGATTGTTAAATCTGAGAAACTAGATGAACCTCGCAACGAAGGTAAATCGAAGGAAATGTACAACTAGAAAAGACTATATATATAATATAATATCTGGGACAAATCACACACGGTCATCTGGCCCCAAACTAGGATTCCCTGTATCTTGTTTCTAATGACTTATTTATGATGTTTAGTACACAGACCAGGTCCAAGCTCCATAGTCCCGTGAAACGTCTCCTTTGAAATTGAAGCGGTCGGGGCTCAGTGCGGCTCGATCACGAAGGTTAACTGACTACAGATACGGTCATAACCTGGATGCGTTGGACTATAAGTGGCATTTATCTGGACTGTTTTCGTACTTCGCAAGAAACGTTAAGCCGTTGATGCCGGCTACTGTATTATTAAAACATCTTTGTTCTGGCAAATAAAACTTTGACTTTGACTTTTGAAGAATCGGAGATCTTAAATTTTTTTTCAGTTTCCCATACTAAATCTGAATAGTGAATCAAGAATCTGTATGGGAAACTGAAAAAACGAATTTATAATTGGATTTTTTCAATATTTTATTCTATACTTGATTCTGAGTAACCCCTTAAACTTTCAAACGCACTTGTTTAACACCCTGTATCAATTAGCCTGATAATATGTCCTCAGAGCGGCGGCGGGGGCGGGGGCGGAGGCGGCGGCGGCGGCGGCGGGGGCGGCGGAGGGGGCAGCTCGGCGGGCAGCTCGCCGCTGACGATCACGTTCCGCACGCCGCGCCAGGACGCCGCGCCCGCGCACGGTCAGTCACGCACACATTACGTTCCGCACGCCGCGCCAGGACGCCGCGCCCGCGCACGGTCAGTCACGCACACATTACGTTCCGCACGCCGCGCCAGGACGCCGCGCCCGCGCACGGTCAGTCACGCACACATTACGTTCCGCACGCCGCGCCAGGACGCCGCGCCCGCGCACGGTCAGTCACGCACACATTACCTACACTCATTCATTCGCGGGCTAACGACTGTTGAATGACTTAATGAAAACACTATTGCACAACAAAAGAGGAATGGAGGATTTTTTAAATCTACAATTGGCAAGCTCTTGGTTTCTTTCTTACCTGGTTTTTTTTTTTATGTGGTAAGGTAGGCAAACGAGCAAGTGGGTCACCAGTGGAATAAGTATATTTTGAATATATTAGCAGTAAAAATCAATAAATACAAAGTGAACTGTAAAATTATTATGTGACTAACCTCTGGACATGTGAATATGCAAGTATTTTTGTGAATAATACTCTTCAATTAACGAAAAATCTCACGGAACACAATTCATTGACAGTTGCGTGCCAAAATTTGAATATAAACACACACGGAGATATCGAAAATCCAGTACTTTTTTGAAAATAATGTACTTGCGCAAACGCATCGTAAACACTTGCACAGTTGACCATTGACAATCAATCAGCTGATCGATACTTGTCAATGTCATACAGCTGCAGTCCGTGTATAACAAATAGGGCCGTTTGCATCATCCTGTGCAACACTATAAGACATCCTTATTTAATCAAGCAAGATGCCAAAAATAATATGTGCTCGATGTGTGAATGAAATAACTAACAGACAATTCGTCATTTGTTCAAAATGTAAACATATGACATTGAATGCGCGAATATAACCGAGAATCGCTTTTATTTAATGAAACCAAAAAATAAGAGAAATTGGAAATGTTCGGGTCGCTGGGATGAGTGGTACAATAATGTAACTCAACGTAAGCCGCGAAAAACAAAATCTTGGACTGAAATTTCAGCTATTTTGAAGGTTGACAACAGCTTCAATGTTCTTAGCTCGACTATTCAAGATACAAGCCTACCAGAAATTGAATTGCACAATGAAAAAATGAAATAGCTCAGCTAAATGAACAGATCGACAAGCTAAAAACCGATCTCGAATGCGCTGATAAGGAAATACAAAACCTACTATCAGAAAACATTGATCTAGAATATATAGTATCTGACTTACGCAAAAAAAATGACTTGTACAAGAAACTGTTAGAAGGGAAAGTAAATCTTACACCAAAGAAAAATCTTAAAACAAAAATAAGAGCAATGTCACTAAGTAATACGCCAACAAATCTAACAAGACCAAAGGTACTTAACAGCACAGCAAAAAACAATGCATTCAATGCCATACCGACAGGTGAAGCCCCAATTTCACTCGTAGACGATACACAGGATGAAAATGTTATCAAAGGTTTTCGAGAAATAAACTTGGAAGCAGGAAAAGCAACTACAAAACAAAACAAGATTAAAGATTTTGAAAACAGAACCTTGATATTAAACGAACTAAAACAGATTGGAAGAGAAATTGATGATAAGAAAAAACACGTAAATTAAATGAAGATATAAAAAGTGGCACTACATTATTAGATAAGGAGATAAAGCAACAGGAAATTCTGGAAACTGAATGCAAAATTGTGATTCTTGGAGACCAACAAGCCACAAGATGGTCGTCTCATCTAATACAAGCAAGAAACAAAGGAAAAAATGTTCATAACTACAAAATATTTGGCATTATAAAACCGGACGCTTATGCCGATAATATTTTGTCAAACTGTGTAACACTGTGTAAAGACTTTACAAAACGACTATGTTGTATTGTCATTAGGATCAAATGATTTATCTCCTGCCAAAGTGACGAGTGCGTTATCGATAGCATTAAATCAGTTATCCGATCATACAAACGTGATTGTAAGTAATGTGCACCAAAATTCTCACTTAAATGAACAAATGCTGAATAATTCCATATATTCCATTGTCAAATGTTTTAAGGATTGTTACTATGTTAATTTGTCACAAGAGCATTCACTGTATGATAGAATAAGACTGTTAAATCATGAAATCAATATCATAGACTACGAACGAACATACTTGGGTTATAAATTCAAAACACTAAAGTTGATAAATCGCACTCGAGCTGATATCAAACCACAAAAAAGAAAAATTACCGATTATTTCCCTAGAATATATAAGTCTAGCTATCATCCTCCTTCAGCAGTACCTGCACCTAATACGGCATCTCCACATAAATTAAAGAAAAATCATTCCTTTTGTTAATACTAAAATAGGTAATAAATCCATGCATCCTATGGAAAATAGTAACTTTGTTATCTTTCATCAGAACTTTGCTGGACTCCTCAATAAACAAGACCTTCTTCAAGTCGTACTCAATGAGTTTAACGAAAAAGGAGAGGGGATTGATATTGTGTGTGTAACGGAAACATTCTTAAGACCGGGTGATGAAAAGAACGTTAATTTAAGGGACTATAGGCTAATTACTCATTACTCTAGACCTAAAGAAAAGAGAGGGGGCGTGTGCATATTAGCTAAAAATAGTGTACAATGCTTAAAATTAAATTTAGATACATATACAACATATAAAAGTTTTGAGGTAGCTGGAATTGAAATAAAAAACAGTGACTTAAAAATAATTTGTATTTACCGCACACCAAGTTCAGACATTGATTTATTCTTTGAAAAACTAGACACGCTACTATATGCACTAACTCGTAGAAGTAAGAAGCGAATTATTCTTTGTGGAGACTTAAATATCGACATCCTCAAAAAAAATCTTTCTCTATAAGACTTAATAATTTATTAAATAGTTTTAATATGATTCAACACATTATGACACTGACACGACAAAAATCCTGTTTAGATCATATAATAAGCAATATTCCAACGGCTACGGGAAGTGTACGCTATTTAGGAATATCAGACCACGATGAGACTGGACAAGTTTTAAAATTAAAATTAAAAACAAAACATCTACCGACAGACTGGTTAAAAGAGTTTTTAGTAAAGAAAACAAAGAAAAGTTTAAAAACTGCATAACAGTCTTAAGTTTTACTGATGTGTACAATGAAGTTGATACTAACAAGGCCTTTTCGCTATTTCATGACAGCCTAACTCTGTTCTTTAATCTATGCTTTCCAAAAATAACAGTTAAGGTTAGCATAAAACGTAATAAATGTAGATGGATAACTAAAGGCATTAAAAGGTCGTGTAAAGAGAAAAGGAATCTTTATTTAAAGTACAAAGCAACAAAAAAAGATGAAAGGGATATTTATAAAGAAGAGTATAAAAAATATTCCTTAACGTTAAAACGCTGCATACTAGCTTTGCAAAGAGAGGGTAACAAAAAAATTATAGCAAAAGCCAAAAACAAAAGTAAAGCGGTTTGGAGTGTAATAAACACAAATATACACAGTACAGAGCAAAAAAATGAAATTGAAAAGTTGAAGGTAATAGATAAAATGATTAACGATCCCACAGAAGTGGCCAACAGTTTAATGACTTTTTCATAGATTTTTTTTTTTTTTTTTTTTTATGGCATAGGTGGCAAACGAGCAGACGGATCACCTGATGGTAAGCGATTACCGCCGCCCATAGACACCCGCAACACCAGAGGAGTCACAAGTGCGTTGCCGGCCTTTGATATGGGAGTACGCTCTTTTCTTGAAGGTTTGAATGTCGTATCGGTCCGGAAATACCGCAGGCGACAATTCATTCCATAGTTTGGTTGTGCGAGGCAGAAAGTTTCTAGTGAAACGCACAGTTGTGGACTGCCAACCATCTATGTGATGGGGATGAATATATTGTCGCGTAGAACGATGGCGAAAAGAGGCGGCAGGGATCAATCCGAACAATTCCTCGGAGCACTCCCCATTGTACATGCGATAGAGAATGCAGAGCGAGGCTACATCTCTACGCAGCGCCAAGGAATCAAGCCGATCTGAGATATCCTGGCAGCCGACGATTCGAGTTGCTATGACAAATTATATTAAATTATCTAACACAGTACATAAAAACTTAACAATTAACAATGCGACTATGTACCTCTTTCCAACGAACCCGGATGAGATATTGAAAATAATAAAAAGGCTTAGAAATACAAATTCCGTAGGCTATGACGACTTACCAACAAACATAATAAAACTTATTAGTGTACACATTTCACCCGTATTCAGTTACATAATCAATCAATCATTCAGTCAAGGAGTATTTCCAGAAAAACTTAAATATGCTATTGTTAAACCGCTATACAAAAAAGGCGAAAAATTGACATGAATAATTATAGACCAGTAATATTAATACCAGTTTTGGCTAAAGTTATTGAAAAAGTGGTTTCAATCCGTATTACTAAATTCCTAAATAGATTTAATATCTTATGTAAAGAACAATTTGGTTTCCGGAAAAAGAGGAACACAACCACAGCAAATTTTGAGCTTAATAAATCGGTGGTTGAGAGCATAGACAAAGGCATCCCAGTAGTAGCACTATTCCTGGATATGAGCAAGGCCTTTGATTTTGTAGATCATAATAGACTGATGGAAAAATTATACGACTATGGAATAAGAGGAACAGTAAATGAATGGTTCGTTAGCTATTTACAAGATAGGAAGCAGTGTGTGGAAGTAACCAGACTTTTAAACCCACGAAGAAATACTTACAAAAAAAAAAAACGGTCACATTTCCGAGACAACAATGTTGGAATACCTCAAGGGACAATACTAGGTCCTTTATTGTTTATTCTGTATATAAATGATTTACCAAGAGTAACAAATAATGAAACAATTCTTTTTGCGGACGACACAACAATAATTATAAAAAATAATGAGAAACTGACAAATTTAAATAAACATTTAAATTTGTAAGACATTTTCTTCTCCTTTTTCTTTGTCCATTGATCGGAGTGGTGCATGCTCGCTTAAATGTTCGTGCGGATGGTGGCGTTTCGGGAGCCGGGTCGTTCCCTTCCCTCAAATATGGTTGAGGGGAGCGATGGCTGACTCTCGCGTTATACTCGTGATCGGGTGCTGTCCGTGTGAACTGGCCTGCTCTTGTCATTGGTTTTTTGGAATTTGTTAGTCATTAGCTACAAACAATTTTTACTTTTATCTCTTTTGAATCCTTTCTTTATTCTTATTTTTGTATATTTTATTTACAGACATGACATTGTATAATTCATTTATTGATCTAGCATTAAGATGTAATAGAATATAAGACTTAAAAAAAAATGTGTTGGAGGGAGTTTCTTTAGGGCCCGCCGTTTCTTCTCACTCCGCAAACACTTCCCGAAACGGTGGGTATACGAGTTCCGAGTGGTAGGAACCTCGTATTAGGTAGATAAAAGAATGACGTTCGAAAAGTGTACACTGCTACCTACTTCGAATAAAATATTTTCATTTTCACATAATTTTGAAATTAAAATAAATAGGACGATTGAAAGAATCATAAGCTGGATGACATCAAATAATTTAAGAGTGAACTTTAACAAAACTAAATTAATTCAATTTGGAACATTTCGGACAAATAGATTAGATCTTAATATCACATATGACGGAAAACTAGTAGAAAAAGTAACAGACACAAAATTTCTGAGCTTAATTATTGATGAAAATTGTAACTGGAAAAGGCATGTTAGCACAATATGTGAGAGACTGAGTAGATTTACCTTTGCATTGCGACGACTAAGAGAAATAACATCAATAGAGACTGCTTTGCTCGCGTACCACGCTCATGCGGGGTCGATCCTACAATATGGACTTATATTCTAGGGCAATTGTACAGACATAGAATCAGTATTTGTAATTCAAAAAAAGTGTGTTAGAGCGTTAGTTGGTGCAGAGTACTTGCAATCTTGTAAACCATTATTTATTAAATATAAGCTTCATACCCTTACTGGTCTCTATATCAAACAAATCTGTATCTTTGTCAAAGAACACCCAGAACAGTTCCCTATTCAACAGAAAGTTTTTAAAAAACAGTTACGAGACAGACCAAAAAATAAAATAGCCATACCTATGTATAAACTAACAATATCACGAAAAAATGTGCACTCAATGGCAGTGGATGTTTATAACTCCCTTCCAGATGACTTACGATCACTGTCGGGACGGGAGGCCAGTTTAAGTCCCGG
Organism: Coleophora deauratella; assembly: GCA_958295455.1. NCBI lineage: Eukaryota > Metazoa > Arthropoda > Insecta > Lepidoptera > Coleophoridae > Coleophora > Coleophora deauratella. The sequence continues at coordinate 79,975 of OY282412.1, forward strand.
TTACATGTATGGTTAATTAATAAATGTTTATATTCGATTAAAGAATACTTTGACGAGGTTAACTGAAATTATTACGGAATATTTTTAGAAGCATGTTAATAAGAAGTAGATTATTATGGCATGTTCACTATCATTTATAAAAACGCATGTATGTACCTTATACCCATGGACAAATATTTGCACGCTCGAATAAGAGCAGATTTTGTATGGATTTAAAGCTAAGTTTCCACCCTATTTTGTACCCAAAATCATACGCAAATAAAGAATTTCATTTCATTTCATTTCATTTCTGGTGGTAAATGGAAGCGGGTTAGTTATTTTTTAAATGTCCTCATCAGTTGTATGATGCCTATGATGAGTCACTCGCCACACTTCAGACACTCCGAGATGACCGAGTGACGACTGTATGGAGCGCCACCAGATTGTACTGTGCCTGTGCCCATAGGGAGGTGAGATCGCCTTTAGAGAACGACACGGAGAGTCCTTACTGTTGTAAAAGTGCTATTAGGTCCCGTTCCAAAGCCTAAGTAAGATTTATCAAGAGTCTGTCCCTTTCACACAAAGAAAAATGACAGTAGGCCATCCTGCTGTCAGGGTAAAATGTACTCTCACGAAAGTGTTCTTGAACGCATTCTTGGTGGTATTTATACTGATATACGAGTAAATATGAGTGAAGACCAATTGTAATTGGTTTTCTATTTTTATTAAAAGTAATGTGATATTTAATAGCTTTTAGATAGAAGCTTTTGTTCTTTCGAATATATTAAAATAAATAAAAGCGGCCAAGTGCGAGTCGGACTCGCCCATGAAGGGTTTCGTAGCAGCAAGTAACATAATATAAAAGTTCTTGTAGTTCGTTAGGTTGGTAAATTGCGGTTTACGATTTATGACGTATTAAAAAAAAACTACTTACTAGATCTCGATCAAACCAATTTTCGGTGGAAGTTTGCATGGTAATATAAATCATGTATTTTTTTTAGTTTTATCAATCTCTTATTTAAGAATTTTAGAAGACACACATTTTACCACTTTGGAAGTGTCTCTCGCGCAAATTATTCAGTTTAGAAAAAAATGATATTAGAAACCTCAATATCATTTTCGAAGACCTATCCATAGATACGAGGGCGACACTGAAAGTTTTTAGAACTGGCCACTTGTAAACGATATACTAAAAAAATAAGTTCAAATTTTGAAAATGGAACTCTTTGCCAATGTTATCGTGTATGTATTTCATTCATTTGTCATTTGTTTCACGATTTGGCGGCAAACTAAAAATTATCTGTGTCACGTCAGCATGAATTTAACGCGAGAAAATTTTCGTGCAATGATTTTTTATGACTTTCGATGTCATTTAAGTCAACAAGAAAGTTATGATATACTTCGATTGGCCTTTCACGATGAAGCCCCATCTCGTGCCACTGTTTACAACTGGTTTAATGAGTTTAAACGTGGTCGCACTAATCTCACCGATGATCTGCGTGAGGGACGGCCTTCTACGGCGACGACTGAAGATAACATCAGTCATGTGCGGCGTATGATAGAGACTGACAAAAGAGTGACCTATCAGCAGATTCGGACAAGCTTAGGCATCGGTATGAGTCAAGTGCACAAAATCCTCCATGAATATTTAGCGGTCAGGAAGCTTTGTGCCCGGTGGATACCTCATAATTTGACAGAGGCCCAAAAACTCCGTCGTGTTGATTGGTGCCGTGAAATGGTTCAAAGATTTAACGGAGGTGACTCAAATGCTGTGTTCGACATACTTACGGGTGACGAAAGCTGGATTTACTGTTATGATCTTGAAACTAAAAGACAGTCTGCTAAGTGGGTGTTTCCTTCCGAGGAGTTGCCAACTAAAGTTAAGAGAGGTCGAAGCGTGGGAAAAAAGATGGTGGCCTCGTTCTTCGGAAGGACAGGTCATTACGTAACAATTGTTTTAGAGGATCGAAAAACAGTTACTGCAGAGTGGTACACTAACAATTGTTTGCCACTTGTCTTGGAAAAAGTTCGGGAGAAACGACCTCGCAGTAGGATCCTCCTTCACCACGACAACGCCTCGTCGCACACCGCCAAGCAAACGATCGACTATTTGGCGACGTCAGACGTGGAATTACTGGGTCACCCGGCGTATAGCCCCGACCTCGCACCTTGCGATTTTTATTTATTCCCGAAAATAAAAGAAAAACTTCGAGGAAAACGTTTTATGGACGCCGAGGAAGCAGTGACTGCGTTTGAAAAGGCCGTCGAAGAGACCCCTAAGGAGGAGTGGGCAAAGTGCTTTTCTTAGTGGTTCCATCGGATGCAGCGATGTATTGATGTGAATGGACACTATTTTGAAAAGATATAATAAAACTAATAACTTTCTAGTTTGTTCAGTTTTTTATTTTCTAAGAACTTTCAGTGTCGCCCTCGTACCCCACACGTATGGGTTTGATGAAAAAAATTTGAGATTCAGTTCTAAGTATGGGGAACCCCCAAAATTTATTGTTTTTTTTTTTTCTATTTTTGTGTAAAAATCTTATTCACAGAATACATATACTTACCAAGTTTCAACAGTATAGTTCTTATAGCTTCGGAAAAAAGTGGCTGTGACATACGGACGGACAGACAGACATACATGACGAATCCATAAGGGTTCCGTTTTTTGCCATTTGGCTACGGAACCTAAAAACGTGTAATATGTGTTGTATCATGTGTGTGTGTGTGTGTGATTGCAGAGAACGGCGTGCGGCGCTCGCACGCGGCCTTCCAGGAAGACGCGGCGCCCGCGGCCCCCGCGCCCCCCGCGCCCCGTGAGTACCGCGCCGCTGTGTATGCTAGTGTCACTGTGCTGTACCAGGACTATTCTTTCGCTGCAGCTGGATCATAAATAATCAGAGCTGGGTCAGACTGGAATAGAGTAGTATTCCTTGCCTGCGTTATATTTCCCGAGTCTTACAATCTGAGGATCTTTAAGGCGAAAGTGAACAGGTGTACCATCCTCGACTACATCATCACTTTTCATCAGGTGAGATGTAGTTAAAAACACTCAAATGAATAAAAACAAAAACTTGACCGTCGCAAATATTAAATTTTTGTTGCGATCTGTCTTCTTGATTGCCTGCGTTCCACACGGAGAGAACATCGGCAACAGTAACATAAAATAACAGTAGGGGAGACAGTAGTTAGTTAGTCGCTTGGGCGTTCACTGTGTTGACTCGTGACTTGCGTGCACAGGTAAAGAGGACAAGAAGAGCAAGAAATCTGCGGCGGGCGGGGGAGGGGGCGGTGCGAGCGAGACGGAGAGCGGCGGGGGCGGCGGCGGCGGGGAGCGCGAGCGGGACGGCCGCAGCGCCGAGGAGAAGCGCAAGCACATCAAGTCGCTCATCGACAAGATCCCCACGCAGAAGGAGCAGCTGTTCCAGCACAAGCTGGACACGGCGCAGGTGCGTGTGTGCGTGTGCGTGCATGGGTGCGTGTGTGCGTGCGTGGCGCAGGAACAGTCTAACTACGATCGTTTGGCGTATGAATCACATTGACAGGGGGCGCTTTTGATGCAAATCTGACATGAATTTCATACAAATAGTGTCATTTTTCAAGATGGCAGCGTTAATTGCGGCTTTTGACCACACGCCAAAAGACCGTAGTCGGATTGTGCGCTGCCTCATCTTTCCTGTAGCGCTATCACTTTCTGTCGCTCAGAAACGTCGTTCGCTAGACTGAGAAGAGAATGAATTCTTCCGTACCGCCTGTGCGGACAGAGGAGGCCAGATACGGTTCAACCGTTAATTTGCGGCGGCGCGGCGCAGGCTCTAGGGGTGCGTCGTATTGACTGCACACGTTTACTGTAAACAGTGTAACGAAATACATGTAGACTTCTGCTTATGATATCTGAACGTCGGCAGATCGACAACGCGCTGATGGAGAAGAAGATCCGCCCGTGGATCAACAAGAAGATCATCGAGTACATCGGCGAGCCGGAGCCCACGCTCGTGGACTTCATCTGCGGCAAGGTGCTGTGCGGGGCCGCGCCGCAGGGGATCCTGGACGACGTGCAGATGGTGAGTGCGGGCGGGGTGCGGGTGCGGGTGCGGGCGGGGTGCGGGTGCAGGTGCTGTGCGGGGCCGCGCCGCAGGGGATCCTGGACGACGTGCAGATGGTGAGTGCGGGCGGGGTGCGGGTGCAGGTGCTGTGCGGGGCCGCGCCGCAGGGGATCCTGGACGACGTGCAGATGGTGAGTGCGGGCGGGGTGCGGGTGCGGGTGCGGGCGGGGTGCGGGTGCAGGTGCTGTGCGGGGCCGCGCCGCAGGGGATCCTGGACGACGTGCAGATGGTGAGTGCGGGCGGGGTGCGGGTGCGGGTGCGGGCGGGGTGCGGGTGCGGGCGGGGTGCGGGTGCGGGTGCTGTGCGGGGCCGCGCCGCAGGGGATCCTGGACGACGTGCAGATGGTGAGTGCGGGCGGGGTGCGGGTGCAGGTGCTGTGCGGGGCCGCGCCGCAGGGGATCCTGGACGACGTGCAGATGGTGAGTGCGGGCGGGGTGCGGGTGCGGGTGCGGGCGGGGTGCGGGTGCAGGTGCTGTGCGGGGCCGCGCCGCAGGGGATCCTGGACGACGTGCAGATGGTGAGTGCGGGCGGGGTGCGGGTGCGGGTGCGGGCGGGGTGCGGGTGCGGGCGGGGTGCGGGTGCGGGTGCTGTGCGGGGCCGCGCCGCAGGGGATCCTGGACGACGTGCAGATAGTGAGTGCAGGCGGGGTGCGGGTGCGGGTGCGGGCGGGGTGCGGGTGCGGGTGCTGTGCGGGGCCGCGCCGCAGGGGATCCTGGACGACGTGCAGATAGTGAGTGCGGGCGGGGTGCGGGTGCGGGTGCGGGCGGGGTGCGGGTGCGGGTGCGGGCGGGGTGCGGGTGCGGGTGCTGTGCGGGGCCGCGCCGCAGGGGATCCTGGACGACGTGCAGATGGTGAGTGCGGGCGGGGTGCGGGTGCGGGTGCCGGAGCCAAACTCGTGGACTTCACCTGCAGTTTGTACACGTAAATGTATGGGAAAGGCTTGCCATAGACAGGGACAAAGAGCGCAAATGTGTAGGGATGGTCGTAAGGAGTTTGAACGGAGGAACCGAAGACACCTAGCCGCCTCTAATCCGTCTGTCGGTAACTTTCCGTGTCGGTCCTGCGGTCGACTGTGCTGGTCTCGTGTCAGGCTGAACAGTCACCAATAATATTGTGTCCGCGACATAGATTGAATCGTCTGTCATAGACGCTAGGCCAGTAATGATATATGATGATGTGTTTTGCGGCGGCATACGTTAGGCAAGCGTCACTGGCTCTTACACACCAAGGAGTAATGTCGCTGTTAAAGAGGGGAGGGGCTGGGAGTGGCCGCGCGCAGCGCTGTTGGCTGAAGTTATATGTATTGCGTGAGTTCAGACTACTACGCCTCCCACTCGGTGGACCGATGACCCGGTGAAGGTTGCGGGCAGCGCAGGACCGGTCGGTGGGTAGATCCTTGGGGGAGGCCTTTGTTCCGCAGTGGACGACTTTCGGATGATGATGAGATTACTTGAGCGCTGCGTTTCCTACTGGCGGTTAGTTTCTTGCCCGCTATTCTGACGGCGTCACGTGGTCGGCAGGTGCTGGACGAGGAGGCGGAGGTGTTCGTGGTGAAGATGTGGCGGCTGCTCATCTACGAGCTGGAGGCCAAGCGCGCCGGCCTGCACAAGTGACCCGCGGCCCCCGCGCCCCCGGGGGAGCCGGGCCCCTCCCCCGCGGCCCCCGCCCCCGGCCCCGCCGCCGGGGACGACGCGGCCCCGCGGCGCCGCCACCACCGCCACCACCACAGGCATTCGCATGCGCAGTAGGGACTTCACGATGTTAAACTGACGAATCCCAAACTGCTCGCTCATAACATAATGTAACTCGAGCGAAAATGGGACTGACATAGACTACGTATATACATCCGAAAAACATAACCCTCGGCTTGGCCAGTCGGGAATGCTGACTAGATCGCATCGCCACAGAGTGAACTCGACGCCCTCCCAGTGAAATTCCGGCCTGTCTTCCCGTTTGTCTACATTTCATTAAAAATAATTGATGTCGAGATAATGCCGCTCGTCCTCACTTCCAGAAGTGGCGGACATTGGCAGTTTTGTAATGTTAACTGCATTCCCTTTTATATGATTACGTCAATATTGTATATAGCGTAGTGAGCGCCGAATAATTAATACTGAACTGTTGGAGGTGCCGGACGGGCCCAACAGCGCACTCTGGTGTTCGACACGCTAACTAAACTAATTTGAAATGTGAGTCGCTGTAAAGCCGATATTACACGGTTCAATTTTGGTTCAATATTGCTTTCAATTTAATTGCTTGAATGGTATGGATACATGTAAACATATTTCAATGCGTCATATTTTACACCTACTTAAAGACGTTCAATGTTCAGTGAAATTTCCTCAGTTTGATTGACTCGTGTAACACCGGCCTCGCCGAGAGATCACCTGTAGGTATTCTTTCCGACAGATTTTTGTAATGTGGGATATATTTCCCTGTTAAAAATTGTTTGCGCCAACGCGTGTGTACGTGTGGCTGTGCGTTATTGTGTGCGAGAGAGACGGCGATAGTCGCCGCGTGTGCTAGAGTGAGAGAGCGAATGTGTTCTGTTCCTGTATCTAAGTTAAATTTAATACCTCTTAGTCAATAAATGGACATATTATAAATATTTTGATTTGTCTTTGTCTTTCACCCACCACCTCACCTACCTATGTATTATGTGTGTTGCTTTTGAAGTATTGTAGATGATCTTTGCTGTTGCATTCTCTTTTGAATCCTTTCTTTATTCTTATTTTTGTATATTTTATTTACAGACATGACATTGTATAATTCATTTATTGATCTAGCATTAAGATGTAATAGAATATAAGACTTAAAAAAAAATGTGTTGGAGGGAGTTTCTTTAGGGCCCGCCGTTTCTTCTCACTCCGCAAACACTTCCCGAAACGGTGGGTATACGAGTACCGAGTGGTAGGAACCTCGTATTAGGTAGATAAAAGAATGACGTTCGAAAAGTGTACACTGCTACCTACTTCGAATAAAATATTTTCATTTTCATTTTCATTCACTACTAGATTCCGCCCGCGACTTCTTCGTCTGCGTGGACTACAGAATTGGGTCCAGAGAGATATAAAATGAGGCAGCGCCATCTAGTGACAAAGTAAAAATTTCAGTTTTTGGCCATTCCTCCGGAAACCCTTGAGTTTTCTGGGATAAAAGTATCTTATGTGTTAGCCGAGTGCTTTATCTAGCTACCTACCAGATTTCATCTAAACCCGTTCAGTAGTTTCGGCGTGAATGTGGAACAAACAAACATCCATACTTTCGCATTTATAATATTAATGAGAGAATTCAGAATATCTAAAAGGTCGTAAATTACTTAGCTGCAAAACTAAGCCATACTGTCCGCCATTTTTTTTTTTTGCAAAATAGCAGCCACTCATGAATCTTGCACGAATCGATCCATGGCTTGCGCTGGAACTGGTATCTTAACTCGGGAAAGCCATATACTCTACACACGAGGGCCATGTCCGGATTGGTGGAGGTTATGACGCTAGTGGCCAACATCAGTGTGAAAAGTTTTCACGCCTTTGAAAAGGCCTCTGAAGCGTGCCTTGCGAAGAACGTAAAGGGTCGAGATAAATGCCACTTATATTCGAAACCATCCCGGTTATGACCGTGACTGTGGTCAGTTAACCTGCGTGATCGACGCGGCTACGCAAGTCGCACTGAGTCAAGGCTGCTTTACGATCGCAGCTCCGTTTCATGGTGAGGAGCTAAACTAAGTACTGAGAGCGCTTTTATAGTCACGCGGGTTTCTGCACGCATGCGGGCCGTGCTCACATGCGTGCCGCCCGCAACCTATCGTTTCAGTTGGTTTCAGTACATTTTTTAGGTTTCTTTTATTGTCACGCGTGTCACATGCATGCGGGTCGCTTTGGAAACGCCGCGCGCATGCGGGCAGAAACCAGCGTGACTATAAAAGCGCTCTGACAGTCTATATTTTGTTACAACAGAGTTAAAAGAAAAAAACAATATTAAAATCAACAGATTTTATTAGTATTACTAGTCGATTCTTAACAAATTAGAAAAATATTCTCAACACTTCTGTTTATTCTAACAAGTAGGTACCTCTGTCAAAAATAGCTATAATTGAATCGGCAACTGCGGGCATAAAGTGAGCCGCAGCGAGCGGTCACTCGCAGCCCAGCACGGACTTCTTGCAGCAGTTGCAGCAGGCCGGCAGCTCCAGCGCCGGCGCGCGCGTGGCCGCGTAGTCGCGCCCGCCGTACCTGCCAAACGTAGTTAACGTAGTTAAGCTCGCTGGGAACTAATCGCGTCGAGCGACGCGTGTGACTCTGTCGTCGCGATGAGTGTCGCAAGCCTCATATGCGATACTCACTCTATCAACCTCGGTTCATAAGAGCTAGGTCTTGTAGGTATCATATCAAATACTTTCAATGTAATAACTGGCATTTAATCTTCCTACTCACAATGTTTTATTAGGATATTATGTATGTCTACTGTAACTCTATATTCCGTCTTACAATCTGCTTCGCTTTGATGTACTCCCACAGTCCTTCTTCATCTTCTCAAGCTGTGTCTCCTCGATGCTCATCGACTCGTAGACCGTAGTCCTCTGCTTGGCTGTCTGGCACTCCTCACCATCAGCTTCGCGTTCAGGTTACGACCTCAGGCTACAGGTTTCGAAACCTTCCCCATTATATCGTGAGGATCATCTGACCTCCATTCAAAGGTACCTCCATACCTTTGCTTTCGTACCTAGCGTCCTCAGTCGAAGATACCTACATATCTTCTTCCTCGGCTAGGCACTCTCTTCCCGTCTCCACCTATACATCTCTCTTCTATCCATCCTCTATTAGTTACACATTAGGTTCCCTCTGCATCACCTCTACGCATAACCTCTTGTACCAACTTACTCTTCTCACTCATCAAACATCATGAATCATGATCATCGCACTCCCAGCTCCACTATCACTTATACCTTCTCCATTTCAATCATCTAAACAGTCAATCTATTCTAACAGGAAATAATTCCCTCATAATCACTTTTCTTTTTACTTCAACTTCCACACATGACATCCTTCCTAGACAAAAAAACTGCTCCCTCACTCCCTTCTTCATAGTGACGGAATATTTATCGAATCAATTACGTTCAAGTTTAAATCGATTCTATTCGCGATTCGCGACACTGAGGGCAGGCAGTTCAACAAGGGAGGACTAGCCTCCGCAGCGGATATGACACTGCTAAGATGCCGTCCAGTACCAAAAAAATTTAATGGCTATTATTATTATTAAATACCAAAATGCCCAAGAACTTTTTAAAATATAAATGAGTAGGAGGTTTAGATCGGCACCTGGTGCGGTTGTAGGGGAGCAGGTAGACGGCGCCCTTGCTGTCGTACTTGGGCCCCTCCGGCATCAGCACGTTGCGCTGGCACAGCCGCCCCTGCGCACACGGGCACACGCCACACTGTCACTTGAGCTGCGTTTTGCGATTCGAATTGAGTGTAGTTATATATGTGTCTTTTTAAAATCCTTTATTGGTAAGCCCTTGGCATCTAATGGTAAGTGATGATGATACCGAAGATGGAAGTGAGGTTAACAAGATTCCCTAACGCAATAGGGAACTGGCTATGTTAATGTTTGTGTTTAGCGGCAAGACTTAGATAAGACGGTGGTAGCAAGACTAGCAAGCCTGGAGAGCTCAGAAAATGTCCTACCACCAACTTAACCGAGTCCTACGAAGTTGGACCCCGCCGGGAATGAAACCCGCGACCTCCTAATGGAGTGAGCGGATTACCCACTAGACCACGGAGGCGATTAAAATGTAACCCTTTCAAAACAAAGGCGCGAAGCAGTGGCGTACCCGCTGTCGCATGGCCATGACGCGCGAGCCGCGCGCGGGCGCCATGTCCAGGTTGCTGGCGGCCAGCAGCGGGCGCGGCGCCTCTCCGCCCTCGCCCCCCTCCCCTCTCCCCTCCGCCCTCCCCTCCGCCCCCCCGGCGCCCCCCTGCCGCAGCGCCGCCGCCCCCGTCAGCGCGCCCACTGCCGCTGCAGACATTTAAAACACTTTAAATCGTCCCAAGGAAAGATAAGATAGAATGGCCTTAATATGTTTTTTTTTAATTGTGCAGTTCGATGATTGCTTTTTCAAAGGAATCTTTTGAAGGGACATTATGTTTAGCCACTTGGAGACTGAGAAGATGCATGGTCTTTGAGATAAAAATATCATCCATGACGTCTTAATTGAGTAAAACTTTGTACCGATACCTACGTCTCTCGTTCAAAGTCTCACCTCTCGGCGGATGGAAGGTCATGGGCGTGAAGGTCGTAGGGAAAGTCATGGGCGTGAAGGTGGTGGACAAGGTGGCGGGCGGCTGGGGGCTCGCGGCCGGCCTGCGGACAGCAACGACAACGCAATTTGTATTACGACAGAAATAACTATAATAGTGACAACGCGGACAATATTTTATATGTTATGTAAATTCCTTGTGTGCAATAAAGCATTAATACAATACAATACAACGCGGACAAGGCACCGCGTAATAATTCTACGATTAATCAATGTTTTGATCAATTCTAAATAGAAGCTGGAAGAATTTTTGTTTTGTTTCTGATTGTACTATCTGATCGAACTAATTAATATAAGTACTTGGTGTAGATTTCTGGTTTCTAGCGGGTAGGGTACCCTGCCTTTTTTTATGGCAAGAGGTGGCAAACGAGCAGACGGATCACCTGATGGTAAGCGATTACCGCCGCCCATAGACACCTGCAACACCAGAGGAATCACAAGTGCGTTGTCGGCTTTTGATATGGGAGTACGCTCTTTTCTTGGAGGTTTGAATGTCGTATCGGTCTGGAAACACCGCAGGCGACAATTCATTCCACAGTTTGGTTGTGCGAGGCAGAAAGTTTCTAGTGAAACGCACAGTTGTGGACTGCCAACCGTCTAAGTGATGGGGATGAATATGTTGTCGCGTAGACCGATGGCGAAAAGAGGCGGCAGGAATCAATCCGAACACCTGACGCGGAATACCTGACTAGAACTCTACCATAATTCATAATTCATAATTCATAATTATTTATTGCAATCACAAGTACAAATTGTTGTTACATTTATGAAATACAGTCCCATTGTGATACCTTCATAGGCACAGCAATATAGTCGCCTGGTACTGTTAAATATCAACGTCAATACAATAATAATAATTTCCAAAGTCAATTTTGTTAGTACTTATTACAATTTTACGATAGTTATGTCAGTATTACAATATAATTATGAAAATAAATAATATATTACATTAAATTACAATAATATATGTCAATTTTAGGAACTTACTTGTACAACTATTATTTTCCAGTCAAAAAGTCATCTAAATTATAATAACATTTCTCTATTAACAATAATTTCAATTTATTTATAAATGTATCTATCTTAGTTTCATTTTTTATGTCCCAGGGTATTTTGTTGTATATTTTTATAGCTATGCAATATGTGCTGTTATGGTAGATTGTCATAGTCGATTTAGGCAGTGCCAAGTCATTTCTAGATCTAGTCATTTTTCGTAAATATGTCGATTTTTGTGTGAATAAATGTATATTTTGACGGACAAATATTGCTATTAAAAGAATGTAAAGGGAGGGTAACGTTAACATTTTGTTCTTGATAAAATGTGGTTTGCAGGTGTCGCGATTTGAAAGACCTACTAGCACCCGTAAGCATTTTTTTTGCATAACAAACAGATCGTTTGCATCGGTACTGTTTCCCCATAATATTATCCCATAGCGAAGCCAGCTCTCGGCGTACGCATAATATGCAGATAGTGCAGTTTTAAAATCAGTTACCCTTCTGATCGCGCCGAGAGCATACATGAATCTGGATAGTTTTGTTTTTATTGTGTCAATGTGGTGTTTCCAATTTAAATTACTGTCTACAGTGATTCCTAACAGTGATAAGTGCGGGACTTCCTCAATAGGTATGTTACCAATTTTTAGTTGCAAAGGTAGTGGCTGTTTTTGTCGCGGGTGGAATTGAATAAGTTTTGTTTTATCTAAGTTAATTATCAAGTTATTGTCTTTCATCCAAGTTTCGATTAAATTTATTACATTGTTTATAATTTTATGGTAGTCATCTTGCTTATTAAATTTAAATAAAAGGGACACATCGTCTGCGTATAATACACAGTGGATGTCTTTTAGGTATCTTGGTAATTCATTGATGTAAATTAAAAATAAGAGACATCCGATTACGGAACCCTGTGGAATGGAACCTTTCATTGATATGTTTTGGGAACGGACTGTTCTTACTTCTCGCGATGATTCATCAAAGTGTTCGAGTTGTACGCACTGAGTTCGGTCTCGTAGGTATGATTTGAACCATTCGTGAACAATGCCACGGATCCCTATTGCGTACATTTTATGTAATAGGTTGGGGTAAGAAACCCTGTCATATGCTTTTGAGAGGTCGAGCAATATACCTACGGCAATATACTTTTCATTTATATAGTCATAAGCTTTTTGTATAAAATTATAAACGGCTGAGATAGTTGACCGATTTTTCCTAAAACCATATTGATTTTCGTCCAGAACGTTATTTTTTTCTAAGAAACTAGAAACTCGCGTACACATTGCCTTCTCAAATATTTTGGAAAACGATGGGAGTAGTGCTATCGGTCTGTAATTACTTGGGTTTGTTATATCACCTTTTTTTTTGAAAACTGGTTTGATTACCGATACCTTCAAGGCATCAGGAAAAATACCTTGTTCAAAAGACTGGTTAATTAGTAACGTAAGTGGTTTTATTAACTCATCTGCACATGTCTTTATTAGCGAGGTAGGTATGCCGTCGACTCCGAAAGTAGTTTTATTTTTTAGAGATTTCATGATGCCGCGTATCTCACTCTCTGTTACGGGTCTAAGGTACATAGACCGCTCCACCATGGGCGCACGCGTTCCGGTTTGCGGCGGCCCACCGCCCCCGCTCGAGCTGGTGGCGGAGCAGCTGACGTCTGCAAAATAATTGTTAAGATAGTCGGCAGTTTTTTGAGGCGATTTGATTATTTTATCATGTATGTTCAGCTGGATATTATGGGTATTTTTTCTGGTTGATTTACCCGTTGTTTCATTAATAATACGCCACATAGTTTTAGTTTTATTATTTGACTTTTTCATTTGTTTTATATAGTTTAACCTCTTTGAAATGTTGACGCTTCTTTTTAAGGTTTTTTCATAAAGCTGGTAGTGAGATTTTAATATTTTGTTATGTTTAGTTTGCTGAACAATTAATTTAAGATTTCTTTTGTGTTTACATGACTTTTTTATACCTTTTGTGAGCCAAACCTTCTTTGTACAAAATCTAATTTTTTGTTTATTTTCCGGACTTGTATTATTCATAATTTCTTGCAGTGTAGATATAAAAGTATTGTAGTTTTGATTAATGTTTTTATATGTCAAGATTTTAGTCCAGTCGATAGTCTGTAAGGTCGTTTTAAATTTGAAGTAGTTTTCTGAGTTAAATAACCGTTTTTTAATAGTCCAAGTCATGTTTTGGTTGGTTTGAATATTTCCTAATTTACATATTATACTTTTGTGGTCTGAGAAGCCGTTGTCTTCTACTTCTATTCCTAACTTTCCGTCATTAGTGAAAATTAAGTCGATACAAGTCGCCGAAACTGCAGTGACCCGGGTGTGCTTTTTTACCATTTGTTTCAGATTACATGTGAGCATTAGGTCAGAAAGTCTACGACTGTTTTTAGATGGTCGCATTTGGTCAATGTTAAAGTCTCCGCCTACTACAATACGGTATTTTGATTCTTTGGATTTTATTTTTTGGACAAGATATGCGTCGGCTACTCACTGCCGCTGCTTGCGCTTCTCCAGGATAAACTTCTTGAGCACGTCCTTGTTGTTGCGCAGGAAGCTGCGCAGCTTCTCCACCTTGTCGCGCTTGTCCCTCTCCGCCCCCGCCGCGCCGCCGCCCTCCCGCTCCTTGCCCCCCTCCCGCTCCTTGCCCCCCTCGGCCCCCTCCCTGACTGCGCCGGGTTTTTCTCTGTCGCCGCCGACTCTCTCTCTCTCCTTGTACGCCCCCTCCCCGCTGGCGGCGCCGCCTGTGACCCCCTCTCCGTCAGCCGCACTCTCTATCCTCTCCGTGGTGGCCTCCTTGGCGTTTATGACGACCTCCTCCTCCCTCTCCGTGGCGTCCTCCCGCGAGTCGGCGGCGCCCCCGTCCCCCGCCTCCGCCGCCGCGGGCTCCGCGTTTTCCGGCGACTGCCCCTCGTCGTCGACGAAGCCCTGCATGGTCATGCGCACTCCACGGAAGGCGCGCGCCTCGGTATGCTCGCGAACGCTCTTCTGTAAGCGAATGTAAGCATCTCTAAAGCAGAAAGTTGTAACGACAAAGGCCTCCCCCAAGCATTTCCACATCGACCGGTCCTCCCGCGCTGCCCGCAGCATGCAGCGGCTTTGCGCAACCTTCACCGGTGCGTCTTCCATCTTTTTCTAAAGACAATACAGTAAAGAAATAAACGAGTGCAAAATGAGTTTATTACGTAAACTCATTACTTAGACGCCGGCCGGGCAGGTGCGGTCTGTTATTTTGCCTCGAACTACAGAGCTAATGGAATCCTTCACGACTCACCGTGGCGTAGCTGCTGCGCTCGGGCGCGGCCCGCTCGGGCGCCGCCGGCCGCTCGGGCGCGCCCGTCAAGGCGTCGTCAGCCGCAGCCGCCGCCTCCCACGCCCTCTCCGGATTCCCAGTGCTGTCCCTCTTCGGCCCTTCCTGTCTGTTCCTCTCCCTCTTTACCGCCCTCAGCCTGTCTCTCTCGCTGCTAACCCACAGCGCCTGCTCCTGCATCAGCGGCGATTCATGCACCCTCTCTTTCTCCCTCCCAATGGGCACTTTCTGCTGCTCAGGTCTCATATTTTGCTTCCCTGCCGCAATTTCGTCTCTCTCTATATCTACTACCACTTTCTCCCGCTCCCGGGCTTCTATCTCAAAATCTCGCTGGTTTTCGAACTGCACCTCCGCCGCTGCAGGCGTCTCATCCTCTCTGCTTTGCTGAATAACGTGACTCATGCCCTTAACATCTGGGCGCAAAATCTGCAAGCAATACCGACATGAGATACAAATTTGCAAAATTAAATTTCTAAATAAAAAATCTTTGAAAAATGCTTTTCTAATTTGAAAACATCTAACAAAAATCATAAAACTATATCGGGGTCGTATCTGTTTGTACTTTACAGCGCTCGCCACGACATGCAGACGTCCTGTGAAAACACCACAAGTACACGCCGGCCACAAGCGCACCTCGGAATTATGACAGGTGCGGATGGTGGCGTATCGGGAGCCGGGTCGTTCCCTTCCCTCAAATATGGTTGAAGGGAGCGATGGCTGACTCTCGCGTTATACTCGTGATCGGGTGCTGTCCGTGTGAACTGGCCTGCTCTTGTCATTGGTTTTTGGAATCGTTAGTCATTAGCTACAAATAATTTTTACTTTTATCTCTTTTGAATCCTTTCTTTCTTTATTCTTCTTTCTTTGTTCTTATTTTTATATATTTTATTTACAGACATGACATTGTATAATTCATTTATTGATCTAGCATTAAGATGTAATAGAATATAAGACTTTAAAAAAAAATGTGTTAGAGGGAGTTTCTTTAGGGCCTGCCGTTTCTTCTTACTCCGCAAACACTTCCCGAAACGGTGGGTATACGAGTTCCGAGTGGTAGGAACCTCTTATTAGGTAGATAAAAGAATGACGTTCGAAAAGTGTACACTGCTACCTACTTCGAATTTGGGTAAGTGTATGTGATGTGAGTTTGCAGTAGGTATGTAGTGCACGAGTTTGGTAGGTGTGTGGCTGATGGTGCTAGTGTATGCACTGACTCGGTCACGCGACAGCGACGGCGGCGCGGGCGGGTGGCGGTGGCCGGGGGGCCGCGGGGGCCGCGGGGGCAGCGCGGCGTGCGAGGGGCGCGGGGGGAGTGCGGCGTGCGGGGGGCGCGGGTACAGCGCCGCGGCCGGGGGCAGCGGGTAGGGCGGCGCGGGGGGCAGGAGAGGGGGCCCGGGGCCGCGCCGGCGCCCGCTAGCGGACCCGTTGAGCCCCTCCCCCGCGCTCCCGCCAGCCCCCGCCCCCGCGTCCCACTCGTAGTCCTCGTTGTTCTTCTGCAAGTTGTTCTTGATCTCTTTTTCGAACGCTTCGTTCTTGGCTTGTGGAGCTGGCGAAGCTGAGAGTTCACCTAAAATCATAGTTACCGTCTGATGAGGGCGCTGTTCATCACAGCATGGCAACATTTGAGCTTGTTCAACCGCTGAGGATTCAGAATCTTAAAGCCGATAAATTAAAGTTCCAATAAAATCCGCCTTCAAAACTTTTTTCACAGACTTTACTTCTAATTTGTTGTACTTACATAAGTACTTATGTCTATACCTAAGCCTTCAAGTGCAACGACTAGCTGATCACAAAAGTTGAAATATCTAACAAAAGAAATTTCTGGGATTTTACAGCGCTCGTCATCTGCAGCGAACTTACTACAGTGGTCGCTGTTACGTGGTCAGGATACTCGTGGATAGGCGGACCTTGAATCCCTTCCTCGTCGCCGTTCATATTATAATCATATTTAAATGTCAAATTGAACGTGGACCGGGGTGATGTTTAGATACTTTTCTGGATGGAGCAATAATAATAATAATTTGGGCAAGCCAATATTCTAAGCGTAAAATTCCTAAAAGTTCTTAAAAAAATTCTTGCAGACGGACTTTCCCGAGATACAATACGGGTTGTTTACGGTCAGATAGATAGATCCAAACAATGACTACATCGGCTTTTAAACCATTCAATTGCGTTGTTAGGCTAACCAAACTAGTGGTTCAATGCATGCTCCTGCATTGGGCTGGGCTCGGCTGGCGCGTGCCGCCGCCGCCGTCGCTGCCGTCCGTTTTTTTACCCGCTACTGGTAAGCTCTTGGCATTATCTCACCTGATGGTAAGTGATGTTAATGCTGTTAATGCCGAAGATGGAAGCGGGCTTGCAAAGATTCCCTAAAACAATGGGGAACTGGCTGTCTTATCTCTATGCCGAAACACATCAATACTGTTTTGGTGCAGTGCGGTCGCAGTGTGCCTACAGTACGTACCGGGCGAGGCGCGGGGGCGGCCGGCCGCGAGCCCGGCCAGCCGCGCGCCCAGCGCCAGCAGCAGCACAAGGCGCGCCTCCATGCATCCGCAGTCACTCGCACACACTCGCACACACTCGCGCGAGCCCCTAGCCTCGGTCTAGCCACAGATAAGCACCTACATAGCCTTTCAGAAACTGTAATAAACTTGTTTTATGGTCAACGTTATAGTTGTTTCGCAAATATTTTTCTGGCGAACCACGTGACCGGTCATTGCGGTCGCGACGACGGCGACACGGCTCGTTGGAGGACTGTTAGCCGATACAACGATGCAGTTAGATACTTATATGACCGGACATTTTAATATTTATCAATGAATAGTCAGATAGGTCACGACATAAATAAAATTAAAATTAAGAATCCAAAAACACAAAGACTGGAAATATTAATTAATAAAAATAATAAAACAACTAAGGATATCAATAATGTTTAGTGGTCAAATGTTTAATTCATCACCTATTAAGGGAACGCTACTTTCGCTATTTACAAAACCTATCTTACGCTACTTGGGTCCCTAAAGAATGTCTTTGAGGAATAGACTTTGCCGTGTTTCCTCACTGCACTGGTAACAGTCACATAGTCCTGAGTCCGGGCTAGAGGGGCGCCAGGCCCCCCGGCGGCGGCGTGGGGGCGGCCGGTGGGGGCGCGGGGCTCGCGTCCGCCTCGGACTGGTCGGAGTGCATGTACTGGCGGCGCTCGCGCGGCAGCCGGAACTCGGGGAAGGGGCCCGCGTCCATGTTGAGGATGGCCACGCCCGTGGCGCCCTCCTCCTGGATGAAGCGGCGCCCCGAGCGCCCGCTGCGCCGCCCCGAGCGCCCGCTGGCGCCCCGCATCTGTGTGGGGGCGACCTCGATTAAACCTGCCTACTCTCTCTTAATGTAGACCAACTTTATTGCTTGTTTGTCCATGTCATTACTCCTTTAACGACACAATGGAAAATCGAGAAAGGGTTCGTTTTGGTAGGATACAAAATATACTGTCTTCTATACCACTTACTTCCACAGGTCTAGTCTTTGCCGGCCAAGATCACTGTTCTTTCCGGTTTCAGAGATAAGAGTTAAGAGACCCAGCGTTGCATATTCTAGGTTGAAGAAATGTCTCCACTTCATTTCTGGGGATCCATCAAGTGAGACCTTACGCATTCTAAGAAAATGTTCTCCGCAAACACTACAGGAAATATACTCGTATGGGTACATACGAATAATATTAAACGCGGTTTCCGAAAAAATAGACATATACAGTTGCTCATTGACGGAATTCGAAAAGGTGACTTTAGGTTACTTGTGTAATATATAACTACATTATTGTATTGGGTTTATCCTGTAAAAATAATGTAAAGTTGAAATAAACAATAAACAATTAATATTCCATCTAAATTAGAGTTACTGAAAGAGTTCAATAGTTCAGAGTAATGTCCAGGAACACTCTGGGAATTGATGTGGACAACAGTGAAGTTTTCGGAAAAGGGAGAACTTCTTATAAGGCAGACAAAAAAGTTGAAAGGTTGCAAAAAAAAATTATGGCACTTTTCTAGATATTCCCAACTGGGTGACGGTCTGTGAGTTACGCTGAAAGACTGACTCATTACAATATCTCAACACGACGAGATTTTTTGGATATCGTTTTTTTCACTAAACTCCTTCGCAACGAAATTGATTGTCCACAACTTTTATCAAAATTTTCATTTAAAGTACCCCATAATAATCCCTGTAATCCTATTAAACCTTTAGTTACTCCCTTCCGCAGAACAGTGCTGGGTGCCAATTCCCTGTCCCACGTCTTTGTAAAATAATCAATCAATACAGTAACTGTTTTGATATTTATGCCGATTCCTGCAAGCTAAGAAAAAAATTATTGTATTCAAAGTATTTTTACCTTTTAAAGTACCTTCGAAAACTGTACAGTGCTACCTACTTTAAATAATAAATATTTTTCATTAAGTGGATTACGTACCTTGAGCATTCGATACTTCTTGGTGGCGCGGGTCGCGTTGGCCGCGTGCGCCGTCCGCGCGAAGTCCTTGTAGTCGAGCGCTAGGTCCGCGTGGAAGCCGATCGACAGATTGGACTTGGCGAACTTCTCCTCGTCCATGTAGTAGAGGAGGTCTTTCTTGGATATGTTGATGTCCGCGGCGGCCGCCCGGTGCGTGGTGAGGTGCGCCCGCGCGCGGTCGTCGTCGTCCCGCGCGCGCGCCACGAACCCGCCGCGTGCGTCCGAATCTCCAGCTGCTTTGTCTTCAAAGTGCTTCGCCAATTCTATTTCGTACGGGTTATGCAGCTCGTAGTCTCCTAGCTTCAGCGGCCCCGGTGCGTTCGCTAGCTGCTCAGCTTCGCCTTCGAAGGCCTGGTCGTGCTCATCGATTTGCACATTTTCTAGAAACTGTTTATTATCCTTGAACTCGTAGTCCTGGTCGTACTTTTCGATACTGATGTTATCCTCGATTGGAACGGTGCGATGTTGCGCCGCGTTGCCGTCGCCGCTGGGGAGTGGCGCCTGCTGTGGCTCCAAAGGATGAAGCGGGTCATTTTCCTCGGAGCGCAGCTCTGTCCGGTCCGGGCGGGGCTCGAGGGGCTCGCTCGGCTCGCGGTGCGCGGGTGTCTTCCGCTCGTCCCGGGCCGGCGCCGGCGTCGGTGGCGGCTCCCTGGCGGTCCCGTTCCCGCGAGCCGGCTGCCGCGGACGCTCCGACTGCTCCTCGTCGTCGTCGTCGGAGAGGCGCGCGCGCATGGGCATGCCCTCGCTCTCGGACGGCATGTAGTCCTCGTTGTCCGCCAGCAGCTGCCGCCGCAGGGCTTCCACCAGACCTGGCATTTCCCGGCGGTTATATAATTAGACTTTCAATACATAGGCCTAAACATTTCCTAAATATACTTAGCGCAATCCTGAGACACAAAAGAGGGAAATGTACTCCACGCCACGCACGTGCAGCCGGCGGCTTCCTGGAAGTATCTCTAGACCATCAGCCCACCTAGAAAGACGCCGTCCACCATCTCGTTCTCCAGCCCGAATGAGTACCTCAATTATTTGGTGACACTAGCCGCTGCGGGATTCCGTGCGTCACAAAAGAACTAAACGTGACCTGTATTGTTTCAACTTCCCCGTTCTCGTTTTACGGACGAAGTCTGTCATCATACGCTGAATGTCGGCTTTTATTATACTTACCTCGGGCATATTATTTTTTTTTTATTTTTTTTTATGGCATAGGTGGCAAACGAGCAGACGGATCACCTGATGGTAAGCGATTACCGCCGCCCATAGACACCCGCAACACCAGAGGAGTCACAAGTGCGTTGCCGGCCTTTGATATGGGAGTACGCTCTTTTCTTGAAGGTTTGAATGTCGTATCGGTCCGGAAATACCGCAGGCGACAATTCATTCCATAGTTTGGTTGTGCGAGGCAGAAAGTTTCTAGTGAAACGCACAGTTGTGGACTGCCAACCATCTATGTGATGGGGATGAATATAATTATTGTCGCGTAGAACGATGGCGAAAAGAGGCGGCAGGGATCAATCCGAACAATTCCTCGGAGCACTCCCCATTGTACATGCGATAGAGAATGCAGAGCGAGGCTACATCTCATATTATACTTACCTTCTTTAGCATTGGGGGCATCTGGGGACGGAGAGTTGCTGGCGACTGCGGCGGCAGGGGAGGGGGCGGAGGGCGCAGGGGGGGCGGCTGCCGCGGCGACCGTCGTTGCCATCAACCACCACCACATCGCGCTAGTCGCCACCTGGAATGTGCAGTTGTACATAGAACATGTTGACTTGCCATACTTTCTCGGTACCAACGTCTCAATTTGCCAGCGTCCTCTGAGGCTCTGTTGAAAACTCAGTTTAAAAGAGTTCGCCCAAAGAAAGGTGCTCTGAGTCACGAGCCTCCTTAGAGTTCCTGATATAGGCATCCGACCACCTAGAGAATAGGGCGGACCGTGCAATCTGCACTCTGGCCAAAAATCAACATCAAAGCAATTTCTCTCGTCAGATGATCAACTTCCAGCCAGCGAATGACAACTGTTGGACTACCATGTGCGACTCACTCGCCAGTGACTGAGGAGTATCGATGTGTCCACTACTTAACCACTTTGCATCCAGTTGACGACCATCAAAACTAAAAGAAAAAATAAGCAGGTACAGAACAATCTTGGAAAACTAGGTAAGTGTAGAACGACGACGCGACGCGCATGCGCGGTGAGGTAGCGCGCTGGCTGCCCGGGCGGCGCGAGCGACAAACTGAAGGCTCGCACTGTTCGCTTGCATTATGTGTGTGAGTATAGGTACTGTACCTACCGGCGGCCGTGGATCGGTGGATGCGGAAGAGCTTGAAACAATTTACTTATGTATGGGCAAATCTCATATCGATGTTTCTTCTCGCTCCGCTAACACTTCCCGAAACGTTGAGTGTACAAGTTCCGAGTGGTAGGAACTTTGTACTAGGTAGAATAATATGACGATTTAAAAGTATGTGTAAAGCATCTACTTAAATAAAAAAGATTTTTGATTTTGATTTTGATGTGTCGGTGCAGCACATATCATAACCCTGCTGCCTGCCTGACAAAGTTATCACTATACTGTAACCCGGCTGCCGACTACCCCAGTTCCCAAGCAGGGGATAACTTTTGTACGAACGAGCACGAACTAATTACTCATTATTTTTTACAAAATCAGTTTCCAATCGGTCATCAAGCCTCCCGCGTGTCCTATCATCTGTCCGTCAATAGTTTAATTTTTTATAAAGTTTTTTTTTTTTACCCTCAATTGGTAAGCCCTTGGCATCATCTCACCTGATGGTAAGTGACGATAATGCCGAAGATGGAAGCGGGCTTACCAAGATTCCCCAACGCAATGGGGAACTGGCTATCTTATCTTCATGCCGGAACACATCAATGCTGTTAACATTGATGTTTGGCGGCAAGACTTAGATAAGATGGTGGTAGCTAGCCAGGCGGGCTCAGAAAATGCCCTACCACTAACCAAACCGAGTCCTACAAAGTTGGACCCCGCTGGGAATCGAACCCGCGACTTCCTGATGTGAAGCGAGTGGACCAGCCACTGGGCTACGGAGGCGGTAAATTTTATCAGTTTGTTATTTATTACGTACTTGCATTACAATTCACTAAGATTTAAAAAAAAATGCGTGTATTTTCTATTTATTTGTCATCTATCACGTGGCTCTCTGCTCTACGTTTTACTTTTTAGCTAACAGCCAGCAAAGGGTGGATTTCAATCATTAAACAGAAGATGATTATCTAAGGAACCTATAAGTGCAGTACACTCATGAGCTTCTCACTTCCAACACTAAGCTACAGCGTGTCAATCAGTCGATTTGCAAACTTTGTTTAGAAAGTTAAAGAAATGCTCCGATTATACAGGATGTAACAGGAAAAAAAGGTGTGCCTACTCTGAGTTTTTACTCATGATTCCAGAGGACAATATACAAAAGCCCGCACAACCTACTTTGAAAAAGCAATTTAAAACACCTATACCTATCATTAGGGAAATGTGATGACCACCCTACATTACTTCTTATTACGGGTTGTACTTGTTCTCCAAGAAAGCTAAGTAATTAAGTAAACAGCAACAAAACTCATGAATAATTTATTACTAAACATATTACTGTCGCAACCAGATCATTAAATGACTGACCATATCTATCATGCAGGAGCCGCGACAGAACAGAGTCAACGGAGTCCCGCTGCACTTTCATGTTCTAGCCAATTCTAGGATCTGACCACGACATTACTATAACGTAGTAAAAAACCGGCTAACAAACAAACGATCTCAGTTAGCTGAACATGTTGGCGATCCACGACTGGCTCAGAGGCACCTTCACGGGGATCTCGGCTCTGTAGTTGAAGGTGACCACGCCCGAGTGGGGCTCCTCGCGGACGCTGGGCTCCTCCGCCTCCCGAGGCCCATCAGTGCTCTCCAGCTCCGCGGACCCGCGGACCTCACTCAAGGACATCGCTTTGCGAATGCCGCGCGGCGTCACAATATCGGCGCGGCTCGTCCACCTGCTCCTCCCCTTGGTATTTGCTCGTTTGTTTGGTCGGGTGATAGGGTAGAAGTTGTACACGAATATCGAGGAGGCGCTGCCTGCACTCGGGTCCACGTTCATCAACTGCAAGGCCGTCCAGGGCCCGCTTGTCGCAGCGATGGCGGCCGTCTTGGACTTAGAAGGTGCGTCTTTTCTAGACTTCTTCACCCGTTTCGTTTCCGCGAATTCAGTCGTGTACGGATCCCAAATCTCGGCAGTGGTTAACCTTTTTTGTTGCGTAGTTATTGTTGTTTCTTTCCTTTTCTTTCGTTCCTGTCGCAAGCGCAGAGCTAATTTCCCCTCTCTCCGCATCGTTTTCCGATCGGCCTCGCTCTGAGGGTCCTTCTCTGGCGCATGCTCGGCGACGGGATGGCCAATGTTGAAATCGAAGTGCGCCAGCTCCGGCTCGGCGATGGTGCCGTTCAGCTGCACCTGCGTTTTGCCGATCATAAAGTTGAACTCTCCCTCCGGCGACTCCGGCGGTACGTAGTCCTCGTTGCTGACGACGAGCTTGTCTTTTATATTCTGTATCAATTTGAAATTGTTTTCTTGTGCTGGAAAGCAAAAAACAACTGCAATACACAGAGGACGATCGTTTGATGTATCGATGTTTCAGAAACAGAATGAAGATACTGAATAAAAGAACAAGACATTACAATACACATTGGAAAAAGAGCTTAAGATTACATCGTGTCCAAACTGGATATGGAGGGGTGGTGAATGGAAGATGTTAGTGTTCCGAGAGGCTCACTCAACTGTAACAGCTGATGGTCAGTACGCAATCACCATCCAAAAAAGATGGCGTCAGAAAGAGGAAGTCTAAACCCACTAGTGGGTGCACACGGGCTGTGGTGCTGATTAGCTGTTTGCCTTTAGGGCTGACCCTACCCTTTAATTAGGAATGGCGTTCCACGAAAAAAACGGCAGCGGACGACGAAGTTTTAGTCGGTAATAAAAGAGATGAAGTATAACGTTATTCAGTAGAAATGCCGTTTAATAAGGACATCGAGAAATGTATAAAAAATACTTTAAAGAAACGCGTCACAGAAATTTTCAAATATTTGTGTTATCTGAACTTTTCAAATATTTGTGTTATCTGAACTTTTCAAATATTTGTGTTATCTGAACTTTTCATATATTTGTGTAATCTTTTTCGTCATTTTTGATTACGGTATATTATACTTACTTACCTCTGACTATGGACATGTTCCAATTTTATTTAGTGACAAAAATTTGCTACGGTGTGTTCACCGTTAGGTGCCGCCAATAGGATTCATTAACAACCCATATCGTCCCCACTGCAGGGGCACGGGACCCTTCCCATACCTCGAGATGCTTACGCCATACTCCAGCCACGGGGCCAAGTTCGGATTGGTGGAGGTGGACCAGTAGGCTACCGGTCCTTAACTGCGCGATACCTGTGGAGCGGCCGCGCCTGCGCCCCGCGCCGCGCGCCGCCAGCAGGCCGCCCAGCAGCGCGCCGAGCACGCACCAGCGCGCGCCGACGCCGGCTCGCATGCCATCTGCCGCGCCGTCTTTCCTGGTGGATCGTCCACTTCACTAAATTCTCATTAGCTACAAAAACTTATCAATGCTAAACAATAGAATAAAGGTTCTTTTTTATCGCTAGGTAAACGTCTGTCTCTCTCCGCCAAAAATGCAAATCAATATTTTAAAGCAACTTTACCTTTCTACAGATGGTTCCACCGACAGTCAATCAATGTGCAAAGGAGCCTACTTTCGCCAGGATCATTGCAGTAACACCCAGCTGAAGCCACGAGCTCACTGATTGCAGTCAACAACTCGCAACTAGCCGAGCGTCGACATGTAGTAAGAACGTAGGGGACTGCTGACTTTCCTATTTGTTTTAGGCACTTAAAAGCTGTGTACCTTCTTGGTTCTCAAAGTGTATAACCTAGCACCGTTTGCGCGAAAGCAGTTTATTTTCCATCAACGACAAGTGGCTCGTAAAATGTAAGCCATTGCAGCGAGTTGCGAAACATGCGACACGCGAACTTGCGGGCTTATCGTCGATACAAATGAATGCAGAATAAATGGTTTGAAAATAAGTGAGAACATAGCGAAAGAAAGGTAAGTTGTAGGAGTTAAGAAACTGACCTACACCAGGACATTCTTCGGCCGCGCCACGCCTGGTGCCTGGTGGAGCGATGCGTGATGCCGCCTGGTGTGCCTCGGGACAGGTCTGTCCACTGGCGTCTAGTACTGGCCAAAAAAGATGACCATAGAACACTATTATGAATGTATATGTTAGTAATTAACCAGTAGATCAATCTGCTGTCTTGTCTCCCTCGACAAACGAACAAGCAACATACCTACCTAACGAATCATGGATACCCAACAGTCGAGTTTCATAACGTTAGGTATCAATCACACAATCACATCCACGTAAGCATACTGAAACTCTAATTTTTGATTGCAGATGAAGATCCTTCTGAACGTGCTACTGGCGCCGCTGCTGCTGCTCCCCGGCGAGGCTGCGTCGGCGACGCTGAGTCCGGATGAGCGCGCGAAGGAGATCGCTCGCCTGGAGAAGGAGAAAAGCGAGCTGTTCCAGCAGCTGAACGCGGCTATCGACGACAGCGTGCGGTGCGTGATCACTCCACGCAGCCGGGATCGTCACACTGAACAACTCTCCTCTCTCTCTCTTTTTTTTTTCGAGTGGCACAATTTAACCGTACTAACCACAAGGTGCAGACGTCAGTTGCCCGATGTTGCACTAAGCATCACCCGCGGTCACGTGTAACTCTCCCCTGGAAACTTAACTTCATCATCATATTAGCAGGAAGACCCCCACTGCTAATCGTCCAAGGCCTATCCCAAAGATAGACTTTCATTTAGCACTAGAAAACAATTTTAAAATTTACAAAAACGAACTCTTCAACTCTTAGCAAAACTACTGAAGTCCAACAGCTAGGGATCTTTAAAGTTATGTAAGGGTTTTAAAAAGACCATTAACGTTTTGATAAATAAATAATACCTGGAACAAATCACACACGGTCATCTGGCCCCAAACTAGGATTCCCTGTATCTTGGGAACCAGAGACTGATATACATACACGTATACTTTTAAATACATATAATATATATATATATACATATATAATACACCCAGACTCAGAGCAAACAATTCTGCTCATCACAGAAAAGTTTGCCCTGTGTGGGGATCGAACCCACGACTCTCGGATCAGACGTCAGGATCGCTAACCACTTAGCCACCGAGTCACTCAAATACCTTACTTATACCTAATTTATTCGAAGACAAAATACGGTTCGCCCGAAAACATTGTATTGGACGACACAGGACGTCCAACATCTTGTTGCCACAGAATTCTGAATAAATGGACCTGTTTATTTAGTATTCTGTGCCTGTGGCTCAGGAGCGCGCTAGTGCGCCCTGTCCGGCTGTGGAGTGGAGTTGTCCGGCTCAGACTGTGACGACAGCGTGGCGTCGTCCGCAGGTCGCTCCGCGCCAACAACGACTCGGAGGCGGCGGTGGGCATCAGCTACATCGAGGACCTCCGCGAGAAGATGAAGGCACTCAACGCGTCGCCCTCGCAGCTCAGCAAGAGGGCGCAAGCGCAAGGTAAGAGTGATTTGAATGTTTGCCACACAGATTGTTCATAAATCACATAGGCTACTTTTTACCCAAATTCCACGGACACAAAGTCGCGGGCATCAGCTAGTATTTAATAATTCTATTCGAATTTCAAGATTCAAACAGCATTTCCAACCTGTGCGAGGAGTCGGTTTCCTCGTACAGCTGATATACTCGTAATTAATGAACGTAGGTGCAGCTGTATGAGAATGTACGTAAGTTTTGAGAAACTTATTAGTGCACTGGCCAGGATTCGAACCCGAGACCTCTGGTAAGGAGGTTGAAGTCACTACCGTGGAGCAACCGACGCCTTTTTTTTATATACTTACAAAATTTTTGATAAAGATCGTTTGAAATTTTAAGAAGTTACTCAGAAACATGGATATTCTATACAGGAACAGTATTGTAAAAATCTGATTTACATTTTTTTTCTTCAGTTTCCCATACTAAATCTGGATAGTGACTCAAAAAGATCGGATTTTTTTCAATATTTTTCCTTTATTCTATACTTGATTCTGAGTAACTACTTAAAATTTCAAACGCACTTTTTTTAACACGTCGACTGTCGTAGTCGCTCTGAGGCGGTTCTCACACTGCGGTGCAATGTGATAACCGCCTGACCCTGTCACGCGTGCCACCGACCAGGCGCGGAGATCGTGGACCCAGAGGAGGACTTCCGCCGCAAGTCCCACGACGCGGCGCTGCGACAGTTGCCGGTGCCGCCCATGAAGCAGTCCGATGTCAAGTTCTTCGACATCAAGAACGTCTTCGGCGACAAGGAGCGCAACCCCAAGCGGTGGAAGGAGAGGCGAGTACTGGCGCCAGTTGACTGACTAGTTGGCGGCTACTGTACTGCCGACTAGCGTAGGGTGAATTGTAGGTTTGACGTCCATCAATGACAAACGTTTGTACAAAGAGCAGATTTGTTTGCTCCTCTCTGTGGCAGTAAGAACCTAGCTTAACTTCACCGTCTCTTGCCGGCGCTTGAGATTAACCAATCAAGTCGCTACAAAATGGTGTAATATGTTCTTGTTATGCCTAATAAAGAACTATTGCCTGTATAGAGGTCACAGATTCGATTCCTGGTGGCATACTACTGTCAGTTTACTCGTCACTGCATTGGGGAATCTTGTTAAACTCGCTTTCGACATCGGCAGCATCATCTCTTCATCACTTACTGTATGTTAAGCCAATATCGGATCGGCACTATAAACACTTCATCGCAGGTGGTCTCACGTCGAAGGATTCGTAGTCAAAATCTGTTTGCGTGCGCACGCAGGTACGACAACCGCATGATCATGCAGCAGAAGCTGGAGCAGTGGCTAGCGCAGCGCGAGAAGGAGAAGGCTGACATCAAGCGGGTGTTGAAGGAGGCGCGAGGTGAGCCACCACACACCGTCTTTTCCCCCTACAATTGGTAAGCCCTTGGCATCATCTCACCTGGTGGTAAGCAATGATGCCGAAGATAGAAGCGGCTTACCAAGATTCCCCAACGCGATGGGGAACTGGCTATCTTATCTGGTGGCCGTGTAGCTGTCCCTGCACGCACCGGCTTACTTACATAACATTACATCAGTGAACGAGCTCAACTCGGGAGTTAGCTCTGTTGTATAGCTCGACCGCAACGAGACCCGAAACAAGTGCACAACAAAATCGAATGGACCAGTGGAAGGACCTTATTATGCAAGGTCCGGCTGGGTGGGTATCACTGCTCGCTCTATACCTGCCGCCAAAGCGTGCTGTGTTCCGGCGGGTGGCGCATGCCACTTTCCATCGGGTGGCCGTCAGCCTATTGTCATCTTAATAAAAAAACGTTGTTCCACAGACAAAATATTATCCTAATGACCTATCGTTTGGTGTAAACAGATAAGGAGGAGACGTGCCCGCGCTACGGCCAGTTGGCAAATAAGAAGAAGAGAAAGCGCTCGCGACGCGACGGCGCGGACGGCGCAGCGGGCGGGGCCGCCGGGGAGGGGGGGGACGGCAAGAAGAAAGGCAGCAGGGAGGGGCTGGACAAGGAGGACGTCCGGGGCGTGCCCGGCGGCACCGGCAAGCGGTACCCCTGCTGCCGCAAGTGCTGCAAGAAGTCCTACCTGGGCTGCCTCTAGCGCGGCCGCAGCACGGCTCACCTCACACTGAGATGCTGCACGCTGGTCGCATTATAAATACTTAGTTATGCTTAGTTATTTATTGGGCAGAGCACTTCCTATGGGGAAGAAAACGCAAAGCTATTTGCAGATGGCGCTCCGGACGCTTGACTCATAAGAACTTTCAATTTGTTCCGCGTTTTTTATTATCGAGGTGTAATAAAATAGTTTTATTTTCTGTAAAATTGTTAAATGGAAAACTTATGCGACTCGGACTGTTCCTTAATGAAAGGCGAAGCTCAAAAATACATGATTGAAAACGTAAGTTTTCCCAGGATGAAGAACATCCAAGAATCTTTAGGAAATTAATGATTTCCATTATTATTGCAACCAATCGCCACACAATGCGGCATTTTTTTTAATAAATCTTATGTTTAGTTCACGTAAACAGTTTTTCTATACATGACAGTTAGTGATGATTGTTATGAGTCAAGCGATATCAGCGCCTCTATCGGCGAGTTCTGTCAGTTTTCTTCCCCATTGGAGGCGACGTCCAAACGAGTTAACTCGCGAATCCATCTCTTTTTACGATGTCTGGTATAGGGCACGTTGATAGCGGGACTGCCACTGAGCCTTAACTCGTACCGAAAATCTTTTTTGCAGCGGTTTTTCGCGTCTTTTCCGTATCTTTGTGAAGAAAGTTGGTGTCGCCCAAAAAGACTTTTTCTTTGAACGACACAGAGTTTCCTCTTAGACTATGTACGAGCATCACACGGCGTCGTCATTTCGGTGAGCGGCAGCCACCAACCACTCCTCATGGGCCACCAAGCCTCTCAGTGTTCAATAAAAACAGTAAAATCGTCGCTCTGTTTAATTTTCATATATTTCTTCTTACCCAAAAAAATGCGGGCTTGCAATAAGATATTTATTTTAATATTCATTTATTGAAAAAAATGTACCTACTTAATCAGTTTAAGTAGCCGTGTATAATGAGTGTGTACCTCAGATGTGTACCAAGATATTTAAATGAACTTCGTCACATATATATTTTTTTTTTGTATGGCAGAGGTGGCAAACGATTAAACGGATCACCTGATGGTAAGCGATTACCGCCGCCCATAGACACCCGCAACACCAGAGGAGTCACAAGTGCGTTGCCGGCCTTTGATATGGGAGTACGCTCTTTTCTTGGAGGTTTGAATGTCGTATCGGTCCGGAAATACCGCAGGCGACAATTCATTCCACAGTTTGGTTGTGCGAGGCAGAAAGTTTCTAGTGAAACGCACAGTTGTGGACTGCCAACCATCTAAGTGATGGGGATGAATATATTGTCGCGTAGAACGATTGCGAAAAGAGGCGGCAGGGATCAATCCGAACAATTCCTCGGAGCACTCCCCATTGTACATGCGATAGAGAATGCAGAGCGAGGCTACATCTCTACGCAGCGCCAAGGAGTCAAGCCGATCTGAAATATCCTGGCAGCCGACGATTCGAGTGGCTTTCCGTTGAATGCGGTCCAGAGGGAGTAGCTGGTACTGGGGTGCCCCTGCCCAGAGATGAGAACAGTATTCCATATGAGGCCGAACCTGCGCCTTATAAAGTTGCAGGCGATGGGCCGCAGTGAAATACCGTCTCGATCTATTGAGCACACCAAGCTTCTTTGAAGATAATTTAGCCTTACCCTCTAGATGACCACCGAACTGGACTTCACTCGATATGTCGACACCAAGGATTCCGATACTAGCTGAGGCATTAAGGGGAGTGTCCTCAAACCGAGGTGATACGACAAATGGCATTTTCTTGGCAGTGAACGCGCAAACCTGTGTCTTAGTGGGGTTAAATTGGACCATATTCAGAATGCATTTCAGAATTTTTTTGTGACAGCAGGATAGCCGTTTGTAATTATTTTTTGTGTCAAAGAGAAAGAGTCTTGTATGGTAAATCCTACCTTTTTTAAATTCATGATTTGGGAGCGTTAGACTCTGGCAGCTACAACTACACGCACACAACTTGCAACAGCTGGAGTCTATACTTTCGCAAAGCGCAGGGTTTTAAACAAATTAATAAAACTTTCTCAATCTCTAGGTGGACCGATGGTAACTCCAGAGGTCATTAGGGAACTCAATCCCAAGTGCATCCTACAGTTCATTAGAACTATTGGCCTTGAGAATATAATATAACAGGGGCAGTGATCACAATAGATCTACCCCCTTCACCCCCAAATAATAATAATAAAACATTCTCAAAACTTCTAACAGAAGAATCATTTATGTAAGTATAACATTGATTTCTACATGAACTATGTTAAAAATAAATATTTTGAATAAATAAAATCAATATTAATTATTTTAATATTAATTAATTACGACTTACAATATATTGTTCCATTTCACTATTAAATAAATAAATAAATAAATAAAATATTTATTTCCAAAAGTACTATTTTACAAAAAGTAGATCACTCTACTGTTTAAATTTAAATAATAAGGAAACAATTTTCCTCATAAACATAACTACCGCTCCACGGAAGACAAAGTGCTCATTGGAGATTATAATTTTAATTTTTTATGTATTTCCGAACAAGTGAATTATACAAAAACAATACAATGACTAACTTCATCGCAGGTCCCCGAAGCTGCTGCGGCGCACCTAGTACATCTGGAGCCGGTCCCTGAGCCGGAGCAGTCTCTTGTACATGAGCATCTTGCTAGCTGGGAAGCTTTGCTTTGCTGTTTTCGATTGATCCTCCTGAAATTTATAATTTAGATAAGCACAAGTAATTAATGATACATTAATTTAACTCTTTCATTCTAAAATTGTGATGAAAGAGATGTATTTCCATTGAGAATTGCATTTAAAGTTCCCTCTGTGTTGGTTTATGTGTGCTCAATTTATGGGCACACATGGGCATCTACCTCAAACTAAGATTGGATGATGTTATTATTGTAAAAGAACCAGACCGACTCATATTTTTTTTATTTTTTTTTTATTTATTCATTTTAATAACACTGCATGACAGTTATACACCTTTACACAGTATTATTATAGAAAGTAAGTATACAACACAAATAAAGTAAATTAGATACATCTAAATTAAGCACCATACAATCGACTTAAGAATAAATAAATAATAATAATAATAAATACTAGATAACAGAATTTTAAAACGTTTCCTAAACAATAAACAGGTCACATACATACAGAGCTCACTCTTCCATCATTCTCACAGAATATCAGACATTCTCTAAATAGGCTGGCCCAGTGATCAGCAAAGAGATCACACTGCGGTGCCGCCTCCAGCAGGTGATTCAGCATGTGCAGCGCGCGCACGAGCGGGGAGTGCTGGCGCGCCGCCGTGCGGCACAGCGGCGGCGCGAGCAGGCGCGGCCTGCGCATCGCCGCGCGGTTGTTCGGTGTGAACAGTCGCAAGACATTCGTTAATTGCGGGCATGGCATTTCGCCCCTCAATATTCGACAGACATCTGTCAAAAGTTTACAATTTCTTCTCGTTTCAAGGGAGTTGAGACCCAGTACTCCGAGAAGAAACTTTGTGGGATACATGAACGGATAGTATCCAAACTTTTTCTTGTAAAGAAAACGGAGAAAGGCTTTCTGAACTTTCTCGAGCAATAAGATATACTTATCCTCGTGAGGATTCCAGATAGTTGAGGCAGTCTCTATTTTACTTCGCACAAGTGCTGAGTATACAATTTGTATAGCATTGGGATCGCGGAAGTCGCGGGCGTTCCTTAATACAAAGCCAAGTCTACTATAACAGTTGGCAGTGAGGGTTTGAATATGCTCGTGGAAGGTGAGCCTTGGATCAAAGAGGACCCCAAGGTCCTTGACCGTGCTAACACGAGGAATTTCGTCCTTTCCAAGTATATACCTTGCATGCAAGGGCGACACAGATCGTGTGAAAGACATAGTGCAGCATTTATCTGTATTAAACAGTAGCTTATTGGCGGCACTCCAATGATATACTGCATCAATATCCTCCTGGAGTAAATCACAATCAGTTCCCTGCTTCACACCGAGAACAAGCTTGAGGTCATCGGCATACAGTAAGCACATAGAATGCTTGAGAACCATGTCTAAGTCGTTAATCATGAAGGTAAAGAGAAGAGGTCCAAGGATAGAACCTTGACTCACACCAGAACGAGTATGATATGCGCGAGATACAAAACATCCATGGCGTACAAACTGCTGCCGGTCACGCAGATAATCTGCGATTAAAGCAAGTAGTCTCGGTGTGAACCCGAGAGCACATAATTTCCCTAAAAGGACATCATTGTCGACTCGGTCAAAGGCCTTACGGAAGTCGAAGTATACCACGTCCACCTGGGTACCTCTATCCATGTGCAAGCTGAGGTAATTGACGAGTGTCAGGAGGTTGGTATCAACTGACCGTCCCGGCCTAAATCCATGCTGTGAGTCCGATAACTGTGAGCTCACTTGGTCCATTATTTTCCTATGTAGGATCGACTCGAATAATTTCGCAAGTGAGGACAAAATGGCAATCGGCCGGTAGTTTTCTACACAAGTGGTGTCACTCGTTTTCGGAATCGGGACAACACGAGATATCTTCCATCGTGCAGGATATTTTCCAGTTGCAAGTGCCAGATTAAGTATGAAGCATATAACCCTTACAAGTTGATCCTTGCACGCTTTGAGAACATAAGGTGGAACACAGTCTGGACCGATAGAACTTCTCGGCTTAAGCTTTGACAAGGCATACTCGATGTCATCTGGTGTTATTTTGTTAACGTCGATGCGATAGGCATTGCAAGAATCATCATCAGAGTTTGCTTTGTTATGATCAAGATCTGGAATATCCGCTAGGAAAACTCCAGAGAAGAATTCCGCAAATGCATTTGCTGCATCAGCACCTGAGAGCTCCTCTTCGGCGTACTTAACATGAGACCGGAAACCACCCGTACTTCGCAGACTATCAACATGCTGCCAAAAAGTGCGTGGATTGTACCTAATGTTCATTGCTACATGGTCAATGTGATCGCTGTACGCGCAAGAAAGACTCTGCTTAATTTTTGCTCGAAGCTGGCTGAATTGCATGTAGATGTCGCAGTGTTTTGTC
This sequence comes from Coleophora deauratella, assembly GCA_958295455.1. Taxonomy (NCBI): domain Eukaryota; kingdom Metazoa; phylum Arthropoda; class Insecta; order Lepidoptera; family Coleophoridae; genus Coleophora; species Coleophora deauratella. The sequence continues at coordinate 114,027 of OY282412.1, forward strand.
TTTTTCCATTTTTTGTGTAAACTAGCCTTACGACGGATATCTTGGATTAGTTCAGAGGAAAACCAGACAGGATATGAGATTGATTTTCCTTTAGACCTGCCTTTTTTAGGGACACAAATGTCAAAAATACCATACAAGGTCTCGTAGAAAGCTTCTACGGCTACGTCAACCTGAGTGGCTTGAAGTACTGATTCCCAAGAGGCATCATTTATGAGTTTATACATAAGCTCGAAATCCGCCTTGGTGAAGTTCCAGTCTTTGTTTGGATCGACGTTGCTTGGGTCGATGTGACCCAGGCATCGCCGCCCTGCATAATCACTCAGGGGAACCGTTATATCAAGCGGTGGATGGTATGCATCTGTACGCGTAACTAGACTCCCACTTTCCGCTTCGCGCACAGTTGTGCTCTTGACATGCTCTGATACCAAAACCACATCAAACTTACTTCCAAAAGAGTTCATAACTTCGTTTCTATCAGTCAAACCACACACACTCATAAAATAACAATAATAATTTACAATCGCTGCAGAAGCGCTATTTAGATTTAAATCACCTACAATAAGAGTGACGCCAGTAAGGTCTATTATTACAAATTCCAATTTAGTAAACCATCGCATATAAACACTATCAGGAGATTTCGGTGGAATATACACCACACACATATTAACGACAACGTTGCTCGTGGTGAAGGAAACCCATAGATCTTCTCCGTGATCAGTCTCAAGATCGGTACGACGACGAAGAGACAGCAGTTCTCGCGCAGCAATCAGTACGCCTCCACCGCGCGTTGGGCGATCGCGACGCTGTGAGCTCCAGCCAACACTGCACACCTCCCCGTCACTCACGCTGGCATCGAGATTAGTTTCGGTGATCGCGAGGACATCGGCATCCGTCATCAGCATGTTTTGTCTCCAGAAGGATAGTCTAGTTTTTAGGCCTCTCACGTTCTGGTACATCATATTCACGAAAAAATTTGGCACCATTCGTTGGGTTTTCGAGGGTGCGATCTCTTCGTGGTGTAATGGATCTTCTGGGGCCTCGAAACGTTAGCCACTCTTTGATTCTTGCATTATCGGGCCATATTTCTGGTGAAATAAATTCCTCAAAGACTGCCTCTGGCACTCCGATCTTGTAGGATTTATAGTCACCTTTAGGCTTGATCTCTTCCAAAGTGCAGCTCCCTGTTGGGCACAGTTTCTGAAGATAGGCGCGGACTTCGTCCGGCCCAGACTCCATATTCCAGAGGTGGAGGTACTTGCGGCGTTCGACTGCTTTCAGCGCCGTGGTTTCCGGGCCGGCCGTGCCGCACACAGAAAATTGTTGGCGCATTTTCTTTTGGGCATCCGATATTGCTCGCCTTTGATTGGTTCTAGACATCAGATTCACGTCTCCTGAATCATATTGCGTGCCATCTACCTTCTTGGATACCTCATTCTTTCCATTTCTATTTTTCACTGTCGTCCATCCTTCTTCTTCTTCTTCTTCTGTTCTCAATGCTTTTTCTTGCTCTATATTTTCTGAGTTTATCTGCTGTTGTTGCTCATTTAAGAGTAGCGCTGTGACCAATTTCGTCGCCCCAACTTTGTTGGCGCTTGCTGTTTTATTCTTAATGCGCCCATCGTTGTTGGAGCTGCTCCCTTGGTTAGTCAACGCTTTAGCAAACGAGAGTGGAAGAGGAGGAGGAGGACATGCCTCTTTTTCGGGAGTCTTTCTAACCTCAGTATCTTCCATTCTTTCGTTGATCGAAATGCTTGATACTTGACTCCCCAGTTTTCCGAGTTTATCCTCGATCTCATACAGCTTATTGGTTACCGATACTAGGGATTCCTTCATGAAATGAGGAAAAGTTTCAGGCAGTAACTCTTTGAGTATGCTACTGATCTCCTCTCTAACTACTGTTCTTATAGCGTCTATGGTAACCGGTTTTACTCGAAAGGTAACATTTTCTACACCTTCTTCTTCTGTACTTTCTTCTAGGTCTTTCTCTCTTACAACATCTACTGCTTGTGGTGTGCTATCAAAAGCATTCTTGTACTGACCCGGATCTTGTATAGCACCTGTACTTTTCCGTATCGGAGTGTCATCATTTTTAGCAGTTTGATTCTTTCTTTCACATTCAGGACATGTCCACTGGTGGTCCAGTTCGACCTTGTTCCTTGTGTAATAGGATGCTGTCATACCTATACACATAAAATGAAAGCCACTATCACAGTTACTACACTTAAGTAGCTTACTTAGGTCAACACTTTGTGTACATGCCTGACAAATCATTTTTGCGCTATTCATTTTTACAGCGGTTTTCTCACAGAGGCTCGTCGACCGTAGGTACAAAACTTGTCGCGTCTACTTGTTTAATCTATACGCCGTCAGCCGGTCGACGTCAGCTTCGGGTTACTGTTTCCGCGTGCACGCAGAACTGACCCGTCCGCCGCACACGCAACCGTGAGAGTTGCACTCAGGTGTCGGCGCAACGTACCACGCGTGCTCCAGCTGATTCGCAAAGTAACGGACGATTCGTAACAATATTTCAATATTATAGTTCAATGCGTAGTGATTTTTAGAATTAATTTTGCAAATAATGTTTCTTACATATAGTTCTTGATGTGTTAAATATTTTTGTAGCAAAAAATACACTTTTAGCACATGAGATCTTAAACTTCGTCGGAGCACTAGCAACAACACAGCTTTAGATGGGGAGAGCTCATATATCTGCATATACTGGGTAGGAATTGTATCAACAACCAACAAACATCAAACTACAAATAAGTATACAACTAGAAATATTGGCCACCTCTAACAATACTCACATGTGAAAAGAAGTTCACCTCCAGCAGGAAGATCTCAAAGAAAGTGGCCACCACGACGACGGGGCCGGTGCGCTTCTCACACACGTCCAGCTGCACTGCGAATTTGCCCTCGGGCAGCGCGGCCAGGCTCTCGAATATGGGCTTGGTGGCCTTCTTCTGACGGGACAAACGATACAGCAGTATTTCTCCTGTCTTTGTGCCTATTAACACCACCTCCCCATAGAAGAACAGTGCTGTTATTGGTGGAAAATCTAGATACAGATGCTGGTACTTGTCAGTTTCAATTTTGAACAGGCTTCGCGAGTAGCACACAAAGTTTTTGTTGTCTATAGCACTGATGTGTCGTATCTGCCGGACCCACTCTGGCGGGCAGCTGATAGGCTTCACTGATATGTCGCTACTGCTGTTGACGCTGACGATTTTTCCACAGTCAGTGAAAATATGTAAGACCCCATCCGAGTATACAAACTCTTTGATGTCATAATCACAGTGAAGAATCAATTTGGAGGAAAGAGTGTCAAGCATTAAATTACATTTATAAATATCTCTATTATTGTAAAAGTAGAGGTCTTCGTTAGTTAAAACGAAGCCATCTGCCTTGAAGAACGCTTCAGACATGTGCTCGCTGTCTTCTACGGACCTCTGCAGCAGCAAGCCCGACTTCAGCAGGAGCACGGTCGCAATATCGTTATTGGCAATTTTTGTGCAGTTCAGTTCCCCGACCGCGACCGGAATGTACTTGAGGTTGTCCATCTCGTACATGACTATGCCTCTCGTGTCTCTCAGCGGTAACACGCCATAATTTAGCTCCAGAGCGTGACATTTATCGTGCAAATTGAATTTGTAGAACTCTCTAAGGTTTTTGTCGGCGGTGGTTACGGTCTCCCACCTGGTGAGGTTCCGGTAGATGTGGTAGCAGCGGCAGTCGCGGCCGGCCTTGCGGCGCGCCAGGCGCGCGGCGGCGGGGAAGGCGCGCCCGCTCGCAGCGCGCCACAGCGGCTCCGAGCCGTCCACCACGTCGCGCCAGCGCCGGCTCACGCGCCGACACCGCCCCAGCGACGCGCCGTCCACTCGCCTCAGGATCTCCACAAAGGTTTCCAGCGGCAGACTGTCTATGTGCATCATTTTTTGTACACAGTCGATTTAAACTGTTCCTTTACATTATTTACTTTAGTGAAAGTTCTCCAAAAGGATTTTATGTTGCAATAAAAAAATCATAACTAATTTGTTACTCACAATTTACATTTTGTTTACAATTTTATCATTTTTCTGCTATCAGCTGTGCTATCACCTCTAAGGGTCCGTTCTAGAACATAGTAAGATTTAACTAGTTAGTCTTTCCCTTTCACACTTGAAACATTTTTAATATGCTATCCTGCTGCAGAAGTAAAAAATACTCTCGCGAAAGTATTCTGGAACGCCTCCTAAAATCAAATCTCGTGATTTTGATGTTTTGCTGGTCAGGTTGGCACTCCAGAACTATTGAAAAGGTGCGTTCCGATATAGCTGTTTATGTACAATATTTAATGAACGTACCTACCTCTGTAACGAACGATCATAGTACAGGCGAACAGGCGTACCACGGCGACCACGACTAGTACTCTACCTACAGCATTATACAGGTAATTTTACTGACAGACAGACAGACAGACAAATAATTTATTCAACACAACGACACATAAAACAAATTAACACAACGGGTAAATGATTATTACTGAATTTTTCCTTTTCAATCGCTAACATAAAAATACAGTTTTTTTCCACATTTAGCGAATTTTGTTTATTGCTTAGGCAGTTCAAATGTATTTTTTAATTAAAATGAAATCTCAATAAAATTGCTATCTTTACAACAAGGCGGCATCGGCATAGCCGTGGGACGCCCTGATGGATATAGGTGGGATCTACCCTCCCATCAAGTCCCATCCCATCTCCAAGTGGAATGGGAACAGTGGGGAAATGGGTGGTAGTCCAGTCAATCTACGAATTTTTGTATGGAGTAGGTTACATTTAATGGACTGTTTGCGCCATTTTTTTTTGGGAAAGATAGGTATAACATCCCTTTTCCCTGTCGCTGTCCCTCTCCCTCGCATTCCGCACGCAATCGTGTCGCGGTGTTCGGAAAGCAGAAGGCCCGAAGACTGCCGAACGCCCGCGGCTCTCGTCCGCTGGCGGCCCGTCTCTACGGCCAGACCCCCGCGGAGCGGCTTCAGAGTAGGACGCTACGCTTTTGCGCTAAAGTCGAGCCGCCTCATATGCCGTGAACTTGCGTGGTGTGTTCTCTTCTTTTCATTGAATGTTTCGACATAACCTTCGTTACTTGTGTGTTTGTGTTGTGAACTAAAAAGTGGGCCCACAACTGGATTAATACCAGCGAGCATCTTTAGCTGAGCAGAGGAGCAAGGACTATAAGATTGCGTGAGTGCTTTCCCTATGTTTCCTTCTGTTTTACCTATTTGACTCTCGTCTGGTGGTGTGGCGCATTCCCCGCTCTTTACTTCAACCAACAAATCAAATGTACATACATTTATAACTTCTTTTCTCTCAAGAGTCCAAGAGGGCGAAACCAATACCTTCTTTTTCTATTTAGTAAAGTTATTAACCTCGGCCTCTGGCTCACACATAGTTAATGGTCCTTCATAGCCAAATTCCTTCTAGGAAATTGTCCCAGTACCTAAATAAACAGATACAGTCCTCTCCATTCTCTATAATATCTTGTAGGTACAAAACAGTACGCAGTTAGTTTTAAAGTTCCTTGCTAAGTTACCCAAGATAAAAATTATTACGATACCTATTTCGATTGGGAGCTTATACGTGCCTATATATTTTTTTGAATATTGTTTGTTAATAGGTATTTGTTGTTGCGATTCCGACCGACTTATTCGGTCGAATATAGGTACACATAGCTAGCGCTCTACCTACTTCGTTCTAGAATCGTCATCGGTCCGTGTTAGGTACATATCTCTTTTAGGGTTCCGCGCGCGATTGAAAGTAATAAATAGGTAGGTAGAAAGGTGATAATTTTGTATAATTGAGTGTATTCATTAAATTTTAGTTTTTTTTGTTTTGCGAAATAGCATATTGTGTAGTTTAGTGTCTGAGATATAATATAAATATAAATATGTCTAATAAAGAGAAATTTGAAGTGAGTAGCGGAGACGATAGTGTTCCCGCGCACATAAAAATCCAAGAGCTTCGCTCTCAGTCGTATTACAGTAGATTACAGCGCATGTATGATGCATCGCAGGACAGTACGCCGGCAGGACAAGACAGATTTTTATCGTTGTCTTCCTCCGTAGATAAGTTGCGTACGGAATTCAGCGAGGTAATAGAAACAATAAATTTAATGAAAATGGAACATGATCCTAAATACATACCTTCGTATCAAACTTGGGAAGCGTTTGATGAATTATATTCATATGTTGATCGGGTGAGAAAACAACTTACGCAACCTTCTAATAAATTAGAAATGTTGGAAACTAAACCAAAAATAAATTTGCCTCCTTTGAGCATTCCTCATTTCGACGGAGACCCAAAGATGTGGCCTACCTTTTACCAATGCTACAACGCGATGGTTCACAATAACCGTTCTATCACTAATGCAGAAAAAGCTTTCTATCTTTGCAGTAATTTAACGGGAAAAGCCTTAGCGGCTGTATCAGGTATTTTGCCTAGTGAGGAGAATTATATGCTCATGTATTCGACCCTGGTTGATAAATATCAAGATGTGCGTGCACTAGGTACTGCTTACCTTGATAGTATTTTTAATTTTAAAGAGATGCGATCGCCTTCTGCGAAAGGATTAAACCAGTTTATTGATACCTTTGTCGCGGCTGTAGCTGCGTTCGAAAATTTGAAAATTCCAAATAAAACTGAGTTTATATACCTTATCTTGCGATGAAAAAATTAGATACGGAGACCGCGCGTACGTTCGAGAACTTTGTTCGGAAGGAAAAGATACCGTCTTACAGTAGCTTTATTGCCTTTGTAAAAGATCAGGCTAAAATATTGGAGCGTACGGGTGGGGGCTCCTCACTTTCGGAGTCGGGCAGGACAACACAACATTTGAAAGTTCCTGTGCCGAGTTCGGTAACCTTTACAAAAAAGACTCAATCATTGGTCGCTTCTAGTGAAAATGACAATGATGGCTGTTCTTTATGTTCTGAGGTACACGACTATTTTAATCATTGTTCTATCTTCAACAAGGTTACTCCTCGTGAGCGTTTCCAGGTGGTTAAAAGGAAGGGATCGTGCGTTAAGTGTTTGAGTTTCAAACACAAGACTAATGCTTGTAATAGCAGGAGTTCTTGTAGTTCTTGTAAGCTTAACACCCATCACACGCTGTTGCACTTTGTCGATAATGCCTCGGCATCGATGTCGGCGACTACTTCGTTTAGTTCTTCAGATTTGGAGGCTAACGACTGCGGCGATAGCAGCAGAGATGGTGCTGTTTGCGACGGCGATGGCTGTTTGCAACGTGCTATCTTGTCTCCTGACTCATGCTCAAATGCAGATCTCGCATTAGGTGCGAATGTGTCACTTAGCTCGTTGCAGGTTGACTGTGCGGCTCCGGCACCACCCTCAACCGTCCTGCTCGCCACCGCGCAGGTGCGTGTGGTCGATGCGAATGGTAAAAATCATTTGGTACGTTGTCTGGTGGACAGTGGTTCTCAGAATCACTTCGTAACGGCTTCTTGTTGCAAACGCCTGTCACTTAAGGTTGAGACTTCTTCATCACCGGTTTTAGTTAATGGATTCGGGGGTGGAGTGAATAAGACCCTGGGCAAAACTCATATGAGTTTTACTTCACGTTTCGATGAAACGACTCGGTACGATGTACAGCCGCTAGTTGTTGGTAATATCACTGCTGCCTTACCTACGGCTCCTGTGGACGTGTCAGCTCTTTCCTATCTGACTAGTGTCCCTCTTGCGGACAGCACGTTCCATACGCCAGGCCAAGTTGATATGGTGATAGGCGCGGAGTTATTTACAAAACTTCTGTTGCCTGGCCGCCTTGTCGGTCCTCCCGGTATACCAGATGCGGTACAAACCAAGTTAGGGTTTATATTGATGGGTAATGTCCCTATAAAAACGGCTTTTTGTCCTTCAGCTTCTGTGGCTATGTGTGCTTTCACAGGCGCTCCTATCAGTGATACTATGCGCCGATTTTTCGAAATCGAAGAAGTGCCTACGCAGCCTTCTTCTCTCCTAAGCGCAGACGAAAGAGAGTGTGAAGATATCTATAAATCAACTACTGCCCGTGATCCTTCGGGCTATTACTCGGTAGCATTGCCTTTTAAATTTGACCCGGAACAACTGGGCAGTTCGGCTCAAGCAGCTCAAAAAAGGTTTCTTTCTCTTGAGCGTAAATTTCACTCTTCGCCTGCTTATCACACAGCATATAACGATGTCATCAATGATTATTTAACGAAAAAATACTTAAAACCTGTATTGTGTAAAGACCATGAAGAAGGTTATATAATTCCGCACCATGGTGTTGTACGGAATGATAAAATATCTACAAAACTACGTATGGTTTTGGACGCAAGTGCGCGAACGGATAAAGACGCGTCGCTAAATTCATTACTTCACACTGGTCCTAATTTGCAATCAGACTTGTTTCTGGTACTGCTCAATTTCAGACTATTCCCGGTGGCGTTTTGTGCCGACGTCAAACAGATGTGTTCCCTGAGTTTCAGAAATATCAACGAATATTATATAGATTTGACCCTGGTGAGCCGATACAGCTGTTCGAGTTCAGCCGTGTTTGTTTTGGATTATCGGTAAGTCCCTACCTTGCACTAAGAACCCTTCGTCAGTTGGCTGAAGACGAGGCTGTTCATTATCCTCTTGCCGCGGAGGTAATTAGAAAGGGTGATTTTTACATGGACGATGTTGTGTGTAGTCAGCCTTCTGTTTCTCAGGCCATTGAGACCGCTTCTCAGCTAATCGATATGTTTGCATCAGCTGGTCTTGAGTTGGCTAAATGGTCCAGTAATTCAAAGGATGTACTCGATACATTGCCTGAGGATTATCTTCACCCTCACGTTGTTAAATTTGACGACGGCATTAATCAGAAAGTTCTCGGTGTATCCTGGGACCCTGTTTCTGATGTGTTTAAATTCGAGACAACTCCAACTGCTGACAAATGTACAAAGCGTAACATTTTATCAGTTATCGCTCGACTATGGGACATTATAGGTTTCGCTGCACCCGTCATCTTGCATGCCAAACTACTTATAAAAGAGCTGTGGCTGCTGAAATTGGATTGGGATGACGAGCCGCCGCGATCTATTTGTGAAATATGGGAAAGGTTCCAACAGGAGTTACCGCTTCTAACAACGATAAACGTTCCCCGCCATGTCGGCATCACAAGTTCATGTGTCACTAGGCTCTTGGCATTCGCAGATGCTAGCGAAAAGGCCTACGGCGCTGTACTTTACTTACATGTTTCCGAAGATGAGGACGTTACAACGCGCTTCTTGTGCGCCAAGTCTAAAGTAGCTCCTGTCAAATCAGTTAGTCTGGCCCGCTTAGAACTTTGCGCAGCGTATTTGATGACTAAACTGATACGGACTGTCTTAGAGAATTTAAGCTCTAGGTGTAACATTGATGAGGTTTTGGCCTTTTCCGACTCGACGGTTACCCTGCACTGGATTCATTCAAGTCCACATCGTTGGAAGGCTTTCGTGGCTAATCGTGTTGCTAAGATTCAGGAAGTTCTTCCACCAGAAAACTTCTACCATATACCCGGTAAAGATAATCCATGTGACTGTTTATCTAGAGGTCTCACCCCGACTCAGTTACTCGCCCATCCCTTGTGGCTTTATGGCCCAACTTGGTCAAAATTAGAACGTGAGAGTTGGCCTGTTCATCCTTTCGTCTGCAATGATACAGTGGAGGTACCCGAAAGTAAGAATAATGTGGTTTTGCCTACTGTTCAGGCAGCTTCGCCCGTTCTCTATGAGATGGCTGCACGATTCTCCTCATGGACTAAACTATTACGCGCAGTCGTTTATGTTCTGCGTTTCGTAAAGAAACTGAAGTCCAAAGGAGTGATTACTGTATCGGATCTCGAAGAAGCTGAAAAGGCAGTCATTAAAGCAGTTCAGCAAGTTTATTTCGCTGATTATATCAATGCATGCCAGTTAGGTAAAGCTTGTTCGTCTTCAGCAATTCAAAAATTGAGACCTATGCTGGTGGAAGGCATACTTCGAGTTGGTGGCAGACTTGAGAATAGCGACCTCACATTCGATCACAAGCATCCAATTCTTTTGCCACGAAAGGATCATGTTGTGGAGCTTATTATAGATCACAAGCATCGCGAAAGTTGTCATGCAGGTCCGCAATTACTCCTATCGTTGCTGAGATGTCAGTATTGGATTTTAGCGGCACGCCAGCTTGTGAGAGCTAGAGTTCATGCTTGTAACTTTTGTTTCAGAGTTCGCCCCAAAGTTGTACAGCCACCTGTAATGGCAAATTTACCGAATTGTCGTTTAAAAATATCTAAGGCATTTGCGCATACAGGTATTGACTATGCTGGCCCTCTCAACATAACACTTGCTCGGAGGCGTGGTGTCAAAAGTCAGAAGGCTTACCTTTGTGTTTTTATTTGCCTTACGACCAGAGCAGTGCACGTTGAAATTTCACCGGATTTGACTACAGTGTCTTTCCTCAATGCGTTAAAGCGATTCCTATCTCGCAGAGGCCCCATTGAGATGTTGCATTCCGACAACGCAAAAACCTTTGTTTGTGCGCGCTCATATCTTGATGACTTGCATAATTTTGTGACTTCATCTGAATATAATGACCAGCTTTGCAATGAGCTATTAAAGCACCGTATTAAATGGCAGTTTATACCACCAAATGCTCCACATTTTGGAGGTAGTTGGGAGGCGACAGTCAAGTGTTTTAAAAGTCATTTGTATAGAGTGGTTGGCACGCAAATTCTCACCTATGAGGAGCTTCTTACCGTGCTGTGTCAGATCGAAGCCATATTGAATTCCAGACCTTTGGGAATATTGAGCTCAGATCCTTCCGAGCCGCTGCCGATGACTCTGGCTCACTTTTTAAATATGACACCTTTGTCTTCCCTTCCTGCTCCGGATCTCAGTCAGGAACGTCAAGAGATTCTATCACGATACCAGCTTCTGGATAAACTGGTTCAATCTTATTGGCGTCGTTGGAGTGTCGAATATTTGCATACGCTCCAAGCTAGGCAAAAATGGACGGCTGATTCACCCAATGTTAAAACAGGAACGGTAGTGATAATAATAAATAATAACTCTCCTCCGTTGCATTGGCCGTTGGGAATCGTGACTGAAGTATTCAGGGGAAACGACGGAGTAGGTCGAGTTGCATTAGTTAAAACAGCATCTGGCACGTATAAACGACCAGTTGTTTCTTTATGTCCCCTTCCTTCCCAATAGAAATATTCAGACTTAGCTTTCTTTTATTTCCTGTTTATAATCTGTCATGAGATTCCTTTGCCTTTTGTTTTTATTTTTTTTATTTTAATCTTCGTAGAATTTATCTTTTTTGAAAGGGAACCTTTCAAGGGCGGGGGCTGTGTTTGCGCCATTTTTTTTTGGGAAAGATAGGTATAACATCCCTTTTCCCTGTCGCTGTCCCTCTCCCTCGCATTCCGCACGCAATCGTGTCGCGGTGTTCGGAAAGCAGAAGGCCCGAAGACTGCCGAACGCCCGCGGCTCTCGTCCGCTGGCGGCCCGTCTCTACGGCCAGACCCCGCGGAGCGGCTTCAGAGTAGGACGCTACGCTTTTGCGCTAAAGTCGAGCCGCCTCATATGCCGTGAACTTGCGTGGTGTGTTCTCTTCTTTTCATTGAATGTTTCGACATAACCTTCGTTACTTGTGTGTTTGTGTTGTGAACTAAAAAGTGGGCCCACAACTGGATTAATACCAGCGAGCATCTTTAGCTGAGCAGAGGAGCAAGGACTATAAGATTGCGTGAGTGCTTTCCCTATGTTTCCTTCTGTTTTACCTATTTGACTCTCGTCTGGTGGTGTGGCGCATTCCCCGCTCTTTACTTCAACCAACAAATCAAATGTACATACATTTATAACTTCTTTTCTCTCAAGAGTCCAAGAGGGCGAAACCAATACCTTCTTTTTCTATTTAGTAAAGTTATTAACCTCGGCCTCTGGCTCACACATGCACTTTGGGTGAAAATTTAGAATATGTTACTTAAATAATTGCAAAATGAAAATTCATGAAAATCTCTTGTGAGTATTTGATAATTTTTCGGTAATTAGCCCCTAAAGAAACAAAATTAAATTTAAATGTGAACAAAAAATAGAAAACTGGTGATTTTTTACATGAGGGCTTCTTATAAGACGTTTTATTTATATTTATAATCGTCCCCGATCGAGATCAAAACATTGAGTAGATATTGAATATAATATATTTAAAAATTTATAACTTGAAAAGAAATACTGCAAGGTGAGTGATATTTTGTCTTAGGGGGTACATAACCACTGTCAATAACCATGAGAATTATCTCCAAGGTGACTTCGTTATTTATTTTTTTATTAAGTTTTATTCGATTTTCATCATCATCCATCCTCAGCCGATTTCAGCCATGGCGACTGCTTACTACTCCTAGGCCGGGTTATGGCGTTCATGCGCCCTAATATGGCTAACATAGCCGATCTTAGCGGCAAACTCGCGTGAACAGAAAGGGCATGTGAGTACACCATTAACAAAGTTGTAATTTATAGCCGCTGGTGGTCGGGCTTTAATTTCGTCGCGTTTGGTGTCTAGGTCTAGCCTGCGACGCTCTTCATAAGAATCGGTTTTAGTCTTCACCAAGTGTCGCCATTCAGGACGCAGTGCTGCCAGTGCCTCCCATTGCGAAGGTTCAATATCGCATCTTTTCAGATGCCTTTTCAGGACATCTTTATATCTGAGTAGCTGGCCGCCCTGCTTACGCTTGCCCTCCTGCATCTCAGAATAAAATATGCGTTTTGCTAATCGCTCGTCCGCCATTCGTGATACATGCCCGCACCACCGAAGCTGTCGCCGCATCAAGTAAGCCTCAATGCCACCAACATTGGCTCGTCGCAGCACCTCGGTGTTTCGCACACGGTCAGACCATCGGATGTTCATTATCTTGCGCACGCATCTAAGGTGGAATCGGTCTAACGTGCGAATATGGTGACGGTACAAACACCACGTCTCAGAGGAATAGAGAAGATTTGGCAGCACTATCGCCATGTAGACGGATATCTTTGTGGCTAGTTTCAGGTCATGTGAGCAGAAGACCTTAGGGCTGAGCTTGCCAAATGCTGCGGCAGCTGCAGCAATTCTGCTATTGATTTCAGCGTCAAGGTCGCACTAAGCTGAAAGTGTGCTCCCTAGATAACGGAATTTGTCCACCTGTTTCAACACGTCCTCACCAATCCGTATGGTCAGTGTCTCATGACCTTGAGTGTCCAGTGACATTACTTCAGTCTTTTTGACACTGTTCTTCAGGCCAAAATTGCAGCATGACTGGTAAAAAACGGACATCAAATGTTGTAGGCCGTCTGGGGATTCTGCCACAAAGCATAAGTCGTCCGCATACATGATCTCAGTGATCAAGGCGTACGAGACTTTGGTGCGGGCCTTGAATCTAGCCAGGTTAAAGAGTTTGCCGTCAGTGCGGAAACGGATGCGGACTCCTTCAGTAGAGTTCCGTAGGACCTCCCGAACCACTACAGCAAAATATAGGGCGAACAGTGTAGGCGCAAGTACACATCCTTGTTTCACCCCACAGGTAACGGGAAAGAAACTTGACTGCTCACCATCGACTGCGACACAGCACCGCATATCGTCATGCAGTAGTTTCAGAAGTCGCAAAAACTTCTCTGTGCATCCCAATTTCCTCAGAACAAGCCAGAGGGCTTCACGATTCACGCTGTCGAAGGCTTTCTCGAGATCAACAAAGCAGAGATACAGCTTTTGATGCTGTTCCCTGCTTTTTTCCTGCAGTTGTCGTACTGAGAAAATTGCTTCACAAGTGCCTCGGTCAGGTCGGAAGCCAAACTTGGTTTCCGGCAGAAGTTGTTCAGAGATAGTAAGAAGACGGTTTAAGAGAACTCTGGCAAAAACCTTACCAGGGGCTGATAGGAGTGAAATACCACGATAGGAGTTGCAATCCGAACGGTTCCCCTTGTTTTTATATAGGGCGCAGATGCGGGACAGACATTTTAAAGTCAGTAGGGATATGCTCTTCCTCCCACATTCGGACGAAACGTTCCCATATAGCTAAGTGCAGCTCCTTACCGCCATATTTTAGTAGCTCTCCCGGTATACCGTCTATACCAACCGCACGCTCATTCTGTTGTTGTTTTATGGCGTGGATAACTTCGTCACATGTGAGTGGCTCATCCAGCTCATGAGCAGTTGGGTTTTGAGGTATAGAGCTAATGTGGTGTAAATCAGCTGTACGATCTACATTGAGCAGATTGTTGAAGTGTTCTGCCCATCTATTGAGTACATCCTCCCTGCTTTTTAGAAGGTGCTCCCCATCACTAGACTTCAGGGGAACCCTTTGCTCGATAGGACGAACCGATAAGCTTGCGTACCTCAGAGTAAAACTCCCCAAGCTGGTTCGTATCACCAAGCCACTGCATGTGCTTGGCTTTCTCGAGCCACCACTTATCCTTTGTTTCTCTAGCCAACTTTCGCACTGCTTGGTCACATTGCTTTATTTCCGTAGCACTTCCACCATTTTGCTGTCTGTTGTGCTGCCGCAACAGGTTTCGATGATTGTCAATAGCTTCCGTCAGGACTCTGTCATTCTCATCAAACCAGTCCTCGTGTTTGCGGACTTTGACACCCAAAGTAGTGGTAGCGGTTTTCAATATTTGAGAAGACAGAGATCCCCAGTCGGCATCGACATCGCCTGACTGCTCAGTCAGAGACAACGAAGTAGCAATGGCTTCGGCGTATTCTGCACGCATCTCGAGATTTTTGAGCACCTTCACGTTCAGACACGCAGGCTTCTTGTTAGGAGATCTTCGAGGTGGGCGGAGGCGGAGACACAGTTTGGTGACAACAAGACGATGGTCGGTCCAACAGTGCGCACCACGCATGACACGTGTAATGTGGACTTGAGAAATATCTTTTTGCCTAACAATTACGTGATCAATGAGGTGCCAGTGCTTGGATCTTGGATGCATCCACGTAGTTTTGTGCTTGGCGGCAAGTCTGAACATTGTATTCGTAAGCGCAAGGTCGAATTGAGCACAAAGACTAAGCAGCAACTGACCGTTGCTGTTCATGTTGCCGACTCCATGTCTGCCCAAGACCCCAGGCCAAGCCTCATAGTCCTGTCCGACTCTAGCATTAAAATCTCCCATTCCATTCTCCAATATTCGATTCTAACCCTTGCACATTAAAGACACTACGAATATTTTCATGAAATCTAATAGTAATATTTTTTTTAAACTAAGACTAAGAAAAATCCCCGATCAATCTGTTGCACAGTTTCTGTAATAATCTAATAACAATTATAATTCGCGAGCGGGCTGAGCGGGGGGCGCGGGCGGGGGAATGCGGCATGCGCGGCGCCCGCGCTACCCCGCGAGTTCTTTATTCAGCTAAGCTATAGCTGGGGATTTCATGCAACATCTTGTATGAGAACTGTTTTTAATTTTGGATCAATATTTCTCTCTCTCTTTCTTTTCTTTTCGTGTGGCACGTTTTTTACTATTCACAAGATATAGATGGCAGTTGCCTGATGTTCCACTTAGCATCATCCGCGGTCACGTGTCTACCTATTGGGTTTTGTATGTGTTATCAAGGATTTAAACTTGGTATATAGTTGTTCTTTAGGTGGTCTTGAGTGTTAGCCCAGGAGGCATCGGGAGGCATCACAAAGGTGGCGAGGGAAAACGGAGAAAGTTTGATTCGGTCACGCTCTTCTTTCGAGCTTATATCTCCATAACTATATGTACTGGGGCAAGTGTGATAATTATCGGACAATTAAAGGAATACCAATTCATTTGGAACAAATAATTGCTTCCATCGCTAGAAAAAAAATTGGCTATGGAGGGTACATGTAAGGAGATCTGTCTCTGTGTACAAAAGAGTCCGTCAAAACGCGTTAAGTAAGGGTGGTGTTATTGTATAAAAAGCGGTCAAGTGTGTGTCGGACCACGCGCAGTGTAGGGTTTCTTAGTACTTCGACAAACACTGCTTCAAGGGGAAAACCTCTCGTCTTACAAAACTGACTACTACTCGTTAACTTGTAAAGCCTACTTAGCTGTGATAGTTTTCCTTTTAACTTCGTTAAATATACTATTGCCGTGAATTTTTTCACATTTCTATAAATAATTATTTAGCTGTCAGGGGGGGAGGCACATGAGTTTAACAAAAAATTGCACTTTAAAGCTTAATATTTCGAAAACGAATCCATGACTCGAAAAATTCGCAAATCCACAATATTTTTGAAAGACCTATTCAACGATACCCCACACCCTGGGATAGTCGAGAGAAAAAAAAATCAAAAAGAGCTAGTAACTTTAGTTCTCCTACGTATCTCCTCATATCTAATTCAATCACGTAGGGAAACACCAAGCGTAGCACGTTCCATCGCCCTTTGAGTGACTTTAAGCCTTCTTATAAGGTCCATAGTAAGCGACCATGTCTCGGATCCATATGTCATCACTGGCAGCACACACTGGTCATGGACTTTAGTCTTGAGACACTGCAGTATTTTGGACGTGAAGATATTGCGAAGTTTCCCGAACGCTGCCCAGCCAAGTTGGATTCGACGCCTGATCTCTTTCTCAAAGCTGGACCTACCTAACTGGACTGTTTGTCCCAGGTATATACAGGATGTAACAGAAGTGTGTGACAATACTTCAAGGTTGGCTTTTTTTTTGGACTTTTCATACAAATCGATCAGCTGGCGAACCAAGTTTGTATGAAATCCAAAAAAATTTTTGCGATTTCAACAAAGTTGTAGAACAAAAGTTGTTCAGTTTGATGGGTAAAAGTCAACCTTGAAGTATTGTCACACACTTCTGTTACACCCTGTATATTCGTCAACAACTTCGAGCGTAGAGTCTCCAACCTTCAGAGGAGTGGGTGTAACACGGATGTTAGACATGATTTCCGTCTTATCTATGTATCATTTTAAGACCCACTTGTTGGGAGACTCTACTTAGTCCTTTGAGCATTGCGCCTAGATCCTCCAAGGTCTCAGCCATGATCACGATATCGTCAGCAAATCGAAGGTGAGTGATGTACTCGCCATTGATGTTAATGCCGAGTCCTTTCAAGTCCAGAAGCTTGAAAACATCTTCCAGTGCAGCGGTAAACAGTTTCGGAGATATAACGTCTCCCTGTCTCACCCCACGCAGCAGCCGGATAGGTTTTGCATTCTGATCCTGGAGGTGGACCAACATGCTGGCATTTTCATACAAACACTTCAAAACTTCGATGTATCGATAATCGATCTGGCACCGTTAGGAGAGATTGCAATACAGCCCAGGTCTCGATCGAATCAAAGGCTTTCTCATAGTCCAAAAACGCTAAGCTTAGTGGTCGATTATACTCTTCAGTCTTCTGTATAATCTGCCGAAGCGTATGTACGTGGTCTATGGTACTGAAGCCTTTTCGGAAACCGGCTTGTTCAGGAGGCTGGAAGTATATAAGGATTAATATGCATATCCGTACCAAATTACAGCTCTGGAGTACTAATAGTCTCTGAGCTAAGCCGCGGACAGACAGACGGACATGGCGAAACTATAAGGGTTCCTCGTTGACTACGGAACCCTAAAAAGGGTAAATTTTAAAGAAAGCGAGAAAAGTTATTAGAAACAGAGAAGAAAACAAGGAAAGAATCCGCTTTGTTATAACGCACTTTAAAACAAAAAAACATAAAATAAGAAATTTTTTTTGTTCATATATTATTTTCATAATCCTTGTCTACATTAGCGCCACTCTGATGGATTCTTGAACTATTATTTACTGCTTACAGTTGGAAACTTTTTTAACTAATCCCCCCATATAAAACAGTCTTCCTTATACTATTGGCATCGAGAGTTCGAGAGGCATCACAAAAGTGGCGAGGAGAGGCAAGGAAAATTTGATTCGGTCGCGCTCCTCTTTCGAGCTAATACGTCCATAACTTTATGTACTAGGTCAAGTGGGATAATATCATTTTCGGATAATTCAAGGAAGACTAATTCATTTCTGATTAAATAAAGGCTTCTTTCAAGTTCTTTCACTAAAAAAAATATAACAAATTCATAAAATCCGAATAACGTGGACAACATATTTAAAAAAAAATGGTTATTTATCTAGTACAAAATAGTTTTTCTATCTAGCACAAAGTCCTTACCACGCGGAATTTGTACACTCAACGTTTCAGGAAATGTTTGCGAAGCGAGAAGAAACGTTGAGTCCAGAAGAAACTCACTTCAGCACATATTTTTTTAACACTTAATTTCTATTAAAAATCATGTCAACAATAAAATTATGAGCTGTAAGATCCATACACGGTTTGAGATATTTATTTCTCAAAAAGAATTACAAATTCACTTAACTTAAGAAATGCAATATAAGTGCTTAAATTATTTATAATCGTGAAGGAAAATATTATTTACATCGAAAACAAATAATCCGTCGGTACTTTGGAATACAAATCTGATCCATAAATGACTTGTTTAATAAAAGCAATGGATAGGATCTACTAAATTGCCATGATTGGGTATGACCAAAAGCTATGTTCAATAAAATATTTAAGCAAATTTATGTTAATTTTAGTAAATATACTTTATATGAGAAGCGGTCGTGGCTCAGTGCGGCTTGCGTGGTCGCGTCGATCACGAAGGTTAACTGACTACAGACACGCTCATAACCTGGATGGGTATGACTGTTAGTGGCATTTATCTCGACCGTTTCCATGCTTCGCAAGGCACGTTAAGCCGTTGGTGCCGGCTGCTATCGCTAGATGGCAGTCGTTAAGCCACGTTGGAGTCCTTATAGGCGGCTTGAAATTTTCTGACACTGGGGTTGGCCACTAACCCCACAACCTCCACCAATCCGGATTTGGCCCCCGTGTGTGGAGTATGGCCTAACCTTCCCGAGTTATGGGAAGAGATCCGTGCCTCTGCAGTGGGGACGTAATGGGTTGTTAACATACTTTATGAGCCACACACATAACATCCCAAAAGGCATCTTTATAATGAAATGAAATGAAATAATATTTATTCGAAGTAGGTATCTCTTTACACTTTTCGAACGTCATATTTTTCTACCTAATACGAAATTCCTACCACTCGGAACTCGTATACCCAACGTTTCGGGAAGTGTTTGCGGAGAGAGAAGAAACGTCGGGCCCTAAAGAAACTCCCTCCAACACATTTTTTAAAATAAAATTCTTATATGCTTTTACATAATTCAGGTAAACAACAAAGATATAGTTAGCTTAGTTGCATACTATTACAAACGAATGTGAAAGGATCAACAAAAACATACAAGTACAATGTGCAAACAGGTAATTATTGTGACCAAACACCAATGACAAGAGCAGGCCAGTTCACACGGACATACATGTGGAGAAGTTTAAGTATTTGGGAAGCGCAATAACATTCAAATGTGACCTCGACCCTGAGATCATTGGGATTGGTTCAGCTTTAGCAGTTTTTGGCAAACGTAGACCTACATTCTTCCGGTCGCATGATATTAGCTACTAAGATCTTGGTGTATATGTCCAAAGTAATTCCAAACCTCCTCAATTCGTGAGAGACATAGTGTTTATATAGAGCTATGACAGGTATAGATCGATGGATTCATTTTGGTACAGATATTACGAAATAGCCTGTCGTAAGGTCGTTTGTTTCGTCATAGCTATATCGGCCTCCCTCCCCCTTTCTTATGACTGGCTATTTGATGATCTACGAATCAAGACGAAAATATTGATAATTTTTGTAGCTTTATAGGAGCCAGAGAAACAAACTCGGTAAATAGAGCACTTTTATTATTTTCGCCACCAGTCTAATAGGAAAGAAATACGCTGCCTCGATAGATTTCACATGCAGTGCCTCCGTGATATCATGAACATCGACTGGTCCAACCATATGAGATATACAAAGGTTCTACACCGTGCAAACGTATACGGAATTGAGGCGTACCTTAAGCGAAGAAAATTACGTTGGTGTGGTCTTGTGACTCGTATGCTGGGTTACGAAACGTGTCAGTTACTGAGAGCTTTGAGAGGGCAAGCGAAAGCAAAGTGGACAGCTATTGCGGTATAATAACGCCGCCACCGTGATGCCTCCCGATGCCTCCCGGGCTTATTCCACTTAAGACCACCTAAGGAACAACTATGCCAAGTTTGAGGTCTTGATTCTTGATCCAAAATTACGGTAAATCGCAACGACGATATGTCGCATCTAGGTCTTGAAATTTAGCGTAAATACCTACCTACTTTTACTTCATAAGAACAGGCCCACTGGCATTGGAAGTGGGGTTTCTTTGGCAGGCTCATGGAAAGTCATGGAAAAATGGCGATGACACTCATGTCATGACAATATAATAATTATGTATAATTTTTGGAGTTAAATGTTCGGCGAATCAATAGGACAAAGTTTCTTCTTTTGAATTGAATTTGCAGTAGGTATATCTATGTGGTAAATCAGTAGAACGGTAGTACTATGATCACGTTTGGATGCCCACAATACAATGAGTATGACACAATTATTATTAAATAACTACTACCTATAAATCATATTGTGCATTTTATCACATTTGCGTTTCGCACTTTCCATCTAGCTATCCGCGCACTTGTCTTTTTCGCACCCAATAGCTCCGTCTCTGTCGCACACTGGCTATGCGTACGTGGCAGTTCACGCACCTTCTCGGCGTTTGAAATATAATTATAATGTCTAATACATTTTAGTTAAAATGCGTTTTAAGAAGAAACTTCTTTGTTTGTACAAGGGACGATGATGATTTCCAATAGATAATATTAGTGTTACGGCACAGCCAAGAAAATATTTGTAGTGTCTTTAATGTGTACTACAGAAATCTTTAAAAAATAGTTTTTAACTGGGTTCTGAAATAGTCACCTAGGTGAAAACTTAACACATGTTCAAGCCTTACAATTAGACTTAAAAAACATAAAAATCTCCGAAGGCTCCATTTTGTAAGTATTATTTTTCACGAAATAATATAAAAAATATCGTAATATTAAGAATTTATTGCTTTAAACTAGACACAACTTAAGTACCATATTTATAAGGTAACTATAGTTATAAATCTCAGTTTTCCCCAAAAGTGCATTTATTGTTTGGCGTATACAAGTTAAAAGACGTCTTTAGGTATTTCTAAGGGTTGAACGCCCTTACAATCACAAAATTACCACGAATGCTTAGTAAAACACCAATTCTTTTATTTACAAACCATTTTAGTCAGGTGTCTTTAATGCGACCTCAAATCTTTTATTTACTGGACTATGGCTTCGATTATTTAAATCACGGTTTCTCACCCTTGCTTGTTTCGGGTACGGCCAAATTATGTAACTGGTTATTTTCTGATGGTTTTATAAGTTTCGCCTGGAGACCAGTCGGAAAAACAGTTGACAACACTGGCTAACGTGTTATGGGGCTGCCCTCTGAAAGTATGCCCTTTCATACTTACGTATGACATCTACGAAAGGCTATCCTGGTGCCAGAGTAGGGCTATTATCTAATCTGTGGCCAGAGTAAAAAGTTGCTGTCAGATAATACTCATGGAACGCAGACTCTCCAGGGTTGCTCATACCATCGGATCTCGGTCTTGTCTCGGTTCACCAACGGCTCGGCAAGTGTAGGTGTGTGGGTAGTTAGTAGGTACGGCCCATGGATAACAAAATAAAACACTTGCGTAACCCAACAAATGCATACTTTATTTTTCGCCCATTTGAACCCCAATATCCAATCAATGTAACAAATTGCGATGGAACAACAAACAACAAATTCGCTAGTTCGACCGACACAACAACACAACCAGACAAACAAGCTTTATCACAAAACAAATAAAAATTGATGTAAGTACAATATTAATATATAAATTAATTAATAAAATAATAATTAATAATAATATTAATAATAATAATTATTAATTAATTCTTTTATTTAATTAATTTTTATTATTATTACGCTTCATTGATCTATTAAATCCTATTTGATCCTAAACAAAATGTCTTTACTTACTGTAATATCTAAATTCATAATAATCAAAATGCAATAAAATGTCACATTAATAAAAGTTTATTACAATCTAGGAATGATGTAGAAACCAATTATAAGCATAACTAGCATAATGGGTAGTTTACACGTATTAAGTAGCGAAGTAATCAAGTTAATTTTAACTTAAAAGTAAGTTAATTTTAAGTGGTCAAGCGTTTACACGTAATAAGTAGTAAGTAGATAAGTAGTAACTTAATTTTAACTTGTGTGTAGCGTTTTCACGTTAAAAGTCTACACTTGCCTGCCATTTAGTAGCAGGCCACGCCCACCGGGGAGAGCGCGCGGTGCGGGGGGCGCGGCAACTTATTCGAAAAATAGATTCGATTCTATTCTACTTGTGCACTTGTCTACTAAATCGTTAACTTACCACTTATGACTTAATAGCTGATAAGTGACTGTTTACACACAGAAATTTACTTAAAATTTAGTTAAAATTAAGTTAATTACTTCGCTACTTAATACGTGTACCTAAACTACCCATAAGTATGTATGCTTACAAATTAAAAATACAATTCACAACACTGACTGACTGTAGGAAATGAAAATTATTATTACAAAATATAGTTTGTTCAGGTTTTAGGCCCCGAGCGCACTAGAGACTTCCCCCCACAGTCGAGTCGGTGTGGAGTTACACAAAACTGTGAGACGATCGACGCCAATTCACCTATCGAGCTGCGAGTTGCAGGGCGCTCCGAGCTTCGATAATTAAAACTAAAACGTTAGAATGGTCTGCACAGAGTCAGGAGACAACCAACCTCCTCGATTGCAACTAGATAAATCTTTGGAACTTTAAACTACAAAAATATCCAACAACTTAGTTTTTACACTTTCATTAGACGTTTTTGATTGTTTCACTTAAATATAATATTTATTTATATGATTATATTGATTTCGATTGATATGGAATTATTTACAACTTTAGCAAATAATTCCGGGGAATTTGTTACTAAATAGGTATTCGCTATTATTTATAAAGTTACAAATAGGTATATTTTGTTCAATACCTATCTGTATTATTTTACATAATTACACAATATAAGAAATTCGCGATTTACATAATTTTCTATTCATAAAATCTAATTTACCAAAAAACTTTTTTACATGGCACCAATATACAATATTATATGTAATTACTGAATATTCACTTTAGGAACAAAAATGTCTTGTATGTACAATTAATTATAAAATAAGTATCGCTATCTGTCGATATCTTTCCGCATACAAAATGAGAATTGATTACAAAAAATAATTAAAAATTAAAAATCTATAGTTTGTTCGATTTGTTCGATTGACTATGACGAGTCTGATCGTCTTGGGGACGCTTAACTCATCCGCAAATCGTGCCTGTCACCCGAGCATGTCTAAGGTGAGTTCATATAGTTACGACACAGAAGATTAGAGTTACAACAACAGAAGTGCGTTCCGAGAGTTTACTCTAACAGCAACCGTTTTGTACCGGCTCTTTCACACTTACGCGTTATATATCATGCTATTTTGTTGTCAGAGTGAATGGTTGCTGTCAGAGTGAACCAACCCTCGGAACGCACTACAGGGAAGCTGATGGCACCATGTGTTGTTTTGTATCTTCTTTCCCGCGTTCTCAAGGAAAACGCAAAGGCTTCTCTGCCCAGACAGCCTAATCTTACGTAATCGCCACGCGTCGTCCTGCCCCGCTATCACCGCGCGCGCAGGGCGCTGGCCGCCAGCAGCATGGCGAAGCTCCCCACCAGGTAGAGCGCCGCCGGCACCGACGCCAGTAGCCGGTACCGCTCCTCTGTGCGCCACAAAAAAGATTCATTACCAACTCAGTAAGAATAAAATCGATTTATTTTAATTTATGTAGATAGTACGAGTTCTGGCAGAAACAAAGATTGTATTCTACAATAACAAGAAAAAATAACATAGCCGACTGTGCTCAAAGTTTGAACGCCACAGTCGGCTAGGGCCGACAACCGATTGGAGATTTTCACAGGCGCCAGTATTGGAGATTTTCACACAATTTGTCTACTGGAGCCGACGTTGGTGCTGGGGGCACAATTTGTCAAAGACTAGCGAAGCGCTCAATGGGTTAAATACTCTTGTAGTGTGAGCTATGCGTGATCGACCGCGCGTCAACACACACAGTACACACTAAAATACTACCACCAGTCAAAGCGGAACTATGCTAATAATAAAATTTCAGAAAAATCTAAACCAGTGTTTTTCAACCTTTTTTAATACATGACCCCTTTACAAGTTAATAAATTCTTGCGACCCCCCTAGGGCCATAAACATACAAAATGAAAGTTATTTGAAAGACTACGTTTATAATTTTCTTCAATTAGAAAATTATTTACTTATAAACGTCTACAAAATAGAACCATGTTTTGACAAATTGTAAAAAAAAAACAGGACCAGCGCCTTCTCCCTGAAATCGTATTTTTTTTCATTGCAGTGTAGGTGTATTACACCTATAACCGCTTTCTTTTTCTTTTCCCGTGACCCCTTTAGAAAGGCTTTACGACCCCCCAGGGGGTCGCGACCCACAGGTTGAAAAACACTGATCTAAACCATTTGTAAGTGGTGCTGGAATCAAACTGATTGTAGTAGTTTCTACATCTTTACATCGCTACATCTTTCCTTCTGGCCAGATTGAAAATCACAAACTAATTACAATTATAACTAAAATTAACTTATCTTGAGTATCGCTAACAAATGAAGCACTCTTTGAAACCAGTTTTTTAAACATTCACTCTTTTGTTTGATGCACGGCATCCAGTAGTTGACTGCATAAAAGATAAATTATTAAATATTATTCATTAAACAATATTTTTGCTAATTACAGAAAAGCTGACTCGCTTGGATTTTCATTACATATACAGTTTTTTATAAAAATTTCGTAATTAATTCGCAAACTACTGTATTGAACAATGACGTCATCGTTCATTATTCCAAAACTTTTTTAAACATATGAATCGAGTAACTCAGATGGGTAGAAGTCAACTGCTGGATGTTTGTACTTTGTTGCCAATAGTCATGTCTGATTTAGTTAGTTGTAGCAATTGTACTAGAAAAAGTAACAATTCAGCAATTATCACAATTATTCACTATAGAAACGACCCAGCTTAAACCAATCAGAAGTTACTGACCACCTAAAAACATCAAATTACACTTAAAAACCATTTGAATGCAATAAAGGAACTGAAGTCTACAGCTATCTCTTTCATAATTATAGTTTGTAGTTATGAGAGGCAGAAAGGAAGTCGATAGATGACTAGTATAAGCTGAGTCGCCGCCGAACACAATTGAAACTCGCAAATGTAAAAATAAATAATAATTTATTCGTAACAGTCTTACTAGTAAGTAAAATTAATCTAAAAAAGGGAAACAAAAATATTTAATACTACACTTCAATACCATCATATTGGAGCAAACAGCGTCTACTGAAGTACATGCTGAGTCTAAGTAATGAGGCTTATTCGCGGCGCATCTCAGAATAACGTTGGTACAGTGGTACACTTTTCACCACAAACAAGGACTTCGCTTTTTGAATAAATATAAAAATACACGGTACAAGTACTGTGGCACTAAAGGACTAGACATTGAGCTACGAACCAGGATTGGATTTACTAGCGACAGTTAGTAGAACTCGACTAAACAAAAAGTTCCACAAAAGTGGAAAAAATTGGAATAAAATCAGTGTCTTTTTTAAAATGAATAAATAAGTGTAGGATAAAATAAACTGTGCTGTTTGTAACTGTTTTAACTTTAGCGATAAGACCGCCCAGATTGTACTACTTGTTTCTTTTTCTTTTTTGTTTTGTATGTGTTATGTGTATTTGTATGTAGTCAATAAAGAGTATTTGATTTGATTTGATTTGTTTTTTCAAGTAATAACAACTGTACTAAAATATTTTCTTGATGCATCGATCGTTTTTAAATTACTAATACCTACAAAAAATACTCTTAATAAGATGTATCTGTCACGATAAGCTGTTACTGGTGAGCTTTTCGCAGATAGTTTTAAAGATGGCGGGCAGAGCGGCGAGGTGTGTCCCCTTGGTGACACTGTCCGCGGCCATTTCTGTCACCGGTTCCACCATCACGGGGTTATCGTCGGAGTCAAATATGATCTCCGGGTCGTTCTCTATGGCCTGCTCTATGGACCGCCAGTCCGTCTTGGCGATACGCGGCGGCGGACAGCAGCGACACATGCCATAATCGCACTCCTTCTTGTTCTCGAAGAAATCCGCATCGTCTAATACAGTGCGGTCACGGTCACGCGGCCTCGCCGTCGGGACCAGCACCGAGGACTTGCGGGCCGAGTACCGTAGCAAGTCTGCCACCAGGCTTTCACTGGAGCCGCCCACGCTGCTCTCAGACTCGTTCCTATGCCGCAGCAGCGGGGGGTACTCCACGGAGGGTTTCCTGCCCTCGCGGGGCAGGTCGAGGGACAGGTCGAGGGACAGTCTGCGGCCGCCGGAGGGGCGCTGACCTGTGACGGCGAGCGGCGCGCGGCCCGACGCCCAGCCCAGCGAGCGCTGCACCGCCATCTTCCACTTGGTGTACCGCGCGTCGCGGTCTGCCGAACAAATAAGCGTATGTTAAACACTGGACCGACTCTGTGGCCTCAATGCTTTTGACTTCCAGGGGACAGGTTATGCGGGGGTACCGGTGGGGCTTTCGATTTACACGTCGAGAGTTGTGAATTGGATGGAAGTACTACCCTAAGTGTAGGACAAAATTTTGGGAAATAAGCAAAGTTTTATAATACCGTGGCGCGTGGTGGTGGGCAGGAAGGTGTCGGTGCGCGGGGGCGGGCGGCGGCCGACGTCGCCGGCGCCGGTGACGTCACGCCCCGTCACGGCCGCGAGCGCCGCCAGCGCCGCGCCGCGCGCCGTCATGTGCTGCTCCACGGCACGCACTGACCAACAAACGTACATACACTTGTTTAATGCATCCACTTACACTTATTGTATATGCGTGGCCAGATCGTGACTCGAGCCAGTGGGTATGTCGTCGAGGAGTTCCGACGGAGCAGAGTCAACAGAGTATCTTCGCGAGGCCCGTTTATATCGTACACCCAGTAACTCAACCAAACCTAGTTTTTTCAGAGCTCCTCAACGATATAACCAGTATTTCATGTCCGGGCCACGACATATACATACAATCGAAGATATGGGTGCAGAGGGCTCAGTGAACCCAGCAGGCACAGTGGTACAGCAAACACAGTGATACAGAAGGTACAGTAGTCAGTAGTCACAGTACAGTGGGCACAGGGCACTCCAGCCGACATAGAGGGCACAGTAGTCACAGTGGGTATAGTACGGACAGTAGTCACAGCGGCAGCGGTCAGAGCAGTGAGCACAGTAGTCCCAGCGAGTACTCACAGCGAGAAAACAGCTCAGCTTTCTCATTCATTAGCTTAGCGTAACAGGGACTGGACTGGTAAGCCCTTCACGGGTTTTTGAATGGGTTTCTGCAAGGGGTTTGCTTACCAAACCCAGTAGGCGTCAAAACCCTTTCGTTTGGGTTTTTAAGCGGTATTTTTAAAGATTAACTAAACACTTTGGAACCACTTACCATAATGAAAGGGTAACCCTTTCAGCTTTTAGACAAATATGATCCTTACGTTACAACCATACGGACCATTATAGAATGGAATATGCGATGCAGTCGGTCCGGGCGACTTAGGGATTCTTAAGCGGTTGAGCCTAAGGGAATTGGTTGTGCCGTGGGTAAAAATATTACCATACATTTGCTACACTAGAAAACCAGTTGTGCCGTGGGGAATTTTTTTTTGGTAAGGCTCAACCAGTTGAGCCTCGCAGTTGAGCCTCGGGTAATAAACGGACTGTAGGCATTGATTTGAATGAAGTTGATGCGTGATTGTTTGTTTACCTACTCACTGTCATTCGTTTAAGCGCAGCACACACAGAGGCGGCCGCGGGGCGGTACCGGGAGCGGGATTTTTTGTAATGTTCGGATTATGAAAATGAAAATATTTTATTCGAAGTAGGTAGCAGTGTACACTTTTCGAACGTCATTCTTTTATCTACCTAATACGAGGTTCCTACCACTCGGAACTCGTATACCCACCGTTTCGGGAAGTGTTTGCGGAGTGAGAAGAAACGGCGGGCCCTAAAGAAACTCCCTCCAACACATTTTTTTTTTAAGTCTTATTATTTATTTTTATTTATTTTTATTTATTTATTTAGGACACAAACAGTCTTTTATAAAATTTAGACACAATTTAAGTTTTCAACTAGACCTAAAGGCCCCTATGAAATTAACAAAGATAATTATTTTTGAGTTACAAGCAACAGCTAAGAGCGAGATAACTGGTAACATTAAACAATGTGTAGCAAATAATTATGTAAAAAATATGGTTAAATAAACAAAAAACAATAAAACATAACAAATAAATTATGAGAGAAACACAAATTATTTATAATTAAGAGTTATTTCCCAACACTTCGCTTACCATTTTCTTGTAAGTTAATAAAGAACTAGAAAAAATGTCAACATTATTCAACGACTTGTTATAATAATCACATGTGCGCCTGAAAAATGTATTTTTGGCATAGTTAGTTATAACATCTTAATGCTAGATCAATAAATGAATTATACAATGTCATGTCTGTAAATAAAATATACAAAAATAAGAATAAAGAAAGGATTCAAAAGAGATAAAAGTAAAAATTGTTTGTAGCTAATGACTAACAAATTCCAAAAAACCAATGACAAGAGCAGGCCAGTTCACACGGACAGCACCCGATCACGAGTATAACGCGAGAGTCAGCCATCGCTCCCCTCAACCATATTTGAGGGAAGGGAACGACCCGGCTCCCGATACGCCACCATCCGCATGAATCCCTTCACACCAAAACCGGGCGGGATTCGCCCGATGCGGTACCAGCGCGGGGGCGAAAGCGGGAAGGTCGGGCCTACAGACTGGCGAATCCCGCGCGGTGGCGGCGCGGTAGCGGGAAAGCGGCCGCGGCGCGGGACCAGTTGTATTCCATTGAAATATATGAAACCCCCCACACAGCGGCGCGTTTGCGGCGCGGTGCGGGGGCGTGCTTGCGAGTTGTATTAAATTACAGATTTTTGAGTGTTTTTCTTGTGTTTTATAAGTTTTACAGATAGAAAGTATTGTGTTAGTGTGAGCTTGACCAGTTTTTAAATCTTTTCGTACAGAGAGTATCGTAACAGTTATAATAAAATACCTATTTCACGAAATTCCCGGAAAAAAGTGGTCCCGAACGCTTCTGCCTTCAGACATACCGCCCCCGCGACGCTACCGCGACGCTGCAATTTCTGTCTGAAGGGGTCCGCTCTAAGTTCGCTTTCCGCAGGTCCGCCTTCGGAACGCTACTGCCCCGCGGCCGCCTCTGTGTGTCCTGCGATATTTAGCGATCGGAAGCGTGCAAACCAAAGTGGTACCTACATAGAAAGTGGAAAAAAAAATCTCTTCTTGTGTTGCGAATTTTAAGACCATTAGGTATCACCATTAGGGAATATGAATAATCGGATACTTCTTGGTTGATACTCACAGTTTTCGTCCACCATATTTAAAATGTACTTAAAACTAGCAAACTCAAAAATATGACGTGGTCGAAATTAGGAAAGAGAATAACAATGCTCCTATTTTCGACCGTTTTGTTCTAACAAGCAAAACTAAGGTAGTAGTTACTAGAAAAAAAAGCATGTTTTGTCTTTTATGATATGAAAAATAGACAATTTATATTTAATGTTCGATAGTAGCAAAAAATTTTTGGAATCTTTAAAAAATTGATCTGCCGAGCGTCGGATACTTCTTGGTTGATACTGTCAGTTTTAGTCCACCGTATTTAAAATTACTTAAAACTAGCAACCTCAAAAATATGACGTGGTCGAAATTATGCTCCTGTTTTCGACCATTTTATTCTAACAAGTAAAAGTAAGGTAGTAGTTACTGGAAAAAATGCATGTGTTGTCTTTTGTGATATAAAAAATAGACAATTTATATTTAATGTTCGATACTAGCAGTAAATTTTTGGATTCTTTTCAAAAATCGATCTGCCGAGCGTCGGATACTTTTTGGTTGATACTGCCAGTTTTCGTCCACCATATTTAAAATGTACTTAAAACTAGCAATGTCAAAAATGTGACGTGTTCGAAATCAGGAAAGAGAGTAACTATGCTCCTGTTTTCGACCGTTTTATTCTAACAAGCAAAACTATGGTAGTAGTTACTGGAAAAAAATGCATGTGTTGTCTTTTGTGATATGACAAATAGACAATTTATATTTAATGTTCGATAGTGGCAGTAAATTTTTGGATTTTTTATAAAAATGGATCTGCCGAGCGTCGGATACTTTTTGGTTGATACTGCCAGTTTTCGTCCACCATATTTAAAATTACTTAAAACTAGCAATGTCAAAAATATGACGTGGTGGAAATCAGGAAAGAGAATAACAATGCTCCTGTTTCCGACCGTTTTATTCTAACAAGCAAAACTAAGGTAGTAGTTACTGGGAAAAAATGCATGTTGTCTTTTGTGATATGAAAAATAGATAAATGTATATAATGTTCGATAGTAGCAGTGAACTTTTGGATTCTTTATAAAAATCGATCAGCCGAGTGGCCAAATTAGTATTGAGGAGTTAATTTTTTACGATTTGATTTGATTTATGTGCTCCTTGGGGAAAATTGATCAGAAACAGGAATAGAAGCACTGATTAAAATTTGACGCACGACCATATTTACATCCCGTATACATATAATTATTTCCAAAGTATGATTGGAGAAGTGATGAGCTCTTTAGACGTCAAGAAGATATGCTTGTTTTTTATCCTTTTTAAAGAGTGCAATGATTGGGCTTGTTTGATGGCTACAAGAAGGGGACTCTAGAGGCGGATAGCTTGATGAGTAAAGGAGTGAGTTTAGAAATTGGTAGAGTGAGGAAGAATATGGAGACGGAGGTTATCGGAGGAACGAAGAGGACGACTGTGAGTAGAAGATAAAGTTGAAACGTTCTTTAAGATAAATTGGGGATTTTGAAAATAAAGATGTAACAGGGTGTGAAGGTCACGACGGTAACTAATTGGAAGCCATTCCAATCTCTTCGATACGGGGACACGTGATGATATTTACGGAGATAAAAGATAAATCTGATAGCAAGATCAGTGAGATTTTGAAGACGCTCGAGTTTATTTAAAAAGTTGAAATTTATATATGGCTAGCAAACGTCAGCGGATCATTTAATTTATGCACCATTTGAAAAACGTCCACATCCCAGCATGATTATTTCATAATCGCCAACTTTTCTTAATTACTTCATAACAGAATGATAACTTTCTAAACTGATAATAAAAATTTGGCTACTTCTTTAGCATAGGAACTTGTATGGTTGCCTGTTGCCCCTTAAAACAGCAGAAGATGTTAAGAGCTCATCGAGTAAAATATCATAATACCTTTACGATGTTTAAGGGGCAATCTCGCATCTGTAGGCCTCTGAAATCTTTGCGAATGCACGTGCGTGCTTTTGTCATTCTTATTCGTATACAATGTGCAATTCTTACTGCTCAGAGTGCGGTCCTCTAACAATATCATAGCATATGAGTATGACGCTCTGTCAGGCTAAGCTGAATATAGAGGATGACAGAATTGTATCGTCCTAGTCTGAGCTGTTGGAAGAGATTAAGAAAATCTACGGGCAATAATACGCAACCACAGGTTTATCTATCAGTGATTTGGCTACAGATCTGAGAGCCAGATTGAAGCGATACAATGCTGAAGATATCGATGACGTCAGCCTGTACGAAGTTAACTCTAAAACATCTTAACACTTTGGCGCGCGGTAGCGGGAACACCCGTTTATCAGCTTCCATAAAGTTTGACAGTGCGGGGAACCCCGTTTGTGCGTGACATTCGTCGAACATTAGATTAGGGGCCTTAAGGTTGACACTATAACTAAATCTGAGTTACTCATAATGACAGTATTCTTGCTCTTTATATGGCGCTCATTCATTTTGCACGGGGCTTACCATAGTAATGATAAGAATCATTTAAATACAAACGGGGTTCCCCGCACTGTCAAACTTTATGGAAGCTGATAAACGGGTGTTCCCGCTACCGTGCGCCAAAGTGTTAAGAACAACAAGGCACTGGGAGATAAGTGATGATAGAATTACGAAAGAACTTCTGAAAACAGATGGAAAACCGGTACTGCAAGCTATCAGAAGCTGTTTAATTACATTGTAATCAATATATAAACAGGTAAGGGATTGCATGTGGTGGTACTCTTCTTCAAAATGGTGATAGGACCCTGCTGAAGAACTATAGACCCAAATATAGAACGTAA
This sequence comes from Coleophora deauratella, assembly GCA_958295455.1. Classification (NCBI taxonomy): domain Eukaryota; kingdom Metazoa; phylum Arthropoda; class Insecta; order Lepidoptera; family Coleophoridae; genus Coleophora; species Coleophora deauratella. Next base: position 146,401 of record OY282412.1, read on the forward strand.
TTTAACTATAGCATTTAATTCTGTCTAGACCAAGGCTGTGCTATAGTCACTCCAGCAGTGACTATCAATATATCAAAGTGTTGATGTGCTTGTACGAAAACGCTACCATGTTATTCCGCCTCTAGGATTAAAATTGGAAAATTATCCCGCTGCAGCATAGGGTAAGACAGGGATACATTATATCTCCGAAGGTACTCAACACTGCACTGGAAGTTGTTTTCAAGCTTCTGGACTGGAGAGGATTCAACTTAATTATCGACGGCGAGTACATAGCTTTCTTAGATTCGCTCACGATATCATGGTCTTAGCTAAGACCTTGGAAAACTAAGGTACAATGCTCGATAGACTCAGTTGAGTCTCTCATCAACATGTGGGTCTTGAAATGAACATAAGCTAGACAAAAATATATCATAATATCCTCTGAAGATTGGAGACTTATGACACTTGGAGTTATTGACGGATATGTAGCCTGGGACAAATTGTTCAGCTGGATAGTTCCAACTTCTAGAAATATATCGATTGTTGAATCCAATTCTGCTGGGCAGTATCCGGAAAGCTCCGCAATATAGGGTTACTTAAAATTTGTTCTTGATACCTAAGGGTGTGCATGTTCGCATGATAACAAACAACTTTCCCTTAGGAACCCATGGTCAAATCGCAAAAAAAGCATACTAATTTGGCCAGTTAGTTGACCTATTTCTATGGTATCCAAAACTTTTTTCGATTTGACTATGGGTTTCTTAAGGAAAGTTGTTTGTTATCATGAGCACATGCATAGCCTTTCGTATCAAGTCGTATCAAGTCACCCTTTATATTTACGTCCAAAATATAGCAGTGTCTCAATACTAAGGTACTTGAGCAGAACGTGTTACTAGTGGTAATATAAGCCACTGAGACATATTAACTTACTATGAGCCTCATAAAAAGTATTAAAGCTGTTCAAAGATAGAAAGATAGATAAAACGTTTAATTTAAAGAGCTATGGAGCGTGCTATGCTTGTAGTTTCTCTTAGTGATCGAACTCAAAAAGAGATACTGACTTGGTGGCTATGTGGTTAGCGATCCTGACCTCTGATCCGAGAGTCGTGGGTTCAATCCCCACACAGGGAAAACTTTTCTGTGATGAGCAGAATTGTTTGCTCTGAGTCTGGGTATATTATATCTATATATGTATGTAGTTAAAAGTATATGTGTATATATATCTGTATCTGGTTCCCAAGATACAGGGAATCCTAGTTTGGGGCCAGATGACCGTGTGTGATTTGTCCCAGATATTAATATTATTATTATACGCAGGAGAACTAAAGCAACCAACAAAGCTCACAGAATCGCTAAACTGAAGTGGTAATGGGCGGGACACATAGTTCGTAAAACAGATAGCTGCCCCAAGGCATTAAAGTTCTGGAGTATCGCGGAAGACGTAACTTAGGCAAGCCCCTCACTTGGTGGACCGATGGTCTGGTGAAAGTTGCGGGAAGTCACTGGACGCAGGCAACCCAGGAGTGGTTGGTGTGGAAATCCTTAGGGGAATCCAAAGTTTAGGGATATGATAAAATGGTTTTATTATTTTAACATATCCTGGGATTTGATCAAATCACTGATTTTAACATATCCCTGCAACATATAAACTGTTAAAACTCTGTTTTGAAACTTTTTTCTACGTAACACCAATACTTTTACATAAATACTTTGCTTCAGTCTCTGGTCGAAAACTGGACAAAGGTGGTCGAAAACTGGAACATCTGGTCATAAACTGGTAAAATCGGCATTTTGCGTATTTTTACCGATTTATTCAACAACAGTAAGAGTAAATAACAGTTTTTGTTTGTTTTATTGAAATTAAGTGTATGTGCCATATATGGAGAGCTAATTTAACAACATAATTGCTACACCAACATATGTTTTTTGCTTTCCAAACTTGACAACTCCACTAATTGGTCGAAAACTGGCGGGATTACCGTACTTCCCCATCACAACAATCTTTTATTTTAATTGTAATCCTATTTTTTTTTCACTTCACTTCCTGCTTCACAGACCGCGGTGGCGCTAAACTGGAGTGAATTCCGTATGACTCTTCACCTACAATCTTTTTTCCACCTCTCGTTTGCATAAATAAAGCATTGTGTTAACAACCCATTACGTCCCCACTGCAGGGGCACGGGTCTTTTCCCATGACTCGGGAAGGTTTTAAGCCACACTCCACACACGGGGGCCAAGTCCGGATTGGTGGAGGTTGTGGGGCTAGTGGCCAACCCCAGTGTCAGAAGTTTTCAAGCAGTCGATAAGGCCTCAGACATGGCTTAACGACTGCTAGCGATAGCAGCCGGCACCAACGGCCTAACGTGCCTTGCGAAGCACGGAAACAGTCAAGATAAATGCCACTAACAAGTCAAACCTATCCAGGTTATGACCGTGTCTGTAGTCACTTAACATGCGTGATCAATGTGACCACGCAAGCCGCACTGAGTCACGACCGCTTCTAAATACATGAGAATGAGACATAGATAAAGCATTATGTATGTCTCATTGTACGACCTTGACACGCGCCCCGCTCGAACCTCGTTTGAAAAAATACCCTTATAAACCCAGTTTTCATAAGCCTAATGAACGGGTTACCCTTTCAAAAGGGATACCCAAATGAAACGGTTCCCCATTCGATTGGGTAACCTATACATTTGGGATATGCTATCGAAGGGGTTTTTATTTTAAGCGCTTAATCGCGGAAGGGGTTGTCACGTCCCTGTAGCGTAAGAACGGAACAAATGTTTTTAAAACTCGCGTCGCGCGCGAGATATGTCGCCATGCTACTAGGGCAAAGGTCCTATTCCGTAAGAACTTGCCAACTTCTCGCAAACCTTTTTATTTTAAAGGAAGCTATATTAATTGTCGAATATAAATAGCTGCATCAGCAGGTCGCTGCCGGTGGCGGGCCGGCCGCGTGCCGCTCGCTGAGAGGGCACAGGGGCACAGGGGCACAGGGGCACACAGTCACGGGGCACTCACGCACGGGGATGCCGCCCAGGTCCGCTTGCAGCTGCATCAGCAGGTCGCTGGCGGTGGCGGGCCGGCCGCGTGCCGCTCGCTGAGAGGGCACAGGGGCACAGGGGCACACAGTCACGGGGCACTCACGCACGGGGATGCCGCCCAGGTCCGCTTGCAGCTGCATCAACAGGTCGCTGGCGGTGGCGGGCCGGCCGCGTGCCGCTCGCTGAGAGGGCACAGGGGCACAGGGGCACACAGTCACGGGGCACTCACGCACGGGGATGCCGCCCAGGTCCGCTTGCAGCTGCATCAACAGGTCGCTGGCGGTGGCGGGCCGGCCGCGTGCCGCTCGCTGAGAGGGCACAGGGGCACAGGGGCACAGGGGCACACAGTCACGGGGCACTCACGCACGGGGATGCCGCCCAGGTCCGCTTGCAGCTGCATCAACAGGTCGCTGGCGGTGGCGGGCCGGCCGCGTGCCGCTCGCTGAGAGGGCACAGGGGCACAGGGGCACAGGGGCACACAGTCACGGGGCACTCACGCACGGGGATGCCGCCCAGGTCCGCTTGCAGCTGCATCAACAGGTCGCTGGCGGTGGCGGGCCGGCCGCGTGCCGCTCGCTGAGAGGGCACAGGGGCACAGGGGCACACAGTCACGGGGCACTCACGCACGGGGATGCCGCCCAGGTCCGCTTGCAGCTGCATCAGCAGGTCGCTGGCGGTGGCGGGCCGGCCGCGTGCCGCTCGCTGAGAGGGCACAGGGGCACAGGGGCACACAGTCACGGGGCACTCACGCACGGGGATGCCGCCCAGGTCCGCTTGCAGCTGCATCAACAGGTCGCTGGCGGTGGCGGGCCGGCCGCGTGCCGCTCGCTGAGAGGGCACAGGGGCACAGGGGCACAGGGGCACACAGTCACGGGGCACTCACGCACGGGGATGCCGCCCAGGTCCGCTTGCAGCTGCATCAACAGGTCGCTGGCGGTGGCGGGCCGGCCGCGTGCCGCTCGCTGAGAGGGCACAGGGGCACAGGGGCACACAGTCACGGGGCACTCACGCACAGGGATGCCGCCCAGGTCCGCTTGCAGCTGCATCAACAGGTCGCTGGCGGTGGCGGGCCGGCCGCGTGCCGCTCGCTGAGAGGGCACAGGGGCACAGGGGCACACAGTCACGGGGCACTCACGCACGGGGATGCCGCCCAGGTCCGCTTGCAGCTGCATCAGCAGGTCGCTGGCGGTGGCGGGCCGGCCGCGTGCCGCTCGCTGAGAGGGCACAGGGGCACAGGGGCACAGGGGCACACAGTCACGGGGCACTCACGCACGGGGATGCCGCCCAGGTCCGCTTGCAGCTGCATCAGCAGGTCGCTGGCGGTGGCGGGCCGGCCGCGTGCCGCTCGCTGAGAGGGCACAGGGGACAGGGGCACACAGTCACGGGGCACTCACGCACGGGGATGCCGCCCAGGTCCGCTTGCAGCTGCATCAGCAGGTCGCTGGCGGTGGCGGGGCCGTCCACGTGCAGTTTGCTCAGCGGCACGCCGCAGTCCTTGTTCATCGCCTCTAGGATGTCCCTGCGTTACACCAATCAAAACATGAAATTCTTGATGAAATAAAGACTCTTTAGTCTGAGATAACAGGGTACAAGAGTACGTATACAAAAAAAATGCGCGTCGGTAATCTTCGTTCGCGCAGATAAGAATAATCTATCGACGAGAACACCTGAAACAATAAACGCACGGTGACAGCCTTCTGACAGCTGACCGATTTCATTGAATCAGACGCGAATCAATAAACGAATAGCGGCAGAGATTTTGGAATCGCGTAACGGCGGTTCAAATTCAAATTGTACACTTTTCGTCGTTTTTGAGATTAAAGATTCGTATTAGGTAGATACCCAACCTAACGCTAGATACCTACCTTAGGTAACTAACCTAATTAGGTAGATACTTAATACGAAGTTTCTACCACTCGGAACTCGTATACCCAACGTTTGTTTGCGGAGAGAGAAGAAACGTCGGGTCCAAAAGAAACTCCCTCCAACACATTATCTAATCAATCAATCAAAAATAATACTTATTCGAAATAGGTAGCATTGTAATTTTTTTCTAAGGTTTTTTTTATCTACCTATTACAAAGTTTAGAAACTTAGACCACTCGAATCTCGTATACACCACGTATCGGGAAGTGATTGCTGAGAGAGAAGAAACGTCGGGTCCAAAAAACCCCCTCCAATATATTTTTTTCTAATCAAATGTAAGTCTTATATGTTATTAGATAATTCGCATGAACAATCCCGGTTATAGTTATATTCAGATGCATACTACAGTCACATTCAGTATTGTATTTTAGTTAAGTATCTTAAGAACTAGGTAAACTTATATTGCAAATAAATAAATTGCAAAATTCAGTTACCTGGTCTGGAAGCAGACGGACTCGAGGCCGGCGCGCACGATGTGGCTCTTCGTGGTGAACGCCGTCAGCCCGCAGATGATCCTGCGGCAAAACAGAGCGCTCATCTATCCACGCTCTGTGGCGACATCTGCCGTACTCGCCACGAACTATCTAGAACGCGCTAGAGCAATTTCTTCGGTCACCCGTGTGGCAACATCTACCGCATTCGTCACGAACTACAACGCGCTATCGAAGTTTCTTCGGAGACTCGCATATATACGACTTCCAACCGACATCGGTTGGACCACGGCCGGTCGCTAGGCATGCCACCTCGCCTGGCGGAGGTGCCTCCTCTTCCTTCGGAGGGTGGAAACACACAGTTGCTACACATCCATTGACTGACTCGGTGGGTCAGCGGCAAGCGCTCTTGGCTGCTGATTCATGGGTTCGACCCGTATGGTTCAGACCTTTTTGTGTGATGAGCAAATTTGTTTGCTCTGTCTCTGAATGTATATCAATCTCCGATTCCCATAATAAAAGGGATCCTAGTTTGGGGTCAAATGACCATGTGTGATTTGTCCCGAGTAATATTTATTAAAAACTGCACACTTGCATGACTCTCCAAAGAACTGTAATCAACGAGTGCTCTGTGCTAAGTAGTCGCTATTAACATTTGACGTGCCGCTGGATGTATTTAGTTCAAAGCGAGCTATGACGCCATGAGATAAGTTTACTCAAATAGCTAAAATTGTGAAGTCTCCATGCATTTGCCAATCAGCTCACCAATTTGTATGGAGTTTTTTTTGTAGTTTGAATAAGTTCGTCGAACCAAGTTGTTTTTTATGATGAGTAGAAATAGACTACCTATCCTGTTCGTCTCGCTCTGTGTATGTGTGTGCGTGTGCGTGCGTGTGTGCCCCCCCCCCACGTACCCGCGCGCGTCCTTGCGCCAGTAGGGCGCGTAGAGGCCGCTGAACGCCGGCACCATGTACACGTCGCCCGTGGAGAACACCTGCGACACCCGCGACACCCGCGACACCCGCGGTAACTGTTACTGTTACTGTTATACTCCCACCGTCAGAGAAAGACAAGACTAGGCTGCGAATACACTATTCTGAATTTAGGAAGCAGAGTAAGTATCTGATATGAAAAAATGTATTAAATTTAGGAAAGTGTAATGTAATCGATATTTGCTGAGATACGCTATTCATATGTCACAATATTGTGATTTTTTTAATGTTACAGATAACAAAGTTCATAGTGAGTGATATAATGATATTAAACTTGATGATTCATGACGAAAAATAAAATAGATCTTCACAGGTTAACCGAACGGACTACAAAACCTTAAGTGCGCGAATTCGACTCGACTTTCCGTTATATTTAGTAAAGTGACGACCGCGCACCGGAAGACGCAGTATAGGCAGGCCCCCACCCGGTGGACCGATGCCCTGGTGAAGGTTGTGATGTGAATTGCTCACAGAACCGGTCGGTGTGGAAATCCTTGGTGGAGGCCTTTGTCCAGCAACGGAAGTCTTTCGGCTGATGATGAGCACACGCTCACCTGTCCGGCGAGCTGCTCGGTGTCGTGCTCGTCGCTAATAAGTCTGAGGTTGTCGCGAAGGAACTTGACGACGCCGCCCGCCACCGCGATCGATCCTGCACCCACCAGATTACATTACATTTATTTATTTCATACTACACTACAGAATACATAAAACACCACTTCTATGCTACAAAAATGTCAGAGGATAACATGATCGTCAAAGCAATAATCAAATAAAGAATAAGGATATTTAATAAAATAATAATTAATGTCTCACAGAAAAATGACAACAACGACACACGTTACTCTCCGCATCACAAACGTATGTGAGCGTCTAACTGGCTACCTTAACTCGGTCTCGCTTTGAACTCCGTCACCATCTAATTTAAGTCTTGCCGCAAAAAAATAATGTTATTAGCACTGATGTGCTCCGGCACGGAGATAAGATAGCCAGTTCCCCATTGCGTTCGGGAAACTTGGTGAACCTGCTTCTATATTTGGTATCATTGTAAGAAGTCGTTCCATAAACAAGTTAAAAATTACCTGACAAGATGTTGTCTCTTTCACACTTCAAAAAAATATAACAGGCTATCCTGCCGTCAGGGTAAAAATTACTCTAATGAAACTAATTTGGAACGCTTTCTAACTTACCACTAGGTGAGATAAAGAGTGTGTGCGTGCGTGCGTGCGTGCGTGCGTGCGTGCGTGCGTGCGTGCGTGCGTGTCTGTGGGGTGACAGTTACCCTCCAAGGCGTAGACGGTCTCCGCAGCTGGCCCCAGGCGGTAGGCCACCGTGGTGAGCAACCCGTGCGTGGAGGCCACCCGCTGCGTGCCCGTGTTGTATAGCAGGAAGCCGCCGCTGCGCAGCGTGCACTTGGCCTGCCCGGCGCGCCAGCAGCCCTGCCCCAGCAGCGCCGCCTGCTGGTTGCCTAGCAACTGCCACCCACCCACATCAGACTCAGATTCAGATTCTTTATTTGCCATTTCATAAGGTAAGTACATGTCACATTTATTTATTTATTGATAACACTGTTAAAAGGTCAAAGGTTTACATTCAAATTTCTGGTATTTTAGATTAAATAATAATAATTTGAGTCCTATAATATCAAAGGCGGCAATATCCAAACAGTATGTTTTCTAAGGAAAGGCAAATTAAGTTAATAAACTACGTTATAATGCCGGGTTTGAAATTAACTGTTAGTTTTGTTGGGTATTTTGATTATTTTACTGCCAGTTTTGTTACGAATTTATTCTTTTTATGGATTCTACGTTCATAGACAAACAATATGGTATTCATAGATAGTTTTTGAGTATGAGTGGATATTGCCGCCTTTGATATTATAGGATTCATTTGGTTTATTCGCAACTAAGTGGCAATTGGAAAGATTCATTCACTTCATAAAAACATTTGTCCATAAGCCATTCTTTTAGATGATTTTTGAAGACGGTAGCGGAAACTGCATTCCTTATTTTGGCCCTTAGCATTATCTCATTGCAGTGATGATGCAGAGATAAAAGCGGATAAATAAAATATATTGAATTGAATTGAAAGCGGGCTTACTAAAATTCTCCCAACACAATGAGGGAACTAGCTATTTTATCTCCGCCGGACCCCTCAATGCTATTACATCGATATTTAGCGGCAACACTTAGATAAAATAGCGGTAGCTAAACAGACGGGATCCGAAAATGCCCTACAACCAACCAAACCGAGTCCTACAAAGTTGGACCCCGCCAGGAATCGAACCCGCGACCTCCCGTTATGATGCGAGCAGACTAGCCACTTGACCACGGAGGCGGCTCATATCTTAAAATCAGTCTCCACGATACAGGCTTTGCCTAGCGCGGGGACAAAAGTAAAATCGGTACTGTGTATTATCTTATTGTGTATTATAATAATAAGCCTGTCTGTATTGTGTATTATAATAATAAGCCTGTCTGTATTGTGTATTATAATAATAAGCCTGTCTGTATTGTGTATTATAATAATAAGCCTGTCTGTATTGTGTATTATAATAATAAGCCGATGAATAAAGGTCGCGGGAAGCCGCTGGACGCGGGCGGCGCGGGGCCGGGCGGCGGCGCGGGAATCCTCGGGGGAGGCCTTTGTCCAGCAGTGGACGTCTTTAGTCTGATGACGATGATAATGACGCGAATAAAGGTTTACACTCACGGCGCAGATGGGCAGGCCGTGCAGCGCGGAGCCGTCGCTGACGCGGCCGCACGGCTCGGCGCTGCTGCGCACGCGCGCCAGCGCCGCGCGCGGCACGCCGAACAGCCTGCCGCGCGACACCCACACTCAAACTATGTTTATTTCTAGTAGGTAGCAACTTATACAGGGTGTTAAAAAAGTGCGTTTGATTTTAGGGGGTCACTCGGAACCGAGCATAAAATACGGCAAAAATATTGAAAAAATCCGATCTGCATTTTTTTTCAGTTTCCCATGCTTTATCTGAGCAGTGAAATCAAGAATTTGTACCCCTTAAAATTTCAAACGCACTTTGTTAACATTCTGTGTAGATAGATACGGAGAGAATATGAAATCGCGAACCAAATTTATATTATTATTTTATCTATATTCTATATATGTATGTATTTAAAAATATATGTATATGTATATCAGTCTCTGGTTCGCAAAATACAGGGAATCCTAGTTAGGGGCCAGATGACCGTGTGTGATTTGTCCCAGATATTATTATTATTATTAATTTTAAATGAACTGAACGACTTTCCGGTAAGCTCTGAACTTTACACATTGTTGTTAACGATCCACATTGTCCCCGGGCACGGGTCGCAGGCGCGGGTCGTTAGCTTTAGCAAAATGAGAACCATTAGGTTATAAGGAAACCATACATGGATGGACTACAAAGAAGAAATCTACCAGTTGAAAATTGCGATAGATGATGTTTCAAAGCAAAGTGCGAAATAAGTTTCAAAACTTAATTTTTATTTTTTATTTATTGTCTATAAAAAAAAATACATTTTACAAAAAAAATGTGCAACGGAAACCCCATTGGGTTTGTGTATTGCACAGAACTCGTACACTGATGTTAACTAAGCATAAAATCATACTTTATATAAAAGCTTAACTACCACTGACTCACTCACTGACTGATTGACATGGTTGTTTGCCTTCATTTTGCGGACGGGAGGGAAAACTATAGATGCAAGATTATTCAGGATTTTCCAGTGATTAGACGAAAAGGCCGAAAACAGCCACTTTGATTCAATAAAATGATAAAAATTTTAGTTTTTTCATAATAATTTTTCTTGTTTTCTACGCTATTAGATAGCATACTGCGCGGTAGTGTAAGACCTACAACTGCGCGGTAGTGTAAGACCTACAACTGTGCGGTAGTGTACGACCTACAAAACTTAGGAGTTCAGATATCTCTGTGGGAGAGTGTACTATAGGAAAAAGCGATTCCTTGCAGCCAGATGGGTACTGACCGGCACAGCATGGGGTCCCAGTTGAGCGTGTCTAGGTTCATCAGCAGCGTGCGCGACGCGTTGGTGACGTCGGTGACGTGCACGCCGCCCCCGCCCCCGGCCGCCGCGCCCCCAGTGAGGTTCTGCGGCCAGGAATGATGTATAGTTACATAAATTAATTATTTATTTCACACAACCTAGCACAAGCAATGGGCTTGCAAGAAAGAGCGGAGATAACCTCGAGAAACTTACGGTTGATGGCAAAATTGAAGGAAAGAGACCGCGGGGCCGCAGCCCGATACGTTGGACTGATCAAAGATCCCCTCTCGTTACCAACCTCCACGATGCTCTACACATCGCTGAAGACAGATCATCACCGAGAAAGTGTTGCCAAAGGAGGTCACGACCCTCATCACTGAGGAATACGACGCAAGGAGCAATAGATAGAAATCTCTACCGACATGTAACTTCATCACTGCTTTATTTAACGGCACACAAAATCGAGCCAGGAGTCTACGGTGCCGAACAGCAGCCGCCGGTCCTTGGCGGCGCGGAGCACGGCTCTCACGCTGCCCAGCATCCAGCGCATCTTGAGCGCACTCTTGTCCCCCCCCCCCACTGCTACCTGCTGCAAGCCACTCACTCAGACTATCCAGGAGTCCACAGTGCCGAACAGCAGCCGCTGGTCCTTGGCGGCGCGGCGCACGGCTCTCACGCTGCCCAGCATCCAGCGCATCTTGAGCGCCCTTGTCCCCCGCTGCTGCAAGCCACTCACCCAGACTATCCAGGAGTCCACAGTGCCGAACAGCAGCCGCTGGTCCTTGGCGGCGCGGCGCACGGCTCTCACGCTGCCCAGCATCCAGCGCATCGTGAGCGCACTCTTGTGACCCCCCCCCCCCCCCCCACTGCTACCTGCTGCAAGCCACTCACCCAGACTATCCAGGAGTCCACAGTGCCGAACAGCAGCCGCTGGTCCTTGGCGGCGCGGCGCACGGCTCTCACGCTGCCCAGCATCCAGCGCATCTTGAGCGCACTCTTGTCCCCCCCCCCCACTGCTACCTGCTGCAAGCCACTCACTCAGACTATCCAGGAGTCCACAGTGCCGAACAGCAGCCGCTGGTCCTTGGCGGCGCGGCGCACGGCTCTCACGCTGCCCAGCATCCAGCGCATCGTGAGCGCACTCTTGTGACCCCCCCCCCCCCACTGCTACCTGCTGCAAGCCACTCACCCAGACTATCCAGGAGTCCACAGTGCCGAACAGCAGCCGCTGGTCCTTGGCGGCGCGGCGCACGGCTCTCACGCTGCCCAGCATCCAGCGCATCGTGAGCGCACTCTTGTGACCCCCCCCCCCACTGCTACCTGCTGCAAGCCACTCACCCAGACTATCCAGGAGTCCACAGTGCCGAACAGCAGCCGCTGGTCCTTGGCGGCGCGGCGCACGGCTCTCACGCTGCCCAGCATCCAGCGCATCGTGAGCGCACTCTTGTGACCCCCCCCCCCCCACTGCTACCTGCTGCAAGCCACTCACCCAGACTATCCAGGAGTCCACAGTGCCGAACAGCAGCCGCTGGTCCTTGGCGGCGCGACGCACGGCTCTCACGCTGCCCAGCATCCAGCGCATCTTGAGCGCCCTTGTCCCCCGCTGCTGCAAGCCACTCACCCAGACTATCCAGGAGTCCACAGTGCCGAACAGCAGCCGCTGGTCCTTGGCGGCGCGACGCACGGCTCTCACGCTGTCCAGCATCCAGCGCATCTTGAGCGCGCTGAAGTAGGCGCTAATAGGCAGTCCGCACGCCGGCTTCACGTGATTCTTGTTGCGCCCCGGCACCTTCGCTAGGACGGCGTCCACCGTGCTCGCCGTGCGGTTGTCCTTCCACACTGCGCGTGCGTGAGTGAGTGAGGTAATTAAAAGTGATTGAATAACACGAAACTTTCGCACTATACATTGTACAAACTAAAATAACTAACACAATATAAAAAAAGATTCCGACGAATTGAGAACCTCTTCCTTTTCAGAAGTCGGTTAAAAACTTCAAAGTTCGCCAACAGTTGACAGGTTTCAATGACAAGTTGAAAATTCATCTTTTGTCAAAAGTAGTTTGAAAAGTATCATGACCAGAAGCCCGAGTTTTAATCGCCTCTGTAGCCTAGTGGCTGGTCCGCTCGCTTCACATCATGGAGGGGTTCGATTCCCGAAGGAATCCAACTTTCTAGGACTCGGTTTGGTTGATGGTAGGGCATTTTCTGAGCCCTCCTGGCTAGCTTCCACCGTCTTATACAATGTATGCCATCGATCAGGCGAGATGATGCCAAGGGCTTACAAACAGAGGATAAAAAACACAAAGACTGTACAACTCACGTATGGCTGGATACAGCGGTTCGCCCGTCACCTTGTCCCAGGCGATGGTGGTCTCGCGCTGGTTGGTGATGCCCAGCGCCACGATGTCCTCCTTGCTGTAGCCTGCGATTTTTATAGCATAAAGCGTAACACGCACAGAGGCGGCCGCGGGGCGGTGCGCCCGCCCGATTTCGGTCTGAAGGGTTTCATAGAAATCCTAACATTACAAAAAATACCGCTTCCAAAACGCTTTCGCACCGCCCCGCGGCCGCCTCTGTGTGTGTTCCACTTAAATGACAACGCTAAACACTGTACATAAGTCAATTGAATTCAATTGTAACAACTACAATTTTGCTTTTTTGTTTTCGTTGATTTGTTTTAATAAGTACTTAATAAATTTTAATATAATTTGCATGGTTTCCACAACGGAGTTATGGTCTACCGAATAAAAAAAATCATTAAAATTAATTCACAGTCGGATAAAATATCGCGTAACGTACACACACAAAATACAATCGACGCGAGAACCTCCTCCTTTTTAGATTTTCGGTTAAAAAAGTAATATGTATTGATTGATATTGGTGTGTGATGAGTATGGCTCGTGATGTGTGTGTGGTGTGATGTGTGTGTACCTCTCTCGGGCAGTAGCTCGAGCGCGCGCTGGGCGCAGGCGCGCACGTGCGCGAGGATCTCGCGCGGGTCCTGCTCGCACCAGCCCTCCCGCGGCTGCTGCTCGCTCTTGTCCATCTGATGCGCGCATACTTCTTCCAAGCTGTCCGCCTCGTAGACCTGTCGGGGATACACAGACACATCTATCAGGTATAACTCAATAGTGTCGGTAAGCCCTTGATTTATGGCGTTCCTCAAAGTACCATCAGCTGTAAACTGATGGAACTAATAATAATAAATATCCGGGACATATCACACTCGGTCATCTGGCCCCAAACTAGAATTACCTGTATTATGGGAACCAGACTGATATACATACACAAAAACGTTTAAATATAAATATTAATACACACAGATACAGACACAGAGCAAACAAATCTGCTCATCACTGAATGTTTGCCCCGGGCGGAGATCGAACCCACGACTCTCGGATCAGTAGTCAGGAGCACTAACCACTGAGCCACCGAGTCAGTCTATTACTGTGTATTAATGATACAGTTTATTCCGTACACCTTCGTCATTCGCTACCGCTCGCTCCTCAGTCATTCGCAAAGAGAAAGGAAGCAATAAACAAGAATCTGACAGCAATCGAGCAAAATAAAATTATGAACGATAAAGTAAAACCTTCGTTAAGTAGTTTCGCCAGCTAAAGTAATTAACATAAATACGCAAACTGCGGCGCACAACACCACACAACAAACATACTGTCGTACATAACAGACGCACAGTAGTCAGCGGTCACAAAAGGTTGTTACAGCGTAAAATACAACTAATCATAAAGTCTATTGTTTCCATATAGGTGTAAGCATAGAATAATTGAGTTTTTGTTGCGGTATGTATTTTATCTGTAAATTTTTGATTAGGTACTTCGACAACCTATCAGCGTAGGTCATCAACAAAAAAAATTGGTAACTACCAGTTGTAATTTGTATCAGTGGGGCCAGTGACCGGCTGGGATGAGTTAAATTCACGATAACTCTAAAATGTCATGCGACCTTCGCTCTCGTTCTTAACCTGCGGACTGCGCACCGCTTGAGATACGCGAAAATGTTTACACCAACTTATGCTGATAGTGAATGCCACTGCATCATCACATTAGCCAGTATTATGGGCCTGCCTCATAGGTATTTATGCTATGTCTGTTCCACTTCAAACGGCTCTACTTCACTCACACACCTAAGGGGTTCCTACAAGCGGAGCCTGACTAGATCATGAAGCTTTCCTTATCTGTTATCAGGTCTATTATCTGTTACCATACACAGCCTGCCCACTGCCATTTCAACTTGCTCATTTTGTGTTTTCGGGCAGATTTCTTCATTTCAGGTTCGACCTAACCTAACCTGTCGAACAACTTTAAGCTTGTAGTTACTAGTTAGTATCCAAAAGTTCTGGTCTCAGTGAGTCAGAACCCACCATTATATGCAGAACCATCGCCCAATATTCGCCGATTGTTTGGAATGCTTCAGACCTTTTACCGCCTCCGTCGTCTAGTGGCTAGTCCGCTCGCTTCACATCAGGAGGTCGCAGGTTCGATTCCCGGCAGGGTCCAACTTTGTCGGACTCGGTTTGGTTGGTGGGTCAATTTTCTGAGTCCGCCTGGCTAGCTACCTACCACTATCTTGTCTAAGTCTTGCCGCCAAACATCAAAGTTAAGAGCATTGATACATTTGATACTTTGTTGCCTGAGATACAGGTTTACCCTAGTTCAGGCACCCATCAATATGTACTTTGTTTATTTTTAGAAACTTTTGTATTTATCCTTTTACAAATAAAGAAGTTTTATTATTATGCAGAAATATATATTTGGGCTACTCTGACCACTTCGCGCTAGGCGAAGTGGCAGGAGCTACTCCAGCAGAAGCACAGTCGGCTGGAGGTCAGTGCGACGAGGAGAGAAAGCGTCGGACAATCCGGGCATTGTCGAGGAGGACTGCCTTTTGCATAGCCGCTATTATCGGTCTGCCTCGAAGTCCCAGCCGTCTAAGGATACGATCCAGGTCAGCAGGGATCAAACCATTAACGGACAGGACTACAGGAATGATTTCAGTGGATTGCACTTGCCACACATCCGTAACCTCGTGTGCCAGGTTAAGGTACCGCAACCTCTTGTCGGCATCAGCTTGCACGAGATTTTCGTCGTGTGGAATAGTGATATCCACCAAAAACACCCTTGACTGCGCCCGATCCATCAACACGATATCAGGTCTATTATGATCAATAAACCTGTCCGTGATGATGTCTCGGTCCCAGTAGAGCTTGACGCGGTCGTTTTCGAGAACCGACTCCGGCGTGTACTTGTAATATGGCAACCGGCGAGCTATGAAGCCATACTTTAGAGCGATCTCTTGATGCAGGATTCTGGCTGCTTGGTTATGTCCGTGCAGATACTCAGTGTTACAAAGAATCGAACAACCGGAGGTTATATGGCGCAGGGTTTCACCTGGCTCACGGCACAACCGACATACGTCCAAGGTACCGTCTTTCATTATGAACTTCCTGTAGTTGTTCGTCTTTATAACCTGATCCTGTATTGCACAGACAAAACCCTCGGTTTCTGCAAAGAGGTCTCCGAAACGCAGCCAGTGCACGGAAGCCTTCTGATCTACGAAGGATCTGCAAAGAGCCTTAAAGAACCTTCCGTGCAGCTCTTTGTCTTTCCATATGGCTTCCCGCTCAGCAGTACTAAGTACAGCCGGCGCTTGCCAGTTCTCTTGGGCCATGGATAAAGGGGTTAGTCCTTTATCACATACTATGACAACTCTATGCAAATCACTGTCGACTTTCGCCAGGAAATAGCTTCGGAGGCTGCATATTTCACGGTTGTGCATTTGTTTTGCACATAGAAGGCCACGACCGCCATTCTTCCGCGGAATATACAGCCTCATCACTGACGATCTCGGATGATGCATCCTGTGGAGTGTCATAGTAGTGCGGACCTTCCGATCCAGGGCATCCAATTCAGTCTGTGTCCATCTGAGTATGCCGAAGGTGTACAGAAGAACGGGGATGACCCAAGCATTGATTGCACGTATCTTGTTAACGCAAGACAAATAGCTATTAAAAACTTTTGTCAGGCGCTCCCAAAATACGTCACATACCGCCTGTTTCACCTCCGTCTCGTTCACACCAATGCTCTGCAACATACCCAGATACCGGTATGTCTCAGTCTCAGAGAGGGTACGAATGTTCATGGAGTCACTATTGACTCCATTCGAATGCACCACCCTACCTCTCTCTACATGAAGGATCGCACATTTATCCACCCCTAGCTCCATGTTGATGGATCTGCTGAAATTGCAAGTAGTTCTCAACAGCTCCTCCAACAGTGTTGCATTTGGAGCGAACAGCTTGAGATCATCCATGTACAGAAGGTGGGTCATGCGTAAGCCCCTTCTCTGAAACTGAAACCCCGTCCCTGATTTCTCGAGCAGAAAGCTGAGTGGGTTCAGAGACAGACAAAACCAAAGTGGACTCAGACAGTCGCCCTGGAATATACCCCTCTTTATCCAAATCCGGTCTTCCGCATTCGACAGCCGCTGACCATGGAGACTAAGGATCGTACTCCATTGCCCCATACAACCGAGGAAGTCTCTAACTGTACTATCAATCTTGTACAGCTCGAGAACTCTATTTAACCATGAATGGGGAACCGAGTCAAAAGCCTTCTTGTAATCAATCCAGGCAGCGGAGAAATTGCGTCGATTGCGGTTCACCAATTTGCCCACGACCGCATCAATCAGGAGCAGCTCCTTCGTACCGCGACTCCCGCCCCTACACCCATTCTGAGTTACCGCCATGATGTTATTCGCCTCTATGAAGGCGTCTATCTTGGCCTTCAGAATGGATGTTAGTGTCTTATATGTTGTAGAAAGACACGTAATGGGGCGGTACTGGCTAGGGTCAGCGGTATTGCTCGACTTAGGAGCTAAATGAGTGATCCCAGTAGTCAAGAAGTTCGGAACCTGACACTGCTCGAGTGCTTGCTGGAATTGGCTGGCTAAGGTCTCGTGACTAGCATGGAACCCCTTAAGCCAATAGTGGTGCATTCCGTCGCTTCCTGGGGTTTTCCAGTTCGGAGCTTTACGGACCGCTTGCGACACATCATCGGTACTAATGGTCACGGGGTTCATAGGCTCGATGCCATCACATGCCTCCTCCAACTCAGCCATCCATTGCTCCTCGTTGTGTTGAACGGGCCTAGACCACAGGTTACGCCAAAAGGCCACCATTCTCTCGTGATCCGGGCTTTCGCCACTGTTCAACACAGCAGGTCGGTCCAACGATCTGTAGAACTTCTTTTGATCACTCATGAAGAGGCCGGTCTACTCGCTCCGAGTATCGCCGAATACGATTTGCCCACGCAGCTATCCTTTGCTTCAGGTCATCAATGCGCTCTGCAACTAATCGCAATGCATGCTGTCCTGCAGGATCAAAGTCTGATCCTGCAAATGAAAGCCTGACGAAGCGCATCACTCGGGGCCTGGTGTTGCCCGACCTGAAAGCAATCAGTTTGCCAATGAGGACATTGCCTTAGTGATACGACGCTCGATCCTTTTCCGCCAAGCC
The DNA here is from genome assembly GCA_958295455.1 of Coleophora deauratella. Taxonomy (NCBI): domain Eukaryota; kingdom Metazoa; phylum Arthropoda; class Insecta; order Lepidoptera; family Coleophoridae; genus Coleophora; species Coleophora deauratella. The sequence continues at coordinate 164,314 of OY282412.1, forward strand.
GGCTTTCCCCGAGGGGCGAAGATCCGAGCTGGTTCTGGCAGTTTGGCACCAACAAATCGGCAGAACGCCATTGCAGCGCCAAAAAGGATTGAGTTTGTATCACCAAGGTCGCTGCTACTCGCCAAATAATCTGGCAGCATGCGATTTACGGCCTCAATGACATCCCGATTCCGGACGCTAAGGGGCAATCGTGGAAGCCGCGGCCTCTCCTCAAGAGGCAGAGTGCGGAATTCCTGAATCGCCTCCTCAAGTGTGCTCCTGATCTGCTCTAATTCCTGGGAAATCGTTTCAGTCTCAATATCCTCATTAGGTAATTGTGCAGGGCCAGTGGGCGGTTCGTGCACTTGCGGTACATGCGCCGATAGGCGTCGCGACCCATTGAATGAGGATCTTGAGACCGGAACGACTTCGCGTCGTAGTCCTTCGAGTTCGGCCGCGCCAAAGATGTTCGAGCGCAATATGTACCGAACTCGGTCCGATAGGTTTTGCTCCGAGACAGACAATGCGGGCTCCAAGCGCAAAAACTCTTGGTGCATCCTCACTCGGTACCCCGTTCGACGAGTTTCTCCCCCCGTCGCACCGTAGTACGCTCGCATGAGGTTTTCATTTTGAGATCTAGTCCATCTCATGCGGCGTACCTCACCAGCGGCGGGCGCCGCTTGCTGGGCCTGCGAAGACCGTGCCAACGCCAAGCGCACTGGTGGCGATGATGGAAGTGACCGGCCAGGTGTTTGGGCCGGTCGTGATGCGCCAACTCGCATGCTGCCACGCCTGGCATTAGCGCGACCAGACGCGCCCCGGCGGCCCCCGGGCAGCGACCCTATGCGACCTTCATTATTCAAACTTTCCATCATCTTTGTACAAATGACCGTTATGGACCCCTATATTTTAGTACCCGGGGTCAACTAGGAGCTCAGCACGGTCAACACTGAGCCCAAGGGGTACTGACTAATTACACTGACGAAGAGGCTGTGCTGTCACTACCGCCTCTTCCTCAGTGGCGATGGGGTCGTCACATCCCTACGCTTATTATTATTATTATTGATATGTTCCGCTATGTAGATAAGATAGCCTGGGGAATCGTTGCGTTGGGGAATCTTGGTAAGCCCGCTTCCATCTTCGGCATCACCATCACTTACCACCAGGTGAGATGCCAATGTGAATAGAAATAATAAAATTAATAAAAAACAGGACACTCACCGCCACGCGGACCGTCTTGGTGCCATCGTCGATCACGGCGACCAGCGAGTGACGCGCGCCCGGCACCGGCATCGCGGCGCCGCCCTCACCGCCTGCGACAGACACACACCGCGTCAACATGGCGACAACACTCATATACATAATCGTCATCAGCCAAAAGACCACACCGACCGGCATCATATACATGAGCATAACAAACCAGATCTTGTACTTATCAATTATCATACTGAACATCTCGTTCTACGGTTTTACTGAAACGTGAAACAGTTTTTGGACTTCCCAGCACTTGCGTACATTCCTACATACAACAGTTTTTTTACACATTTTGTAATTCTGTATTATATAAACCGGAAATGTACACCTGTTAATAATAATATGGGACCTCTCCTTTAAATATTCCTCTTCTCAGCATTCGTCGTTGACCGCCATTTACCTAAGTATATTATATTACTTATTGTTATGTAGATCGATATACAGACATTATTTATTTAAGACCAATAGTTAATAACATTATTATCTACTAATACGACGCTTCCCAGTAAATGAGATAAGCTAAGACTTGACGTTATCACGTTGTCTTGCCACGGCGGCGGCGGCTGCGGCGGCGGCGGCGACGACGGCGACGACGGCGCGGCGGGCGCGGCGGGCGCGGCGCTAATCTCCGCCGCTCGGTCTAGAGTCCAATGTCACGCAAATCAAGTAAATAAATCGATTAGCATAGTTTCAAAACACTGCATTTCTGTTATTCCAAATACCTTTTGCAGATTGGATGCGTGTATCTTAGCGGATTACGGAGCCCGAGAACCTCAAAGAACAATTCTAAATCTGAAATTGTTCCCTATAACGCCTCAACCCCTCACCCAATCGTGACGTCTGTCTCCCGCAATGAATGGGTGTGGACACAAAGTCGTGAACACAATGTTACAGTGCTATTGGTATCCTTCATTGCTGATAAAGAGAGCGCACAGTCGCGGACGGAGGCGATTACTGATAAAAGTGATATTTATTTTTTTATTAGTGACGGTAATTATTTTACTAAACCGTAACCATATTTACTCATATCAACAATCGATTCAAATTAAGTACCACTACACTACAATAAATAAATTATAGTTGAAACTTGTATTTGCTTGAGCTCGGTAACTGAATACCTATGATCCGTTGCAAAATTATTCCTCGATGATGTTCAACTTGATATTGCGTTCCGAACCACCGAATTAACTGTATCTTTCCGTGCTTTCGAGTGGAAATTCGTATTTTTTGCAATCTTTCCCTGCGTCCTGTTTATATTTAGATATGTCCTTCGGCACTACTCCTACCAGTCGAGCATATGACAAATTACTGAGCGATTACGGTAGTAGAGCTAATAGGTAAGTAGCTGTCAGCATTCCATAATAATTGTTGCGAGATAACGTGACGGATTTATCGGCGGGGAGTGAAGCTAACCGATAGCTTACCTATCAGGCTTCAAACTATACGGAAACTCCATATAATTTGCTGCTTTCTTACTTATGAGGGCAGTTTAGTAGAGCCTTTGGCTCATGCCATGTTGCACTATTACCCCCATGCGACCCCATGGTCGGTCGCAATAACTAAGAGACACACGGTGGCACTATGCATGCTTCAACCGCTCTTCACATTTGCACCTAGTGGAGCAGCAGTTAAAATAGGCATGGGATCTTCGAAGTTTCTTCCTTAGCCAACACTTCCAAAAACTCAAGGCATACAGGTCATATTAGAAACTCATCATCACCTATACTGAACAAAGTTTTTTTTTTCTGGTCTTAACGTAGTAGTTTAAACCGAAAGCTTGTTCACATACCAAATATTTGGTTAACACACGATTACTTGCAATTAAAAATAGTGAAATCCTTGAGCCTTGTGTAAATCATTACAAACGCTCAACTTCGCTTATTTTATTACTAACGTTATAATAAAACATTTTATCGACGTTCGCAACGCTGCCGCTGGCTTATCTGAGAGCGACACAACATATAATAATGTTAACAGGTGCTACAGTCACACGGCCGTTGTAGGAGAGTTTTCCTCATCAACGTGATACTTATCTTATGCTGTGGGATTTACCCACAAGTAACTGCTTGCTATGACCGTTGGACTAGTAAAGAGAAACGCAACTATGATGTACTAACACGCTCTTTGACATTTGAAAATTACATAAAATTCGACAATTATAAAAACAGTTACAATTAAAACGGTTAATAAAATTAAATATGTTTTTAAGTCTACGACCAATATGTTTCTTAGTTTAAAAGTCAAGAAAACTTTGTATATTTAAGGCCACCATGTCAGACATATCCTTACCAAGTAAACAATATTTTTTACTGTCGTAGTTACTTGTTCTAATTAAAGATTTTACTTATTTTATCGTAGGTTTAAGAGAATAACAGCTTTCGACTTCAATATAATTTGAGTCTTTTAGTACATTTAACGCCATCACATTTCAATATACGTATATATGTACTTCTTCTTTTGCCTAGCTCTACCGGTCTGCGTCGTCGGCGCCGCTTCGTCCAAGATCCGCTTTCGGCTTAATCTCCCTTGGACCTCCCTATCATTCGTTTAATTAAGTCATAAATTCAGTACTTTTATTTGTAATCAGCAAATTATCTAAGTAACGGAGTGATTTAACCGACTGTTCTTATGTTTTCCGTATTTTCTGTACGTTTGTCCGCTCCACTTTTACCGCATATAGCCAAAACGGCTTATTGGTTTTCGAGTGCGAGATGTCTGTAGATTCGTCTTAAACCTCAGATTAACTTAAAAATTAGGATTAATTTTATGCAGTCGGTTTTTTTATTTAGTAAGACTATTTAAATCGAAAACACTTAGATAATTGTTTCTGAATTACACCTTTAATAAAACATACCATTCACACCCTCCATCTCCACGTATCTTCGTCAAACGATATTCGCACAACACAAATACAACAGCTGATCAATGTACATCACAGCACAGCCTGTTTATTACCATATTATGATGATGATATGCGTATAGCGCTACAAATACGACAACAAACGTGTTTACAATCGGCGGCGGAGACGGCGAGAGGCGCGGTTTGCCGACTGCCGTGCGCGTGCGCGCTATCGCGGGGACTGAGTGGGCGCGCCGCGCCGCCGCTGGCCGCTGGAGGGACACGAGTTATCACTAGCTATCATCGCGACTCTGTGACGTATGAGTGACGATACACTGTTTACCTTATCGACCGAAGTTAATAGGATGCGATTCATTTGTCGGATAAGAGCGATGAATAATTATTTAAACGAGAATTTTGCGATGTGCCTACAGACGGATTCAGGTGAACACCTTAATTAGATGAGGCTGAACTTAACAAAATTATTAGCAGGCACCAACAAAGTAACGTAGCAAACTGCTCAAACTCTTACTATATGATTACTTTACGCGACAACACACATCACATAATCAGCAAAAAAGTACGGAAAATGAACAATTCCTAACGAACACATGCCTGACGAAGATTACGTAACGCGTTTTATGAATGATCGATCATGAAGACAACTCTACGGAACTCTGCCATCACAGTTACCTCTCGGACTTGAGCACCTCTTCCACAATCTCCTCGCGTTGTCCATGTCTAATCACCACTTAAAACAATCATTAATAACAATCGAATAATCACTCATTAATAAACAATTCAACCGCGCAACATTGCCCGGCAAACAAATGCACTTCAGCGAACTAATTTTGGCCAAACTTCTCCACCTGTCAGACCGGTGGCAATGACCATGACAAGTGTATGAAATAAGAGGATATAAAAATAGTACATTATTATGAATCAGAAGACGCATACCATACACTATGCTCTGCAAAACAATCCATGAAGACCAATTTCCATACTAGATTCCAAGTTACTAGGTGGTATGATCCAGATTTACAATAAAAACGAGCAGTGTACATCTATTTGTCTTTATAAATCGCATTTGTCCAATGTATAATGAATAAAAAAAAATTACGGTCGCGCCTCCAGTCGCGCGCTGCCAGGCCCCCGACCGCGTCGCGCTATTTTCGGCACTCACCTACGTTGTGACTGTCGTATGACCAGTCATTCATTACGTAAACGTACTACGCATACACACAGGTACAATGCATGAATACTATACATCACATGCGTGTTGCAGAAATGAAATGAAATGTCGAAAGGGTCGAAAGTTGTGCGATGAGACCTGACAGGAGGGAAAAGCGCCTCCAGGGCGGCACTAGCACATCAGCTGCAAACTTCCCCTGCCAGGTCGGCGGGAGTGTGCCGCTCTCGCATCGGGTTAGTAATAGTAAGCCACCTAAAAAGTTGCCTCCGAGTCACTGACATGAATCGTCTGCAATAAATATATAGGCCATTGATTGATTAATACATCACATAACAAAATGACACCTAATTGACGAAGAGTGTTGTTCTGAACTTAGGATATTTTGTGTGAGACACTTTGGGCAAGTTTGCAAAAAATAAGAATGCCTTTACGCCGCGTAAGTGAGAGGTGAGAAAATCTAGCAGCAATTAGTCGTACGCTGCGTAAGTGACAGAACACTTGGCGGCAAATGGTTACACATAACAAACCACGGATCCCCTTCGAAATGCACACCTGCCTGAGTAGTTAGTTAAACAGTAGGCAAGAAAAATGTCCTAAACATGGCCTATAAAATATCATAAGCCAGTTGTAGAAGAGTGCATTTAGCAACTTGTTTATGTATGAAATGGAGGAGTGGCTCAACAAGTGACATCTGAAGCCTGTACCGAGCGGCGTGATATGTCACCTGTGATATGTAACCGTAATCTTATTGGTACATCAACACCAGTACACTCGAGCTAAACCAGCCATTATCAACCAGATTTCCAACTCTTATATACAAAAAGATAGAATATCTTATATGTATACAAAATATCTAATATACAAAAAGAGCATATTAAGGGATCGTCCATTAATCATGTGATGTTTTTTAACATTTTAACCCTGGCAGTAGAAAATTAAACAGTTGTATAGAACATTTGCTAGATCAATTTACACACATTTACCCACCGTGAAAGGGGAAATTGAAAAACTCTGTGGAAAGTACAGAAAACAGTTCGAGAATCTTCATAATATCATGGGCGTAGCTGGGGGGGGCCAGGGGGGGCCAGGCCCCCCCTACAAATCTCTTGGCCCCCACTAGAAAAATCAGCAGTAGGCCTGACTAAGACCGAGGTCATTCTTTAAATTTTCGCGTTCGGTCCTCTCACTACTTTTTACAATATATAAGGTGCTACTTTTTTAGTGCCCGATATTTAATTCAGTGCTTCTACTCCTGATTCTGATCAACGTTCCCCAAGGAATCCATAGTCAAATCGCAAAAAAACTTTTGGACTCTTCAAATAAATCGATCAGCCCAGCGGCCAAATTAGTATGAAGAGTCCAAAAAATTTTTTGTGATTCGTCTATGGGTTCCTTGGGGAAAGTTGATCAAAATCAGGAGTAGAAGCACTGACTAAAATATCAGGCACTAATAAAGTAGCACCTTATATAAGCAGAACCACTAGATTTTTTCCGACACATAACAAGGTCGAAAACTGACCAAAAATTTGTTAAATTTCTGCTACAAATCAGAAGTCATTTCAAATATTCGGGCTCGGGCAAATAGCATTACAGTGGGATTATCCTCGCTTTGCTCGCGGAGAAAAGATCTCTTATCATGTATAGAACTTCTTAAGATAAATCTCAAACTTTTGTACCAGACTTGCTAAGTACATCTAAAACTATTAAAAAATGCAATTTATTTCAAGAGCTTGGTCAAATAAAATTATACATGTATCTATATGACCTAACTACACGATAAGCCAAAAACTGTAACGCTTCTCATCTCACTAATATTATAAATGCGAAAGTATGGATGTTTATTTGTTCCATACAAACGCAATAAAGCTACTACATAATTTTTCGAAAATGCGCGTGGATCGCGTGTTATCGCTTTGCCGGGTCCAAATGACTGTGATAGTACTTCTTCTGTGCGGCCCCCCCTAGAAAAAATCCCTAGCTACGCCAATGCATAATATTCTTGCAAGTAAATTAACAGACACATCTGAGTTTCTTTACAGACTCAGTAGGGTGACACGTCAATGAATGTAAGCCCTCCAAAAGATTTTCCCCCATACAATCATAAACATCAAGCGAGCTAATGGCAGATAGCTGAAGATGTCCAGGTCCCTGTTTTTCTGTTAATTATCACAAAAAAAAATAAAAAAAAATTACATCATCATCAGTTTAATACCTAAATGGAAAAGGTCTCAGACAAATATATGTATAACTAATATGTTGTAGGAGCATTGTTATGTCACTAAGCTAAAGGTTATCTATCTATCTATCTATCAGCCGAAAGACGTCCACTGCTGGACAAAGGCCTCCCCCAAGGATTTCCACACTGACCGGTCCTGTGCGGCTCGCATCCAACGGCGCGCAACCTTCACCAGGTCGTCGGTCCATCGAGTCGGAGGCCTACCCACACTGCGTCTTCCGGTGCGCGGTCGCCACTCGAGAACTTTACTGCCCCAACGGCCATCTGTTCTACGAGCTATGTGCCCTGCCCACTGCCACTTAAGTCTAGCGATTCTGAGAGCTATGTCGGTAACTTTAGTTTACGGTAACCTCATTTATGATTCGATCACGTAGAAAAACACCGAGCATAGCACGCTCCATCGCCCTCCAACAAAGAAACATAAATAAATGGGAGAATGACATTAAGAAAGCAGCTGGAAGAAACTTGCGAACGGAGGCTATTTGTTCGGGACGGCCAGTAGTAAGCTAAAGGTTCCCAAACCAAACCATTATTTGTACTAACATACACTGATAAGAACATCGTATAAGGTAGACAAAAAGGATTTAAATGTGTGTAATGCACTTATATCCTTAATTTTTGGCAATTTCAAAATACCTAATTTACATACCACTACTCTACTAAGATTGGAGGTACCATCGTCGGTGGTGGAAGAAGTGAAAAACGTTCATATACTGGCCGTCCCGAAACAAATATGTTCGGGACGGCAAGTATATGAAGCATGTGTGATGTTATACCGTAATATAAGTATAATTGTATTGATAATTGATAGACAGTTTTAAGTTCGTAGGGAAGGCTATTGCCTTCCTTCGCAAGTTTCTTCCAGCTGCTTTCTTAATGTCATTCTCCCATTTATTTATGTTTCTTTGTTTCCTTAAGGATAGCACTCATTTACATTCTTTGACCATTCTTCTTTTTTATCACCAATATCAGTTTTTTTTAATACTAACAATGCACTGATAATGGCTTGAAAAAGAGGATGCACATTGCGAGAACATTATGAAACAGTGCACAGACCTGGTCCATGAGTGTACCTTAGGACTGCTGGTCAGAGGGTATCCTTAAGGCTGCGACATCCTAGATCTAATGGTAATTGTAAAAAGGACACTAGGGCAACATGGAGGCACAAAATACATAGATAAAGAAGGTCCGCCCAATACAAACCACTAAAATCGTAAGCATATGGGTGAGGCCGTTATTTTTTGCTGATTTGGTGAAAAAAGTTCTCCGCAGTCAGTAATTTCAAAAGTAGGACACTTATTTTATTTTGGATGATTTTATCGGATTAAGCAACAAAAGGGCCCTACTGGACACTACAATCATTTAATTTCAGTAATTAAACAAGAAAGATATTTCAAACGAAACGTGATAAAATGAAGAAAAATTACACTAAAACTCCTATCCGCCAAAGTAGAGGTGCACTTTAACTGTCGCTATAGTAAAAAGTACGATAGTTTTTGAGATATGGCTGATATTTTAAGAATACCCATCTATATGGCTATCATTGCTCTTAATTGTGCAATGTCTTTCCTAAGACTTTATTTAAAAACTTTTCCAATTTTTAGTTTTGTCATAAAACTGTAATTATACGTCACTTTGTCAACGTCACCAATATTATCTGTATCTATCAAAGTTTAGAGTTAGGGAGATTAAAATCAGTAGGTAGCAAACACTGGCTTTGGATTGTCTATGGACAGTTGTTTGATAGCGGCAATTTTTTTGACAAAAGACATGTGACTGTTAGTTTAAGTAAAACAGGCACGCTTGCTTCGACGGAAGATTTTTGTGTATAAAAATGTAAGTTTCAATGTTTTATTAAAAACTATCAGTGTGCTATGTGTGTCAATATGTAAGCTATGTTTAATACTAAAATACAACTGTAATAGTACGTTATTTGCAGAGTTGTAACTTGTTTTCTCAACGCGACGGTAGCGGAGAAGTAAAAAAACGCCACCATTTTGTTACTTCAACGCCACCAGTAGCGTAGATATTCGTCACCTCTTCTACACCACCAAATAAAGGAGAATATTCACTTGTTTTTTGTGCATAAACTAGAAGTGTATTTAATCGACGCAAAAAAAAGCATAAACGCTGTAACCCACAAACTGTAAACTTCTTTCAACGTTGTAAATTTTTTTCGTTAGTCGTCGTAGGGCTGCACGGCCCGGACCATGAGACAGTTTTTTATTTATGAAGCGGACCAGACACTATCAGTAATAATGACAGTATTTTTCCATCAGTATATTGTCATTCCATCGTTTAGTATGCGTCAGACCATCATTCCAACCACTACACTGTCAGTATAATGTCATTACTTGAAAATACTGTCATTATTACTGATAGTGTCTGGTCCTCTTTAAGAATCTGCAAGAAAGTTTTGCCATATGAATTTTGGCGTCAAATAATAAAAAAAAAACATTTAATGATAATCATAAAAGTAGGCACCGACTCAATGTCGTGTAAGTATAGTAATAGCTAGTAGCCAGTGAGCGTATGTCTTATTACAGGAAATTAATCTATTTATAATTTATTACAGATGTCTGAAACATCTAAAAGATATAGGAAGCGACTAAAAATAACCCAGGAAAATATAAGAATTCTAAATAAAAAGCAGAGCAAGATCTGCTAAACAGAATCAAAAAAGATGAGGGAAATAGATGAAAAAAAATAATGAGATTAACATGGTACCAACAATATGGGACTTAAGCGGACTTATTAAAATTATAATTGTGTTTCAAGTTAAGGTTTTACTATTAATTTAGTTGAGTGAAATTTTCTAATTCTTTTTATTTTAATATTTGTAATTAGTTAGGTAACGTGAAACTTTAAAAGTTGATTTTATTCTCATAATGAGTTTCCTTGTGCATTTATTACAATAATATAAATATAGAGTTATTCTAAAATACCTAAACAAAAGTAACAGCAGCTTTTACTATGAAACTGAACGACTTTCCTCAAAGATCCTTTACCAAATTCACAAAGAAATTGTTGGATTTCCCATACAAAATTGGCGGATCAGTTGATCAATTAGTAGGAGTCCAAATATAGGTATATTTTTTTAATTGAGCATAGGTCCTTAGATTTTTTTCAGTTTTATCAGTAGAAGCCACTGTTAATTGTTTCCGGTATTATTTACAATAAAATACAACAATGATTGATAGTGAATAGTATTAAAAAAGTATTAGTTGTTAAAAAGTTTAGTAAGACAGTATAAAAATTGGCATGTGTAGGTGTTCCTTTACAATTATTCGTCACTATTATACGTCACTCAACGTCACCGACGCGTAGAAGTGTCTACGCTACCAACATAATACTTCTGCGCCATATTAGCAAAAAATGGCGGCCTGACCCATATACGGTTGTTCGAGGCAAGGTCACAATCACACAGTATCGTGACCGTATATGTCTATAAGCATGTATATGCTTAGGGTTTTAGTGAGCATATTGAGCGGACCTTCTGTGTCTATTTTGTGCTGGAGGTTTGTCTGGTCTAGTCAGTTGCCATACATGTCATATAGGTATGTATACTTCAATAACTATTCATTCAAAGTAACCTCCAAAAGAGCCATAAACATGGTATTCTAAACTGTAACGATCACTATGAATGCACAGCAAACCAACAGTTTGCTATGTGCTGTCTGTAGTGATAAAGAGTTCAAAGTGCCAATTTATATTGATTTTTAAACAAGAATGCTTACCTTCCTTTACGTTTCCTTAATGAAATAACAACCGCAAGATATTATTTATATGAAGATTACAACACTGCACTTTCTGTGAGTACAAGTACATTCAATTCTCTTATTTTATTTTTAAATATGTAATATTATCTTAAACTTAAATCAAGTCGCAGAGCGAGCAACTTTCCTTGCAATGGGCACGCAATGGGCATTGGACAATGCGTTCAGAACGTGCACTCTGACAGTGACAGACAGCAACCGTTTTGTATTCTCTCTTTCACACTTACGCGATTTGTACTATGCTATCCTGTTGTCAAAGTGAACGGTTGCTGTCACAATGTACCCTTCTTCTAGCGGAACTCCAACCGTTCATTCTGACAACAGGATAGCATAACATAAATCGCGTAAGTGTAAAAGAGAAAGAGCTAATACGGTTGTAGTGCGTTCAGAAGGTACAATCTGACTGCAACTGTTCACTCTGACAACAGGATAGCATAATATAAATCGCGTAAGTGTGAAAGAGAGAGTACAAAACGGTTGCTGTCAGGGTGCACCCTTGGCCTCGGAATGCGAACCTGCCTGCACTGTAAGCCAAGAACCCTTCGGATCGGACATTTTAGCTAGAATAAGCTTAGAGATCGATGCGTTTCGATATTGTAAATACCAGACAAAAACTCCCGAGTGTCAATTATTTCTAGTTTTTGAGAAAAAAAAAACATAGTTGGTCGATATGCTTTATTTAGAAAATACAAAAAAAAATCCGGAATAAACTACACGTCCGTGAAGCTATATACGTCAAATTATAGAGCGTTTAAAACAACATTTATTGATATGTTCCGCTAGTCGATCGAAAACGCAAGCGTAACGTGAAAAAAGATTTTTTCCTTTTAACGGTTTTTTTAAATAATATTTGAAGTTAGTAGCACCCAGAAATCTACTTAGAATATAGAGAATTAAGTTGTGCGTCGTCACAAAAAAACGCAACTGTTAATACCGTGGGATATCGGAGATAATCTTTAATACGTTAAGTTGACTGAATATTTTGACTAGCAATATTTTAATTAAGTTTTTGCTATGAAGATTCAATTAGGTGCAGTAAACAATATCAAAAATAATACATTATTGAGCAATCAAATAGAAAATAAAATAAATTAAATTACATACACGTTAATGAAAAATAAATATATTAATCAAATGATAAATAATAAAACTACAATAATCCTATACTATTAAACGAGTTAGGTGTCCCGACGATTTCGAAAATGGCTTGAAACCTTTCGACGAAAATCTAGGATTAGGGGTTAAAAATCACCAGAAATCGATCTATGGGGGAATTATCTTCAAAAACATTCATTTTAGGGAGATATGAGCGTAAATATATAAAATATGAACGCATAAGATGCTTTTTTTTAACCGTTGCATATAAGTTCTTTGGTAGACTAGCGGTTTTGGTGCAAGCCACTTACGTTTTGCTGCTTTTAGGTCCGGATTGGAATCCCAACCACGAGACTTTATAGTTTTTTTTGCCTTTTTATTTTGTATGAACTTGTGTAAATCCTATACTATTAAACGAGTTAGGTGTCCCGACGATTTCGAAAACGGCTTGAAACTTTTCATCGAAAATCCAGGATTAGGAGTTAAAAATCACCAGAAATCGATCTATGGGGGAATTATCTTCAAAAACATTCATTTTAGTGTGATATGAGCGAAAATATACAAAATATGAACGCATATGATGCTTATTTTTAACCGTTGCCCATAAATACTTTGAAAGACTAGCGGTTTTGGAGCGAGCCACTTACGTTTTGCTGCTTTTAGGTCCGGATTCGAATTTCAACCATGAGACTTTATAGTTATTTTGCCTTTTTATTTTTTATTTTGTGTGAACTTATGTAGATAAAAAGACTTAAGTGATAAAAAAATATTTTAGATATATTTGAACGAATTTTTATCTATGGCGCCATCTTTCGCCGTATAAGTACATACCTGATGATTGTGCCTCCCTGCTCCATGTTTTGCAGTAGGGAATTTTCCACAGCTTTCTCTAAATTCGACTAGATGGCGCTGATAACATTTGCAATAAGAAAATCTCTAAAAAGTCGCCAAAACTGATTGATATTGCTGACTAATATCATAATAAATGATGAATAACTTTCTAACATTATCTATCACTGAATATTTTTCTGTTTTATTTTATCAAAGGAAAAGGATAATTTGCATGTATTTTTTTTTCAATAGAATCAAACTATAAAAAAAGAATATAGATATTTTCAAAACAAATATTGCTTGTCCTTTCTTCTCTTAGGAGGCCACTATCGACTAAAACAACACCCTACAAAATGTTTCATAGAAAATATATCTTATATTGTACTACTAAACAAGTTATCTTCGTTTATAAAAACTTCGATTAAACGAGCGACGCTCGGTCTCCCAGCTAGTTTTAAATACATCATTTTGATTAGCAAGTGTAGGTATACAGGGTGTAACAAAATTGGTATAGGACCCGTTAACTGCGGATTCTACTCGTCGTACTAAAGAATTTTTGTTCTACGAGTTTGCTCAAATCGCAAAAAAAATTGTGGACTCTCCATAGAAAAATGGCAAAACAGATTGAATAAAAAGTCCAATTTTTTTTTGTGATTTGAGCAAGGTCGTAGAACAAAATTTGTTCAGTACGATGAGTAGAATCCCTAGTCAACGGGTCCTACACCAGTTTTGTTACTCCTTGTATAAAATTGGACCTAGAAAAAAAACAATTACCTACTCAAGCTTATGCACATAACTGACACATAAACACCACTCTTATACGTAGGCATACGAAAATCAAAGACTTTGATTTTGTTTACTGCGCCTAATTGAAACTTCATAGCAAAAACTTAATTAAAATATTGCTAGTCAAAATGTTCAGGCAACTTAACATATTAAAGAGTATCTCCGATATCCCACGGTATTAACAGTTGCGTTTTTTTGTGATGACGCACAACTTAATTCTCTACATTATAAGTAGATTTCTGGGTGCTACTAACTTCAAATATTATTTTAAAAAAAAGTTAAAAGGAAAAAAAAACTTTTTTCACGTTACGCTTGCGTTTTCGACTAGCGGTACATATCAATAAATGTTGTTTTAAACTCTCTATAATTTGACGTAAATAGCTTCACGGACGCGTAGTTTATTCCGGAAAGTATTTTTTTTTGTATTTTCTACATAAAATATATCGACCAACTTTGTTTTTTTTTTCTCAAAAACTAGAAATAATTGACACTCAGGAGTTTTTGACTGGTAGTTATTGGCATCGATTTCCACGCTTAGCTTAAAATGTCCGATCCGAAGGGTTCTTGGCATACAGTGTCCTGCTGTCAGAGAGTGCAACTTCAGAACGCGGTCCTACTTAGAAATCGTTCCAAAATCAAGAGGGGTGAGGTAGAATTTAACTCGGAGAAATGAAGAGAGAAATGTTTGTTTATCTTATATGTTTATATATTGTTAGTCTGTTTGACATTGACTACGAACTTCCCGGCGAATAAACTGTCAGGCGAATTTTACATACCTATACATAGCTGACCGTGATAAAAGCAGGAGACCACCACAAAATACACAGATATAGAAGGTCCGCTCAATACGCTCACTAAAATCTTAACACCGCTCCTCCTCCCCCGCATCCCACCCCCCACCGCACCCCGCTCCTCATCCTCCCTGCACCCCGCGCCTCTTGATTGTTTGCCCTGGGTGGGGATCGAACCCACGATTCTCGGATCAATGTACGTCGCCGTCGCTGACGTCTAGGCCGCGGCCTTAGGGTAAAATTCGCATCACCCCATCATCACCCCGAGTGAAATCCTTGGTATTGTTACAAAGCGTTACTACTCTACGTAAACTTTGAAACGGAATGCATAAAGTGCGAAATCGCCACACTATAGAAGAAAAAAAAAAAAAAAAAGCTAAACTCAAAAGAAAAAACATAACTAAAGACGAGGCGGTATGGCCATGGAGCCTTAGCCTGCCCAAGAAAGGGCGAAAAAAAAAAAAAGCGTTACTACTCTACTACTCTGACAGCAGGATAGCCTATCTATTCCGGTACATTTTTTTTTTTGAAGTGTGTGAAAGGGACAAACAAACTTGTCAGGTGAATTTATAAAGAAATTGTTCTGTGAAGTATTCAGCTACTAATATAGTAATCTGTGAAGTATTCTTTCACTGATTATACGCTCAGTGGATAAAATGGTCCGTTTGCAAAGTGTTTTGTCTAAGATTATTAACAACGACTGCGATTTCTGCTGCCTATGTTTTAACACAACAGACGGTGGCTTCCTGAACTTGACTGACGAAGTCGTTTTAGTGGATAATGCTGAGGGGTGCAATGTGAAAATCTCCGAAATACTGGCATACGTGTTTGGTGATGCTGTAAGTGCTATTTTTTGAATATAAAACGTGATATAATCTAATATAACCTTATTTTATTTGAACAATTTTATCATGTAAAAAACGTTTTTTTTTTGTTCCAGGACCTACAAGACATGTTAACATTCAGCTCAATATGTCAGCATTGTTCCGCTACTCTCATAAACGGGTACAAATTCATCAGGGCCTGCCGAGAGAACCTGCAGTACCTTGCTACTGCCGTTCTAAACCTGATGAACAACCTGCAGCATGCACCTAATGAAGTCCAGGACAGTCGAAACCTATTTATAGAGTTCAAACCGGAGCAGAGCAAGAGCTACCTCTACTACGACAGCATCAGCTCACTCTCAGATGTGAAAAATGCTTTAAAGAGGTTCTACCTTATATCTGATGGTCAAAAAGGAACCTTCAAAATAAAGCAAGATAAAGATATAAAAACTGAAAAGAACACTTATAAATGTAAGGCATGTGAGAAAGTATATCCAACTGTTATAAGTTTGCGTAGTCATATCATAAAAACGCACAATCCTAAGAAATTTTCTTGCACAGATTGTGATAAAGTGTTTGCCTTAAAATCTCTTTTAGAGGCTCACATAGAGAAAACGCATTCTAGCCTGGTGTGCTCTGAGTGTGGGAAGACATTCAAGGACCACAACAAACTGAAGAATCATGAAAAATCACATCATGTTAGGTTAATTTGCCCCAACTGTGGGAGGCTTTATAAGAATAAAAATACTTTTAAAAAACATCTTGAGAACAACATCTGCCAAATGCCGACCCGGCACACACCCGCGGAGGCGCAGTACACTTGTGACTACTGTCAGAAGAGATACACTCAGAAAATGACTCTTAGGGTTCACATTCAGTACGAACATTTAAATTACAAATACCTTAAATGCAAGTGGTGCGATAAGAAGTTTTGGTGTAAAAGCCGGCTCAATGCTCATGCTGTAAAACATACCAGAGAAAGAAACTATATTTGCAACATATGTGATGGGAAATTTGTGACAAAGGAATCCTTGTTGTATCACACTCGCATACACACCGGGGAGCGCCCATATCCGTGCCCTCACTGCGATAATCGTTTCCTCTCAGCATCACGACGGACTGCCCACATTAAATCCCACCACATGGACTCTACTGTGCAATGTGACATGTGTCCTGCCAAATTCCGATCCCATTACTATTTGAGGAAGCACAAAAGAATACATTCTGCTCTTGAAAGTAACACTCCTATGGATAACAAATGCTCGAGTCCCTCAAAAGTTGTAAAAAAGATAATTTATCCACCTAATATGTCTTCTGAAAATAATGAAAAAGCAATAATTCAGAATCAGAATCAAAATCATGTAGAAAGTTCTCAAAATGAACCAACATTGTATTATGACACAAATTCAAATGACGATAAGGAGATAGTTTCGCAAGCTGCTGAACAAACTGAGGTGATTGAGACTGAGGTTGTGGAGAGCGAGGGTTTGGTTGAGTACAACATGTTCCAACTGGTGGAAGGGCAGGCCGTGCCGGCCGCGGAGAGCAGCAGACCGATGTATGTGGAGGTGACAGAGGGCGATAGAAAGTATTTCATTAAGGTGGCTCAACATGTTGAAGTATAGTTTAGCTAATATTTAATGAAATGAATGGCTTAGTTTTATTTAATTGAATATTTTATTTTATTTATTATTCTTTTAAATACGGAGTTATTGTATAATACATCAGGACGATAATAAACATTATGTTACCTATCTATAACTTGTCTTGAATGTCTCAAATCATTGAAAAAGTACCTTACACTGTAGTGTAAAAATGTTTTTTTAATGGAAAGAAAAGCAGGAATATTCTTACGTACAAACATTCCTTTTCTTTTCTAAGATGAGAAGAATAAAAGCGTTTTTATTTCGTGTGTTGCAGCACAGGGAAGCACACGGCACACGGAATAAGGCTGGTTTCAGAGATCGGCGCTTCGGCACCGCTGTTGAACAGCGCGCGTTTGACACAGACATCTGTGAACTGTGAAACGAGTTTTAGCCCCGCGCGTTTCGATGCGGTGTACAGTCATCATCATGTATTACCTTTTTTTATGGAAAATACTTCAAAATAACTTTTTTGACTTTTAATTTTGCGAACTGGCTTAAAAATTTCATTAATGTAACTCTTCTTCTTCTTCTTCTTCTTCTATTTAAGAGCAATGCTCTTGTAGAACTGCGAATGTAACTCTTATTAAATAAAAAAATATATTAATATGAGAAAAAAGATATCGACTTTTTCAAACATGTTTTTATTAAAGAGAATTGTGTGGCGGTAAACATGTTAATGAAACGTAGATACTAGAACATTACAAAAGATTCCCGACAAACATCTTCTGGACCGCACGTCTTCAGTCACTCATACATAGAAGTCGTTCCAAAACCAAGGTAGGGTGAGGTAGAATTTAACTCGGAGAAATGAAAGAGACGTAGCTATTTTGAGAAAGAGAAAAAAATATGATTTGGGAACGCTTGCGAGTGATTCCAGAGTGACAGGGTAACAAACGTCATCGAAAATAATTCAGAAAGGTTTCTAGCTTTTTTGGGTAGTATTCTGTCTTATTTATGGCTTTAACACCTTCGCAGATACAAGCAATCGTATTTCAAAACAATTCCGAAGATAAAATGTTTGTATGTCTTAGTCTGTTTGACATTGACTACGAACTTCCCGCCGAATAAACTGTCACGCGAATTTTAACGGTAATCAAACAGCGTTAAAAATCGCACTTGTCAGAGTGAAAATCGCATTCACGAAGGCGTTCCAAAATCCCGACGGAGAACTGTCAGGCGATCATTCGGTTACCCTCGGTTTCACTTTTCACTCGGCTCGGTTTTGGAACGATTTAGGGTAAAATTCGCATCACCCCGAGTGAAATCTTTGGTATTGGAACGCAACCATAATTCATATTCATCGTATTAAGACTCTGTACCCAGCAGCGCGTTCGAACGGCGGCGTCACTCTGAAACGCTCACTGGCCGTAGAAGCGCTCAACAGCGCGCGCTTGGGCAGCCGCGCAGCGCTGCCCGACAGCGCGCTTCAACAGCGTGACTATAAAACGCTAGTACTAGCCTCATACATATTCAAGCGCGCGCTGTTGCCGAAGTGTGGATCTCTGAAACCAGCCTAAAAGGTAGATTTCAAAATCATACATTTCATTACTATGCCAATCTCCCTGTCTCGGTTCGCGTAGTTCGCAAATAAGTTTGAACTCAAATCTGCAAAATTAAAAAGACCGTCAGTCAGCTGGCTGTCAATCAAAGTGACTTTGACGTTTGTAACATATGTGTATTGTGTTTACCACAGAGCAAAAAAAAAAGAGCAGAAACTTCAAAGACGAAAATTTTGTATGAAATTCCTTCCCCCCTCGCGACAACATTAAAGCGTAAACGAAAAGTTGCCATTTGTGTTAGTGATAATAGCCATGGTACATTATGTATTTTAGAAAATAACATTTTGTCAATGTTCTTATGAACTTCGAAACAGTGTTTTAGAAGTGACTTACAATAATTTGATTGAAAACAATACCGTAAATAACTATATGTCTTTACCTAGTAATACTCAACAAATCTACGGTTGGAAATAGCCATCACGTAATGACAACACTGAAAATGTTTCCGAAAAACAAAAATGTCGGTTGTTTTCTGGTAATCGGAGAAATTGCATTTCATTTAATTTTATTTCATTCGCAACAAGATAGTGATATTCTCTGTGTATTGTCGAGTTGAGCGTCTGCTCCTCCGATTGCTGACGAAATTCCCTGTTTTGTACTTACTTAAATATGTGATGTGTGAGATATTGACTCTTTTTTCTATAAACTATTTGTTTGGTGTATTTAAAATTATTGACTATTTATATTTGAAAAAGTGACTCTGTGCATAACCACCCAGCCTGTAATACACTGGAAATGGGGGGCAAAGGTGGCAAAGGCAGCCACAGAACATGTGCAATTTGTGGTACTATAGAGCGAAAAACAAGTGAATCTCTGTTGTTTTCACAATTCCCCATGGATGAAAGCCGGTGAGTAAACAAATCTAAGGATAACCTCCGACTAAATCTACAATAAATATCGTGAAAATGCTACGTTCTTTAGGGGCTGCCTGCACCCCCACTCGCTATTCCAAAATATTCAGGTACAATACGCATTCGTGCAAAGTAATCTCATCCAAATTAGGTGTCAAAATTGAGATAATTATGATTTGGTAAACTATTTAAGTATTTTGGGTTGGAGTGCACTTAAGAGGTCTTATATTTTTTTAAATTCTAAGTATGAAAAACATTTTGTTAATATGTACAATGATATTTTTCTTTGCATTTTTAGTTGTAAAGCATGGCTAAGAGCTGTTGGCGACGAGGAGCTAGTCCAGCTACCAATAGAAAAATTGCACCAACTACGACATGTATGTGGAGTTCATTTCCAAAGAAAAGATTTCAATAAAAAAGGAAATCGTTTAAAAATACGAGAAATTCTTATGTTGAATTTGACTGCAAGCCCACTCACTGATGCTCAGTTGATTGATTTCCCTCAACGCATGTGGAAAAACAGAAATGGTAAGTGTTTTATATCTACAAGTAACAAGCAATGCTGACGGTTAAATGCTATGCTACCTTTAATATGCAGTTTTACAAAGTGGATTTGTTTTTGATGGTTTCTGCCTAATCTACTACACCAAATAAATATCGAAAAGAAACACAGTGCAGAAAAAGTAATTGGTAGAAAAAAATAATATTTAAATGAATGTAATTTAACTTAAATAAAAAAGATTTTGATTTATTGATTTATTACAGAAACTTTAAGAGAAATTTAGTGATAACTTTCATACATTTAATAATTGTTTCTTTCAGTAGAGAACCTTAGCACAGAGCCATCTACAAGCAAGCAAGCCGAACAATCTGTTACTGGTAAGTGCCTGTCAAGCTATGTCAGATATAGCTATGGCAGATAGGTAAACAATTTCATTCAAAGCCCACACACAATAGGCAAATAAAAACAAAACAACTAAATTGCATGAAATATTAATAACTTATTGTAAAGGCTTATAAATGTTTGAACTGGCTTAGTGCTCATAATAAAGTAATAATCTTGGTTATTCTCTTGTAGTTGAACGATTTTGTTCTACTTAATTAATTACCCCTTTTTTACACTGAAAACTTCACTGTTTGCACTAGATTCCAATTTAATATGCATTTTTATAAAGTCGATTGGTTTGTGACGCTTTCTCCTTGATCTGCTACACAAATAAATATTATAATTAATGAGAAATTAATGAGTAAAATAAATACATAAAGTTCGGAGGCCTTTCAGGCGGCTTGAAAACTTCTGACACCTGGCGTTGGCCACTAGCCCCACAATCCGGACTTGGCCCCCGTGTGTGGAGTATGGCCTAACCTTCTGCGAAGAGACCTGTGCCCCTGCAGTGGGGATATTATGGGTTGTTAACGACATAAAGTTCAAGAATAAATTACGAATAACTTTCAATGTAGATGAACTTTTTCATACATTTAAAAATGTTATTAACAAATTAAACTTTATTTTTACAGTAAAGAACCATCGACAAGCAGTCAAGCCGAACAATCTGTAACGTGTAAGTGCCTCTCAAGTTATATCCTAGTGTCATGTCACTAAAAACATACATGCATGCGTGTATACTTCATTCCAATCAAAAAAAAGCAAAAGTAAACAAACATAGTATGCAGATGACATTGACATGTGTCAGATCCATAGTAAGTTTGTTTACGTTTTGCTTTTTTTTGATTGGAATGAACCATACATACATGTATGTTGTCGCTATGTTGTACATTTTAAAAGTAGCTAACAAAGATAGATTTATGGGTTTTTAAAAAAGTGCACCTGAAAATGTAGTTCAGATTTATGTTATATTTTTCCTATATTCTATACCGTAATACCGTAAAATTACAAATGCACTTTTTTACATCCTTTATAATGCATTCGTTCGAATCCCTTTAAAGCAAATAAAAAGAAAACAAGCAAAATAATGCGTGAAGTATTAAAGTATTGTATTAAGTATTAGACTGACTCCGTGGCTCAGTTTTTAGCGGTCCTGACTACTGATCCGAGAGTCGTAGGTTCGATCCCCACCCAGGGCAAACATTTCTGTGATGATCAGATTTGTATGCTCTGTGTCTGGGTGTATTATATATATGTATGTATTTAATTAAAATATATATCAGTCTCTGGTTCCCATAGTACAGGGAATCCTAGTTTGGGGCCAGATGACCGTATGTGATTTGTCCCAAATAATAATATTATAATTTATTATTGTAAGGGCTTAAAAACCTTTGACGTGACTTAGCTTCACTGCTGCGGGCCTTTAAAGGACATGCAGTGCTCATGGTTCTGCCAAGCTATCTCTATCATCCAAAAACTAAAATAAATAAATTAGAAATATCTACAATTAGACCTAGAGGACCTATAAAAATCATAGGTGCTCCTAAAGAATGTGTTTTTGCACAATAAGTAGAACAGAAAGAAATGAAGAATACATGCTGTGAACGAGAGGATGGCTGTGATACTTGATACGTCTGTTCATTTATCCGCAAGTAATGTTCATAAATTGTGTCTGTTTTTCAGAAATATCCAAGTCCCTCAAAAGGCAGCGAAAACCTGACAGTAATGAACCTGAATGTGCTGGAAAAAAGATAAAATTACAAGACACCTTAGGTATGTTCAGTAGATTTCTCGCGTAAGCTTTATAATTTTTGAACATTTTTATATACTTTGAGTTTGTCCCATATCCTCCCTACTGCTGGTGTAGGTTCTTGTTTCCTTTGGGGTGTATTTACAGGGGCTAGTTACAGTTTTGGGACACCATGGGACTCTATAGAGAGAACCATAGACAATAACGTTTGTATAGTACACATTTCGCTGCGCCCACTTATGGGGCTTCTGGGTCCAGCCGCACATAATTTCAGTAAATATAGGACAAAGTTATGTTATACAAATATACAGGGTCACAGGCTAAGTCCACCTTGATGCTTTCTTCTTCAAAGATGCTTTAAAAGGTTGTAATTTCTATCCTGACTGATTTGACTAATGCGGATTACTGCACGCATGCGGGCCGTGCCCGATTCCAAAGCGACCCACGTGCGTATTCTACGCATGATAATAAAAGGGCCCTAAAAACATGTTAAACTTACAAGAAGATATTTAGTGTAGATTTTTTTTAAAGAAAGTGCTGCGAACTCACAATTAAGTCATTATTTAAAAAAATACAATTAGGTGAAGCAATCACTTATCATTAACACTATTTTAAAAAGTACAAATTAACTCTAAACATGACAGTTAGAGCCGAAATTTTAAGCAAAGTCCGACTTTTTCCATATTTTCGGAAAAACATCATTTATTAAAAACTAAGTATTTTTTTTTTTAAATTAGCTTTAGTCTATCTGGCGGATCATCAGACAAGGTATCTATGATAGCAATTTGATTCACCCATTCTGGAACACCCTGTACGTAGATTAAAATGTTATTCACAAACTTTTTTTTTATTTACAGCAGAGAACCTTAGCGCAGGGCCATCAACAAGCAAGCAAGCTGAACAATCTGTAACGGGTAAGTGCCTCTCAAGTTATGTCCTAGTGTCATGTCGTTATACAGGGTTATTTTAAAATGTAGCTAACATATATAGAGGTACAGGTTGTTAAAAAAGTGCGTACGTTTGCTCGAATTCGAAGCCCATAAAGCAAATAAAAAGAAAACGAGCAAAACAATGCGTGAAGTATTAAAGTATTGTAAGAGCGTATTAAAAACCTTTGACGTGACTTAGCTTCACTGCTGCTGGCCTTTAAATCACCTGCAGCGCTTATGTTTCCGCCAAGCTATCTATAACATTCAGAAAGGTGATAATCTCATCTTCGTATCGTGTGGTCTATTTCACAGTGCTATTACAAGGGATAGTCGGCAAACTTGTTATGAAATTGAACAACTCTTGTTCTACTTAATTAATTAAGCCTTATTTACACTGAAACTAGATTCCAAAGTCTATTTAAAAGTCTAAAGGTTTGTGATGCTTTCCTCTTAATCTACACAAATAAATATCGTGGTTAGTGAGAATTTCGGAAAGTTCAAGAATAAATTGCGAATAACATTATATGTAGATAAAAATGTACTACAGGCTATGCCTAGTGTGGAGTCATTGTGTAAAACTGTATAACTTTGTAAAATGACCTTTTTGGCAAATAAATATTCTTATTCTTATGTTATTCACAACTTAAATTTTATATTTACAGCAGAGAACCTTAGCGCAGAGCCATCTACAAGCAAACAAGCTGAACAATCTGTAACGGGTAAGTGCCTCAAGTTATGTTCTAGTTCAGTGTTAGTCGGAGGGTTATTCTAAAATGTAGCCAAGATAGATTGATATATGCATTCACAAGCAAATCAAAAAAGCACAACAGTAAGTGAAATTACTTATTGTAAGGGCTTAAAAACCTTTGACGTGACTTAGCTTCACTACTGCGGGCCTTTAAAGGACCTGCAATGCTCATGGTTCTGCCAAGCTATCTTTGCCATTTGTATGGTAATTCGATAGCTAGTGGACTGTATTTAAAGAAACGAACACGCACATTTGAAGAGCCCTTCGACTTACCTCATATCCAGATGGTCCTAGTCCTTGGTGCTTCTTCCTGGGAGCTCTCTTCTTGCAGGCACTAGTATGGACTAATCTGGATTCACTGGGGAGGCTCACAAGACTCTTCAAATGGTATTTACACGAGAAAATGATTTATTTAACCGGAGTGTTATGCAGTTTAAAAATCTAAGGGGTTCGCAACATTTCGCAAGGATTAGGGTTAAAAAATGGAATGTACGAATTTATCATACACCATTCAAAAACTAAAATTAATAAATTAGAAAAATATACAATTATTATTAGACCTAGAGGACCTATAAAAATCATAAGTGCTCCTAAAGAATGTGTTTTTGCACCATAAGTAGTTAACAACCCATTACGTCCCCACTGCAGGGGCACGGGTCTCTTCCCATAACTTGGGAAGGTCAGGCCATACTCCACACACGGGGGCCAAGTCCGGATTGGCGAAGGTTGTGAGGCTAGTGGTCAACCTCAGCGTCAGAAGTTTTCAAGCCGCCTATAAGGCCTCCGACATGGCTTAACGACTGCCATCTAACGATAGCAGCCGGCACTACAGCATAGAAACCGTCGATATAAATACCAATAATAGTCAAACCCATCCAGGTTATGATCGTGTCTGTAGTCAGTTAACCGGCGTGATCGATGCGACCACGCAAGCCGCACTGAGCCACGACCGCGTACAATAAGTAGAACAGAAAGAAATGAAGAATACATGCTGTGAACGAGAGGATGGCTGTGATACTTGATACGTCTGTTCATTTATCCGCAAGTAATGTTCATAAATTGTGTCTGTTTTTCAGAAATATCCAAGTCCCTCAAAAGGCAGCGAAAACCTGACATTAATGAACCTGAATGTGCTGGAAAAAAGATACAAGACACATTAGGTATGTTCAGTAGATTTGTCCCATAAGCTTTATAACTTTTGAATATTTTTATTATGTACTTTGAGTTTTTAAGTTTGAGTTTGACATATATGCTCCCTTGTTAACAACCCATTACGTCCCCACTGCAGGAGCACGGGTCTCTTCCCATAACTCGGGAAGGTCAGGCCATACTTCACACACGGGGGCCAAGTCCGGATTGGTGGAGGTTGTGAGGCTAGTGGCCAACCTCAGTGTCAGAAGTTTTCAAGCCGCCTATAAGGCCTCCGACATGGCTTAACGACTGCCTTCTTGCGATAGCAGCCGACACCAACGGCTTAACGACTGCCATCTAGCGATAGCAGCCGGCACCAACGGCTTTACGTGCCTTGCGAAGCACGAAAACGGTCGAGATAAATGCCACTAATAGTCAAATCCATCCAGGTTATGACCGTGTCTGTAGTCAGTTAACCTGCGTGATGGATGCGACCATGCAAGCCACATTAAGCCACGACCGCTTCCATATGCATATGCTCCCTACTGCTGGGATACTTGTTTTCTTCAGGGTGCAGCATCTTTTTTGGGACACCATTTTTTTTCATTAGTTGCGTTATCATGTTAACCCACTGTTCTGATTGTTGGACTCTATTGAGAGAAACAATAGGCAACAACGTTTTTATAGGACACATTTCACTGCGCCCACTCTTGGGGCTTCTGGGTCCAGCCGCATATTTCAGTAATCATGAGACAAAATCATGTTAGGTTATATATATTTCTAGCTGTTTCACGCTGATTTGCTTGTATTCGCCCGATAATTGTGTCAGATGTGAGTTTGCAATATATTTTACTGTATCATAATATAATAGAAGTAAGAGATCCAAAGGGAAAGTTGACATACGCCCACGGTTATCGTCTGAACATCACTGTCTGTTTATTAAATTAAAATCCAAATCCAAACTAATATGATAAATGCGAAAGCAACTCTGTCTGCTGTCTGTTACGTTTTCGCACCTAAGCAGCAGAACCAATTTTTGTGAATTTTGGTACTGAGATAGATGTGACTTTGGAGAAGGAGATAGGCTATATTTTATTGCGAAAATAAATCTTGAGGGGGCATTAAATATGGGATGAAAGGTCGTATGGAAAACCAATCATTTCTCAAGTTATGGATATATGAAACAAAACATCATATTTTGTTATTATTATTACGCAGACGAAGTCGCTGGCATCAGCTAGTATTGAGTAGTTTGTAGATAAAAATGTCAGACAAGAATATTTTCTAGTTTCATACTTTTCAGGGCGTGGCTTTTCCGTAGTAGGGTTTTAGTTAAAAAATATACAATAACAAATGGAAATTGGGGACAGGTGGGGACATTTGGAACGTATTTGCTCTAGAAACTGGTAGCCTAAACCTTACCTTAACTTACCGTTTTTTTTTCACTTTTTTACGTAATAACTTTTATTTTGCTCACTATATTTAGTCTATTTTAGGTTTTCTTAAATCTATGATGTTTTCCTGATCTAAAAATAATACTTTAGGTCGCAAAGAACATCAAATAAAAAATTTATGAGCTTTTAAAATTCCGAAATTATGTATTAAAAATCTAATA
Organism: Coleophora deauratella; assembly: GCA_958295455.1. NCBI lineage: Eukaryota > Metazoa > Arthropoda > Insecta > Lepidoptera > Coleophoridae > Coleophora > Coleophora deauratella. The sequence goes on from OY282412.1 coordinate 191,032, forward strand.
TCTTAACTTTCCAGCGACATTAAAAAACCATCAGCAGCTGGAAAGGTAAAATTATTTTTAAAACTGCTCCATTTATTGAGATACTTATACATTTTCATCTCATGATTTCTCATAGCGTAGCGTAGTGGAAATGGAAATAGATGTACCTAACTCCGCCTCAATCTACAGTTCTTACTGATTTGACCTTATGATGATCTCGATCCGAAATCCTTGGGCTTACGACATGATAGAAGAAAAAGCGTAGCGGTCAAAGTATTAATAAAAAAATACGAGATTAAAGATAAGATATTCTGCCTTTATTCTGTCATAAACTGCCTCTGCATCGCGTAAATTTTTGTGTAATCTATTGAGTGTCTTTTTACTTTCGAGCAACTGAGGAGCAAGCGTTAGCGAGCGACGAAGGAGTAAGAAGGTATTGTCATGACAAAAAAAAACGAACTTGAGATTTTGATGGGGATCGATTCACTTGCACTTATAGAGCCCAAAACACATAAAAATAAAAAATGTATGTGTGTGTGTATGTTTGTCCGTCCCGGGCTCTAGCGCCAAGACCGCTGGACAGATATGGATTAAATTTGGGTCAGGGTAATATTTTTAATACCGTATTTTTTTAGGGTTGCCACCATAGTAACAAACGCTTTTAATTTTTTTGCTCAAAAATGGCTGTAACGATTTTGATAAAACTTTGTACAATAACGTATTACTATACAAACTAGTACATAAGATAATTGGTTACTCTGGAAAAAATTGGGTTCTGATATCCTCCACACAAACCGAAGTTCTTTTTTACTTTTTCTCAAAAATGACTGTTACTATTTTAATGACACTTTTTTTACAAAAACGGTATGGTTTAGGCTACCAGTTTCTAGAACAAATATGTCCCAAATGTCCCCACCTTTCTCTTATTTTCATCCACCATCCACCGAACACCCTGTATATTCGTGTTCCGTATCTCAAAGGAAAACGAAAACCCTAGGAGGATCACTTCGTTTCCCGTCTGTTTGTTAAGACCCTTTTTCTCAGTAACGCGTGGATATATCAAGTTGAAATTAATAATTAATATCAAATACTCAGGTTTGTAATTCCTTGAAGCTGTGAAAAAATCAAGTCATCACAATCAAAGGGCTAAGTGGTGCAGGGCTCTCAAACTCAGGGGGGCCCTCCGGCCCTGACCAGAAAATCGCTAGCGAAAATGTCTCCCATCATTGTAGGCCTTATACGTCTATTACAGACAATTAAGTAGTGTCTGCTGCAAGGCGTCTTTTGGAGTTGGAGTTTGTAAACTTTTGGAATTGGTAAACTGACCGCGACCTATGTTAGGTAGGGTCTAAGTTACAAAGGCAAAGTTTGCCCCTCTACTCTAAGTTTGCCTTCAACCAACCTTCATTGCCCGAATCCGACTCGTGCTTGGCCGGTTTTTTTTATATGAGGGCAGTAATGACCAGTACTGCCGAATAGTCGGTCCATCATTAGTAATCACCTAATAGAAATTCATCAGATACATATACAAAATAAAAATATTTTTTGTGGTTTCAGTTCCTACAGAAGACAAACCAACCATAGGAGGTTCTACAAATAAGATTACCGAGCAGTCGAGTACTGGTGGTAAGTTAATTGATTTTAAAGATTTCCTGTTTATTAACATACTTGGTAAAGGATTTTCTTCACCATTAAATAGTTTGTCCTTTTAAGGGTTCAAGGTATCTCCGTACCAAAGTATGTCCACAATATATGAACCAAAATGCATTAACACAATGCATTTACTATTACTCGTATCCTACATAAGTCGTAAACCCCAAATTAAACCCCAAAACAATTGAAAAAAATACCGGAAAAACAATGACTTTTTTCTTCTTTAAAAGTATCAGCCCAATAATGGTATTAAAATCAGCCAGATACAAACTGTATAACTAAAAAAAATAATATGGAAAAGAATTTCTCCCCGACCTATAAATAATAATTTCTCAGCCCCATAGCTCCGATTGATTTCGGGGTTGCGACTTCAGTAGGGTTATTAAAGTTCATTCCAAGGGATTTTAGGGTTCCGTACCTCAAAAGGAAAAAATAACTCCTTATAGGATCACTATGTTGTCCGTCCGTCTGTCTGTCCGTCTGTCCATCCGTCTGTCTGTCTGACAAGACCCCTTTTTCTCAGGAACGTGTAGACGTATTAAATTGAAATTTATATCAAATACTCAGGCCTGCAATCCCTTGAAGCTATAAAAAAATCAAACTTCTATGCCAACGCAAGACACGTGTGATAATTCATTTATATGGAACCCTCGGTGCGCGAGTCCGACTCGCACTTGGCCGGTTTTTAAAATTTATATGATTGGATAAATTTTAAAAAACTCCAATATTCCACTTCGTAAAATAGTAATCGTGAATGTTGTAAAAGAAGCTACATTTATGGATTTTTGATATGGTTCGTATTTCGGTAAGTTTTTTATATAATTCTTCTTTTTTTCAGATTATACGCCAAGAAAAAAGAAACTTATAGACCAACTGAAGAAAACAAAATGCACATTAAAATCACTCAGAAAAAGTGCAATAAAAAAACGAGCACCTAAGGAAATTTACGTTCTAAGGTCGAATTCAGTTAAATCGAATTTAACTGTATCCGCATAGCGTGCCCCTGGTCTTCGCAGCACTCGCCAGCGTCGGTCCTCTCCACACAAAGAAATTCTGGCTTCTTCAGAAAATAATATCTTGTTCCAGTACTCCAGATTCCATGAAGCACAGTTTTTAGCAAACTGAAGTCGAGCAACACGGTGCTCACGGAGTAATTTAGGGCCCCGGGCCCGTCGGTAACTGCTGATATTGGTAGCCAAAAGGCGCCTTCTGACCGTTCACGAGTTAACTTCTACTCCTCTTACTTCTTCTAGGCTTTCTTTTTAGATCCACACTTGACGCCTTACGATTCCGCAAAGCCTAGCAATTTTACGATAATCATTATTTTTCTTTTGTTAATTTAAAAAAATAAATTTGGAACGTTGATTCCTTACAGGATGCATCAAATAACATGCTAATACATTTTCAAATTAATAAAGCCTCTTGTAATACTCATTGATATAGAGAAAATATCTAAAGTGCCCGTTTTTTTGCAAAAGGGTTTAGTTAATAATTTATTTGAGACACATACACGCCCATAGCCATACACGATTTTTATTTTATAGTTGATTAGTGCAAGAAAATCGATCCCCTCCATGTTTTGCTATAATAGCACATCTTTAAAACTATTTTAACACCGAACAATCACAGGTTGAACAGAAAGTCATGCAACATGTAAAATCCAACATCGGTTGTAACTAGAAATATTTTTCCAATTTGTAGGTAATTCACCAAATACAATTTTAATTAAACTGTGTAAAATTAACAACTTCATTGATTAAATTAACAATAGTAGAGAAAATTAGAACTGTAATTTCTAGACATCCATCCCAGGAGTTTGTGTATCGACCTGTAATCAATCATTTTTATGTAAATTATTTGGACAAAACTCTGGATGATTTCTTAGATAATCTATTATGGGATATACGTAGGCTGCTCCATGAGTCGTACAAAGTAGGAAATCTCAGAAGTTTATACCAGTTTGATTGAGTGGGTTTATTACTGGCAAAACCTACAAGTTTATACATGCACACAGCTTAGTCCTGTACTCAGTACTTTCGATTCAGTGTTCGTGAAAAGTTGTGGCTTGCCTGAGTCACCGTGACTCAGAGTGATATTTTATTACAACTTGAAGCGTGAATTGTCATATCAAGAGTACCATGAAGAAATGTTAGATGAAAGAGTACCATGAATAACCTTGGGTGACGAGTACACGAGTACTGTTTTTCGTTGTTAAAATAAGTTTCATAATTGTAGTTTTAATTTAGAAGACGACGAAAGGTCTCAAGCATTAACGAGCAAGACTCAAGAAAAAATACTGCAGTAAAAACGTAATCATAGTTTATCGGCGAATCATATACAGACAAATCCAAGAAACTCTAGGCATCGGTGCATCAACATTAAATTTCATATTGCATGAAGATTTGAAGGTAATAAATATAATTTCTTTGTGTATCCCTCACTCCCTCAATGAAAGTCGGAGAGCAGCGCGTGTAAATTGCTGTAGAAAAAGTATGACTGGGGCCGTTCAAAGTATGTAGATTTAATTGTTACAGGAGACGAAACTTGGTCGTATTATTTCGACATTCTCAGTTAATCTTTAGATGATCTTTTTGATTTATCAAAACTGTGGGTGTTTGAAGATGAGCTAGCATCGACCATGGTTAAGCAACAGAGATCTGTTAAGAAAATAATTATTGCAGTTTTCTTTGCTAAAAGAGGTATTACAAAAATAATAGTCTTGCATTCACAGAAAACGGTCTTCTCTGCCTGGTACACAGAGATTTGTCTGCATCAAGTAATAAATAAGCTATAAGAATTAAGACCGAAATCTCGTCTGGTTATAATTGGCCCTTCCATCAAGAAAACGCTCTAGCACATTGGGCAGCCTAACTCTGGATTTTTTGTCCTAGTTGGGCCTCGCATTATTGGATCATCCACCTTATAGCTCAGACTACGAGCCTTGTGATTTTGGACTTCACCCTGTCATAAAAAGTCAGTGAAATGGGTAGAAGTTCACGACTCAGAAAAAAGAAAAGGGAGGTGATGTTTAGTGGCTAGTTTGTGGTTACGCAAAAGTGTATAAATTCTGATAGAATGTGTTTTGAAAAATGTTAGTAAATACTTTTGTTTTACAAGAATTATGGAGCAGTCTACGTACATTTAAATATTAAAATGTACTTTATAATTATTGCAAATAACTACAAAAAAAAAGTTTAATTTGTGAGGTGTTCTTAAAATATCTACCACGTCTTAAACTGGGGTTTTTACTCATAAATCCCTTACAATCAATTCACAAAAAAATATTATAATTTTGCAAATTTACTTGGATTCCTTTGTAATTTATTCAGAGTAAAAAGAAACCCCAGTTTAAACTCTGGGAGGTATTTTAAGAGCACCTTACTATGGCATTATCCCAGCTGATGGTAAGTGATAATAATGCTGCATGGTGGCAATGACTCAGAAAATGCACTACTACTAACCAAACCGAGTCCTACACAGATGGACCCGCCAAGAATCGATCCCGCGAGCTTCTGATTTGAAGCGAGTGGATAAAAGCTAAGCATGTAAGGTGGGATCTATTATTTTAAAATATCATTGTTATAAATTCCATACATAAAAATAAGGTTTTCTTGTAATTTTTAATAAAGATACTTTGCTTAAAGTTGTGTTTTTATTTTACAATGTTATTAAGCGCGAACTTAAATAAATATAAAAAAACAACGGATGGGCTGATTTCGATATCGACCAGTCTAATTATCGACATTTCACATCACTATTATAGGGTCACTTCGATACATCACTATTGACAGGAGCTGTCACTGTTGTTTTTCATTTTTCTCAAGTTGGTTATTGGGTGGGAATGAATTTCATACAAATTTCCTTAAATTTTTTTAGTATGTAACTTCCGTCTCTTAAAACGTAGTGATTATATGCTCAGTGGTGTTTACATTGTGTGCGGTCTTTTATTATTTTTGAATAAAATTAAATATTAAGATAAACTTGTAAAGTAATCATTTTAAAAATGACCTTCTTGGAAGACACGCTAATAATATTAATATCACAGGTTTGTTCCTTTGTTTTTTTTTCTAATTTAGGTTATGTTTATGTTTTGTATCTTTTCTCGAGAGTTTTTCCTCACTCACCTCTTTGCAGATGAGTCCTCATTTAATTTCTTGATGACTGGGTGTCAGGGAACCCCTTAGAAGCGGAAAGTATGAAGTGGGGGACTATTCTCACCTATTTCAAATAAAATAGTTTTACTTTCATTTACTCATTATTCCTCTAATATAAGACTATATTCTCTGACCAATCTAAGGCTGCATATTGATTTACTTCCATTCATGTATCAGTCAAAATTAAAAATATTATTTAGTGCTCCACTCCTCGGTAGTGATTTGATTACTGACACCATGTGGCCCCGCTGTGATTGCAGACGGTGTTCTTCGTGGGCGGGTGGATCTTCTTCGTGAAGCAGCTGTTCCGCGACTACGAGGTGCACCACCTGCTCGTGCAGCTCATCTTCTCCGTCACGTTCGCGCTCAGCTGCACCATGTTCGAGCTCATCATCTTCGAGATTATTGGCTATTTGGACTCAAGGTGAGTATGAAGTGTTGACTTTTTTGACTTTTTAACTATACAACATATTTGTTAAAGTATTTAAAATCCATAAAAACTTAAAATCACTAGAAAGAGATAACACTATTTTTTGAAAATGAAAATTTTCAATATTTTTTTTTGTATAAAGATTTATTAGAATCATCCAGTTTGCGTTTAAGATATGTATTTAAATCATATTTTTGTATGGAAGATGACTATATTTTTATTTTATTTTTTATGAAATGACAATCATCTTGTAACGCCACGTGTTGTGTTCTGGGCAGCTCGCGTTACTTTCATTGGAACCTGGGGCTGTACTCGCTGCTGTTCATGGTGATCGCGCTCATCCCCTTCTACATCGCCTACTTCGCCATCACCAACGTGCCCTACGGTGAGTGCAGTCCCTTAGCTGCTCCAATACTTACTCGATAACAGTTCTGACTGTACGAGTGTGTATGATTAGTCAATTTAATTCAATATACTTTATTACATAACAAAAGAAAATAAAGACAAAAAATAGGTGACAACAATTGGCGACCTTATTGCTTGGTAGAAATTTCTTCCAGGTAGGCAACTTCCAACTATAAGGCAGGAGATAAACGATGATATGTACTGGGGTAGTGCAATAAAAGCTTGGGTTAAGCATCATAATTTTTATCTTAAATATGTCACATTTCGAAGAAGCGAGAAGCAGTTGTGGCTCAGTGCGGCTTGCGTGGTCGCGTCGATCACGCAGGTTAACTGACTACAGACACGGTCATAACCTGGACGGGTTTGACTGTTAGTGGCATTAATCTAGACCGTTTCCGTGCTTCGCAAGGCATATTAAGCCGTTAAGCCGTATGATTAGATGGCAGTCGTTAAGCCATGTCAGAGGCCTTATAGGCGGCTTGAAAACTTCTGACACTGGGGTTGGCCACTAGCCCCGCAACCTCCACCAATCCGGACTTGGCTCCGTGCGTGGAGTATGGCCTAATGTGGACTATCCCGAGCTATGGGAAGAGACCGCGCCCCTGCAGCGAGACTTCTACTCATGAAACTGAAAAACTTTCCCCAAGGAACACATAAATTCACCAAAAAAAATCTAGATTTCCCATACTCAGTTGGCATAGCTGATCCAGTACAACAGTTAAAGCAGACCAATTTCCGCAAATTGAATAGTTAGATAGATAAATAGATAGATTCATTTATTCCATGACAAGACACAGTTAGTCCAACCCGTATGGGTTTTTTTTGTGGAAGTTGCTCAATTTCTTTAGTAGAAGCCCTAGTTTAGTGTTTTAACGATTATATATAACACACTGTTTACTGTAAAATAGTTCAGAATCTGTGCCAACAACCCACTGTGAGCAGAACAGACATTCAATTCATTGCTACGCTCTGTCTGCAGTCGTTCTGTGCCTTTCCTTTCACACTTACGAGATTTACAGAGCGAATGGTTGCTGTCAGAATATTGTCAGAGCGTTTTTTATGTTTTTTTTTTTTTACAAATAAAAACCAAATTGTATATTATTGTTCCCCGCCACAGTGTCGAAGCGCATGATCCGGCCGCTTACGGTGTGCGTGTGGCTGGTCTACCTGTACTTCTTCTGGAAGATCGGCGACCCCTTCCCCATACTCAGCCCCAAGCAGGTGAGACCTCCACAATAATGTATGTTCTTGTGGCGACATCTATCGTCCTCGCCACAAACTTTCTGGGGTCGTACGCCAACCATCAATGGTTGGACTACGCACGGTCCCCAGGATTACTGCCTCGGCTGGCGGAGGTACCTCCCTTTTCGTCCAAAGAGTGAAAACACACAGTTCCTACATTCTCGTACGGAGTTTCATAAATTGATTATTTAACTGAACTGGTGAGCTTTTGCACAGATCTCTAAATGCTTTTGTTCAAAAATCGGGATTTCAAAATAGTATTTATGCATAGATTTATATAAAAAATATTCATTTTAATTGGCGTGATAAACGCTACTTTTTTCGGAGAGTGAAGCGGTTTCATAAAACTACTAGCATGGTACAAGATAAACTTGCTGAAACATAGAATGAAATCGCCTAAGTTCAGTATAGTATACATGTTGCCAATGCACGCTGGTAACTTGCAGCCAGGGAAAGCGCCATTATTATATTTGCTTCCTTTCGTTACTTTTATTAGAATCGGCATCGGCTCACCTGATGGTAAATTATGAGATTACTTTCAGTAGGCTTACCAAGTTTCCACAACGTAATAGGAATGGCGTTACTCATGTTATGCCTTACATCAATGCTTTTAACACTGATTTTACTATGTGCTCCAAGGCCAGTCAGGCCAGTCTAACCTCCGCCCCCCGCGCAGGGCATTCTGTCTATCGAGCAGGGCGTGTCGCGCATCGGCGTCATCGGCGTCACCGTGATGGCGCTGCTGTCCGGCTTCGGCGCCGTCAACTACCCCTACACCTCCATGGCCATCTTCATCAGGTGACAACACCGCTCAATCGACTGGCGCAATACCGAGTGTAGGACGCCATTGAATGAATGAATGAATGTAAACACTTTATTGACATTCTTTTGGCTATGGTGGTAATATGATGTGCGGAACGTTGCTTCTGACAGCTGCCTACGCACGTTTTTTTTTAAATCTGGACTTGGCCCCGTGTGGAGTACCCATGGCCTAACCTTCCGAGGTATGGGGAGACATCCGTGCCCCTGCAGTGGGGACGATAGGGGTTGTAACACAATTTGTAAGCCATTAGCATAATCTCACCTGATGGTAAGTGATGATGATGCCGAAGATGGAAGCGGGCTCACCAAGATTCCCCAACGCAATCTTATCTCCTTGCCGTAATATATCAATGCTGTTAACATAAACTGTTGAGTCAACGTTAGTATTTAATAAAACGAGCAAAATTCACTCGCACTCGTAGAGATGAACCATCAACCTGACAGAGGAACCCCTTTCTCCATTATCCTACCCTTGTCGTCACAATAACCTACCGCCACCGCCTGCAGGCCGGTGACGGATGCAGACGTGCTCTCGATAGAGAAGAAGCTTCTTCAGACGATGGACATGATCCTGGTGAAGAAGAAGCGCATTGCGCTGGCGGAGGCGGGGGGGCGCGCGCCGGGGGGAGGAGGGGGCGGCTTCTGGACCAGTCTGCTAGCCAGCGTGGGCGGCAGCCAGCACGAGAGTGAGTTTTTAATCCACAATTGGGTTCAAAAGTAAATGCAGCCGGCAGGAGCAGGCGCGAATGTCTCGAAGAGTAGCAGACTGTAGCCAGCAGTCGGCTACCGTCGCGCCTGCCTTCGTCCGGACACATCGCGGACTATTCCACTCAAACGCGAATTTTCAAAACTAATGCGCGAATAACACGTGTGTGTTGGTTCGATTCAGTGATGGGTCTATTGGGCAGCAGGCGAGGCCGCAGTGCGCGCGGTGCAGTGCGCGCTGGGGGGGGGGGGAGGGGCTGCGATATGTCCGGGCGGTGGGTAGGTTTACTCTTGAACTCGGTGGTTTGACCCACTAATCTGGGTCCACTGGGTAATGTTGCGTGCGGAGCCGAGCCGGCTACAGTCTGCCGCTTCTCTCTCTTGCAACTGTCTTGAGTTGCGAGTGTCAGACTGTAGTCAGTAGCGTTTCCTCTTGAACCTGGTAGTTCGACATACTGATGGGTTCCTTGCGGCAGCAGGCGCGGCCGCATTGCGCGTGGAGCTGTGATATGTCTGGGTGGTGGGTAGGCGCGAGTGTCTCGAAGAGCGTCAGACTTTAGCTGCCTTTACTCGTGGACACGATGGTTCGATCCATTGAACCTACCATGGGTAACATTACGTTGAGGCGCTTTACGCGTGGAGATATCCGCACTAGAAGGGCTGGTGCGCGCGCTGTTCGTGGAGGCGGCGCCGGCGCGCAGGGACGCAGGTTGCAGTCTGTCACTCCTAGACAGTTGCGAGTGTCTTGAGGAGTGGCAGACCTTACTCGTGGACTTATCGATGGGTCCATTCGACGGCTACAGTTTGTCAATCCTCAGGACACTTGCGAGTGTCTGAGTGGCAAACTTTACTTTTGAACCCGGCGGTTCGACCCACTGACGGGTCCATTGCGTTCGCCAGGCGAGGCGGGGCTGCGCGCGGAGCTGGGCGCGCTGGAGGGGCTGGCGCGCGCGCTGTTCGTGGAGGCGGCGGCGGCGCGCGCGGCCCGCTCCCGCGCCCGCTGGACGCGCACGTGGCAAGGCCGCTACTTCAACTGCCTCGGCTACTTCTTCTCGCTCTACTGCCTGTGGAAGATCTTCATCGTGAGTACTGCGCCGCTTGCAGAATTGTTTGTGTATGTTCGCTATCGATTTATTGTTATGATTTTGAGATACTCCACTGTTTATGGTCGGTTGTTAATGTTAATATCAGATATGCCATTATCCATTCCGATTCAATATTTCTATTTGCAAACCTTAATATGTGAAATAAAACTTTCGTTCGGTTTGTTTATTCACTTTTTTGTTAGTTTACTTGTATGTACACTCGCCTGTATTAATAGGGTCAGCCAAGAAGGCTTATAATCGCTTACACATATTTATTCTTATTTACTCACACATACAAGAATGCTTTTCTGTTTAGGAAAATTCTACCTTCAGTCAATGAGTTTAAACTCAAAGTCGAATATAACACTTACTTAGTGACCTCTATGTAATATAAAGAGAACTGCTTTGAAGTGAACAAATACTGTCTGGCTGGAGGATTATTTAAAAATTGGCGATACTAAATTCCCTCAGACAACATAAAATATTGACTTGACCACTAGCGCCACTGTCTTCGAAGCATATAACTAACTTTATGTGGCACTAGCGTAGCCAAACGTAGCGGTATTTCATCCTAGAAGTTTGCTGCGATTGTAGCCTTGTGGTTACCGTTTCTGCGTTCGCGTCAGCGATGCTAGGTTCGGATCTTTCTATGAGTTAAAAAAAATTGTTTTTTTTTGTAAAACATAACAGCTACCAAATATCATGTATCATTTTAATACTGATATGATAATTTATATTATATATAAATTAAGATATATATAAACGAAATAAAAACAAAACTTTGAATAAATATTAATTAATTATCCTGATTTACATTTTTTTGGGATAATTTATTATCATAATCATATAATTACTTACTAATTACTACGATTAATGTCTTAAGGTTAAGCTTAATTATTCGTTTTCGTGATGAAAAGATTATTGAAGCTAGACCTTAAGAACACCAAAACTTAATATAAATTTTAAAACCAAAAACTACTATAACATGTATAATAAGCTGAAAAATAATTCTATTGAAAGATGACAGAAAATAGTTTAAAATTAAACAAATATAGGGTGCTTCTAAAATATATGCCACGGCTGAAATGGGAGAAAGTATCACGTATAGTGATCACGAAAATGAGACATTCATGTCCGGAAACTGTTCTTTTTTTTTCCATACAAAAAAATAACAATCATAAAAATAAATTGCTTTACTTTATTAAGCCATCCCGTAATGTGTTGAATGAAACCAGGCGCGCGAAAACATGCTTAAACGCTCCGACGTTGCTGCTAGACATCAAACAAATTCGGCACTTGTGTCGTGCTACAAAAGGCTTTGATCTGTCCGCATCCTTTCGCATACTCACTCGGGAGCGGGGCGCAACCCGGCGGGCGGGGGCGGTTAGCGCCCGCGCGCCCTTCGTACAGGTCAGCGGTCAGTCAGTTCGCTATGCGCAGCGGTGACGCGCAGGCGTGACGCGAACGTTTTGCACCGCCTGCGCCCCCATCCGCGAGTGAGATAACGATGTCACCCAGACGTACATACGAATCAAGAGTATCTTGAAATGATACTCTGCTACCGCGATACCCTCTGATCGCGAGTGCAATAACATCCCTGTGCATGCCGTAAACCTGTATGAGCAAAGTTTTGGTGTAAGAGTCAGCCACCAGTGTTGTGTTGTGTCATCATCATAAACCGAAAAACGTCCACTGCTGGACTAAGGCCTCCCCCAAGGATTTCCACATCGACCGGTTCTGTGCGGCTCGCATCCAGCGGCTTCCCGCAACCTTCACCAGGTCTTCGTCGGTCCACCGAGTCGGGGGCCTGCCCACACTGCGTATTCCAGTGCGCAGTCACCACTCGAGAACTTTACTGTGTTGTAAAACTGATGTAAAACTTTGTTGTGTTGTGAAATAGCTTGTAAATAATGTGATTGACACTCTACTACCGCGAGTGCAAATAACATCCCTGCGTTTGCCGTAGACCCGTATGAACAGAGGTTTGGTGTGAGTCAGCCAGCCACCAGTGTTGTGTTGTGCAAATCCTTGTAAATAAGGTGATGAACTTAGAAACATGCCAAGTTACTTACTGTAATACACGTTCTTTTTAATTTTACGCATCTACTCTTGATGCCTTACCTACCTAAACTTTTTACAGATACATTACATACAAGTACGTAATTTAACAGTCCAAAGCCTGTCAAAGTGCGATGGTAAGTTTATCACCTTGTTACGTGAATAAGCCGTTTTAATAACTGGTAAGTTTGTTTATTCTTCTCTACATTTAATTAAAAAAAAATAAAGAAGCGGTCGTGGCTCAGTGCTGCTTGTGTGGTCGCGTCGATCACGCAGGTTAACTGACTACAGACACGGTCATAACCTAGATAGGTTTGACTGTTAGTGGCATTTATCTCGACCGTTTCCGTGCTTCGCAAGGCACGTTAAGCCGTGGGTGCCGGCTGCTATAGCTAGATGGCAGTCGTTAAGCCCTGTCGGAGGCCTTATAAGCGGCTTGAAAACTTCTGACACTGGGGTTGGCCACTAGCCCCACAACCTCCACCAATCCGGACTTGGCCCCCGCGTGTGGAGTATGGCCTCACCTTCCCAATATATGGGAAGAGACCCGTGCCCCTGCAGTGGGGACGTAATGGGTTGTTAACACATTTAATTTAAAGACAATCAGCTGTTCACTAAATTAACCTGTAAAAAGAGATACCTACGAGCGTGCGTTGCTTTCATTCAGTGAAATGACATCGAGTTCATTCATGACTTCATGACGGAGCGTACGTACTTGACGGACCGTATTGTGCGAAATTGAATCAAAGTAAAAAAAAATTGTTTAGTCTCCCAAATCAATTTAACGACTCCGGGGCACGAATTTTTTTTACTATTGTAATCTATATGCATGACTCTTACTCCCATTGCAGCGGTGGCATATATTTTGGAAGCACCTTATATATAGAAAACTAATATTTTGCATAACCACCATTATTTTCTATAATAGATAATAAACGCCGCAGCGTTTATTATAGAACTGACGATACTGGAACAAATATCTTAATTCTTCCCACACTTGCTGACAGTGCGATGAATATTCTCTGGAAATGTTAGCCTATTTGTGCTCATCGATTAAGCTGGGTTTCTTTGTATTCCTTGCTTATGTAGGGCTCGCCGAACGGTATCCACCGAGGTATCAAATCTTACGGCAAAGTCGTTAGTTGTTAGTCGTTAGTCGTTAGTAATTAGACATAATACGCGAGCGGCCACTTCGCGGTCGAGTTATTAACGTTACCCTCCTGTTTGTAACGTGTTATCTAACGTTTCAAAGTCCTCCACTAAAACAATAAATACCTGATTAAAATTGGTATTGGTATATTTAAAAAATTTTAAACGAGTACACAAAACATATAAAATAAGTAGGTAGCTATACAAAATAGTAATTAAAATACTTACACTCACGCTTAGATTAGTCGCATTCATAATTTGAGATATATTATATCCTATATTGTGCAATGCAACAATACGATGCTTCTCCTCCAAACTTATATTATTACTCATTTTAAAAATAAAACACAGTAATATTAAACCAAAATGTAAAAGACAGGAACAGCTGACTATTAAAAACACACCGGCAGCCAGCACCCTCAATAATAGCGAACTTACAACGACAAATTGCAAAATCATTCCGAAACTAACTTCACTGCAGTCAAGATCACTTTCAAATTGTTGCTGGTATAAAATAAAAATGGATTCTATAAAATGAAAAACTTAAAAAAACTAACTCCTATTTAATACTAAACCTCGAGGATTCGAACCATCGTCGTCGGCTCGCTTATCTCTGCTGTTCTAACCGTGGAAGCTATGAAAAACTTAAAAAAACTAACTCCTATTTATTACTAAGCCTCGAGGATTCGAACTACCGTCGACTCGCTTATATCTGCTGTTCTAACCGTTGGAGCTATGAAGCTTGCGTCTGATATAGTGAAATTGAAGATATTACTCGGTTTATATAGTTATCTATCATATCAACAAGCTGCGTCATTTTATGTCAATGTGTGAGTATACATATCTACAGCGGGCGATGCGCAAGCAACTCGTTTTCTTTTAACTGACCCTAGTTTTGCGGTTGACCGTACCTGTGTGTTTCTTTAATAAATAAAGTCCAAGGCCACGTTGCGACTTAGCGACACTATCGATGCGTTCTCCGAAATAGTTCAAGTGTTCTTAAGTAATATAAAATCGTGAACTTCTCTGTTATTCTCTGTAATTTGATACCCGACAAAATTACTACGAAAATGTGTGTGTGTCTATAAGTCATCGCTTTATGCTGATTTATGTTGTCATGTATATTTTAGTTTGAGTTGAATTATTTTTATTTTGTTTATGAGTTAAAACCTCCGTTTAAATTTCCAGAAGAGTTTTTTTACACGATCTATATTAATAATCTTGCATCATACTAGTGTAATCATACGAAATCTGTTTAGTAGTCTCTTTAAAATCTCGAACTACAATAACAGACACTTACAAGTCAATCCGATGTTCACACTTTTGTGAAACCCAGTAAACATAAACATTTCATTTCGTTCAGTCGACAATCAACATAGTATTCGACCGCGTGGGCAAGAAGGACCCGGTGACGCGGGGGCTGGAGCTGGCGGGCCAGCGGCTCGGCCTGGACATAGACGTGGCGTTCTGGTCGCAGCACGTGTCCTTCATCCTGGTGGGCGCCATCGTCACCACCAGCATCCGCGCTGCTGCTCACGCTCACCAAGGTAGGCTGTGGCTGACGAAACGGGCTTACCATCATCAGCCGAAAGACGTCCACTGCTGGACAAAGACTTCCTCCAAGTATTTCCACGGCGACCGGGCCGACGCTGCCCGCATCCAGCGATTTCCTGCAACCTTCACCAGGTCATCGGTCCACCGAGTGGGAGGCCTGCCAACACTGCGTCTTCGTATTTTATTGTGTTAGATAGCAAAAGGCTGACAGCCCATCAGATGGAAGCTACCGCCGCCAATGAGCATCTGTAACCCCCCCCCCCCCCCCCCAGACAGTTATCAGTGCCATGCCGATCCTTGAGAGCTAAGATGCAATGCCTCTTACGCCGGTAATCGCACGGGTGCTTGGCGGCAAGTATCGAGCGAGCAGTGATACCCATCCAGTCAGACTTTGTATATTAAAGTCCTGCCACTAGAATAAAGTTAAGATTATTATTCCAGTATAAATGATTTAAAAGAAGTCTTCTGAATAAACTGAATTGAATTAATGCCGTAGTAGTCTGCTTTCAGTGGCGTAGCGTGGGTTTTCGCTGCCCGGGGCCGAACGAAAATTTGCCGCCCCTTTCTATTTTCATCATTAGTAAATAAAAAAAAACTAATAAATAAGCCAAATTCTGTAATGAATAAAAAAATTACTCTTCGTTTTTTTTAAAGCTAAATCTTTTATAATATAATCGATGTGTTTGTCATGTTCGATTGATAATATAGCTGAATTGGAAATCCGTAATATTAATTAACCCTGCCGAACATCGAACCTGCAACCTCCTGATGTGAAGCGACCGTATTATATACTTCTGTGACCGCTCGCTCACAAACATACATAATTTATGAAATATAAGCGCGAGCGAAGCGAGCGCGAAATTTTTTTTGATATCTAAAAATTGTTAAACCAACAAAAACCCTTTTACTTGGAGCGCTCAGCGCCATTTCAGTTAGGGTAGGTACCCCACCTACCAGGGTGCTTGGCGGGGGCGCTCGATGCCCTGTGTCTGCGCACGGGTGGCACGACCCAAATTCCGGCCCTGTGCAAAATAGTAACTTTGCGCTGTTGCTGACTTGCTGTACGGGTTTCATTCTTCATACGATAAAATTTGTTTTCATAACGTTTAAGCTACGTTAAATGTTTAGTATTGTTAATACTGAAAAAAGTACAAATTCACCCTAAACGTGACACTTAGAGGCGAAAATTTAAAAAATGTAGGACTTTTTCCCTATTTCCGGAAAAACCAAGTCGTTTTTTTAAATTAACTTTAGACTATCAGGTAAGTTTAGACTATCAGAGGAACGGAACGTAACGTCGACGAGTAAACACCTCTCTACCTTTGCTCCGCTTATTTAATGAATTTTTAAGTGCAAAAAGCAAATTATCTTTAGTAAAATTTATACTAAAATAAAGCTAAAGTTATGAGCATTTTAATTGTGTGATAAATTCCGTGATACGAAAAGTGATTTAAGCGTATTTAAACAATTTAGTGGTGTACAAATAATTGTAACGGCTTGGCTTAGTGATACGCGTCAGTCGGGTCTCCTGATCGTCTGTCAACCAATCAGCTGACTTTGTGTTAAGCGTCATCTGTTCGTTGCAACTATTGGAATTTGTGTCCTAATATCAGTGAAATAAGAGTGAATTAACTATGGAATCACTGAATAACGGCTGCGCTGGGTGTTTGAAATCGATTGAAGATAGAAATTTTTTAACCTGTTGCAAATGTAAAAATCGGTATGATCTCGAATGTGCTAATGTATCGGAGGGGCGTTTTTATAATACCATGACAACTGAACATAAAAATGCGTGGAAATGTAACCTATGCAGAGGGCATGAGTCTAAAACCGACAGTTCTAACACGCCAGTTCCTGATGGCAGAGAAAACGTCAATTTACGACGAGGAGCAAGTGTCAGTATTTGTAAGACACCAGAGGAACAGCTGTTTGAAAATGTAAACAACAAGCAGCCTCTGCTAAGGGATGCCTCAGCATTGGCACCTTCAGGAGGTTTGACGGATGCTCAGGCGCTAGTAGTTGAGATCCGTCTTTTTCGTCAGGAAATGCAGTCTATGCGGCTTCAGATGCAGGAGTTGAACATGTCAGTGTCGAGTCTTGTTAAAAGGATTGACAGCTGCGACAAAAGAGTCGATGAAATAAGTGCTCGAATGGACGCTGTTGAACGCCGCGCGGAGGAACGAGCTAACCTACTGCAGCCGGAGGTATCGCTGGCTGAAACAGTTGCACAGTTGAAGTCAGAACTCAACGACCGAGATCAAGATATGCTCTTAAATGACCTCGAATTGTCATGCGTGCCGGAACAAAAAGGCGAAAACGTTCATCACGTTGTCATCACCTTGGGTCAGAAACTAGGGGTCACGCTCACTGAACTCGACATTGTCACCGCAACTCGAGTAGGCCGAGTGCCGGAATCAAGTGAGAAAGCGCCCCCAGCGGCGATGGCAACGCGCCCCCGCCTCATTGTAGTGCGATTAGCGCGGCGTGCCGTGCGAGACCAGCTTCTACAAGCGGCACGCGTGCGCCGCGGCGCCACCACCGAAAATACCGGCCTTCCAGGGTCCTCTCGAAGGTTTTACGTGAACGAACGACTGACCCGGGTGAACCGTCAGCTGTTTAGCAAAGCCCGAGAGTTGAAAGACCAGTACAACTGGCGATACGCTTGGACAAAGGATGGCAGGGTCTACGTTCGAAAGAGCCAAGGTCAAGATGCTCCTCGTCATCGTATTCGGACAGAGTTGGATCTACAACGTGTTTTTGGATCAACTCCTATTTGAACATTTATATATATACAAGGCTTATGTAACTAAAACATCACATTATGAAAAGTGTATAAAATTATTATTATTTTTTTGCTCAGACAATGTAATAAATGTGTATGTGATGTTCCTGACCAATAGGGTCCTTAGTTCATACATACTTTTATTTGTGAAACTTTGGTTAATGCTTTCACTACTATCACTTGTCAATTTGATAACGCAATCATGTCATTTTACCTCTAAGATTACAACCTCAAAATGTGTACTTACCGATCTATCGCTCGTTTTGATTCCCTTGCAGTGTATTGCAGTAGTACCTATTTCCAGTTATGTATATGCACTTTTTATCACTATTAAAAAATATAACTTTCGTTGCCTCTCATCACACGCATACACTTCAGTAATGACACACAACACAAACATCTCTATACACATAGTAGATTACAATCTACAATCAAAATGTACTGTGTACACGCAGCCTCAAAAAGTACATCAGAATGTCGAAGCTATAGAACCTATTTATACTGATCTGACAATCTATATTGTCTTATTAAATACGCCGTTCACTATACTCAGTACAATTTATCCTAACATTCAAAGGTTGTTTACTGTCAGTGTGGTAATAATACTATATTTATCTCGCCACAGGTTCTCCTAAAACACAATTTATAAAGTTAGCGCTGTATAACGCGGGGTCACTGGGGACGGGTCATGATGATTTTGTTATAGCGATGAATAGTTTTGATCCCGATATTGTAGCAATTAACGAGACCTGGTTACGCGCAGGGCAGGAACACCGCGCGCCTGTCGTTCCCGGCTACCGGTTACGTAATGCACCGCGGCCGAGAAGCATGCGCAGAGGTCGAGGAGGTGGTGTTGCATTTTTTATCAAGAACGGCGTCCGCGCACGTCCCGCCCCCCACCCCGCCGCTCCCATAGAACAATTATGGTTTTCTATGACAGTAAACGGCAAGAGTTTTATAATAGGAACTGCATATCGTCCTAACTGGATAAATATTGATAGCTTTTTGGATGCTTTGACCGACTCAATTGTTCATTTTTCTAAGTTTGATTATTTAATTTTAATGGGAGATTTTAATATTAATTTGCTGGACATTACTAATGAGAAAACAATTAAATTTGTCAATTTCTTACGCTGTATGAGTTTGGAACAGGTTGTAACTGAGCCTACTCATATTTCAACTGATAACCACACTTTAATTGATGTCGTATGTACTAATACATCGGTTCGAAATATATCAGTAAATAATATTACTGGTTCTCTGGGTCATGCTATGATTAATTTCGAATTATGTGTTAAAAGAAACAAGATACCCTCAAAAATGTTTTCTTATCGACCTATTAAGGACATATTTTTAAATGACTTTAATAGGGATCTTGATTTGTTGGATTGGGATTCTGTGACAACCCTGCATTCAGTAGACAGTATGGTTAACCTTTTCAATAGCTTAGTTACAACTCTCTTTGATAAACATGCGCCGTTAAAAATGATAAAAACGAAGTCTTTGCATTCTTTCCCTTGGATAACGGATACCATTAAGGAAATGATAGATTTGAGAAATAATGCTCACAAAAAATATCGTCAGTTAAAAACAGACAGTAGTAAACAATACTATAATGATTTCAAGAAACTAGTTACTAATAGTATATTTAATGAAAAACGTGCTTACTATAATCATCACATTAATAATAATCAGAATAATTCCCAGATTTTATGGAAGAATTTGAAAAAAACAATTTTAATTGATAATGATAAAAATCACTTCCTTCCCGACCTTTTTACTGACGCTAATATAATTAATAATCATTTTCTCGATATACCTGGCGAGAACACGGTGCCTTTATCGGAATTAACCTTCTTTGAATTTCATCGATTTGGCAGAAAGGTTTTCACTTTGAGAACAGTAGAAGAAAGTGAAATAGCCAAATATATTTTGTCCATTTCAACAAATGCTATGGGGGCAGACGGCATTAGTAAAGATATGATTTTACTGACACTTCCAAAAACTTTAAAGGTGATTACACACATTATAAATCACTCAATCTTATCAGGTGTGGTTCCAGGCATTTGGAAATCTGCTGTAGTTACTCCATTACCTAAAGTTGATAATCCAGTCACACTAAAAGATCTTAGACCGATTAGCATATTGCCTTTTTTATCAAAGCTCCTGGAGAAAACAATTTATACCCAATTATGTGAATTTGTGGAAAGTAATAACATCTTGCCTCCATTGCAGTCGGGTTTTCGTAAAGGCATGGGCACAGTTACTGCGCTACTTGATGTTGTGGACAACATTCTTGCTGAACAGGACGTTGGAAATGGCACTGCTTTGGTTCTACTCGACTTCTCTCGTGCCTTCGAAAGTTTAAATACATCTTTACTCCTATCTAAATTGGCTTACTATGGTGTAGATTATAAAGCTCTTGCTTGGTTTAATAGTTACCTAAGTAATCGTTCCCAAATGGTAAAATTAGTGAATGAAGATGGCAGTTCATCTATGTCAGACCCAAAAACTGTAAATCGTGGAGTTCCTCAAGGCTCAATACTTGGACCTCTTCTTTTCATAATTTACAGTGCTGATATTACTAGAGCTATTAAGCATTGCCGTTTTCATCTCTACGCTGACGATGTTCAATTGTACGTATCTGCTCGTCCTTCTGAATTTCATACTGTACTTTCGAAACTGAACGAGGACCTTGACAGTGTGGCTTTCTGGTCAAATAGAAATGGATTGTTGCTTAACTCGTCTAAAACGAAATACATGATTCTTGGCTCAAAACATCAAATTTCTAAAATTCTAAATACTACACTAGTTATTAAAATCCATGATCAGTTAATAGAACGGGTCGATGAGGCTAGAAACCTAGGTATTATTATCGATAGCTGTTTGCGCTTCGAGTCTCACATAGTGAGTCTAGTTAAATCTTGCTTTTATCGGCTAAAAGTTCTTTATCGCATTCGCAATCTGCTCTCTGAAAAGATAAGGGTCACACTGTGTGAGTCTTTGATTCTGTCTAGGCTAAACTATGGAGATCTTGTATATGGCCCGCGACTCCTAGCTAAAACTCGTCGTCTGGTTCAGCGCATCCAAAATGCTTGCTGCCGTTTTTGTTTTTGTATACCCCCCCGTACTCATATTACTCCATATCTCAACAAAGCATCAATGCTAAATATGTCTTCTAGAAGACATCTACATCTTGCTACCCTTTTGTTTGATGTTGTTAAATATAAAAAACCAGAATATCTGTACTCAAAGTTAAAGTTTTGTTCACTGCTTGACAGATATGGTACTAGGTCTTCTCGCCGGCCACTTGAGGGTCACCTACACAAAACTGTGGCATTCACTGGCAGTTTCCGCTACCTAGCCACCAAATGTTGGAATAATATACCACCACCTTTTCAACTGTTGACGTCTAAATTTAGTTTTAAAAAACATTTAAAGAGTTTTCTCTTAGAGAAACAAAAAGTAGGTATTCCCAGTGGCTATTCGGTGGCGGATTTTGCAGTGTAATGCTACTTATGTCTGGAAGGTACAATACAATACACTTCTTTAAAATACGATTTCTAAGTTTAACACCTACACACACTCACGCCTCTTTTCATCTTGTCATACACACTTTTACAATAACTCACACACTGCTAATTACGTACAGTTGCACACTTTCTTTCTTTCTTTTTAAATTATTGTTATTAATGTTAGTTTACTCGTTTTTTATATTTTTTCATTATTGTCACAGTCCTCGGGTTGTGGCAGAATACCAGTGTATTGCTCGAAAGAGCAAATCACACACTGAGTCACGGCCCTTTTGTACTACTGCAACACACACATATTTTTAAGTATTGTTTTATTTTTATTTTATTGTGTGTACTGATGTAATACTTAATATGTGTGTTTGTAGTAACAAATAAATGAGTTATCTATCTATCTATCTATCTATCAGGTGGGACGTTAGACAAGTTATCTGCCATAGCAATTTGATTCACCCTTCTGGGACATCCTGTATGACTTTGAATATTTTTTTATCATATATTTCGATCGCTTAAGCCGTCCTCCTGGATGTGCCTCGAGTCCTTAGGTCATTTTTAATTAATTTCAGTATAGAGAAGCTTCTTTCAAAACTAGTATTGCTAATGGCAGCTGTTAAACATTTTCTTAACATTATGATAATATTTGGTAAACCCTCTTCAAGTTTATAATATATTATATTAAGCCCCGTGAACCAGGCATAATTATGTAGCTCTTTTTTAAAGTCTGGATCTGTTGCAGCTACAAAAGTACGAAGACGTAGGCACACGCTCAAGTTTGTAATCTTCTCTATTAATATCTTGAGGAGCGTGATCTAAGTGCAGTTCATCGACGCCTAATAACACTAGGTAAAAAAAATGCGGCGCTTACCGCCCCTATCCATGTGCCGCCCGCCGCCCCTAACCATGTGCCGCCCGGGGCCATGGCCCCCCCGGCCCCCCCCACGCTACGCCACTGTCTGCTTTCATTTTGATGTGAACTTGCTCTAGTTTACTCATAGATATTTTTAACCTGTGACAATCAGTAATTACATAATATCATCATCATCGGTCACAATACTTCTACTGCTGGATAAAGGCCTCCCCCAAGGATTTCCATGACGACCGGTCTTGCACTGCTAAACATAAAAAAGTCTTAAAAAATCCTGCTTTGAGCAGCGGGAGTTTCGTTAAATTCCACTACTATATTTTTGAGATATAACGAACCAAAATCGACAAACCTTTTCATCGCTGAAGGAAATGTCCACACAAATCTTTTTGGATGATATTTTTTGCTTTTTATTTTTGCTGTCTGTCAATAAACGTCTTTAACTGATACGTGCATTTTATATATTTTATCCGTTTCTTTCCCTGGCAGTTCTTCTACAAGATCTCCTCCTCCAAATCTTCAAACATCATCGTGCTGGTGCTGGCGCAGATCATGGGCATGTACTTCTGCTCGTCCGTGCTGCTCATGCGCATGAACATGCCGCCCGAGTACCGCTCCATCGTCACGCAGGTACCGCCCAGGGTCACGCAGGTACCGCTATCGTCACGCAGATACATCCCAGTGTCACGCAGGTACCGCTGTAGTAGCACAGGTACCGCCCAGTGTCACGTAGGTACCGCCTAGTGTCACACAGGTACCGCAAGTCACGCAGGTACCGCTGTAGTAGCACAGGTACCGCCCAGTGTCACGCAGGTACCGCCTAGTGTCACACAGGTACCGCAAGTAACACAGGTACCGCTATAGTCACGCAGGTATCGCTATCGTCACGCAGGTATCACTATAGTCATGCAGGTACCGCTACAGAGTGATGTCACGCCGCGCAGGTACCGTCCAATGACACACAGGTAATGCCATCGTTAAAAAATAAGGCCGTACAAGATTTTTCTCTGCGTAAGTCCAACGTGCACTGGGCAGTTTTTTTATTTGGTGTTCGTTTTATAAATATCGTGGCCAGATTATGAATTTCTTTTTTTTATATAAGTGTTTCTTACTAAAACATAGACTAAGTTTCTGCAACTAACAAAAATGGATCTATGGTCTGAAAATAAATGATCGAGAAGCTCCGATAAAGTAGAATCGCCTCGCGGAACTCCTTCATGCGGCGACGCCAGTAACTTAACCTTGAGTTTATTTTGGAGCTCCTCAACAATATACATATATGGCCAGTCATTTCGTGATCTGTCCAATCCTACGATCTGGTCACGACATATTATGTATACAATTGTAACAAAAGGTGTGGAATTACTTTAAGGTGGGCTACTACTGGCTTCTACTCAATAAATTGAACAACTTTTGTTCTACAACTTTTTTGAAATCGCAAAAAAAATAAGACTTTTCATACAAACTTGGGTCGCCAGCTGATCGACTTGTTTTTTTATGGCAAAGGTGGCAAACGAGCAGACGGATCACCTGATGGTAAGCGATTACCGCCGCCCATAGACACCCGCAACACCAGAGGAGTCACGAGTGCGTTGCCGACCTTTAATAAAAATATTAAAAGTTTTTTTTGCGATTTCAACAAAGTTGTAGAACAAAAGTTGTTCAGTTTGATGAGTAGAAGCCCACCTTCGAGTATTACCACACAGTTTTGCTACACCCTGTATAAATGTACTGAGTCGTTTCATCACTCGTGTGACTGGCCGTCGCAGGTGCTGGGCGAGCTGCAGTTCAACTTCTACCACCGCTGGTTCGACGTCATCTTCCTCGTCAGCGCGCTCACCAGCATCTTCACGCTGTACCTGGCGCACAAGCAGCCCGCCGTCAGCTAGACCCCCCCCCCACCCCCCACTCCCCGTACTCCCACTCCCCGTACTCCCACTCCCACTCCGCTCACGCTAGCCGCTCGCGGGGAGCGAAAATGCGGCGCTGTGATTGGGGAATCCAAGGACACGTTATAACTGTCAATTTTTATCAGTAAGAACCATGTAACTTGAACTCTGTGTTATAATTATAACTATTATAATACGAGCAATTACTAAGATCTGCGCGGGTCTGACTCTTGGTCGATACTGAAGTTGCGTGTAGTTTCCAAGTGGCCGGCTGCCCTGTGTATGCGGTATCTATAGGGGTGATCTGATTTAGAAACTGCTATTATCACTCGTAGAACAGATGGCCGTTGGGGCAGTAAAGTTCTCGAATGGCGACCGCGCACCGGAAGGCGCAGTGTGGGCAGGCCCCCGACTCGGTGGACCGACGACCTGGTAAAGGTTGCAGGAAGCCGCTGGATGCGAGCCGCACAGGACCGGTCGGTGTGGAAATCCTTGGGGGAGGCCTTTGTCCAGCAGTGGACGTCTTTCGGCTGATATATAGATAGATAGATTATCAGGACTTAGTGAATGAAATAAAAACTTTGATTTTGGTAAAGATAAAAAGATAAAGATAATTTGTTTGTCAAAAAACATGAGTAAAATTGAAAGTTGAGTATTCTATCATATTTAAGTATGAGTGTAGTGCCTATTAATGAGACTAAACAAGTTTCCCTATTTAGTTCAACAATATTAGTTATTCTTGGTACTTTGCATTTTCAGTTTAGAACCAAAAAGTTATCTCTGTAAAAAATACATTTCTAAATAATACCTTATATTGTACAGTAAGATGTCTACTAGTTTGTTAAATCCGTTAGGCTAATAAATACCGACCAGAAACGTCTACTAACTCGATAGCTCAGTGGTTAGCGCTCTTATTTGATCTTTATTTATTGTATCTATTATAAAGCCATATCAGTCTCTGGTTCTCATAATACAATGCAATATATCCTTTTTTTGTCCAGCTAGAATTCATAAGGACAGAAGTAAGTACAACTATTATATTAGACTGATACATTACACGACTATATAAATCTATTTTTTTTAGATCCCTACTCTAGGTGTAAATGTTGTTACTAGTGAGTTGTTAGCTGTAAGCTGTAAGTAACCGGCGAGACTGCGAGATCTCTGTGTACAAACACAATAAAGTTGTTAACTTTTTAACACTTGTTTCATTATTAGGGCTCCGTACCTCAAAAGGAAAAAAGGACCCCTTATAGGATCACTTCGTTGTCCGTCCGTCTATCCGTCCGTCTGTCTGTCTGTCTGTCTGTCACAACCCTTTTTCTCAGGAACGCGTAGACGTATCAAGTTGAAATTTATATCAAATACTCAGGCCTGCAATCCCTTGAAGCTGTGAGAAAATCAAACTTCTATGCCAACGCAATCAAGAGATACGGCCGTTTATGCATGGGAATCAAAACCTATAGGGTACTTCCCGTATACCTAGAATCATGAAATTTGGCAGGAAGCAATTTCTTATAGCACAAGTAAAGGGAAAAGTCCGAAAAGCAAAAATTTTTAGTTACATCACAATTTTTTTGCGTTGGCATAGAAGTTTGATATTTTCACAGCTTCAAGGGATTGCAGGCCTGAGTATTTGATATAGAGTTCAAGACATGTGTAAATATGAATTTATACGGAACCCTCGGCGCGCGAGTCCGACTCGCACTTGGCCGGTTTTTTAGTAGTAAGTCTATTATAATCCGGGAGTTGACTGCATGAAAAATAAATTACGAAATATTATTGACTAAATATCTCTCAATGAAAGTATTGAAAAACTTAATTAATTTCCATTGCATTAGTTTCCAAACCACTATTTTGAACAATGACGTCATCATACAAAATTTCAATTTATTTTGAACAAAATGCCGTTTTTGACATTTGATAAAAAGTAACTCAATTGACTAGCAGTCAACTACCGGTGATTATTTTTTTACACAATACAAAGCCTTCCTAGCAGCTCCTCGGCAGTGCTGTCTCACGAGTCACGACCGTACTTTGGGCGGCTCAAATATGAAGGAGTTTTTTTTGAGTACTAGAAATTATTAACGTTATGTACCGTAGGTGTTTATCAACATGACGGTAACACCGCCGCCTCTCGCTTGAAAACGTAATTACATAAAAAACCATCATAGTTTAAATATAATATTTATTCACATAAAATTATATTACATAAACTATATCGAAGTAGTTAAAAATAGAAAAGTTTTACTTGGAAAGGCCACCTTAAGACTAAGCATTAGTTTAACAATAAATTAACTTAAAACTAATTTCAATTACAGAACTAAAATCATTTCATAATTTACTATAGTTTCCAAAAGTTTTAAATAGGTTTTGATTTGAACTTATTGATTTATCTTACGATAGTTGGAGTGTTACTTGTTTCATATTATTGACAAGATAAAAGTTATATAAAACGACGGATAATGTCTGTCTCTTAATGGGCGTCGTTTTGAAAGTCCGCTACGTAACCGAAGCCATCTATAAGACAAAGTCTCACTGAAACTGAACTCAAGGTTTCATTCTTGCTTATTGAATTAACTATACAATCCTATTTTTAAAGTTTGGTCAATATTTTTCTAAGTTACATACTTTTTTACATCTCTTTCCAACATAACATATACGAACTATAAGGAAAAAGGCCTTTATTTCTTTTTCGTAAAAATAAAGATCTCCAGTTACGTAGCAAATCCACTATGCGTTGAGCAAACATTTCAGACAACCTCTTAGGCGATTGTGTTCTCTCTGCAGTAGGAGATAAGGCCTACTCTCCCATGACGTCCTCGTACTGCTTGCGGAAGCAGTCTCCCACCGGGAAGAAGTCCCAGCAGCGCTGCGTGTACATGTTCCACACGTACGTCTCTTGACCTGCGACACAAAACAACCATTATATAAATAAATAAACGGGTTTTTGCAAAAAAACTCAACAATTACGCCAGTCACCGTAGACATAAAAATCGCGTTAGGTCGCATTGGTTGCAACAGTTCTGAATTTTTGGTATGTTGTTAGGGTTGATAACAGTAGTGTAAAACTAATTTTTCAGCTTCGAAAGACTTGTGCTAACTGCGTGGTGCTCCAAAAACATCGAAATTTTCGGACTTTTTTCAGATTTTGGCTTATAACTTCTAAAAAGTGCATCTTACGAAAAAAGTGATACTACGCACTTATAAGAAGACACAATTCCCATAATTTAAGTGCAATTGCAGCTCTGTAGGTCTAATAGAACCCAAGATACAGCACTTCAAACATTAGCAATTTTCGCTAAAAAGTTCGAAATTGTAGTTTTGCCGCCTTCCGAGCAGAATATCGGCTATAATACTCATTCTACGAGGAAAGTCATTACAGAGAAAGTTAAAGAGCAGTTATTTAGTTTTAATTTAAGTACAAACTGAAGTTTGTATGACCAATAGTTCACTTGTAATCTGGACCAAGCGAAAAATTAAGGAAATCAGATTTTTCAAAAAAGGGAGCCAGACAAATTGCAGGACTTCTGTAAAGGATAAGAAAGACATAAATCGGTGTAAAATAATTTATACTGATATTATAAAACTTAAATTATGTTACTTAGTGATGGCGGGACCTCAGTTGATACCTGCGACAGAAATATACATGAAATATAGAACAAAATGTCAATTAATATTTATTATAATGAATTACAACGAAGGGGTAGGTATGTAATATTAGGTTTACCTTTAATCACTTAGCGACGAAACAATCGTGTTCTTTTGGAAGGTCTAGGTTCATCTGACAGCTCTTCCTGGGGCTCCGGAGACTGCTCTATTGCTTGTTGTAAAGGGGAAGTCGTCGAAGTCGTCCTCTTCATTCAACTCAGTCAAGGCTATGGACGGAGTGTTGAGGCAGGCAGGTCTTCCCCTGACAAACTTTGCAGAAAATATCAGCCCTGTTGTGTTGCAGGAGCATCTTCCTTTTCCGCACCCATTCTTACATCTGCATGTCAGGAATTTCATAAAAACTTGTTACAAATAGTTTAAATACACAGCCCAGAATAGACCTACGAATGGATTACCTTACTTGCATGACAGTAATTTCAACAGGGTTTTCGACGCTGATTTCTTCGTTGATGTCACTAGTGTCAGACCCTACTGGCTCCTTGAGGTGTTGTTGCAATAACTGAATGCGCGAAATGACAACTGTATTCCAGGGGGGATGAAAGCTCTTCTTGAATGAATGATGTTGATGAGAATTTCTCGCAATTGGCACTTTCCTGGAAAAAAACTTTTTTTACGTTGGAGCCTAATCTGTTAAGTAGAGGATGTCGACCTCTGTGCTCTTTACCAGCATAGACTGATAGATTGGGCTCCAACATATAAAATGTTTTTTCCAGCAAAGTGCCAGTTGCGAGAAGTTCTCAACAACATCAAGAAGAGAAGAAAGCTCTGGATCACAGTTGTTCTTTTACGCATTTAGTGGTTGTGACAACACCTCGAGGAGCCAGTAGAGACTGCCACTAGTGACTCAACGAAGAAACCAACGTCGGAATTACTGACTGCAGGTAAGGCAATCCATTCGTAGGTCTGTCCTGGGTCGTGTATTTATGAAACTATTTGTAACATGTTTTTTATGAAATTCCTGTCATGCAGGTGCCAGAATGGGTGCGGAAAAGGAAGATGCTCCTGCAAGATAATAGGGCTGAAACTCTTAGCAAAGTTTGTCAGGGGAAGACCTGCCTGCCTCAACACTCCGTCCATAGCCTTGACTGAGTTGAATGAAGAGGACGAACTTCGACAACCTCCCCTTTACAACAAGCAACAGAGAAGTCTCCGGAGCTCCAGGAAGAGCTGTCAGATGAACCTAGACCTTCCAAAAGAACACGATTGTTTCGTCGCTAAGTGCGTGAAAGTAAACCTAATATTACATACTTACCCCTTCGTTGTAATTCATTATAATAAATATTAATTGCCATTTTGTTCTGGCCGTCGCAGGTGCTGGGCGAGCTGCAGTTCAACTTCTACCACCGCTGGTTCGACGTCATCTTCCTCGTCAGCGCGCTCACCAGCATCTTCACGCTGTACCTGGCGCACAAGCAGCCCGCCGTCAGCTAGACCCCCCCCCCCACCCCCCACTCCCCGTACTCCCACTCCCACTCCGCTCACGCTAGCCGCTCGCGGGGAGCGAAAATGCGGCGCTGTGATTGGGGAATCCAAGGACACGTTATAACTGTCAATTTTTATCAGTAAGAACCATGTAACTTGAACTCTGTGTTATAATTATAACTATTATAATACGAGCAATTACTAAGATCTGCGCGGGTCTGACTCTTGGTCGATACTGAAGTTGCGTGTAGTTTCCAAGTGGCCGGCTGCCCTGTGTATGCGGTATCTATAGGGGTGATCTGATTTAGAAACTGCTATTATCACTCGTAGAACAGATGGCCGTTGGGGCAGTAAAGTTCTCGAATGGCGACCGCGCACCGGAAGGCGCAGTGTGGGCAGGCCCCCGACTCGGTGGACCGACGACCTGGTAAAGGTTGCAGGAAGCCGCTGGATGCGAGCCGCACAGGACCGGTCGGTGTGGAAATCCTTGGGGGAGGCCTTTGTCCAGCAGTGGACGTCTTTCGGCTGATATATAGATAGATAGATTATCAGGACTTAGTGAATGAAATAAAAACTTTGATTTTGGTAAAGATAAAAAGATAAAGATAATTTGTTTGTCAAAAAACATGAGTAAAATTGAAAGTTGAGTATTCTATCATATTTAAGTATGAGTGTAGTGCCTATTAATGAGACTAAACAAGTTTCCCTATTTAGTTCAACAATATTAGTTATTCTTGGTACTTTGCATTTTCAGTTTAGAACCAAAAAGTTATCTCTGTAAAAAATACATTTCTAAATAATACCTTACTAGTTTGTTAAATCCGTTAGGCTAATAAATACCGACCAGAAACGTCTACTAACTCGATAGCTCAGTGGTTAGCGCTCTTATTTGATCTTTATTTATTGTATCTATTATAATTATAAAGCCATATCAGTCTCTGGTTCTCATAATACAATGCAACATATCCTTTGGGGTCCGATGAGTTTTTGTCCAGCTAGAATTCATAAGGACAGAAGTAAGTACAACTATTATATTAGACTGATACATTACACGACTATATAAATCTATTTTTTTTAGATCCCTACTCTAGGTGTAAATGTTGTTACTAGTGAGTTGTTAGCTGTAAGCTGTAAGTAACCGGCGAGACTGCGAGATCTCTGTGTACAAACACAATAAAGTTGTTAACTTTTTAACACTTGTTTCATTATTAGGGCTCCGTACCTCAAAAGGAAAAAAGGACCCCTTATAGGATCACTTCGTTGTCCGTCCGTCTATCCGTCCGTCTGTATGTCTGTCTGTCACAACCCTTTTTCTCAGGAACGCGTAGACGTATCAAGTTGAAATTTATATCAAATACTCAGGCCTGCAATCCCTTGAAGCTGTGAAAAAATCAAACTTCTATGCCAACGCAATCAAGAGATACGGCCGTTTATGCATGGGAATCAAAACCTATAGGGTACTTCCCGTATACCTAGAATCATGAAATTTGGCAGGAAGCAATTTCTTATAGCACAAGTAAAGGGAAAAGTCCGAAAACCAAAAATTTTTAGTTACATCACAATTTTTTTGCGTTGGCATAGAAGTTTGATATTTTCACAGCTTCAAGGGATTGCAGGCCTGAGTATTTGATATAGAGTTCAAGACATGTGTGAATATGAATTTATACGGAACCCTCGGCGCGCGAGTCCGACTCGCACTTGGTCGGTTTTTTAGTAGTAAGTCTATTATAATCCGGGAGTTGACTGCATGAAAAATAAATTACGAAATATTATTGACTAAATATCTCTCAATGAAAGTATTGAAAAACTTAATTAATTTCCATTGCATTTTTAATTTATAAAAATTTCTTAAGTGTGCAAACCACTATTTTGAACAATGACGTCATCATACAAAATTTCAATTTTTTTTTTGAACAAAATGCCGTTTTTGACTTTTGATAAAAAGTAACTCAATTGACTAGCAGTCAACTACCGGTGATTATTTTTTTACACAATACAAAGCCTTCTTAGCAGCTCCTCGGCAGTGCTGTCTCACGAGTCACGACCGTACTTTGGGCGGCTCAAATATGAAGGAGTTTTTTTTGAGTACTAGAAATTATTAACGTTATGTACCGTAGGTGTTTATCAACATGACGGTAACACCGCCGCCTCTCGCTTGAAAACGTAATTACATAAAAAACCATCATAGTTTAAATATAATATTTATTCACATAAAATTATATTACATAAACTATATCGAAGTAGTTAAAAATAGAAAAGTTTTACTTGGAAAGGCCACCTTAAGACTAAGCATTAGTTTAACAATAAATTAACTTAAAACTAATTTCAATTACAGAACTAAAATCATTTCATAATTTACTATAGTTTCCAAAAGTTTTAAATAGGTTTTGATTTGAACTTATTGATTTATCTTACGATAGTTGGAGTGTTACTTGTTTCATATTATTGACAAGATAAAAGTTATATAAAACGACGGATAATGTCTGTCTCTTAATGGGCGTCGTTTTGAAAGTCCGCTACGTAACCGAAGCCATCTATAAGACAAAGTCTCACTGAAACTGCACTCAAGGTTTCATTCTTGCTTATTGAATTAACTATACAATCCTATTTTTAAAGTTTGGTCAATATTTTTCAAAGTTACATACTTTTTTACATCTCCTTCCAACATAACATATACGAACTGGAAAGGAAAAAGGCCTTTATTTCTTTTTCGTAAAAATAAAGATCTCCAGTTACGTAGCAAATCCACTATGCGTTGAGCAAACATTTTAGACAATCTCTTAGGCGATTGTGTTCTCTCTGCAGTAGGAGATAAGGCCTACTCTCCCATGACGTCCTCGTACTGCTTGCGGAAGCAGTCTCCCACCGGGAAGAAGTCCCAGCAGCGCTGCGTGTACATGTTCCACACGTACGTCTCTTGACCTGCGACACAAAACAACCATTATATAAATAAATAAACGGGTTTTTGCAAAAAAACTCAACAATAGGCAGAAACAAGGAGCATTTCGTTTAGAAATTAAATAAATATCAGCTGAAGGGCTTCTATACTCCGCACTTGCGTGCGTGAAGAACCATGCGTTTGTCTAGTAGTCAGGGCAACTACGCACAGAGCGATAGGTGCAAGGGAGAAAGCTATACGAGAATCCTTATAGAAAAAGATGTGCGTGCATTCCATAAGAATAAAGAATTAAAAGATAGCGACGGAGCTATATCAAATCATAGCGCTGTCCTTTTTACTCACCGGTGTACTCGGTGTCGGGCTTGTTGATGAGGTGCATCAGGAAGAACATGTAGTTGGCCTGGTTGTGTAGTGTAGTGGGGGGGGGGGGGACACACTCACCGGTGTACTCTGTGTCGGGCTTGTTGATGAGGTGCATCAGGAAGAACATGTAGTTGTCCAGGTTGTGCAGTGTAGTGTAGTGGGGGGGGGGGGGGCACTCACCGGTGTACTCGGTGTCGGGCTTGTTGATGAGGTGCATCAGGAAGAACATGTAGTTGGCCAGGTTGTGCAGTGTAGTGTAGTGGGGGGGGGGGGGGGCACTCACCGGTGTACTCGGTGTCGGGCTTGTTGATGAGGTGCATCAGGAAGAACATGTAGTTGGCCAGGTTGTGTAGTGTAGTGGGGGGGGGGGGCACTCACCGGTGTACTCGGTGTCGGGCTTGTTGATGAGGTGCATCAGGAAGAACATGTAGTTGGCCAGGTTGTGTAGTGCAGTGGGGGGGGGGGGCACTCACCGGTGTACTCGGTGTCGGGCTTGTTGATGAGGTGCATCAGGAAGAACATGTAGTTGGCCAGGTTGTGTAGTGTAGTGGGGGGGGGGCACTCACCGGTGTACTCGGTGTCGGGCTTGTTGATGAGGTACATCAGGAAGAACATGTAGTTGGCCAGGTTGTGCAGTGTAGTGTAGTGGGGGGGGGGGGGCACTCACCGGTGTACTCGGTGTCGGGCTTGTTGATGAGGTGCATCAGGAAGAACATGTAGTTGGCCAGGTTGTGTAGTGTAGTGTAGTGGGGGGGGGGGCACTCACCGGTGTACTCGGTGTCGGGCTTGTTGATGAGGTGCATCAGGAAGAACATGTAGTTGGCCAGGTTGTGTAGTGTAGTGGGGGGGGGGCACTCACCGGTGTACTCGGTGTCGGGCTTGTTGATGAGGTACATCAGGAAGAACATGTAGTTGGCCAGGTTGTGCAGTGTAGTGTAGTGGGGGGGGGGCACTCACCGGTGTACTCGGTGTCGGGCTTGTTGATGAGGTGCATCAGGAAGAACATGTAGTTGGCCAGGTTGTGTAGTGTAGTGTAGTGTAGTGGGGGGGGGGGGCACTCACCGGTGTACTCGGTGTCGGGCTTGTTGATGAGGTGCATCAGGAAGAACATGTAGTTGGCCAGGTTGTGTAGTGCAGTGTAGTGTAGTGGGGGGGGGGGCACTCA
The DNA here is from genome assembly GCA_958295455.1 of Coleophora deauratella. NCBI lineage: Eukaryota > Metazoa > Arthropoda > Insecta > Lepidoptera > Coleophoridae > Coleophora > Coleophora deauratella. Next base: position 224,852 of record OY282412.1, read on the forward strand.
CCGGTGTACTCGGTGTCGGGCTTGTTGATGAGGTGCATCAGGAAGAACATGTAGTTGGCCAGGTTGTGTAGTGTAGTGGGGGGGGGGGCACTCACCGGTGTACTCGGTGTCGGGCTTGTTGATGAGGTACATCAGGAAGAACATGTAGTTGGCCAGGTTGTGCAGTGTAGTGTAGTGGGGGGGGGGCACTCACCGGTGTACTCGGTGTCGGGCTTGTTGATGAGGTGCATCAGGAAGAACATGTAGTTGGCCAGGTTGTGTAGTGTAGTGTAGTGTAGTGGGGGGGGGGGGCACTCACCGGTGTACTCGGTGTCGGGCTTGTTGATGAGGTGCATCAGGAAGAACATGTAGTTGGCCAGGTTGTGTAGTGTAGTGTAGTGGGGGGGGGGGGGGCACTCACCGGTGTACTCGGTGTCGGGCTTGTTGATGAGGTGCATCAGGAAGAACATGTAGTTGGCCAGGTTGTGTAGTGCAGTGTAGTGTAGTGGGGGGGGGGGGGCACTCACCGGTGTACTCGGTGTCGGGCTTGTTGATGAGGTGCATCAGGAAGAACATGTAGTTGGCCAGGTTGTGCTCGCGCGCCACGTGCGTGTCGAACCCGTGCGGCACCTACACAACACACATCAGAACCCAATATAGTCGTTCGTCTAAATCAGTGTTTTTCAACCTTTTTTAATACCCGACCCCTTTACAAGAGAAAAAAATCTTGCGACCCCCCCTAGGGCCATAAACATACAGGGTTATTTTTGGACCCAATGGTCAATTTGCAAAAAAAATTTGGCCATCTCCATACAAAATAGGCCGATCATGTAATCAAATTAGTATGAAAGGTTCAAAAGTGTTTTGCGAATTAATCATTGGTTACTTGGGGAAAGTTGCTCAGTTTCATGAATAGCAGCCACTGTAAAGTTTGGGGGGGGGGGGTGGGGTTATTGAAAAAGTTAGTGATTTGAAAGACTAGTTTATAATTTTCTTCAATTAGAAAATTATTTACTTATTAACATCTCCAAAATGTTAATAAGTAAGTGGGTCGCGACCCACAGGGTGGAAAACACTGGTCTAAATAAACTTAAAGATTATTTTAGTACTCGTAGCTTAATGGTTAACAAAGGAAAAAGCGAAAGTGAGTTTTTTTGTTCCTCTTTCAAGTTTTGAATAGAAATAGATGACGAGGTGGGACAGTCTACATTTTGTTTCGTAAAAATAAGGAATTCCGTCGGTATTTACACTGGGAACCCAACTATAAAAATACGACAAATATGACTATTTATTGCTATAAATAACCACACTACTCAACCGATTTCATTGAAATTTGACAAAGTGTTTAGTTAGATGGAGAGCAGGAAACAACATAAGATATTTTTTTCCAAAAAATCTCAATTGGCATTTCATTCGCACAACGTAGCGCTAAAACCCTACCACTATTGATAGAACTAGCATGGTATATTTAAATATATGTAGGCGAGTTTACCAACCTTATCGAAATAGTCCTTGTTGATGCCGCATATGAAGCAGTTGGACTCCATGTCCTCCTTGACGGACTCCAGCTGGTCACGCAGCTCTCCGAACGCGTCGATGATCAGACCTGCGGGCGGGACGGGCCGTGAGACGACACGTGTAGGGTACCAGTTGACAGTTCAGAGTGGAAGGTACTTGGTATTTGAGCGGACAATCGCACTCTTAATAAAACAACCGAATTCAAAATTTGGCAAACTGACTTTTGACAAAAAACCGACCTAAAAGAGAGACACTCGCGTGTGCGGGGGGACGAATAAGGACGCAAATATTTTGTTACCTTATTGCTTAAGAAATAGAGGTGTTTTTTACCGAGATTGTGAGGCTTGCTCTTTTATGTCGGTTTTTTAAACAAAACTTATTTTGCCAATTTTCTTAATTCGGTCTTTGTTAGGAGTGCGAAATAATGTTTAAAAACGTACATCACTACATAGTATAAAACAGAAGTCGCTTCCCGCTGCGTGTGTGTCCCTTTGTATGCTTAGCTCTTTAAAACTACGCGACGTATTTTGATGCGGTTTTTTTTAACAGATAGTGATTCAAGAGGAAGGTTTAAATCCCTATTCTCGATATGGGTTGAAGCAATATCAATTCCTGTTCGCCTGTACAATTATCTGTTAGACATCAAGTTAGCTAGGACTTAGGACCTAGCCCTCTTAAGGTGTCAAGGGCGTTATAGGATTGGAAATGATTTAAATAGGTTGATAGGTTGATTTTTAGGTTTAAATATAGTTTAGTATCAGCATTGCACCCGTGCGAAGCCGGGGCGGGTCGCTAGTAGACTACTAAAATTCCTTTTGGTTTTGCCGTAACGTATAAGAAAGCATCTAAGTACTTAAAAAACACTTATTGAAACACAATAAACTTAAATTCATTATTGAATTAATAAAACCGTTATCTTATTTTGGGACTGTTCAGAATATTAGATAACACAACAGGATTATATGAGTCCTATAATAATTCTATGAATACAATATTGTTTGTCTATGAACGTAGAATCCATAACAAGAATAAATTCGTAACAAAATTGGCAGTAAAATAATCAAAATACCCAACAAAACTAGCAGTTAATTTCAAACCCAGCATTATAACGTAGTTTATTAACTTAATTTGCCTTTCCTTAGAAAACATACTGTTTGGATATTGCCGCCTTTGATATTATAGGACTCATATAACAAAATCATAATGAGAAAAGGGTAATGAATAATAAATGCTTGTAAAATTTTGCTGACATGAAATTCTGTCAATTGACACCAATGAAATTCTATTTTGAACATTTAACGAAGTTTTTAATGCATTAAGTGGGCCGATCCCGGCGGCACTGCAATGCCGGGCCGACCCGCGCCGGGAGTGGAGCGAGCCCCTAGCATCCCAGCTGGTCTCAAAAATCAGTTTAATATACTGGTCCCTCAGTGAGGGAACTTTCAGATATTAAGCTGAAAAGAACAGATACTACACTTTGATCTTAGCCAAAAGGCCGAGAAGCGATACCGAAATGCGGCTGCTCAATACACCTCATGGTTTCGGGGAGAATCGTGTTATCGCGTTGTAAAATCGACAAATTTGTTTTTGCAGTCACAGAAACAGAAATATCCTAAGGAATGCACGGAGATACAGCAGCGCGCAGCTGCAAATATAACTTTGTTTTGTTTCGAACTCATGAGCGCCATCTAGTGAGCGACGTTTGAAGCACATACTATAACAAGCACTTCTTTGAACAAGCATTATAATATAAATACGTCATGTTATGACGTTATATTTTGATGTGGTAATATTGAACCACAGGCTCCCAGCTTCCTGCGTCATATCATATACTACGTAGATGAATTCGTCGAAGCGGCAAATGGGACATGATAATTTATGAAACTGAACAAACTGCAAGGAACCTATACGATCTATGTAAAGTGACCAAATATATAGGGTCCTTATGAAATAGCTGGAAATAATTGAACAGTGGCTTCTACTCAGGAAACTGAACAACTTTCCCCAAGGAACCTATGTATAAGTACTCAAAAATGTGACTTCCCATACAAAATTGGTGGATCACTTGAACAATTACTATGAGTAGAATTTTTTAAAAATTGCTAACTGCGTATAGGTTTCTTCGGGAAAGTTGTTCAGTTTTAAGAGTAGAAGCAGAAGCCGTTGTAATTTTTTTGTTCAGGTACTTTAGAAAGACAGTTAATTTTAATTGTATAAGTTCCTAGCGGTTTGTTCAGATTCAAATTATTGACGAATCTATTTTTTTTTAGATATTTTAGAAATCCCTTCTAATTTAATCTCGCATTAGAAAAATACTAGTTGCACATAAAATTAACTATAATAATAATAATATATAGATGGTGAAATAGATTTTTTCTGTAGTGTGCCCGGGGCAACCAGGCGGCGTCACACTCACCCTGCAGGATAGCCAGCAGAATGACGATGATGAAGAAGAAGAAGGTGATGTCGAAGATGATGCGGTACACCTCCGAGTCGTCCCCGTCGGGCGGCTCCAGCTCGTCGCCGATGCCGCCGCCCGCGCGCACGCCCTTGTACAGGTTGAACACGAAGCACTGCGCACACGCATACAACAATTACAAATTTCATTATACCCGGTACAGGAAATATCTGTAAAACTGCGTACTCTTAAATAAATAAATAAAATAAAACATCACAACACTGTGAACTATAGAGGCTCACAGTCCCCACTGCAGGGGAACGGGTCTCATCCCATACCTCGGGATGGTACCACGCACGGAGGCCGAGCCCGGACTGGTGGAGGTTGTGAGGCTAGTGGCCAACCCCAGTATCAGAAATTTCAAGCCGCCTATAAGGCCACCGACATGGCTTAACGATTAGCATCTAGTGTTATAACCATGTGTAAAGTAATTCGTTTTAAGTACTTTTTCATTTTTTTTTAATTAGAGAAATAATAATTTAAAATAAATGCGTTAGTCCACGATTGGCCTCCGCTTCAGTGGAGGAAGAAACCTTTCCGCCCGATTGGCACATCAGTGAGTGGAGTGGTTAGTGAGTGAGTGGTCAGTGAGTGAGTGGCTCACCGTGAGCATGTCGTGGCAGTTGCGGTTGACCTCGTCGTCCTCCTCCTGCACGTAGAACTTGCGGAAGAAGTTGAACGCGATGACGGTGTAGATGTACACGATGATTGTCAGCAGCATCACCGTCAGTACCAGCTGACAAACAAACAAACAGTGTGTTATACAGGACAAGGAAGAGTATAATCGGCCACTATGCTTGGCATTAGTGGACTATTAGAAAGCCTTTGATTCGATCGAGACCGGCTGCGCGACAGTCTCTATCGATAGTTACGTACAATTAAAAATAATTCCTTTATCGAAACTAGTTACAAACAAGTAAAAAAAAACCTTCATCGTTGCGTAGACGGCTGAAGGGTTTTTTTTGTCTTTGGTGAGCTTACAGCTATGTTTACAAGACGAAGGAAATAACTAAATTAAGTACATTTGTAACGACAAATAACTTATGGGTAGTCAAAATCAAATCAAAATTAAAAGGTTTTTTTTTATTTAAGTAGATGTTTTGCACATACTTTTAAATCGTCTTTTTTTCTACCTAGTACAAAGTTCCTACCACGCGGAACTTGTACACTCAACGTTTCGGGAAGTGTTTCCGAAGCGAGAAGAAACGTCGAGCCCAAAAGAAACTCGCTTCAACACATTTTTTAAAATAATACTTAATTACTAATACAATGTTTGTTATCAACAATACAGTTATCAGGAAGAGCAATACATTTCCAAATGTCTTTGTCATTCACATAATCTATTATATTGTAATTACCTTTTGAGCACAGACATTTTTTTACATGTGTTTTGAATTTGTTTTCAGGGAAATTTGTTACATGTTCTGGTATTTTATTATAGAATCGTACACATTGCCCCACAAACGACTTTTTAACTTTGCTCAGTCTCGAATAGGCAATATTAATGTTATTTATATTCCTTAAGTTTAAATCATGCCTGTCACTGTTTTTACGAAACAAATAGTTCGCGTTACATGATCGGTGGCAAATTCATCTAGCTAGGATACATCCCTAAAAAATGATCATTCGGCTATTCCAAAATAAAACACTGAATACAGGTACCAATTTTAAAAAACAGAACTTTCTTACATATGTGTTTTTCGCATACAATTCTACATTAGCGGAGTCTTTTTTCGATAGCTCCTGAAATAACTAAGGTACTAAGCTACAAAAACACGACAGTCAATCAAGTATTTCGGAAGTTGCAAGACAGCAGTCTTTCATTAAAACCTTTCTTATGCACAATTATCGAAATGACGTATTCAGTGTTTCATTTTGGAACAACCGCATTGTAACTTTTAAAAAAATCCCGAATCTTGTTTCAAAAATGAAGACAGAAAGATAGGGTTCTTCCCGCTGACTACTGCCACTCTATACGAATACCAGCGTGATGGGACATAGCAAGTCGCCTGCACACGTTCGCCACTTATACGCAAGTACTCAAAGCGACATCAACAGTTGCAGTCGTGTCCACGCCACGCACACATGCAGTTGCAGTGGTGTCTACTCACTCACCTGCTTGCCGTTGTGCGTGACGGACTGCAGGATGGTGCGCAGCGTCTTGAAGCCCACCGCCACGCCACGTCATGCCACTCACTCACTCACTCACGCACTCACTCACCTGCTTGCCGTTGTGCGTGACGGACTGCAGGATGGTGCGCAGCGTCTTGAAGCCCACCGCCACGCCACGTCATGCCACTCACTCACTCACTCACGCACTCACTCACCTGCTTGCCGTTGTGCGTGACGGACTGCAGGATGGTGCGCAGCGTCTTGAAGCCCACCGCCACGCCACGTCATGCCACTCACTCACTCACTCACGCACTCACTCACCTGCTTGCCGTTGTGCGTGACGGACTGCAGGATGGTGCGCAGCGTCTTGAAGCCCACCGCCACGCCACGTCATGCCACTCACTCACTCACTCACGCACTCACTCACCTGCTTGCCGTTGTGCGTGACGGACTGCAGGATGGTGCGCAGCGTCTTGAAGCCCACCGCCACGCCACGTCATGCCACTCACTCACTCACTCACGCACTCACTCACCTGCTTGCCGTTGTGCGTGACGGACTGCAGGATGGTGCGCAGCGTCTTGAAGCCCACCGCCACGCCACGTCATGCCACTCACTCACTCACTCACGCACTCACTCACCTGCTTGCCGTTGTGCGTGACGGACTGCAGGATGGTGCGCAGCGTCTTGAAGCCCACCGCCACGCCACGTCATGCCACTCACTCACTCACTCACGCACTCACTCACCTGCTTGCCGTTGTGCGTGACGGACTGCAGGATGGTGCGCAGCGTCTTAAAGCCCACCGCCACGCCACGTCATGCCACTCACTCACTCACTCACGCACTCACTCACCTGCTTGCCGTTGTGCGTGACGGACTGCAGGATGGTGCGCAGCGTCTTGAAGCCCACCGCCACGCCACGTCATGCCACTCACTCACTCACTCACGCACTCACTCACCTGCTTGCCGTTGTGCGTGACGGACTGCAGGATGGTGCGCAGCGTCTTAAAGCCCACCGCCACGCCACGTCATGCCACTCACTCACTCACTCACGCACTCACTCACCTGCTTGCCGTTGTGCGTGACGGACTGCAGGATGGTGCGCAGCGTCTTGAAGCCCACCGCCACGTCCAGCAGGTGCGCCGCGAAGAAGAAGTTGTTGAAGTTGCCCATCACCGAGAACGAGAAGTACCTGCGGAGTGTCAATTATAAACATTTACAACATTAACCCATTGGTCGCTGCGATACTCTTTGACAGATTGTGCCCCCACCGCCAACGTCAGCTCCAGCCGACAAAAATGTATGAAAATCTCAAATCCTAGTGCCTGTGGCACGGAAACCGGTTATCGATCCTAGCCGACTGTGGCGGTCAAAGAGTTAACCGACCAACTTTGCTAACACTATCTAAACATTGAGCTAACTTATGCCTTTTTCTTAAAACTTATATTGAGCTTTCTATTTAAAAAAAAAACGTATATAAACAGACACCTCTATATAATAATTTTATTCAGCAAAGAATTGACAGCACGCCAGGTGGTGGTAACCAGTTTCCATCAGGTGGGCCGTCAGCCTTTTGCCATTCTTAACAATAAAAAAAATACCGGCCAAGTGCGAGTCAGACTCGCGCACCGAGGGTTCCGTATAAATTCATAATCACACATGTCTTGAACTCTATATTTTTTATATTTGAGTTGATTGAATGAAAGGTAATTTGCGGTTTACGATTTATGACGTATTAAAAAAAAACGACTTACTAGATCTCGTTCAAACCAATTTTCGGTGGAAGTTTGCATGGTAATGTACATCATATATTTTTTCTAGTTTTATCATTTTCTTATTATAGAAGCTACAGGGGGGGGCACACACATTTTACCACTTTGGAAGTGTGTCTCGCGCAAACTATTCGGTTTAGAAAAAAATGATATTAGAAACCTCAATATCATTTTTGAAGACCCACACGTATAGGTTTGATGAAAAAAAATTTTTTGAGTTTCAGTTCTAAGTATGGGGAACCCCCAAAATTTAATGTTTTTTTTTTTTTATTTTTGTGTGAAAATCTTAATGCGGTTCACAGAATACATCTACTTACCAAGTTTCAACAGTATAGTTCTTATAGTTTCGGAATAAAGTGGCTGTGACATACGGACGGACAGACAGACAGACAGATATGACGAATCCATAAGGGTTCCGTTTTTTGCCATTTGGCTACGGAACCCTAAAAATGATGGACTGAAAACGAAAGTTCCTTTGATACCGTTACAACTTAGCGAAGCCGTGGGTGGTATTTTCGTTATAGAAAAACGACATTGTCTGAAAAAAGTACGGATATCTGGAACACTGAAACTTTTTCAAATCTTCTGTCATTTTGAGACAGGTGAATATACCTAAACACCTGTAAATAAAGTCTAAAATTCATACAACATAGCGAGGCTTACCAGAGCGAGTAGAGGAAGGAGTTGTCGGTGAAGGTGACGCCCGCCTTCCACACCTGGTAGCGCCAGTCGATCGTGATGATGCTGCCACAGACAAGGGTTACTATTAATACTAACTAACTCGGCTCCACCTCACTGGAAGACTAAATTACTAAAACTATTGGCTTAATCATCCTGTTTTTTTGTACCCTCAATTGGTAAGCCCTTGGCATCGTCTCACCTGGTGATAAGTGATGATGATGCCGAAGATGGAAGCGGGCTTGCCGTGGTGAGATGTAAAAACAATACCACAAAGATTTTCGGGTAACCATTGCGTTAAAAAGTATATCATGCCGAGAGTTATAGCATCTTGCGGTATTGTAATTCAGTGAGTAAGTAAAAAAGTAAGTTAGTGACTGAACGAGCAAGTCAGTGAGTGAGATTGTAAAAGTAAGCGAGTGACCGCATATTGTCGTGTTTATACTCCTTTTGAAGAGTATTTTAGTAGAATTGTTTCCGGAGCTGCAAGATTGTAACAATTGGCGGGCACTCTACTGCGACAAGCGACGGGCACTCGGCTGTGACAAGCGGCGGGCACTCGGCTGTGACAAGCGGCGGGCACTCGGCTGTGACAAGCGGCGGGCACTCGGCTGTGACAAGCGGCGGGCACTCGGCTGTGACAAGCGGCGGGCACTTGGCTGTGACAAGCGGCGGGCACTGGGCTGTGACAAGCGGCGGGCACTCGGCTGTGACAAGCGGCGGGCACTCGGCTGTGACAAGCGGCGGGCACTGGGCTGTGACAAGCGGCGGGCACTCGGCTGTGACAAGCGGCGGGCACTCGGCTGTGACAAGCGGCGGGCACTGGGCTGTGACAAGCGGCGGGCACTCGGCTGTGACAAGCGGCGGGCACTGGGCTGTGACAAGCGGCGGGCACTCGGCTGTGACAAGCGGCGGGCACTCGGCTGTGACAAGCGGCGGGCACTCGGCTGTGACAAGCGGCGGGCACTGGGCTGTGACAAGCGGCGGGCACTCGGCTGTGACAAGCGGCGGGCACTCGGCTGTGACAAGCGGCGGGCACTCGGCTGTGACAAGCGGCGGGCACTCGGCTGTGACAAGCGGCGGGCACTGGGCTGTGACAGGCGGCCTGTACTCACTAGTGCAGGAAGCCCTTGCCGTCGTCCTCGTGCGCGGCGAAGGAGGTCTTCTCCATGCCCAGCATGTTGGAGATGGAGTCGAAGTCGTACGTCTCCGAGTACTTGGCGCGCACTTTCTTCTTGACGAACTTGTCCCAGTAGTTGACCGGGAACGACCTGCGATGCGACGGAAGGATACACGTTTTACTCGCAGTTTAAACACTACACTAAATATTGTAGGCCGATGATCTTATTCATCATCAACCAAAAGACTTCCAATGCTGGACAAAGGCCTCCCTAAAGGATACGCATCAACCGGATTTTATTATTTCCAATAAATGAATTTAATACAAATATAAAAAATAGTATATTTTTTTATTTGATTTTTTGCTTTGATTGGATTGGTTCCTTAAAAAAGGTTGTTCAGTTTCATCCGCTTGGTCCGCGATGTCAATTTCATCCTGTATACATATATAGGCATTCAAAGACGCCCACTGCTGGACAAAGGCCTCCGCCACGGATTTCCACACCGACCGGCCCTGCGCTGCCTGCATCTAGATGCGCTAGCGGCTTCCCGCAACCTACATATAGGGATTAATTTACTCCATCTCATTCCGCCTTTCAAACTAGCTAGACAACAGGCTGGTATCTCACTTGGCGGAGATGACGAGCTTGTCCCAGTGGCTCTTCAGGTCGTCGTCCTCCGGCTGCTCGGCGATGTAGAGGCCGTCGAACTCCAGCTTGCGCGCTATCTCCTTCTCGCGCTTGAAGATCGCCAGCGGCACCTGGCAGGCCGACATGACTTCATTACCCGCACAACTAACTATCTATGTTATTACTAGGGTTGCCAGGTGTCGTGCAAAAAAAAACAGACAAGTATTTTTTTCTTCATTTAACAAAATTACCAAATTACAATAAAACTTAAAATCTTTTGTCCGGTTTACCAAGGTTTTCTTGACCGGACAGACATAAGGAAAACCGTACTGTCCGGTCGAAAACCGGACTTCTGGCAACCCTAGTTTTACTGTACCTGACACCCACGCACACGTGGCTATTGTATAGCAAAGCAATACAACTAACAATCTGTGTTAGACGGGCAAAAAAGTAGAACAACGACTTGAGAAAAACTATAGTTTATTTGGACTTTTTATACCAATTGATCGGTCACTCAGTACATTTTTTGCGACTTGACAAATGAAATGAAAATATTTTATTCGAAGTAGGTAGCAGTGTACACTTTTCGAACGTACTTCTTTTATCTACTTAATACGAGGTTCCTACCACTCGGAACTCGTATACCCGCCGTTTCGGGAAGTGTTTGCGGAGTAGAAAACTAACAAACTAGGGCAATAAAGTGTCAGTGGATTTGAATTAGTAAATATATTTTTGTTCTTCTCATACAAATTCCTCGGTCACTCATTTTATATGGAGAAGCCAAACTTTTTGCTAAAAGTTCTCCTTTTCGCGCTTGACAATCGCCAGCGGCACTTAGCACGCACACACACACGCGGGTACATTCGAGCAATGACTTGAGAAAAACTAACAATCTGCGTTAGATGGGCAATAAAGTGTCGGTGGCTCTGAATTAGCAAACATATTTTTGGACCACTCATACAAATTGTTCGGTCACTAAATTTTTTGTGGAGGCCAATTTTTTTTGAGAATTTTCGAAAACGTTGTTCAGTTTCATAAGTAGAATCCACCGTGTAAGTTACCGGGCATATACTTTTTACACCCACTATATATTAAAATCTTTCGCACCTATCAGTCAATGCCTTCTGCGTCTATTACAGACGATTTATTCTGCGTATCGCACCGACCTTGAGATGGTAGTACCCGATGAGGATGGCCAGCGAGACCACGGAGTGCAGCGCGGCGGCCACCTTGATCACGTGCTCCATGTAGAAGAAGTCCTCGTCTATGTGCACTATCTCTAGGCCTTCGTCTTCTTCGCCGGATTCGCCGCTACCGCCTTAGAGAAAATAAGTTATCAGAAAAAACTCTACATATGGTTTATAGGTGTTATATTTCTACCAGTATCCCCATAGCGCGTTTGTCATTTTTGAATGAACATTTTGTATTCTCACGAACTTGTTAGCCTAGTGAAACTTACAAACACAACATTCTCTGTTAGCTGGTCAAACTATGGAGTTCCTTGTACCTTGAATTTATTTTAGCTTGATATTATTATAATAGAAAAGACACGATCATAAATCGTAAATGATTCAGACGTGCACTTCTAAATTAAAACAAAGACCGCTAAAATTCCACTTTCAAACTGACGTAAACAGTCTGGATTAAGCACACAGTACGTGGCGCGAACAAATAGTTCTAGAACATACCCCAATTCGTAAGGAACTTATCAAAACTGAATTAAACATGCTTTCATGTCTTTTTATTGAAATGTGCATGTTAAAATTCTGATATTTCTTGCAAATGCAGGTGTATTAAATTTCTTTCGAAAAACATTTTATTAGTTTGAGAATTTTAACATGCAGATATCAATAAAGACATGTGGCGACATCTATCGTACTGGATCAAAACTATCTACAACGCGTTATTGATGTTTCTTCGGGGACATACAACTTCCAACCATCACCGGTTGGACCACGGCTGGTCCAACGTACCTTATTCGGTCACGACAGACAGACATCAAGATTGTTTACATTTCTTCAAATACGTAAAGAAATGGAGTAAAGAAGCATTTGAAAGAGCCAGCTATACGCACCGTCGCCGCTGCCGGCGCCGGAGCCGCCGCCCGAGCCGCCGATGAAGTCCCCCGCGCCCGAGCCCTCGCCGCCCTCCACCTCCAGCGTCGACACCTGCCACAGCGAGTATATTATTGTTGACAAAAGTGGTTACGTCTCGGGGAAGGCCTATGTACACCATCGAGTGACAATATTATAAGAAGAAGATCTCGCTTTTAGCGATAAGACCGCCCAGATTGTCGATTTGTTTCTTTTTATTTTGTTATTGTATAATAATAATATTTATTGAATGAAAACTTAATTGACAAGATAATGACTAAAAACTAAACATATTATTAGAGTACAGAAAACACACGTGCCTGAACTGGGTATTCCTGTATTTCAGGCAAAAAAGAGCTTACATAACTTGAAAGTTATTTAAGAAAATTGTATTTTGCAAGTAAATATTGAAATATTTACTTGCAAAATACAATTTTATTTTTAGCAGTAGATGAATTATTATTCAGTGACAAATTAACAAAATGTATGTTTGTATGTTTCTTGTATAACAATAAAGAGTATTTGATTGATTGATTGAGTATAATGAGCCTCGCTTTGAACAGGTGCTTACGTTGTCTTGGGGAAAGTCTTTGTATAGAATTAGACGTCTGTCAATTGAAGTGTTTAAAAAGAGCGAATTTTTTCAATATTTTTCCCGTATTCTATACTTGATTCTGAGTAACCCCTTAAAATTTCAAAGACACTTTTTTAACACCCTGTACTTACCACAAGCTCCATAAACTCTTGTACTTGGCCTCTGCATTTTGAGTATCGTCTAACCTTCCCGAGTAATGGAAAGAACCCATCAGTGAGAACTGTATGGATTATTAACGTGTGTGGAGTACGAGCTAACCTTCCCGAGATACATGTATGTACGGAAAGAGATCCGTGCCCCGCCAGAGGCGACTTCATGGATTATTAATGCGAGACACAACAACATCATCACGGCACTATTCAATTCATGTCTAAGACCACTTTTTGTATAATTAACGTATGTATTGTGTTGTGTTTTGTGAATAAAATGTTTTCCTTCACTTTACCTTGTAGAAGAGCAGCACGAAGTTGATGCAGAAGGCGAGCACGAGCGCGACGTACTTGAGGTTGTAGAAGTTGCGCGCCAGGAACGACACCGCGCGCCGCGTGTACACCGACAGGTCCATCTGCGCCAGCGCCGACGGCGGCGGCACCGCCTTCTCCTGCACAGCGGGGGGGGGGGGTCAGCATACGGTCATCTGGCCCCAACTAGGACTCCAAGTATTATGGGTAGCAGAGACCGATGCATGATATTATGGATAAGAAGAAAAAGTACAAGTAATGCAATAAATGAAGTACTTATTATGAAAGTTGTCATCAAAATACCTTTCCGGGTTTACGGTACAGTTTCGAAGGTCCTCGCTGCATGTATGAACACAAAACCATGACATAATTATAAATAGATCAATTTTATCAAAAAAGAACATTTCAGCTTTACATATTTATTTTTTATTGCATTTGAAATACTTAAACATTGCATCAAAAAGTATTAAGATTTCTGAGTACGTATTAGTCATACATAAGTAATGTTAGATAGAAAATATACAAAACTGACTCCAAAAAATGGGAGTAATAATACTAGGAAGATGATAAATCAGTAATGTAATCAATCAATTCAACCTCGCTGGTATATGAACAGACCTTATAAAATATTGCATAAAAATAAAGTCGAAATCGGCTGGGAAGGCATCACGGTGTTGAGAGACCGTACATTTACAATAGTAGACTCTTTTCTCATGTTGAGCGACTTGTGTGCCTTATAAGGAGTAAATTCTTTAAACTAAAGATTAACAGTAATGTTCCTAGAGCAGTCCAACACACCCACCTTCTTGGTCTCGGCCTCGATGGCGGACATGGCGGCCTGCTGCACCGCCTGCGCCTCTATGCGCTCCTGCGCCTGCTTCTTCGCTTGCTCGCCGCTGGGGAATTAACATATTTAATAAATTATTGGATGGGTGTGTTGATCCAATATAGATCATATGCGATCGGCGGAGAGGTGAAATAAAAGAGATTTCTTCGTTCGAATTGTACCGTGGTACAGTATCCAAGATTTTGAACATTTATTGGTTTTGCCTGCCTGACTAATATATAATATTTGAGTATCACACTTGGTGAAGTATTAAACTACGAGAACACAAAATCACATATTTGCAGGTAGTTGAATAATTAAAAATATGTAGGTGTCCCTACAGTACTCCCCCCTCTAATGAACAACTTAAAATATCATAAGGTTTTACAACTAAGAAATGAACATAGTTAAAAAATGATTACAACAGTATAAAAGAGTTTAACGCGCGCGGTGCGCTAGTAAATAGTTGCTGGCAGCATATTAGCAGTGCGCTGTAAGTGCTCGACGCAGTGTGTCGGCGCGGTGGCAGCAGCGGGTTCGCTGAGCGGGGAGGGAGCAGCAAGCGGCGCGGCGGCGGGCGGGCGGCGCGCGGTGCAGCGTGCATTGCGCGTCATCGGGCCGACCGGTCGCTGCATATATACGGCGCAGCATGCGGGATCGCGTTCTGTTTCGCCGAGGACGTCATCGCATCAGAAGCGGAGGCATCGAGGAGGCCGGTTGATCTCGACTCGAGGCATACTTCGTGTAGTGAAGACTGAAGATATGGATTGGAAGTTTCCATCGCCGTGCCTTACTAGTTTATATGCGACGATTCGTCGATCACTGGTTTCTAACGACTATTGTCGTCTATTCTTCAGTTTCTAAACGATCAGTTCGTCTGCGCAAATAAAGTTGATTTTCAGTTGTTTTCATTATGTAAATAAATTTGATCCCTTGTTGTTTTAGTTTTCCCAAATACGACTTGTGCATGGATAAGCAGTCGTATTATTTTTGCATGGTGTATGATGGATGAGGTGGTGGTTGCATGAATGCTTGATGGTTGCCTTGGGTGCTTGGCATGATGCTTGTGATTGCATTAATGCATGAGGTAGGTAGTTTGTTTGCAAAAAATATCAGATTCCCAGGCACGTCACGTCGATTTTTTTTTTTCGTTTTTTTTCTATCTACCCTCATTTTTTTTGTGTTTGGTACCCTCAAGTCTCACCTTGATATCGAACTGTTCGTTTACTAACTCTGCCAGATTTTGTTGTGATATTATTATCTTTGTTTGAGATATTAGTAGTTGCGATATCATCTTCGTTAAGTATGTAGGCTGGTTTCAATCTATCCAGAGATATGAATGCTGTTCTGTTTGGTAGTTGAACTTGATAGAATTTTTCTGATTTTTGAAGAACTTCATACGGGCCTTCGTACGGAGGAGTGAGGGGTTTTCTGACAAGATCTGTTCGCACGAATACGTGTGTGCATGTTTTCAAATCTTTGTTTATGAAAATTTCCTTTTCTGAGTCTTTCCTTTGTGTGGGTATTAGAGAGCTCATTGTGTTTGCAAGATTTTTTACGAAATCATCATCTTCGATTTTAGACTTTGTAGGTACAAAAAAATCGGAAGGTATGCGTAACTGTGTTCCATATGTTAATAAACAAGGACTCAGGTTGTTTTCTTTGCGAAGTGTTGTTCGGAGACCAAAAAGTACTGTCGGTAATTCTTCGGACCAGCTGTGTTTTGAGTCTCTGGCCATTAAAGCTGCTTTAAGTGTTCGGTGAAAACGTTCTACTTTTCCGTTTGATTGTGGGTGATATGCAGTTGTTCGTATTCTTTGTATACCAAACTTTTTAAGTAGGCAGTTAAACAAGTTTGATTCAAACTGTCTGCCTTGATCGGTAGTTATACGTATTGGGCATCCGAAACGTACTATCCAGCTTTCGTAAAGAGCTCTTGCTACTGTTTCTGCAGTGATTTCGCATACAGGAACTGCTTCTGGCCATTTTGTGAAACGGTCGACTATTGTGACACAGTATCGGTAACCGTTAGAAATTGGTAATGGGCCAATTATATCGATGTGAATATGTTCGAATCGAGTTGAGTCTGGAAAGGTTCCTGCAGGTGGTATTGTATGTCGATGTACTTTTGCTTTTTGACATGCGATGCAATTCTTGGTCCATGTTCCCACATCTTTGTTCATACCTGGCCAAAAGTATTTTGAAGCGATTTGTTTTCTTGTTGTTCGAGTACCCGCATGACAAATATCGTGTTGAGCCTTGAATACTGCGTAACGATATGTTTTTGGTAAATATGGTCGAGGATTGCGGGTAGACATCTCGCATGTTATTGGTATAGAGATATCAGGTAGTGTGATTTGACCGAACTTCAAATTTGGTTTGCTTCTTAATTGTTTCAATTCTCTGTCTTCATTTTGGTGATTTCCTAGTTGTTGGAAGTCAATTGTAGTTGGGCAATTTATTTCTTCTATTCTGGAGAGCCAATCAGCTACGGCGTTTTTCTGGCCTTGTAGATACTCGATTTTTGTGCAAAACTGACTGATGAAGCTGAGCTGTCGCTCACGACGAAAGGTGTCGCTGTCACTTGGTACCTTGGTTAAGGCATGAGTTAAGGGTTTATGATCAGTATATACAATGACGTTATCATTACCCTCAATAAGTCGTCTGAAATGTTTGACAGATAAGTATATCGCTAATAATTCGCGATCATACGTACTGTAACGTCTTTGTGTTTCGCTCATTGCTTTTGAAAAGAATGCCAGTGGCATCAATTTGTTTTTAACCTTCTGGTGTAAAACTCCACCAACGCTATGATCTGAAGCGTCAGTCATTATACAGAGCGTTGCACTAAGCATCGGGTGAGACAGAGTAGTTGCTTGTAAAATGCTTTGACGGCAATTTTCGAATGCTTTTTCTGCTTCTGAAGTCCATGTGATGACTGTTTTGTCATTCTTTTTAGTGTTGTGAAGATATTTGTTCAGTTCGTTCTGTAACTGTGCTTGATGTGGCAAACAATCTCTGTAGAAGTTGAGCATTCCTAAGAAACGACGAAGCTCTTGTATATTTTCTGGCGTTTTGTAGTTTGAGATGATTTCTATGCGCTCTTTAGTTGGAGATATGCCTTCGGAGGTTACTTTGTAACCGAGGAATTCTATCTCAGTTTGGGCAAACTCGCATTTGCTGATGTTTACAGCTAAGCCGTACTTGTTTAAGCGTTCTAGTACCTGCTTGAGTACTTGTTTGTGGGATTCTTCATCTTTCGAGAACAAAAGAATGTCATCAACATAAGAAAAACATCCTTCGATATCTCTTAAAACTTCGTGCATGAAACGTTGAAAAGTCTGACTAGCGTTTCTCAAGCCAAAGGGCATGCAGCGGAATTCGAATAGTCCGAATGGGGTAATAATCGCTGTTTTCTCTGGATTTTCTACAGGTATCCAGTAGTATGCACTTTTCAAGTCGAGTTTTGAAAATACCCTCATTCCATGAAGCTTGTAAGTGAAGTCTTGAATGCGAGGTATGGGGTATCTGTCTGGTAGTGTTACCGAATTGAGGCGTCGATAGTCTCCACATATTCTCATGCTACCGTCTTTTTTCTTCACGATATGGAGTGGATTTGCCCATGGGCTCTTAGAAGGTTGACAGATTCCCAGTTCCACTAGTTTGCTAAACTCTTCTTTAGCAGCCTTATATTTGTCAGGCGCTAGAGGTCTTGCTCTAGAAAATAGTGGCTGGCCTGTGGTTTCAATGTGGTGGACAACGTTGTGTTTGGATGGCTCCTTAAATGACAAGGGTCTAAGTACATTTGGGAAGTCTTTCAGTATATCATAGTAAGGATGTTCCTTAGCTAGAGTGTAAAGCGACTGCTGGTCAGTTGTGACTGAGAGTGTGTTTACGGAGAGGCTTGTTGTACGGTCGATCAGCTTCTTGTTGTGAACGTCGACTAATAATTTGTAGTGGTTGAGAAAATCGGCTCCTAAGATGGACATCTTGACATCAGCAATGACGAATGACCATCTAAAACTGCGTCGTAGTCCAAGGTTGAGTACTGTTGACTTTTCTCCATATGTGTTAATAGGCGTGTTATTAGCGGCGTAAAGTTTGTAGCCATTTGAATTGTCGAGTGTTCTTTTTCCTCGAGCAGCCAGTACTGAAATTTCAGCGCCGGTGTCTATCAGGTACCTTTCTTCGGTTAGCCTGTCAATGACACAAAGGCGGTTTCCCATACTAACACCGATACCCGCCGTAACCGGTGTAGTATCTAGTTTTCCGACGGCTTCCAGTTACAAGGCGTTTTGCAACGATTTGCGTTTTTGCCGAATTTGTTGTGGTAGTAGCATATCCCGTTGTCAGGTGATTTGAATTGGCGATTCTGATTGCGTCTGTTATGATAGTTATGATTTGATCGTGAACGAGAATGTGAACTTGCTCGGCGGTAGCTCTGTGAACGGGTGTGAGAGCGTGAGCGATGTCTTCTGTCTAATTCTTCGATCTTGTAAGTGAGTTCTGCCATCTGCTTGGTTAGGATACTGATTGCACTGTCTTCAGATGAGTGCTGAGACATCGTAACGGGTGCAAGATGTGTGGTAGGCGTAAACTCGAGCATTTTGTCAGCCATTGTAGAAAGGGTGTCCAGTGACGATTCGGAGTTTACTGCTAAAACGGCTCGAACGTTAGAAGGCATTTGTTTAACCATTCTACTTTGAGACCTTCTTCAGTGATCATGTCAGCGCCTAGATCACGCATCTGTCGCAGGAGCTGGGACGGTTTCTGGTCACCAAGCTCAAGACCACTGACTAGACGTTGAAAGTTCTGGACAGATGATTGCTCATAGACAGATATGAGGCGTTGTTTGACTGTTTCATATTTGTTCGAACTCGGTAGTGATCGGAGAATATCAGTGATATGTCGAAGATCTTGCGACTGCAACTGTTGAAGTAGGTATCTGAATTTTTGGTCATCCGATGTCTTCAGTGGGTCAATCACAGATTCAAATTGTATGAACCATGTGCTGGGTAGTTCGCGCCAGAACGGTAGAAGACGCGAGTGTACGGAGACTGCATCGGTGTGGCACGCTACTGGAAATGGAGCGGCGACATTGGTCTTCGTCTCTTCAGACATGACTTCGATCAGACTTGCTCTGCCGGTTGGCTGAAGGTGCGCTGTTTGTATTCAGCTTCGGGGTCACCAGTTATTGGATGGGTGTGTTGATCCAATATAGATCATATGCGATCGGCGGAGAGGTGAAATAAAAGAGATTTCTTCGTTCGAATTGTACCGTGGTACAGTATCCAAGATTTTGAACATTTATTGGTTTTGCCTGCCTGACTAATATATAATATTTGAGTATCACACTTGGTGAAGTATTAAACTACGAGAACACAAAATCACATATTTGCAGGTAGTTGAATAATTAAAAATATGTAGGTGTCCCTACAAAATAAATAGGTAAATGAATCCCGGTCGCGGCACTGATTGAGACCGCAATAGTTTTCAAAATATTTTTGACGGGTTCAAATAACATGGTGGTGTGAAGTGAAATTGGGTGATGTGAAGTGAAAATGGCCATTTAAATTGCGTTTGGAATCAATAAATGAGTTACAGAGACTTCTCTGTTATCTGGTCATTGTGTACAATCATTGATTGAGCGATGGTCCTTATTACAACGTAACTGAACACAAATTAGCGAGTTCCCCCCGTTTCATTGGGACCACTTCAAACTGAATCATAGCTATGCCTTGTGCGGGTGTAGTGCGGCTATACTTCGAACATTCCAGCAATCTGTCGTGTTATTACTACTGCTACATAAAAATACGCTACGTCTTCATGGGCAGACCTCCTACTTGGTGGACCGATAACCTATAGTGAAGGACCGGTCGTCGCAGAAATCCTTGGAAGAGGCCTTTGTCCAGCAGTCAACGTCTTTGGGCTGATGATGATGATGACATAAAAATAACACTATTGTACACGCGTACATCTGTATATTGTGTGACTTGTGCTAAGCAACCGTCACCGCATCTCACCTGCAGAGATTACCGTTACGTCATTGGATTCCTCCCGCAGAGGGATGAGATGATTGTTTTTAGAGAGGGGTAGGGAGTGGTCGTACTGTATATAACTGAGGATTATTAAGGAGTGTTACCCGAGCAGGTCGATGAGCGAGGGCGGCTGCTCGGGGGGCTCGCCGTCCTCCGGGAGCACCTCGCCCTCCTCCCCTCCAGCCCCCGCCCCCGGGGGGCCCGCGCCCCGCGCCTCGCTGCCCTCGTGTGCGCGCCCCGCTAGCCTGTGACACAAATAAAGAATATAAGTAAGGATATCGTTTATTATTTTTCTAGCATCGAAGAGCTTCGTGAGCAAAGATCACTGTTCTTCAGTCTCAAAAACCAGTACAAGATCTGTTAAACAGTATGTTATCTTAACACAATGGCACTTCACTAGGCCTGTATGGGGCCCACCTAGTGCGCGTAATGAGAGTGCCTACTGCAAGCGCACAAATACAAGCCCACAAATCGCGTGACGCTCTACTATATGAAGATAACATACTACCTATCTATTTTATTTTGACAATACATAGACATAGACATAGGCCAGACATAGGCCAGTCAATACAAACATTACTCATCACAAACGTAATGTATCTGAGATTTTAAACAACAACAGCATATTAAAAAATCGTAGATACATGAGCGTTTGCGATGTTTGCCTTTTTTATGTCGATATTGACTGGGCTAACACGGCTTCCTGTCTTTCTGATATTTAAGAGTCTTGCTCTCGTCGGTGAAGACAACGCCATCGTTTTCTGTCGTCCCAGGAAACTCATTTAGAAACTTGTGATTTTAAAAATAGCATAAATATAGCCAATAGCTTCATTAAGATAGGGCTAAGGGCTCTGGTAAGGCTAACGACTCCGAACTGAAACAGTGGCAAGATGGCAGCAGAGGTGGTGGGGGGGGGGCACTCACGGGGTGTCGTCTTTGAGCAGCGCGCGCGCACCGTCAGCGCCGGCCGCCGCGCCCGCGTCCTCGGCGGGCGGCAACGCTGGTAAGTGCCGCAAGGGACCTGAGGGTGGGGACACAATACAACATTGAAATCAGCGTCGTTTTACTATTTATATCAATACTAGCTTCCGCCCGCGACTTCGTCTGCGTGGACTTCAGAATTGGGTTCAGAGAGTAAGGAAATGTTAAGGTGGCGCCATCTGGTGACGAAGTGGAAATTTTCAATTTTTAAGCATTCTTTAGGGAACCCTAAGTTTTCCGGGATAAAATGTATCCTATGTGTTAGCCGAGTGCTTTATCTGTCTACCTACCAAATCTCATCTAAATCCGTTCAGGAGTTTCGGCGTGAAACTGGAATAAGCAAACAAACAAATATCCATACTTTCGCATTTATAATACTAGTGAGAAAGCGACACTATACTGAGTCCTTTTCTTGGTAGATGCTTGACGCAGCACCAGTTAACAGTTAATCAATTAAATTATTTTGTAATTGGTGTTGTGATAACGTGCTTCTTGCCATGAATAAAGTTTTATCTATTCTATTATTGTATAGGCTCCGTCTAAAATATCGAGGATAATGTGTACTGAGATGTCTACCCATGAAACTGAATAACTTTCCGCAAGGAACTATGCTAAAACCGCAAAAAAGTTTTGTGAATTCTTCATAAAAATCGATCAGCTGATAAACCAACTTTATATGCAAATTGACTACGTTTTCCTCGGAGAAAGTTGTTTTGATTCCTAAGTAGTTTCAGTTTGAGTTTTGGCAGATATTTATTTCAAAAGCATATTTTATTTAAATTGTACAAAAGGACGAGTAAATCATACATAATTAATTAGCAAAACGAAGCAGAAATAAGTATAAGCGTCCCCACAAATCAGATTGCCCATTTCGAAAATGTGTCAGGGTCAGTGCACATCTAGACGAGCGTACCGCATCTTGATGTGTACCGACCCTTAAGTTTTTAAGGAAATGTCAGTGTAAACAATTAACACTATTTAAAATTTTTGACCCCACTTTTATAAGTGTTTTATGTAGAAAAAGGAAAAATTATAAGTAATTTTGATTTTTTTAAATAGTAATTGAGATAATTACTTTTTATTTGTTAGTCTATAAACGGTAGGTATGCAGCCTTTCTGTCAGGTCGAATTCATGTTTTTTTAATAAGTTGCCACCCAGTTAGCGCAGACACCTTACATAATATATGCATACAGCTTAAAAAATCCTAACGTAGAAAAATGAATTTTTCTCTAGATATTTGTAACTATTTTAAAAAGGAAAGATATGGCTATTTAATTATTGCATTTTCTACATAAAAGACTAGAGGTCAAAAATTTAAAATTTTGTCAATTGTGTGATTAAAATAGACTTATAAATAAATAAAAGAGGCGTTACCTTGTTACCTGCAGCTATTGTATCCAAAGGCAGATTCTGTGTTATAATTAAATGTACAATTTTGTTATAACTGAAGCCAATAAACGAGCGAGTAACAGAATGTAGTTTGTAAGGAAAACCTGCGTTTGGCGTTTAGTTTGTTGTTTGCACGAAGAGTGCGAGCGCCGGGGTTGGGAGCGGGCGGGCGACCTCCTCATTATTCGAAAAGGATACTCAAAATAATTTTTTCTTTACAATGAACGCAAGGAAAAAAAATCTTTCTCAACAAACATAAAAAACAAATTTAAAATTATTTTAGCTTTGATGGGGAGCAGCAGTGTATTTACAATTTGTGGTATACAACGGTCTTTAAGATAATAAACACAAAATAAATGTTGTAACTAGGCTAGCCTGGATGCCTCGTTGACAATAGAAAGGAGCCTAAAGAAGGATTCCTATAGGATATGGAATGAAAGATTATTTTATACGGTAACTACAAAAAAATATAGTTTATTCGGTTTATCAACATTATTTTTAATAATAATTGTAAGTCATGTAGAATTTACAAAAAAAATGCTCCTTTAGAAAGATTTGTGTCCCTTCAAAATCAAAAATTATATTATGTTTTCGCCCTATTACGCTATAAATACAGGGTGTCTGGAACACACCTGCAAACATCTTAACTGGTATATTCTCCTCATCAATCTGAATAACTTTTGGACTGCTTTTTTCTTTTTATACAACCCGATCAGCATAATATGAGCCAAGTTTGTATATAAAGTCCAATTCTTTGGAGTCGTTGGCTGGTGCGAGGAACTCAGGAATTGCCGATAACGACAAGAGTGAATGCAGCGCTTTGAAATCCATGACCCAGTTGTTGTCTTGCACTAGGAAGGATCTTTTTGAAAAGGGCTATTGATGTAGCCACATTTTGGGCTAACTTACTGTAGGTCACCACTGCACTGCCATTGATACGAAAAGAAGAAGATGAATGAGGGGACGTAGAACAAAAGCTATACAGTTATATGAGGAGAACCACCAGCTGATATGTTTGCAGGTCCGGCCAAACCCCCCCCCCCCCCTCCCACACCCCGGCGGCGGCGGCGCAGCGAAGCCACCCCGTGCATCTTACTGTGTGTGTCTGTGAGCTTACTTGCGGGCACCAGCAACCTGTGCCTCAACTGACCGATTTTCTCCTCCTCCGCGGGCTCCGGCGGGGGCTCCTCGGGCAGTGGCCCTCGCATCAGACCCAGCAGTACGCCGCAGATGTACCTGACACCATACAGCAGGTGATTGAGATGGTATTCTTAGGAACCTTTCCACTGGAGAGGAGCGGAGCGGAGACGTGCAAAAGTGACCAATCAGATTACTCAAAATCTCCGCTCCACTTCCTTTCGAACAATATTATAGCTCAATTCGGCACGACTCCTCTCCAGTTAGTGCTGAGTGCTGTTACTGTGAGCGAGTAAAGCCAGTACAACGGTTAAGCGCACTCAAGAGTTGTACAACGAGAAATGACAGAACGTGTAAAAAAGGGTGAAATTGAAAATCAATATGAATGGCTATAAGTAAAGTATTTAGTGTTTCTTATAACAACTAAATGTAAGAAAATGTCTATAAAAATATTGTTCTATACTTGTGAAATCGTAAATTTAAAAATCATTATATATTTACATAAGTATGAAAATTAAAAATTAATAACATTTTCACTTCTGGTACAAAAAATAAACAAAATTTAATTATTGAACGAAATATCTTAGAAAGGAGACGAAAACTAATGTAAAAAAATTATAAATGTAGCATTTACCAGTGACTGTGCACCGCAGTAGCGTGAAACACATTCAATTCAATAATCAGCGAAAAACATCCATACATTCATGTGACTACATAGCAGGGACTGTTAGGGAACACTCTCGCCTTTAAACACAATCGATGATATTAGGTACAATCGGTAAGTAGGTTAACTAAGTAGGTGTAATCGGTTTATCAATCGTCAAAAACGACATTATGTCTTTAGAATGTTTGCAATAGCACGCACGTTTATCGTCTTTGAATGCGTATTTTAACAAATAA
Organism: Coleophora deauratella; assembly: GCA_958295455.1. NCBI lineage: Eukaryota > Metazoa > Arthropoda > Insecta > Lepidoptera > Coleophoridae > Coleophora > Coleophora deauratella. Next base: position 249,536 of record OY282412.1, read on the forward strand.
GAACGTAACAGACAACTAAGATAGCGAGTTTTTTTTAAATTGTCGTATTTAATTACAGACGTTGATTCTTCAGCGGAGTAAACATCTTTTTATCTACACTGATTGTACATCAACACTAAATCAATTATTATAGATGTAAGTTATTATCATAAAATTATTGATCGATTTCTGTCCTGATAAGAAAGAAGGCGGCTAAGAATTTTTTTTTTTTTTATGTGATAAGGAAGGCAAACGAGCAAGTGGATCACCTGATGGTAAGTGATCACCACTGCCCATAGACACCTGCAACCCCGGAGGGGATTGCAGATGCGTTGCCAACCTAGAGGGCTAAGATGAAATGCCTCTTGTGCCTGTAATTTCCTCGGCTGTCTTACTCTCCACACCGGAACACAACAGTGCAAGCACTGCTGCTTAGCGGCAGGATTAGCGAGTAAGATGGTGGTAGCGATCCGGACGGACCTCGCACAAGGTCCTACCACCCGCAGAATATTGAGTTTCCACACTCTTTCTAATGTGGGTAGATTTATAGATTACACATTAAAACACAGCACTTCTATCACAAATCAGTAACTCACCTGAGCACAACCAGCGCCCCGTAGCCGATGTAGTAGAACATATAGAAGAACATCTTGAAGAATCCAACCGCTAATTCCGCGGGAGGCATCTGAGATAAGTCCGCTATCTTGGCCTTGATGCTGGAGGGCGAGAGCGAGGAGAGAGCGGCCGCCATGCCGTCCTTGATGGACTGCAGTCCGCGGCGGAAGGGGTCCTTGCCGGCCCTGGCGAACGCGCAGACATTATATTGGTAAAAGAAACCATCGAAAACTCAGATTATTAGTTGAATCTTTGTTTGAAAAGTTACAAGTTAGTAGTGAATGTTCTTGCTTTTATCCACGATTTGTGGAAACTGCGAGATATTTATTTAATGTGTCTTTTTCTTTACCTTTATTTGGAATCTTTGTCAACTTAACATTGTTTCTAACATCCTGCAATGGCTACAACTTATTTTATATAAGATACTATTTGAAAGCATCATCTGGTGCGAAGGCGGCTAGGCTGCTTGTCAAGATATGATAGGAGCGGTCCTACGAAGAATACGCAAGATAATGTAGTATACTATGGTAAACAACATACGTATAGCTTATAGAATCGATAAACTGAAGTGTCATTGAGCGGAGCATAAAGCTCTTAGAACATATAGCTGTTGGGGCATTAAATTTCTCGAGTGGCGACCGCGCACCGACAGACGCAGAGTGTAGGCAGGCCTCCCAATCGGTGGACCGAAGACCTGGTGAAGGTCGCGGAAAGCCGCTGGAAGCCGGCAGCGCTAGACCGGCCGTTGAAATTCTTGGGGGAGACCTTAGTTCAGCTTATGATTATGATAGTAATAACAGTCATGTACTTACCGCAACAATGGTTACATCGAAATCCTTGGGCCGAGGCCTTTGCAACAACAGTTACTTACCTCTCATCGTCGTCATCTCCCAGGTACATGTACGCAGCCTCCCTGTTCTTAGTGCCGGCGGCGCTGTCATCTGAAGCCGCCATGAGGCCAGAAGCGTGCGTCATCTCAAAGATGGCGTCCTCACAGAAGTTCACGAATGCCTCCAGTTTCTCCTTGTCGCCGCCTTCTGTGACTATGCTGTAGAAGAACGCTCGCTTCGATTCCTGTCGGGGGAATGAATGTATTGTTTATTTTTATTGTAACTTTATTTAAATATTTAATTAATTTACAGTAGTGAAGCACGGTTTTCGGAACATTAGTTTTCGGGTTTTCGACAAGACTGTGTAAGATTTTTCTTAAGGGAGAGGCTAAATGACAGGATTCAGGAACGCAGTAAAAGCAAGTAAATTCGGAAGACTCGTGCGCAACAATGAACGTCTCATAACTCCAAAACAATCTTTACGTCTGTTACAGACGATTATTTTGTTGAAATATTTTTATTCCTTTCATTTTAAATTTTAATCGGTCACGGCTTAGTGCCGCTTGCGTGGGCGCATCGATCATGCAATTTAACTGACTATGCCGTGCCATGCCAAAACTTGTATGGGTTTGACTCTTAGTGGCATTTATCTCGACTGTTTCCGTGCTTAGCGAGGTATGTTAAGCCGTTGGTGACAACTATAGGGGCGCTATAAGTGTATTGGATGGGTGTGTTAATCCAATATAGATCATATGCGATCGGTGGAGAGGTGAAATAAAAGAGATTTCTTCGTTCGAATTGTACAGTATCCAAGATTTTGAACTTTTCGAACGTTTATTGGTTTTGCCTGCCTGACTAATATATAATATTTGAGTATCACAATTGGTGAAGAATTAAACTACGAGAACACAAAATCACATATTTGCAGGTAGTTGAATAATTAAAAATATGTAGGTGTCCCTACAGTACTCCCCCCTCTAATGAACAACTTAAAATATCAAAAGGTTTTACAACTAAGAAATGAACATAGTTAAAAAATGATTACAACAGTATAAAAGAGTTTAACGCGCGCGGTGCGCTAGTAAATAGTTGCTGGCAGCATATTAGCAGTGCGCTGTAAGTGCTCGACGCAGTGTGTCGGCGCGGTGGCAGCAGCGGGTTCGCTGAGCGGGGAGGGAGCAGCAAGCGGCGCGGCGGCGGGCGGGCGGCGCGCGGTGCAGCGTGCATTGCGCGTCATCGGGCCGACCGGTCGCTGCATATATACGGCGCAGCATGCGGGATCGCGTTCTGTTTCGCCGAGGACGTCATCGCATCAGAAGCGGAGGCATCGAGGAGGCCGGTTGATCCCGACTCGAGGCATAGTTCGTGTAGTGAAGACTGAAGATATGGATTGGAAGTTTCCATCGCCGTGCCTTACTAGTTTCTATGCGACGATTCGTCGATCACTGGTTTCTAACGACTATTGTCGTCTATTCTTCAGTTTCTAAACGATCAGTTCGTCTGCGCAAATAAAGTTGATTTTCAGTTGTTTTCATTATGTAAATAAATTTGATCCCTTGTTGTTTTAGTTTTCCCAAATACGACTTGTGCATGGATAAGCAGTCGTATTATTTTTGCATGGTGTATGATGGATGAGGTGGTGGTTGCATGAATGCTTGTGATTGCATTAATGCATGAGGTAGGTAGTTTGTTTGCAAAAAATATCAGATTCCCAGGCACGTCACGTCGATTTTTTTTTCGTTTTTTCTATCTACCCTCATTTTTTTTTTGTGTTTGGTACCCTCAAGTCTCACCTTGATATCGAACTGTTCGTTTACTAACTCTGCCAGATTTTGTTGTGATATTATTATCTTTGTTTGAGATATTAGTAGTTGCGATATCATCTTCGTTAAGTATGTAGGCTGGTTTCAATCTGTCCAGAGATATGAATGCTGTTCGGTTTGGTAGTTGAACTTGGTAGAATTTTTCTGACTTCTGAAGAACTTCATACGGTCCTTCGTACGGAGGAGTGAGGGGTTTTCTGACAAGATCTGTTCGCACGAATACGTGTGTGCATGTTTTCAAATCTTTGTTTATGAAAATTTCCTTTTCTGAGTCTTTCCTTTGTGTGGGTATTAGAGAGCTCATTGTGTTTGCAAGATTTTTTACGAAATCAGCATCTTCGATTTTAGACTTTGTAGGTACAAAAAAATCGGAAGGTATGCGTAACTGTGTTCCATATGTTAATAAACAAGGACTCAGGTTGTTTTCTTTGCGAAGTGTTGTTCGGAGACCAAAAAGTACTGTCGGTAATTCTTCGGACCAGCTGTGTTTTGAGTCTCTGGCCATTAAAGCTGCTTTAAGTGTTCGGTGAAAACGTTCTACTTTTCCGTTTGATTGTGGGTGATATGCAGTTGTTCGTATTCTTTGTAAGTAGCCAAACTTTTTAAGTAGGCAGTTAAACAAGTTTGATTCAAACTGTCTGCCTTGATCGGTAGTTATACGTATTGGGCATCCGAAACGTACTATCCAGCTTTCGTAAAGAGCTCTTGCTACAGTTTCTGCAGTGATTTCGCATACAGGAACTGCTTCAGGCCATTTTGTGAAACGATCGACTATTGTGACACAGTATCGGTAACCGTTAGAAATTGGTAATGGACCAATTATATCGATGTGAATATGTTCGAATCGAGTTGAGTCTGGAAAGGTTCCTGCAGGTGGTATTGTATGTCGATGTACTTTTGCTTTTTGACATGCGATGCAATTCTTGGTCCATGTTCCCACATCTTTGTTCATACCTGGCCAAAAGTATTTTGAAGCGATTTGTTTTCTTGTTGTTCGAGTACCCGCATGACAAATATCGTGTTGAGCCTTGAATACTGCGTAACGATATGTTTTTGGTAAATATGGTCGAGGATTGCGGGTAGACATCTCGCATGTTATTGGTATAGAGATATCAGGTAGTGTGATTTGACCGAACTTCAAATTTGTTTTGCTTCTTAATTGTTTCAATTCTCTGTCTTCATTTTGGTGATTTCCTAGTTGTTGGAAGTCAATTGTAGTTGGGCAATTGATTTCTTCTATTCTGGAGAGCCAATCAGCTACGGCGTTTTTCTGGCCTTGTAGATATTCGATTTTTGTGCAAAACTGACTGATGAAGCTGAGCTGTCGCTCACGACGAAAGGTGTCGCTGTCACTTGGTACCTTGGTTAAGGCATGAGTTAAGGGTTTATGATCAGTATATACAATGACGTTGCCATTACCCTCAATAAGTCGTCTGAAATGTTTGACAGATAAGTATATCGCTAATAATTCGCGATCATACGTACTGTAACGTCTTTGTGTTTCGCTCATTGCTTTTGAAAAGAATGCCAGTGGCATCAATTTGTTTTTAACCTTCTGATGTAAAACTCCACCAACGCTATGATCTGAAGCGTCAGTCATTATACAGAGCGTTGCACTAAGCATCGGGTGAGACAGAGTAGTTGCTTGTAAAATGCTTTGGCGGCAATTTTCGAATGCTTTTTCTGCTTCTGAAGTCCATGTGATGACTGTTTTGTCATTCTTTTTAGTGTTGTGAAGATATTTGTTCAGTTCGTTCTGTAACTGTGCTTGATGTGGCAAACAATCTCTGTAGAAGTTGAGCATTCCTAAGAAACGACGAAGCTCTTGTATATTTTCTGGCTTTTTGTAGTTTGAGATGATTTCTATGCGCTCTTTACGTAGTTGGAGATATGCCTTCAGAGGTCACTTTGTAACCGAGGAATTCTATCTCAGTTTGGGCAAACTCGCATTTGCTGATATTTACAGCTAAGCCGTACTTGTTTAAGCGTTCTAGTACCTGCTTGAGTACTTGTTTGTGGGATTCTTCATCTTTCGAGAACAAAAGAATGTCATCAACATAAGAAAAACATCCTTCGATATCTCTTAAAACTTCGTGCATGAAACGCTGGAAAGTTTGACTAGCGTTTCTCAGGCCAAAGGGCATGCAGCGGAATTCGAATAGTCCGAATGGGGTAATAATCGCTGTTTTCTCTGGATTTTCTACAGGTATCCAGTAGTATGCACTTTTCAAGTCGAGTTTTGAAAATACCCTCATTCCATGAAGCTTGTAAGTGAAGTCTTGAATGCGAGGTATGGGGTAACGATCTGGTAGTGTTACCGAATTGAGGCGTCGATAGTCTCCACATATTCTCATGCTACCGTCTTTTTTCTTCACGATATGGAGTGGATTTGCCCATGGGCTCTTAGAAGGTTGACAGATTCCCAGTTCCACTAGTTTGCTAAACTCTTCTTTAGCAGCCTTATATTTGTCAGGCGCTAGAGGTCTTGCTCTCGAAAATAGTGGCTGGCCTGTGGTTTCAATGTGGTGGACAACGTTGTGTTTGGATGGCTCCTTAAATGACAAGGGTCTAAGTACATTTGGGAAGTCTTTCAGTATATCATAGTAAGGATGTTCCTTAGCTAGATTGTAAAGCGACTGCTGGTCAGTTGTGACTGAGAGTGTGTTTATGGAGAGGTTTGTTGTACGGTCGATCAGCTTCTTGTTGTGAACGTCAACTAACAATTTGTAGTGGTTGAGAAAATCAGCTCCTAAGATGGACATCTTGACATCAGCAATGACGAATGACCATCTAAAACTGCGTCTTAGTCCAAGGTTGAGTACTGTTGACTTTTCTCCATATGTGTTAATAGGCGTGCTATTAGCGGCGTAAAGTTTGTAGCCATTTGAATTGTCGAGTGTTCTTTTTCCTCGAGCAGCCAGTACTGAAATTTCAGCGCCAGTGTCTATCAGGTACCTTTCTTCGGTTAGCCTGTCAATGACACAAAGGCGGTTTCCCATACTAACACCGATACCCGCCGTAACCGGTGTAGTGTCTAGTTTTCCGACGGCTTCCAGTTACAAGGCGTTTTGCAACGATTTGCGTTTTTGCCGAATTTGTTGTGGTAGTAGCATATCCCGTTGTCAGGTGATTTGAATTGGCGGTTCTGATTGCATCTGTTATGATAGTTATGATTTGATCGTGAACGAGAATGTGAATTTGCTCGGCGGTAGCTGTGTGAACGGGTGTGAGAGCGTGAGCGATGTCTTCTGTCTAATTCTTCGATCTTGTAAGTGAGTTCTGCCATCTGCTTGGTTAGGATACTGATTGCACTGTCTTCAGATGAGTGCTGAGACATCGTAACGGGTGCAAGATGTGTGGTAGGCGTAAACTCGAGCATTTTGTCAGCCATTGTAGAAAGGGTGTCCAGTGACGATTCGGAGTTTACTGCTAAAACGGCTCGAACGTTAGAAGGCATTTGTTTTAACCATTCTACTTTGAGATCTTCTTCAGTGATCATGTCAGCGCCTAGATCACGCATCTGTCGCAGGAGCTGGGACGGTTTCTGGTCACCAAGCTCAAGACCACTGACTAGACGTTGAAAGTTCTGGACAGATGATTGCTCATAGACAGATACGAGGCGTTGTTTGACTGTTTCATATTTGTTCGAACTCGGTGGTGATCGGAGAATATCAGTGATATGTCGAAGATCTTGCGACTGCAACTGTTGAAGTAGGTATCTGAATTTTTGGTCATCCGATGTCTTCAGTGGGTCAATCACAGATTCAAATTGTATGAACCATATGCTGGGTAGTTCGCGCCAGAACGGTAGAAGACGCGAGTGTACGGAGACTGCATCGGTTTGGCACGCTACTGGAAATGGAGCGGCGACATTGGTCTTCGTCTCTTCAGACATGACTTTGATCAGACTTGCTCTGCCGGTTGGCTGAAGGTGAGCTGTTTGTATTCAGCTTCGGGGTCACCAGTTATTGGATGGGTGTGTTGATCCAATATAGATCATATGCGATCGGTGGAGAGGTGAAATAAAAGAGATTTCTTCGTTCGAATTGTACCGTGGTACAGTATCCAAGATTTTGAACTTTTCGAACGTTTATTGGTTTTGCCTGCCTGACTAATATATAATATTTGAGTATCACAATTGGTGAAGAATTAAACTAGGAGAACACAAAATCACATATTTGCAGGTAGTTGAATAATTAAAAATATGTAGGTGTCCCTACAAGTGGTTAACGAAATCCAATCTAATCTTTGGAGAGTGAAACACTCGGTCTCATCCCAACGAGGGTGAACAGCTAACTTTAAACCGCAGTAAACGACGCAAAGATGCTCTAAAATAACATTTTACCGAGCTATTATACTGTAGCAATGGGAACTATAAGTTGTCAACATTATATTGGTAGTCTATTACAGACCTTGATCTGCGGTTTCTCCCACTGCTCGATGTTGGACTCCTTGATCTCGAAGTAGACGCGCTCGATGCGCTTGGAGCCGCCCATGATCTCGATGCGGCCCAGGAACGGCTCGAAGTAGTTCAGCACCGAGCCCGCCGTCTCCAGGAACCGGGCCAGTCTGCCGGCAGATAATACAGTATGAGTATTTATGCAGTGCACATAATATGAAAGTGGTTGAAGTTAGACCCAATTTAATATTTTAATGAATAAATAGAAGTTTTTCTTTTTAGATAAGTACCATCAGTCCGGCTTCTTAGCTTCAGTCCTGGTCCCATCCGGCAGAAATCATGAAACTTGACATGCATGTAGCTTTTACAAGTATAATAAGAAATGGAAGTGAGAACAAGTCGTATAGTGATTATTACCCCTCTTAAAAGGGGGGTTTTTCTGTCCCAATTCGCAGTTTTTGTGAAAACAGTTAAACGTACAAAAGAACTGGCAATGAACAAAATAATCTCCATTATTTTTACCCGACTACGGCGAAGCAAAAAGGAGGGTTATGATTTTGACCGGTATGTATGTATGTATGTATGTATGTTCATCTGTTCCCGCATAACTTCTAAACTACTTATCAGAAGCCAACAAATGAGGTTTCATTAGAAGCGTCTTAATTACCCGCTGGTTATAGGCTACGTGACGTCACCATAAATTCAATGTGGCGCCCTCTAGAGGACATAAAGTCATGACCAAAAAAAATTTTTTTCTTCAAAGGTACTTTGTTGGGTATCAAATGAAAGGACTTAACGAGCACATTTTAAAAATATATATATTACTAGCTGTTGCCTGCTGGTTTGCTTGCATTCGCTCGATATTTGTGTCAAATATGTATGTTCACGTGTTCCCGCATAACTTCTAAGCTGCTTATTAGAATTCAACGAATGAGATATCATTAGAAGCGTCTTAATTGTCTGCTCGTTATAGGCTTGGTGACGTCACAATTAATTCAATATGGCGCCCTCTAGAGGACATAAAGTCATACCTAGTAGAGAATACTTAAAAGGTGCCGTGTTGGGTATCGAATGAAACGGCTTAAAAAGCAGTTTTAAATTATATATAATATTACTAGCTGTTGCTGCTTTGCTTAATTATCTAAAAAAAAACTGTGCGTAAAATAGACATGTACCGGGTAATGGAGGTCCGATCAGCCGGGTAGCCGGGTACCCGGCGCCGGGTACTCGGCAATAAAACACGTCGCGATCACGTCTTAGATCCATCGATATGGGAAACATTAGATAAGGTTACTCGCCCTGTTTGTTTCTGAACCAGCGTGTTCGTCTTGCGGGGGCTGAAGCGGGGTGAAGAGGGAGGCATGTATTTAAACAAATATCGCCGTTGTGTGACAAGCTTAAGGTTTATGTATTTAATGTTATCTACTAGCGACATCTAGCGACGAGTAGGGAGGCATGTAATTAATTAATGTTATCTAATAGCGACATCTAGCGACGAGTAGCGTAGCATTACTATAAAATGACAAAATATTCATAAAATAACAAGAATAAAGTGATAAGAAATGTTGCTGTTAGTTTTGTTCTTTATTTTTTTATTGTTTTAGCACATTTCACTGCTCTGTAAGATATATTTTCATTTAAACACGGGATGTTTACTCGTCGCTTGTCAGATTGCGAATGGTGCGCGAAAAGACGGCGCTACTCAACATAGGGGAGCAAACCACTATCAGCGACTACGCTGTCGTGGAGTATTAACCACATCTAATTGTTCTCTTATATCGATGCTTAGATCATTACTCAAACTTTGCCAGACCTCCAAGGGCTTATTATTATTTGGGGACAAGGGTCCATCCATCCTCAGCCAATTTTGGCCATGGCGACTGCTTACTACTCCTAGGCCGGGTTATGGCGTTCATGCGCCCTAATATGGCTAACATATGGGTTATGATTTTGACCGGTATGTATGTATGTATGTATGTATATATGTATGTTCATCTGTTCCCGCATAACTTCTAAACTACTTATCAGAAGTCAACAAATTATGGTTTCATTAGAAGCGTCTTAATTACCCGCTGGTTATAGGCTACGTGACGTCACAATAAATTCAATGTGGCGCCCTCTAGAGGACATAAAGTCATGACCAAAAAAATTTTTTTTCTTCAAAGGTACTTTGTTGGGTATCAAATGAAAGGACTTAACGAGCACATTTTAAGAATATATATATTACTAGCTGTTGCTTGGTGGTTTGCTTGCATTCGCTCGATATTTGTGTCAAATATGTATGTTCATGTGTTCCCGCATAACTTCTAAGCTGCTTATTAGAATTCAACGAATGAGATGTCATTAGAAGCGTCTTAATTGTCTGCTAGTATAGGCTAGGTGACGTCACAATTAATTCAATATGGCGCCCTCTAGAGGACATAAAGTCATGACCAAAAAATTTTTTCTTCTTCAAAGGTACTTTGTTGGGTATCAGATGAAAGGACTTAACGAGCACATTTTAAAAATATATATATATATTACTAGCTGTTGCTTGCTGGTTTGCTTGCATTCGCTCGATATTTGTGTCAAATATGTATGTTCACGTGTTCCCGCATAACTTCTAAGCTGCTTATTAGAATTCAACGAATGAGATATCATTAGAAGCGTCTTAATTGTCTGCTAGTTATAGGCTAGGTGACGTCACAATTAATTCAATATGGCGCCCTCTAGAGGACATAAAGTCATACCTAATAGAGAATACTTAAAAGGTGCCGAATCGAATGAAAGGGCTTAAAAAGCAGTTTTAAATTATGTGTAATATTACTAGCTGTTGCTGCTTTGCTTAATTATCTAAAAAAAAACTGTGCGTAAAATAGACATGTACCGGGTAATGGAGGTCCGATCAGCCGGGTAGCCGGGTACTCGGCAATAAAACACGTCGCGATCACGTCTTAGATCATTACTTAAACTTTGCCAGACTTCCAAGGGCTTATTATTATTTGGGGACAAGGGTCCATCCATCCTCAGCCAATTTTGGCCATGGCGACTGCTTACTACTCCTAGGCCGGGTTATGGCGTTCATGCGCCCTAATATGGCTAACATAGCCGATCTTAGCGGCAAACTCGCGTGCACAGAGAGGGCACAAAAGAGGGCCCTATTGGATCATTGTGACCTGGGTAGATCTATTGTGATCACTACTGTCCCTATTATATTATATCCTCAAGGCCAATAGTTCTAATGAATTGTAGGATGCACTTGGGATAGAGTTCCCTAATGTCCTCTGGAGTTATCTTCAGTTCCCCTAGAGATCGGCTTCTGGCTTGGACCAGTGCCTCGCGTGAAGAGGAGTTTCCTCTTCCTCGAGGCAGAATCGGCACTCGTCCTTATCTGTAAGCCTCATTTTATTATGGTGTTTATTAAGCTTGCAGTGGCTAGTTAGAGTTCTGGCTATAATCCTAAGTCCAGGCTTATGAAGTCGTACTGCTATAGACGTGTATTCCCGTGAAAAACCAGATATGAGCGCTTTCGAATGCTTTTGGCCTGGTGTACCAGCCCAGAGTGTTCTACTTTTTTTATGGCAGAGGTGACAAGCGATCAGACGGATCAACTAATGGTAAGCGATTACCGCCGCCCATAGACAGCCGTAACACCAGAGGAGTCACAAGTGCATTGCCGGCCTTTAATATGGGAGTACGCTCTTTTCTTGAAGGTTTGAATGTCGTATTGGTCCGAAAATACCGCAGGCGACAATTCATTCCACAGTTTCGTTGTGCGAGGCAGAAAGTTTCTAGTGAAACGCACAGTTGTGGACTGCCAAGCATCTAAGTGATGGGGATGAAATTGTTGTCGCGTAAAACGATGGCGGCAATAGGCGGCAGGGATCAATCCGAACAATTCCTCGGAGCACTCCCCATTGTACAAGCAACAGAGAATTCAAGCTCTAAGGGATGCAGATATAGGGTCCTTCTGAAATACCTCAAAAATTTTTCACATTGGCTTCTACTCATGAATCTAAACAACTTTTCCCAAGTTACCTATACAATACTCAATTCGTAAAAAGATTTTTGGACTTCCCATACAAAATTGTCGGTTCAGTTGATCAATTAGTATGAGGAATCCAAAAAAAATTATTGGTAATTTAGTATAGGGTAAGTTGTTCAGTTTCATGAGTACAACCGTGGTCAAAAATTGTTCCGATATTTCATAACCTTATATAGGCGGAAAACACATTGAGGCGGAATCCGGACGGGAGCGCGGAATAACGGAATTCGCGCGCGGCAGCGGTCCGCTCCACCGGACGGTTTCCGTCCGAATTTCGCCCGAAGCCGCGGTGCACGACGATTTTCGTCATGCGTTTATTTAATATTCGAACGTGTATGTATGTAACAAAGATTGTTTTTGTTTGTAACAAGGATCATTTTATTATTTATTTTTATTATTTATTAATAAAGATACATAGTAGCATAACAGAATACTCCAAGACACTACAAGTACATACAAAAAAATATAACAGACAGTAATAAAAAAGGTTGTATCCTTATATTAAATAACAAGCTAAATTTAATTTAATAGATAGTACTAGCAGGCATCATACTTTCACTCAGTCGCTTACACTCAAACATCAGACATCCAACCGTACTCTCAAACAAATCACAATGGGAGGACGAAGGTATCATTTCGTGAACCCCTCACGCGACGCACCCCCCAACCCCGCGCCCTCCCCCCGTGTCGCACTCCCTCTCCCCCCGCGCTGCAGCCCCTCCCCCCGCGCCCTGCAAGGCCCCTCACACCGGACCCCCTCCCCCCGCGACGCAACCCCTCCCCCGCGCCGCACTCCCCCTTCCCTCCGCGCAGCACTCCTCCTCCCACCTCGCCGCGGTGAGCGGAGCAGTGTGTTTTCCGCCATATGTATGTGGTGGGCAAATAATTGACCACGCTGAATACGTTAAAAACAACCGACTTCAATCGCAACAACTCCAATTTTGCTATGTTTTTGTTGATTTTCTCAAAAACCGCTGAATCGATTTCGATAAAATTTTATATTTTTACCCTTTTAAACAAAAAAAAATCGAGTAATCGGTGAACATACATAAAAAAAAAGATTCCGACGAATTGAGAACCTCCTCCTTTTTTTGAAGTCGATTAAAAATAGAGGTCACAATCCTATACTGCGTAACCTGGCAGGCGGCCCGCTACCTTTCCCCATCCAGTATCTCTGTATACTACAACGAGCGTCTTTTCGAAAGCAGGTAACGTCTACGAATAAAAAGAAGCCGAAAAAATCCTGATCAAGCTAAAAATCTCTTACACAATAACTTACACTATAAACCTACAATAATAAATAATATTGAAATATGAACGACAGTTACATAAATGTACCTATACTTTTAACTTCAAAATAACGTGTTTTTAATAACTACGCAATTACCCGGCGCTATTACCCGGTACCTGGCCGGATCCTTAAAAAAGTGCCGGATCCGCCGGGTACCGGATCCAAACCGGGTACCCGGTACATGATTAGCGTAAAATTAAATAATGTTATAAGCTGGGAGTACCTCCACGCGGTGAAGGCAGTAACAGTTAATAACTGGCTAAAACTCCCATATAATATAAGGGGCAGGCCTATGTGGCCCTCAGCAGAGTCAGATGGTTAGATGGATTATTCGTTTGCTCCTTGGATCATAATAAATTGCTGAAAAATCCTCATGACTCCCGATCTCTTGAGGAATTAGAAAGATTAAGAAATCTATCAACCAATCCAAAATAATATAGTAAGTACAGTATAATAAATAAATTAAATAAGTTGTTAAGCGGTACTGCACACATTTTATTACATAATAAAAACTCAAAATTACTAAATAAAAATAAAAAGTTTAAAAAACTAAAACCCGACTACGGAAAACTTGCGCTCTGAAAAGTATGAAACAAGAAAAGTTTCTTGTCTGAAATTTTTGTTATCTACAAATTATATTCAATATTTATCATCAAATAATTGACAACTTACATATACATTATAGTTAATTAATAAATATACATTGTGATGTTCTGATAAAAGCCGTGGTCGTATGCCACCTGATAGCGTACCCGATAGACACTGTTCTGTCCGAACTACCGGCTCCAGTTGTGAATCTTAATAATTTAGTGACCCACCCGAAACATATTCGATATATTAGAGTATTATGGTGGGTAGTCACCGATTCTTACGGCAAGGTGGCATACGACCGCGGCTTTTATCAGAACATCACAATGTATATTTATTAATTAACTATAATGTATATGTAAGTTGTCAATTATTTGATGATAAATATTGAATATAATTTGTAGATAACAAAAATTTCAGACAAGAAAATTTTCTTGTTTCATACTTTTCAGAGCGCAAGTTTTCCGTAGTCGGGTTTTAGTTTTTTAAACTTTTTATTTTTATTAAATAATCGTGTTGGTGGGGAGTGGGGGGGGGCAGGGGGCACTGACCTGGGCTCGTTGGGCATGTACTCGGACAGGTTGGTGAGCAGCACGGCCAGGTTGAAGCCGGGTGGCGGAGGGAGGGGGAGGGGGGCAGGGGGCACTGACCTGGGCTCGTTGGGCATGTGCTCGGACAGGTTGGTGAGCAGCACGGCCAGGTTGAAGCCGATCTCCTTGGCGGGCTCGTGGAAGCGGTCGCAGAAGCCCACGTAGTCCAGCTTGCCGTCGTGGTTGGTCTCGCAGCACGCCAGCAGGAACTCGATCTCCTCACTGGGGCGACATAGATAGATAGATAATCAGTTTATTGTATAGCCAGGCCTGTCTCACTTCGACGAAGCTATATAAGTATACGAGCGCCTCGAGGGGTGTCCCTAGAGCAGCGGTTCCCAATTTTACTTTGCTTTGGAACCCTAATTAACCTAACAGTTTTTGGCGGAACCCTAACTCGCCAAAGGGAATATTCATCTTTAAGTCCCATCCAAAATTCATTTAAGTCCGAATTTAATGATTGGATTTTTTGTGCACGCTATGTTTGAACCGTATGCGCGAAAGAGTAGGAATACTATGTGTTGCACAGATAGGTACTGAATTGTACCGAACTGACCGATAAAAGGTAGCATGTCTCCTATGTAGGCGGAACCCTTGTGACCCCCCACGGAACCCTAGGGTTCCGCGGAACACCTTTTGGGAACCGTTGCACTAGAGGCAAACAAGGACAGGAAACATTAAGACGTTCAGCGTAAAAGCAACTATCGGGCGTTGTGATTTGCGCGTTTATATACATACATAACGAAAAGCACGTAGCGTACGGGCAAGCAAGTTTGGACTTTATCGCTGTGTACTGAGAGTATCGGTACCAGTATTTCTTGTTATCTTTTATCCTCTGCCAAGGGTTGTCTGAAAGAGATCGCTTCTAGCGATAAGACTGCCTTTGTACACGTAATCCAATATTTTTTATGTTATGTAAATTCCTTGTGTGCAATAAAGTATTAATACATAATACATACATACATACTGAGAGTATCTTTATATTTAAAAATCTCTGCAGAGTAAAACTTCCACACGTAGTATTATTCTTTAATCTATGCCATTGCATTAAAAATTAATTATAAACTATCGTTTTAAATTTCGCAATTTTCATCCCATCTTAAATTTTTTATCAACAAAAGTTATATATAAAATAAGCCGCTCAATGACGCCGAAAAACTATGACGTCACGTCTAGGTACTTCAAACATTTGTAGAACAAAATGTAGTTTTTGACAGATGTTAAAAAGTATGGACTAGTAGTCATCTACCCTATTTTGTGTGTCATAGTTATATTACGTTCTCGTAAACTCACGGAGTATAACTCTTCTGCTGCTCCATCTTCTCGCGGAAGTCTTTAGGCAGCACCCAGCCATCGCTATTGCCGTCGATCTCCTGGAAGCTAGCGCTGGACGTGAGGTCCTTGAGCTTTAGGAACATGTCGAAGTACTTGAGGATCAGCTCCACGTTGGAGGCCGATTCTACTAGGGTGTCCACCATCTGCTTGCCGATGGTTCCTGTGAGGAGATTGTGTTGATAGTGAGATAGTTATACGTGAAGGTATTGTGCATTTACTCGTAGCAAGTTAAAAGATTTTATGTTATGTTGTGGAATCTTACTTAGAGTTTTCTCTCATCTTCAGAACATTGTTTTCTCCCTCGCACATATCGACCTCTCACTAATTTACCATTCACGATGTGCCACTCAAGTAAGAAGAGAATCAAGATGATTATATCCTTCTCCAGAAGTCACCAGTGTTACTGTCTCACTCGCACATATCGCTCTCTCGTTCACTCACCATTAACCACGTTCCCCTCGAGCATGGAGAGCATCATGGTGATCATGTCCCTCTGCAGGTTGAGCAGCTCCTTCAGCAGGTCACTGGTAATGCTGTCTCGCTCGCACCCACCGCCATCTCACTCACTCATTCACTCACCGTTAACCACGTTTCCCTCGAGCATGGACAGCATCATGGTGATCATGTCCTTCTGCAGGTTGAGCAGCTCCTTCAACAGGTCCACCTGCGAGGAGTGCTTGGAGAGCTTGTCCTGCATGTGAGAGAAGAGGAACAGGAAACCGCCCACTGCGTCCCATAACCTGTGGGAGATACGGTCTGTATAGTACCAGCAATGAGGTCTCAGTTAAAAGCAAATTGATATCTTTATTATTTAAAAGGCTCTGTCGATACAGATACTATCGTATATTAATTAGAATTATGGATAATAGATTAATTATAGCGAGTGAATTTTATGTATTGATAATTTGGAAAGCATAAAATTAAATACACTTTTGCAAATACAAGATTCAATTTAATACTCAAATACTCATTAGAGTATAGGACAAAGAACGGATTATTTAAGAACCAAAAAATATATTTAATCAAAAAAAGAACTTGTAATATTTCGAATTTAAATTAAATAGCCTCACTTCTCGTTTTAGATAATCACTGTAGGTTCAGCTATTCACCGCTAGATAGTGCCTTACTTGAGATAAAAAACGTTTTTTTTCATAATTCTGTTGAATTTGACAACTTTATTTATGGGAAAATAGTCCTCAGTACTTTTACATCATCTCAGTAAAAACAGCATAGAAATTCGTTCAGTGATTCTCTTTAAAATCGCGGACAGCTCAAATACATACAGCACTGTTCGAAGCCGGTTAATAAGTACATATACGAGTACATGTATATTCGTGAGATTCGCCCCTTTTCACGCGTCATAAAAACCTCGAAAGTAATTCAGACTATTATATTATCATGCCCAAACGGTCTTGAAAGCCCTGTCCCTCAATGATACCACTAGGGCTTTAATAATATTGTATCCTCGAATGAGCTATTCTTTGAAAGTGCTATCCCCGCCACTGACCTGGAGTGCGCGAGCGCCTGCTGGTTCTGCGTGCAGGGCCCCTGGATGACCTCCGTGAGCGTGTTGAACACCTGCGACGCCACGCCGATGGCCTTGAAGAAGTTAGCCTTGCCGGCCGGGTCTATTAGCTCCTGTGGGGGGGAGGGGGACAGGTAAGATGAAGTGTTGTGGAGTCAAAATGTTCTTTATTTAAGTGGGTATGCTCTACACATTCTTTTAAATTGTCATTTCGAGTCGCTTTTCAGTTCTATTCTATTATTTTAGTAGAAAAGGTCTTACAATAGTAGAAAATTTAATAAAAAGAGAGATGTAGGTGCCCTGACACCACTTGCACAGAGCAGTCAGCTGTTCGGTACCCTTGTAGGATGCCGTTTCAGCTTTGTACCACTCAGCTGAGGTGTTACGGAGACAGAAAGTGCGGTTCGGCGCGACACGTCAGGCTGCACTGCGTTCAGCTCAGTTAACTACCCTCATCGTTCCCACAAGCGTTATATACTCATGGATTAAAAAATCGACTCAAAGTTTCATGCACGACTTTTGGAAAATTAACTAAATCTAACAAAATAAAACTAACCCAAAAGTTCAAAAACTGTGTGTTTACGGTTTATGATTTTAGTTTGATGGTTTTCTAGTTCTTTCTTTTAGTGTTTAGCAGTTTTGTAGACTGAGTTATTTTTTCAAAAATCTTGAGTTGATTTTTTAGTCCACCAGTGTATGATATTAGCGTTATGTTCTAGTCCTCGTTAAAATTTCCTAAAGAAATCTTCTTCCACCCAACATTTTAACACGCGTAAAACGTTCTTACCTTGCTGGAGTAGTGCCAGTAGAAGTCCATGATGGACTCCTGGAGTCGCAGCAGGTAGTCCACGGTGCAGATGACCACGTTCACCGTAGTGGTGTTGCCGGCCTGAGTCCGCAGGTAGTTTTGCCATTCTAAGTTCAGAAACAGAATGTTTTTTATTTAACTACACATTTTTTTACGGAACTTAAGAAGAAGATACGCCAAGAAGAAGAAGCGCAGTACGTACCCAGGTTGTGGCCCTCGCACGTGAGCTGGATGAAGCGGAACAGCGCGCACGTGAACTCCGCGTCGTGCATGTTCTTCTCGCCCGCCGCGCCCTCCAGCCCCACGCCTAGCCCTGCGCACGCATCCACAGCGGTTAGTGTCCATTCTGTATAAAGATATCTGTGCCCCAACGCATCCACAGCGGTTAAAGTACATCTCGTATAAAGATATCTATGCCCCAACGCATCCACAGCGGTTAATGTACATCCCGTATAAAGATATCTATGCCCCAACGCATCCACAGCGGTTCCAACACACAAGTACATACATAAGCTGAAGGATGAGGAAACTATGAATGCACATCCTGTACAGAGAGACTTCATGGTTGGGACAATGTGGGTTGTTCAATTAACATGTAAGTTCATATTTTGGTGTATGAAAAACGCCAAATGGAATTGACGCTCCTTATGAAATTGAACAACTTTCCCCAAAAACAGAAAATTTATGATTTTGAATTTCTATAGTCATTTCTTTTTCCAATATGAGTTCGATGGGAAACATTGATCTGTTTCATAACTTTCATCAATCACTTGCCATTTTTCTTGCTCTATCTCTTGCCGCTTTTTATGCAACAGCTAAATCTCAATCTCAACCTTAATAGTAGTTAAATGTACGGATATTAACTACGGAACCCACATTTGAATCGCAAAAAAGTTGGACTTCCTACAGGTGTAGATAGTTAAGCGAATTACTCAGTTGAGCACATATTTTTGCGAGTTGAACACGGGTCCGAGTAAAATTATTGTGATATACTTATAAATTATTATATAAACTTTGCATAGAAAATCTAAATAAATAGGTGGGAAATGAATGGAATGGTACACGATAGAGAAATAAAAGAAAGTATTGATCTAGAAGAAAACGAGATATTTACCAACAATACTTCAAAATAGTTAGCGTGAAATAGAAGGAAAAGTGGACAGTCACCGTAGAAAAATTACGAGAAAACAACTAAATTAGAAAGAATATAGAGAAGCGGTCCTGGCACGCAGGTTAACTGACTACAGACACGGTCATAACCTGGATGGGTTTGACTGTTAGTGGCATTTAAGCAAGACACATTAAGCCGATGGTGCCGGCTGCTATCACTAGACGGCAGTCGTTGAGCCACATCGGAGGCCTTATAGGTGGCTGCAAAACTGACAATGGTGTTCGCTACTAGCCCCACAACCTCCCCCAATCCGGACTAGGCCCCCGTATGTGTTGAACGGCCTAACCTGCCCAATATATTATGGGAAGAGACCCGTGATGCAGTAGGGACGACATGGGATGTTTACATGGAAGATAGAATAGAAAACAAGGTTATCTGAGACACTTTTTAGAAGGTTCTAAAAGACAGCACATACCTTCGGCCTTGGTGTTCCTCTCGAACGCGTCAAGGTCGAGCACGGAGCAGGAGTTCATGAGGCCAGCGATGGAGGTGAAGAAACCCACGTCTTTTTTGTCCTTTAGGTGGTTCAGCATGCCCTGGAGGAAACAGTGGTGTGAGACACATTGCTACACAACTATAGGTTGGCTGGTCAACTTAACCGACGAAAAGCCGTGACCTTGGGAGAGCCATGCTTCGGCACGAATGGGCCAGCTCGACCGGAGTGATACCACGGCCTCACAGAAAACCGGCGTGAAGCAACGCTTGCGTTGTGCTTCCCCGAGTGAGTGAGGGTACCGGAGGCCCAACCCCCCCATTCCCTATCCCATTTCAAGGTCGGCAACGCACTAGTGACTCCTCTGGTGTTGCAGTTGTCTATGGGCGGCGGTAATCGCTTAGGTGATCCGTCTGCTCGTTTGCCAACTATCACATAAAAAAAGAGCTCTAGGCACGCTTGAGAGAATCTGTGGCTAATGGCAATCTTATTATAATATCCCCTGCTGCGGATACTTTTCTCCGCTGTTCAGGAATCAACAATTAGACCAGAGATATTTCAGTTCATTCTGTGCACTCTAGTGAAATCGAAAATTTTCAAGTTAAAATTTTACGTTGTTTTGTCCGAATACGATCATTTTATTATTTTATCATGTTACTGAGGACTTCTTTGGATGCCGATATTTGTATGAAGGTCACATTACAAAATGAGGAGGGCTCTGTCAGTGCATCAGGAAACATGAGAGAGAGATAGATACACAGAAATAAAGACAAACAGAAAGAGAGGGAGAGCGACTGAGCCTCACCATCTGTATATCGATATTTCCGCCCCGCAGGATGCTGATGCCCAGCTGAAGAGTCCCCATCACCATGTCGCTGGGGACGCCCTTGGACGCCGATATATGAAGCAGCACCATCTCCGCAACCCCCCTGTCTGCGAGCCGCGCTTGGTGGAATAGTAACTTCTGCTTTTCCATTTCTTGTTCCTAAAAAAGGGAATATAGTTTTTGGTGCTTGATTTGAGTGAAATCTCTATGGTATCATGCCTGTATTGCGTGAAGCAAACGATGTGGTTCAGAGTGTAAAATACTTATGTTCGAAACTTCAAGGGTTCTTCTATTCACCATATTGACTCTGAAGGTTTTTTTTTTACTAAAGTATATACTTTACATATTCTATTACATCGTATTTTAAACCCTACTACAAAATCCCTACCACGCGCAACTATACATCTTACCTCAAAGAACCCATACTGAATTTTCAATAAACTTTTTCGATTTCCAATTCAAAGTAGGCGTAATCAGTTGACAGATTTTTTACTACCTATAGACTAAAACCCCTCGTAAATATGTGAAAGAGGTATTTTACACCCTTTATTTAAAGTAAAAGTACAGTGGACATGTGGATATTGCGCAGCCATTTTCTTCGTGAATTTTACATAAATCTTTTTTTTAATCATGAACATGTAAAGATTTAAAATATGTAAGAGTAGTCTCTGTCGTCTTGGCAATATGAAGAGCAAATCAAAACTAGCTTGTGCGTCTACAGTGACTAAATTACCTTTCTCCCAGCATAGATTTGCTTTGTGAGAGATTTTTACAGTATTAAGTGCATTTCATATTCTCTTATCAAGTTTATTCATAATACTTTGATACTGCAACGTAGCGTTATATTAAGCGTACATACCATATACGTTTCCATAGTTTTCTGCATGCAACAATCAAGAACAGAATACGTAATCTTAGAAATATAACATTTATTTACCAGTGAAATGATAATAATTAGTCAAAAATTATTTGATTAAAAATCAACGATTACAAACAAACAAATTCGATCTCAACTGTCCGAAATGGATAGCTTCTACTCATATTGAGCACCATTTTGCATACATAGTGACGGCAAATTAAATTACTGTATATATCAAATCTTAATACGAAATGTCTTTTAAACTTTAAACCCTATCCCTCAGGCCACAAGGCGCAAACTCACGTGTATGCTGGCGCGGCCCTCCTCCTCGGCCTCCGGCTCCCCGCCCCCCTCGTCCTCGTCGCCGCCCCCCTCTTCCTCTTCTTCTCCACACGACTTGGCGATGATGTGCGCGTACGACATGTATAGTGGGTCTTCCTGTAGGGGGAATCGTTATATGTTTAGCTTTGTAATTTTAATCAAATACTAAAAGAAATTACGTTCTTAAGGCATTTTGAAACAAGAAACCATATTTACTTCTTTTTAAACAATTTTATTGAGTAAAGGTGCTGCTAAGACGGTTAATATTATCAGCATAAAATATCAAGTGAAAAAAAAGTTGTTAAACGAAGACTGAAAATATCGCATCTGTCGTTGATTACAACATTTCACTACTTCGCGCTTTATATGCATCCGTAGTTACGTAATATGTTCAGGAAGTATAATTTAAAAAAGATTCATAGTTTTTGTAATACAATATCTACGATAACAGAGCCTCTGTTAACTTGTCAGTCAATATATGATCTCCCTTGCCTCCTTACCTCATCATTTTGTTTTATCTCTGCACTATTCACTCATCAACCCGCCCTATCTCCCCCTCTCGCTCCCGCACTGACCTGCAAAGCCCCCGAGCGTTCAGTCATGGCGCCGCGACAGAAGGTGGTCACGAGCTGCGTGAGAGGATCCGGCTTGCCCTCTTCCTCTACAACGTCACTCTTCTTCAGCTCAGCATCCTCGAACGATTGCTGTACCAAATTAACGCTTAAATGAGTTATTGAATGAAAGTTCATAATTGAACGACGTTAAACAGGAAAATATGAAACGGTAAGAATGAAAAGAAAAGCGGTCTGTTAGTACGAAATGTTAACATTGCAACAAAATTAAGATTTTGAAGAATTTAATATTTTTTATTTATTTATTTAGTTATCTAACACCATTTTCATTTTGTAGGAGTTTCTTTGTTAACTTCAAAAATCCTATTTTAACGGCATACTGCTCAAATTCTTCTCACAATTTTTTGTGTGATTGATAAGTACAAATCGCCGTCACAACATTATAACTAATCACTCTTTTCACAATCTAGTACCGCACACTCACCGTAAGATCTTCGATCATGACCTCTTGCCCGACGTTCTCCTCTTCCAGCCACAGCTCGTAGTAGGTCCTCGCGAATATGTTGCACGCGCGATGCCTGCCAATGACAGTCAGCGTTAGAGACTGCTTTCATAATATTCAGCTACTCAATTCTTAAAAGGACATCGTACAGTTTTATAGAAATAAAAACTCATACTATAGTGTGTCTGTGTGTGCTTATGACCACATAGAAGGAAAAACTTATAGCTAAAGTTCCGCTCCGAGTAAACGCAATTCAGCATCACCAACCGACTGGAGCCAAATGTACCCGATTTAGCGTCCACGACTCGATGGTTCAGTTTCGTTTACTGCTCATCAAAGTGTGCCTAAGGAAGTTTTCACTTCTTCACTTCAAAAATGTCTTTCTCCCTACAGGATAGATTAGATAGATTATAGGGCTATTAGCAGTTTTTACGTAGTTAATGGACTGTTACACAGCAACTCAAAACTACAACCAAACACATCCATATACTATTATACTCACCGCACTCGTAGTCAGTTAACCTGCATGATTAACGCGCCTGCCTTCCGCTCAGTGGCGGCTTACCTGGTCAACCTATACAGATGCGTGGCCCGGAGACACGCGACGGCCGCGCGCTTCCGGGCCGCGCACAGAACGCGCTTCCAATTGCTTGGGCGTTGCTTTGGCTTCGTCGCCTGTTAGTCCAAGCGGCATGCGCAAACACATCGACTAGCTAAACTCACGTGAATTACAGATAAACTTAGCTTCATTTATATAGGTCGCACAAAAGACACGCTAGTATAAATTTAGTTTATAACGAGAATATAGAGGTTCTTCTTGGTATAAGCCATAAGAATCTGATTAGTTTAATCAGGATCAATCACTTATCGCTCTCATACAGATGCATCTAAGAAATCTTAAACATTAATTAGTTACTTTTAAGATACAATACATACATCAGACATCATCACTTACAATTAGAAAACAAATCTCACGGACACATCTTAAAAAAGTAAGTGAAATTGTATGAATATTCGGTATAAACTAGGCAACCAAAGGGAGGAATGACGTCGATACATCGACGAAGACTTCATTTAACGAACACCACGAGAATGCAGTTAAACTCAAAACATTACACACAATATTAGGTTAGCTGAAACTCGGTGTAGCCTAGACATGTAAATAATAAGTAATTGTCACAAAATACACAAAAATGTTTTGAATAAAACGAGAAAAAACTACGTAAAACAATTGTTTTAACCTTTTGAGTGTTGACAATGTTATAATCATCAGGTACTTATCGAGATCAGTTCAGTTGACTGCTCGGAGTAACCTGGGTAGGAAATAATGTGATACCTATGGGAAACACGCAATGATAGAGCTCTTCTGTGCCATGTAGACATTCTGGCCCATTTAGAAAAGAACAAATCTTATTCGGTTATCAGTCAAAAAATGGTTTTTGCGTCTGCTGCAGACGGTTATTCGGTTATGAATTCGACACTTCAACATGTTCACGACCTCCAGTATTGAATAACACGACTGGATAGATTGATTCGGTTTCAAGGCATTTGTAATAACAAATCACACTATGTTACAATAGAAAAAATCCTTAAGGACTCTCAACGTAGCGTTGTTTTCGTAACTGTCACAGAATATGGTAATGTGTTTTTTATCCACAGAAACTCATCCCTATTATCTATGAATATAGGTATTCACAAGGGTCGCTAGCATCGTTCGTAAACTGACAGTTCTCATACGCTGTATTCACCTAAAAAACACAGATTAAATTATCAAACTTAATTGTTAATAACACCAATCTGATATCACACTGAAATACAATATTAGGGCCACACAACACTAGGACATGCGGCGCGGACACTGCGTGTAACCTGGGCAGCGAGTGGAGCGACGTCTGCCGGAAGCACGCGATGACGGCTCGCTTCCGCTGTATGGACACCACCGAGCGGTACACGTTCTTGCTCATTTGCTGCGGGTGGTCGATCTACGAGACCGCAAACGTACGTCAAGTATGTACCAAAAGTCATAGACGAAAAATGATTCATAGACAATACAGTGGATTTTGAAATCCACAAGAATTTAAGTGGTTATATTCTACCGCTCATTTTGGTCGTAAGTTTAGTGATTGCAGCGACAGATACACAACACAACAGCACTGTGCAGCAGTGAACAGGTAAGGCTCCTGCTTACAATCCGGGAGTTGACTGCATAAGTACGACATATTATTCGCTAAAAGCTCTTTTATTGAAACTGTTGAACAACATGCTCACTTTCATTTTCATTACATTTAAAATAGCCAAAAAATTGAAGAATTACGTCATCTGTCACAATTTCAAACATTTTTAGAACAAATCGTTTTTAACATTTGATCAAAAGTCAACTACTGAATACTGCAGGTTATCGTCATCCACCCACACACTTACCATATGCAGCCCAAACAGCACTTTGCTCATCGCCACGATTCTCTCCACCGTATCGTCTATAATCTTGGCTTTGTTCTCGGCGGTGTTGTCGGCGATGGCGGCCTTGCTCTTGGACCCCAGCTTGGAGTAGAGATAGTGCTGCCAGGACATCTCGTCCGCCGGGTCGATCTTGTCCGGGAGAGTCAGCTGGGTTTTGGCGAATTCCGCCACGTCTTGCTCCGACATTTTCTGTTGGAGGTCATTGTGGTGATATATGAGACAGAAGAGATATAACGCACCTACTAATGGATGTAGGGATAAGTCAAATCTATAAATGGAAAAAAATGGAAACTTCTTCGCTGTACTTCACATTCCAAATTGATTTAAAGCAAGTACATTTACGCTGCAGAAAAGAATCTTATTTCCAGTAGGGGTAAAATATATTTTTACACTGATATTATATCTTAGGACCTGGCCCTTAATCGTTCAGCTAATTAATTGAAATAAAAAAAATAAAAACCTGACTGCATAAAATATATCTTACATCAATCTTGACATTAACGCGAATCTAATAGAACGATGTAAGTAATGACAGATGAACTAACCTTGACTGATGTAACTGACAACATTTCAAAATTTTCACCCCAAATTTTTATGATTCATTATTAAAGATAAAGCCAAAAAAATATAAAAAAGGAAATTAAGTGCTTTATTTTGGCGTCGTTTTTAATCAAAATGGGGATAAAACATTGAAATCAAATAAGACTAACAAGCGATGAACGGTTCTAATCAAAACGGGTGGGTCTATTAGTAAAGACTGACGAACTAACCTTGAGGAAGCGGTCCTTGCAGTGCTGCACCAGCTCCTGCTCCCTGCCCGCGAAGAGGTTCAGCCCCACCGGCAGCAGCCTCTTCAGACAGGCCACCATGAGCGACGCTTGCACCTCTTTGTCCTTGTCGCGCTTCTTGTCGCGATGCTTCTTCTTTTTCTACACGTTTACAAAGTCATTTAGTTGGCATGATTGTCGGTATCGTTCTACCTGGGTGGTAAACTACGGGTGTAGGCAGGTTAAGTAAATAATCATAACAATTGTAAAAAGTTTATTTCACAAGAGAAAACCTCAACACTAGAGCAGATTACAGGCATTGTGTTAGGTGTTTAATTATACGAATATCTATTATAGAAATATTTTCAAAGGTAGGTGACGTCTCTATTGATCCTTTTTTTCTAGGATTATTATTAGAAATCTGAGTATTTTAAATGCGTAAACAATATCTAATATAAAAATTGTATAATTCTTTCTTATACACTCGGCTTCGAAAAAATCGCACGTCCGTAAAAATAGGCTTCAAGCACTGTTAATCCTTAAGACAAGCAGTTATTCGTAGCAATATTGGTATCATTTGAGAGCCCTATAAAAACTCTTTAAAAAAATATCCATTTCATTTAATTAAAGAAAAAGCTTGACACTTTAAGTCACTGTGAATGACAATGGAACTGATTCTCCTCTTCAAATTTTGTTTGTATTGTTTTGTTTTTTGGGTATAAAAGGGTCGATACAGCTTATCGGGGGATAAATTTGCTACCAACAGTCGAAGAAGACACAGAAGAATATCTTTCATCAGAAAAACGTCCTTGAAGATGGACACTACTGCTGCTGAAGCCGCCAAAGTTATCGCACTACTGCAATCAGGACTACGTCAGTGTGATGTTGCTCGGCAATTGCACTTGAGTCGCTTTTCTGTTCGAAGAGTGTACCAGCGGTTCCTGCAGACCAGTGGCTTTGTCCGAAGGCGTGGGTCTGGTAGAAATCGCTGCACTTCTGCGAGAGATGACCGATTCGTCGTATCGAAGTCTTTGAGAAATCGGTTCTCTAATGCTGTTGAGTTGCAACAGCAGCTTCAAGCAGTTCGTAGAAGGGCCGTGAGTGTCTCTACAGTTAGAAGAAGACTAAAGGAGAGAAATATTGTGGCTAGAAGACCTGCCACGGGTCCAAAATTAACCGCAGCGCATCGGCGAGCACGCCTGCAATTTGCTCGCGCCCACGTCAATTGGACCCTGGACCAATGGAGAGCTGTTCTCTTCTCAGACGAAACGAGAGTGTGCCTTTTCTGCAACGATAGACGCAAAAGAGTATACAGAAGATAATGGGAACGTTTTGCCCAAGCCTGCATCCAAGAGACGGTAGAATACGCGGTTCCTGCATGTTCTGGGGCGGCATATCTGCCGACGGCAAAACTGAACTTTCTTGCGTCTCTCGGACCGGCGGTGCTCGCGGGCAAGGGTCGATGACTGCTCACCGGTACATCACAGAGATCCTGGAAGAACATGTGGTCCCCTATGCTGGATTTATTGGCGACGGGTTCACATTAATGCACGATAACGCTCGCGCGCACACTGCTGGAATTGTGCAGGGCTACCTTCAAGAGGTTGGGATCCCTGTCATGCAGTGGCCAGCGAGAAGTCCAGATCTGAACCCGATAGAGCACCTCTGGGACCAGCTGAAACGCAAGGTTAGATCCCGTGATCCCGCTCCCGCGACTCTTCAGGAGCTCCAAGACGCCGTTATTGAGGAATGGGACAGAATCCCTCAAGAAGAGGTCCTAAAGTTGGTGCGATCCATGAGGGAGCGCATGGAAGACGTCATTAGGGCTAGGGGGGGTAACACTAGGTTTTAGGTTAGTTTTAAGCAACTTTGTTTTGAAAAATTAATCAGATTTCATTTGGGTTTTTAAGGATTTTTATTGTTTTGTAAATTTTTCTCAGTTCCAATAAAAAACATTGAATGAATTATTGTTTTTGCATTCTCTGTTTCCTTACCTTTCAAATGATACCGAACATTACCAATATTTCATAATACAAATATGATTGAAAGATGTTTAAAATAGATTTCTTAAAAGGTGCGATTTTTTTGAAGCCGAGTGTAGAATGCTGTTTACATTAATACTAGAAAGTATTAGATCCAGTTGAAATTTTTAAAGTGACTTAAATGGAAACTGGATTATTGAAATATTATTATGCCACTTACAAGAGTATAGGTTTACGGAGGCAGTAGGAAAGATAGACAGAGATAAGTTCAGATAGTACAGTTTTTCAAAAATATGCTCTAGAAAAAGTTAAAAGCTAAAAGCAAGATACAAAAGTTATACAGCTAAGCAAACCCAGAACTACTCTATGTTAACAATACTTACAAGAGTGTGTAAGCAGGAAGCACAAGGACAAAGTGTTTTATATTAAATTAGTAAACAGATATTGTTTCAAACACTCAGCATAGATTTATATAGGAGCCAAACAGTAACACCATATAAAACCGAATCGGTTCATCCGAGACGCTTCTATAGGGTGTTATTGATCCATTATTTAATAAAACGGCTAGCCATTGTGTTAAATGGCTACTCTTACAATTTGGCTACAACGAGAAAACAATAAATGAATGCTGTAAAATTAAAGACTATTACAGAATATTTTGCCTACTATAAATTCAACTAAATACATAGGTATAAGACAATAGGGATTTTTTAAATTCATTATTTGAAGCTTCAATTCTGCCGCACTTGCCAATTTGTTGCTCTCGAGTACAAGTTGCTATATTTGGATATTATGATAAAAACTGAAACAATGCCCGCAGATACATAAACAGAGACAGAAATAGGGCCGCAAAGAACGAGAACTTCAAATAAATTGAATTCTCATCACACTTGCTACAACCTTCAACGAAAAAAAAAAAGAAATCATTCAACAAATTCCCTAAGAAGCTGTTAAGCTGTAAAATCGTTAGCAAGGTAACACAGATCGCTGTAACCAGGTGACGGTTATAAGGCAACTAACAAATGTAGAAACTGCTAGACTAGTCTATTTTAGCTATTTTCATAGTATAATGTCTTACGGCATCTTAATTTGGGGACATGCGGCTGACATAGAAACTATTTTTATACTGCAAAAAAGAGCCATTCGCGCTATCTATCAGTTGCGATCTCGAGAGTCCTTGAGGAACAAGTTTAAAGAAATAAATATCTTAACTGTTGCCAGTCAGTTCATATACGAAAACATCATGTATGTTCGTAAGAATTTAGAGTTATTTCCAAAAAACAGTGACAGGCATAATTTTAACCTTAGAAATAGAAATAATATTGAAGTTGCTTATTCGAGACTGAGTAAGGTAAATAAGTCGTTCATGGGGCAGTGTATAAAATTTTACAATAAAATACCTGAAAATGTTACAAGTTTATCCGAAAATAAGTTTAAAACTTATGTAAAGAAATGCCTGTGTTCAAGAGGATATTATAAAACCATAGATTATGTAAATGATAAAGATGTGTGGACATGTATAGATCATTCAGCTCATAGCTTTAGTAATAACATCAATTGTAATAGCTATTAAGTTTTTATTTCAAAAAATGTGTTGGGGCGAGTTTCTTTGGGGCTCGACGTTTCTTCTCGCTCCGCTAACACTTCCCGAAACGTTGAGTGTACAAGTTCCGAGTGGTAGGAACTTTGTACTAGGTAGAATAATATGACGATTTAAAAGTATGTGTAAAGCATCTACTTAAATAAAAAAGATTTTTGATTTTGATTTTGATTTTGATTGACGGTGAAGACTTACCTTGCCGCCGCCCTGCGGGGTGCCGTCGACGACGGTGGTGACGCGCCGCGTGGCCGTCGGCATTATGAGCACCTGGCGACAGCCACGAAACCAGGAAATGGTGACAGTTTGCATGTATCGTTTGTTACACATTTAAGGAGTACTATGAGTGAGCTTAGAGGACAAAATGATTTAACTTTACGTTGTAAGCTCGGAATGTCTGGTAATTAATTTGTAATGGTAATCAAAATATTAAATTTCGAGAGTAAAATATGGCTCGTTTTGGACTCATCCGAACATCATCACAAAATGTAGTATTTTAAATGAAGTTATTTGTATCAGAGAACAGACAATGAAAATGATTACGATAACATTTTAGTTTCTTTGACGTCACGGTTTTAAGTACAATCAACTTCAATAGTATGCACATCGATAATGAAACTGCAACCAGTATAAATTGACCTCGCTTCATATAAAAGTTTTCTCCATGAAATAGATCCACATGTACTGGTAGCGCGACCATTAGCATACGTTTGATGACACATATCATCGAGAATCTCTCACCATGTTATCGATCTCGTTGGCCGAGATGAAGTTCTGCTCCTCTTTGAGGAAGTATTGGCTCTTGGACCAGATGTTGAAGATCTCCGCCACGTGGTTGTACAACTCTTCCGCCTCTGCCAAAACACACGTGATAATTAAGTTGTACTGTTGTAAATAGTGAGGTAATCTCATAAGGTTTTTAACATTTTTCGAGAATCGGTTTTGTATCGAGAGTTAAGTAAGATAAACGTAAAAAAAATGCAAAATAATTACTGGTAAAACTGTTAGCCTTCTGTGGTCCATGCATCACCATCGAATCCTAGTAATGTGATTAAGAAAAGCAGTCAAATGGCACAGTTGACCGTGCGGTTACCTAGTGTTGCAATTAGCATCACCCGCGCGTTAAAGAGCAACGGAAATATATCTTCCTGTATCCTTCTCTCATCAACAGACCCTAGTAATAATAATCATGAGACACTACTATTGTGACAATGGCAGACGGCTGGACGCATGCAGCACAGGACCGGTCATTGTGGATGTTCTTGGGGAAGGTCTTTGTTCATCTGATATAATATAATAATGATAATGAAGCGGCCGTGGTTCAGTGCGGCTTGTGTGGTCGCGTCGATCACGTAGGTTAACTAACTACAGACACGGTCATGACTTGGATGGGTTTGACTGTTAGTGGAATTTATTTCGATCGTTTCCGTGCGTCGCAAGGCTCGTTGAACCGTCTATCACTAGACGGCGGCGGTTTTTAAGCCATGTTAAGGCAGCTTGAAACTTCTGACACTGGGATTAGCCACTAGCCCCACAACCTCCACTAATTTGGACTTGGCCCCCGTGTGTGGAGTATGGCCTAACCCTGTAGTGGGGACTGAATGGGTTATTAACGAATGATGATGATGGTGACGGCAGCCAGCACTGACCTGGCACGTTGTTCCTGAGCCAGTGGTTGCGCTGCAGGTCCACGTACTTGATGAGCAGCGGGTAGAAGGAGTAGATGTCGCGCACCAGCAGCTGCCAGTCCTCCTGGATCTGCGACTCCACCTGGGACGTGTCGTCCGTCGACGACTGGAAACAATGTGTGCAAACGTTTTAGTTGTGTGTGTATAAAGACGCTTCCGGAAATTATGGTGGTGCAGTAATGAAAATATTCAACTTTCCTAAGGGCGTATAAATACCACTCTTGGAATTTTACGGTGCATTCCATTCGTGGAATAAACAACTTTTCCAGAGGAACCCATAATGAATTCTAAAAAACAGAGTTGGACTCTCCAAATAAGATTGGAAATCAGTAAATGCTCAGTTTCATTAATAAAACAAGCTGTTATTTCCATTTTACGGTTTTATAATATCTTCAAGATCAAATATAATACAGGATAATATTTGATCTTCATGATACCATAAGTAGCACACAACAAGTTGTTTAGTACGGGGAGTGTTTGAGCATTTTCGGTAAAGGATAAACACGATTACGTAGGGTCCTGTAATAAATAGGAGAACTTTCTTGTTCTAGAAAGTTAGCCTACGATGTCTAATATGATGATTATTAAGTTATAAGTTAACGTTGCATAAAATTTTATAGATTATCCCTAGAATAGTATTAAAGACCCACTGTTACTAACTTGTATGGACCTTAAAGTCTGAATAAAAAAATAATAAAAAATTGTATTTAAAAAACATTTGACCTTGTTGGACCCTCACACCGCGTCCCAGTGTTACTTCGTTCTTACCTTAATGAATCCCCTTAAGCTCTCCTCCTTATGGAACATGGTGTCCGTCCTCCTCCTGACCCTCTCCGCTAATGGCAGGAAGCTGTCCCTCAGCAGCTCCTCCGAGGAGTTGATGATGATCTGCTGCGTGTACGTGGCGATGCGCGTCATCCAGGGCGCGCTCTCGTTGCCGATGTTCTTCTTGATTAGCTTGAGGACGTTTTTGAGGAGCTGGTTCATGTGCTCCGCTGTTACCATGGTTACGTGGTTTCTGGGGGCCAAAAGGAAAGGAAAATGCTGGATTTCATTGAAGACTTGTTTATTTTCTATTGTTTTTTTTTAAGAAATTATGTTTGGATTTTATTGAAATTATGTCAATAATGTAATCAATTTTTTATTTTTTATAACTTATTGATTCAATGGCTAAGTATCAAGTACTGCTGACTTCTACAACGAGGGTCGTGGTTTCGATCTCTGTCCAGGGTAAACATTTGGACGGCGAGATTTGTTCTATGATGATGATATCAATGATGAAGACCTAAATGATGATGATGAGGAATTCAATGACGACGATGAAGATTGCGGTGACGACGACTCACCCAGCAGTGGGGGTGACGTTATCAGGCCCTTGCGCCCACCAGAATGGCAGGTAGGCGCACAGAAGCGGCAGCACTACGTCGATGATGTGTGGCGCCTCGTTGTAAGTCTTGTCGGATTCCACGAACTGGTCCACCTCGCTTAGAATGGTCTCCAGGGTAGGCATCGACTGTTCCATCTTCGCCATGATGTCTGTGGAAAATTGTTAGTAATGCGCCGACATTGCGTTACATTTGGTTTTTATGTTGAACGTCTTGTTTCTTATTTACGAGGAAACTTCGATGCAAAATAGTGACGTTATAGGTTTGAACCCTGTCTGTGTCTGTCGTGGCTGTGGCATCGTGGCTCTGCCCCGAAGGATTAGAATGCATTTTTTTTTGGAAATCAGGTTTCAACGAGGTTCCTCTTAGCAGTGATTGGAGAAAATCAGTTTAGTGGTTTTTGAGTTATTCAACTTTCATTTTTGTTATCAACTATCGGGGTTGGTAGATTTTTAAATGTGTTAGTTATATCTGCCTCTTGCCATCGAACGTTCATGTAAACAGCATTACGTTAAATTTCATTATAACATAATGGATAAAACAGTTACTTTACTGCTTGCATAGTTTGTCCGCATCCAACTTTAAGCTTTTTTTTGTCTATTCGATTAACGTTTAGTTAACCAGTAAAACAAGGTTTCATTATTATTCCTCTTATTGTGTATTACGCAAGGTCCAACTGACTTAAAGCGCGCGCTGTGTTCCGGTGGGAGTGGCGAGATAGTCTGCGTAATAAGAGCCTTCTGAAGCATTCCATCACAACCCCGTAGGACCGACAAGGCACTCCTCTTCTGGGGTTACGAATAACCATAAGCAATGGTAGCTTCATACTAGTAAAGATTACAGATCTCCCTGTAGAAGCGGTGGTAGCCCCTTTCAATCAAGCCGATCGTTAGCGGAAACTCACCTTGCGCCTCCAGCGAGTGGTCGGCGATGCGGTTGAGCAGCGAGAACTGGTTGTGTTTGTTGAGGTGCGGCTCCAGGAACGCCACCGGGAAGGTGGAGCTGAACGCGCCCAGGCACGAGCCCTGCGCGCCACGTTGTCAACTCTATTACTAAGTCACTAAGGTAGCTTATAATATTCTATACAGGGTTTAAAAAAGGGGTTTGAGATTTTAAGAGGTTATTTAGAATCAAGTATAGAATACAGGAAAAATATTGAAAAAATCCGATCTACAACTTTTTTCAGTTTCCCGATCTTCATCTGAATAATGAATCAAGAATTTGTATGGGAAATTGAAAAAAAATTTTGATCGGATTTTTTTCATTATTTTTTCCTGTATTCTACAACACCTGTATACAAATACTTCCGCTCGCAAACACTTTACGAAACAGGCATACAAGCTCCAAGTGGTAGAAACATCTTATTAGGTAGTTTACTCTGCTACTAAACAGTAGATGTAAGATTGTAAACACATTGCTTCGATTTGAGTAAGTAAAATATTTTAATTTTTGAATAAACTGTTCCAACTTCCTGTAAATGAAACATACTACTTCTCTATTGTAATAAAAAGTTGTTCTGAAAAATATGTAGGTAATTATGTTGATTCTAGAACTTTTTCACTAGATTGCTATAGAATACATCTCTTTTCTTTAGTTTTATCGATAAAGTTTAAGAAGCCTTTATATTACACTTTACTCGTCATCAATGGCCTCTCCGTCCATTACAGACGATTTACTGCAGTGTCTTGGCACAACGCTTTTAGTGCCTTATGAGACTACAAACACTAGACTATAAATACTTTACTACACTGTGAACTAAAAAATCGACTCAAGATTTGTTGCTCGACTTTTGAAAAAATAACTCAGTCTACAAAACTACTAAACACTAAGAACAAAAAACTAGAAAACCATCAAACTAAAATCATAAACAGTAAACAGACAGTTTTTAAACTTTTGGTTTAGTTTTTTTTTTTTGCTAGATTGAGTTAATTTTCCAAAAGTCGTGTAACAAACCTTGAGTCGATTTTTTTGTCCATGAGTATAGTTTTTAAATAAACAATTTATCTATCTATATATCTATTTATATACTAACCAAAGCAGGTTTGTGGCGCTCAATCTCTGTCTTGAGGTACTTGCGGTCGTGCGTGAGGGACGCGTCTGTGCCCAGCGTGTACAGGGAGCCCAGCATCTTGTATGACGCCACCTGGATTTCGTCCACTGCAATCAAAAAAGCTTTTTTTGTCTATTGCTTTAATAAATACTCGATGCTTATAACCAGCACTGAAACGGTATGCGGTAAACTAAATGTTATTTTGTATTATTCGAAGCAATCCGATAAAATAATAGAAGTATATAAACTGGGTTGATAAGTGTAAAATATCCACTATTTCCACTTCCATGGTTTAGTTAGCTGACATATTTGTTATTAAAG
Source organism: Coleophora deauratella (assembly GCA_958295455.1). Lineage (NCBI taxonomy): Eukaryota > Metazoa > Arthropoda > Insecta > Lepidoptera > Coleophoridae > Coleophora > Coleophora deauratella. Next base: position 284,277 of record OY282412.1, read on the forward strand.
ACATCGAGAAATGTTTCTAAAACCGTTATTATTATTTGACTATAAAGAAAAGTCTTGTGAAAAAACTTATTGCTTTTAAGCATTCTGGATATACGAGCATATGCATTTTTATCTACTTAGCGGTTTCCCAGCAAGTACTTGAATTAAATTCAACCCCAAATCATTGCCAAGGCGCAGGTCTCAAGCCTGGATTTGTGGCGCATACACGAAACTACATAAACTCTACTGTAATAAAAGTAGTGAAACTCATAAACCTCAACATAAATATTTAAAACATAAAGTTGCGAAACATGAAAACGAGAGGTTTACGTTATTATAACAATAAGTTATTCGTTTTATAAAATGCACCAATGTCTATTTTTTAGTTCAGTGTTCCTAGTTTTTGTATTTTCAGATGTACTTATAGTTGTGGTAAACAGTTTTATGAAATATTTGACGAATTTAGAATGTCAACTGATTAGATATGTTATAGATTCTTATGATTTATGTCATGAAAATTAAGCTACCAAATGCAGTCAATCTCTTGATCAAAGGATTCACCTGGTTTTATAAATAAAATTCAGTTCGTCAATATTTTTTTCAGAATCCGGCCGAGACTAAGGACGATGAATCTAACGTTAAGGGAGACACCGCCTTCTCAGAGGTGATCAAGAATATAACTCGGGTCAACAACGTACTTCAGGAGCTGATCAAGAACTATGAGAAACTGCAGAAGATATACCGCAGCCAGGAGAGCATCGAACAACACGACTACGAAGATGAAAACTCTTTCGAATACGGCAACGTCAAGAGGTCCAAAGATATATCAACACCGGGAAAATCCAAAGATTTCCCGGCTACCAACATCCCCTACTCAGAATCAGAAGCTTCTCCGGAAAAGGCAAGCGAAGATAATAAAATCTCTAAAGAGAAATCACGTGATGAGCGTATTCCAGCTATAGAAGATCTTAAAAACGACAATAGTGTAACTAAAAAGAGAAGTAAGAAAGAAAAGACAACGAAAGCAAAAGAAGTAAAGCCACAAGCGCCAATTGGTACAACGTATACAAGCGGCGAAGTTACCCATGAAAGACTAGCTAAAGAGCAAAATAATCCAACAGAAGCGAAAGAGATTGATGAACATGAGGAAATTAAGAATCAGAAACAAAGCGCAGAGAAAACCCGGCAAAATTTGCAAGCTGATCAGAAAGCTCTTCAAGATCATGGAAGTGAAGAAAAGGCAAATGTAAATGCCTCTGTAGTGAAGTCTGTACCTCCTGCTAATGCTGGCAAGGCTATAGAAAATAAACTGACACTGATGGTGGGAGTTAAAAAAGACGGAAAACGTGACGCAGCGGACTCAGAAAATGAGGTGCAATACGAGCAGCGTAAGCGGTTAGACGACAACGATAAAGTGTTCACTACGGAAAGCAAAAATGACAAAGAAGAAACTGTACCAAAGCTCAAATCAAGGTACGTGCAGAAACCTAAGAAACCAGCATCCGATGCTTCTGTTCGATCATCGACAAAGGTTAGTTAACATATTATACAGTAATTATTGTGAAGTTCTCCTGAAAATTTTCCTGTATGTTTTGATCAAACTTTACTACAGGTATATAACATCGTGTTGCATTTTTTTAATTATTACAATAAATAGTTTGCCTTGTTAGTATGGGTCAAATCTTGCAACTGAATTTACAAACAGTAACCCCCAACCGATTGAGCTGAAATTTTTAACATTATAGCGTTACCTCTAGAGTTCGTAAAAAATAAAATCCAACAACTTTCAGAACAAACATAAGAACTCACAAAGAACCTCAGATAAATTGAAAAGTAAAGGCAAAACCGAGAAAGAAAAAGGAGACCGAAAAAAGATCAGCCAGAAAGATGAAAGTTTAAAAAAGAGAAACCTTAAAGACACTAAAGAAAGTCTAAAAAAGAGAACTCAAAAAGAAGACAGCCCACAAGACAGCAGTCAGAAGGAGGGCGGAACAAAAAAGAAGAGCCCAGAAAATGGAGGTTCGTCTGAAGATGAGAAGTCAATCAAGAAGGAACAGTTCAAGACTAGTATATTACGGAAAGCATATGGAGACGCATGTTTGAAAGTCGTCGTCAAGAAGTGTTATAAGGTAAATAGTCAAAAAGAAATAAAATAGGGCAATAAGTTTTTAAGAACAGTCAAAATCAATTTTAACATGTCAAGACTGTCATTGAGCTACCGAGAGGGAACATAGTAGCTTCGCACCACATTCTTTTGTGCTGGCTGTAACAAAATAGGTGGAGGACTTGTTAACTGTATGATGAGGAGAGTCCTCAGCTAAAAAATACTGCTATTTCGTTACAGTCTGTTTAGTATTTCAACAGTAATCATTGCCATATCTTGGATCAACAACAGCTGCAAGTGGCAACACTCGCCTCATCCCATCAACACGTGTATGAGGCGTATAGTTGGAGCGAGAGCACCGAGACTGATGTTAGAAAGAGCAGCAACTATATCGCCAAGTATCGGTACTTATTATTGTGCCCTATTATAGAGTGTGACTAGACTAACAGTCGTGCTTGTGTTACAGGCATGCAAGAGCACTCTAAAGCGCGGCTGTCGTAAGTACAAATGCAAGAGCAACTTCCAGCTGCAATTTAAAGAGCACTCGAAGACCGGCTGCATCCGCGAGTTCCGTGAGCAGCCGGTCACCACCCAAGCCACCACCGTCGTTCAGTTCGAGAAGGACGAAGGCAAAAAAGGCGCTCTCAAGACCGAGGATCAGTTCAAAGTGAAGGCCAGAGACACTGACAAAAATGTTGACGGTTCGTTAATGTGCTTTTAAATTTTAAAGTGGCAAAAGGCTGAAGGCCTACTTGATGGTGACTATAGCCACTTCCACTTGTCTGTAACACCAGAAGGGATGTCGAGTAAGGGGCATTCACATGGTGCCTTTCATCTAAATACATAAAGGTTGTAGTTAAATAAAGTGTGACTTTTTGTTACAGGTTTCTTGGACCTGACAAGAAACGGCTACCTCGCAGCGGCGTGTTTACCAAAAACAAGACGCACGGTCAGCATGTTTTACAGGATTATTTCTCATACTATACAGAGTACTCTTATCTCTAGCTGTTCTCATTTGGAAGGTCATTAATTATCATTGTCCATGTAATATTTTCAGGACGCAGCGCCAGGAACCAGCGACCACCAATTGAACATTCTTCGGGACCGTTTTGAGCGAGAGTGTCAAAAGGTAAATTTGTAAGATGGAATCTAGTAGGCCTAACTGACACTCGAGTTAGCTAGCGCGCAGGTCTGGACTCAAGTTACGTGTTGTACTGTACCAGGTGTCACAATATATAGCTCTGTTCAATCATGAAGTATGGCCGTTCCCTGTTCTTCTTTAAAGACGACCTCACTCCCTGCAGGTAAGATCTAGTTACGGTTGCTTAGCGAAAGTTGCGTGGCACACTTTTACTCGTACAAACGTACACGTATTTTTCATGTAGTAGTATTTATAGGTAATTATAACGCAACGACTTGTTGTAGTGTTTGGAGTGCGACAATGCTATATTATTCGCACAAGCGCATGTTACCAGCCACCTCTCACAAATCACAATCAGGTAGGAGCTGTGGTATGGTTAAGCGTATTTCTAATTCCCATTCAACACCCAGGTGTCCTGCAGCAAGTGCACTAAAGCATGCACCTACGCCGTCGACCAAACCTGCTCGACGCACAACTGCCCACCGGAGAAGAGGAAAGGCCTGAGGAAGGCCTGCAGCAAGGAGTGCAAGGACTCCTACAGCGCTAGCTCCAAGAAGAAGAAGAAGAAGAATAAGTCTAGCAGGTGATATGTCACAGAATTTTTAAGTTTTTTGTACATCAAGAAGTCCATCAAGAAACCAATTCATTTGAGGTAAGTAAGTATTAGAAACTCTTGAACTATTATATTTAGTGTGGACAAGTTTTTATGACGCTGTGACAACCATGTCAATAAATAAGCTGTGGTTTGACACAATGACGAAAGAAGGTAGGAAAGACCCGGTTTCTCGACTAGCCAAAAGGACCTGAAAACCTTTTGTCTGAACGGCACTTAAACGTGCTCAGCGGAGACCGAGAATAAGAATATCTTAAGTATAGCTGTTCAATATCGTTAGGGAGTCTTGGTTTGTCTAAGAGGACATATTTTCTGGGCAGAAGCTGAGACATTTCCATTTTTTTGTCATCTTATATATTTTATATGATATGTGTTCCATGTTCAAACCTTTGATGAAAATAAAGTTCTCATCTAAGTACCAAAATGAGTAAAGTGAATGCAGAATCTAGCACTATTTCATGTCTAGGTCTTCCGGCTCGGGCAGTGGAAGCGGAAGCGGCAGCGGCAGCGGCTCCAGCGGCAGTGGCTCCGGAAGTGGATCCGGTGAATCCGACTCCAAATCTTCCAAATCCAAGGAAAATAAGTCCAAGGAGGATAAGGAGAAGAAGACCACGCACGAATCCACGACGACGACCGCGCACGATAGCACAACTGCAGCCACCACTACGAAGAAAGACGAGACCATGAGGAAGCGAGGTGCCGATAGGAAGGTATGGTTATGGTAACGTACTTTACTATAAGCTTAGACATCACTGATAAGGATAAACACGGACTGATCCATTGTGAAAAACTATAGACAAAAACTATATTTCGCACAGACCACGACTAAAGATAAGTTCATAAGGAAGCGACTGAAAGAAGATGCTATGATCCATCGATGAAAGGACGTTCTAAGTTCTAGATAACACACACTATGATAGATAACTCTGAAACTTCCACTGTCGAACACATTCAGATACACATGAGATTAGTAGTCTTCGCCAGATTTTTCTAGCAATTTTGTAGCACATCACAATCTAAAAAAAAAGTAGCATGGCGATATATCTCCCACGTGTCGCAAGTTAAAGCATTTGTTCCGTTCTAACACTAAGCTAATGAAAGAGACAATGTGCGTCGAAAACGACAAACGACTTTGTCTGCACCTCATGCTACTTTTTCTGGCTTACGATAGAAAAAACCTTTCCACGAAACCATTGCTTTTAGATGTTAATAAAAGGAAATCATAAATTTGAAATTTTGACCAAAATGTTGTCAATTGCAGGACGAGGGGACGCTGAGAGTGCGGGTGGACAAGAAAAGTTGAGAAGGAGCGCCCGGTGGGACTCTACGAGTGTTTCGGTATGTACCTGTAGGCAGCGTGTTTAATAAATAATGTGGATTTTACTTTGTTTTCATTGTCGCATCTATTCATAGGAAACCCTTAATTAAAAACTGACGAAAAATAATAAGAAAAATAGTGAATGGTAATGGTTTTGGTTTTCAATTCAAATCTATGCAGCGGTTCCCACGTGAAAACGGACCAAGCAATGTTAGTTAACATCCGTACTTTCGCATTAATAATATTAGTGAAGTGAATTAAGGAATCACGCCTACATGATCGAATCAGAAATGAGGAGATACGTCGGAGAACTAAAGTAACCGACATAGCTCACAGAATCGCTAAACTTAAGGGCTCATAGCTCGTGGAACAGATGAACACTGGGGCATTAAAGTTCTCGAGTGGCGACCGCGCACCGGAAGACGCAGTGTAGGCAGGCTCCCACTCGGTGGACCGATGACCCGGTGAAGGTTGCGGGAAGCCGCTGGATGCGGCAGCGCAGAACCGGTCGACGTGTAAATCCTTGGGGGAAGCCTTTGTTCAGTAGTGGACGTCTTTTGGCTGATCGTGATGATGATGAATTATTGAAAAATAAGATAAGATTGTTTCCTTATCGTGTGACCCACTGACCTGTACCAATGAAATATACGGAACGATCACGCGTGGAGCACTTAAACATTAGACTGTTAGATACGTCCGTTGCACCAGCAGTGAGGACTATAGAAACAGTAGTATGCGGCCCCAGAAGTGAGGACTGTTAGACTCGGTAGCCCGCTGCCCCAGCAGTGAGAACGGTTAGACTGTTACACTCTGGGAACCGATGCCCCACCAGCGGGTACTCACGCAGCAGATCCGCGCCGTACTCGCAGTTGGCCAGGTGGTCGAACATGGCGGTGAGCACGGGCAGGATGACGCCGTCGATGTAGCCCAGCGACGTGGAGGTCTTCAGGTGCGTGCCGCGCAGGTGCGAGTACTTGCCCTGGGGGGGGGGGACAGTTCAACTTTTTGTTTTTTGGTTTTGGTAAGCCCTATTTAGGACACAGACAAACTACTGAAAAAATTAATAAATCACAAAAGTTAACCCTGAGGCTCCCATAAGGTTATATCATAAAATATCTACTTAAATAAAATAAAAACATTTTGATTTTAATACAACGATAAGAGTTCGAAGAACAAATTTGTTTTGAACAACTTTTGTTATGTGACTACTGAAAAAAAAATGTATTTCTCGTCTCACTAATGTATACTTGGCTAACATTGCTGAAATAAAGTTAGAAAGATCGTTAAAGATTGTTTTCAAACGAAGTTATAATCATATTCTATGGTTGGGATATCGGCTACGCTAAAACCAATGGTATCATACACTGACCTCCTGCAAGTTAAGTATAGTATGCCCAAGGTCATCAGCCACATTGTTGAAGAACGTCAGCATAGAGGTGCGGATGAACTCGGGACAGTTCTTCACGAGGGACTTGGCGTCGATGCCCTTCACCAGGACCTGGAGACAGCGCACCGTGATGCGCACGTCGGGACCGAACGCTGCCAGCCTGGCAAGAAGAAGAATGAACGAAAGAATATACATTTATTCCACATCAGAAACAGTATCTTAATAAATTAAAACAAATCAGAAAAAACCAGAGGAGACCGCCTCCGCGGTCTAGTGGTTAGTCCGCTGGTTTCACATCAGAAGGTGGCGGGTTCCATTCCCGGCGGGGTCCGAGTTTGTAGGACTCGGTTTGGTTGATGGTAGGGTAGGTCTGAGCTCGCCTGGTTAGCTACCACCATCTCATCTAAGTCTTGCAGCCGAACATCACTGTTAACAGCATTGATGTGTTCCGGGACGAAGATAGCCAGTTCCCCATTGCGTTGGGCAATCTCGGTAAGCCCGCTTCCATCTTCGGCATCATCGTCACTTACCACCAGGTGAGAAGATGCCAAGGGCTTACCAACTGTGGATAAAAAACCAACAACTTACCTGGACCGCAGTAGGCTAGCCAACTTGCAGAAGAGAGCGGCGACCATCTCTTTCTCCTTCAAGTTGGCGGCCCCCATGTTGTTGGTAGCAGTGGCGACCGCTATAAAGTAGCTCCAGTGCTGCCAACCAGCTCACCTGGACCGCAGCAGGCTAGCCAACTTGCAGAAGAGCGCGGCGACCATCTCTTTCTCCTTCAAACTGGCCGCCCCCACGATGTTGGTAGCAGTGGCGACCACTGTAAAGTAGCTCCAGTGCTGCCAACCAACTCACCTGGACCGCAGCAGGCTAGCCAACTTGCAGAAGAGCGCGGCGACCATCTCTTTCTCCTTCAAACTGGCCGCGCCCACGTTGTTGGTGGCGGTGGCGACCGCTATGAAGTAGTTGCGGTGGGTGGAGAAATACTTCTCCATGAGGGGCAGTACCACCTGCGATAGATCAGTTTTAAGTAACACACTACTACTAGTCAGCTATAGTCGTCCACTGCTGGACACCTGTGGATTTGAGGGAGGCCTGCTTCCCACAATGATATGGGGTACAAGTCCCATTATCGCCACGCTTCGCAGACGGGTTGACGATACGGCTCTTCAAGAAGGGATTGAAAAGGTTTTTGAAGGTTCAGCAAAGCACTGATAGCACCTCTGGTGTCGCAAATGCTTATAGGCGTCGGTAACCACTTTCCATCGGGTGGGCCGTCAGCCTTTTGCTATCCTATATAATAATAAAAAAAACAAGCTAGTATAGTATTAAAAAGACGTTTTATACTTTTACTGACAAGCTGGTAAATATTATTAGACCATCATCAGCCGAATCACCCGATCGCACCGACTGGTCCGCATCCAGCGGCTTCCCGCAACTTTCACCAGGTCATCGCTCCACCGAGTGGCAGGCCTGCCTACACTGCGCCTTTAGGCTACTCAATGCAAAACTTCGAACCTTCGAGAAGAACTTGATGTCCCTGGTGCTGGTCTTGAAGCTGCTCCTCCGGCTGAAGGTGGTGGAGGGCTTGAGCAGCTTCATGTTGATGGTGGCGCGGTCGATGTACTGGATCAGCTTCTCGAGCAGGGAGTACGCAAATCGCAGCTCTATCGCCACGCCCGCGGAGGTCTGCTCTGTGTCGCTTTGCGCCGCCTGAAGGGGTACGGTGTTAGGAAATCGTAAGCATAAAAATACGGAGAAAAAAATATCTGTGTTGGAAGAAGTAAGCTCAAAACTTACAAATGGCTTACTATTATAAATAAGTTGCTTATTGCCATTACACAGACTTAGTGGGCAATATTCCCATGTGTTTTTTATTGAATAAAAAAGAAACCTGCCTTTTTAAATAATTTTTCAAAACGAATCAATAAAAAAACTGTTCATCGTTTATAAGCCATTGATTATAATTCGTTAGGTCACCTGATGATAAGTGATGATGAATTGATGAAGCTTGAGATGGAAGCGAAATTACTACAAATGACCAACGTATTTGAGAAATACGCTCCCATTAATCACAATGTAATGTAATCTTGGACCCTGCCAGATATCGAATCCGTTACCATCGTGAAGCAATTACTTTTTACCACATAAATGTTGATATTCATGTCACAATGTTCCTAAATATTTTTTTTTTTTCTTATCCCGCTTTTATAAGTTATATTATTTTTTGTTTTACTAATGTTTTGTTTTATGTGTGATCACAGTAATCATGATGAATAAAGCCCAACTCACACAAAGGCGGGAGCGGTGCTGTGCAAGAGCGTTCCAGGGCAGGAATTTTATGTAATGTTCTAGTTCCTATGAACCCTGCACACTGCTCTGTTACAACAACCGCCTGGCAATGCTATATTTAAATAAAATACATAATGAGCTATAATACCACACCAAATCCAGAGCTCTATAAATTGCACACCTTCAATTGTTTTTACAACCCCTTTGTTGCTCAACCACTCTCACCCCCACCGCTGCCAGGCGCCTGGATTAAATACTAATGATAGTATGACACACTAACTAGAGGAATTTCGATGCTCTATAAACTGTAACCGTATTTCCGTGGCTAGCTCTCCATGTGTAGCAGGATACATAGAAACTAAAACGCTTAAAAATTCCCGCCCCGAAACGCTCCCGCACTGCGTCGCTCCCGCTTCTGTGTGGCTTGGGTTTTAACATTTACACAAAAAAAACATCAATTTATCTACTTCGAACAATAAAATTCTGCTTCATTAACAAGCTTTGGATTAAAAGGTCTGAAATGAAAGTTTTTTTATCATTTATTTATGGCAATTATGAGTGTAGCGGCTGTTACCTTGCTGGGGCGGTGCAGCTTGTACCCCTGGTACTGCAGGTACTTGAGGAACTCCTGCGAGCGCTCGCGGTCCTTCTTCTTCTCCTTGTCCGTCAGCAGGTCGTATGGCACCAGCTGCGGGTGGATGCCGCCTGCGACACCACACACCACATCCTCAGATCATCATCATCATCAGCCGAAAGACATCCACTGCTGACAAAGGGTTCCACACCGTCCGGTCTCGCGCTGCCCACACTAAGCGGGTTCTCGTAACTTTCATCAGGTCATCGGTCCAGCGAGTCGGAGGCCTGCCTACACTAATTCTCGGGGAAAGACTTTGTCCAGCAGACGACGTCTTTCGGCTGATGATCAAATGCCACTAAAAGGCAATCCTATCCAGGTTATGATTGCGTGTGTAATCAGTTAGCCTGCGTGACCGATGCCACCACGCAAGCCGCACGGTCTTCGTGCTTCGAAAGGTACGTTAAGCCATTGGTTCCGGCTGCTTTCGCTAGATGGCAATCGTTAAGCCATGTTGGAAGCCTTATGGGCGGCTTGAAAACTTACAACATTGGGGTTTGCCACTAGTTCCATGGTCTTTACCAATCCGGATTCACTAGTCAAATCAAATTCATAAGTATTACCATATCAATAGTTAACAACCTAAACCTAAAAATGTTGTTACTTAACACTAAAGTCACATGGCGAGTGCCTTAATTTGTAACAATTCTCTCCCTTGTTGCTGTGTTGTTTGTACCAGCGTGTCGCTGTATGCTTAAAGTTATAATTATGTTACTACTGTTATTAGATTTTTACTTAAGCGCTACTAGTAAAGACCTGTAATTGGCTTTCTGTTTATGTTAAAATTATATATTTTATAGCAGTTGATTTTCCGAACATGTAAAAATAAAAATAAATAAAATATCGTCCCCACGGGGCACGGGTCTCTTGGGGTCCAACTGGTCTCGTCTTAACTCGTGAACAATGCTTTCAAATTAAACCTTCAATGTGCGGACATTAATGCAGATTAATGATCTCTCTTAGCTTGCTAAAAAAGTGCTTTATATATTTTTTTAATTTACATTCTGGTAGTTCACACACGTCATTAGGAATGACCCCTCTTATGGAGTGAATACAACAAAACTATAACTATCTCCCTCTATCTTCACTAACCTCCATTAGTGACGAGCTCCTCCCTCTTCTTCTTGGCCCAGATGTCGTGCGCGTTCTCTGCCAGTCGCTCGGCCATGTTCTGCATCTCTCTGGACAGCGTCAGGTTCGTCATGTCCACCGGATGCGGATTGTAGTTGAAAGGCGTGGCCGAGTCCGTCTGTTAATGTCCGTGGTACACTCAACAAGTATATACATATGCGGTTTGATTGCGTCGTTTTCGATCATATATGAAGCGGGTATTTCAAAAAACCCCTGGGATTCTTATTTGGTGTACGCGTCGTCGCGGCCAGTTAAGTGTTTTTCCAAAATGTAACTTTTTCATGTTTATTCTACTTATGTAAACTCACAAGTCAACGAGAAACCACAAAAATCATTGCAATACTAAAAAAATATACATGCTCGACTTATGGACGTTTTTCTAAAATACCCGATTCATATTTGGTGGATATGTCGTAGCCAAATCATAGGAACTGGCCAGATCATAAAAGAGTACACAATTTTAAGACAATTTCTGTACTGCGTAAAATGCATTTACGAGAATTTTTTAACCAATGTTGCAGTGAAGTGAAACTCAAAATTATACAAAGGTTATAATCCAAAATTATATAGCACTTAGTTGTCGCAGTTGAAAAAGAAGTTGTGAAGTAAAAATGTATAATGTAAATAAATTTCAATAGAAGTTAAAACACTTAACAGAAGGATAAATTATACCCTGTGCTTGAGAAAGCATTAGAAAGTTTTCTAATAGATTTCAAAACAAGAAGATAAATAATTAAACTACACTGGTGGACTAAAGAATCGACTCAAAATCTGTTGACACACTTTTGAAAAAAGAACTGTCTACAAAACTACTAAATAGAAAAAACAAAAAACTAGCAAATCACCAAACTAAAATCATAAAGAGTAAACACGCAGATTTTGAACTTTTTTTGCTAGATAGACTTATTTTTTTAAAAGTCGTGCAACAAACCTTGAGTCGATATTTTTGTCCATGAGTATATTTAAAAGAAGAATACTGTCTCTTAGAAAGCATTAGAAATAGCAAACGAAAAGCCATAAAGAGATAGTTAAAAATTCAGTTTTGGTAGATTGAACTGTACAGAAGAGATATTTAGAAGGACAGCATCAGCAAGTGCGGGTCTTACCAGCAGGTCGGCCGGTCGCTACGCGCAGCGGCGGGATATGGAAACAACGTTCCGGGTTAACACATTTACATTTACTAGTTTATTTACACTATTATTTACAAATGTTACGCATAAATATAGTAATATTTTTCAGAGTCTTAATCATATGATGGCATAAAAAATTCAGTTATAAGGTATATGGTCACAAGTCCACTTTGACATAATTTTCCTAGCCCTCAACTACCAATACTTAAACCACCTTAAACTATAGACTGTTACAATATTAACCGAAACGCGATGGTTATGGTGAATAAACTTATTATTATTATTATACTCATGAAACTGGAAAACTCCCCCCCCCCAATTCCCCCCATCCCCCCATCCCATTTCAAAGGTCGGCAACGCACTTGTGACTCCTCTGGTGTTGCGGGTGTCTATTCAATACAATTACACAGTTAAAAAGTAGTCACATTACATAACATCACCTGGGCGGCGGTAATCGCTTACCATCAGGTGATCCGTCTGCTCGTTTGCCACCTATCACAAATTTACAATCGGAACAAAAAACCATGTTTCATACAAAGTTGCAAATGGACCAACAAACTTAAAATTAGTGAAAACATTTTCTGGTATGATTTTATAGTTTCCATGGGGAATGTGTTTAGTTTTTCGAGTACTTATATCAAAATATTATTTAAAAATTGTATTTTACAAAATGAATAATAAAAACTTGGGGTTCAAAAATTAAATCATTGTCAATTCAATGATCTCTATGAGACTGTTAGTGGGACGGGACAGCCATCACACCACCGACCATTCCGACGTATTTGCATATTCATCTCCAACGTTCATAGTGGCTACGGTAGCCACCTAGCTTACAGTAGCTCGATTCAGACTAGAGCCACACAAGGCTATAGTGAGTGAGTGAGTGAGTGAACGAGTGGGTATATGAGTGGGTTGGTGAGTCGGTGGGTGGGTGAGTGGGTGGGTAAGTAGTTGGGTGGGTGAGTGAGTGAGTGAGCGAGTGCGCGGTACTCACGCCGCCGGACTTGGACTGGCGGCGCACGGAGCTGCGCGAGGTGGCGGGCAGGTCCACCTCCGAGTGCTCCACCGACCAGCCGATGGCCAGCAGCGCCTTCAGCGACTCCCGCACCGGCTCCTTGTAGCGCTCCTTCTCCTGCCACCATATCAAATCAAATCATTTTGTTTCTTGTAATACGGTTTTACACCATTAAAAAGTATCTCAAATTGATCATTAGGCGAAAAAAAAACCACATTTCTTTTCACATTGTGCCGCAAAAATACATTTTAAATTACCATTTCGAATTACCTCGCGAAAATGATAGCCGCCATAATATTTTAGGTCTTGACGTCCGTCATTAGAGGAGTAAACGAGACAGTTCTACGTAGAGTAAAATACCATATTGCTTCTACACGTACAGCTCTGAACCGTTTCATACATCGGAAATCATATTACTTCTTGTAATTGATTCTACATCACGGCGGTAACATGCAAATTTTCCACAACATGCACAGATGGCTCTAACAGAACCGCTCCATACAGAAAGCGTTGAGTAATCCCGGTAAGCTCGCTTCAATCTTTCGGCACCATCGTCACTATCATCAGGTGAAACGATGCCAAGGGACCAAGTGTGGATAAAAAAACTCACATAGTCGTTGAGCATGTTGTACGGCTTGAGCCGCGGATGAGTCTTCTGGCTGTCGGAGCGCGCCTCGCCGTACACCCAGCCGTTCTCGATTTTCCTGAGCACAGCATCATGTTGGGACAGTTTAACACGGACTTTTTGAACATGAATCATATTGTGACAATTTAACACAGACTTTTTGGAAATGATGTTGAGTAAACTACTTGCTTATGGTATTAAATTAATAAATACTACTTCTTGAAACATCCTGTGTATTTATTAATTTAATACCATAAGCAAGTAGTCAGGATGATGTCATAAGAGGATCATTTGACAATTTAACACAGACTTTTTTGAAAACGCGTTGCACGCCTGCGATAATTTGATTGCCAAGGAGTAGTGTGAGAATAGTATTCCACTGTTAACCACCATCATCAGGCAAGAGACGTCCACTGCTGGACAAAACCCTTTTCCAAGGATTTCCACATCGACCGGTCCTGCGCTGCACGCATCCAGTGGCTCCTTTGTCTTGGTCTAATTTTGATGCCTAATATTTGTTCAAATTGCTCCTTCCTTTTTCTATGGCAAAAGATGCTAGTAGAGGTATTTGATGAAGTTACCCAATTTCTTTGGACGAGTTTTCATTGGAAAAACATATTTGACAAATGGTATATCACCTTCAGGAGAAAGTCTGGAGATAGAGCAAAATTGTCGACACGAAAATCACATCTATATCCTTTTCTAGTTTTCCGTATTCCTGTTGCCTGTGCAGTGTCATAGAAAAATATTGTCTCTGGTGTCATTGCTTTATTCTATGACACCAAACGCAAGATATTTCTGTGACACTGCGTAGGCAGCGTGAAGACTTTTAGCATAAAGATAGCCAGTTCCCCCTTTACATTGGGGAATCCCGGGAAAGCCCGCTTCCATCTTCGGTATCATTATCACTTACCATTAGGTGAGATGATACCAAAGACTTTTTTTTATTTATACTTTATTATTATTATTTATACTTACCAATTAAGGGTAAAGTTACACGCTAAAAACATCAGACTTCAATCTTAACAACTACAATTTTGCCATGTTTTTTGTTTTTATTGATTTTTTCAAAAACCGCTGAATCAATTTAGATAAAATTTATAAGGTACCACCTTTGAAGTATTACCTACCAAACAAAAAAAGAATCATCTAAATCGATTCATAATTGGCGGAGTAATCGCGTAACATACATACAGACGAATTGAGAAGCTCTTCCTTTTTTGAAGTCGTTTAAAAAGACTTGGCGTCTCACCTGGAGGCCCACGCGTCGTGGTAGTGCTCGGAGAACTTCTGCACGATGGTGTTGAGGTCGTTGTTGAGCGCCACGGAGGACGTGTTGATGGGCTGCGGGTCGTACTGCGGGTTGTCGGGCCCGCCTGGCGACAAGGCTCCGTACAGTGACAACTCTCCGGACAGTGACAACATTCAACATAACTGACAAGTAGCGGATTCAAATTTCAGAAATCAAGGGTATAGAGTTCCAAGTGGTAGGAGCTTCGTATCAGGTAGAAAAAAATGACCTCTGAAACGTGTACAGTGCTACCTACTTCGAGTAAATATTTTTGATTTGATTTAAGATCCACGTTGGGCCATTACGCCACTTGGTTCACCAGTATCACCACGCGAAGTAGCAGGTTTGATACCCAGCAGTGAACTATTGTTGATTAATGTAGCCCTCGAGATTGGCTAAACTACTGAATACCATCAGGTGAGATAATATCAAGGGTTAACCAATTGAAAAAAAGCTTATATTCTAAAACTCCAATTCCAAGGAATGGAATGTAATGTCCTCACCTGACGACTGCGCCTCTTTGCCGTAGAACTCATCGTCATAGTTCTTGGACAGAGAGTAGTCTGGAGGCAAAGCACAACCTGCGAGCGGCAAACAAAATACAAATCAATACAAAATAATATACTAGAATATTTAAAAACATGAAAATTTTAGCACCTCCGACATTAAAAGTTGAATAACTCTTCATCTTGCTCAGTGACTCAAATATACTGCTGTAGAATAGTGTGGGCCGCCTTCGATCAACCCACATAAACGTCGAACGATGTGGACTGTATTTCCTTTCGATGACGAACGGCAACTATGGTTGTGACTGGCGATTTCGTAGGAGCAGGCTTGGAGGGAGAGAAACACTTGCTTTCGGAGGTACAAAGTAGCGGGTGGTTGGCTTCCAGATGAACGGTGACAGAGACCAAGAAACTATGATCTGACGTATTGATCCGTTATCTATTACGAACTGATTCGAACTGAGCACGATTACTTCGTGTGTTCTTCTCACGACTCCTTACGGAGTCCGAGGAATCCGGATCGGGACCTTGTCCCCTGCCGGAGGGATTTCCCGCGGCTCGCTACTACGAGTCGGATTCTGGGTTGGGCCGGGGCCCGTTTCTTTCGCTGCCATCTTGTGGGGCGTTTTGGAGCGCGCGGTGTAGCTTGGAGAGCACTCGCGGCAGGGGCTTCTTGTAGGATGGCACCTGTAAGTTAGGTGCCAGGTCCCGGAGGTGTTCGTACGTCGAATGATCGGCCCGGGTGAACATCATGTCAGCCATGCGGGCGACGAACACCTCCGTTGTTTCTATCCTCAGGTCTCGTCTTAGGACGTCGATTCGGACGAATCTGTTTGCATTGGCAGCCCATCTTATAGTTATGGACTGCTGGGCCTCCAGTTATTTCTTGAGGCTCTTCGAGGTAAGTTGGTACCAAGCTGGGGCGGCGTATGTGAAAATGGGCCGTATGTAGGTCTTGTAGATCCCCAGCTTGGTACATATTGGCATCTTCGATTTGAGGACTGGCTTCAGCAGTGCTCTTGCCGCTCTTGTCCTGTTGATGACTTCTTGTGTGTGCTTGGCCATGATCAGCCGTCGGTCGATGGCACGATTACTAGAAAACTGGCCTCTTTTTATATCATTTCTCAAGGCCATTAGAGAGAGACGGCACGATCCCTACGGCGGAGGTGACCCTATCCGAGCAATACCAACACGACAGCCACCCCTGCCGTGTGAGTGAGAGATTGGCGTGCGAGCGAGATAGCGATAGCCCCCGTGGTAAGCTTAACTACCTCGGAGCAATACCACGGGGACGACCGCTTACACCGATCTCTACTCTAGCCTAATTAATTTCCCTATTAACGATGCGACCTATTTTGCCTCTAGACCGCCCAAATGAAAGACAAACACAAAGGATTCTTTATTAAACACAAGTACACATACAAAACGATATAAAAACGACAAATAGAACGATACAAATGCGATACAAAGCGACTTATAGCTACCTTAAAAAACAGAGTTAAAAACACACTATTTGCGATACTTAAGATAATAACGAACGAACACAACACATATATAAGTAGCTATAACGATTTCACTATTCACAAGACACTATTTACAGTTTTGTCGCGAACAAATAGCCTTGTAGTAGTCTTTACTCCATGTTGAAAGTGACTGTAGTGTTATGTTCCTATTTTGTTACACAGAACAAGGACTCGGCGACTCCCTTCATCATCCACGGCACACTCGGTACCCGGTAGACCGATGACCTAGTGAAGGTTGCCGGAAGCCGCTGGATGCTGGCAGCGCAGGGCCGGTCAGCGTGGAAATCCTTGAAGAGCTTTGTCAGCAATGGACGTCTTTTAGCTGACGATGATGATGATGACGATGATGATAATTATGATGACGATGATGATAATTATGATGACAATGATGATAATGAATAGACCCACCGATAGCAATGAGACACGGCAGCGCCTTTCCAAACAGCTCGGGCTCGTAGTCCATCTTGCTGAGAGAGTCGAAGATGTTGGAGAACAGCATCATCGTCAGCCGCTTCTCCTCGTCCGACGAGCCGCCCTGGCCCGCGCCGGAGCTGCCGTAGTACTTGGCGCAGCGCTCGTAGTGCAGCGTCAGCAACTGGGGGGAGAGCCTCGGTTAGAAGTGTAGAGGTAGGGGTGGGGGGTTCGAGATATATTGAGAATGTCAGTGCTATAGACCCTCGGTTAGAAGGGTAGAAATAGGGGTGAGGGGTTCAAGATATATTGGGAATATTAGTGCTACCAGGAAGAGCGCTCGTAGTGCAGCGTCGGCAACTGGGGGAGACCCTCGGTTACAAGGTTGGAAGTAGGGGTGAGGAGTTCGAGATATATTGGGAATTTTAGTGCACCAGGAAGTCATGACATTATTGCAGTTTGTTCTAAGCTGTTAACTAACTGTTGTCTGACGCAGCGCTCGTAGTGCAGCGTCAGCAACTGGAGAAATACCCTCAGTTAGAAAGATAGATGTAGCGGTGAGGGGTTCAAGGTATATTGGGAATGTCAGTGCTACTAGGAAGTCATGACATTCACAAATAAATAAATGACATTATTGCAGCTTATTTTAAATCTTTCTTAAGAGGGTCCTCTGTAATATATGTACTAGGATACCAGGATTCAGGATAGATTAAAGCGCTGATCACCTTGTATAACTACGGTTACAAGAGTGAATGCTGTGGTTGGCTGTTTTAAGGAATATTAAGTATAATATTTTCCTCAGATTAAACCATTGCTAGTATAAGTATAAAACGAACAACAGTAAGATCTGCACAGGTCAATCTGAATAAAATACGTAGTTTTTCGGTGAGCAGCCATGCCTATGCAATATCAGTCGGTTTCACCAACAAGGCAGGCTGCACAGCGTATGTCAGTACTACTAGGAAGTCATGACTTCACTGCTTTCACCCTAAGTTCTTCTCGAGTTGCCGATATCTTCTACAACTTACCCTCAGAGCCACAGTGGTGTATTCGGACAGCTTGGACACGTCGACGGTCAGTTTGCGCAGCAGCTTCAGCAGCATGGCGGGCTGCATGGCCGACGTCAGCGCCACTAGGAAGTCGGACACGGCCTCGCGCTGTCCTTTGGTTAGCATGCGGTTCTTGGATAGTCTGTAGGGAAATACACAAAAACACAGATGGTAGTTAAATCTTTATTGTGATATCTATGTCATAAATAACCTTAAAAAAATATAATAAAGTGAAAGATCTTCGAGCGCATTACAAGTAGCCAAAATACTGACGGCGGCGTCTTTCCTTGGAATTGTCAGACTAATACCTTGGACCAAGAAGCTGCTAGCACAAGGTTCCCCTGTAGTCACGGCGACATACGCTAAAAGATCTTCAATAAATACATGAGCATCCTGGCCCCGTGGGTTAATCTTACTTTTTAGTTTAAAATAAATTTAAAAGATGTTGCAAAATACGATGTATGCCTACGTTCAAGTGAGGCCGCTACCGTAGTTGCTGAGTCTGTCTCCACGGCGGTCCTGACTGAGATTGAACTAGTGCGTCACATTCGCTTACCTAAAGAGTGAAAGAGACGGTGGTAGCCATGCAAGCTACTGACTCACTGACCTGTAGACAGTATGCAGGGTAGCATCCAGCAGACTGGCGTAGTTCTCCGCCTCGTTGTAGAAGTACGCGTGCTTGATGAGCAGTGGCAGGATCGAGTTGCCGATGTAACGGTTCATGGACAGCGCCATGTCGGACTCGCTGCCGTCGTTCTGTGGGACCGAGACGTAAAGTCAGGTTCGTGTGTGAGGCAGTTGGGTTATAGGGAATATCATCAACATCATCATCAGTCGAAAGACGTCGACTGCTGAAAAAAGGTGTCTAGCAAGGATTTACACGATGACTCGACTAAACAGTGAATATAAAATACACACTTTAACGCACGCACGTTACACACGTGTGTATTGTATAGTACACGGTAACCACTTCGCAGAAATTAATATGCACACGATAGGTTGCGACATGGAAAATAACAAAGGGTGCGTTTTATCCCGATTCCTCGACTAGTTCCCACGGGATAACCTATTTTTTTGCGAAAGAACACTTGGCTGAAATAATATTTAGTCTACCAAATACGTAGTTCCTACCAATCAGAATTCGTTTATCCGTTTTTGTATAAAAGTTCACCAACAAACAAAAACACCTAACAAGAAAGCGACTACATGCGACTCAAAGCTACGCTTAATGGCGGCCAATCATCCAGGTTCTTCCAGCTGTAACCCTGCGACGCTAGAACAGCTCCTGTGTCCCGATGCCGTACACGCGCTCCAGCTGTAGCCTTGCCCCGCTTGCCCCACTCTGACTCCGTACTGCCCCGCCCCGTCCCGCCCTGGCCCGCCCTGTCCCCCCCCCCCTTACCCGGTCCAACATGGTGGCGGCGCGCAGGTCGGGCAGGAAGGCTTCTTCCAGCAGCTTGTAGAACAGCTCCTGCGTCTCGATGCCGTAGACTCGCTCCAGGAAGAGGCCCACGCTCTGCTTGTGACCAGGAATGAGGCCCGACGGCATGTCTAAACGAGTACAAGTAAAAAAAAAAACAACAGTCATGAAAGGGTTGAGGACTTCTCCGCGAGAATACCATTTTTTTATCGAGACCACTGCAAGATATTGTTAAGCTCGTTATCAGTACTCTCTAGTGACGCTTTATGTCGGAAACGGTTTCAAAACTCTCAAACTCAAAAACAAAATATTATAACTAGCAATTACCGAGTTTTGAATGGACTTATCATTTCTTTTCCCCTGTTTTCTCGTGGACCCACTATTTTGTCTCACTGGTGGTTCCACGAGGGAGACTTGTTTCTCGTGGTCCCACTACATTGTATATTGTGAACTAAGTATATCTTAATTGGACAAAGCATGTTAACTAAAAGATTATAAGCATTATTTCATTACAGTATGAATATTAACGATAGACGTATGTTACGATTAATAGTTGCGATTTCTTTGATACATACACACTTACTAAGGACTGGTCTATCTACTCGTATACACATAACCGAAATCTAAACTTGATTACCACAACAATAGAGAAAGCCACTTCTTCCGATTCGGACCATTCCTCAATCCAGCGAATCAAGTGTCGAGAAATCCCTGCCCGACACTCCCGAGTTAAGTAAGCAATGATTTGGACCGTTCCTCAGTGAATCAAGTTTTGAATCATATATGGTGCAAGTGGTAAGTAAGCAGTTGGTTCAGACTCACCGGACTTGGGCCGCTCCTCGCCCTGCGCGGGGTTGTTGAGCGTGAAGCGCAGCGACAGCACGCCCTGCAGGTCCTCCAGCGGCACCAGCGAGCGCAGGATGGCGCGCGCGCGGAGGGACTCGTTCTTGCCCTTTTACGTTACATACTATATTTGTAGACCTATTTCTTTCAGTTTCTTGTTACATTGTAAAATCACCGAGACGAGAACAATATTTAAAAATCTCCGTAACTAGAAAAACAGACTGTGTTTAAATAATGAACAGCACAGTAACGAGCAATGTCGTTCCCACTGGCAGGATACGGGTTTCTTCCTACGGTCGAACGACTAAACAGTCGACTATATGATTCTCGTTATATCGACCAGCTTCAACGGTTTTCAACGCACAGAAACGGTCGACATTATTCAAACCCATTTAGTGAACAGCATCACGTTCGACTAATGTTTGATGTGAATCATCAAAAGCTGTTTGATGAGTTTCAAAGTGTCTCGGCATATGTATTTTTAATTTGGCTTTAACCTTCTGAAGCTTCAAAGTCTTCTGCTATAGGACATTTGTATGGGGTCAGCGTCAGCTGTGTATGGGGTTAGTGTCAGCACTGTATGGGGGCAGTGTCAGGAGTGTATAGGGGGTGTGCACTCACAACAGCGATGACGGCGGCATCGGGCGTGCAGCGACCCAGCAGATCAACCAGAGTGCAGTAGAAGTTGAGGATGGCGGCACCCGTGTCTATGTAGTATATGGGGGCAGTGTCTAGTGTGTAGGGGCAGTGTCAACACTGTATGGGGGCAGTGTCCAATGTATAGGGGGTGGGTTGTGTACTCACAACAGCGATGAAGGCGGCATCAGGCGCGCACCGGCCCAGCAGGTCAATTAGAGGGCAGTAGAAGTTGAGGATGCAGCGCCCGTGTCTATGTAGTGTATGGGGGCAGTGTCAGCAATGTATGGGGGCAGAGTCAGCAGTGTATGGGGGGTGTGCACTCACAACAGCGATGACGGCGGCATCAGGCGCACATCGGCCTAGCAGGTCAACTAGAGTGCAGTAGAAGTTGAGGATGGCAGCGCCTGTGTCTATGTAGTGTATGGGGGCAGTATCAGTAATGTATGGGGGCAGAGTAAGTAGTGTATGGGGGGTGTGCACTCACAACAGCGATAACGGCGGCATCAGGCGCACATCGGCCGAGCAGGTCAAAAAGAGAGCAGTAGAAGTTGAGGATGGCGGCGCCTGTGTCTATGTAATGTATGGGGGCAGTATCAGTAATTTATGGGGGCAGAGTAAGTAGTGTATGGGGGGTGTGCACTCACAACAGCGATAACGGCGGCATCAGGCGCACATCGGCCGAGCAGGTCAACCAGAGTGCAGTAGAAGTTGAGGATGGCGGCGCCTGTGTCTATGTAGTGTATGGGGGCAGTATCAGTAATGTATGGGGGCAGAGTCAGCAGTGTATGGGGGGTGTGCACTCACAACAGCGATAACGGCGGCATCAGGCGCACATCGGCCGAGCAGGTCAACCAGAGTGCAGTAGAAGTTGAGGATGGCGGCGCCTGTGTCTATGTAGTGTATGGGGGCAGTATCAGTAATTTATGGGGGCAGAGTCAGTAGTGTATGGGGGGTGTGCACTCACAACAGCGATAACGGCGGCATCAGGCGCACATCGGCCGAGCAGGTCAACTAGAGTGCAGTAGAAGTTGAGGATGGCGGCGCCCGTGTCTATGTAGTGTATGGGGGCAGTGTCAGTAATGTATGGGGGCAGTGTCAGCAGTGTATGGGGGGTGTGCACTCACAACAGCGATGACGGCGGCATCAGGCGCACATCGGCCGAGCAGGTCAACCAGAGTGCAGTAGAAGTTGAGGATGGCGGCTCCCGTGTCTATGTAGTCTTCGTCTTCGTCGGACTCGGGAAGCGGGTGGCTGAACTGTGGTGAGTGAGACAAGAGACACGGTTACACGTGGACAGTGAGATAGAGAGAAAAGAAGATAATTTTGTGAGGCGCAGATAGAATATTCCAAACGAGGTTTATCTGCAAACGGTGGATCAAATCGTAACGTAGGTAAGGAAGATACTATCTAACAATATACTCAAATGAACATTACTTTCAGTAAAAAGCTCAAATACAAGGGATGGGCGACGGCTGCATGGTTGGACTTAACACCAAGCGCGGCTATGTGTATCGCGTGTATTCAGATTTCCACCTACAAACACGCCTTTACAAAGAGAGATAGAGAGAGGGCAATACGGTCGGCGATGCGCTCGCTCATCCTGTTGGCGTCCACGATGGCCTCGAGCGGGCCTCGCCCTAGAGAGAGAGAGAGGGAGCTACACTGACGGAGGTGTCGCCGTCCTGCTCCATCTCGCGCAGCTTGCGGCGGTCGGCGATGCGCTCGCTCATCCTGTTGGCGTCCACGATGGCCTTGAGCAGGCCCTCGCCCTCGCCGCGCAGGGCCGGCCCCAGGCACTCGGGCCGCCGGATCAGCAGCCGGATCACCAGGTTCGCGTTCTCCTCCACGCTCTCGCCGTTCACCTGGCACATACATGATCACGTTAGCTATTTGCTGACAAGCTGTCTTATTTATGAGATGACGTGAGACATCCGATTCGGTCATAACGACCACTTCGATTCTAAGTTTAGATTAGCTAAATAATCCATCTCATTCTTACACTTAATCTGTCACTAACTCCGTATTTCGATCACTTTCTTACTTGCTTAGTCACAATATCAATTACATAATCGCTCGCTAAATTCATTAAATCCGCATTTAAGCCGACCCAAGCCAGCCAAGGAGGCATCCAGCGGCCTCCCACTCCGACCCGGTGAAGGTCGCGAGAAGCCACTGGATGCGGGCCGCGCAAGACCGGTCGTTGTGGAAACCCTTGGAGGAGGCCTTTGTCCCACAGTCGAATAAAATCTGACTGATATAAAATCCGCATTTCTAATCACAACAACAAAGAAGTTTTATATCGTCGCTCAGCTCCTCTATAGAACGCTAATACGTCAGTTTCAATATGAAACCGCGTGGACGAAGTTGAGGGGAAAATCTGAGGTGCGGGATGGGGAAGCTTCATAACTGTTCGAATTTTTGAATCTAAGAATGTCATATGTTTGAGTTACGACCAATCACCGCAAGATCTCAACTGTCTAAGGATTTAAATCGTCGAATAGCAATAGAGTGTTTGAAAATGACAAAACTCAAAATACGACTGAAAGATCTAGTGATGGAGGTAGTAGAAAGGATCACAAATATCGAAAATTCTTACGATAATTTTAAAATGAGGATAACAAAATAAATTAAGCATATTGTTCCTTGTTAAATATTAATACATAAACAATACTAATACAAATTCACAAATATAATACAGTAAAAATACATATTAAAACAAAAAATGTATATTTTAAAAATAAAAATCAAACCGAATCATAGTTTCGAAAACATATCTATAGCCAAGCTGGGCGGAAATTTTCCAGCTGTCGTGTCTGCTCATAGTCTTAATTCTCGTTTAATTTTTATTTGGGTTTCTTTAGAAACTGATAATAATTAGAAGAAAAAATAAGTCAAATACATTTCATGTCTACTTTGGATAAACCTATGTAAATATGCAGTCGGATATTTTTTGTTGCTAAACTTTTTGCTATATCTATCGAAAACTCGATAAAGTGTTACATCTGTTTACCATATGTTTTGCAACGAAGTTATTTAACTAAAATTAGTCAATATATGGCTTACTTCTGGTATGAAACCGCGCACATCTGATTTATTGAGATGCCCAGTGCGGTTTACGCATCAGACAACGATGCAACTTGGCATTTTTACGATAAATTTACACACATTTTGTCCGATGTTACCTCGACCATTGACAGAAATAGACTAAAAGACGAAAATTTAACAAAAATGACATTTCAATTTAACTTGGCCATCTGCCCACCTTGCGGCGAGCGGCCGATGCCTTGTATTGCTAGTCTATAGGGGGAGGGGGGGGAGAGCGGGGTGCATGTCTGTGCACAAAAATATATAATTATCTACGATAACGTCTGCTCTTCAGACTTTTGAATAGTTCAGCAATTGTGGTTCAAAGTCTGTAGTCCCTTACTGGCTCTTTCACTCATTTAACCAGGTGGTCAACACTCAACCAAACATAATTACTCACTCACTTATAGTAAGCTCACTCACTCACTTACTAATTGAAAACTCTCTCACTCGCTCACTCACTCACTCGCCCTGCCGCGTGCACTCACCCACACGCAGAAGCGCAGGAAGTCCAGGTAGCGTTCGCCCTCCACCGGGTCCCAGCCCAGGTCCGGGTAGCCCTTCTCGATCAGCTCCGAGTTGCTCTGCAGCCCGCAGCGAGACAGGTATACAGCTATCTTCTCCAGGTAGTGCTCTCTGAGGACAGAGATGGGTAAAGATGATGATGGTTTGTGCAGACAGCCAATATACAAAACAATAATTAATTGTGTGATATAAAACTATGAAATAAATTGTATCAATCTGTAATGGGTATGTTTGCGATTACTATGTAACCGAATAAGAAAGATCTACAATAAATATCTAGATAAGTTCCTAAAGTTTTAAATGAGAAGAATTTTATTACAACATATTCAAAATCCCTACTCTGAACTAAAGACCAAAAAACGTGTCGTCATAAAACATTTAATTGAGACAAAAAAGGCGGTTTTCTTCGGATGAAAGTTGAAATTAGCGATCATAATTGCTAGCACAAGAGGTATGATTTATTTTTTGTTGATATTATTTTATTGGGTATACATACGAGCTCTAAGTGGTACGAACTTAGTTGCCTTAGTAGACTTAAAATGACCTTCAAAAAGTGTAAACATTTACCTACTTCGAGAAACATATTTTGAATTGATTTTGTATTTTATTCGAAAAACTTATAAAAAAATATCAAACTCAAACTCAAACTCAAATATGTTTATTGTGGATCATAGGTCTAAAAGTTAGTGAATTTAGTAAAGTAGTACAAGCTATGTCCCGCCGTAGGCATACAATATTTACAAAAGTTAATACACACAATTATTAAAAATTTACACAGCTTCTCTAAACATATCTTACAATAATCTATCATTTAAATATTCATTTAGTGTATAGTAACAATTTTCCGAGAGCAAGCACTAGAGTCTTCTTTTAAACACTGTTATTTGTGGAGTGTTTCTCAACGATTTCGGTAGTTTATTGTAAATGTGCGGTATTAAACAAAACACACTTTTATGAAGTAACGAGGTTTTGTGTGGAACTAATTTCATTTTGTCATCAATTCGCACCCGGTTGTGGAACGGGAATAAATCAGTATTAGACTTGGCAAAAACGGCGCATTCATAGATATATAAACATGGCATCGTTAAAACGTTGAGACGTTTGAAAAACGGTTTACACGATTTAGTTCGTTTTAAATTGCACATGGACCTTAAACATTGTTTTTGGGCTTTGAAGGCTTGTTCTTTGTTAACTGAGTTACCCCAAAAAATTATCCCGTAGCGAAGAATGGAAACAACAAAAGCATGATAGGCTTGTAAGACTGCTACTTTATTTGCCATTTGATTTAATCGGTAAAGTGCATACGATGTTTGATATTTTCAAAGAAGAGGGGTAACTTTTATAGTATTTCAAAGTCAAATTACAACTTTTACAGACAGAACAGCTTCTGAGATACTTTGGTCCAACCTGATTGTCATCACACAGTTTCTAACCAGTTTGCCGATCAGGTAACTCAACATAATATAAGCACGGTGTATCAACTGGTAAATCAATTAAAGAAATATTACTATTATTTT
Source organism: Coleophora deauratella (assembly GCA_958295455.1). NCBI lineage: Eukaryota > Metazoa > Arthropoda > Insecta > Lepidoptera > Coleophoridae > Coleophora > Coleophora deauratella. Next base: position 310,457 of record OY282412.1, read on the forward strand.
CATTATTATCTCACCTCAAAGCCAGCGCTAGCTCCGTATTCTCCATCAGACTGGAGTAGGCCACATCCAGCGGCGTGGAGCCCCTTAGCGAGGGCCTGGCGAGCAGGATGTTGGAGTTCTCCAGCAGGAAGTCGAAGTGGTCGAACATGGCCTTCTGGTTCTGCCGGCCGGTGCGGCAGAAGTAGCACAGGAAGCGGCAGCAGGCCACCACCATCTCGTGGGACGTGTCCTGAGATACAGCGTACAGAACTCGTCAGCCACACTGGGCATAGTCCTAACGACATACACAATCGGCCATCATAGTTTTGAAAGTGACGTTTTTTATACCGATTGTATAAAGGGTGAATGAAAACAATTTGCACATCTGATTATATTTATCTACTTATCTATGTATGTTTATCAGTCTCTGGTTCCCATAACATAGGGAATTCTAGTTTGGGGCCAGATGACCGACCCTGTTTGATCTGTTCTGGATATTTATTTATAAACCGGAAGACACAGTGTAGGCAAGCCTCCCACTCGGTGGACCGAAAACTTGGTGAAGGCCGCTGGATGCGGGTAGGGCAGGACCGGTCGGTGTGGAAATCCTTGGGGGAGGCTATTGTCCAGCAGTGGACGTGTATCGGCTGATGATGACGATGTGTCACCTTCTCCTTGTCCTCGGGCGCGGCGGGCGCGGCGGCGGGCGCGGCGTCGCACTGCGCCTGCGCGCGGCGGCCCAGCGTGTTCATCATCACCGCCATCACGTTCTCGTGCACGCGAAGCACCCTGTAGCATGAGAAATATAATATACCTGTAGGTACACAGTTACTAGCGTCTAGCGTTAACCGCATCGTCAGCGCACAGTTTGCAGGCTCGCTGCCCAGCGCCATCGCACCTGTGTACTGACAGTCACTCTCCGTCACTCGCCCCGCTAGCTCGTCCACATTTTTATTTCCTTTCCTTGTTTTTTCCTAGTTTGGGGCCAGGTGACCGTGTGTGATTTATCCCAGATATTATTATTATTATTATATATTGTAAACAGCATGTCTGTGTGTCAATAAACTATCTAGAAGACTCTGGACGTTTAGCGCTCAGCAATGTCCCTTCCTTCTGACTCGGTTTCTTGATCTATAAATGAAATCTACCTTTCTAATACCTACACAAATAGTGTTTTTGGGAAAATATATTTTTTGTGAAAATGCTAACTCCTATAAAGTAGCCGTGCGTGCACCCCAAATAATTTAAATATTTAAGTTGTAAATACATTACCTGATCAAGTCGGGATGTTGGAAGAATGTGTGGTTGTTGACTAGTTTCCTGCGACAAACAAACAAAACGAACACTTAGAAATTTTCTATTTTCCGTCCCAGAATCTCCACAGCTTCCAGTCTCCAATCTCAGAAACTCACCACAGCCGCTTCCTCATGAGCTCCTCCTCCTCCTGGCTCATCTGCACCGGCAGCAGCGCGCGGATCTGGCTGAGCCCCACCCACATCTCCGCCACGTCTTCCTTGGTCTTGGCGTTGATGACGTATGTCTTCTCGAGGGCGCGGATAAGCTCGCCAACCGCGTCGTATTGCCGAACTAGCAGGCTGTTGGAGAATACATGTCAATCACTCACTCTATTTACTTATTCGGTCGGATTCATCATCGTCTTATTATCAGCCGAGAGACGTACACTGCTGGGCAAAGGCCTCCCCCAAGGATTTCCACACCGACCGGTCCTGCGCTGCCCGCATCCAGCGGCTTCCCGTAACCTTCGCCACCTTGGACTGACCTAAACATCTCATCCCAAACCAGTTTGGGCGTCTCGATCTGCAACTCTTCGGCCCAGCTGACTATGATCTGTATCAGCACTTTGCGGAACTTCTCACACTTGTTGTCTGCTACATAGACTACATACTTCTTACCCTCATATGTGCTAGACTCGACTATTCTTACTAACATGTGTGCTACAATCGACTATTTTTACTCTCATATGTACAACACTCGACTATTCTTACTCTCATATGTGCTAGACTCGACTATTCTTACTAACATGTGTGCTACAATCGACTATTTTTACTCTCATATGTGCTACACTCGACTATTCTTACTCTCATATGTGCTACACTCGACTATTCTTCCTCGCATATTGCTTCACTTTATTATTCTTACTATCACATGTGCTACGCCGGCCTAACCTGAACATCTCGCGCACCAGCTTGGGCGTCTCGATCTGCGACTCCTCGGCCCAGCTCACGATGGTCTGTATCAGCACTTTGCGGAACTTCTCTTCTGGAGTCTTCTTCACCGGCTCCTCGATTGGCTGCGGGGACGAGTTGTATGTGTTGACAATTAAAAATCCGTTTTTCAGTATCGTAAAATAGGCATAGCATAAGAAATAATTTTGTTGACCTATGTTACCTTGGATATATTCGTCTAAACGTTGTATTTTACCTTACCTTACTCGTTCAGATAAGACCGCCTATCTTTATAGCTTTTTTTTAGGGTTCCGTAGCCAAATGGCAAAAAACGGAACCCTTATGGATTCGTCATGTCTGTCTGTCTGTCTGTCTGTCTGTCCGTCCGTATGTCACAGCCACTTTTTTCCGAAACTATAAGAACTATACTGTTGAAACTTGGTAAGTAGATGTATTCTGTGAACCGCATTAAGATTTTCACACAAAAATAGAAAAAAAAACAATACATTTTGGGGGTTCCCCATACTTAGAACTGAAACTCAAAAATATTTTTTTCATCAAACCCATACGTGTGGGGTATCTATGGATAGGTCTTCAAAAATGATATTGAGGTTTCTAATATAATTTTTTTCTAAACCGAATAGTTTGCGCGAGAGACACTTCCAAAGTGGTAAAATGTATGTCCCCCCCCCCCTGTAACTTCTAAAATAAGAGAATGATAAAACTAGGAATGATGATAGGATATGATGTACATTACCATGCAAACTTCCACCGAAAATTGGTTTGAACGAGATCTAGTAAGTAGTTTTTTTTAATACGTCATAAATCGAAAACCGCAAATTACATTTCATTCAATCAACTCAAATATAAATAATATAGAGTTTAAGACATGTGTGATTATGAATTTATACGGAACCCTCGGTGCGCGAGTCCGACTCGCACTTGGCCGGTTTTTTCACACTAAAGTATTTTCAAATATTCATTCATTCAGATGATGATTATTTTGAGAGTTTTATTACTTTCACCAGTCTAGAAGCGGCTGTGATTCGCGCTTAACGCTAAGTGACCACTGAAAACTACTTGACTAATAAAGCGTCATACATGTCCTGTGCCCTCACAAATATATAAAGAAGAGTACCTTGGGATCCTCTTCGAGCTCCTTCACGGTGTTGATGATGTTGTACAGCTTGCCGATGGCGCCCTGCTTCGTCTCCGGCTCCGGTTCCTGCACACGAAGTTAGGCCATATGGAATATTGAACAGCTCATAGAATTAACAACCTGAAGCGGTAAGATAGCTCGAAGAACTGACAATTCTATAAAATAAAAATATAAATAAATCGCTAACTAGGACCTACTTTCGAGTTAAGTACAAGAACTAGTGTCTGAGCTGAATATCATCGTACATGTAGAAAGAATGGAAGATCATCGAGCTGCCTAAAGAGCATCAATATCGGACAATTTTCTGGGCGTCGCCGCGTGTGTTGACCAAGATACCGCTGGAAAGATGAAGTGGCCAAAGACCTAAGAGAGTTACAAGTGCTTGACTGGTCAAACTTGGCACAAACTGGGAAAAATTAGGGCACTCTGATGCCGGAGGCCTTGATCCACTCAGGGTCACTGAGCCAGCGAAGTGAGTAAGTAAACATCTATGTATGTATCTATCGCTCACATCGCCGTCGGGCTCCTGCAGCGCGCTGAGGGACACGTGCGACATGAGGCTGTTGTGGAAGTCGTTCATGCGCGCGATCAGCTCCTCGCCGCACGGGCAGTTCTCCCGGTCCTCCTCCTCCATGTGCTTGAAGCCTGCGCGGGACAGGGATGGAAGATTAGCGAAGAATAAAAGGTTCGGTCACTTACTATAGTGTAGGAATGAAATAGATTTTTTGCTATTTATTAATCTGATACTTCACTGTATTCAAAATAATTCTGTAAGAATTGTTTTGTGTTGTTCGCCAATTTAAAGTCACTCTATAAACAAATTAGGCTCAGTAGTTTCGGAGATAATGGTGGGGGAAAATGGTTAGTGTTTGTCTGTTTTTAAAATATTTTTTAAACTATTTATTTTTAGCAATAGGGGGACTGTAACTCGCTTCCATAGAAAGCGCCTTACAACCCTGAACGTATCCCCCGGTGATGCTGAAAGAGTCACAAACTTATAAGGCGAAATAGACGTTTTCATACATTTTCGTCACGCGATTTCTCATAGCGTAGCGTGGCGGAAATGGAAACAGAAGTACCTAACTCAGCTCCAATCTACAGTTCTTACTGACTTGACCTCATGATGATCACAATCCTCAATCCCTGGGGTGACGGCATGTCAGAAGAAGCGTGGCGGTCAATGCGTTAAATAAAGTAATTGGGCGACTCACTGAGGATGGCGTTCATCTGCTCGCGCGGCGGGCAGCGGAACTCGCGCGTCTTCTTGGCGGCCACCGCGCTCGGCAGGTCCGACTGCTTGATCTCCACGTAACGCCTGCCACAGAATACACCTCGTTAATATGTCTCCTTATGCTACTACTCCTCCTATGTATTAGGGTTGAACCATATCATTCACAAGAGCGAAAAGAGAATACCGCACCGGCGATGCGGAAGAGTGGGGGCGCCATTCGCTCTAGCGAACGATATTTCTGAGCGACAGGAAAAGATAGCGTTATGGGAAAACTCCGTGCGGCGAGATACGGTTTAACCTTTAGACGAACACACCTTGTTAATATCTCTCTTTATGCTAATTAGTACAATTTCAACGTAATAGTGCGAAAATATCGAAATATTACAAATTGAACGCAATAATGTATTATACTAAATAAAATAAATTGTATAGCCGCGCTAAATCAGATTTTCTAGGAGTAACCAACAGTTTAATGTAGTAGACCGTTTATTGTAGTAACCGTTTATTGTAGTGGCAATTTCCAAAATTAATTACAAAATATTTCCCTAGACCAAAATGTCATCCAAATCAGTTTAGTGGTCTTGGCGTTAGAACACCAGACATACAAATAATTTGTGCACCAGTCAAACAAATATCTGTTTGCCATGTAAATACTTCTTTAATCCTATCTTGCTCGAAAGTAAAAGACGTATCAGACTAAATACCGTGACATACTCGCACTTGTATCATTTGAACTCGTAGACGCCGGTGATGACGATCTACGAGGCATCAAACGTGGCAATGGACCGCGAGACTTCGCGCAAAACTATCCGGAAAAAAACTAATTGAATAGGGTCACGATCCTCAGCACTGAGGTACCGACTAAATGAGGAGGAACATACACTAGCTCGCTATTATCGTCCCACTCTATACAGGGTGTAAGGGACAGGTTTCCGAAAACTTTAAGGGCTTGCTCAGTAGACGAAACTGAACAACTTTCCACAAGATTTTTTTTCAGGAAACGAAAAAAAAATCGGCTTCTCCATAGAAACTGTCCAATCAAGTTTATAATTTTGTATAAGCCCTTAAAGTTGTCGGAAACCTGTCCCTTTCACCCTATATGTATCGCGTAACTCCTGTGGGCTAACTCGAGCATATCTGCAGCTTGGTACCTACAGCGAGAGATCGCTACGACAGCAGAGCCCCACACCCACCTGAGCTGGTCAGACTGCAGGTCTCCGACGAAGTCGTGTGCGAAGGCGACTATAGCCTCGACCCGGTGGCGCGTCTGGATGTCCTGCAGGTGCTGCAGTAAGTAGCACATCTGCAGCTTGGCGCCCTCAGCCATCTTCATGTGGAGGAGCCCTTTGCGGTGCTCGTCTTTGCCCTCTGCAATCAAAAATAGTATAATTATACATGTTACTGAAAATGTCGCCGCACTTACTACGCTGTTATTGAGTCATACACCCTTCACCAGGTCATCGGTCAACCGAGTTGGAGGCGGGGCTGGGAGTTAGAATAACATATTTTCATTTTCATTTCTATTTCGAGTTGTTACCTCTGTCGAAGGTGGGGTCCCAGGTGTCGGGGTTGATCATGATGAGCAGCTTCTCCACGTCCTCGTCGCGCATCATGCCCACCAGCAGCAGGCGGTCTACGAGCTTGATCAGCGGCCTGAAGCAGACAAAGTGGCGTTAGAAGGTCTTGGGGTCACAGATAGTATTGATCAACGGCCTGAAGCGGACACCTTGGCGTTAGGTCATGGGACCACAGATGGTCCCCTATATAAATTCATGTAATCACAGATGGTCTCCTACAGAATTTTACAAATTGGTGTGAGAGTCTCACGAAATCACATTCAGTTCCTTATGAAATTTAACGAATAGCTTAGAGCGTCAGCGTCATAGAATTAAAGATAGTCCCCTATAGAAATGAAATGAAATTATTCGAAGTAGGTAGCAGTGTACACTTTTCGAACGTTATTCTTTTATCTACCTAACACGAGGTTCCTACCACTCGGAACTCGTATACCCACCGTTTCGGGAAGTGTTTGCGGAGTGAGAAGAAACGGCGGGCCCTAAAGAAACTCCCTCCAACACTTATTTTTTTTTAAGTCTTATATTCTATTACATCTTAATGCTAGATCAATAAATGAATTATACAATGTCATGTCTGTAAATAAAATATGCAAAATTAAGAATAAAGTAAGAAGAATAAAGAAAGAAAGGATTCAAAAGAGATAAAAGTAAAAATTATTTGTAGCTAATGACTAACAATTCAAAAACCAATGACAAGAGCAGGCCAGTTCACACGGACAGCACCCGATCACGAGTATAACGCGAGAGTCAGCCATCGCTCCCCTCAACCATATTTGAGGGAAGGGAACGACCCGGCTCCCGATACGCCACCATCCGCACGAACATTTAAGCGAGCATGCACCACTCCGATCAATGGACAAAGAAAAAGGAGAAGGAAAAGTCTTACCGAATCCCTTCAGTTCTTTCACAATAGAGTTTGCATCTTTATTGTCTCACAATATGTCATGAAAATGTTGCTGTGTTGGTTGCAGAAACACTTACCGTCCAAGCATTTCTATCATCTAAGTACTCACATGTCTTATAGTAAGCTTTATTACTTAGTGTCTTTTTTACATAACTTTTGAATTTATTCTCTGTTAGGTTTACTATATCTTCTGGTATTTTATTATACATTCGTATGCACTGTAACACAAACGACTTACTAACCTTACTGAGCCTAGTAGATACAAGCTGAAGCTTACTGTTATTCCTAAGATTACGAGTATGTCTGTCAGAATTCAGTGTAAAGTGATTTAAGTTTTTTCGCACATACATTATATTTTCATAAATATATTGACAGGGAAACGTCAAAATATTGATTTCTTTAAATTTTTCTCTAAGTGAATCTCGAGATCGCATGCCGTAAATCGCGCGAACAGCCCTTTTTTGTAGTACAAAAATAGTATTTATATCAGCTGCATGCCCCCATAAAAGTATACCGTAAGACATAATGCTGTGGAAATAGCTGAAATATACTAGTCTCGCTGTTTCTATATCTGTTAGTAGCCTAATTTTTTTAACAGCATAGGCAGCTGAACTAAGCCTGCCTGCTAAAGTTTCTATGTGAGGACCCCATTGAAGTTTTGAATCTACGGTTATACCTAAGAAAACTGTTTTTGGTACGAATTCTAAAACACTACTAGCTAATGACACGTTTTGAGTTATGTTTTTAACATTCGGTAAGGTGAAATTTATGCATTTAGTTTTTTTTGCATTAAGGACTAGGTTGTTCACGGTGAACCAATTGTGTACTTTACAAAGAGTGTCGTTTACTTCGTCAATGATATCAATTTGTCTGTCAATTTTAAAAACTAGAGATGTATCATCCGCAAACAACACAATTTTAGACAGCCATTCAACCATAAAAGGTAGGTCGTTGATGTAAACCAAAAACAGGAATGGTCCCAAAATAGACCCTTGAGGCACACCCATTTTAACGCGTGAACCTGACGAATTTGTACCATTTATATGTACCTTTTGAAATCTATTAACTAAGAATTTAGCGCCTCCATTACGAACTGGCCCACCACATCCAGCGGGACATACGGCGAGTATAGGTTTCTGTGACGAGTACAGGCTGCTGATGTCAGGTGACCGGCTGCCCTTGGGGATCTATAGGGGGTGATCTGTACCAGGTACGGAAGCGTGTCACGTAATTCACAGGAACAGGTTCTCGACGCTGTGACCTGTGACTGAGTAATATCTTATTACTCACAGGAAGAGGTTCCCGCTGCTGTAATCTGCGACTGTGACTGATGACAATCATTTTACTTACAGGAAGATAAGATCACACAAGACCGAAACCAGTGGCCACCTCGTATCGGAGGCCGAGACACACTTCGGGTCGCTGAGCCGGCGGAGTAAGTAAGTAAATATACTCACAGGATGGATGCGGGCAACGCAGGACCTGTCGGCGTGGAAATCCTTGGGGGAGGCCTTTGTCCAGCAGTGGACGTCGTTCGGCTGATGATAACGTTACTCACAGGAACAGGTTCTCGTTGCTGCCGCCGACGGGGTCGCGGTTGTGCACCTGGTTGGTGGCGACGGCCTCGGCCAGCGCCTCCATCACGAACTGGCGCACCACCTCCAGCGGGAAGTACGGCGAGTATAAGTTGCTGATGTCCGATATGTTCTCTCTGGGGACGGACACACGGTTATGTTTAAAATAATTTAAACGTATGTAATTATTTTGACGAGTCTGCATGCTTCACATTAGGAGGTCGCAAGTTCGATTCCCCGCGGGGTCCAAAGGAGACGATTCACGGGACTATGGAGCTTGGACCTGGTCTGTGTACTAAACATCATAAATAATTCATTAGAAACATAGTGATACATAAATAATTCATTAGAAACAAAATGATGTGCTTTGGTCGGATCACCTCCCGCTAGTTATAGAGTGTGACCTGGGTAGGGTATGTATTAAGCATGAAGTTAATACGCCGCAATGTAGATCTGTAATATGGGGGGAGAGGACCAATGAGCAAATCAATACTTATTATGCCTTATGTAATGCTAAACTGCAGCAGCTCGACTTTCCTTCCGAAACGAGAACCTGTGCTGATGGTAAGTGTAGCAATGCCGAACACAGAGCTATATTAAATAATATGTACTCGGATATTGTTAATATATTAAGTGAAGCTGCAGAGACCACACACAAAAAGAAATGTGCTAGGAAGGGAGGGTACATAGCAGGGTGGAACAAACATGTTGCTCCCGCTCACATGGACGCAAGATCAAAGTTTCTACTCTGGGTCCAGGCAGGTAGACCGTCTCGTGGTGCAGTGTACAATGGTGTGATCGAAAGTCGAAAACTTTTCAATGCCAAGCTAAAATGGTGTCAGGATAGACAAGAGCAAATAAAAATGGATATAATTGCCTCAAATCACGGCAGTAATGATTTTAAAAGTTTCTGGAAAACACCAAGAAAATGAATACTAAGATGGCGGTTCCCGTGAGCGTGGGCGGTGTGACGGGTAGTGTGAACATCGCCAATACTTTTAAGGACCTTTTTAAGGTACAGTCGCCTTTGGGACCAGCAAAGAATGAGGTGAGTGATGCTGAGGACGTCGTGACGAGGGCGCTGAGCGTTAGATTCTCTGCCAAGCAGGTCAGTAAAGTTATTATGAGTATGCAGCGAGGCAAGTCGCCGGGTCACGATGGCCTCAGTATCGAACACTTTAAATATGCCGGGGTCCACCTGCCGCGGGTGTTGGCGATGTTCTTTACGCTGTGTATGGGACATGCATATCTACCGGAGTCCTTGATGAGAACGGTGGTTGTACCGATCATCAAGAACAAAACCGGAGATATCTCGGATCCTACCAACTACCGGCCTATCTCACTTGCTACCGTTACAGCGAAGGTGCTTGACAGCCTGATTAATGACCAGTTAAATAAACATCTTAAGTTGCATGACGCACAGTTTGGCTTCCGAACCAAACTGTCCACTGAAAGTGCAATACTGTGTCTTAAGCAGGCTGTCAAGTACTATACTAATAGGAAGACGCCGGTGTATGCGTGCTTTCTAGACTTGTCTAAGGCTTTTGATCTAGTAGCCTATGATGTGCTCTGGGACAAGCTGGAGGGCACGGGTATACCGGAAGAATGTATCTTCCTTTTAAAGTACTGGTACAAAAACCAAATTAATCTGGTGAGATGGGCGGGTGGTTTGTCGGAGGAGTACAGACTTGAGTGCGGAGTTCGACAGGGGGGGTTGTCGTCTCCAAGCTTATTTAATCTGTATGTGAATCAGCTTATTGAGGAGCTCAGTAGCACCCATGTCGGCTGTTATATAGATGGCGCTTGCGTCAATAATATCAGTTACGCGGACGACATGGTGCTGCTGGGCCCATCAATCGGCTCGATTAGGAAGCTTGTCGATGTCTGTGAGCGGTATGCGGCTAGTCATGGGCTTAAATACAACTCAAAAAAGAGTCAACTACTGGTGTTCAAGTCTGGCACAAGCAAACCAACAACTGTGCCTCCCGTGATTCTGCTCTACAGATAGTCGATAAGTTTAAGTACCTAGGTCACATGATCACTGAAGAATTAAGAGATGACCTTGATATAGAGAGGGAGCGCAGGGCGCTGGCAGTAAGGAGTAATGTCCTGGCTCGCAGATTTGCTCGATGTTCAGTGGAAGTAAAAGTCACTCTTTTCAAAGCTTACTGCACATCTTTCTACTCGAGCGGTCTGTGGGTTAGGTACACACAACGAGCTTACAGCGCCCTGCGAGTACAATTTAACAACGCCTTCAGGATGCTCATGGGGTTGCCGCGCTATTGTAGCGCGTCTCATATGTTTGCGGAGGCGCGAACCGATGGATTTCACGCAATAATCAGAAAAAAAGTGTCCTCACTTCTCCATCGTTTGCGCGGCAGTGACAACGGCATCCTGAAGACGTTGGCTGCACGGGTTGACTCTCCCTTCCTAAAATTCTGGGTGGGGATAGTGACCGGTGCAATAAAATAAAATAAAAAGTGTGATTGTAATAGTTTATAGGGTAACTAACATAGTTTAAGTTTTGTTTTGTTTCTACTAACCACATTATGGACTTATGGTCTGAAATAAATAAATTATTATTATTATAGTCTTTTCTAATTGTACATTTCCTTCGATTTACCTTCGTTGCGAGGTTCATCTAGTTTCTCAGATTTAACAATCGCAACACATAAATCACCCAACATGGCGAAGCGAGCGCAATTTTGAGCATTTTACGTTCAGAAACTAGATTTTGTACATACCATTGAAATTAATAATTTAGTTGTCCGACAAGTAACTCGAAAACCAGCTGTTATGCCTGTAAAAGAGGCAAGGCATATCCGCAGATTTTAAAAATCGTACACCAATGTCAGAAGTCAGAACAGAAGGGTGTTCAGTCAATCAGAGTCAGAGAAAGCATCTGAGGAATATGTGGATGAAGCCGTAATTTCTGAACGTGACCTACTATTGCAAGCTTCAGTGTTACCATTTATATTGTAAAAAGTGCTGACAAAACATTTTAAATTATTAATCTGAGGTCCGGTAGTCTAAGATGGTTGTTTGCACCACAGTTTGACAGAGTTATATAATTTCGAATGTTTCTAAGGTAACATAGCAACCTTGCGCTTTGCTGACGTAGGCATTACGTAAAGGTTACTTTAACACACCCCCACAAACAAAAATCTTAGCGACACTCCAGACCGATAGCTTAGCCCAAAGTAAGTCCAGAGACACAGGCCTGAAACTTAGCTCGGGCCAACGGCTTAGTCAAGACGTCAGCAACGTTGTCTTCAGTGGTAACGTAATCAAGCTCTATGGCGTTGTTCGCTAGACAATCACGAACGAAGTGAAACCTTATGTCTATATGCTTCGTCCTTCGATGTGCGACGGGGTTACGAGCCAGCTTGATGGCGCTCTGATTATCCATAAGAAGGCTGACAGGGGAATCTTTTTCGAAAATTGAAGACACTAACCTTTTCAAGTAAATTCCCTCTTTACATGCCTCCGAGAGAGCTACGTACTCTGCCTCCGTCGAGGATAGGGATATGCAGCTTTGTTTCTTGCATTCCCACGACACCAAGTTGTTTCCTAGCTTGAAGCAGTAGCCGCTATAGGACTTGCGGTCTTTAATATCTCCGGCCCAGTCAGCATCTACATAACCAGAAATGGTAAATGCGCTGGAATGGGCTACAGGCTTCCTAAACAGTAGTCCTAGACTAGCTGTGCCTTTTAAGTAGCGTAGTACCCGCTTGGCCGCTGTCATATGTACTTGCTTAGGACAGCTATTGTACTGAGCTAAGAAACTCACCGCTGCCGAAATATCCGGCCGTGTATTACAGGAGAGGTAATTGAGACCCCCTATGAGCGACTGGTACCTTAAAGTATCTTGGCGAGATAGAAGATCATCACTCCCACCCCCCTCTGCCAAAAACTTGTGGGTATCCAACTCCAGTGGCGTTTTCACTGGCTTACAGTCACTCATACCAAAATCTGTTAAGAGAGTTTCGACGTACTTACTCTGATTCAGAGATGTCGAACCATCCTCTTTTCTTTCGAGTCGCATGCCTAGACATTGCCTAGCTTCACCTAAGTCTTTCAACTTAAAATATGTTTGTAAACCTTTTAACAATGAATCCTTATCGCCTACATTTTTGTAAAACACTATAAAATCATCGACATACAAACAGATGTAAACACCATTGCCGTAGTATAGACAACTGTCAATTTCACTACGGGTAAACGACAGTGTCAAAAGGACTTCATTGACTTTTTCATACCAGGAACGGCTCGCCTGTTTGAGACCGTATATGGCTTTTTGTAAAAGACAAACTTTTGATTCGGAACCTCTTTCGATGCAACCTTCGGGTTGTTGCATTAAAACCTGCTCATGCAACTCACCATTTAAAAATGCGGTATTCACGTCGAAGTGCTGAATTTTCAGGTCCATTTGAACGGCTGCGGACAGCAGCACTCTGAGTGTGGATCTGCGTACGACTGGCGAAAAAGTTTCAAAGTAATCGATGCCGTGTGACTGGGTAAAACCTTTAGCTACAAGGCGGGCCTTGTAGGTTCTATTCCCATTGGCGTCGAACTTGTATTTGAAGATCCACTTATTGCCAACAATTTTAGCACCTTGTGGCTTCTCCACTAACTTCCACACTTTATTCTCGTACATAGAGTCCAACTCACGCTGCATAGCCGCTCTCCAGTCGTCCTTGTCTGGTCTGCATAACGCTTCACTGACCGACTGAGGCTCCTCTTCCAAGTTGAAGCTAAACAATCCTAGCGCCTCTCTTAGTCTATTCCGAAGAAGATATCTAGGCTCTTCGTTTACAGCAGGAGCCTGTAGGCTAGGTTCTATAGTAGGTACCACGGCAGAATCCACTTCAATAGCAACTGGATCAGCCACTACCTCATTAGAACTAGCTACAGCATTCTCAAAGGGTTCCTCCACTGGTGTTGGGTTAGGCTTAGAGCCTAGCTCCCACAGGACCGAATTTTCCTGTTCTATAGTTTGAGGGTGACGCACTGAATCAGGAACTGACTCCTCAGTAAATATCACGTCTCTTGCCGTGATTGTACACCGAGGGTTATTGAGATCAGCAAAGCGATAGCCTTTTGTATCCTCGCAGTAACCTACGAAAAGGTATTCCTTCGCTTTGGCGTCCCACTTCCTTCGATTCTGTTTTGGAACGTGAACATAGGCAGTACTACCGAATATACGTAGATGTTCAAGACTTTGGACCTTTCCCGTCCACAACTTCTCCGGAATGCTCCCAGAGTTGGCACTATGCGGTAATCTATTCTTGATATACACAGCAGTACAGCATGCTTCTGCCCAGAACTTTTTATTAAGTTCTTTATCAAGAAGCATAGAGCGAGCCATCTCTACTATAGTACGGTTTGTACGTTCCGCTACCCCATTCTGTTCCGGAGTGTAATGGGACAGTCAACTGACGTTTTATGCCCTTACTACGACAGAAGTGATCAAACTGTGCATTAACAAACTCTTTTCCGTTGTCCGTCCGTAGACATTTTACGGTTAAACCGGTCTCATTTTCCACACGCGTTACAAAGTCTTTGAAATATACAAAGGCTTCTGATTTCTCCTTGAGAAAGAAAGCGAAAATCTTTCTCGTAAAATCGTCCACTATAACCAGCATGTAACGAGCACCACCATACGAACGCTCCGACATCGGGCCGCAAACATCTGCGTGTAGCAGAGCAAGCTTTTCTGCTGCTCTCTCAGCGACACCCACTGGGAAAGGCATAAGATGCGCCTTACCTTTGATACAGGCTACACAAGGCTCCATCACACCTTTTCCTCCCAACTCGAGATTAGGTAGCTTGCGTAAATCATTTAGGTTTACGTGACCAAGCCTCCTATGCCATAACAACAACGAGTTCCTAGCTTCAACTGTAGCAAAAACCCTTTCTACAACAGGGCAACAATTGTCCAACTTGTAGATACCTGAGGTTTCGCTTGCAGTTATCACAAGCTTACCCGAAATATGGCCTACCGAACTATGGGTTAAACGGCAACCACCCGTGGTGAAAACAACTTCCCATCCCTTACTTACTAACTTAGATACGGAAAGTAGATTTACTCTTAAATCGGGCACATAGTAAACATTATTTATGGGCAAAAAAACTCCTTGCAGTTTAACCATAATGTTGCCTACACCTATGCTCGATATCTTGTCATTATTTGCGCACGTCACAACATTCTTATCAGTAACCTTAATGTCTCTAAACCAATGTTTTTGAAAAGACATGTGATTACTAGCACCGCTATCCAGATAAAAATCCGTCGCACTAAAGGTTTCGTTGATGCTGAACGAAGTACACAGGGAAATGTTCTTCAACTTCGTTTGTGTACCGGAAACAGATGCTTTCTCAGAAACTTTCAGCAACGGGCAATCTGGCTTCTTGTGCCCTTTCTTGCCGCACTTAAAACATTTTATTTTTGATTGCGACTGTTGTGACTGCTTAGTCTTCGCGGCTAAAGCAGAACTGGATGAGGAATCTTTAGATGTAGTTTGACAGGAGTCCTCTTGTAGCAACTTTTGTCGAACATTTTCAGAGGTAAGTTTCATTCCCGAGTGCTCTAAGGCCATACGTAGGGGTCTATATACATCAGGCAAACCTCTTAAAAGTACGACAGCAACCAGGTCATCGTCAAAGCCTTGATTTATTTCCTTTAACTTCTGAGCGTGACCCATGACAGCTGCCACATACTCTTGCATCGAACTATGTTTCTCTAATTTTTCATCCAATAGGGAATTCATAAGGCTAATCCTTCTGTTAATACCTTTATCCTCGAAGACTGCTGCAAGCGAATCCCATGCCTCCTTCGCGGACTTAGCTTCTTTGACGTATGGGTACAGATGAGGCTCTAAATGCAGGCAAATAATAGCTAAAGCCTCCTGATCCTTCTCCACTTCATTAGCTTTCTCACTTGTAGGAGTAAAAGTAGTGTAGGTGAAGCACTTTTCGCGTATAAGGAGCATTTTTAACGCAAATTTCCATGACGAGTAATCATCTAGCCCATTAAGCTTAGGAATACTGAATTTGTTCTGGGCCATGACCTTTTAAATTATTAATCTGAGGTCCGGTAGTCTAAGATGGTTGTTTGCACCACAGCTTGACAGAGTTATATAATTTCGAATGTTTCTAAGGTAACATAGCAACCTTGCGCTTTGCTGACGTAGGCATTACGTAAAGGTTACTTTAACAAAACATTATGCTTGAACCACGCAACCCTGCTTCTAATATTTTTTTCATTATTTTTCCTAGAAAGCCTATATTTTTCTATATTTTTCGTACTACGTACATGTCCAGGCACAAAATGAAACGTGTCCTTTGTAGAACTCGGTTTGGTCGGTGGTAGGACACTTACCATCATGTGGGACGATGCCAAGGGCTTACCAATGGTGGACAAAAAACGAGAGCACGAAGTATGTGGGGCACTCACGCGATGTCCGTCATCTTCATCATGGGGCGCACGCTCTCGGTCTGCAGCGAGCGCAGGCTGTGGCGCATGGCGGGCGACTCGTACAGCGCCTTCAGCTGCCCCCCGAGAGGGATCACGAACTCGTTCTTGCACACCTCCCTGGGACGGAGACGACATCGGTTTATTGTTACTGTGTGACAAGAGGGTTGTAAAAAGCTGATGCAATAAATGACTTGATGGAAAGTGTATCTGTAATCTAGGAAGGGTTACCGGTGTCTTGCCGATACTTGTGCTTTAAGTAAAGAAAAACCGTAGTAGCTTTGTTCAGTTTCACTCGGAAAAGCCCATCTTAAAGTATTGATATCGCTGTGTATGACGTACTTTTTGAGATGATGACTGACTAACATGTCATGTTAAGATGAAGAGTAACTCACACGGTCGTGTTAAGATGGCGACTGACTCACTGGGTGATGTTAAGATGGCGACTGGTCTGACTCACAGGGCAGTGTTAGACAGTGAGCGACTCACATGGTGGTGGCGTGCGACTCCAGGTGCAGCGCGATGAGCAGGTCGTAGAAGCCCTGCCGCAGCGGGCCCGACATGTACTGCGACTGGATCGCGTACAGCAGCTGCTTCTGGTCCACGTGCTGGCACAGCGCGTGCGCCGCCCTAACAAAGACACTTACATGTAAGTATAGTGCATGAGCTCATGTGTGATAATGCCTCTCATACAGGAAAGGGAACACAGAAAGGGAAGATCTGTGTTTGCAAGGCACGGCACGTTAAGCCTTTGGTGCCGGTTGCTATTACTAGATGGCAGTCGTTAAGCCTTATCAGAGGCCTTAAAGACGATTTCTTAACTTCTAACATTCTGACTAGCCCTACAATCATGCGACAACATTTTCATTCCCATCACTTAGATGGTGTGCAGTCCACAACTGTGCGTTCCACAAAAATGTTTCAGCCTCGCACAACCAAACTATGAAATGAATTGTCGCCTGCGGTATTTCCGGACCAATACGACATTCAAGCCTTCAACAAAAGAGCGTACTCCCATTACAAAGTGCCGGCCTTTGACTTGTGAAGTGACGCACTTGTGACTCCTCTGGTGTTGCGGGTGTCTATGGGCGGCGGTAATCGCTTACCATCAGGAGATCCGTCTGCTCGTTTGCCAGTTATGCCATAAAACAAACTAATCCAGTCCCCACGGCCCCCATGTGTGGTGACCTGAACTGTCCACAAACTAAGGCTCACCTGTAATTGCTCTGGTAGCACAGCGCCGCGTACAGCGTCAGCGTGTGCGAGTGGAAGCTGAGCAGCTTGTCCATCTCGATCAGCTCCAGGATGTCGATGCAGCGGTCCTCCTCTGCAACAGGTGTTACCGTTAGTCCAGGATTTACGGCAAAAGTTGTTACCGTCAATCCAAGATTCAGGCAATATGTTGTTACCGTCAATCCAGGATTCAGGCAATAGGTTGTTACCGTTAATCCAGGATTTACGACAACAGTTGTTACCATCAGTCCAGGATTCACGGCAACAGTTGTTACCGTCAATGCAGGATTCAGGCAATAGGTTGTTACCGTTAACCCAGGATTCACAAATTGATGGTAAGTCTGTGCCGTGTCGAATCACTGCGGTGTCGAAGATATGACCTGTCGGAACACTGATGAATCGCACATGTGTAGCTGTCGCAGCAGTGTTGCATCGAACCTTAGCTCTGTCGAAGCTGCGTATCATCGAACCAGTGTATGTCGAAACTCAGTAGGGTAATCCGTATAAACGTCTGTTTATACCGTACGAGGCCTTACATGCAGCTCAAAACTTTTGACGTTGGAGTTGGCCACTAGCTCCACAACCTCCACCAATCCGGACTTGGCTCCCGTGTTTGGAGTACGGCTTAACCTTCCCGAAGTATGGGAAAAGACCCGCCCCTGCAGTGGGGATGGCATGAGTTGTTAACATACTTCGTTCCTTGTTTCTTTTTTGTATTTGTTTTGACGGACTCGGTGGCTAAGTGGTTAGCGATCCTGACCTCTGATCCGAGAGTCGTGGGTTCGATCCCCACACAGGGCAAACTTTTCTGTGATGGGCAGAATTGTTTGCTCTGAGTCTGGGTGTATAATCTATATATGTATGTATTTAAATGTATATGTGTATGTATATCAGTCTCTGGTTCCCAAGATACAGGGAATCCTAGTATGGGGCCAGATGACCGTGTGTGATTTGTCCCGGATATTATTATTATTTGTTTGTTTGTTATTCCAAATAAATGATTTCTAATTCTGTATGTTTGCATCGGGTATGGTTACACATATAGTAGTTACGGCTATACGCTTACCAGGGATGTGCAGAGCCAGCATGGATACAGCATCCTCGCAGAGCATGGACCATCCGCGGATGTCGGAAAGCTTTAACGCGTGCACCTGCAGCGCTTGGTTGGGCACCTAATAAATAAATACTCAGATAAAGTAATGTACATTTGATAATGTTTTCGATTTCATAGATCTCTTACAGAAGGAAAGCACGTTTAGTTTTTTTTTTCAAATGATTCAGATCAGAACTAACTGTATTGCATACAGGTAAAAAATTTCGGGTAAATAAGCCTGATTGTAATGTCTTCTGACTAAAATGACAATATTTTATTCAGAATCCACCAACCCCCAATGCTCAGCAGTTAGCTTCGTTACTCACCCTAGCCCACTGGTGCGGCTTAAGGCACTGCACTTTAAGCCGCGGCGGGAACTGCGGCGTGACGTGCTTGTCGCCAGTCGGCAGCACGGCGGCGCTCAGCGGCAGGCTCGTGCTCGAGCGGCCCAGCTCGATCTGGAGGATCTCCTTGGATGTCGCTTCCACGAAGATGGCGGGGAACAGTTTGGTTTCCGGCTCCATCTGGGAAGGAAATGTAGTGTTCAAGGAAGAATATAAAGTCCGAGTCATTTTATTTGTTACCGACGAGATAACAGAGAATCTCGAATACCCGAATAGCAAAGCAAACTTAAGCAATGTCGTAGGTTTTAAAGACGATTAAATGTATTCAAATGTCATAATCATTAAATCCTAGTTACCGCTTTCGCTTCGATCATGTCATCGTCTAAGTGTATAAAATGTATAAACTGCAATATTGTTATAAGTGAAGTGTTAGCTTTCATACAAAACAAGCTGGAAGTTATGGACAACGAAAGCATAATTCGAATATGTATATCTGCGTTCAGTGTTGAGGATATAGATGTGGTAAAGACGTTATTGTTTGAATCCGTTAAAACAAAACGTAAGGCGAGGAGAAGTGACAAAAAACAAAAGGATCTCGAGGATATAATATGCTTGTTTAAAGACACGGATCCGGAGTTGATACCCATGTTTGTGGCGAAAGATTTACATAAACTGCCCCCTGTAACCTTCGACCATGTAGACGTCACCCGTTTACTAAAGGATATCATGTTACTAAGATCAGAGGTTACGGAAATCAAAGAAAATTACGCTACCACGACCCAATTGGAAGACTTGAGATCGGACCTACACCGTGAGAAATATGCATCAATAATAAATTCAGAATTTGAAAACATTCATGTAAATAGCAAACGAGGCGCATATCAGCTGGACAGCGGCCCGATGGGCTTAGATTATTCGACAAATGTGGGTATCTCAAACAGCGAGACTCCCGGCACGGACGATGCAGTTAGAGCGCAAGCGCAGTCGCAGCCGCAGAGTCAGTCATCTCCCTCACACCTAGGCGAGCCGCAGGCGCCGCCGCGGACTGAGTCATCTCCCTCACACTTAGACAAGGGAGGGCATACGTCGTCGGTTCGGCCGCCACCGCTGCCAAAGCCGGTTACGCTCGGTCCTCACGAGCGTGTTGATAAGAGCGAGGTCGCAGAGTCGGCTCGACGAACGGTACAAACAGCTGATGCATCGATTGTAAATAATAACAAACGCGTTGATATGCGCCCTGAGGCAAATAAAGTTACTTTTGCAGAGATGGTAGCTAAAGACGGCGAATGGAAACCCGAAAATAACGACGAAGAGTGGATAAGGGTACAGAGACGTAGATTAAGAAATAAATTTATAGGCCAATTGGGTACAGCGAACTCAAACCCAGACATAAAGTTCAAAGCCGCCGATATCAAAGTACCTTTGTTCATTTCGAACGTACATAAGGACGTGTTAGAAAAAGATATTAATGATTATATTTATGAAAAAACGGGTGAGAGAATAAGCCTTATGAAAATACCTATGAAAATGGAAAGAGACTTTTTTTCTTTCTTTCTTTTATTCAGGAATAAACAGTCATAATTATAGATATTACATGACAAATGTGCTATGGTTATAGACCTATAATTCCCTGACTTACATTTATTTAACTTGAGTACTATATCTCCAGGAAAAGAGTATTGACAATATATCTTAAATACAATAAGACAATAAAGCAAAGCAAAGCAGAGCAAAGTTTAAACATTCCAAATATGCGGAGTTGAAACCGGCGTACGAGTTTGTGCCGCTCTCCGTGGAGACCTCGGGTGTGTGGGGTGAGGAGGCCAAAACATTTGTGAGGGAGCTGGGGAGGAGGTTGCGCGAGAATACGGGAGACCCCCGCGCCGAGTCGTACCTGGTGCAACGCATCGCACTGGCCATCCAGCGTGGAAACGCGGCCAGCGTAATGGGTACGTTCCCACCGGGTGCGACTTGGGGCGGGCTTTTAGATAAGTAAGTTTGACGACTCCATAAATTGGATTATTATTTTTATCTTAAAATGTTTTAAAATTATAATCATGTGAAATATTAAAATAAATTTTATGATTATATTTTATGTTGATAAGACAATGATTTACAGTAATAATATGAAAAAGAACATTTAATCCATACAAAGTTACGAGGCTTGACAAATAGCTTTATTTGCTAGATTTTTAAATCTGGCTAGTGTTTCACTAAATATATCAATATCTACTAGTCTATCATTGTATAATCTGCACGCACGTCTTAGATAGCTATTATGCGCGAAGCAAGTGACACTAGGGTTAACATAGAATAGAGGTTTCTTACGAACTTTTCTCACACGACCACGACGAGGCACCTTAAACGAAACTGATTCAAGCAAAGTAGGAGCATCGACTAAGCTGTGGAGGATTTTATATAAGTATACAGCGTCTACCACATCTCTTCTATGTGACAACATATCGAGCTTGTATTTGTTGCACAAGGAGTGATAGTCGAAATTGTCCTCAGCAGAACCAGTTCTATATGCTAATGATTTCATAAATTTCTTTTGAACCCTTTCTAATCTGTCGATATGGACTTGATAAAAAGGATGCCATACAGAACAAGCAAACTCTAAACGGCTGCGAACTAAGCTGTTGTAAAGTAGTTTATAAGTAGCAGGTTTACGAAAAGGTTTACCCACTCTAAGAATAAATCCTAACATTTTATACGCATTATCTAGTGTTTTATCAATATGTGGTACAAAAGTTAATTTAGAATCAACTGTTACACCCAAGTCCCTAGTTTCCCTGACCCTAGTGAGTTCACTATTACAAAGTTTGTATTTATAATTAATTATGTTATGCTTTCTAGTGAAAGTTATACAATGACATTTGTCAGGATTTAAAAAGAGATTATTATTCTTACAAAAGTTTTCAAAATTTATTAAATCCCTTTGCAATTGTTCACAATCACTAGGGTCACGAATAACTCTGAATATTTTTGTATCGTCAGCGTACATTAGAATGTCAGTGCCAGGTGATAGAATGTGTGTTATATTATTAATATACAATATAAACAGCAGGGGGCCTATATGGGAACCTTGTGGAACACCAGAGCTTATGTTTACATATCGAGATGAGTAGCCACTTAACACTACAGCCTGGCATCTGTTTTCAATATAGGACTTAATCCATCGAAATAGATCGCCATGCATACCAAGCTGCCACAGCTTCATTAAAAGCATATTATGGGAAATTTTGTCGAAAGCCTTGGCAAAATCTGTATATACAGCATCTACCTGATGTTTCTTGTTCATAGAATCAAGAATAAGTTCTGTAAAACAAAGAAGATTGGTCTCGACGCCACGGCCCTTGTAAAACCCATGCTGATTAGGGACGATTATGTTACGTACTGCAATAGTCAACTGGTCTGTAACAATTTTTTCCAAGATTTTGCCAAACTGACATAGTTTTGAGATGGGACGGTATTTTTCTATGTTTTTGCTTACAATTCCCTTTGGAATAGGAGTCACCCACGCTCTTTTCCATATTGACGGTACATAACCCTGTTTAAGTGAATCTAAATAAAGAATTGTGATAGGCAAAGCTAGAGAAGAAGCACATTTACTTATAAATAAGGGATGTATACCATCTGGACCAGCGCCTTTATTAACATCAACAGATTCCAAACATTTGAGGACAATAGCGTGAGTTATCTCGATAGTGCTGATATTCAACACTGAATCACAATTTGGTTGCAAAGTATCGAAATCAGTTTGAGACTACAACTCTTATAAAATATATGTAGCTAAACAGAAAGTTGAGGTATTTTTGAATGATAACCTGTGGCCGACGGGTATATCCTTTAGACGCTTTGTGAATTTCAGAGCGAGGCGAGAAGACTTGGATGTAGGTGACCATTTAAAAAAATTAGTATGGATAGTACAAACACAAGGAGTAAAATCATTAGTTTCAACTGTAAGAGTTTGAAGAGATCCTTAGAGGGTGTGAGGTCGTTGTGTTGCGAGGCAGATGTAGTAGCCCTTCAGGAAACGTGGCTGCTATACCCCATGACCTCCCGCTTTTGAACACCATCCATGACGATTTTGGATGTACTGGCACTTCAGCAGTTGATACCTCGGCGGGCCTACTGTGCGGAAGGCCATATGGTGGAGTTGCCCTTCTGTGGAGAAAAACTGCTTTCCAGTCTGTCTCAGTGATAAAGTGTGATAACGTGCGTATCTCGGCAATAAAAATAGTGGTAAATGACCGCTCAATGTTAGTCTTTTCCGTGTATATGCCTACTAACTCACATGAGAATCTTCCTCTTTTTACGGAGTGTCTAGGCGAAATTCAGTCGGTGATAAGTGTCAATAGCGAAGTTGAGGCTGTTTACATACTGGGAGACTTTAACGCTCACCCAAACCAACTTTTTTGTGATGAAATGCTTAGTTTTTGCTTGGAACAGAAGTGGTACTGCGCGGACTTTGAAAAATTAGGAATAAACTCAAATACATTTACTTTTGTGAGCGATGCACATCAGTGTAGAAGATGGTTAGACCATTGTTTAGTAACTTTATCTGCGTTGCAATCTGTCAATAATATTTATGTTATACAGGATGTTTTCTGGTCTGATCATTATCCTCTTGTCATAGAATGTAATTTATATAAATTAAGACCAAGATGTTGTATTACGCAAGATTTAAATCACAATAAAATAATCTGGGGTGAAAGGCAATCAGAACAAATTGAGAATTATTTCCAGAAATGTCACGATAGCCTTAGAGAGTTAGACTTTCCTCAAGAATTAAGTAACTGTTGTGATTATGTGTGTAAAAATCGTGAACATCATGTTTTGTTAGACAAAATGTATAACGATATTGTAACAACACTATCGGAGGCCTCCGTCATGAGTTATGAACGCAAGCAGCATAGGAAAGGCGGATATATTGTGGGCTGGAATAGGCATGTAGGAGACGCTCATAGGGTGGCCAGGCTTAAGTATCAGGAATGGATTCTTGCTGGCAAACCTCCCAATGGTTCTATATACGATGGCATGTGCTATAGAAGAAAGACTTTTAAAACTAAATTGAAATGGTGCCAAGATAATGAGGAGCAAATTCGTATGGATATTCTTGCTTCACACCATAAAACAAAAGATATTAAAAGCTTTTGGAAAAATACCAATAAACTGAATGTTAGGCCTGGCGTCCCAATGAGCGTTGATGGCAATGAAGATCCTAGCTTAATAGCGAACATGTTCAAGGATCATTTCCAGGTTCAGTCACCAATACGCCCAGCTCCAGTTGAGGTGTTCGATGGGGAGACCGTCGTGAAACGATGTGAAATAAAATTTTCCGCGAAAAATATTGCTAAAATAATTAATAACATGCAAAAAGGGAAATCACCGGGTCACGACGGTCTCAGCATCGAGCATCTTAAGTATGCTGGAGTACATCTGCCACGGGTGCTTGCGATGTTCTATTCACTTTGTGTGGGCCACTCGTACCTACCTGAAGCTTTGATGCGCACAGTAGTAGTTCCTATTGTCAAAAATAAAACGGGTGACATAGCAGACAAAGCCAACTACAGACCTATCTCACTCGCAACAATTCTTGCCAAAGTGCTAGACAGCCTACTGAATGAAGAGCTAACGCGAAATTTAACTTTACATGACGCGCATTTTGGTTTCCGGCCGGGGTTGTCCACTGAAAGTGCCATCCTAGGCCTGAAACATACTGTCAATTACTACACGGCCAGGAAAACACCTGTATATGCCTGTTTTTTAGACCTTTCCAAGGCCTTCGACCTCGTCGTCTACGATCTTCTTTGGGCCAAACTCAGCAAGGCAGGTGTTTCCGAAGAATGTATCTCCCTCTTTAGGTTTTGGTACAAAAACCAAACTAACCGGGTGAGATGGGCTGGAGTACTTTCTGAGATGTATAATTTAGAATGTGGTGTTAGACAGGGCGGTTTGACTTCACCTATTTTGTTTAATTTGTATGTGAATGATCTGATCGGGGAGCTCAGCAGTACGCATGTTGGATGTTACATTGACGGTACCTGTGTCAACAACATAAGTTATGCGGATGACATGGTACTGCTGAGCCCGTCGATCAGTGCTCTCAGAAAGTTACTGGTTACTTGTGAGCGGTACGCGGAGGGACATGGTCTTAAGTACAACTTGAAAACTGTAAAAAGAGTGAGGTTCTAGTCTTCAAAGCCGGCAGATATCGCCCTAGTAATATACCTCCTGTTGTGCTTAATGGCTCGTCCCTCCCCGTGGTGGACCGGTTCAAGTATCTCGGTCATATCGTGACGGAGGACCTCGGGGATGACTCCGATATTGAAAGGGAGCGCAGGGCGTTGGCGGTGCGGAGTAACATGCTGGCTCGCAGGTTTGCTCGATGCACAAAAGATGTTAAAATAACACTATTCAAGGCATACTGCCAATCTTTCTACTCGAGCGGCCTGTGGGTCAAGTATACGCAACGGGCCTACAACGTCCTGCGTGTACAGTATAACAATGCCTTCAGGATGCTGTTGAGGTTGCCACGGTTCTGCAGCGCATCGGGGATGTTTGCTGAGGCGCGCACTGCGGATTTTTATGCAGTCATGCGCAGAAAAGCCTCCTCGTTGCTGCTCAGACTCCGGGGCAGCAGCAACAGCATCCTGAGGATGATAGCTGGCCGGGTGGACTGTCCCATCCAGAACCACTGGATGGAGCGATCCATTGGGCTTATTAAATAATTATCTGCCTGTAATCCTATATGTTTTCTATTTGTTTCTGTATACTAACATAGCTTTAAGTATTTTTGTTTCTACTAACAATTTTATGGGTCACTGACCTGAAATAAATGGTTATTTATTTATTTTATTTATTTATTAAAATAATCTACTGTCTTATAGTATCCTCTCGAACTTTTACATACAGTGTTTTATGCATATGTTTTTTAAAGTTTACGTTCTGGTAGTTCACATACGTCAATAGCTTTTTTTTAAAGAAATACTGTAAACAGAGTACAAATGGTTTCCATAGATTAAGCAAGACTGTTATCTTCAGCGAAATCATGTCATGTCAATATTATCTGCAACAAGTTATCACAGAGCTCTGTCACTGACCTTGAACTGACACTGTCACTGACTTTGACCTTAAAGCCGCCACTGACCTTGAACTTGATGCTGGTGTCCTTCCCCTCGCAGGTGAAGGAAACAGTGCCGGTGGAGGTGTCTACGGAGCACCCCACGAACATGCCCTGAGAGGCTCCCTTGCCGGTCGCTTCCGCCATAACCTCGTTGTATAGCTCGTCTGCTCGCACCATGTAGCAGGATTGCCGGTTTACACTGGCGGGGAGTACAAGACGGAATGAATATACATATGTATTACTTTAAGGTGGCCCTATTGGATTCTATATATTCATGTAAAAAGTCATTGGTAAACCAAAATATACACTCTGTATTTTCTATATGGCGCCAATAGCCTATCCAGATTCGACTTTCTACAAACGTACCGCAAGCTTATCGTTCAGCTTTAATTAGTAGAAATTTTTGAATCGTTAGATTGATGTATCTTTGATTTCAAAGCTCTATAAAAAATAATAAAATTGTACAGGATTTAACAAAATTGGTATAGGACCCGTTAACTGGATATTCTATTTATCATTCTGATCTGAACAATTTTTTTCTACGACTTTGCTCAAGCTGAACCAGGGTAGTATAGGTTTTTGGCGCCATATATGAAAAACAGAGTATAAAAATTTGACCCAACCCAAGACAAGCTACTCCAGATTTGTATAAAATATCCATAAAAACATTGTATCCCGTACAAGATTACCTGAAAACACTTTATCATTATGATGAGTATGACTTCAAATTAGTTCTTGATACGAAAGTATATGCTCATGATAACCAAAAATTTTCCTTAAGGAACCCATAGTCAAATCGCAAAAAATGTTGGACTCTTCATACTAATTTGGCACGGTCAGTTGTACCCTTCACACCCTTTAGTATCAATAATTAAATTAATATCACCCTATATTCATCACAGCTCACCTATCAACGATCCTGTCGTACTCATCGGTGATGATGACGGAGGACTTCATCACCTTCCCCTGGTTGAAGTCCTTCGAGTGCAGGTGGTACTGCGTCGTCACCCACCCGATGTAAACGTGCGTCGGGTCTTGCCCGGGGAATATCCTGCCAGGGGACATTGCACCTTATCATTTAGTAATACAGTACAGTTTTGAATTACAGTTTCGTTACTGATAGGGCCATTTTGAGCCCTCCTGGCTACCTAATGCATGCATGACGTCTCTTCTGCGTGTACCAATTGTTTCGGTAATTTAATTTTATGTGATAATTATAGATTGCATCGTAGAGTTAAATTTGATCCATCATTAGCCAATAGACGTTATTTGCTGGAGAAATGCCTCTCCAAAGTATGTCCAGACCAACCGGTCTTGCGCTGTCCGCATCCAGTGGCTTGCCGGAACTTAAAACTAAGCTACGTTTTCCTTAAAATGTATTCATTATCAGCCAAAAGACGTCCACTGCAGGACAAAGGCCTCCCCCAAGGATTTTTACACCGTAAAATTTATTATAGACACCTGTTTACGCTTAGCACTGCAGGCTACCACTCCGCGCTTTATAGCTTGCTCATGTATACTCTAAGACTGTACCTGACTCCATAGAAGTACTCGTTGATGAGTTTAAGACACTCGCTGTCGAAGATCTCGTTGCCGATGGTCTCGGTGGTGGCGGCGGACAGCGTGCTCGTCGTCATCTGCTTGCGATCCTGCTGCGGTGTGGGCATCGACAGGTTCGTCTGTGGGCCGTAGGGGCACTTTAATCTCGCATGATAACATGGTTTTGGGGAATGGTAGGAGATATACTTTCATCAGATGGCATGGCACATTTAGATAGAAATAACATTTATTTACTTACATGACACATTTACAAAACAGGTTTAAATCAGAAACTCAGTTTTAGAAATATAGGGATTACCAGCCATTTTGTTAACTATGTTTGGTAAGTTAGAAGCTGGAAGTTAGAAGTATGAAACCGTAGAACAATGACTTGCCTGGTTAAGCCCGCCCTGGCTGTCGTAAAGGCCGGGCCGGCTGGGCCGCGCCTGCGAGCCGTCGTACCGCTGCGGCTAGGGGCAAACACGCGAATGGGGAACAAAACTGGTGAACAGGGATAAAACAAATGGGGATAAAAGTGAAAACAAACAACAGGCTGATGGGAGTACAATAAAACGAAACGTCAAAAATAATTAATTGACCAAATGATAGTTAAGTTTTTGCAAATTATGTGCGTATGTATATATAGGTAAATTGTGTGATGTAATTATGAAAAAAATACAGGTGAAATTGAAATTGCGGACCAAATTGTAACTGTGGTTTCTACTCATGCAATAGAAGAAGTTTATCTAATTGGGACGAATATGTTCGATTTTCACACAAAGATGGCAGCTCATTGATTTGTAGGAAAAGTCCAAAATTTTGCTCCGATTGAATAGTTTTTTTGAGACAGATGTTCACTCACTGCCATGACCAGAAGTCGCAGTTAAAATTTGGACCGCTAATTCAATTTCACCATACATGGGCAGCAGAACTTAATTGGCTTCTATACAAATTTGAAACCGGATAAGTAGCCTCGTGTGGAATGAAAAAAAAACAAGGTGGTTCAAATCAAAAAGTACATAAAACTGCAAACAACTCCCCAAAATGCATCCTTACGGCTTACATAATACAGTACCTAACACATTAGTTCTATATGTGGTATATACCTGCGACACGCGTATCTGCGGGTTGGGGCGGCGCACCGGGGCCGCGCGCTCGGGGGACACGTCCGCGTCGCTGAGGGCGTCCGGCGTCTTGGACTTGTGGCGCGACTTGGCGCGCTCGCTGCTCTCGCCGCGCTTCGACTTGAAGAACCTGGGGAGACCAAAACATGAACACTTATGAAACGGTGGGTTCCCAATCAGAATAACATCATAAACCAAAAGACGTCCACTCGGGACGTCCAATCAATAGCTTCCCCATGGATTCTGCGCTGCCTGCATCCAATGGCTTCCTTCATCAGGTCATCGGTCAACCGAGTGGGAAGCCTGTCTACGTTACGTCTTTCACGTAGTTCATCCAACGGTCATCTATTCTACGATCAACCAAACAACCAGAACGTGAGTGTAGAGCGTTCCCACTCTGCTGAGAAAAAAATTGGTACCTCCGCCAGGCGAGGTGGTATGCCTCGGGACCGGCCGTGGTCCAACCGTCGATGGTAGGAAGTCATATACAGGGTGAAATTGAAATTGCAGGCCTTTGAACTGTGGTTTCTGCTCATGAAACTAATAAACTCTCTCTAAGGAACCAATTCAATCGGCGCAAAAAAAGGATTCTTCATACAAATCGATGAGATGAGTAACCAACTTTGTATGGAAAAGGCATCTGCATTATGATTGCTAGATATGTACGGTTTTCGTAGGTGTAAATCTAAATGCTTGTAGGGCAACCACTGCCGAGAAACCCTTAAGGTTATTATAAACGAAACCATAAGAGGTATCCACGTCAACAAACACCCATGAATTACCGATGTTGATATTACAATGTATAAACTGACCGTTGGCGGGTACTCACTTGAAGGGCGAGCGGCCGCGCTTCTTCTCCTTGTCGTCCGGCGCCTGCGCACCGAGCTCGTACTTGGCCATCTCTGCCTCGCTCGTGGACCGGTGCATGCCGTTCACCTGGCCTGTATGATAACAGGCCGAAATTACACTCGTATGTAAAAACAGGCAGTTATGGCCTGTGTAATAACAGGGACGAAACTATTGACAACATTAGACACTAAAAACATTAGACTTGAAACTTCATACAGAGACTCTTAGAGACAAACTTAGTCGCTATGTGTATGTATTAAGCAGACTTAGAAATGTATCAACAGTAGAGACTACACTTTCAGCATACCACGGATACGTTGCGTCTATTATCAAGTACGGCTTGTTGATATGGGGAAATTCTGTTCACTCTAAAAATGTCTTTATTGCACAAAAAAAATGCATACGAGCTATGTGTGGTAAAACATCCCGGGAGCCATGTAGACCTTTGTTCAAATCTTTAGGATTATTGTCCCTGCCATCCACGTATATTCTTGAAGTGGCTACTTTTGTTAAGAATAATCTACATCTTTTTAAAAAGACTACAGATATACATAATAGAAATGTACGAAACCCAAATAAATTCGTATTAAATAGTATTCCTAAACTGACATATTATAATAAACAATGTATAGTAATGTGTGGTAGAATTTATAATGCTTTACCCGATGACATAAAATCACTACCTTATGTATTATTTCAACGCAAACTTGTGACATTTCTTAAAGATAAAATATTTTATTCAGTTAATGATTTTTTTAACAAACATTATTGATAGTTTAATTTAATTGTGACATATGTGAATTGTAATGCTATGTATATTTTAATGTGATTTAATTAGTATTTTAATTTAATTTATTAATATTTGCATGCCAGATTTGGTAAAACGTGAGGGACCTACAGCAATATTTAACATCTATGTATAACCATGTTTTATGCGAATAAATTTTCATTTTCATTTTTTTCATTTTTCATTTTCAATAGGAAAACAATTTTGCAATTTTTGGTTTTGTTTATTTGCTACACTTTAGTATATATGGGACAACGGACTCATAATCTGTCAAATAAAAAAGAATCAATGAAATCGACAACGATGTCGCGTAACATACAAAAAATAACAATGGAATTGAGAAACACCTACTTTTTGAAAGTTCGCTTATAAAATAGATACATTTAAGTAAGTAAGGACAGTAAGCAATTTCACCCCGGCGGGCGGCGGTATAGAATATAGCCTTCCCGAGACATGGGAAGAGACCCGTGCCCCTGCAGTAGGGTTGCCACGGTTTGTTGAAGGGTAAGTACTGCTAGAGCTCTCTCGACAGATTTTGACATAAAATTAGTGAGTGAATAAAATAAATCATGGACGCGGAAGAATATAAGTGATAGATGTTTTATGAACTTTTTTAGAACATACTTATTTTTAAAATGTAGTTATGACTTTTTTATGAAGCTGAAGTATTTTAGCTTTATTAATTAACAGAATCTTAGTTCAAAATAATTTCTGATTATGTCACTGAGAACATGAAATTTGTGATTATATTAATGTCACTGAAGATGTGAAGTAAAGCTTGAAGTGACGCGTGAAGTTCAGATGAGAAAATCTCAAAGCACTGGCAGCCAAAGTCTCGGATGAAGAAGAAAATCGCAACTAAAACACTCATACAAAAGCGACAGTGGACCTGGTTGCAAATTATAATTCTGTATGGTGACGCCCCTGCTCATGGAGCCTTTTCTTGGCGGCTTCGACGGCTGGCTCCGGAGCTTGGAGCTGGTCTGCGGCTCTTCGTTCTCGTCGTAGTGAAGACCTTCGATTGGGGACGGGAGAGAAACAAAAATAAAAAGTGCAGGAGAAAGCGCGGTACAGGTTGGGAAATGCAAGAATTCTTAACCATTTGTTTTGTCGATAATAATTTTGCGGTAGGTCTTATAAGAAAATAGTAAAGGTATAACTGAGGTGGCTTAAAGTTCTAAAACTACATTTATAATGCAGGACAATAATTGGATATTGGCGTCGATTTGGTATTGACGATTAAACTTATTTGACAGGACTAAACTAAAAAGCGTTCTGTCCTTGTCTTTTCGATATAGAAAGAAAAAGACAGAACACTTAAATTAAAAACCGAATCGACACCATTCTAAGCTAAAGTATTTAGGTGTTTGGAAGGCAAACCCGGCTACCTCTACACTGGTTTGATAATCTAAGGTCTAACTGTGCTGTGGTGTGTCAGGCGAAATAGAGAGAAACAAAACATAATTTACTACAAATACAAAATTATTATGATGCAGTCTAATTTGTAAATTAGGATACCAGAATTCCCTGATTGTCTTTTTTCTTCCCTTATTTTATAAGTAGTTAAACACCAATATTCTCGTGATCGTTTTTGACAATCATATCCAGGTATAAACTGGCTGGATACCGTCTTTGTCGCCACCGTTGTCGCTTAAGTTAAGGACCTCTGCTTTTGAGGAAGATTCAAGAACATATTTACTTATTGTTGGCGTAATACAGTCGCAGATCGTGCTGAGATGAGGGCCATTTTTCGCACAAATTTACCCTCTATATTTTAAATTATTTATATTGTATTTTTCATAGTCTAGTATTTTTATTATTTTGTCAATTATTTCTTATTTTATTTGTGACAAATATAATTACGTGTCTATGAGTAGGGTAAAATTGGGGTTTCTGGATCACAATCAATCTGAAAACAAGGAGTTTTCAAAAACTCCTTGTTTTCAGATTGATTGTGCTCCAGAAACCCCAATTTCACCTTTATTATTTTAAACCATCGTTCTGAAAACAATGAGTTTTCATAAGCTCCATGTTTTTGGATTTGTGTTATTTCATATCAATCTGAAAACAAGAAGTTTTTAAATAAGTCCAGAAACCTTCAATCAATCTGAAAACAAAAAGTTTTCAAAAGTACTTTGTTTACCATAATTTCAAAATTAATTTTAGTCTTATAATCTTTCGATTATCTTTGATTCATCTCATCATTTTAACTTGTAGATTGATTTTGTATCGACAATTCAGTTTTTGTTTACTAAGTAGTCAGAAAAGTCATAACATTTAGTAAGAGTAATTTAATATAGTATTACATCAGCAGTAGTTTTCAATTGTTGTATACATAACGTATTCTAAGTGCAGATATATATTATGTTTCTCCTACTTTCTCTATAAAATATGACTTCAGGAAGAATCAGATTCATGTTGTTTCATATAGATTTATTAGACTTGACAGTTAAAATGGAATTATACTTACTTATGCAAAGATAACTAATCAGAGATATAAGGTTCAGTTAGGTCAATAAATTGAACTTCATAAAGGATACCATACAAATAAAAAAACATTATTCAAT
Source organism: Coleophora deauratella (assembly GCA_958295455.1). NCBI lineage: Eukaryota > Metazoa > Arthropoda > Insecta > Lepidoptera > Coleophoridae > Coleophora > Coleophora deauratella. The sequence goes on from OY282412.1 coordinate 343,206, forward strand.
TCAAAAAAACTTTATTATCTAAACACCATTTTCTAAGACATATAACATTTTTCAAAGCACAAACAGTGGGGTGGTAAGCACAACTATATACATCACTTGATAAATCATACCTTTCATATAACGAAAATAATTTGGGACAACCTTTATCTTCTAAATTATAAATATTGCTTGTTTGTAAAATATCTCTTAACCATAACACTTTCTCAAAACCTTTAGTATAAATACGTTTACCTTCTAAATACTTTACAATATGGAATTTATAATCATAATACGGTATAAATCCATCATTCCAACCAATTTTTCTGTTTCTTTCAATCCAGTGAACTAGTTTTCTTTCTGTTTTCGTGAGGTTGTAAAATGGAAAAGGTGGTTTAATTAGAAAAACCTGCAGCTGATTGTTGCAGATAATACCTATTTCTTTTACAATAAATTGGTTTTCTTCATTTTTAAACCCTTGAACATCAACAATGGCGATCATGATAACTTGCGTACAATATTAGTCAAAGGTCTATATTCAATAATTCGATCGTTAATGATAAGGCAATATGCACTTGTATTATCAGGTAAATCTTCAGAGGCTTCTATTTCCAAACGTACATCGACGGGTCCAGTTTTCAGCGTTTCGTTTTGTCTCGAACAATCAATAACAAACAAGGGTGCCACGGATTTGAATTTGTTGATATCAAGCAGGGGATCAGCTTGAGCGTTATAATACGACTGACGGAATTTTGTGTACATTTCATATAATATACTGTACTGATTTTCTTCAAATTTTAGGTTCAGTGATTCGTACGGATAATATTGAGAATTTAAAAATAATTTTACATCAGTGAGTTTACAATGATCGAATAAAGAACTGTTTCTAGATCTGCTATTTTTTCTGTTGGTTTGTAAGGCAAAAATTACATATCTTGGTTTTTCTAGCTGTGTAGTAGTTTTAACTGACCAAGAATGTTTAGTTGTTTTAGGTAATAAGGGATATTCGTATAAATCCCAGTTTCTAAATGCTATTTGTACAGGTTTATCTTTTTCTAAATATTTAAGAAGTGATATCCTTTCTCGATCCGATACTTTTATATGTGGAACACGCCACTGAACTCTTTGTATATCTACTCGAATCTTCTCATTGTCACCAAGAGTTATACTATTTAGATTTGTATTACTTCTTGTTAGGATAAGTTCATGTTTACAATTAATTATGATTTTCTTATAGTCTTCTGCAAAACCTAATATTTTATTCAATGGAATCACTGCACTAAAGTGACCATCATTTTTAAATCCAACTAAATTCCATCCCCATAAAGCAGCAACTCTATTTTCTGCTTCATTCATGGAAACATATGATTTTATTGCTGTGGTAATGCCGGCATTTCTTATACGATCTATCTCTATACCATTTATCTCGTACCTTATATCTTGAAATAAAAATAATATAGCATTGTTTGTAAAGTTAACGCTCTTTTTTGTTTCTTTTCCAACAAGATCTTTTTCACTCACTGTAGCATATCCTTCAATATAAATACAACTGTCCGATGGACATACATATACATCCTGTTGATGTATTGGAATCCTGATTTCATCATTTTCTTTAAAACTATTGTTATATGGATTATAGGTATGAATTTCGTAACTCTCGATTGAATTATCGAATTGTGGTATATCAGTTATCTGAAGAATGCTCATATTTTAAAACCAAGAGATACAAGAAATTTTTTGTTTTGTTTAGTTATTTGTTTAAGACGATTAATACGTCTACGTCTTGTAATAGTACGACTCGATGTGACCTTCTTAACTTTTTGCTCTGAGATTTTATTAAACACAATCATTCTCGTTTATGTTTTCGTAAATGAATACGCACGTGAATGTTTTCTTTTCTGAAATCAATGCATTTACCGTGCTCATCTACAATTTTTATTGTAATTGATGAAATGTCCGTTTTATTGATTGGAAAATAAACAACACTTTTTGGTACTTCTGTATAACGATAACCAGGGGGGACGTCTGGTATAAATTCATAAATAATATGTGAAGGTAATCCGTTAATGTACGATCCTTGAACTAAATCACATTCGACTCTTATCACTGACACTGGTAGAATGTTCACTTGATGTGGTGATTCATGCCATTTATTGGCTTCTAATATTGTATTTGGGAAACCTAATAAAGGGCCTATACTAGAATTTGTATCAAAACTCACTGTCTTAGAACAATACAAAGAACATGTTAAGTTACTATTATTTGGGATTAACTGAATATTACAATTTTTCATATTATCATTGAGATATTCATTAATGTCATATAAATCATATGTACCATGTGGTATTATTAATTTATTGTCTCCATAAATAAAAACATTTCTATTGTTATTTACATTTGGAATAGAATTATACCCGGAAAAAAATAATAAACCACACTCATATTCGTGTTCAACATGTAACGGAGGATTAAAATATGTTTCCAATGTGGAATCATTTCCTGTGAAAGTAATTGTGAACGACATGATTATTCTCATAAGACTGATCAAATATTTCTAAATAATTGGTTTTTATTTAGCCAAAAGCATTTCAAGAATTGAATGCAAAGATGACCACACTTGTAAGGATGATCGCCTTGAATATTTTCATAATTGTAATTTATATTAGGGCCAACATAATTAATAAATTCTTTAGGTGGTTTTAAATTTCCATAACTATCAAAATATTCGATATAATCATACAATTTTGCATAGGCTACCCAATGAGAGCCAGAATTTTCTGAACTATCTAAATTTATTATGCCACATTCTCTCTTATGAGGACGTTTAGGTAATTCATTTCTCATAAATACTCCTCTAAAGTAAGGAATATTTTTCGCATGATGCATTATATCAATATTAGTGAGAGGTCGATTGGGTAGCCTACGATTTAGTTTTTTTCATTATTTGCTATAAAAATTCCTAAACCATTTTTATGACGTTTAAGATTTAATCCTTTTCCTATACAAACGGCCTCAATTTTTTCATTATGTCTTTGCATTTCTGCTAAACGTTTCTTAGCAGTATTTATATCATTTATAACTTTCACTATTCCGGCAGCACCGCCTGCTAAACTCCCAGCAGCAGAAAGCCCAGCAAAAATAGGTATCAGAGGTAAAAATCCACCACTTTTTGGTAGAGGTATCATACGTGGTATCTTTATAGGAGAATTACTAGCAAATTCTTTAGCAGTTGCAATTGCTAGATCTATTGCCATTTTCTTGCATTTTGGTTTTAATTTTTTTACTGTGTTTTTTGTATGTGAAATAATATTTTTCAAATTCTTTTTCATACTAGTACTCAACTTAGACTTCAACCTTTTCTTTCCAATATTTAGACCTGATCCATTAGCCACTTTAGCTAGCATAGCTGTGTTTACTAAATTAGCTGCTATTTTTTCATCTACACTCGCATCTGAAGCCGTTGCTCGTTTTTTAGCCATCTTGAGTAATATTATATCAGCTTTGTGACGATCTTCTAATGACGTTGAAAGGTTATAAGCAATATCGTGTTCTTTGCAATATTCGTCTAGCTTGTTAATGCCTTTGTCTCCACGAGATATTCTCTCCTCTAGTTTTGTTCCTGGTCCACAATAATTATAGCCAGGTAAATGCAGTTCAAATGGTAAATTATTTATTAAAACGTTGAGAAGACTGCATTCACTCATAGATCAACTAAGACTAAAGGATTTTTTCAAACTTTACGTATTTATTTTTAAGTGTTTGAGATTCCTTACAAAACATTTGATTTGTCAATCCAGCTGTTTTCACTTGAAGGTAATCCTAACCATTTAACTAATACTTTTCTGCCCTTTTTTTGTAAAACCTTTTCAACTAAATATATGTTTGGATGCTTAGTTTCCTGAAGCTCTTGAGAGTAAAATGCTCCCAATATTGGTCGTTGATTAGAATCTACTAACAAATATGTAACAGGATTAGTTTTTTGGACTTTGATTATTTTAAATATTTCTGTCGACCAATTAGGAGTATAGCCCTTTTCAAATGATCCTTTATATTTACTTATTCTCACATAAGTTCCAGCTTTAAGTTTCTTATTTTGGGATTTGAATGTCTTAGATGTTTCTTTCTGTATATAACGATTAAGTATTATTTCTTTATTATTTCTATTGACTTTTGAAGGCTCTATTCCTATCGTTCTATGTTTTGTATTATTATAATTTTTAATGAGTTTTTCAAGAGTACCATCATTCCATTTATACTTTCCTTTTAAACTAAACTCCTTATATAGTTTAGATTTTATAGTTCTAATAAATCTTTCTGCAATTGATGCTTTTTTCGTGGAGTAGGTTGAATAATGATTTATATTGTATTTATTTAGTAGACTCTTGAGTTTAAAGTTATAAAATTCTGTACCTAAATCAGTTTGCAAGTGTTTAGGTACTCTTCCAGTTTCAAAAATAGTTTTAAAAGCATAATAAACAAAATCTTTACTTTTACGTTTTACAGGAACTGCCCAAGCATACTTTGAAAAAGTATCTATAACAACTAGTATATATCTATAATCTGAATTAGCTTTACTTATTTTTTGAATATCTATTAAATCAGCTTGCCATAAGTCATCTATATCTCTCATAACTACGCTTCTTCTAGGAAAATTTATTCTTGCATTTTTATGAATTTCGTTTACAACATCTGCCTTGCTCATTTCCTTTTATTCTGTTTTTCACTTAACTTATTTTCCAAATTACATAACCTTTGCATTAATTCCTTTATTATATCGTTTACTGTCTTATATCTATTCATAAATTCAGCTACCGATTTGTCTACATACTCTTTTGTTGCACAATCACAACTGTCAACAGGATATTGAAGATTTTTTAATAACTTATTTTGTGCATTTAAATTTCCATCTACCGTATGCTTAAGAGCACACTCAGTGATTTGCTCGTGACCCGTTTTTTGTTTCTTATAAATATGTAATCCAAATTTGTCAACGTTCATGTTTGAATTTTGACGGTATACTGAGGAGAGTTAAAAACGTTTTCCGTTTTTATTCTTTTATTATACCAGCTTCCTTAAGTTCTTTAATTATTGATATAATCTCATTATCATGATTACTGTTGCCAGCATTTCTTGAAGCTATAAGAAGTTTTAATCTTTCAATTAATTCATTAGGATCATCCCAGTAGATTAAATCAGTCTCACTTTTGTATTGTTTTAATTTCGGTAAACTTCCACCTAATTTTGGTTCACTTTTAGGATCATCATCTATTTCATCAATGTTAGATACTTCAGCAAATAGTGGTTTTATTATTTCGCGGTACTTAGCACCTTTATCTCTTCTTAATTGATTTTTAGGATTAAAATCCCTTTTATGAGCAGAAGTATAATGTAGCATGTCTTTATAAACTAGTTTATCTTTATCTGATACAATACTTAAATTAGGTTTTTTACGTAGTAATAATTCTATAAGCCCCGGTGTCATCTCATACTTTCGATTACTGTCAATATTCATAATATATGTTTTCTCATTATTAAGATGATTTTCAATTTTAGAAAATTTTACAGCTGATTTTCCCATCATTAAATTTTTATTCTCATTTCTTACACCAAATGGCACATTAATTCCATCATAAATGTCAAGAATATCTTCTTTTTTGAATGAAGTTTCTAGTGGACTCTTTTCTCTGTAAGGACTTCTTTCATGTTCATACTCGTTTTTATCAAAATTATTAGAGTCATTATATTTTTGTGCTGTTTTTAAGTTTACTACTGTATCAGTACTGCTTGCATTAATGCTATCTTCTGAATCTTGGCTTGATTTTTCATTTAGAGTTTTATTAGACATATTATTATCTATTATCAGTGCATTTAATGGATCAGTAATTGGTTTAAAAAATTTATGTACTTTAAAATTCGTTTTATCTTCTTGATCACGTAGTTGTTTTACTTTTCGTTTAATCGAGTCTACTGACTTTAAAAGCTTTTGTTTTATATCGACCTCCATAACTAATTACACAACTTACTCCTTGAATTTCTAATCCGTTAATGATATACACTGTATTATAGTACTTATTTTATATAAATCATTCTAAAATAACAAATGTGTCTAGATTTTGTCTATATCTACCAGCACTTACAGGAAAGTCTTGACAAATTGTTAAAAAATCAAATGGTGTTTTCCAAATAACTAAACAAAGCTCTTTAAATTGCTTCCACGTCATATCAAAATGCACATGTTCATCATAAATATGTTTTAAATTATTTTCATCTTGTTTAAAAATTATTAAAATATTTGTATTATCTCGTAATAATTGCTTTGGTACTTTAGTTTATGTTTGTGATAAATAAAAGCAATCAATTTGTTTATGTCTTCCCATTATAAAGTAATTGCGAATATTAATTTGTTTTTCACAAACAATATCATCAAATATAACGACTGAATTTGGTAAGACATCATTTGTATTAATAACATCTTCAATTTTATGAAATTCATAATATTTTACACCCGGAACTTTCTTTAGTACTGTTTTCAAGAAGCTATATTTTGTCTGGTAGGCTGTTTTAGAATACAAATATATGTTTTTGAATTTAATTCCATTTTCATGTAATAATAAATTTATCATAACATTAGTTTTTCCACAGTTAGATGGTCCACAAATAATGCATCGAATTGAATCGGGTAGTAGTTCACTGTGCTTTGATTTTTTGTTTTGCGGTACATCGTCTATGCTATTAATTTCTAGTGATAGTGACTGTTTCATCAACTTCATTATAGTATCTGATGCAAGTTGGATGCTTACCAACACTTATATAGTTTGAGACTAATAAAAAATCAGATTGATTAGGGAAATATATTTATTTACAATTTAAATTTTCATAGACTAATCACATGAGTAAGCACATACAATTTTTCATGTTTTACAAGACTACAAGTTATTTTAACCGTACATACAATGTTTAATCTATTGTTTCTTAAAATATAGTATTACAATGACCCCATGGAATAGTATGAATCTGATCTGGGAGAATCTGTATTTTATCATCATGTCTATTAAATATCTGTTTACGGACTTGTTGAGAGTAAATAATATGTTTCATAGATTTAATCATATTCATTTTACACCTCTGCATTGAATCGTTTGACAAAGCCTCATTATACTGACTTAATTTTAAACGTTTAGTTACTGACTTAGATATTCCTTTAGCCTTTTTAACTGTGGTTTTTACACTTTTAATACAATACAACTTAGCTCTTAAACCAATGAATTCAGAGATCACATCACCACCCATTTCGTCTTTAAACAGACCAGGAATTTTGCAATTAACAATAGGCATATCATATGGGTTATTTGTTGAAAAATTGCTTGTATCAAATTCTGAAATATTGTTTCGCATGTCTTTATAAAAATTATCTGTAAAAACCAAATAAAGCAAACTATCAGTATCAGTATAACAGAGTTGGGCATTGTTTCCATATTTTTGTTTCATAAAACTGTAATGAAATTTGTATAAATGCTGTTTGGCGTACTCAAGAACTGTGAATCCGATATATATCGGTCTATCTAAAACAAGTTTTTCATGACTCAATTGAATTGCAACTAAGTTTTCTGAAAATATTGTGACATTTTTCAGATTAGGCTTTGCAATAAGTTTTGATGCTTCAAGATGTTTGTTTGTCACATTCTTTTGGTCTTTCCATTCAGTAACTAATTTCACATTCACTTGTTTGCGCTTGTTTTCAATAGTCTTTCCGAATACAGCATTGTTTAAAAGATTGAAAAAGTCTTTTTCAAAAGCTGTTTGACAGGTTTGTCGCAGATTCGTATTGAGATCGATATATTTTTTTAAGTAGTCATCTTGTTTAAAACTAATTATTCGATGTATTTTTCTTAAAATTAGTCCATTTTTTAAGCATTCTTTAAGATGAACATAGTGAATCACGTAATAATACTTGTCATATAGACTTGCTATTAACTTTGCATTTTTTCCACCTGGTGGCACAAATTTACATGCAGCAAAAGGTAAGTCTCTGTGATCATCATGTAGATAGTCCGGATAATCTAAGTCAACTTCTAATATGAAACCATAGTTGTTTTCGTCAGAAATACTCATAACATCAAAGTTATCGATTTCATTTTCTGTAAGCCATTTGAAATCTGAGATAGGCAATTTCCTTGATAACGAATGGCCATATAAATTATTCGAATCGAGATATGTTAGATAACTGGATGGTTTAGTGTCATCATAATGCGGTAAATATTTATTATTTGCTTTAGCATGACGTAGGGTGCATTGTGCCAATCCACCACGTATGCCACTTTCTAATAACTCATATATTTGCAAATCATTAATCAATTCCAACTTAACTCCAGTATATAAAAGCATAGCATCCCAGCTTAAGCTTGGTGAAGTTACATAGTAAGCTGGGTCTAGTTTATAGTAACGCAAACTAGTATTCCTGAAGTTTTCAAATATATCACACAGTATCAATACATCACATTTTAAGTATAAATCAGTATATTCACCAAGGTTTCTAATCTTGAAAACAGACCATATCTTTTGTGCATGCTTATATTCATGATCATCGATAGGTTCCAATTTTAAAGAATTAAAAAATGATTCTTTGCGCGGCAAATTCTTTTCATCATATTTAGCCCATGAATCCATGTAATCATAGGGGTAAATACCTTTCTTTTTCAATAACTCTAAGTTTTCTACTCCAAGCTCTTGTGATAAATGAACAAAGTCATCTTTCGATAAACTTTTACTCAAATTATCTAAGCTTGCGCTTAGGAATTGAAACGAATCAATGAATTTGATTTGAATAGGACGCATGCATTTACCCATGTCTATTTCTTTTGTTATTGTCAAATACTTTTCTTTGCTTTTAGGAATTATTTTTATCGATCCTGGTACTGTTGCCAGTTCTCTTATAAATATATGAGAATCATACCCAGATAGATTATGAAACACAACTGGTATGTAGGGACACACTTTATATATCAAATTGCAATGAGAGTGCGCTGCGCCTCTGTACATGCCAGTTATGTGATCGTGATCTCGAACTTTGTCTTCAAATAATAGGTTATTACAGATATGACAAGTGGAAGCATTCTGGTACTGTTTTTCTTGCTCGGATGTTAACAAGTTCATTGGTTTTTTGTGTTTTAGAATTTTATTAATTCGTTTTATGTCTTTAATTAAACATTTTATAAATATATTAACACAATCTGGACCTCTGTAACTAACATATTTGTTTAGTCGAGAATCATATGTGCAACAAATAAAATAACCAAAACATGAAGGTTCATGATATTTATATATTTTAGTATTTTTTGACTTTTTGTCATCGCAGTTCATCAATAGACTTTCAAAATCAGCATAAATAATAAAGTTAACTTTCTGCTGCCTTTCATAATTCTTAAATTTAAGTATAGTGTTTTTTTCAGGTAATTGTGTTAAAACACAAGAACAATTATGAGTTGTATACTTTTTTTCGCTTTTGAAAAATTGTAAACAGTCTTCACAAAAAAACATTTTTCCTTTATGATGAGATACTTGTCGTTTTACTAGTCGCATGAGGTTTTTTATCAAACAATAATGACCCTGATCTCTATTTTCGATATACAATAAATTAATATGATTACTCTTTCTTGAATTTGTCATATACAGTGGTCCAGTTACATCAGACTTACTATTCAAGCCGTACACATTAACACTTATAGTAGGATTGTTCTTTTCGAACAGTTTTATATCACTCTGTGATGGTGGAAATGACATGCCTTTTGTATTTAATATGTTGGAATAGTGTGGGTATGAACTTGTTCGACAAACATTACTCTGAGACGGATATAATGAGGCTATAATACTCCATAAAAAACAACAATTATCTTTATTCTTTATATTTACACAACTTTTAGTATTTCTGATACCCTTCGGTAATCTTATATAAGAGCCACCCCTCAACGGACTGTACTTATTTATATTTATTTCTAGATGACTCATAGACAGATAAGTCCAGCCAGATTCACAAAATTCAAATTCAGACATCTTTTTTAATAATGTATTACATGTATTTGTAAAAAACTCATTTATATCACTACTCTTGTAAATAACTTCGTATTTAGTATTAAATGATTTTAATTCCTGTTTATCAGATTTCGGTAACAAATAATGAGCAAACAACTCAAAGTTTATTTTAATAGATTCATGTTTATTCATGGACATTCTGATCAATTTTAAGACTTTATCATGGGTGTTGTTCAGAAACATCTCAGGTGTAAGGTGCTCGTCTTCCTGAACAACATTCAAACGGTATGTTACAATTCTAGACTTGAAAGCAGTTGCTATTATATCAATGTCATCAAATTCTGTTTTTAATAAACAATTTGACTTATGTAAATTAGTTCTCAAGTGGTATCTGTATTCATTTCGGTTCAAAGTAATTTTACATTTTTCGCATTCTATTAATTCATCATTTTCATTATTATTCATTATTCTTGGTGACATAGTTGACTGAACTGAAAAAGAAAAATACAGGTCATGATAATAATATATTTTTTATTTGACAATTACAATGATAATAACTTTATACTAAAGGGTAAATAATGTTTATATAATTGATTAAACATGAAAATTGATTACATAATTTTTTTTATTAACTAAAATTATATAAGTAAAATAATATCTTTTTTTACATTGATCTTCGTTATTCAAAATTAATTATCTGTTGCATAATATTTTTAATTTTGTTTTTGTTCATTCAGTATGTATATATTATTTCATTTTAAATCGATCTTTTCATAATTCATTATTTGTTTTATATTTTATATTACATAACTGAAAGTTAAAAGTCAAATAATTCATTATGTATAACTATATAATTTCATTTTAAATCGATCTTTTTATAATTCATTATTTGTTTTATATTTTATATTACATAACTGAAAGTTAAACGTCAAATAATTCATTATGTATTACTATATAATTTCATTTTAAATCGATCATTTCATAATTCATTATTTGTTTTATATTTAATATTACATATCTGAAAGTTAAAAGTCAAATAATTCATTATGTATAACTATATAATTTCATTTTAAATCGATCATTTCATAATTCATTATTTGTTTTATATTTAATATTACATATCTGAAAGTTAAAAGTCAAATAATTCATTATGTATAACTATATAATTTCATTATAAATCGATCATTTCATAATTCATTATTTGTTTTATATTTAATATTACATATCTGAAAGTTAAAAGTCAAATAATTCATTATGTATTACTATATAATTTCATTTTAAATCGATCATTTCATAATTCATTATTTGTTTTATATTTAATATTACATATCTGAAAGTTAAAAGTCAAATAATTCATTATGTATTACTATATAATTTCATTTTAAATCGATCATTTCATAATTCATTATTTGTTTTATATTTCATATTACATAGCTGAAATTTAAAAGTCAAATAATTCATTATGTATAACTATATAATTTCATTTTAAATCAATCTTTTCATAATTCATTATTTGTTTTATATTTCATATTACATAGCTGAAAGTTAAAAGTCAAATAATTCATTATGTATAACTATATAATTTCATTTTAAATCGATCATTTCATAATTCATTATTTGTATTATATTTCATATTACATAGCTGAAAGTTAAAAGTCAAATAATTCATTATGTATAACTATATAATTTCATTTTAAATCGATCTTTTCATAATTCATTATTTGTTCATATTACATAGCTGAAAGTTAAAAGTCAAATAATTCATTCTGTTTATATTATTTCATTTTACATTAATCCGTTCCATTAATCATTCATTATACTTAAAATATTTCATCTCATATAGCTGAAATTAGTGATATAGTTATCGGTAATACATACTTATAAAAAGTTAAATTCCAATGAAAGTTGGAGGACAGTGCTTAAACTCCTTACGGGTCTCCACAATAAATTTAGTTAACGCCTGCCAGGCCAGAGTATCATCATAAGTCCTATTTTTTATAGATATGGCGGCATGACGCCATCTGTTCATCGGCTGAACCCTCAGTATGTCGTCACATTTATAGACTTTGAGCTCTACATAGTGCGACCCGGGCTTTGAGTCCCACATTTTGCGAACTACGCCTTTATCTAGTTTTCTTGTTAAGTACGAGTTAAGGGGAGCCAATTTTTTACCAGGATTCGCAGCTTGGTCGTCGAAGTCGTCATCGTCGCTGTCTGACCCGAACAGGTCCCGTGCTGTGGCGTTGCGCGCTGGCGACGGCGGCGGCGGCGGCGGCGGCGGCGGAGCAGGCAGCGAGCTACGTGGACTTTTTGATCTTTTCTTCGATGCCGTTCCAGTTTTCAGGTCTTCACGTTGTCGTCCTTTAAGCAATAAATCATACATTATGAGGGGGGTGATCGTTGAGAATATAATACTGTTCTTGAATTCTTTTCGTGTCAGATATATAAAAAGTTTTAATTCGTTCCAGGCACTTGTTCCATTGTTGGTCCTGTTTTTAATGACAGTTGTTAAATATTTCCGTCTATCTGATTTTGTGAACTGCATTTCATTACATTTATATATTTTAAGGACAACGAAGCTTGATCCACCTTTTAAGACTGTTCGATGCGAATAGCCCTTTGATAATTTAATAATGAAGTAAGAGGCTAGAAGGGACTGAAACATACCAGCTTTAGTAGAACGGTGGTGAACGGCATCTTCGTCCTCGCTGTCCGTTCCAAACAGGTCGTAGGAGCTTAGCTGTTGAGCCGGAGCAGCGGGTTGGATCCGTTGCCTGTGCTTTTTAGCTGATGGTGGGGGCGGTGCGGCAGCAGTGGTAGAGCACGATGGCACAGCCTGCGTAACCGCGCTGCTCGTACCAGCCACGGGATTAAGGTACGGATCTAAACACTTCGATGACCGCTTTCGGTTTTTGTCCTTTTTCGATGCAACCGGCGGTGACGCATTGCACGTGGATTCATCGTCAGATGAAGAGAAGTACTTTTCGTTTTTCTTCTCGTGCTTCGACCTGAAAACAAACAGTAGGTACTGTATTTATCTGTGTAAACCTATTTTAAGTAGTAAGTCACTTTTAATAGGTATAATAGTTACAATACAATAATTAGAAAACACTAAGTTATTCGTATAGTAATAACAAACAACAACATTATTAGGAATGTGCTATGCGCTACAACTGCTACATCGATTCGATTATGGGATTCGAACCCGTAACCTAACATGTGACCAATAACTATGAAACCATCGATTAAACAGTTATAACACAAACATTGATATGTAAATTTATCAAATTGAATAAAAAAAAGAATGATAAATGAAAAAACTTACATGATTGATAGATGATGTAGTTGATAGCTTGATAACTTCTATGCACTGCGGGAAATGAAGCACTGGTATGTGGGTCACCTTCCAGAGCCAGCTCTTAAATAATATGTCAATCACACACACGCTCAAACAACGTAAATACACGAATTTTACAAATTTGGTAGCACACAATGCAAAAATGCATTGTAGGCAAATCTTAAAACCATAACACAACTGCATAAATACGTAATTTTATAAGAAATAAACCTTATGTCATTGGAAAAAAGGAATCATCAAAGTCTTTATCGCTAGAGTTTGCATTAGCCAGGTCGACGCGCCAGAGGAATGCGCTCTCCGATTTCATCTTACCATTTTTGTCTGAATTCCATTACTATAATTATTTTCGACGCGATTGTGAACCTTAGAAACAGTTTCAAAATTATATAAAAGCGTGGTTATTATAACTAAATACTATTGTTCCAAAATATTCTCAATTAAACGGGTGAGCGATGTCGGTAAGTTTATTTTTATAGATTTTTTTAAATTTATTTTTATATATCCTGCTTATATAGGTATCTTATATTTAATTCATATTGTTTCAGTATTCACCCTTTGGAGATATTTCACCAGCGATGTCACCAATGCTGGATCCTGCAACCGTTCGAGGCATAACCAGTTACCTAGAAAGCTTCTCTCCTGAACAGCCCACTGATCTGACCTCTAATAATAAAAAAATGTTGTCTACATATTTCAAGAGAACTGTTCCAGGAACAAAAATTATAAGAATTGAAATATACAATGCAGATCAATTCGAAAATGCAGAAAAATCCATGTGCTGCTGTAGTGCTGAAGTGTGTGCTCAGCATGTTGTTAAAGATGTAGCTACTGATAACATTTATCCACGTGTGAAAGATATTATTAAATGTATTGATAATAGTTTATACACGTCAATGTAGTTCTTAGCCTACTTTAAATGAAAGAAATAGTTCATATTTACATAAACTGTGTTTTCATTCATACCTATGTATTTCTTTTTAATTATTTAAGAATACATAACCTTTTATTTATATTTGTAATGATTAAATATTCTAAAATAAACCATTTTCACGTATACTGCTTTTCAATTATTTAAATATACTTAACCTTTCATCACAAATAGTAATTTCATATTCTAAAAATAAACTATCTTTAGTGAGTAAAATAAAAAAGTTTTTGATCTTCGTTCATAATCTGCACGAACTTGAACTTGAAAAATGAAACGTCTGACGATAATGCAACGATATAATTTCTAGCTTAGTGTACTTATTATTAAATGTTTGACATTGACAATGAATCATACCAGCACTCCAACCGACCTATATCGAATAGTTGCTCTTCTCTGTTTACTTATCAACTCGGAACGAACGTGTATAAATAAATGAGAGTATGTACAAAGAAGTTTAAAAAAAATGTTATGTGTATAGTATTATGAAGCATGAAGCTTTTGAAAACTTGTTGTTTTTAGATTATTTAAAAAATAAAGGTGAAATTGGGGTTTCTGGAGCACAATCAATCTGAATAGAAGGAGTTTTTGAAAACTTTAAGTTTTCAAAAACTCCTTCTTTTCAGAGTGATTGTGATCCAGAAACCCCAATTTTACCCTACTTCTATGTCCAATAAACAATTTTTATTTTTGTTTCTTCTCTTACCTTTGATGTCGTTGAAGCTGAACCCCGAGCGCATGATCTGGTCGATGTGCGCCGGCATCTGCGCCTCCGCCGCCTCGCGCAGCAGCACCGCCTGCCGCTCCTTGATCTCCACCCAGCGCCGCGCCTTCTCCGCCTCGCTGCACGCGGCGTCCGTATCATCATCATCGTCATCATCACCATCAACATCATCGTCATTAGATAGATAGAGATAGATACTTATGTATCCCATGACACTATTGTAATTATAACCATTACCGTAATGCACCATTAGCAAATACGATAATTTCAGCCGGAAGACGTCTACTGCTGAATGCAGGCCTCCCCATAGACTTTCACTTAACACGGTTTAGAACCATCTACATCTAGCGTTTCTATGTAAATCTATCTATAATACATTACTGTAATATATATACTATATTATAATATAATATACTATCCTATAATATATATTATATATACATATAAAACCGCCTAACTGTATAACTTTTTTTTTAAATGTTTATTTTTTTTATTTTCCTGTTTTATTGTGCAATAAAGTGTTTTCATTCATTCATTCATATATTATAGATTAACGGTCCAGTTGGAATATTATATAAAGTCAAATAGTACTGAGTACTATTTTCGGGGGGCAATCGTCCACAGGGTAAACAAATAAGAGCCAATAAAAGGTAGACTACTGTTTTGATCTAATTTCTGTTTTCCATTGAGAACAATCAAAATATTGGTTAATCTAATAATAATAAAAAAACAGATATTTAAAGTGTCACTCACTCGATGAACTGCGAATGGCATATGACGGGCAGCGACAGCCGTAGGAACTCCCAGTTTGCCTTCTCCATTGTCTCGAACGTGTTGTGCGATATCTTCATGCACGGCGGCGTCTCTGCGGGAGGGACGTATGTATATTGACTAACAGCGTTGAGTAAGAGTACAAGTTCCGCGTGGTAGGAACTTTGTACTAGGTAACTTTCTACCTCGCACGACCAAACTGTGGAATGAATTGTCGCCCGCGGTATTTCCGGACCGATACGACATTCAAACCTTCAAGAAAAGAGCGTATCAAAGGCCGGCAATGCACTTGTGACTCCTCTGGTGTTGCGGGTGTCTATGGGCGGCGGTAATCGCTTACCATCAGGTGATCCGTCTGCTCGTTTGCCAGCTATGCCATAAAAAAAGGTGGAAAAAAAGACGATTTAAACGAATGTGCAAGGCATCTCATTTTGATTTTGATTTGATATCAAATAACGTTGTAAATCTTCTGCAGTTACATTATTGTACCGCAAATCTGTTCATCACAATTTTATTTTCCTTGAGTGGGAATAGAACCCACTGCCCTAGCAGCATGGATCGCCACAACGCGACCTTGACATTCAACTCAATTTAAACAGCTGTGACGACGATCCAGTATTACATCATACGCTTACCCGAGCCAGCCGGGATCCTGGTGACGTCGATCCTGGTGTCGGCCATCTCATCAGTGTTCTCGAAGATGGGCTGGTCCTTCGTGTACCAGTGGGTTACGTCGCGCTTCATGTTGCTGCAATAACACAATAGCTATTGATGAGATCGTTAACTAAATGCATCGATATGGTTGATGAATATTCCGTGTAGTGAGTGACAGTTTGATTGAAGTCTCTGAAGGTGGTTGCGACTTGCTGTGTGACCATATTTTTCTCTAATTTAGCTGGGCTCTTTTCGGTCACACCATGTGACCATATTAGCGCACACAAATGTGATACAATATGGACCTGATAAGTCGGGTAAAAGGAGAAAAATCCCACCCATCACCTTTTTATTTTGTTTTTATTTGTGTTTATTAAAACAGAATTTAAAAAATAAGAAAACAAAAAGTAAGTATATAAAAAATAAATACAAGAAGTATATTGAAGTTATAAAAGATATTGATCAGTGATTACTTAGTTTTGGTATCACGGTATTCTAGCCACATTTTGGCAAATAGATACCCATCAGTACTTAGTATGTTTTGTATATTGTTTTGTATTTAACTGTTTTGTTGTCTAATCAATTGTTTCATTCACTCATTAAATTAATAACAAATAATAATTTTATTTAGTTCTTCAATCGATAGGTAGGTGTACTCACACACAGAAGGGCTCGTACCCCTCCTGCAGACCGCACGTGGTGAAGTACTTTAGCGTGTTCACGTCTTGGCCGTACGTCAACCTGGGAATGAAACAAGTATGTGAAACAATCGAATGATAATTGGCAATATTTCGTTGAAGGCTCTAGATCCCGTGGAAGGCCCAGAAAGCGCTGGCTTGGCGTAGTGAGAGCGCACATGAGAGCAAATGACCTCCCTGAGGAGGATGTTGAAGATCGGGCAAAGTAGAGTAGAATAAGTCTGAAAGCGGATTCTCACCCCCAGTTTTGTATTTTATGTAGAAAATGCTAAAATAAAATACCCTTATTTATAACATTTAGATATTTCTCGAGATAATTACTTTATTCTGCGTTAGGCTGTCGTAACACGCATACAAATACTGAGGATGAAAAAACGGGAATTTTGTGAGAACGAGCAATAATAAAATACTTCCTATTCTTAAAATACATAATTGCATATTTCTTGCGTTAATGTTATTTTCCTTCATTAGGGTTTTAATGGTTGCATGAAGTGAAATGTCTAAAAAACTTGAATGTCAACCTTTTAAAAAACTGTCTTCACAAGCAAGGTACCTACCTATAACAGCGCACTCACCTAGCCTTCTGCCCCACCCCCAGCGTGCAGGCCGGCACGAAGTTATCTCCCTGCACGTCAGCGAAGGTCGTCTCGCCGCCCAGCGCGTCCATCAGCAGCTCGCCGTTGAGGGAGAAACCTGGGTACCACACGAGTTGCTCTACTAACAGGCCGGTCTACGAGGCATATCTTTTAGGTTCTGTCGTTATTGCCTCTAGCTAGTGATTCTGTATCCTCCCACAGGCTCTGCAGGTCGCATCATTTGTTAAACCTATCTTTTTGAGGTAAGCGCTGGTTGCATAATCACCCGTCAACGCCCCTGGTATGGCTCTAACATGCGACCTGCTGTTCTTCCAGATGTACTTGGTCACATCTGTGGTTACTTTAGCGATGAAGATCTGAGAGTGTTTGTGGCAACGACAGAATTTAAAAGGCATGCCTCGTATCTATCTCTTTTGTGGTGTCTCTTATAAGAATTTTGCCAAAGGGCTCGGCCGGTGCGACAAAGTGAGAGGGATGGACAGTTGATAATCAGTCCGTCGAATTCGGCAGTAGTACTAGTCGTCTGAGTTACTTTTTAATTAATGTCAAAAAAGAAATTTTCTTGTAAAAATGTTTGAAATTGTGAGCGGTGACGTCGTTGTTCAATACATTTATTTGTATAGTTATGATTTTCTATCTAATAAAAGTCCAAGCGAATATGATTTTCTGCGATTTCAAAGAAGAGAATAAAAAAAGATTTACAGAATGTGGACAGCAAAAAACTTTCTGAATTTGAAAGAACTAACTATTTAGAGAAAAATACTTATTTGATAATTTATTTTTTATGCAGTCAACTCCCAATTACTAGTTTGAATTGGGTGACAAGTCTATATGACGAATAACAAAAAAAATAACTTTGTCGCACTACGTATAACTAAAACATCATAAATTAAGAGTTTAACTTTACAGTTAAGTGTTAGGTTAAATACTCTATTAGAAGGAAAGTAAAAAGGAGATCAAAAAAGCATCAGTAATGTTATTTACATTATTTCTGTTAGTAAGTCATAAGAATTACATATTAATTATGGGGTATTATCAAACTGTTGCGTTTACGTAAAAACAGGTACTACTAAAATTTTCAAAACATAATTCATCTAACATAAATGTCTAAATAGCTTTTGGGATTTTGACGTTTGGATTGGACGATAACTAATGCAATAAATGATTGATGGATTCATTGAAAAAAAAATGGGCGATTAGATAATGGTTGAAATAAAAAGAAACTACATGTTTTGGTTTCAAACAAGCCGATAGAAAACGTAATGAAAGACTGAAAAAGGGACTTTACGATCTAAAATGTTATGCAGCAATGTAGTATTCGTAATGGGAAATGCGTCAATAAGGCTACGATGAAGTTTCCTTTAAGTAGTTACAACGTCTGAGTTTTTAATAACTACATTACTTTTCAGCCCTCAAATTCAAAATAATTTCATTCACTCGACACACTTCAATGAATGAATGAATGAATGAATGAAACAACCGATTTCGATTATGACGACCACTAATTATTGTCTGATGGGTAGTGGTTAGAATTCGTGACTAAATGATATTTAATGAAGTCTCGGAAGAAGTTCTATCGGCAAGCGAAGCGATGGTGTGGTGGGCGGTGTTAAGTTGCGTGATCTATGTAAAATATTAATTTTGAATTTGAAAAGCGTCGGAGCAAGCCAGGACAAGCAACTTGTGATGTTCCAATAGAGGCCAAACGATATGAAAATACAAACCAGATGGTAGGCAGGAATGAGTCTTATAGTACGTTTTGATTTATATTCAAATGTAACAGAGTTACATAATTTCATAATTCTTTGTGAAAAACAGATTCATCAGAATTTTGATTGGTTTTTTAAAAGATCAATCCACAAATCAAATCAAATCAAATCCACGCAATTTTACCAAAAAAAGTCTTAATTACTAGCTGTTTTAGACAGTAAAAACGTAAGTAATTTTAACTTTCAAAATCACGCGACTTTTCTATGATAACTAACTTTACCCATTGCACGTGTATGAGAATTTTATTGTATTAATGTTAATTTAGAACAGACTTTAAAGGTCTGTCCAACAAAACTACTACTCACACTAGCTTTTACTGACCCCAATTCCTTACTCATTCCTGCCTCCACCCACTACGGAGCCGTGACTAATCAATCACAGTAGTTCCACTGCGTTCATGAGACACTACAAAACACACGAGCGTCGTTCGTGTTGCTCTGCGCAGTCGCAGTATTTACTTATCGTCTTGTCGATCAGGTCCAGGAAGACCCCCACCACGTCGCCGACCGCCCACTGCTTGCCAAAGGACTCACTGTTCCCGCTATACACTTTTTCCTCCTTGAAAATGGGGGAAGATTACTTTTAACTTTTAGGGCCGGATCAGACAAATAGCCTAGCATGGAGGTCCAGAAAATTAATGGGAGCGGGCTTTCTTGGCGATAATCAGAAAATTTGGTACACAAAATAGTACCAGAACTTAAAGGCAGTCCATTCTAGATAAACCTACAAGTAAAAAAAATACTAGATGGTAAAAAAAACGGGACACTTTTTGTGCTTATTTTTGAGAAGGTTATCTACTTAAGGGTTAAGAATACAACAGTTCGAACATACGTGTAAAATACAATTTTTAACGACAACAGGGCGAAATCGCACCCATTTTATTCTAAAATCCTACTCTTCTACCTAGTAAATACCTAACAAAAACTACAATAACATATATAAATATCCATTAATCATGTATTTAGTAAACAGTTCCATACAAAGAGTGGGGGTAAAGCAACACATAGAGGCAATCCTATACAGATACAGTAAACACATACTTGTGGGAAGAACACTTCAAGGAGGCACAGATTGTTACCATGAGTTACCCACAACAACAACAAAACCGCTGTGCTGCTCTGAAAGTCGCCTGGCAAACACCTTTATTTATGTATGTTTCTTATTGATAAATACCACGGATAATACGTACAATATTAGGAACTTTTATAGTCAAAGTTGACTGATAAATGTAGGGCAAAAAATTTAGCTAAAAATTGTGGATAACAATAATGGAAATTGACTTTTGCGTGGCGAATTCGAGATAGCCATAAATAATTGACTATAGAGTTTATAAAATTGATTTTTCTTCAGCGTTAACATTGGCAGAATTTTTGAGCCTGTAGCAACAACAGGCCAACAAAATAAAATAAATATACATTACATACATTTACTACATTTATTTTTAGCTTAAGAACGAATGTCTTACTTTAAGGTGTTGTGTTTTTACATTAAATAAAGAGTTTTCTATTTCTATTTCTTTCTATATATTTATGTATTTATTTAAAAAGCTCTGTTTTATTTTAAATTAATGCCTGTTACGCCTGTTATTGTGTTTGAATGATTGAAAAAACGAGCTCAAAGTCATCTGTATTATTTAAATAATAATAATAATAATGTTTTAGAGAAATAACCAATTTAGTTTTTGGCATAAAGAAACATTTCCTCGATCAAGGTCCATCTGTTTGCCAAGCGCCCACAGCGGCACAGCGCCTACCCCGCCCCACTCACTGATGGTCTGGTCGGCCACGTCGAGGCAACAGCCCACTATGTCGCCGACCTTCAGTTGCATCCCAAACGCGTCGTTCACGCCGCCGTGACACTTCAAGCACTGTCGCACAAGGTCGAATGTCTCAATGGTAAGGTCAACAATATGGAAGGTCGAAATTCTCAACAGTGAAAGGTCGAAAGTCGCAAGTCTTTCGTCAAAGTAAAATCGAAATTATTAAAAGTGAGGTATCGAAAGTTTCAAATTTTGAGTTTCAAGTATAAGATCTAAAGTCTTGAATGTAAGGTTTAATGTCAGAAAGGAATTATGTTTAAAGTCAAAAATCTCTTTGAGATCGAATGTCTCAAGAGTGAGACTGAAAGCCTAAAGTGTAAGTCGAAAGCATTAAAAAATAAGTCTGTGTGAATTCGGATTTTTTATGTAAGAGGTCAAATCTCTCAAACGTGTCAAGATTGAGATCGCCAAATCCATAAGGTTATGCGATATCTAAGACGTCATCTAAGTCATCAGTTGCTACGTCAGTCACGTGCTATGCCAGTGTCTGTAAATGTATTGCTAGCCGACGTCTGTCTAAAGCAGCCACGATCGTATATAAGACACATCATCGTTATCCTCCATGTCTTGACCGGCAATGATGACTCCTTCATTTTCATTTTAGACTTTAGCTATTCAGTTGTCGTGCTCTGATGTGACTAGCAAAGCCGAATTTCGTCCTGAATACACGGTCACAAGGTACGCAGTATATTTGGCCAGATTGGTATATCGGCATAACAACGCTTCTATTCACAATAATAATTTCAAACATTGGACATTACACACGTACCATCTATCACATATAGCTGTGAAGGTAGTTCCCAATTCTTTCCACAGCTTATCAACAAAGACACTCTTAACTCCTGAAGCTAAAACCTACCTACAATTAACTTTATGACGCCTATTGTTAAGATGATCCAAGTGTAAGTTACTTACATTGTATCCGTCGAAGGCCCAAGAGTTTTCATCCTGGCCCAGCATCATGCCCGGAGCCATGTCGGCATGGGCCCAGCCCACCTGGTAACAACACAGACAGTCAAATTAATAGCAACTGAAATCTTCTTCTATAGAATCGATCGTAACATTATATTTCATGTTTTGTTAAGACCAGCGCTCCGCAATACTATTTTTTTAAGTTTTATGGCAGAGGTGGCAACCGAGCAGACGGATCACCTGATGGTAAGCGATTACCGCCGCCCATAGACACCCGCAACACCAGAGGTGTCACAAGTGCGTTGCCGGCCTTTGATATGGGAGTACGCTCTTTTCTTGAAGGTTTGAATGTCGAATGTACAATATAAATATGAAGTAAATCGTACCCGCATGGGCCCGGCGGTGAGTATCTCGAACTCGAAGTACCACTTGCCGGAGCTGACCGCGTAGTTCTTCTCGGCGCGGTACGTGCGGAAGTCCACGTGCTTCTGCTTCGACGCTTCGGCCAGAAGCGCTGTGAACACACCCTTACGTCAGAAGCGAACAACTCCACTGTTTCAAGGTTGGCTGGCGGTCTGGGCTTGCAGGTGCCTCAGAACTGCGCTAAGTGCAAGTCTCAAAAAAGTCTGAAAAAAAAGCGTCGGTGGCTCTGCGGTTAGTGACTCCATCCTCCTAACCAGAGGTCTCGGGTTCAAATCCTGGCCAGTGCACCAATGAGTTTTTCGAAATTTACGTGCATTTTTGTATACCGACTGCTTTAACGGTGAAGGAAAACATCGTGAGAAACCTCTACATCTGATTTCCAGTTGTGTATGATGGTCGCGTTGCACACGTCCGTAGGTGTAAATCTAAAATGCCCTACACGTGACCGAGGGTGATGATAAGTGTAACACCTGGCAACTGCCGCCTATACCTACTGGATATGACAGTTAAATTGTGCCACACGATAAGAGAGAGAGTGCAAGTCCGTCGGAGAATCTTGCCTCAGCAGTGGAAGTCTTTTGGCTGATATGATGATTTACGTTCGAAATGTACTTTGTTAACGTCTTGTCAGTGTTGCCAACATAACAAATAGGGTAATTTCGTACTGCCACTCCCTCAACTACTACGACCATTCTCTTTCCGTACAGACTGTAACATCTGGAGTGTTAAGGAAAGCGACGCTGATGTTATCACTAGGCGGCTTGAAAACTTCTGACACTAGGGTTGGTCACTAGCCCCACGACCTCCTCCAATCTGGACTTGAACCCGTAATCGAAGAGGTCCGAGGTATGGGAAGAGACTCGATGTATGGAAAGGAACCCGAGGTATGGGAAGAATCCCGAGGTATGGGAAGAGGCCCGAAGTGTGGACAGAGACCCGAGGTATGGACAGAGACCCGTGCCCCTTCAGTGGCGAATGCTGATGCTGAAGAAGAGCCATACCCTCGTGCTGCTCGCCCGTGGGCGGCTCCAGGTTGTACCCGTAGACCAGCAGCGTGCGCACGGTCTCCGAGGCGGTGTCGCGGTTCGCCTTCTTGATGGCCTCGTCCACCTTCGCGTACGGCACCAGGTGCGGTGACCGGTGCATGTCCGGGTCCTGGAGGTCGCGTCATTACGGTTAAATAATTGATTGGAAAAATAGCTCCGGAAATTCAAGTCATTATCGATCGAAACAATGTAATGGCAGAGTGGAAATGCTTGGAAAAAGTTTTTTTGCATTCATTTAAAAGAAATATCGCCAATACCTATATGCAGAGCTAATGTATAATGACTAGATAATTTCTAGCGCTATATTTCTAAAATACGTCTCTAAAAAAACAACACAAATAAAAACACAACCATAAACAACAACATAAAATAAAAACAATACACGAACAAGATCTTCTCTGTGAAGCTGGTGTGGCCGGGCGCGTCATGCTGTGACCCTCACACCTAATAGACAGCGGACACTACCTAAGTGTGAAGGTCACAGCTGACGAGACCGGCATCCCTTGATGAAGCTAGGCACATGGACAAAAATAAAAATAAATATTCACTTAAAGAAACATATTGTACTTATTCTACTTCACCATGTAAACACTAAAAACACTACAGAAAAATAAAAATTTCATCTAAAAGAATAATTTCTATAGGTGATAAATGTTTGACGGCTTCAGTTTTTTCCAATTCAGTGTTAACTGTTAGGTTTCCTCAGAAAAAAATAAATAAAAAAATAACAATAAAACGAAATAATATTAACCTTCTCTGTTAAGTAGACAGTCTAAAAAGACGCTATTATAATACAATGTGATCGGTGATTCTTTGTGAAGTCATTTTTTATATCAGTTTTAAAAACTTAAGTCAAAACATCGCTTTTCTTGTTCTCATGACTCACGTTAGCAGCTTCAAAGTTAATATTAATGCAGCAAACATAAAAATTTTAATTTTTGCATACTGCGTTTTCCTATAAGTGGTTGTACATTTAGCTCCTAGACTAATTACAAAAATGTAAAATGTTTTAAAGTTACAAACTGTTGGATGACCAAAATAAATAAATAATAAAAAAAGAAGTAATATTGTAGGTACCTCGTTGAGCCCATACGTCCAGCCCTGCTGTATCCGCTCGCGAGCCCACAGGTTGTGCGTGTTCTCCGCCAGCTGGTCCACCAGCTCGTCCATCTTCGGTGTTAGGGTGACAGCACTCAGGTCTAGCGGTGCTGGCTTGTAGCCGTTCGACTGTCCATGCAGAATGAAAATTAAATAAAAAATGTTTTTTTTTTTGCAAGAATACGTTTACAATCAGGTCTTTAAAGAAACAGAACTGTACGCAGCCGTCAATAAGACATGCAAGTATGAGGCGCTGAGAGCAAGAGTGGTGTGAACCATATTTTTTGAACATCTTCATCTGGTCCACTTTTAGCACTATAGATGATATCTACCTAAATCATAATGAAACTGCCCTATTATAATGCATCTTGACATAGTGACTAACATGGATAAACGAATAGCTTTTCTTAAAATATAATGATTAATGAAATAAATGATTTCAAAGTAAAATATATCCATTAAAGCGAAAATGGGGTTACATCACTCTTGCTCTCAGCGCGTCATATACAAAGTTAGATACAATTATGATAGTCTAAATTCTAAAAACACAATTTCAGTACTATAAAAACAATGTAACCATGTTACAAAGAAAACCAGCTCTGTCTTACGGGAAATATTCCCGCGGGAACGGCACATCAGTAGTCTCTTTCTTACGAAAACATTGTTATTATTGTATGGTTATATGGATGATATGCTTATACCCTGGTTATAGGATACTTTAATTGTTAAAAATATAATCCAGGGCAAAATTGAGGGAAAATGAGGTAGAGGAAGAAGAAGAACAACATGGACTGACAACTTGAAGGAGTGGACCGGGCATGATATCGTCGCCCTGGGCAGAATGGCGGCAGAGAGAGAAGAGTTTCGGATAATGGTCGCCAACATCCGATGAGGAGCATGGCACCGGAAGAAGATATGGATGATAATATAACCGACCTGTAGGAAGGGCTCGTTGGGCAGGCGCACGTTCCGGATGCGCGCGGGCGGCTTGTCCAGGCTGATGTAGTAGCCCAGAGCCAGGATCGTCCTGTCAACAGGAACACATACAGAAGAATAAAAGATAATTACACAATTTCATTTTAAATAATTTAAACTATTTGGCCGCTGAAAGGAAGGAGTCTTAAAAGACGTAAACGCCAATTTAATCAATACCTGATTGCATAAAATGTATGCAATGCCATCTAGGTATCTGAGGATCGAAATTATTCTGACTACACCTCGCACAGCAAAATCCATCAAGCCATTCTGGGTGAACCAGTGAAATCACCATACAACCATACATACTACATCATTTCTACATACATATGACCGAAAAAGCCTTACTTTTCAATTATAATTTACAGCAGCTCCATCTGTTGACACTCTCAGACACTAACAAGTCACCCAGTTAGTCACTGATACGCTCTTGAGCGTCTACACGGCGAGTTCTGGCTTCAACCGTGAAACTAACGTAAACTTGCATACTACGTCATTACTAAATACATACGCCCGATAAAACACTTACTTTTTACTCATCATTTACATCAGCGCCATCTGTTGAAATTCTCAGAGAGTATCAAGTTACCCAGTTATTTACTGCTACGCGCTTGAGTGTCTGCACGGCGAGCTCAAATCATCAGCACCATCTTTTAAAACTCTTAGATACTATCAAGTCAGTGTCTGCACGACGAGCTCACATCATCAGCGCCATCTGTTGAAACTATCAGACACTATGACTCACTTGAGCGTCTGCACGGCGAGCTGGATGTCGTACCGCTTCTCGGCGGGCGGCAGGCGCTCGAAGGGCACGAGGCAGGGGTGCACGCGCCGCAGGTCATCGCGGTTGTCGCCGAACATCCAGCCCGCCTCGATCTGACACCGAAATTACATCAAAATCAAAATCTTTTTGTAGATGTTGTACGCATACTTATAATCGTCATTTTCTTTCTACCTAGCACAAAGTTCCTACCGCTCGGAACTTCACTACAATGGTCATGTATTTCAGTTTATAAGTATGTGTGTGATTGAAGTATCAAATAAACGTTTTACTTACTTAAATCAGACATCGTTAACAACTCACATCATCTCCAACGCATGCTATGCTGGGAGTTTCCCTACGTGATCGAATCAGAAATGAGGAGATACGTACGAGAACCAAAGTAACCGACATAGCTCATAGAATCGTAAAACTGAAGTGGCAGTGGAAGGGGCACGTAGCTCGTAGAACATATGGCCGTTGGGGCAGTAAACCGCGGGAGACGTAACGTGGGCAGGCCTCCGACTCGGTGAACCAACGACCTGGTGAAGGTTGCGGGAAGCCGCTGGATGCGGGCAGCGCAGGACCAGTCGGTTTGGAAATCCTTGGGCAAGGCCGTTGTCCAGCAATAGTCGTCTTTCGGCTGATAATGATGATGTGGGGCTGGGCTAGTAGCCATCCCCATTTTCAAAAGTTTTCAAACCTACAATAAGGCCTTCGGCATGGCACAACAGGCACACCAGACATGCGGCGATATAAATGACATGACAGTAACTACATCAGTCTTGAATTAGCAGTCTAATATGTGATTTAATGTAGGAGCCAATTCAAATACACTAGTGTATCTCTATTATAATAGAGATATCAAGTAAGTTTTTACCTATAATGTTTTTAACACAATACTTATGATGTATGGATATTATTTTAAGACTGATTTATTATTAAGACCTAACCTAGTGTACTTTATGTTCCTAAAGGTTGAAATAAAACAATACAATACAAAAGTCAGTCCGCTCCATACGTGTCAAAGGTTTATTATCATTATAAAGCTAACTGGAAGATTATCTCGGCTTACCTTGTTCATAGCCCACATCTCGTGTATGTTTTCGGCCAACTTGTCTCTGATGGATTCCACGTAAGTCGGCAACGTAATCTGGAAGAAGGGAGCTGGTTAGCAGGTGTTCAGGATGTGGATGAGTGGTAAAGCCACTCCATTGCATCCGTGGTGGCTCAGTGACCAACATATAGTGGAAAAGTTTGCAGGAAAGATGCTCCGTCGTTTGTTTGGTCACGTAAGCCGCAAGCTCGCCAGAATTTGTCGCTAACAGTTAACTACTATATTAAACAATGACGTCATCGTTCACAATTGCAGACATTTTTTTTTTTTTTTATGGCAGAGGTGGCACATTTTTAAAACACATTGTTAAATTTCACTGTGGTGTTGTTGTTGTGTAGCAAGGGGAGCAGGTGAGTGTTGCCAGCTAAGGAAGCTTACCAGAGCCGTGTCGAGCGGCGTGGGCACGAAGGCAGTATCATCTTGCAGTAACGGCGGGCCGGCTAGGGCGCGCTTGGCCAGGCTGCCGAAGTAGAAGCAGGGCTCCAGAGCCAGCACCTGCTGCGGCGCCAGGCACTCCACGAGGGGGGAGTAGCCCTCGGGGGCTGCGTAGCGCAGGCGGCCGTGCTCCCCGCCCAGGAGGAAGCGGCAGCTGACACACAGAACATACACAGTTTAGTCAAAGAATGGCCCAAAAGGGGCTGTAAAGTGCGTGACCAGAGACCTAAGCGATTCCTTCAGGAACTTGTTCAGGGTGCTTAGGAAGTGAACAATCTAAAAGTCCCCAAGTAAAAAGTTATGAGCTTTCAATTGGTGTAAGACATTTTTTCCCTACTACGAACCGTTTTTAAGTGGGAAAGTGGGAACTTCGTGTCCACCCCTACCCCGGCTTACCCCCTAGATATGGAGACTTTTAGTATGTTCGCTTCCTAAGCACCCTGAACAAGTATCTGAAGAAATCGCTTAGGTCCCTGCTCACGCACTCCACAACTCCTTTACTGACTGAACGAACACAACAATATACATATTATACTGCAGTGCACCGTCCCAACGCGACTCAAAAGATTACGTGACTGCATCCAAAATAAATAATAAACTTATGTTTCACTAAATTGCTCTTACATTGAGATTTCAATATAACATATTTCGTTTTTGTTCAAACAATGTTCCCTTCTAAACCCTGTCAATCAAATCAGCCAGCTAACCTGAGCTTGCTGGAGCAGCTGATGACGGGGAAGAACATCCCCTCCAGGTTGAAGTCGGTGAAGGAGCCGGTGACGCGCGCGCCGTTGAACATGAAGTTGATGATGGGCACCGTCAGGTCCAGCGCGCACCCGATCACGTCGCCTGCGCAGGCATAGCGTTAAAAAACCGGGCAAGCAAGGCAATAGTTCCGTACATACAAACAATATTTAGACTTTTACCATCTTTTTTTAAGACCTTAGACTTTTTTACATTCTTTTCCTGTAATCTAGCCCGTGCCAACAGCTTAACGTGCCTTGTCCCCACTGCTACTGCCACTAACGATCAAACCCATCCAGGTTATGACTGTATCTGTAGTCAGTTAACTTGGGTGGTCGCGTCGATTTTGCTTTGCAAGATACGTCAAGCCATTATCACAGGCTGCTATCACTATACATATGGCAAAATTACTGACACTCGGGTTGGCCACTAGCCCCGCAACCTCCACCAATCCGGAGCTGGCCCCCGTGTGTGGAGTATGACCTAACCTTCCCGAGGTATGGGAAGAGACCCGTGCCCCTGCAATGGGGATGATAGGATGATATAGGTTGTTAACAATATACAGCGTGTGGTGCATTAACCTTGAGGTGAGTGTATCCAGGGTATAGTGCGATAGCGATACCCTTGAGGTGAATGTGTACAGCAGGGTATTTGTATAAAGGGTATGGTGCGATACCCTTGAGGTGAATGTGTACAGCAGGGTATTTGTATAAAGGGTATGGTGCGATACCCTTGAGGTGAATGTGTATAGCAGGGTATTTGTATAAAGGGTATTGTGCGATACCCTTGAGGTGAGTGTATACAGCAGGGTTTTTGTATACAGAGCGCAATGCGATACCCTTGAGGTGAATGTGTACAGCAGGGTGTTTGAGGTGAGTGTATACAGGACGTGTCGCGTACCCTTGCGTATGTAGGGCTCCGAGGGATGCGCCCTGTGCACGGGGGTGCTGCGGCCGCCGACCCACAGATTCGCGCCGTCGAAGCCGAACGAGTACAGGTCGTCGCCCACCCCGTTGCCGCCCCACTTCTCCCCGCCGCCGGGGTATGGCACGTAGCTGTATCCAAAGACGAAGTTATTTTATTGTTGTTTAAACCAAACATTTTTTTAAGTATAAATAAAATACGATATACTTACAACATAAAATGTAACATAATTCAGAAATAAGTTTGGTTTAAAAAAAGTCTTATTATTATTTTTATTATAAGTATGGCAAAAGGCTGACGGCCCACCTGATGGAAAGTGGTTCCGGTCGCCCATGAGTATTTGCATTACCAAGCAGTGGCGTGCAGTCTATAGAGGCAGAAAAGCACTGCCTACCCTGATAAATCTGCCATTTTACAAACAAAAAAATTAAAACTTACGTATTATATTACACGATACTTTAACTTTCATTTACCGTTACGCCCTCCGTTTCCATTTAATTATAACAATATCTACTCAACTCGTAAACAGCGCCACCTACCGATTTTGAGAAAAAACGCAGTACTAAAGTTGGTTAACAGAATCGTCTCATCGCATTATGTGACAGTGCTGCCGACTGGTGTCATAAGCAGACAACATTCTGCCTGTCTTTCGCCATTTTTTCACAAACACAAGTACAGTATTTTATACGATTACAGTGTAGCCGCTATTTATGGATGTGAATAATTTTGTACTGAAATTGCGCGTGTGTGCGTGATTTGTAGGCACTGCTTGTTTGATTACACGGCCATTTGAAGAAGTCTAATATGAAAGTAGTGCTAACAAGAATTTAGTTGGTATTAACAATTAGCCGTGTATTTTTTAATAGCTGCAAGATGGTTGCAAGACAATGATGATCTTTTAGTTTACAAATAAGAACCATTTCATTTTATTCTTGTTTTTTGTGAGTCCATTCTTGGAAATTATTTAAAATAATGCCATATTGGTTGCAAGTGTAACGAAGTTTGAAAGAAAATTATTATAAATTAGCTTATTGCGCATTTGTTGATAACTGAAAATAGCTATTTCTTGTTGCTAAATGTTTGAGTAATTCAGGATAACGGATAACTTTAGCTACGAGAAACCTACGAGAAAACTAAAAGACGGCATGTTTTCGAAGTGAGAAATCTCAAATAATAGCTAAAGGAAGGTGTGTGCTAGTTTCGTTTATTTCAAATAAATTAATATTAATTAATAACTGGCTCCGCGAATTGTGTACACGGATATACTGTATTGTTTTCCGTGCATTTTATTGTCTAACAGTAAAACAGTTTAGAATGACACTGGCTTTAAATGCCTCGTTAAAATAGGTAGCACAATCTCTGTGAAAAGCACCTAGAGTCTTGTTTAAAGTTTCACATATATATAAGTCGTAGGCAACGAGACCAGTTGAAAAGGCCAGTTAAAGTTAACTGATACACTAATGGTAAGTTTTCCATTTTTATATAAAATTTTATTTCTGCCTACCCTATGTGTAAACTCTGTGCACGCCACTGTTACCAAGGATGCTACCAATGCTTTGCCGAACAGTCGAAAACCTTTTGAATCCCTTCTTGAAGTCTCATACTAAACCTCAGGGAATAGAATAGAAGAGAATAGAATACTTTATTTGCTTTTAAACAAGGGAAAACCTCGAGTGGGAGCTCATTCCACAGCTTGAGAGCAATAGGTGAGAAGCACCTCTGAAACCTTACGGTTTGAGACCAATTTGGCTTAAGCTGGTGGCGTTAATGCCACTCCGATGGCGAGTGGTGCGGTGGTAAAAGTGATAAAAACAAGCCAGCCCACTCACCCAGCGGTGTTGGCCCAGCCGATGCGCAGATGGGGCATCATGTGCGTCGTCTGCTCGATGTGGTCCATCGTCACCTCGAAGTACCACTTCTGGTACACCGCGGACCCTTCCACGCGGCCCACGAAGATGTTCGGGCGGATGCTGCGATGTGTCAGCAATTATTGTAATAAATTAATAAGTTACGAAAGCGTTCCAGCACGGGTAGCATGAATATATAATGATATGTTATTTAATTTTTACTAGTGTTCATGGCAGATTACAAGGCGATTACATTTTTTTAAAAATAAATCAACAAAAATATTATCCCTTCCCCATCCTCATCCTATCCTTCTTCCTCACAATCATATCTTCATCGGCATTATCATCCTCACGACTCGGTGAACTAGGTTGCAGGAAACCGCTGGACGTAGGGGAAATCCTTGGGAGAGGCCTCTGTCCAGCAGTGAACGTCTTGTTGATGAGGGTTCAAGACGGACCTGGAGACATGATCCCGCAGCATGGTCTGCAGCAGCAGGTTCTTGCCGGGAAGCAGGTAGTCTGTGTTCTCTGGTCTCTTGTTCTGTGAGGAGCGCACCGCCACGCCGTAACCCACGCAGAGGGAACACAGTACGTCCATTCCTTTCCCTATCCTTATCCTCATAATCACATCCTCATCCTCATCAACCCCAATACAGACCTGGAGACGTGGTCCCTCAGCATGGTCTGAAGCAGCAGGTTCTTGCCAGGCAGCAGGTAATCACAGATATTGTTCTGGGAAGACCGCACCGCCACGCCGTTACCCACGCAGAGGGAGCATAACACGTCTAGAACCTTCGGGTCGCGCCCGTGCTTCTCCAGCAGAGAGATTATCACCTTTATGTGCTCGTCCTGTCGAAGATATAGGTCATTGGAGTTCAGTGATTACAGGATATATATATTATATGTTAATCAGGGATCCAAGACGAATTCAATGACATCTCGCAATCTTAAATCGAGATTACATACCCGCATCATATTCAGCGCTTCGGGTCAATAAGCACGCAATGGAGTACATCCAACATGCTCGTTCCTACGCTGGAGGCCTGCGAGCCGAGGCGAGACAAACATACACCTATCTTTCAAGAGAGAAAGAGACAGACATACCCGCATCATACTCAGCGCTTCGGGCGAGTCAATGAGCACGCAGTGGAGTACGTCCAACGGTCCAACATCCCGTCTTGCCGGTCCGGTTTCCAAG
Source organism: Coleophora deauratella (assembly GCA_958295455.1). Lineage (NCBI taxonomy): Eukaryota > Metazoa > Arthropoda > Insecta > Lepidoptera > Coleophoridae > Coleophora > Coleophora deauratella. The sequence continues at coordinate 376,005 of OY282412.1, forward strand.
TAAAGCAAGACAAACATACACATATCCTTCAAGAGAGAAAGAGACAGACATACCCGCATCATATTCAGCGCTTCGGGAGAGTCAATGAGCACGCAGTGGAGTACGTCCAACGGTCCAACATCCCGTCTTGCCGGTCCGGCTTCCAAGTAAAGCAAGACAAACATACACATATCCTTCAAGAGAGAAAGAGACAGACATACCCGCATCATACTCAGCGCTTCGGGCGAGTCAATGAGCACGCAGTGGAGTACGTCCAACGGTCCAACATCCCGTCTTGCCGGTCCGGCTTCCAAGTAAAGCAAGACAAACATACACATATCCTTCAAGAGAGAAAGAGACAGACATACCCGCATCATATTCAGCGCTTCGGGAGAGTCAATGAGCACGCAGTGGAGTACGTCCAACGGTCCAACATCCCGTCTTGCCGGTCCGGCTTCCAAGTAAAGCAAGACAAACATACACATATCCTTCAAGAGAGAAAGAGACAGACATACCCGCATCATATTCAGCGCTTCGGGAGAGTCTATTAGCACACAGTGCAGCACATCCAGCATCCCGGTTCCCTCTCCGGAGGCCTGCGAGCCGAGTCTCGAGAACAGCCAGTTCAGACGGTTGGAGTTTGCAAACTGTGCGCAGTTCGTGTGGTTGCCTTTGATTATCGCCGCTGTGGAAAGACTTCGTTTGAACTCGATGGTTTTAGAGAAAACAAGGTACCAAATCAAATTGTGATCGGTACACACACATTATAGTTAGGCGATGGAGCGTGCTGTGCTTGAAATATCCCTGCGTGATCAAATCAGAAATGAGGAGATAAGCATAACTAAAGTTACCGACATAGCTCACAGAATCGCTAAACTGAAGTGGCAGTGGGCGGGGCACATAGCTCATAGAACAGATAGCTGTTTGGGCTTTAAAGTTCTCGAGTGGCGACCGCGCATCGGAAAACGCAGTGTAGGTATAGGTAAGTCTCCTACTCGGTGGACCGATGACCTGGTAAAGGTCACGAGAAGCCGCCGGATGCCGTGTGAAAATCATTGGGAAAGGCCTTTGTCCAGCAGTGGACGTTTTTTCGATGATGATGATGATAACTTCAATTTAATTTGCACATTTTTTTCTTTTCTAGCCAATATTGTCCCACTGTTATGTAGAGGCCTCTCTTGCCCTCAAAGATAAAACTGAGTCTTTAAGAAAAACAATCATACAAGAGGCTTATCAAACCACTGACCTAACAGCTGATAGAGGTAGCCAGAGATCATCTCCCAGCTCTGCCCGGACTCGTCCCCAGCGAGGAAGCCGGCCAGGAACCCTGCCGACGTGATGACGTTGATCTTGTCGATGGCTTCCAGGATCAGGTTGAGGATGCCCTCCTCTTGGAACAGGTCCTGTCGGTTCCGCAGGGCGCGGAACTTGTTCTGTTTCTCTTCGTGTTCTGTGGGAAGAATGGGTTAGGTTTGTGGGAGGTTTTCCTTTTCAACCGGCGTTAATAATTATAAAATGCACTATAAAATTGTTAGGTAATGTGAATTATATTAAGAACGCCTGCTTTATAGTTTATGGCTGATATTCTCCACAGTATTCGCTAAATTTCGGCATTATATTTACACTAGCTTCCGCCCGCGACTTCGTCCGCGTGGACTTCAGAATTGTGTCCAGAAAGAAAGAAAATGTTAAGATAGCGCCATCTAGTGATGAAGTGGAAATTTTGAGTTTTTAAGCATTCCTACGGGAACCCTTAAGTTTTCCGGGATAAAGTGCTTTATCTATCTACCTACCAAATTTCATCCAGAACCGTTCAGTAGTTTCGGCGTGAAAGCGGAACAAACAAACAAACAAACAGACTGACAAACAAACAAACATCCATACTTTCGCATTTATAATATTAGTGAGATGAGATGAGATGAGATATAAAGCCCTTCTGAAATACCTGAAATTTAAATGGTTTTTTCTAATTGAGCATCGGTTTCGTGATGCGATAGATCTACAATAACACCACAATACATATCTTACATACTCGTACATACAGTATGCACACTGCCTGCGACTAAAGTCTAAAGGCGACCTCATACCCTTGCTTTGCTTAGCGTAAGAGACACACACACATTTACGTGAGTACAAACGTCATATATTTATGTACTAGTAGGCGACTATAACGCCACACTTGGAGGTCGATTGTGTGACAGCACGCGACTGTCACGTGACTTGTCAGTTGAGCGGAAAACCCGCAGAATCTGGCCTGTAAGTACATAATGAAGTGCTTACCTATGAAATTGCCGTTTCAGTTTTGAAACGAACAGAATAATATTACTCTAAAAATGAATTTACTTCCATTAAATGGGGAAGAAAACTGACAAAGCTCGCCGATAGAGGCGCTGAACTCATACTAACTGTCGAAACGTATAGAAAAAATTGTTTACGTGAATTAAACATTAGATTATTAAAAAAATGCCGCGTTGTGTGGCGATTGGTTGCAATAATAATGGAAATCATTAATTTCCTAAAAATTCTCGGATAAAGAAGACGTGGGAAAAGTTACGTTTTCAATTATGTACTTTTCAACTTTGCCTTTAATTGAGGAACATTACAAGTCGCATACATTTTCCATTTAACACTTTTACAGAAAAGAAAACTAATTTATAACACTTCAATAATAAAAAACACGGAACTAATTCAAAGTTGTTATGAGTCAAGCGTCTGTAGCGCCATCTGCAAATAGCTTTGCGTTTTCTTCCCCATTATATATTATTTTCTAGCTACATTCAAGGTCTTTCATGAATTAGTGATTTTAATTTCAGTGATGTCATGTCTCTCACGTAAAAACTGACTGAGTAGGGTTCCATTAAATACTGTATTGGCGTTTTCTTGGAGGTCACTTGGGTAAATGTTTTCTACCAAAAAAAAATCTAAATTATCTGAAAATCATGGAATATTATGCGCAATATGTTCAAAAATACATATGGTAACGAATAACATGCTAGGATAAATGTAGCATTCAAAAGCAAAAATTAAATATTTTTTTAACGAAAAAATGGTGATTTTCAGTGACGAAAAAACAACGTGCATTTAGCAAGCATTATTTTATTTCTAAATGTCCAATGGTACTTTGAAAACAGTTAGTTGATTTAAAACCTTAATTATTTTGTCTTTGAACTTTTTTAACTAATCGGCAATTTCATAGGTAAGCACCAATATTATATCATAGTAAGGTCGCTCACCCATCTCCTCGTCGGGCTGCGCGAAGTAGTTGATCAGGTCTTCCAGACACATCACCATCTCGTTCAGGTTGACTGAAGCGAAGAACATCGAGTGACGTTTGTTCTCTTGCAGTGTCTCCAGTCCGCTGTTGGACAAAGTTTCAAGGTCATTGAAAGTAACTTTATTTATTTTCTCTTGCAGTGTCTCCAGTCCGCTGTTGGACAAAGTTTCATGTTCATTGAAAGTAACTTTATTTATTGACCTTTTTTTACCCTCAATTGGTAAGTCTTTGGCATCTCACCTGATGATGTCGTAGATGGAAGCGGGCTCACCAAAATTTCCCAACGCAATAGGGAACTGGCTATCTTCATGCCGGAAAACATCAATGCGTTAATATTGATGTTTGGCGGCAAGACTTAGATAAGATGGTGGTAGCTAGCCAGGCGGGCTCAGAAAATGCCGTACCACCAACCAACCCAAGTCCTATAAACTGAAACCCGGCCGGGAATTAAACCCGCGACCTCCTGATGTGAAGCGAGCGGACTAGTCACTACCTGCCTGCTTCTTCTTCACCTAGCCCAGACCCTTCATCAGCAACTGAGCACTCACTTGATGAACTTGGTGAAGAGCGAGGAGCACTTCCTGATGACGCGCGCCGTGCGGGACTCCTCCTCCTGCGAGCGCGAGAAGTCCAGCCCGTCGTCCATCTTGCCTTCTTCGTGGAGGATCGCCTGTTTTTCCTCCACCTTGCCCAGGCCTTTCTTCTTCGTCTCGTAGGACTGGACGAATAATAATTAATATTTTAAGTTTTATTAATTTATTTCTTTGAGGAAAACTTATAGACAAATGATTTGATGATTTTGACCCACTCATCAGCCGCCACTTTGTTTTTTGTTTCTTGCAAAATAGCGGCCATCCATGAAACTTGCATGACTCGATAGCTGACAGCAATACAAACGAAAATTGTATTAAACAGAAACTTCCTAGTGTTTACGAGATATATCAAAATAAATTAATTCACTCATAACCCCTGTATGAGCGATATTTCTTTGTTTTGATAGATAGGAGATGATTTGAAGAGCCATGACAGTCTGTGCTGAGTGGTCATTTGAAGTTACCGGCATAATAGGCATTTCGTCTTAGCCCTCAAGGATCGGCATTGAACTGATAACTATTATGTCTGAGGTTACAGGTGCTCATAGGTGGCGACAGCACCATCATCTGGTGGGCCTTCAGTATTTTGCTATCTCATCATCAGCCGAAAGACATCCACTGCTGGATAAAGGCCTCACCTAAGGATTTCCGTACCGACTGCAACATCACCAGTTAATCGGTCCACCGAGTGGGAGGCCTGCCTACACTCGAGAACTTTACTGCCCGAACGGCCATCTGTTCTACAAGCTATGTGCCCCGCCACTGCCAGTTCAGCTACCTTTACCTTTTGCTACCTGATAAAACAAAACCCAGCCTACCTTGTACGAGAGCCACAGGCCGGTCTCCGAGTGCTGCACTATGACGGTGGAGTCTCCATACTTGATGATGGGCGCACCGATCACTTCCAGGTCCTTGTCCTCCAGAACTACCTTCTGATCGTCCTTCTCCTGGCGCAGGCAGAACGCGCAAGAGGCTGTTGTGGCTTCCTCTCTGTTTTGTAGACAGAAGACATAGTGTAGTTATTTTTTTTTTGCAAGTGTATCAGAAGGTAACTGTGTTATAACCGATGTCGGTAGTATAAGGATTTTTTGAAACCAGGCGTATTCAATGAACTGGGTGTTTTTTTGTGAAAAAAATGAAGAAACAATTTCCGTGATTCTTATCGATCTCAAAAATGTGTCAATAAATCTGATACAATCAGATACTTGTATAACTGATCAATTATACCCTATTTTAGCTAATTAAAGATAGAAAAGTACAGATAATATTAAAGAAACAAAAGTATTTCATAACCAATTCTTTCTTAAAATCGATCATACTTAGTCATAATCATAATCATTTATTCATAATATTCATTACACGTCAATAGTACAAAAAATAATAAATGTCATTTAAGTACATGTACAGTACATTCATTCCTAATATTAACATAATATTCAGAAATAGTGTTTATGAACTACAGAATGTTGAAACAAAGCGATTGATCACTTATAATTTTAACCTTAACTAGTTGGAGCGACTGACCTTAAACAGTTTGAGCGACTGGCCGTAAAAAGTTTGAGCGCATTAACTCAAAATGTTTCAGTTTTTTTATCTGTGGAATTTGTTTGCTACGTGTGAGCGACTGACCTGCTAACCAAGTACAGCTCGTTCTGGTCGTTGACCCCGAGGTAGCGGCCGGTGGTGATGTGCCGGATCCGCATGGGGTGGTACCAGTTGATGAACCCGCCCGCCCACTTGGTGCGCGCCAGCTCCAGCCGCCACAGCGAGCGCGCCTGCGACATCACGGACCCGCCCTCGTAGACTACGATGCTGGGGTAAGGAAATGCGTTTTTAAGTAAGTCAATAGAAGGTAGCGTAGGACTAATTAGAATTCCTAGAAACTAATTATCAACAAACATGTTTATAGTAATTAATTAATAACAAAATAGGATTTCGTAATAAAAATATGACATATTTGGATTAGGATTTTGAATTTGCAATTTTCGGAAGAAACACAACTTTATTTTTTACTAGGTGTTTTTGAGTGGACAAGCTATTAAGGGTGGGCTACTCTCGAAATATAAAACATTTTGTTCTAAAAGCGTTTAGCCTTGCACACACCTGTATTTTCTTAAGCTTATTTCAAAAGTATAGAGTGAACTTTGATCAGTATACGAGTTGGGTATACGAGTTCCGAGTGGTAAAAACCTCGTGTTTGGTAGATAAAAGAATAACGTTCGAAAAGTGTACACTGCTACCTACTTCGAATAAAATATTTTCATTCATTCATTCATTCATCAACCCAACTACATTCTCGTCTTAAACCCTATTTGTTAACAACTCATATTATCTCCACTGTTGGATCATTGGTTTCTTCCCACAACTTAGAAAGACTGACTGGTTCTAAACCGTACACAGCGAGTTGTCTCTGTTAACTGGTCGCGCTTCGGCTCTAGTGATAGTGATGTGAGGGTCAATTTACAAGGAATAAAAAGGATAGATGTAATGGTTTTACTGTTTAAGGAAACATAAAATACATCATAAGCAACAAATAGGACACGAAATATACGAATAAGTACAGTATTTATTTACAATAGGATATAATAGAAAACGATGTACCAGGTTGAAGGTCTAGAAATGAGCTGAGCAAAATGGAATGGAAAAATGAAATGGTGGGAACTTTGAATTTAAATAAGGAATAACCCAAAAAGAAAAAGTGTTTGAGATCCAGGAACAGAAGAGTATCGTAGCGAGGGAATAGCACCTCGCTACTAACTAGTCGACTTAAGTGCACTTACTTGAGTGGCCCATCCTTGGCCCAAGTGCTAGGTATGGTGAGGCACTCGTCGCCGCCGTGGAAGAAGCGCAGCACGTCGCCTCCGAACACGTAGCCCACGTACTTCATGCGCGATATGCCCGTGCCGTACGGCTGCACCGACCAGTGGGTCACGTGGAAAGACGCGTTCACTATGGATACCTCATTCTCTTTGGTCGTGTGCTGGAATGAAGGAGATTTTGTAGCGATTTCATTAAAAATATCTTGACTCTTCTTTCGTTTTATTTTTTTTATTTTTCACGTGGAACGACCACGTATTTCATGCGGGATATGCCCGTGCCGTACGGCTGCACCGACCAGTGGGTCACGTGGAAAGACGCGTTCACTATGGATACCTCTTTCGTCGTGTTCTATAGGAAGGATATTGAACAGAATAGAATAGAAATATTGATAGCAATTTCATTAAAAATATATTGACTCCTATTTCGTTTTTTTTTTCCTCGATTCGTGTTAGGGCGTTGCTGTAGCGGATTAAATATTAACTAAGAATTAAAAATAAATAAAACGTGATTGTTTGAATTAACTTCCTATGACACTTAAGACTATAAGTCCCTTTCAATAGAATCCTGCAATCATGTAAATATTTTCTTTTTTTGACATTGGCACCTTGTTGTCTTGTTCATAGTGATGTAATACTAATTAATACTACATCCCACTTCAAAATAATTAGACGGAAAAAACGAAACTTCCTAGTTTTTTTTAAGACGGAGTAAAGAAACATTTTCAAAATGCAAAAAGTTTTTCAGCTCCGAACTACTGATAACTAACTAGAAAACTAGCAGAACTTCAAGCGTCAGAGTATTCCATTTTTTTTTAAATTGAGTTTGAATTGCCCGATGGAGGGGAGCAATCGCAGTCAGTTAGAAACACGTAGTAGGTCAATCAAAATTTCATGAGTTCGAAAATTTTGCACTAATTTTTAATGGATACAATATAGCATAAATTAGTTTACATTTAAAAGCTTACCAAGTATCGCTCAGTTGCCACAGACACGAGAATGAGGTCGTCACCAACTCGCACCTTCTCACCCTCAGACCTGTACGATTGACAAAGAAAGACTTGGTAAAAGTATTTTTTTGTATTCTGATACAATACACTAAAACAAAACACAAATCAAGAAAGAATGTCGAAACATTCATTGTTTCATAGGGTCCCATCATTAGTAAAAGTGACTGCGAAAAATATTTCCTTATAAATTTTAACATTTTTATTTTATAGTCTTACGTTAAATACTTACGCTTAATTATGACTTGTAATGAATATTATCAATAAAAATATGTCAAACTCAAAGTCAAAATGTTTTTTATTTAAGTAGATGCTTTACACATGGTTTTAAATCGTCAACTTTTTTCTACCTAGTACAAAGTCTACCACGCGGGACTTGTACACTCATGTATCGTCTATGTCTAAACCATTCTCACCTCTGTTTAGAGGCAGGGTGGAGAGTCCACCAGCAGGCTTCCCCCTGCGAGTGCTCCTGCAGACCCACGTCGAAGGCCAGCTTATCCTGGGACGATGAGGTGGACAGACAGGCCAGGTACTAGGAACAGATTAAATATGTATGAATATTAAGGCATTACCATAGAAGACACTCAGGAAAGACCTCAGTAGCACCGCATGGTGAGGAAATACTATCCCGTATAAACAGGAAGGTGCGAGGGAAAAGAAAGAGAGGGATTACCAAGGAACCGTCTTAACTCGAACACGTAGATGTCCCTTATAGAACACAGACCTCCTTACCCTCCACCTTCCTAGCTACATAAATCCAGCGTCTCTTGAACCACTTGAAACCTGTCCGTGCCAGGATGATATATTTCATCGACGTAAGAGTAACTCCTACTGGTTATAGCTTTTATGTTATGGACAATCCAGGTAGGATCTGTATCTTAGAACACTACAATCGACTCACAGCGTTTTGTTACCATTACACAACTATAGTTTTACTCTTGTTTATTCTAGTTTTTATCTCTAAGCCCTTGGCATCATCTCACATGATAGCAAGTGAATCCATCGGCAATCAATCCCGCGCCCTATTGATGTGAAGTACGTGAACTAATGGCATTCTTGAACGTTTTCACTTTCGAAACATTTTATCAACGTTCGATACTAGAATAAAATCAACCTTCCTAATGGGTAAGGTAAACACTAACTTTAAATTCACTACAACAGCCTGCCATTTATTCATTCAGTTGCACTTACTCGTATTTTCACATCACATACTGACCAGTTCTACTGAACACCATATCAACGATAAGTTAAAATGCGATTCGTTAATCATAATAATAATTTAATGCTAGTTTTGATAACAATTAAGATCATATCCTAATAGAGATTCGAACTAACAAGCACTTATTGAGTCATCGTCGACGGAAGCGATATGGACCATCTATCTTCATTCATTCTCGTCATCATTCCCCCTATTACAAATACGTACCATGTCGCTGTTAAGATGTCGCAGCAGTATAGCGTTGCCGTACAGCAGCGTCCTGTGCCCAGATCCTGTGCCCTTGCCCTGCAACAGACGGTACTTCCATAGTAAGTGGCACGTATAGGACACCTTGTTTGATCGCAGTGATAATAAATATTTAATATTGATGTCGTGGCCAGATCATAGGAACTGGCCAGGTCTTAAAATGATTGGCCATATTGTCGAAGAGTTCTAACAAAACAAGAGTCAGCGGAGCGTTTGCGGAGCTCCTTTATACGATAACACCAATAACCTAACCTAACCTACAGTTTTTCGGAGCTCCTCCAACGATATGGCTAGTTATTTCATGATATAGCCAATTTTATGATTTGACCACGACACTGACGATCGAAGATCACGCTTATAGCTGATTTTGGCGAGTTTATACGTGAATCAACAGTGACTTCTAGTCATGAAATTAAACAACATTTTCTAAGGAATCCATACAGTCGGAGCCTGCATTTTTAACTAGTTATATGCCGCTGATATCATTGATTAACCATGTTTTTATGATTGTGCGAGCTCCTTATGGAATGTTGGAAACAAAAAAATAAAAATTTCACTCTGAATAATTCTGGAAATGGAACTATCTTATTATGGGCGAGGTTATTTCTATGAGCGAAACAGAGTGGTGTCGATTCGGTGTTTACGATTAAACTTATTTGTCAGGACTAAACTTAATTTAAGTGTGCTTTCCTTGTCTTTTCGATACAGAAAGAAAAAGACAGAACACTTATACTTCATTCCAATCAAAAAAAAGCAAAACGTAAACAAACTTACTATGGAACTGACACATGTCAATGTCATCTGCATACTATGTTTATTTACCTTTTGCTTTTTTTTGATTGGAATGAACCATAAATTAAGTTTAATCCTGTCAAATAAGTTTCATCGTGAAACCAGAATCGACACCATTATATTCTTAAGTTGACCGGATAGGTAATACTGCAGTAATCGTAATACTATGCAGCTACGGTATGTTCCAATTTACTTGCCAAAATCAGCATTTTAAGTTTGTTTAATTAAATTATTTAATTTGTGATAGAAAAGAAAGACACAGAAGTTACATGAAGATTAAAAATTAAATTATGACATTATTTACGATATTTATGTTTTTTTAACAGCATGCATTCTTGTACCATTGTATCAATATGTTTATTGACTTTGGACTACCACACGTAAATATTATAATATGGAGACACCGAAAGTCTTAGTGTGGTATGACCATAAACCAAAGTTAAGACGAAATAATGAAACTGTGACGATGAAAAACACTTCTAAACAAAAAATAGTTGTTAAAAAACGTCTGCAGCATGCATTAACAAATTTTGAACAATACTCACTAGAGTTTCTTTTCCCTGGAACAGGAACCGACACCAAAATAAGGGTGCATTATTCACAAGAGGATAACTAAGTGTTAACACAACAAAAAATAGAACAAAATAGAACAGATTTGCCATTCAAAATCTTTTTTTGGACAAATACAAGAGAACATACTTTATTTCACAAAAAAATATTAAATACAGCATGTAACAAAAAGTTGTGGTGCTTAAAACTGAATAACTGAATTAGACGACATTTTGTTTTGCCATTGCAGTTAAGTTAATAACAGCGAAGTTGTTCGATTTTATGAGTAGAGCAGTGTTTTTCAACCTGTGGGTCGCGACCTCCCAGGGGGGTAGCGAAGCCTTTCTCAAGGGGTCGCGGGTAAAAGAAAAAGTAAGTTTTTGTAGATCTTACATTGGAATGCAAAAATACGATTTTAGTGAAAAGGCTAAGCCTGTTTATTTTTTAACAATTTGTCAAAACGCGGTTCTATTTTGGAGACGTAAATAACTAATTTCCGTTTGCTCGTTTGCTAACTATCATTTATAAACGTAGTTTTTCAAATCACTAACATTTTGTATGTTTATGGCCCTAAGGGGGGTCGCAAGATTTTTTTAACTTGTAAGGGGGTCGGGTATTGAAAAAGGTTGAAAAACACTGGGGTAGAGTATATAAAGCCTTCTTAATATTATACTAATAAAACCTTTTTGTTGCAACCTGTACATATCTTTTATTTACTTTTTAGTTAAACATAATATTATTCGACAAGTGAGAGAAAATAGACAGAAGAGGTGTACCGAATGTTAATCTAACAGGATTTACATACGAAATTACAATTTACAGTTTTAAAAACTTTTCAAAAGTGTATTTTTTTTGTACTTACAGTTTCGGATCCAGCCGCCGTCACTAGTTCTTGTAGAGCTCTCACTGACAATGCCTGGAAACAGAGAAGAATACGAGTATAACTGACTGACTCGGTGGCTAAGTGGTTAGCGATCCTGACCTCTGATCCGAGAGTCGTGGGTTCGATCCCCACACAGGGCAAACTTTTCTGCGATGAGCAGAATTGTTTGCTCTGAGTCTGGGTGTATTATATCTATATATGTATGTATTTAAAAGTACATGTGTATGTATATCAGTCTCTGGTTCCCAAGATACAGGGAATCCTAGTTTGGGGCCAGATGACCGTGTGTGATTTGTCCCAGATATTATATTATTATTATATTATTAACTATATTAAATTCACGTAAAGTCGATTTGCCTTGTTATTATTTTCAAACAGAATTTTTTGCCACTGTATCCGCTTGGCGCTAGGCGAAGCGGCAGGAGCTATTCCAGCAGAAGCACAGTCGACGGAGGTCGGCGCGACGAGGAGAGAAAGCGTCGTCGGCCTATCCAGGCATGTCAGCGGGAATTAACCATTAGTTGAGATGACTACAGGAATGATTTCAGTGGATTTCAGTTCCAAATATCTGTAACGTCGCGCGCCAGTAATGTACCGCGTCTTTTTGCTTTTTTTTCGGGAGTCTTAGCTCATATTCTTTGCTCCGATTATTTACGATTCTTGGGGAAAGCTGCTGAGTTTCAGGAGCAGCAAATAGTAATCAAGTGACGCTTATCAGGAAATAAAAATCACCCCCTATATGATAATAGGACTGTACCAATGCTTGACAATGGTACTATCATACTTCAGTATTTATTTACTTCTGCTTCTAAGCTTCAATTGTTTGCACCTATTCACTTATTTCCAATTTCATATTTGATTTACCATCTCTTTGCAGCGAGTTACGAACACTCCAGCAGCCGAATCTCAAGGTCCCGGCGAGTCATTAATTTTTAACCGGGCCAGCTTTTCGTTAGCCGCGACCCGGTTATCTACTTACTGTGCTTAGTTATACTGAGTCGTAACGATAGAGGCTAAAAGCGAGAAAATATGATATGATATTTACAACATTTTTTGGTCTAAAAGGGAACGTGCTCTGACTGAGATTGTGTCGATATGACATAATCTCAGTCAGATATGTGTGATTTCAATATTTTGTACATGCAATCATGTACAAAATATTGAAAGGTCTTATATACAAATCATAGTAAGGTACATGAGCCCTGTTAGGGCATGGCAAATAAACAGATTTGAAAATTAATATGAATTTGTGTCGCGTGGTGGAACCGGATCTTACCTGCAGGGAGGGAGGTCATCTTTAGATGGGCAAGGAGTGGCTATACTATATGACAGTACTAACTACAGGGCACTTGTTCTTCAGTCATCATCATCAGCCGAAAGACGTCCACTGCTGGACAAAGGCCTCCCCCAAGGATTTTCACACCGGTCGGTCCTGCGCTGCCCGCATCCAGCGTGTTTCCTACACTGCTACACTGCGTCTTCCGGTGAGCGGTCGCCACTCGAGAACGTTACTGCCTCAACGGCCATCTGTTCTACGAGCTATGTGCCCCGCCCACTGCCACTTCAGTATTCAGTGTTCTTGAAGAAAAAGTATCGTTGCTGCATTACAGACTTCTCTATCGCGCTTACAACATACTCTCGCTCTGTCACTCACCTGCTCGATGACAAAGACGCACTGCGACAGGTCGGGCGGGATGTTCTTGTCGGCTATGTTCTCGAGGAAGCAGTGCCGGTTGCCGAAGCCCTCCGCTGCGAGGCACACTCGCTCCCCGGTGGCTGTGCATGACAGACACACCATGTCTTCCTGTTGGGGAAAACATCTTTTAGAAATGGTACAGACAGCCACAAAGATATCTGAACCTCTCCGTAATACACCATGTATCACGAATCGCTTTAGTAGGGGTTCAGATATCTCTGTGGGCCCTCTGTAAAGTGTTCAAGGAGAAGAAATCGGAAGAGCACACAGATAATTCTATGTTTCTTTGAACTTATTGTGATTCTTGAGAAGGCGCAGACGTACTAGAGTTCGAATTGTACAAATACCTATAGTTAATAATACAATAAAAAGTATGAATAAAAAAGTAATAAATAATAAAAAAAGAAGAAAGTATCAATAAAAATCATGTATTTTGATTTCAAAATCAAAATCTTTTTTCATTTAGGTAGATGCTGTATGCACATTCTTTTAAATATTCTTTTTTTACGCCTAGTACGAAGTTCCTACCACTCGGAAACTTTTAAATGTCATATCATTTTGAAGTAATTATCCAAATATATTTTAACTTAACTTTGATATTAATTACCACTTAAATAAGGTTAGATACCTACATCAGTTAGGAAGGAAAATATAATTTTAAAGGCTATAATAGCACACCTGAGAATTATAATCTTGAAAATATACCATATTAATAACTGGTGTTCCAAAGAAACGCCGCATTGTCCACTGAAGTTCAATGTTCTAGTAGACATAGTTGTCTAAAGCTTCTGATACAAAACCTCAGGTACTTGACACTTACTAGCCTTGAATGTGCGGTGCGTGCGTGTCCGTACGAAAAGCGTAACTACTACGCGCCGCGCCCGTTACTGCGGCTAGTAAAACTACTACATCATTGTCAGTTTAAGTCTAAAGTATGTGTTTCATAAATAAACTGAAGCATGTTAGCAGATATAACTTAAAATTAGTTTAGTCCATCCTGTGTTTGTCGCAATTAAAACAAAACTACTTTGCTCTTCGTGACTATACACACAGGGATAACTTTTAGAACTACCTAGGTACGACCACGAAATCTTTGTCTGTGAGAACATTCTCTGAAGATCCTATTCAACTTTGACAGAGATCTGTGAGCATGTTAGCCTAACTAAATAAACTAAATGTATGTATAAACTTAATGCTAACTCTCGACTCAAGCGCCGCTGGTTATTTCTAGTCGCCTGCCCATCGCTGGCCAGCTCTGATGTTCTAAAGCGGGCTATCCCGCTTCCACATACACGTGAGGGCCGTCTGGTGCTCCCTTCGGGGGGATTGAAGAGAGAAAGCTAGATAATTGACGACAAGAAGAGACGAATCAAATATCCCCATTTATGTTGTGCAGTCCCTGTGTGATTCTAGATAAGTAATTAATATTCCAATTTATTGTTTTCCAAAGATATATTATTGTTTTACATTATTATTTTTTCTAACAGATTAATTATTTGCTTTAATTATTTTTATCTATGGTAAATCTACTTTAATAATTTAATGAATTATTTGACATTATTTTAAGGTATTGTTTTTGTGGTATATTTACATACCCTACATACCTATTCTTGTTCAAACCGTTAACTGTATTGACTTTGTTTCAATATTTTTGTGTTTATATTTTAATTTAATTTAAAATTGTGTTATAATAATGGATATAACTTCAGGAGCAACCCTTGTGTGCCCCCACTGTCCGCCTGACTCCGTGCGCCGTTTTACTAAGCGTGGTTTAGCCATACACTTTACCCGCAAGCACAAGCCAAGGCCGGGGCCCCCGCCGAGGACGGATCCGGGTGAACCTGGACACACCGTTGGCACTGTCGCCGAGTTGACCGCGGCGCCGCCCTCATCCCCACTTCTGGAAAGCTTAGGTAGTTACAGGACTTCAGTCCGAGTCCTAAAGCACATTCCAAAGGGAGCTAGGAATCTCGCCGCCGGGAAGGCCTGATGGACTGACGTTGATTCCTTGGGGGCGTGGGCGTTGTTTGGTGTGGGATGCGACGTGCGTAAGTACATTCGCACCCTCCCATTTGGCCTGTACCACCCGCGCAGCGGGTTCAGCTGCCGAGCGGGCTGCCATTAAAAAACATACCAAGTACTCGCCTCTCAAGGATACATATACGTTCATTCCTTTCGCGGTTGAGGCGAGCGGCGTATGGTGCGCTGAGGCTAGGAAGTTTGTGGGGGAACTGGGTCGGCGCCTGATTAACAATACCGGAGACCCCCGCGCCGGATCGTACCTGGTGCAACGCATCTCGCTGGCCATTCAGCGAGGCAATGCTGCCAGCGTTATGGGCACATTTGCATCAGGGGCGCTCCGGGGCGGGCTTTTTGACTAAGGCTCAGGCTTTTATAATGCCTGAGTTGTAGAACGTAAGACTGTGCTGTATTATTTAATTTGTGGTATATAGGAATATTATGTAATATTATTTAATAAATCCGATATATATCGGCCCTTGTAATATCAAATGTAGTAAAAGCCATTTTAGCAAAAATGACGTTTTGACACCGTCGTACTCAGTTTCGCGAGATCTGTCGATCTGTGTATTTAAAATTTCGATATTCGCAAAAAAATGTAATTACGACCTAGAAAATTATGCAGACTCTCTTTGAAAATCGTGTTGTAATTGACAGTAATCGACAATGCAATAGTCAGTTAAATGCTGTAATTACAAATTTTTTGCCCGTTCAACTTATTACGACATTTCAAAAACGCCCATTTGATAGGGTATTTTGTCGTAAAATACAGAATTCACTATCGAGTGCCCTATACAGCAGTGTAAATTGAAGTAAATTTATCATGGAATTTTGTCGTAAAAGACATAATCCACTACCGAATGGTCTTTTCAACACTTTAAATAAATTCATTTAATGTAAACTTATCAGGTCCTTTTGTCGTAAAATACACAGTTTCACAATGTGTGGCTTTTACAGCACTTAGAATTAATGTTTTGGTTGGGAGCTGCTCCAAAATATCGACCCTTGTAATATCAAATGTAGTAAAAGCCAAAACACGACTTTACAGGAGAAGCAAAAAACAAAAATGGTCATCATATTAATGTCCATAACTTTTTTGATTTTAAAGTTATTTTAATAAATTTAATAAAATAAACATGGAACTAAGAGTTCTATAACATGAATAACATGGAAATTGCGTACCATGCGTAGTTTAAGATTTAGCATTGCATTTACTACAAAAAAACATTTTCAAAATGGTTTTTATGACCCTAATTTGAACCTAAAAAACTTATAGCTGTAGTTAAACATTGTAGTGCAAACCATTGGCATTAGTTTCGTTGAATATTTTATGTATTAAAAGACTGGTTTTTAATGTATCAAATGGAATTTATATTGATAAATTTACGTGAATAGTCACAAAAACAAAAAGATAGGAAGCAAAATTGTTTATCAAATGAAACAATACAATTGAAAACAACAAAAAGACAACTAATGCATAGGTTTACAATTTAACAGAACAATTTCTAAAATTTTCACATTTTTTTAGTATTAAAATTGTTCATTAAATTAAGTAATAGAATTTAAAACATCAAAGAAAATATCTTATCTTAAAAATGTCCTGTAAATTATAGATTTAAATTTAACAGAAACATTAACAAAAATTGTGACACAAAATATTTTTTACAAGAAGCAACTTTTTTTTTCAAATTACAAATATACAGTTATATTATTATAACTACAGGAAACTACAACAAGTAACAAAAACAATTATTACTTTAGTTATTGATAAACAATTAAACAACACAACAAACATTTACCGTAAAAAAAATAACAAAATGAAATTCCGTATTTTTCCTGTAAGTCACCCTAGATCATCAATAAATGTAGTCAAAAGTCATACATCCTACATTACGAATTTCAGCAAAAAATAGATACTTTAAATCAGGTAACATAAACGTAACAAAGAAAACATAGCAAATCGAAAAATAATGTAAAGAAATAGTGATCTTAAATTCTATTCTTAAATTAGCCTCTTGATATTCCTACATTCTCCTCATGTAGATCAGATGAAAACATACGGTGTATCATTTTGTTATGTCGTATTAGACTTCGTAAAAAAAATCGGTGCAACCTATTGCAATTAATTATAAAAATCGTTGAGTTCTTGTAACAAATAATATTTGTTACTGTTGTTAAAAAACGGCCTCTCTCTGAACTTAAATATAAAGACTTAAAAAAACTGTGTTTAGATGGAACCATCCCTAAAAGATTTCATAGGAAATACTTAGAAATGCCCTTCCAGGGCAATTACATTGATAACCTAATTGCAACTGATGAAGAAGATCTAGACAGTGAGGAAAATAATAATGTATAATCAAAAATCTTAATCTCAAGAAACACATTCAATTTACAAAAAAGTGGGCTCAGTAAACTACAAAAAGTAGTAGATATCATTATAACTTTAGTTTATTCACAGACAACACAACCAAATATCAAATATTAACCGTAACAAAATAACAAAATGCTACACCGTATTTTTTCATCTGATCTACATGAGGAGGATGTAGGAATATCAAGAGGCTAATTTAAGAATAGAATTTAAGATCACTATTTCTTTAGGTACATTATTTTTCAATTTGCTATGTTTTCTTTGTTACGTTTATATTACCTGATTAAAAGTATCTATTTTTTGCTGAAATTCGTAATGAAGGACGTATGACTTTTGACTACATTTACTGATGATCTAGGGTGACTTACAGGAAAAATACGGAATTTCATTTTGTTATTTTTTTTTACGGTTAATGTTTGATGTTGTGTTGTTTAATTGTTTATCAATAACTAAAGTAATAATTGGTTTTGTTACTTGTTGTAGTTTACTGTAGTTATAATATTACAACTGTATATTTGTAATTTTTAAAAGAAAGTTGCTTCTTGTAAAAATATTTTGTGTCACAAGTTTTGTTAATGTTTCTGTGAAATTTAAATCTATAATTTACAGGACATTTTTAAGATAAGATATTTTCTTTGATGTTTTAAATTCTATTACTTAATTTAATGAACAATTTTAATACTAAAAAAATGTGAAAATTTTAGAAATTGTTCTGTTAAATTGTAAACCTATGCATTAGTTGTCTTTTTGTTGTTTTCAATTGTATTGTTTCATTTGATAAACAATTTTGCTTCCTATCTTTTTGTTTTTGTGACTATTCACGTAAATTTATCAATATAAATTCCATTTGATACATTAAAAACCAGTCTTTTAATACATAAAATATTCAACGAAACTAATGCCAATGGTTTGCACTACAATGTTTAACTACAGCTATAAGTTTTTTAGGTTCAAATTAGGGTCATAAAAACCATTTTGAAAATGTTTTTTTGTAGTAAATGCAATGCTAAATCTTAAACTACGCATGGTACGCAATTTCCATGTTATTCATGTTATAGAACTCTTAGTTCCATGTTTCTTTTATTAAATTTATTAAAATAACTTTAAAATCAAAAAAGTTATGGACATTAATATGATGACCATTTTTGTTTTTTGCTTCTCCTGTAAAGTCGTGTTTTGGCTTTTACTACATTTGATATTACAAGGGTCGATATATCAATGGTAAGTTATTTGGGTACATCAGATTCATAGAAAGAAGAAAACTAAACATTGAGTGTCCAAGTTCCGCGTGGTAGGAACTTTGTACTAGGTAGAAAAAAAAGACAATTTAAAAGTATGTGCGAAACATTTTGATTTTGAAACCAGAAGCCTTTTTAAACAGCACTCGCATTTCTTGAAAAAAACATTGGAAGATTATGTAGCACTTTTATAAAAGTCATTTCTCTAATCGAGCAGAAAATTCTTGAATAAATTATCGTTCTTTGGAGTGCTCTCCACGAAAACTCTTTTATCCTTCGGCAATTCTCCTAATGACTGTCTTTTAATGTTAGGGCTGCTACAAATCTATGAAGTGAAACACAGTTAAACGACAGGGACATATCCCTGGCGTTAGGTTAACTTACAATATATGTATACTGAAGTTAACTTATAATATCATATAAAATAATGTGTATGACATTTTACTTAAATTAAAAAAAATATATATATATTTTTTATTTTGACTAATATTATGAATGAAAAAGTGAGTTTGTTTGTTTGTCCGTTTAGCCGCCGCCGCGCCGAAGGACCAACGAATGGACGGGGCTTTTGGCACAGAGATAGTAAACGGGGTGAGAGCGACATAGGCTCCATTTTCTCTCACCCTCGGTCACTCTCAAGGACAGTCATAAACAACGATACCAATGCCGGCCGACCCACAAACAAAATCTGCTATAAAATATTTTACGGCGCGCCAAAAAGTTTGTGTTCTAGTTTGATTCGAATGCTTTAAAAAATTAAGTAAAATATACAGAAAAAAAGAAAATTGGCTTTGACGACTCACACTAAAACTATTGATATTCACATGAAAGGTTATCCCAACCATACAAATCGTCCAAATTATTTACCTACACTTACTTCCTTTCTAACACAGGAGCGAGGCGATGACTGTTTTTATGGACGGTCACCAGATCTTAACCACAAGAGGCGGATAGGGTTGCCTTCAGACAACGGCAGGTAGTGTCAGACTGTCTGCCATACTCATACCAATACAGGTGTCTGTTTAAAATATTCACAGTGTAAAAACAACAGCGCAGCCCTACCGAAGAATGGTTCTCACTTCCAATTACCGCTCCTATTCACCACCGCTCCGTTCGTTGGTTTTCATTAATATCTCGCCCTTTTATGACACTGTTTAAACGACAGGTAGTATTCCCATTAATTATTCCATTTGGAACGTAAATAAATTTATTCAGTAAAAATAATACGACTGCTTTAACGGTGAAGGAAAACACCGTGGGGAAACCAGCACATCTGATTACAAGATGTGTTCGAAGGTCGCGTTGCACACGTCCGTAGGTGTAGTAGAATACGATATTTTATACAATAGATCAGGGTTCATAATTATCTCATTTTACCTGAAGTTACCTCCTTATGCTTATGAATTATGAAATGTTAACAAAGTATCATTGAGTTTTGCGCTTGAGGCAAAACTGAGATTTGTCTTCTTACTCGTTATGCATTGAAAATCCATAGCGTGGTGCACAGACATGCACCCCGCTGAGCGGAGCGACGATATAAAACTTTATTGGCGTGGTGCATTGCAATTAAACTGACATAAGTTTAGCTGTATTGGTTACCGACTATCAGCCAGTTCGATCGTCTAAGCAGAACTGAGCATAAACCTGACATGTAGTTTTTTATTTACAATTAATTGGTAAGTAACTGATGATTTTATTGTACCTAAAGTTGGTAGCGGGTCTCCATCAGCTTCCCCAGCGCAATCGGGTTCTAGTTTATCCATGTCGGAACCCATCAATGTTGGGACACTGATGTTTGGTGGCAATGCTTAGATAAGATAGTGCTAGCTAGCCAGGCGAGCTCAGAAAATGTCATCAACCAAATCGAGCCCTTCAAAGTTGGACACTGTTGGGAATCGAACCCCTGATCTCCTGATGTGAAGCGAGTGGATTAGTCATTACGTCACGAAGACGGTCGTAAAGAGTATCATGAACAGAATTGGGTCCCACATTTATTTTGATAGAATGATATCCTCACAACCTCCACCAATGCGGACTTGGCCCCCGTGTGTGGAGTATGACCTAACCTTCCCGAGGTATGGGATGAGACCTGTGCCCCTGCAGTGGGGACGATATGTGTTGTTAACGATATCCTGGAATAACATCTTGGACAAGTATACTGCAACTACATCCCGTAAAAGTCAAAGCATTCACTAAATTGCCCTCCTACAAAAATTTAAAAAAGAACATATTTGTTTTGTTTTCTATCTCATCTTAATTAATCACAGAATGAGTCCTATAATGACGCTGAATAACTATGACGTCAAGTGCAGGATTTCAAACATTTTTAGAACAAAATGTAATTTTTGACAGATCATAAAAGGTAACTCATATGACTAGTAGTCATCTACCCTATTGTACTATTTCCCGTTGCATCCTGGGAAAGAGGCAAATGGCTCGCCAATCCGATATGTTTCATGCGATGCCAAAAGCCGGCGCGACGCGAAACAGCTCGTCGTGTCGTCATATAAATAGCTCGCCATTTTAGCTGCGCCTATCCCATCCTAACTGCAGGCGGAAAGGTTGGGGACTTGGCCGCGGGCCCGAGGAGCCAGCTTGGACCCATTACTATGTAGATAATAGGTCGTAGAGTGTGATGCACTGTATAAAACGGAATGTTGGGAATTTTTGAGTGTTGAGACTGAAGACGATTACGGTGATCATACCGTTGCGATGATGAATTAGCGAAAATAGGTTTATATTACCCAGAGAGTAATAGAGGCGTCTACTTATAATATTACGCAACTAAACACAAGACACCAGTAGTTACGGTTTTAAAATTATTTTTTTCAAGTTAATTCAGCTGATCGATCAATTTGGTATAAGATTTTTTTTCACAATCGACTAATTGCGGAAAGTGTTTAGTTTTAAGAGGAAAAGCCCTAATTTATAATATAATATACTATAATAGATTGAGATGAAAGTATGATTGTCTGAGTGAATCTCATAAGTAAAACTAAAAATCCCTACAGCAAGGCTTTAAATAGTTTCAGCTAATTAAGATAAGAAATAAAAAAGAAAACAGTTTATTACGCCAACTGGCAACAAAATTAAAAAAAGATACAGAAAACGAAAGTAAACACCTAATGAGTGTCCGTTTATTATCATTACCTCGATAGATTTTAGAAAGCGACGTTGACTTTCAAACAATAATCCCCAGATTTACATAGGACACATTTATATGCAGTTGGGTTTTTATTTTCGTTTAATTGATTACTTCAGTACCACTTATGCGATACTAAAATGATGTTATTGTTATTAACAGCCCAAAATTTATGGGAACCACGTTAGATATAAGCCAATGCACGCCATTTGCATCGATTTCGCACTGCCCCACCATAAGCATCCGGTTGTCGCCGGCGACCTTGCGCCAATCATCACTATCCGGGAAACGTTTAAGCTCTGATTTGCCTGTACATGACCTACATCCGTGATTATCGGTTGCCAACAACATCTGAGAAAGATGCTTTTCTTCCTACAGCAGTAATATACTCTGGTTGTCGAAGTATAATTAGGGTTTGTCAAGTCTCGAGGTTTTGAGAGTCCCGGGACTCGAGACGTCTCGTGCTAAATTTCCGACGTTACCCGTTCCGACGTCAGTTACGACGCACCGTTTTTGAGGTATTACCGAAAAACCCAAAATTTGGACCTTTGTGTATTTCTCCTCACTCCGGCTCACCCCTTTGAGGCGGGGACTTTTATTATAGTATGTTCACTTCCTAAGCACACTGAACACGTTTCTGAAGAAATCGCTTAGGTCCTTGCTCACGCACCCTACAACTCCTTTATTGACTGGACTGTCTCGCATATTTCAATTCATGTCTCGATGTCTCGAATGTCTCGAGCTAAAAGTCTCGAGACCGAGACAAGCCAAAGTCCCGGGAAGTCCCGGGACGGGATTTCCCGGGACACAAACTCTAAGTATAATATAATTTCTTACGAAATTCACATGTACTAGGTGAGCATCGGAGTAGTTGCCATTTAGAATAATAGTGAAAAACTTTGAAATCTTTACATATATGAGCGTAGAATTAAGTAGTATCAATAAAAAGAGATTAAGAAAGAGCCGTGGAAGAGCTTGTAAAAATTATTTCATTGTCTCCAATGTGTCCTATGCAGAGACTGTGGAAAGGACAGTTCACACAAGAAGGCTTCTAAGTTATACATATAAAAGTTCTAACCGCGACACTTAAGGCCATTACGATGACAAAAACCTTATTCGACAAGACATCAATCTTCTAATCTTACTCTTATTTTATGAAGTTTCATCTTGACCTTTCACTTTTTTCTACATTATTCCAACTTATCTAGTGTGGTTAGGTTTATACTTTTAATGGTTTCAAGATCATCAATCAATGATATCCTTAACACATAACAGTGTTCATAAAATCATTATGTTTTTTTTTTTTACAATTTGGGAAATCAAACAGCTATTAAATAACAGTATAAGTTAAATAGTATGGTTAATTACTACAGCCTTTACAGATTTCCACGGGTAGTTATACAATTGATAGGTCGTAAACATAGCTTTTAGGCATGAGTCCGATATATCAAAACGTAACTAAAAACGGATATGAGATTCATATCATAACATATCGATATGGCAGTTTTTAATATCGGATATTAGTAAAACTATACAACTATACATCGGCTAAGTAACGCGCGAAACACAAACTCCCGCAACCCAAGCATATGATATCGAACGGTTTGACATATTCGCTTTCTCTCTTTCTAACAAAAAGACATTTCATTAGTGCGAAAGAAATGCAGCGAATATTGAACAAGAACGGATATCAGCAGATGTAGGCGAATTGAACATTACGGTTATTGCAATACGGTTTAGATTGGACTTGATAACGCGTGAGTTTGTGTTTCCGTTCGTTTTCTAAACAAATAGATAAGTTACGTTTGAAAAGCGATTAATATCGTGCTACCCATATCGATATCTGAAAACGGTTTTCGATATCGATATGATAACTTCATATCGGTTACAAAACCGTTTTCCAAAAAAACTGATAACGCCCATGTCTAAAGCTTTGAACAACAAAACATAATGAAGATAAGCTATTTATAACGTACGCTACATTTTTTATATTTCGTTCGATATCGAACCGTACGGTTTCCCTCAGAATGGGACTCTTCAAGAAGGGTTTTGTAAAGGTCTTCTGAAGGTTCGGCAAAGCATTGATAGAACCCCTGGTTTTGCAAATACCCGTAGACTGTGGTAACCACCTCCCATCAGGTGGGTCGTAAGCCTTTTGCCTTCCGGTATACTAATAATACAGGTACAGTAAAATAAATGAATCGGTAACACAAATATTAAAAAGTTCATATCAAGGTACTATGTATTATAGAAAAACAAAAGTTATAAAAATCACTAACTTTCCACTAACTCTTTTACTCCTATGAAATGTGACAGAGATAGAGACAAAAACAATGTTCAACTTACCGTACGCAAGAATGAGACATCATCCTGCTCGCTCGCTCCTCCTTCCGCTTCCGCCATCTTGGATTTTCTTCAGCTACCCACAGTTTTAGAAACTTATCACTGAGCTACACCATTCCCACTGCAATGCATATCTGTAAACGAATTAAAAAAAACTATTAAATTTCATAAAAAAATCTAATCAAAAAAATATACTTCTAATGTTTCAATAATTTACAATTTAGAAATTTATTAACCACACTCGTATTCAAAGTCGAGCCTACACATAATACATAATAATAAAATCTTCAAGAGATGTAAAAGGAATTCCAAATCGATCAAGATGATCTAACTAACTCGACCACGAGATATCAAACTGTGACAGACAGTTGGGAACCTTTTCAAGAATATGTCTACTTCATTGTAGATACTAAAATTTATTACCGACACAATAAAGAACGTCGATCATATGTCGTGTGTGTAGCCATTTCGAAGAATACCTACACATAGAAATCAAGCCAGTTTATTGCTGACCGAGCACATAAAACCCAGCAGATACTAGTTCTTAATAATGGACAAAAAAAATGGTCGACCCATTTTTATAGCAATCTATTAAACAGGTAAAAAAATAGTTTTAGCACCCGTGAACTGAAGAATTTTCATATCATACTAAACAACATTTGCTCTACGTCTTTTCTCAAATCGGATATAATTTCATGAGTAAAAGCCACAATAAAATTTTGGGCACAGTTCCAAAACTCATTTGCTTTAATAGTAAGTACGTAGGAACCAAAAAGATTTCATCTCAGTTTAGTAGCAGTAGCTCGTATGGTGTGTAATTTGCGAGATCCTTCCGCAGCCTCTATCTTGCGAGCAAATGGCCAGCCGTAAGTTATATAGGTAGGTTCAATTATACGCCCTCCCTACATGTTAATTAGAAACTCTGTTTTCATCTTACATGGCTGTCGGTAAAATTTATAGTTTGTCTACCTAGTGATTATCCCGTATAAATTGTTCGGTCCTTGGAACTTATCCTGAAAGATGGAAAGGAAACCTTAAATTGGAAACTTTTGTCTAGAAACTGTCTTAACTATTCCCAGGAAACACGGCGTTCCGGCGCTATGAGTTACGTAGGTTAAGATAAGAACTTTAAATGTTACAATTAAAATAAAGGAGACTAATAAAAAACGAAGTTAAAAATATAAGAATGCATAAACACTCTTTGTTCTTTAACTTCTTTCCACTTCTTTATACCTTCATTCTCTAGGTACTATAATTTTTAAACGAAAAAAAATATGCATGCAAGTTTTGCATGCTTTTACGCTTCAAGTCAAACTAGCCAAACAAAAACTTTTAGTCAATATAAGCACTATATTTTCCTTAAAACTTTATGTAGACCATACACTTTTGAACTTTGTGCCGAGATCGAAATTATTATACAAGCTGAAGTCGACCGCCAACGCTTTAAGATCAAACGTCTGCTCTTAATTAAACAGAAGCCTCACTGATAAGAACTGTGCTACTTCGGCAAATGTCTCACTGGACCGTCGATGCTTGACATTGAAACTTGAAGGATAACATTTTGAATGAAATGGGATTGAAGCTGTGTATCGATAAATCATAAAGAATTTTTAGTCTGAGGATAAATCAAATAATGTTTGTGCACGCGTCAATGTGTGTGTGTGTTGCGTGGCTTCTTCTAAGCAAGAGGCACCGCAAAAAGATGAGATCTCCTTCAGAGAGAGGTCATCATAAGGCCATACTGTACGATAGTACTTACAATATATCTTTGCCACAGAATAGCAATTTCCATACATTATCTCGACAACGATCTCAGAAGATAGGAATTAAGTATGTATCCTCCTTGGTTTCGATGTCGAATACCATCGATCATAGAGCGCACTCGTACTACCCTCACTTTAAATTACACCTTATTTTACTTGAAATAAGATTCAATTTTCTTATTACTTATGCCTAAAGCTTGGTTAAGCTACAGATAGAATAAGGTCTCCGAATGGATGAAAAAAGCTTTTAGTACTATGTATTACGTAGCGAGATTTAATAAACATCGCTTTTCATGTACAGACTTCTCGTAGCTCGTGCACATAATTTAATAAGTTTATTTAGAAGAGTATACACAAATATAAGTATATTACACAAAAAGAAAGATATATAGATCCCTTCCAAAATTCACTGTGTATTTTCAAAAAACATGTATACAAAAAATTTGATTAAGTACAAGAATTACTTTAATACCTAAGTACTTAAATAATTACCTTGTTAAAAATTATAAATTTATTTGTTATTGTTCGTTAACCTCTCTTAAGTTATAAACTGAACTTAAGTGCTCTAAAAATGTTATATTTATATTTTAAGTTACGAACCTCCAGGTCTATTTGCATAAAAAATATCCTTGTTAGATTTAACAATTATGACTGTTTGTGTTCTGTTCAATAAATAAATAAATTAAAAAAAAAATCTAGTAATTCAAGTGCCTTTCAAAAATTGAAATCGCTTAACAAAACTGGACTTCTCGTTCAAATCGATTACCGATTACCTAACTTCAATGTGCAGGTTGTTACCGGATATTCAAGACCGAGTTCGGCTTTAGAAGTCATATCCGAGCACATTTGCGTAATATGGTGGATATGTCGCAGGGATATGATATTAGGAATTTGATCAAATCACTGATTTTATCATATCCCTGCGACGGATACATCTGAGAGGATATCGTCATGATTATAAGAAGTCAGAATTTCTTGATACTAGCACAGTTGACTGCATCAACAAAAAAAAAAATACAAAATACATTAATTTGTGGAAAAAGGTTACATATTGTTACAAATACATATAATTTACCTTAGTACCCCAGCAATTAAGAAATATTCTTCACTAAATACCTCTTGTATTGAAACAGTAGAAAAACTTACTGCCTGGGAATGTCATCACATGTGTAATTTGTTATTAATAAAAAAATCTTAATGAGTATTGAAACGACTATAGGCAGTTATGACGCCATATTATTGCATTATATTTCCTTTTCTGTTTTCTGTTTACAATACCTTTATTTATATGGTGCTGCTTTTCTAGAGAAATAAATAAATTATCTATCTATAGGTACTTCGCAATTTCAAAAATTTTTACGATACAACAAATTGTCGTTTTTTACATTTGATAAAAAGTTACTCATATGACTAGCAGTCAGCATCCCTTTCAGCTAAGTCATAGAAAGTTTTAC
Source organism: Coleophora deauratella (assembly GCA_958295455.1). Lineage (NCBI taxonomy): Eukaryota > Metazoa > Arthropoda > Insecta > Lepidoptera > Coleophoridae > Coleophora > Coleophora deauratella. The sequence continues at coordinate 403,392 of OY282412.1, forward strand.
GAATAATAGCTACTTTGTTACATCCCGGAACATCCCGTAGAAATTCAAAGCAAGACGTGCTGCTTCGAAGATTCCCACCGGCACCGAGGCAACTTGTAACATATAGAGGTGACTGTTTAGTCGTTGGAAAGCGGCGAATGATATACACAACGCTACTCATGAATCTGAAAAGCTTTTCCTATGGGACCTATACAGTCGGAAAAGTTGACTACCCGTACTTATTGACAATAAAACTGAACTATCTTTTTTTTATCAACAATTTGTATCCCCTGGACATCATGTCACCTGATAGTAAGTGATGATGATGCCGAAGATGGAACACTTATCAAGATTCCCCAATGCAAGGGACCTGGGTTTGAAAACAGATCACCAATATCGATTTGGAAATTATCCTTTCTTTCTTTATTCTTATTTTTATATATTTTATTTACAGACATGACATTGTATAATTCATTTATTGATCTAGCATTAAGATGTAATAGAATATAAGACTTTAAAAAAAAGTGTATTGGAGGGAGTTTGTTTAGGGCCCGCCGTTTCTTCTCACTCCGCAAACACTTCCCGAAACGGCGGGTATACGAGTTCCGAGTGGTAGGAACCTCGTATTAGGTAGATAAAAGAAGTACGTTCGAAAAGTGTACACTGCTACCTACTTCGAATAAAAATATTTTCATTTTCAACAAAGTGTGGAAAGCTTTTCTCTGACTGTAAGAGTTCCTCGGGGAAACTTGTTCAGTTTCATGATTAGCATTTGTCATTTTATTTGGCATTTCATAGCGAAAAATCACCCTGTACAATAAAAGCAATTCTTCATTGAAAATTGTGGAGGCTTTAGAAAATGTTTCACACCTGGAAATTCGTTCGCACGTAAGGGATACTACCTTTATTCGTTGCAAGACACGTGAAATGGTATTTACTGGTACAAGGAACGAGAAGAATATTATTTCCCGTAACAGAAAGGATTGTTTTGCCAACAGAAATATAAGATAAATATGTATATTTAGACTAGACAGGAATATATCAATGGCCACATACCTAGATACCTAATTTCAAAACTTATGCCCCTGTTAGTGGAGTTACAGGAGGATTTAATCGAAATAATTTCTTTTCGTCGATACTTACATATAAGAGAAAATAAGGCCACTTTGTTTTTGTCGCAATCCAGTGGAATTTGGCCTAGTTTTGTCACGAATGACACAATAAGGACAAAGGGGAAACAGGAGGTTATGTTTATCTATAGAATGCCATAACATTACGTATAACAACGAACACAATTTTCCACTAACGTCTTTCTGCTATAAGTTGTCTACAAAATATCACTACATTACAGTTACTATAGGATTTATACTATACAGAAAGTTAAAAAGGTGTATCAATACCATAAGATATACTGAATGAAACTGAACAACTTTATTCTGCGACTTTCATGAAATGAAAAAAATAAAATTGACTTTACATAAAACTAATCAAGCTGAATGGATTATTTAGACTTCGTCTGCGTGGTCTTCAAAATTGGGTCCAGAGAGAAAGAAAATGTTAAGGCGGCGACATCTAGTGACAAAGTCAAAGCAGTTTTTAGCGATTTCTTCGAGAACCCTCGAGTTTCCAGGATACAAAGCACAGATTTTATAATACTAACGTACAGATACCTCATGTCATACAACGAAATGTGACTGCCGTAACTCGGGCTATTCTTCGGGCTATTTTTTTCAGTCATTGAGAACTACCGCTACTAGCGACATCTAGGGCGCGGGCTATAAATGAAGATATTCTGGTTGCTTACCAGTACCTTCATTTGCTTTTGTTGTTTTTTTTTTTGCACATAACCTACTAGTATTATATTATCTGTGGTATTACTAAATAAAAATGCATAATTTGAAATATGAAAAACAAAACGTAAACCACCTATTACGTTTTTCAATCGTATTGTATCAGCGCCATCTATCAATTAATGCTATAAACTGGTACTCAACTAGTACGTGTCATTCCTCAACTCTGACAAGTTAGAACGAAAGTAGTTTTGATATGCATCGCCGACATCAGATAAATTGTAGTAATTGATAATAAACTGCATTATCGGCCTTTGTCATACTTTTTGGTTATTACAATAATCAAAACACTTATTTTTAGCAACTTAATGGGGTTTTTCTTCGTTTTGCATGAACTTCGATTACAAATCGATACTTGTCGTGCCATCTATTGACATTTTAATGAACTAAGGTTTTCGTTGTATGCAATGAGACCCCGTGTACAAAGTATCCTATGTGTTAGCCGAGTGCTTTATCTGTCTACTTACCTTTCATCCAAATCCGTTCAGTAGTTTTAGCGTGAGAGTTGAACAAACAAAGAAACATCCATACTTTCACATTTATAATATTTGTAAGATAAGTTATGAAAGAAGAAGTAAGATAAGATGTTTGTATTGTTGCAATAAAGTATATTGAACTGAATCGAATTAATGTCACTATCCACTACAAACTCGATCGAGACAGTGTTAAGTGCACTGCAAATGTCAATAATGCAAGGAAATGTCAAAGATTGTCACTGTGAGTGTTCCACCGGGATAACGCGAAATTATATAAAATGCAAACAAGTTGTCAAAGCGGCTTCTAATTGAACACTGCATTGCATAAAAATAAAATTGACTAACACGGCAGCCTGCCGTAAGTCAATGCACTTAAAATTAGGTTGAGAACAAAGTTCAATGTGTGTGCGGTCTAAGTTGCACTTTTTAAAGAAATAATAAAATCATGTACGTAAAACTTATTCGCTTGGTTAGCATCCGGCATTCAAATATTCGAAATAATACAAATAGAAAATAGCGTTAGGCGAGGAAAGACGTCCGCCGACCTATTTTCGGCGTAGTTAAAAATACTGCTACGTATTCGGCACGATTGTTGATAGACAATCCTGTGAGTTGCGCGACTGTATTTAAGTTTATTTTTGAATGACATCACTATTTTGGCTTTAATTCTCTTTAGAATTTGCAATAAAAAGTTTTGGTATCTGTTTTATATTCAGGCAGTCGTTAACTTGGTTACAAAGTCCTTACGAGGGGGTTATGTTCGCCGTTCCTTTATTTATTTACTCGACTGCGCGCAAAAGGAAAATTGATGATTTGTTCAGTCGCTGCGGCAAAAACAGGATTATAGTTCGCGTCACGTAAAAAGAGCGCTGTCTGGCGTTCCGAGGATGCACTCTGACAGCAACTGTTTAGTTCCCTCTCTTTCACACTTACGCGATTTATATTATGCTATCCTGTTGTCAGAGTAAACTGATGTGACCTCGGAACGCCCGCCAGCGCTCTTTTTACGTGACGCGAGCTATAAAACATACTCATTTTTAGGGTTTCGCACCCAAAAGGAAGACCAAGAAAGAACTAAGCCTACACCGCCGTCTATGTGATTGTCTCACTGTTCTATATCATCAAGTGTCGAGGTGTTAAGATATTGGTAAAAAAATCTTAAAAATAAAAGGGAACTGACACTTCCACACGAAAAGAAGAATAATGATATATAACAAATGAAAGATTTGACTACACCGTATAGTTGAATAACACGAAAACAACTAAACCAATTTTATCCAATCGAAGAACCATTGCACAGAAAATTTTGTATTTAACTGAGTTCGATATATCTATGAGCTTACACATACACACACTCACACTCATATTATTAGGTGTATTATATCTATATATGTATGTATTTAAACGTATATGTGTATGTATATCAGTCTCTGGTTCCCATAACACAGGGAATCCTACTTTGGGGCCAGATGACCGTGTGTGATTTGTCCCGGATATTTATTTATTTATATAGAGCTTCAAAGTTCAAACTCATAACATTCCTCTTCTGCGACTTTCTTGGGTCTATTTGATTAAACACCTATGTACGTATATTCTGGTGGGATACTCGTATCTGTGATAGACGCGTTAGGCTTATGATAAGTAAATAAAATCAATTCGTACTCTTCAATGCGCAACGAGAAAAAAATACATTAAAAAATTAAAGATAAAATAAGCATAGCTAAAAATTTACGAACTGTCATTAAATCCCGAACCATCTTTTCCCGTTCAGATAGTAGGGTAAAAATCCATGCATAGCTAATGCGGCCCGCCCGACAAGACTCGTTTCATGAATTACACCACACATGCTACTTACAAGCGGGCATAGACGTTCACTTAAGGACAAGACCTTTGATGGATCTGTTTATTATACTCTACTTAAACGATAAATGGGGAAGAAAACTGACAGAACTCGCCGATAGAGGCGCTGATATCGCTTGACTCATACTAACTGTCAAAACGTATAGAAAAACTTGTTTACGTGAACCAAACATAAGATTTTAAAAAAATGCCGCGTTGTGTGGCGATTGGTTGCAATAATAATGGAAATCATTAATTTCCTAAAGATTCTCGGATGAAAAAGACGTGGGAAAATTTACGTTTTCAATTATGTACTTTTCAATTTCGCCTTTAATTGAGGAACAGTCTAAGTCGCATACATTTTCCATTTAACAATTTTACAGAAAAAATAACTAATTTATAACACCTCGACAATAAAAATCGGGAACTAATTGAAAGTTGTTATGAGTCAAGCGTCCGTAGCGCCATCTGCAAATAGCTTTGCGTTTTCTTCCCCATTACTTCAGGTTTTGTATTATCAACTTTACGGTAATACCCGTGCAGTGTGACAATAACCGACTGTTTTTGACAGTTGATAAAAATGGCATTGCCATTTCTCATATATTTTATAACTTAAAACGATTTTAAACCATATGCAAATGCCATAGATCACCATTTCATTTGGCCCGCGGCCGCCGAACTCTACGGGCTGTGGTCGCTGTGTCTTTCTTTGCTAAGTAAAAGGTAAGGTCTTTGTATGCTTGCTAATTAAACCAAAAAGTGTCGTACATGAGCCGCCTATCACCGAGCGGACTGATATGGGTGCGGTTGTTAGTGCCTTAGTTTATCTATTTAGAATACATAACATAAATATAAAGAACTACTTAGTTATTAATTCCGCCCGCGACTTCGTCTGCGCAGACTTCAGAATTCGGTCCAGAGAGAAATAAAATGTTAAGGCAGCGCCATCTAGCGGAGAAGTAATATTTTCAGTTTTTAGCCATTCCTCCGGGAACCCTCGAGTTTTCCGGGATAAAAAGTACCCTATGTGTTAGCCGAGTGCCTCATCTATCTACCTACCAAACATCCAAATAGTTTCGGCGCGAAAGTGGAAAAAACAAACAAAATGGATTTTCTTTCTTCTTCTTTCTAAATAAACAAACAAACATCCATACTTTCGCATTGACAACGTTATGTGCGATAAGACAATACCCGACTGCAAATTCAGAATTTATCTAAAGTCACTGAACAGAGTTTCAGAAAACTTAGAATAACCTCGACGAAACCTGCTTCAGACTGATGAAACCACATTTCAAATCGGTTCCCCCGTTTAAGAACTACGATGCCACAGTCACACAGGCATCAAACCTATTCCAGTCAGGGAGAGGCAAAACATAAAAGAATACTCAAAGAACAACGCAAAAAGGCCTTTCTGATTAGTTATCTGATAACTATAATAGTTACACTATTTCACCCTTACAATAGCAAAGCAGCATCACTTGATTCATCAGTCCAACTTTTGGGAACCATCCCGAAAGCTCATTACATTTATGAATGGACTATCATTTTTAACTACCCCAACGAAAAAAGGAGTTGTGTTCGTTAGTTTGAAGCCTACTTGTGTTTGGAATGTGTGTGTGTGTGTGTGCGTGTCTTTGCCCATGGCATCGTAGCAAATGGTTTGGAGTAACTGAATGTTTTATTTTATTTTCAGCAGTTTCTTTTGTTGTTTTTCATCTTTTTAATCTGTTCAAACGCTCCGAACAGAAAAACAATTTGTAAATAATTATCTTTTAACTGCTAGTACCAAGCGAGGCATTCAAGTCAAGTAAGCTTTTTAAAGTAATGCAAATAGGTAATATTAAAAAAACTGATCTTTTAAAATTCACGAGTACAATGAAAATATAGTAATTTTATAACCCCGCCTTATGGTTGTGGGTTGTTAATGGTCACGTAACAAAGAGGCTACACCGCGGCTACACACACACACCTTGCATAAATGATGCATTAAATACAACAAGTATAGAGCCTATGTATTGTACAATTAATAGAGCAGACTATTGCATATCCCTTAATTAGGATTTTTAGGAGTGTAATTTGTGTTCATTTAGTTAATACAATAGAATGACGCCTATATTGGGTTGGTCGCGAGGTACTTAATGTATCACAGATATAGGGCGTGTTGTTGGCTGTACAGTGTGATTTTGTTCGATAAAAACGAGGGTGATAGTTTATAGGGTTCTTCTAAAAAACTTTAAAAAAAAAACAGTGGCTTCTATTTATTAAGCTAAAGAACTTTTCCCGAGGAATCTATTTTCAATTTGTGAAAACACTGGCGTATCAGTTGATCAATTACTATGAGAGGTAAAACTGTTTTTGCGATGGATGGGCAGGTAAATCTGCAATGCTGCCTGTAACTTCATGACTCAAGAGTAAGAAAGTAAAAAGAAAATTAAAAATTTAATTTGGGTGCAACTTTTGAAAGCGCATATACCTTAATAAATACAATAAAAAATAACACATACAATACATTTTCAATATATTTTCTTGTATGTGCAATAAAAATATTTTTGTTAAATCTTTATAACATTTATTATGTCTGTTTAACGTTTGCCGTAGCATAGCGTAGCCGAGGTCGAAGTTGAAGAAAGCTGTGCATATAGCAAAGTTGGATCAACGTATGATTTTCCTATCTCTAGCTGAAACTTGATGGATGGATTTTAAGCGCGAATGGTGTTAGTTTCTTCTTGACACAGGATACATTTTAGGCAGTCGCTTTTTTATCACATATTGATAAGGTTCTTATGGTTCTATTGTGAGAGGCGGCGGTAAGCGAGCCGCTTTACGCTCGCGATATTGGAAATATTTTTCAGATACATCAGAAGCCGAGATAATGTACAATATGTCCCAGCGGAACAGTTCAATAGTTTTAGAGTGAACGAGTATTTAACAGACAGATAGGCTGATGACGTACACGTTTTAAGATCGATAAATGTTACTGTACCATCCGGACTTGGCGTCCCTAGTTGGCGTAGTGGATGACAATTAAGCTCCAGAAATAGGCCAGATATGGGTTGTTAACGAATATGAGATTTGAAGTTGAACTCTCTAACATCAGTGGTTAAGTAGCATTCACCTACCTAGCTACCTATCATACAAACGGCTGAAAATCTCGACTTGGCTTATGAAAGCCATAGTATTATGCTGAGACGGCGCGGCGCTTTTTTGGCAGTAAATGTTTTGTTACACTGATTATTATTTGTTTTTGTTTCTGTATTATCTTTACTATCAAATAACAGCATTTTCTTTCTTCATTTAACATTTGTGGTCATGTAAGTAAACAAGCATATTGTTTCGTTAGCCAGGTCAAAATTCACCAGTACAAGTACATGCGGCAGTATGCACTTGTGCGCTGCCCTCATTCTTTACGGCCTTATTTCTTAGTAACGCCGCAAAGTATACTGAAACTCCATATAGGTACTTTGCGGCTTCCTCTCTTATGACGGCAGTACAGCTCGAGTTTGCATAAATTATCTCCACCGGTTGCCGTGTACCGCCAACTTAATTTATGAGTTCTCGTGAGAATTGCACTGGTTTGGTTTTAAGTTTAGGGGTCTTGAAGTTCTAGAAATGACAGTCTTTGAAGGTTAAGGAACGACAAGGTTGATTTTAAAATAATTTGTATATCTGGTAAACGAATTGGGATTATCTAAATCGTACCCTGTTATTTTGTATAAAAACAGAAATCTATTCATAGCTCGTAGAAATATTTTCTTGTATTTCAAACAAATGCGTTACCTTATTGACCTTTAACAAAAACTCAATTTTCTCATAAAAAATATGGTTTTTAACTTCGGCATACGTTTATAAAGGTTTTTCCAGTGTCATGAGTAAATCTATGTATCCCTAAACTAGGCTCCGGGTTAACAAAATATAATAAACATTAACAATCGGCCGTAGTTATGCCATAACGATCCAACTGATTTAAAGTAAGTAACGAATAATGTACTTTATGTCACTGACATAAACTTACCGTCACTTACTTTAAATCAGTTGGATCGTTATGTCATACCTATAGCCAATAGGTAAGTGATCGTAAATTCATGACGATGCCGTAGGGATCACCAAAAAAAATCCCATCGCAATGAGCAATATTTTGTCTCTAATGACGCACAAAATAAAATACACAATTTTTATTCGCCAGTATGCCGGCGCAATTTCATTTCCTAAGGGACCTTTAACAAGCTGTTTTAACAAGTTCGCTTAAATAAAAGGTAAAATTTTTAGCATATTTTGTTTTACATTGGAGGCGGAGAGCAAACAAAAAACAGTGGTTAAATAAGTATGTACAGACAGCCACAAAGATATGTGAACCTCTCCGTAATACACCATGTATCACGAATAGCTTTAGTAGGGGTTCAGATATCTCTGTGGGCCAGTGTACATACATTTTTGAGACATGTTTGGTTGTTTCAAATGCAATAAAACACAAATAGAAAATTTTACACAGTCTGAATAATTTTTTTCGTAAGTATTTTTCTGTGCTTCCTGGATTGTACCAAATATGAGTTTTTCAAAAAAAAGTAATATGGTCGCATGGCACCGACTACGAGTATTTATTATTATTATTATTTATTTTTGTTATTACATAGTTTGTTACGAAACTCAAAATCTATAATAATATCCTTTTCGCCCGTTGTCTGTACTAATTTTATGACTTGAAACCACTAAGTTGGGTAAGTACCTTATCTTATACTATGAAATTACTGCTTTTGATTTATTAGTTTCTGTAAAATTATTTTCTTGTTTTGTGTGTCGTGGCTGCGAAACAAATTGTATCTATCTATCTAAAAATCTAAATATTTAAAAAGCAGTGAATTAATGAATAACTTAGATAAAAAAGTGAACTGATTATTCTTACATTGACCTTACAGCTTTCAGTGCAGCATGAACCGTAATTACGCATGCAACCAAACAAAACTGAAAACTCACCATTTTTTTTATTGTAAAATTTAAATTAAACTGCAATCCATCTCCTTTCTACACAAATCTCCAAACGCACTCACACTGAACATTTTTTTTATTACTTTTTAATTTATTCTTTTCATAGATAAACTTAGCAAGGAGATTTCATTTGAAGCTGGACTAAGGCCGTGTATACACGGGCGTCGCGGCAGGAATGCCGCAGCGTACTAAAGGACAACTAAAGCTGCAAGCGATAAATCGTCATTGTGTACGCTGCTTACGTCGTATATTATATGTAATACATAACACATGGTTACGTGTATACGGCAGCTTATGATAATTTAATTCAGACTTTTATTTGTTGGCAGCAGAGTAGGTGAATTTTTTTTAAGAATAAGTATTTTGGAACGAAATGCGAAGGGAAATATTTTCAGTATTGTCTGTTCGAGGGCTGAATACAAGGTCTTTCACAGCAGCTCCAAGCTTTGGTAGGATTAACATTTGAGTTGCAAATCTCTGTAGGTCATGAATTCAGAGTAAAACTTTTCAAGTAGATAAGTCCGTCTTACTCAAAGAATCCTACATTCGTTCTACGTATGGCGGTACCGTTGCCCAACTGTGCATGTAATTAAATAAAATCTAAGCAAGTAAGCTTTTCTGATAAATAAATAAATCGTTTATTTAGTCCACAAACTAATAATGAATACAAAAGGAAAATACTATTAATAAAGTACTCTTACAAGTTAACTACAAGTTAAGTTAACTCTGATAACTAAATGCAAGAACTATTTAGAGCAGTATGTTTATGTTATTTATTTTTGATGCAATCTACTGTCCCCAGGGTTCGGAAACCGGTTTTTTGAAAATACCGGTTTCGGTCATTGACCCCTATATCGAAATAATTTCGGTTAAGGTTTCGTTCAGGTTTCGGTTACCGGTATATTTAACCGGTTTAACCAAAACCGATATTTTTTCGTTCGAACGGAATTAACCGGTTAATTTGAAGAATATGCGACTTTGTAGGCATGTTTGCCACGTGCAATCAATTGAAAGCGTGCGAGAAAGTGAGCAGAAAACTCGGGCAGTGGCACCCGCGCGACGCGCCTGTACTTGACTAAGTTTGGTTTTAACCGGTTAATTTAGTTCTTATTTCGGTTAGAAAACCGCTTCCTGATTAACCGATATTTTATTCAAATTTACCGGTTAAGCTGGAAACCGGTTTTAACCTGAACGGAATCGTTAACCGAAATTCGAACGAAATTAACCGGTATTTGTTAACCGGTTCCGAACCTTGACTGTCCCATTGCAATAAACATCTGCGAATATTCATCATTATCAGGTCAGAATAAAAACATCCACTCTTGAACACATTTCCCGATACTTCCAATCAATCTCTTGACGGCTTTTTCACCTGTTTGTTACGAATGAAGGAATACATTATAAAAAACATCCGGCAATAGTTTAACTGCGGCTTCTACTTATCAAAGTGAACAACTTTTCCTAAGAAACTTATACTCAAAAAGTAAAATTTTGCTTTTTGACCATGAGTTCCTTGGGGCAAGTTGTACAGTCTGGTGAGTAGAAGCCGCGTTTAAAATATTGCCGGATTTTTTGTCATCCTATATAACAGACATAATTGATTTGTTGGAACTAAAACAAAGCCGACGTGTCACAGACGAGTTCAGTTAAAAAAGCCATCGCTAGACGTCTGAGAGCTAGGTCACTGCGCTAATAACAGAATCCCATGCACTATTTGTTGTGCAGGCAAGCAAGGCAGATTAATCACAACATTGTTTCTTGACCTACTGCTACTAGCAATTAATATGACGCTAATTCGATTGCGTTTGGGCATTCGTTCAAATTCAACACTTGCTGTTTCACTAGCTAGTTGGAGCACGCGACTTTGAATCGGTTCTCCTATCGTAAGTTCTTAATACAATTGTTCAAAAATCTTCAAAACTTTTCGGTTAAGGTATACTACTTTTCCATCTGCAATTCTGTGAGCGCTTGGAATTATCTTACGTGACAATAATGCCGAAAAAATATAGCAGCCCTTGCAATAATCACCAAGGTAATAGGGAACCGGCTATCTTATCTCTAGTACCTAAGCCAGAACACATCAATACACATTGATGTCTGGCAGCAAAATATCGACAAGATGGTCGCGAAGTGGGCTTGGCCGGTTAAAAAACTGCTCTATCACCAATTGAATCCTAAAAGTTGTAGCCACTACGCAACGGAGGCGGTTATTCTTAATAGGTGCACATATAGTTCATTCCAATCAAAAATAGCAAAAGGTAAACAAACGTAGTATGCAGATGACACTGACATGTGTCAGTTCCATAGTAAGTTTGTTTACGTTTTGCTTTTTTTTGATTGGAATGAACTATAGGTGCACTATGACTATGACTTGTAGGGTCATTCTCATTATATAAGTAAGCATATCCTGATTTCTAATACAAATTTGCTCAAAATTATTTAAATGTGCCACCACTTTGGCCACAGTTTGCCATCGATCACAACACCAGACACACATGGTCGGATGTCGGTCACCGGCCATCAATCATGATATGTTTGTATACAAAAACATATATCACTAACGATTAACACGAAGTGGATAGGGTTACGATCTGATAAACCCTTAAATACCAACACCTTTCCAAGAAAATTAATGTCTGACCATTGGTCAGTGACCAATTCTCTAAAAAAAAACTCCCCTCAAGCATAAAATCGAAAATTGAAACGACATGGAAACGAAGCATAATTAATCTGATGATAATATATTTTCCTTAAAATAAAACAAACAAACAGCTTTACATGTGCAATATATTAGTCTAGAGGTTAGTCATCCCGAGAATTCTAGATTCTAGACGCTATAGAAAAGACCGGTGCCGGTGTCCCGGCGATCTGCCAAACGCAGATACAATCGACCGCCGCTGACAAATGGCAATTCTTATAATTAAACAGTTGCAGGGACGCAACGAATGAAACTGAATCTTGATACAACGACCTTTGAGCTACAGACGAGGCATCTGTATGGTATTGAGGTTCTCGAACCGGTCTGCAGTTTGTGTGAACTAAACATCAGTTTGCATGGTACTCGTTTTCCAGACAGTTAGGAACAGTAGAGTTCAAAAGTGCATGTCCAATTTTGAGCCAAATCGAAAAACAAAGCTGAATACTAGTAAAGACCTCTGTTCATCATCAGCCAAAAGACATCCCAAGGATTTCCACGACGAGCGGCCATCTTTATATGATCTGCAAATTGCCCTTTGCAGTAGCTGTCCCGTATATATTGGAAACACTAATAAAGTCTGAAAGACCAAAACGTAGCCATCCCAAATGGTGCAACAAACGATTATCGCAGTTAGACTTGGAATACACTTCTGAAGCAGTCTATGTGTAATAAGGACTATGTGGAATAAAATTTCGAAATAAATAACAACCTAAAATCGCAGTTGCGCAACTACTATAGCGTTCGATAAACTTTTCATCATTGCTACACGATTTCAAACTTTTCACAAAACACGATATAAGTAAAAGTTTGCTTTCTAGATAGGAACTTATTAAAATATAATGCAAAAATGTACTTACCACATGCGCTAGAGAATCCACTGGTTGTCCTAGCGTAGTATGCACTTATCACACATTTTCACACACGGTAACACAAAAAAAGTTCCAATTGCGTACGCGAATAAAAACTCGTTCAATTATTTTCTTTTTTTTCTCAACCGGTGGCCTTTCCAGTCGGTTTCGGGGTTGGGATTCGGGAAAAATCGTCTACATTTAAAATTAAAAAGAAATAAAATTCGAATTTGGAATACGCGGTACGTCCGGGCAGCGCACCGGACGATTTGGGTTTAGAACAGCTCTCTTTGCGCAGGCGCGGCGCCACAGTTCTCTATTTATACCTTCGCCGGGAGAGTGCCGGCCAGTTTATTTGTAACTATACTCGTAAGCACTGAAAAGTATTATTTCAATGTCTAAACGGGAGGTAAATTATTTCAGATTATGGAACGAAAGAAATTTTCGCAAATGCGTTTACTTCTTTAGGACATGTTTTGGTAAATTGATAAGTAAGAAAGGGAAGAAACGTAGGCTTTAAAAAGCTTCTAGGCAAAGATCTCAATATAGGATGAAGGCAAGCCCTTAAAATCTACGCTTAAAAAGATTCCTATAAAAACTAAATGTTTATTGTAGCAACCTGAAATCTCTCAAGTCTTTGTATTGTGATTGGTATCAATAAATAGCGGCGATTACTTAGTTAAAAACAACGCCGATTGAACATCGATTTTAAGCTTTTTTAAATCAAAATAAAACATGATTCAATATCAATGAATGAGACATGTATGAGTGCTATTAAGTCGCTTGCCAAAATTGTTCTTTATAAAAACTATATCGTCCCCAGACCTAGGGCACGAGTCTTTTTCCATACCTAGGGAAGGGTAGGCCATGCTCTACACCAGGGGCCAAGTCCGGATTGGTGAAGGTTGTGGGGCTAGTGGCCAATCACAGTGACTAAGTGACTAAAAATAGTGACTAATAAATGTTACTCATACGTCTCTACAATAATGGTAATTAAAACCCCCCAACAGACTTCTATAAAAATCCAGCTATAGCTAAAAGGCCACTGGCCTCTTGCTACCCGGTAGCCAGAGCTCAGCTTACACTGGTCGCTTCGCAATTTGACTTGGATTTTATTTGGAGCGAGCTCAGCTGGCACGAATAGTCTGGTGTTTACCGCGTGGCATTTTGGATAGTCTAAAATTTCTCTAAAGCTGATTGCCCATTATATTTTAACAAGACTTTTGAGATGGGAAAAAGGCTAATACATTAGCGATTAGATCTTTTTAAGCAATATTTGACTGGGTGGTACCACTGCTCGCTCCATACCTGCCGCCAAGCAGTGTTCTGTGTTCCGGCGGGTGGCGCGAGATAGCCAGCGTTATTACCGGCATACAATGCTTTTCACATTAGGGACCATCCACATATTAGACATAGACAATCTTTATTACGTTACACGAATTTCATGATTTTTTGACTCCCCCCCCCCCCCATCCTTGTCACAGATGGTCACATTTGTGGGACCACCCCCTCCCTGGTGTGACGTCACATATCTTGCAATTTTTCGCCCAGAATTTAATAAATGAAAACAGAAATTCCAAAATTATATATTTTTATTATTTATTGTGTGACGTCACAACCTCCCCCTTAACGCGTGACGTAATTTATGGATGGTCCCTTAGCTCTCAAAGACCCATAAGCCAACAGAGTGCAAATAACCACTCAGATATTTCATAAAACTACAGTATTCACTTTCCTTCAGGTGGGACAGTTTCAGGTTTTAGAATAATAACTTCACTAATTAAAAAAAAATGTGTATCTTATAGCAGTCTGTGTATCAAGAGGAATCTTATACACCTCTTACTTCAAAATCTAACAAGCTGGTTTGGCTGCAGCCTCTCACTTGGGCACTCGTGTAAAACTGGGAACCGCCCACTCTATGGAGAATGTCTACTGCCGCCTGTAGACATTTAGAATACTAGGGGCATTTTAGTGCGTGCCAATCCTCCGAGAATCTTTTCGACTTCTTACTAGAGACTATCCTTTTGCTAAAAATTCTTTGGACACTTGATTTTGGAAGATAGGGAGGTCTAACAAGTAAGTACTACGCGTTTTTTATACTTTTTCAATAAAATCAAAACATAAAATATAAATAAATAATAAAAATAAAATATATATTTATAACATTTACAGTTTATTAGATAACAATAATAATAGTAGGACAAAACGTATAAATAAAGCTTCTTTTCACTAAAGAAAAATATTATGTGAACTTTATTAAATAATTTAGTATCAATATTTTTATACCAATACTACACAACACAATTACAGGGAACCTTATGTTTTATATTATAATTTAATAACAATAATTATGTTATACATATGTATATCAATGTACAGATAGTTACACTAATCAAATAAATAAATCTGTAGAAATTCTAGCTACTTGTCCACTATATATTACACGACGACTACGGCTGTATGGAAACAAAAACAGCAATCAACCGACTACCAGTACTAATCATTTGTCCAGCCACAAGTCAACGAACGTGCATACTATGTGCTTCCCTTTCTAACATGTAGGAGCAAGCGGGACATCCGAGAGACGACTGTATGTTTACAACCCATATCATCCCCATTGCAGAGGCACGCAGAAGGGTGAGGTAGCCTTTAGAGGGAAAGGGAGTGACCATACTGTATTGGCAAAGCGCTTGGGTCAAAGAGTATTTATTAGACTAAATCAAGGTAACATAACCATATTCACAACCTGCTGCCTTTAAAACGTTCTGACGGTATAACTAGAAGAGTTCCAAGTTGCACATGTATATAACATGTATATAAGGTCAGATAAAATGAGTTGAATCTATACTCATGGACAAAATAATCGACTCAAAGTTTCATGCATGACTTTTGGAAAATTAACTCAATCTAGCAAAATAAAACTAAACCAAAAGTTCAAAAACTGTGTGTTTACTGTTTATGATTTTAGTTTGATGGTTTTCTAGTTCTTTGCTTTTAGTGTTTAGCAGTTTTGTAGACTGAGTTATTTTTTCAAAAGTCGAGCAACAAATCTTGAGTCGATTTTTTAGTCCACCAGTGTATTTAAAGCTGATCTGATTGTACCAATTAGGAATTGTACGAACTGTCCAGAAAGGGGTACTTTTACTCACGAAACGTTTAGTTTTTTCCTCCAGGAACCCATAGTCAATACCCGTTTTTTTTCTAACCAGTCCATCAGCTGATCTACCAACTTATAATACTATGTGATGTATATGTCGCAGTGATATTGTCGAACCCGTGATATTATAATATTTTTCGCAAATTGACTATCGGATCCTTGGGTTTAGTAATTTCAGCGGTCTTTTACCATTCTGGCAGTTTATGGCACTGACATTACGCGACAGCGGTGATCCCAGGAAGCCGCTAACTGTACCCTGCGATAGCGCGGGCAAGGGACAGTCGATATAAAGCTGGCTATAGTACTTTGTATTTTTAAGGTTGATTGCTGTTTTTATTATTTTTTGCTGCAAAAATAAATGAGTATGCTATCTTCATACAACCTCGCTCTCTTTCTCTCTCTCTCTCTTATCGTGTGGCACATTTAGCCGTTCCATCCACAAGGTATAGACGGCGGTCGCCTACATACAATGATACGTGACTTGTATGTGTGCGCGCCACAATAGGCACGCCCCGTACACATGCACACTAGTCGGGGCCCGATCTGTTATCACCTTTATCATCTCTATAGTAACCAGTAATCTCTATAGTTATCGTAGTGTGCGTGCGAACGGAGCGTGCCTACTGGTGGACACACTCAAGCAAACCTTGTATGAAAATAACATACTATTTTACAGAATAAGTAAGACCAAAGGATATGATAATTTGGGAAACGGTACCATACACATGATTGTCGTTAACAATCGCATTCTCTATTTTCCCAAATAAGGAAAAGATGACGCAAAGGTGAAATATCGAATTATTTTTTGACGTAGTTCTTTTGACACCATAATACCACAACGGTATTCAATTGCAAGAACACAAATTTCATTAATTTTAATAAATTTCTGAACGACACCTACCTTTTCCTGTAGTCATTTTAATTCTCACCTGAAGCTATGCAATCTTTTTCGCTTGCATCTATTTCTAATTGTCCAGTATCAAGAATAGCTTCCGCACTCGGTATCACTACAACATCGTTCACTTTATTGGCACAAACTAAATCACACTCTCCGTCCTTGTTATTCTCACACGACTCGCACAAGTTTAAATCTTCTATCTCGCTCTTTCGCTCCATATGTTTCGCTATATCTATTGCGCTGATATCGTCAGTGATATCAAAGCCATCTTTTGCTGTATCCACGTTGCAAAAGTCTTTTATCTCTGTACATATCTGCTGTAAGCAAGTGGAGCATTCATCTTCGTTGTTGCTAGATATCTTCACTAGCTTGTCACTCTCTATTTTGACCACTTCGTCATCGCCGAGAGTGAATACGACTTTTTCGTCTCTCTGCTCCAAGGATAGCCGCGATATTTCTGAATCGGAGCTGTGTTTCTGCAGGGTGGGCAGGTTACCCATCTCGGCGAGTTTCGTGTCGTATATGTTGGGTTCGCTTCCCATTATAGAGGTGGTTGACACGTCCAGTACCGAGATTTCCTGTCAACAAAAAGTGAAGCTGAAATCGAAATCTAATTGTTTAAAATCTTAAACCATAATAAATTATAAATATACAGGTTGTTAAAAAAAGTGCGTTTGAAATTTTAAGGGGTTACTCAGAATCAAGTATAGAATCCAGGAAAAATATTGAAAAAATTCGCTCTTCAATTTTTTTTTGCAGTTTTTCATACAAATTCTCGATTCACTATTTAGATTTAGTATGAGAATCTGAAAAAAATTATTGAAGAGCGGATTTTTTCAATATTTTTCCTGGGTTCTGTACTTGATTCTGAGTAACCCCTTAAAATTTCAAACGCACTTTTTTTAACATCCTGTATATTTTATCATGATTAAGAGACTCCATTTTTCTTTGTATGTTAGGCGATATCTGCGCCGGTTTTGAAAATGTTTTTATTTATTTTATTTTTTCCATCGATAGATAATGATTCCGAGAGTGTTCTTAAAAATTAATCGGTTCACTACTTCTTAAGCAAATTAACAAACAAAAAAACATCAAAATTATAGTTTTTATGTCGGTTGTTCTTTACATGTTAAGTGGTTTTTTTTAAGATCGCCTTTCCTTGTATGACCTTCTTTTCCATGTCTTCTGATTTTTCTTGTGTGTTAAGCAAACAAGTGTATTATATTGTGACAAAACAGTCGTCCACACACCTGATCGTCATTGTAGCTCCCGACACTTCTAGAATGTCGGTGACATTTGAAGTTCACCGCCGACGAAGGGGTCTGGCCATTCGACGAGTACTGTAAACAAAAAAAATGATGTCAAAAAGATTTTTTTTGAAGATTTTATGATTATTAGTTAATGTAACTATCCGGTCAAACTCAAACTGAAAATTATAAAAGTAAGTGTACAATGTGCGTGCCGCTAAAACTCAGAAACGATTCCCAGTACGATCAACGGAGTTATATTGTGTGGTGGCCCTGTATCCCCATCCATGAAGGTTCCCTATGTAACCTAAAGGGCGTGCTTTTGAAGATATAAGGGCAGGCAGTTTCTAGAATAGTCCAGAATATTCGAGAGCATCCACAACATTCCAGAACACCCCAAAACATTCTGAAACGTTTTAGAATGTTCGGGAATAGTCTGGAACGTTCGGGGACATCCCAGATCGAATGCTGAGCGAAGCCGGTTGCCCCAGCTTTTACTTGTTCGTCGTATCCTCAAGACTGAAGAACGTGACCATCATGGGTCGCACTGCCACCACAGCTCTTCAAGCCACTCGATCTTAAGCACTGTGATGGATGCAGATGGGTTAATGTTACAGTTACCTTGAATTTGTTGAGCTGTCCGTCCTGTCTGAGCACTAGACTCTTGACTGATCGCGTCGTGGCGCTATTGGTTTTAGGATTTGTATTTGTTCGGGAACATTCCAGATCATTGACACTCTCCGAGTGCTGAGCGAAGACCCCAGCTAGTAAGAATAGTAATACCTAATAATAGTCACCTTGAACCTGTTGAACTGTCCGTCCTGCTTGTGTACTAGACTCCTCAGTGACCGTGTCTTGGAGCTATTGGTTTTAGTTTTTGTATTTGTTCGGGAACATCTCGGATCATTGTGGAACATTCTAGAACACTCTCGAATGCTGAGCGAAGCCGGGTTACCCCAGCTAGTAATAACAACAATACATAATTACCTTGAACCGATTGAACTGTCCGTCCTGCTTGTGCACCAGACTCCGCAGCGACCGCGTCTTGGCGCCGCCACCGTCGCTGGCGCTGCCGCGAAGCCCGCCAGTGGGCAGACCGTATAGACGAGATATGTCTGGACTGCGGGATAGAGACAAGTGTTATATAAGTATTTATATTATTACCAACACAGCTCACAGAATCACTAAACTGAAGTGGCAGTGGGCGGGCCACATAGCTCGTAGAACAGATGGCTGTTGGGGCAGGAAAGTTCTCGAGTGGCGACCGCTCACCGGAAGACGCAGTGTAGGCAGGCCTCCCACTCGGTGGACCGATGACCTGGTGAAGGTTGCAGGAAGCCGCTGGATGCGGGCAGTGCGGGACCGGTCGATGTGGAAATCCTTGAGGGAGGTCTTTATCTAGCAGTGGACGTCTTTCGGCTGATGATGGGTGATATTTATTTCGGCTATGAAACGCTCTTTTGGGCGCCCCCGGTACCGCTGGAGTGATGAAGTCCAAAAAGACGTGATAACCCTTCAAAGAGTCGATTGGCGTGATGCGGTACAGGGCAGGAAAGAGTAGCGGCATTTAATGTCGGAGACCAAGATCCTTTTTAGAGTCGCGGAGCCAGCGAAGTAGGTAATTCGGTTATAAAACACGCACTCCGGTGCGAATTCTGGACCAGTGTGATATCTGCGTAAACCCGACAGGGAACACTAAAAAGCTAAGTGTTGAGGAGGAACAGCCCGTAGCGGAACAGTTTGCGTTAGAGCGAGACAACAACAGGTGGCGGCCGCACACTACGTCCGCCGCGGGCAGGTGCCGCTGCCACACCAGCTGGCTGCGGCACAGCGTGCGCTAGAGCGAGACAGCAACACCTGCGCGGGCACTCACAGGTGCGAGCGGGACAGCAGCAGGTGCAGGCCGCGCGCCGGGCCGGCGTCGGGCGCGGGCGCGGGCAGGTGCCGCTGCCACACCAGCTGGCTGAGGCACTTGTTGAGCAGGAACAGGCCGTAGCGGAAGAGGGTGACGTCACCGCCGCGCGGGTACAGCGGGATGCTGCGGACAAGATGGGAACGTAAGACAGAATAGGAATATCAGAATTTATTTTCACTCCACGACTCGGCTGGCTTCTTTTTTTCACTGTAGGTATCGACAGAATACCAGCGTTGTGGATGTGGTCTCACATACGCAGCATTATGCTGAGTCGGTGCCTTTTTAGGGCTACAGTTCAATTTCTGTATTATTATTTTTTCCCCCTTAGTTCTTATCTTAGTTTAATTATCTTATTTCTTTAGTTTAAGTTTTTATTGTTATATATTAATTTAAGATCTGTAGTCTCTAAATAAAGCTTCTATCTATCTATCTATCCATCTATTTAACTGCCTTTGAACTGGACACATTATATTCTATACTTCGGTTACGAGATTATTTATGTTACAAAAAGAAACGTTATAACTTAGAGACTAATAATATACATTGAGAATAAGATAGAAATGTTAGAAAGAGACAAATATTATACACTGAGGACAAGATATAAATGTTAGAAAGAGACAAATAGTATATTTTACCTTTCTATTATATTATTTCAACCATAGGACGTTAATTACCTTAGAATTTGTCCTATCCCTTTCATGTGGCACAATTTAACCGTACAGTCTCGTGCAACTAAAAATATACAACCAAGTAGTGCAAGTAGTACTAGATGGCACGGCTACCCTGTATACTTTTATGTGCACGGAACTGTACTATCTACGAGGTATAGAAGGCGATTGCCTGATGTTGCACTAAGCATCACCCGCGGTCACGTGTAGGGCATTAAGATTTGTCCTATAGAGAGATAACGTGGGGAAACTCACTTGGGGTCCGGCAGGTCGGGCGCGATGTCCACTATCTTGGAGGCGGATCCCAGCAGTATGAGCTTATAGCGCAGCGGCTGGTGCAAGATAGCCGCCGCCACCGTCACAGCCTGAGAAACATTGCGATATACGCGGTGTTCAAAAGGTACGTTTTAAATTTTAAGGGGTTACTCAGAATCAAGTATAGGATACAGGAAAAATATGGGAAAAATCCGATCTACAATACAATAATTTTTTTTCAGTTTCCCATACAAATTATTGATTCACTATTCAGATTTAGTCATCTGAGTTACTTTTTATCATCTGCCAAAAACTACATTTTGTTCAAAAAATGTTTGAAATACCTAGACGTGACGTCATAGTTTTAAGCATCACTGATGTAGTCATTTCGTGATTTTGATTAATCATAAATTAAAGATGAGATGGATTACAAAACAAATATGTTTTTTTTTTCATTTCAGGAGGGAAGCAATTTAGTGAACTTCAGCCCATAATATATTGTTGATGCAGTCATCTTCTTATCGTGTGGCACATTTAACCGTTCTTTCACAAGGGACAGACGGCAGTTGTCTGGTTGCATCTAGCCTAGCGTGCAGCGCAGAACCGGTCGGTGCGGAAATCCTTGGCGGAGGCCTTTGTCCAGCAGTGGACGTCTTTCGGCTGATGATGATAATGATCGATCCCAGTGTTTTTCAACCTTCTTGAATACCCAACCCCTTCCTTTCCATAACTCGGGAAGGTTAGGCCATACTCCACACACGGGGCCGAGGCCGGATTGGTGGAGGTTGTGGGGGCAGTGACCAACCCCAGTGTCAGAAGTTTTTCAAGCCGCCTGTAAGGCCTCCGACATGGCTTAACGACTGCCATCAAGCGATACCACCAACGGCTTAAAGTGCCTTGCAAAGCACGGAAACGGTCGAGATAAATGCCACTAACAGTCAAACCCATCCAGGTTATGTATGACCGTGTCTGTAGTCAGTTAACCTGCGTGATCGACGCAACCACGCAAGCCGCACTGAGCCACGACCGCTTCAAGCCACGACCTCTACACTGTAATTATTTTTTTATTATAGTGTAGGATTTACAAACACTTTCAACTTCTTTTCTTTTCAAATTCTTTTATCCGCGACCCCTTGAGATACGCTTGAAAAACACTGATAATAATAATAATAATAATAATAATCATTTTATTCGTCATCACAGGTAAGAAAATAGGTGACATGATCGTAAAGTAACACTGTGATGTGCTACAGCAGCATACGAACATTACAGTTTAGACAAAAAAAAAATCTATAATATTCTCAAGCATGACATTATTAAAGATTTATAATTCTTAATATTTCATAAATGTCAAAAGTATAATAATAAAAATCGTAAAAACTAATACTTATACATAATATAGCAATAAAAAAAAACAACAATTAAACCAATAAAATATAAAATTAAAGCTCCAATATCAATTTAAACAGAATATTAAATGCATAGTTGATAAAAAGTCAATGAAAAAATGTATATGTAAAAATAATGAAGATTAACAAAAATGTCAATTTAAATAATTTTGTAAAATGTCATTGATAATTCAATAGCATAACAACAAGTTGGGCAAGTATGTGTATATTATTTAACCTAAAGAGTCAGCATCCAGATATTCATTAACACTATAATAGCACTTTTCGACCAGAAGCTTAAACAGTGATGATTTAAATCTTTGCAAGTTTAAATACTTTAAAGACTCGGGTAGTTTATTATATATTCTAGGGGCCATTCCGAACATACTTTTATACATTAATGCTGTTTTACAAACTATGGTGCAGATTACAGGTTTTCTCTGACGAAAATTTATATCCGGTGCTAATATTTTTGTTCGAAATAAGTCTGGATTGGCTTTAACAAACATGCAGATTTCAAAAATGTATAGACAAGGGAATGTCAGCAAATTCATTGTCTTAAAAAATGGAGCACAACTTTCAGTGGAGTGTAGGCCATACATAGCTCTTATACAACGCTTCTGGGCTCTAAATATGATCTCCCGGTATGATGAATTTCCCCAAAATATAACACCGTAACGTAGAATCGAGACTACAAAACCATGGTAAGCTGTTAGAACACTTTTTTTGTTGGTTATTTTTGTTAATTTATGTAAAGCGTGGGAAAACGAGTACAGTTTTTTACAAATCTGGACTGAGTGCGATTCCCAAGACATGTTGCTGTCTATGTAGACTCCAAGAAATTTTGTAGTATTAATATTAGCAATATTTGTACTATTCAAGTTGATATTTAGTTTTGTCTTTGGTTCCCTTTGTCTAAATTCCATTAATTTGGTTTTATCAAGATTGATTTGTAATTTATTATTTTCTAACCACTCAGTTACAGCTTTAATACTGCGTTTGATTTCGTTTTCATAATCTAAGTCTTTATTATATTCAATAAACAAGGTACTGTCGTCTGCAAAAAGAATCATAGGGTGCTTAGTACATTTAGTAATATCATTTATATATAACAAGAACAGGAGGGGCCCTAATACACTGCCTTGAGGAACACCATATTTAATATTCCTACTTTGAGATGCATATGTTTTCTCTTCTTTTGTGTAGACACATATCTGTGTTAATTCAATGTGCTGGCTTCTATGTAGCAAATATGACTGTATGAGATTAAGAGCATTGCCACGGATACCATACCGATTCAGTTTGTGAAGCAGTATTTCGTGATCTACGTTGTCAAATGCTTTAGTCATATCCATGTATACAGCACAAGATGGATTTCGTTTGTCTAAGTTAAGAATAGCTCTTTCAACAAGGTCATGGATAGCCATTGTTGTGCTACTATGCTTCCGAAAACCCTTTTGTTCTTTAACTAATATTGAATATTTTTCAAGAAATGTATATATTCTATCATGGATTGATCTTTCAAAAATTTTAGAGAAAACTGACAGTAAAGCAATAGGGCGATAGTTTGCCATATCTTCCTTATTACCTTTTTTAAATATAGGTTTTACGACCGCTGGTTTTAGATGGTCTGGATAGGTGCCAGTTTCAAAGCTTAAATTTATTAAATGGCTAAGCGGCAAAGATATTAACTGGCCTACGTATTTTACAACTTTTGTGGAAATCCCATCAAAGCCCGTGCTATATGAATTTTTTTGCGACATTATTATTTTATATACTTCCTCGGATGATGTTGGAGCCATAAAGATTGATTTTATATTATTATCAATATGCACATTATTACTGGCAACGTTCGTAGTATTACTTGTTTCTCTTATTTCATCTACAAAAAAGTTATTCAAAGCATTAGCAATATCACAGGGTTTCGAGATATATTCACCCTTAACTTTTAACTTTTGTATGGGTTCTTTCGGCATTGTAGTCTTGGATTTATTTATTAATTGCCATGTAGCCTTAGATTTATTTTTGGACGTATTTATGAAATTATCATTTTGTGCTCGTTGGGTTTGTTGTATTATTTTTCTAAGTCTGGTTGTATATCCTTTCAGTTTTACTTTGTTTTCTTCAGTTTTGTTTTGCCTATAATACCACAAAAATTTCCTTTTTGTCTTACAACAGTTCCTAATTCCCTTTGAAATCCACCTATTTCTGGTTTTAACTGATTTTTTCAAGGTTTTAAAAGGAAAACATGAGTCATAAAGACACTTAAATATATCCAAAAACGCCTCGTATCCTATATTGACATCATTTGAAGTTAATATATCATTAAATGTTAAGCTCTCTATGTAACTTTTAAATTTATCTAGGTTTACTTGACTGAAGTCTCTACGTTTGATACGCCATGATTCTATGATACATGTCGTTCTCACAGGACATTTAAGAATTTGAGCTGCATGATCAGATAGCTGCATGATCTGATCTAGCCTATTGAATTTGAACAACCAACACCGCCTCCGTAGCCCAGTGCTCGCTTCACATCCGGAGGTCACGGGTTTGATTCCCGGCGGGGTCCAACTTGTGGGACTCTGTTTGGTTGGTGGTAGGGCATTTTCTGAGCCCGCCTGGCTAGCTACCACCATCTTATCTAAGTCTTGCCGCCAAACATAAATGTTAACAGCATTCATGTATTCCGGCATCAAGATAAGATAGCCAGTTCCCCATTCAGTTGGGGAATCTTGGTAAGCCCGCTTCCGTCGTCGGCATCATCATCACTTACCATTAGGTGAGATCATGCCAAGGGCTTACCAATTGGGGGCAAAAAAAAAACAAAAAACAACCAACACTAACCTGCGCAATGTATCCGGCGGCGACGGGCTCGCTGGCTGCGCAGGCGCGCGCCTCGCTGAAGGCCGGGAACGGCACCGCGCATAGCGACCACGCGCGGGACTCCGCCTGCCACGGGACCAAATTACACTCATTTACTTATAGCGACTGTAGTTTACTGGTACCGGAGGCCCAAATGTTGCGGGTGTCTATGGGCGGCGGTAATCGCTTACCATCAGGTGATCCGTCTGCTCGTTTGCCATCTCTGCAATAAAAAAGGCCCTTAAAATTGCTTAACGACTGCCGTCTAGTGGTAGCAACTGGCAGCAATGGCTTAACATTTCTTGCACCCTTTTATGATTCTTAATTAATAAAAACTAGAATTAGAATTCCTTTTGTTTTACAGTTAACAACTATTGCGATAGAATAGTCCGTTCGTCACTGCGAGAGTACGAGCGAAGTGAGCGAACGAAACTATTTTTCTAGAGGGTTAAAAGGTGGTGCAGTACGTTTGTATTATAGGTTGTACGGTCAAGATAAATACAAAGAGAACTGAGCGCACATTCTTTATATGATGACACTATTATAGTTAAAACACTTGCCTCCTGCTGTATGCAGAACACATCCCGCAGTTGCTGTAACAAGGTCGCTCGCCGCTCCTGGAGCGAGCGATGCGAGCGCGCGGCTGACTCGCGCAACGCCGAAGCGAGCGAAGTAAGCGAGCGATGTTCCTCCCAGCGCTTACAGAGAGTATGGTAAGCTTGCATTAGCTCCGTACCTGAATGACGATTAATTGTTATGATAAAATAGTTTAAATTATATGTACGTTTACTACAAAAAAGGTTGAATATTCAAGCTGATTCATCTCAACCCATATTTCAACCCTACTTAATTTCGCTTTCTGAAGTTTTTAATTTTTCACTTTGTCTCTTCTCTCTTCGACATTACTGCGCTAACCAGGCTACTACAATAAAGTTGAACTTTCGTTCATTATGACAATCGTGATGGTTAAAATAATAAATTTACTGGTTTCATATGAAAAAAATTAAAGCCCATATATAAAAATAACAAATGTATAACATAATTTTCGCAAACTTACCACTCCCACCTTAGTCGCTCGAAAGCAAAAATATGCAAGTGCCTACTGGTGGGAACGGAAGCGAGTGGGAACGGACCTCGGCTGAGGGTGTTGCTTGGACGGAGCTAAAATACATATCAAGCCTTACCAACATCCTGGTTTTCTTCGGAGAGCTTAGCATGCCTCTCTTTCAGTTTCCTTATGCTGGCTAGCTTGCTGTCTCGCTCGTCGGCGAGTATGATGCGTTTGAAGCGGAGTATTTCCATTTGTTTCGTCAGTCTCACGTGTTCCGCCCTTTGGAAGGGCGATGGTTTCGCCTGGGGGAGAGAAATGCTTTGTAAAGAAAAATCAAACAAAAAGGCTTTATAAAGACTGGTAATAAAGTAGGATCTATTCACGCACCCTCGAACATTTCTGTGCTTCGCAAGGCATGTTGAGCCACTGCATGCACTGGTGCCAGCTGCTATCAATGTGTAGACTCGTGTTTATGGTAGTCGTTAAGCCAAGTCGAAGGCTACTAGCCACTAGCTCCATAATCTCCCCCAATCCGGATTTGGCCACCCTGTATGGATTATGGCCGTACCTTTTCGAGGTATGAGAAGAGACCCTCGCCCCCGCAGTGGGGACGACATGGATTGTTAACTAAAACACCCGGTAAACCACGATTCTATTCAGATGTAAGAGATGTCAGTTTGACAGACGTGACATTAACAGGTGTCAGTTTTGGCAGCTGTCTATTCGAACAGTTTTAATGGGGAAGAAAACGCAAAGCTATTTGCAGATGGCGCTACGGACGCTTGACTCATAACAACTTTCAATTAGTTCCGCGTTTTTTATTATCGAGGTGTTATAAATTAGTTTTTTTTTTTCTGTAAAATTGTTAAATGGAAAATGTATGCGACTTGAACTGTTCTTCAATTAAAGGCGAAGTTGAAAAATACATAATTAAAAACATAACTTTTCCCACGTCTTCTTCATCCGAGAATCTTTAGGAAATTAATGATTTCCATTATTATTACAACCAATCGCTACACAACGCGGCATTTTTTTAATAATCTTATGTTTAGTTCACGTAAACAATTTTTTCTATACGTTTTGACAGTTAGTATGAGTCAAGCGATATCAGCGCCTCTATCGGCGAGCTTTGTCAGTTTTTTTTCCCATTGTAGCTACTGACCAAACCTATTGCAATGCGTTTTCAGAAACTGCTGTCTCCTTTGTTTTTCTCCTTCACGTCGTTTTCTTCTCAGTCAACTCTATGCCAAATTTCAGTGAAATCTTTTCAGTAGTTTTAGCGTGAAGTGGTAACAAAAAGATGGATAGGGATTTACAGATTTAAGTATGGATTATTACTACAATACGTCACTTGAAAGACAAAAATACTACAACATCATCATCATCAAAATACTACATACCTTAATAGATAAGAGATCATTCAATTTCAACGTCAGTCTCGGCCCGTTGGACGGCGGTCGCTCCTCCCTCACCTTCCCATTCTTCCACTCAATCGGAGTCTTCTCCACTTCTTCAGGGGAGAACAGGTTCCTTTGCGACTTACTCCTGCACTTCACCCTAACTTCTTCGTCATCTTGACCCAAATCACCCGCTACTGCAGACTTCTTGTAAATCCTCTCTTTGATCTCCTGCACAGCTTCTTGCCTCTTCTTTATGGAGTATTGCAGCAGATGTAGCTTCTGCAGCTTCGTCGCATTATAGCTCGGTCTGATTTCCGATTTAAGGAAACTTAAAGCCATATACCTGTATTTTGGACAGCCGTACGATTCGTTTCTTAAATCGTAATTCTCAGCTGTCTCACTCAAATCTATCTCGCTACTCAGTTCTTCATGAGACGTATTTTTCGACATTTTATCACAGTTTTCGTTTGTTATTACATCTAAATTATCAGGTGAGTGTTCGTAAATATAATTGGGGTCTACTACTTTCCTTTCTACACTATCATCTCTTCGCCTCGTATCTCTTTGTGTTTGTCTTATATTCAGACTGGCCGATGCTTTTAAAGTTGGAAAATTCTGCTTAAAACCTCTTTCGATTGGGCTATGACTTTTCGAATACTCCTTCTCCATCTTCGAGTATTTGCTAGGAGATATCGATCTAGATTCCTTAAGCTTATTTTGCTGAATAAATTTAGATTCTAATGTAATTTTCGATAAATTAGTTTTTCCTGATGAATCGGAAGACAACGACCCGTGTTCTATTTCATTTTCAGGCGGTATTATGTCTAATTTGAGACTTTTGTATGAGCAAAAGTAACCCCCATGCATTTGGAACACTAGCGTATTACTTTTAAAGCAATCCGATGTGAAATTCAGAGCTAGATTAGCGCCGATGTACCGCAGACCGCTGAAGTAGACGCCCCATGTTTGTATGACCAAATCGTGCCGTTTACTATCCCCAGTTTCGCACGGTTCCAGAATATGACACCATATTCGTATCACAATGTTGCTTGAGGACATCCTCTGAGTGATTTCTGGAACAATTGATATAATATGTTCGTTTAAGTTTGGTTAGGTACTGACATACTCGAATTCTAAAAGATGAGGTTATTATCTAAAGCTAGTTTTACTAGTGGAAGGACTTTATGCTTAGTGCGACTGGGTGGTAACCACTGCTCGCTCTATACCTGTCGCCAAGCAGCGCGTTGTGTTCCGACAGGTGGGGCGAGATAGCCAGCGCCATTACCGGCATAAGAGACATTCCATCTTAGCCCTCAAGGATCGGCAGGCACTGTGATGGCCAAAACTGCTAACTTTTATATCTGGGATTACATATACTCATAGGCGGCGGTGGTAGGTAGCTTCTTTCTCGTGAGCCTTCAGCCTTTTGCCACATAATACAATAAAGAATTGCTGCTAAATTGTAAAAAGAAATGGAAAGACTCGTGCCCCAGTGGGGACACTATAAAGCTTGCTAAAGTGAATTGCAGAACAATTCATTATTAAATTTTACAGAGATCGCACCCAGGCAGACAACGCGGAAGTCTTCTGTTTACAATATTACGTTCTTATTGAAAATCGAAATGGTTGTTTTTAATATTTTTGTTTTTAACTTGTTTTTCATGTATACTGTTTATATGTTTTTTCTTATTTCATGTTGTTTCCATTCATTCATTAAAAAGTCATTTTTTGTCTCCCCTATACGAAGTTTCGAATTTACCTCAATGTCAAACGAGTTTCTATTCTTATTTCAATAAAGTGTTAGGTTATTATAATATAAATATCTTGACTAAACCTACACTGCCCTCATAAGAAAGAATGCCGCAAAGTACATGGATTTTCCGTGTACTTTGCGGCTTTCTCTGTTACGAGGGCAGTACAGCAAACTAAGCCCACGAGATAAACCGCTAATACCAGTCGTATAGGGTGACCCTATCAATGACGGACTATTAATACGAGTGACACACATTCGCGTCTGTTTATCAACAGCCTGAGTCACGCGCACCACGCAGTTCAATGACGTACGGTTCAAATGTCTCAATGCAGAATAGATATGTTATGTTCTAGTCTAGGACAAGCTTCACTTATTATTACAAAGGGCAGTTGTTCTCTCAATAAATAACAAAAGTATTCTTTCTAGAAATTCTGGAGCAGATAAAATGTACTTTGTGGACCGCTGAACTGAAAATGTAATTTTTTGGCAGAAAGGTCTACCCATAGGGAGCTCCTGTATAAAGTTTTGAATGTTAAATCTTAGTAGTTTTTAGAAAAAAAAATATGAACAATTGAATATTGAGTTTTTGTATGGAGATTTAGCACTTTTTTTACTTTTCGGGCAAAGTCTACCAAGCTTAACAGAACGAGCGAAGCAAGCAGAGATCCCATTCCTGCTTTTACTCCTACTTTTGGGAGATTAAGTATAGTTTCGGTTTTTTTCTTTTCTTATCCACTCTTCCTACAAGGGGAGGATGAGGATCTAAATTAGTATAATTATGTTAAGTAAGAGATAGTTCGGAGTTGGAAGTCCTGTACAAGTAAACAAATCGGGTTCTCTTCCCTGGCCCATTACAGGACCGTTACTGCGGGATTTTACGAGTTTGCTTCATTCACTTAAGCCAAGGCAGGATTTTTTTCTGTAAGTTATGTGACCATAACATTAACAGTTAGTAAAAATATATAAATTTTCACCCTATCTGAACTCGGGATCAAGGAGTTTGAGATTTAAATCAATATTGTAATATAATGACAGAAATCACTTCTCATATTGTTAGATTTACAAGAGATTCAACTTTTAAACTTTGGATTAGTAGTTACATTATAAGAAAGATGTCTGTTGTTAAAAAATTAGGACTATTTTAATTACACATTCAGGTATTAAGGCTAAATATTTTCTCATCATCCGACAAATATTTTGTATAGCTCTCACGCTCATATGACGTAACGCTCATTATCTACTTGAAGCGTCCTGTTATTATACCAATGGGAAAGCCACAAAGGGAATTCCTATTTGTATCATAAATTCATGAAAAACAATAGTGGCATAACTGGGGCAAAGCTAAATACTTCAGAGATAGCCAATTTCATGCAGATGGAATCAGGTCAGAAGATGCTCCCATGCATATTAAAATTACCGAGTTACATTCTATCATTCTAGATTTCATGGAGGACCTGAATCTTGGACACAACGAAGAAAAACATACCTACATAGAAAAAAAATAGATTCATACTAAATTGTTTAAAAAAAATACATTTGAACAGGCACATAGTTAGGCATAATGCTGGCACTAACATTTAATGAACAGCTCTAACTTTCAACTCACACCAAAGTAACATTACTGTAACTGAAGTGGTCAGTAATCTGTAGAAGCCACTGGACTTATGGTGTACTTTTTTTTAAATACACATTCAAAATGTTTTTATTTAACTTACTGTTCTTTGGGTACAGTATACACATTCTTTTAAATCATACTGTATAATATTGAATGGTACCCTAGACAAGGGAGAGGTGTAGAGGAAGACATTTATACAGCAACGACGACATGAATAAAATCACTGGATCAACATAGAGACAAAAAGCACGGTATAGGAACACATGGAAGCCACTGGAAGAGGCCTTTGTTGAAAGACAAGCCAAAGAGAGCACCGACAAAGGAAGCAAATAGTAAATACATACTCATTAATGTCATTTTATCAAATATTGTAATCTTCAAATAAAGGCTATCATAAAATAATTAATATAATATAGTTGCACAACTAACTTGGCTTTGCAAAAATATATTAATATAACAAGAGGGCTTCTACATATACCTGAGTCAATCTCCTTCCACTTAGGGTGTGGTGAGCTAATGCGCTCTGACGTGTAGAACGGAGCGCACATGGTGGTGTGATGCAGTGTTACGTAGAAACTACACTGCGAGGTGCACCACTCGGGGGGGCGGATGTTGTAGCCTACTATCTGAAATGGTTAACAGGAGCATCACAATAATTGACATTTCAAATAATTGTTTAATTCAATAAAGTGTTTTACTGTAGGACATTTATTTATTTATTTATATTTTGCATAAAACACTAGCAGGATATTTTACATGAAACACTCATTAAAATTGAAGGTAAAATTAATTTGAAATATTATTACCTACTTCTAACTTAAGTTTTCTTGGGTAGTGAAAAGTTTATTCCTGCCCTGTTTCTACTATATGTATATATTTTATTTCATCGGCTGATGAAATTATTGAAATAGCTGGGAAAGAATGGATGAAGAAGGGAAGGGACAGGACAGAGTGGGAAAAGATGGAGGAGGCCTATACCCAAGAAGGGATTGATATCCAGAATCCAAACAATATCAAATAAAATCGTATAAAATAAATTAACATTAGGTATAAGTAAAATACTAACAACGTATCTTGATGTTAAAAAAAAAAAAAGGATGTCAAGAAAATAAAGGTTTTTTTAATTTATATTTTATTTGTTTTATTCATGACGAGCAGGTTAACACTTTGTTAATTTTTTTATGCTGTTATTCACATTTAACTACAATTTCATAAATAAAGAATAATTAAAAATATACCAATTTTTTCTCAATTCAAGAATATTTTTAATAAACAGGCAAACATTTCACAGAAACAGTCACTTGGAGACATTCTTATAAAGTAATGACCATTATTAAATTTGATATGAAGAAGTGGACTTTTTAAAATTATGTAGAAACCCGCAACCGCACCCGCAATGCCAACCATAGAAACCCACAACACTAGAGGAATTAAAATTGTGTTGCCGGCCTTGTAATTGTATCAAATCAAATCATGTTTATTCAAAGTAGGTAGCAACACTTTTCAACGGTTTTTTATTCTACCTAATACGAAGTTCTTACCACTTGGAACTCATATACCAGGAGGTGTTTGCATAGAGAGAAGAAACGTCAGGTCCAAAAGAAACTCGCCCCAACACATATATTTCAATGTATAACACAGAAACACTGAAATAAATAACAATTGCACTCAAACTAGCTGTTACCAAAAAGTTCAAAGTTCAAATCATTTATTGCATGCTATAACATAGGGTACATACAATAACAGTAGTACAGAGGTGGAAATAATATTATAGCGCCCTGTTAGGGTATAGCAATGCATTATAGTTATAAATTATTTACATATTTTAAAATTAAATTTGTTACATATTTAGTAAAATTATTAGATATTTGGCTAAACTAAGATTAATAACATTATTTTATAATATAAACAAACAATGATATACCTATTTTGATATATTTTTTTATCTAACAAGTTTTCTGTCTTTCTCTGGATCAACATAGACCAAGTACTTATTTTCTAATTTGTAAACTTGAATATCTACTTACAACTCATTCAGCTGAACTTATTATTTAGTTGCTTGTGTTTTTCAACATCCCAAATGTGAAAATTTTTGATGTACTGATTAGGTTTAATGAATTACTACCCACCAATATGTTTGACCTTATACAGTTAACTGTTGAAGTGCTGACCTCATTGATTACCTTATTTTATTGATAAAATATTAAACTCTTCTAACGTTAATTATATTACTGACATGTTAATACCTACATTATTGAAGCACGCAGTCGCGACGTGACTGCGTAGGCGTTTGTTGGTAAATCATAGGTTTTATAGCCACACACAACCTCACAAAAAATACTTGAGTATCTTAGTTGTTCCAAGATGTTTACCTGTATCAAGCTCCTTAGACGAAGCTGCTGGGTCGCCAGAGGAGTCCACTCTCTGCACCTCGGCCTCCCAATCATTGTGCAAGATACGAAAACCACAAAAAGAAAACAACAAAATCCAACTGAACAGAAGGTCAAATTTTCAAAGAGTCCGCACTAGAATTGTGAAATTCAAACGCCCGTAACTGGATTGATTACTGTGCCTAATATAAATGAGCACAAAACAGTAACGATTAATCTAATTTAAAGCAATAAAATAAATAAATAACGCATCATTGTTCAGCTGACTCCCTAAAATGTCAACTTGATTTTTTATTTACGGTTGCCATGAAAAATATTTGAAATCTTCTAATTCCATTCCATGTTAGTATCCTGTTGTTAGAGTGAACGGTTGCTGTCAGAGTGCAGGTTCTGAATGTGGCCCAGTACAAAAAAATTATACAGTATGGATAGACACTCCCTAATCCCTACCGCTCTCTGAAGGCTACCTCACCCCCTTCTGTGTAACTTCTAAGCTTGGAGGATTTAGAACTGGAGCAGCCTTTACAGGCGTTTCCTTTTTGCCAAAGGTACGAGTTAAAAATTTTCGCTTGTTTAAATACCCCACTTGGCAGTGGTATTTTCATAGTGCTACACGGAACTTTTAACTGAGATGAGTTCTAGTAAATATGGCATCTAATGCAGTATTTCATTGCAAAAAGGTGTCAAACATGTCAATTTCGGAAAAGGATAGATTCAGATAATAATAAACGTTTTTATTTAAGTGACCAGGACTCAATGTGTTAGTAAATTACTTAAACAATGTTAGTATCATAAATTAAATAATTTAAATAACATTCACAATCTTATACTGTGCTAGGGACATGGAGCCCACAGCAGTGATGCATATAGGGGCAGTCAAACCTGTCCCTTATCAGTTTTAGGATGCTGTTGGGGCTGGCCCGCACCCTGCGCACCAAGGATGAGCATTTCTTGCGCATGGTTGCGTAAAAGCAGTCTACGTGCGTGTCTGCAAACATGCCTGATGCGCTGCAGAAGCGAGATAGCCACACCAATAACCGGAACGCATTATTATATTGGATCCGAAGGGCCCCGTAGGCCTTTTGCGAATAATCTCTCATTATCTCTCCACAGGCTGCATGTAATAGTGATGTACAGTAGGCTTTAAAGAGTGTCAACTTGACTTCCACTGAGCATCGCGCAAACCTGCAGGAAATCATATTTGCCCTGACCGACAGAGCCCTCCGTTCCCATTCTATGTCAGTATCGTCCTTGAGGTTAGACGTAACCATGTGACCCAGATATTTAAAATTATCTTCCTTTTCCAGGGGGGTTCCATACAGATTTAAATCTGGCACATTAGTGAGTCGCTTACGTCTTAGTCCTCAGACTGAGGCACTCAGTAGCACCATGTCGTCATCATAACTTATATTGTTTACACAAAATCCATCTATGCTGCACCCGACATGCATGCTGCTGAGAGCCTCGATCAGCCCATTTACATATAGGTTAAAGAGGCTAGGAGAGCTTAGAGCCCCCCGCCTGGCCCCGCACTCCAGTTTGTAAGGTTCAGACAATGTATCCGCCCATCTAATGCAGTTGATCTGATTTCCATACCAATATTTGAAAATTTGTATCAGCTCAATAGGCTATTTAATTGCGTCTAGCTTCTTCCACAAAATTTTATAGGAAACCAGATCAAATGCTTTAGACAAGCGAACACTGGAAACCAGATCAAATGCTCAAGAAAACAAGCGAACACTGGCGTTTTCCGATTAAGGTAGTACCTATTTGACAGTGTGCTTAAGACACAATGTTGCACTTTCTGTAGATAATGCAGGATGAAACCCAAATTGATTATCGTGCAGTTTTAGGTACTTATTTATCTGTGTCGTAAGCACACCGTCAAACACCTTCGCTATAATAGTCGCCAAGGATATTGATCTATAATTACTTTTTGCTGACATATCGCCAGTTTTATTTTTAATTACTGATACTACTATAGTATTCATCATATCTATAGGCAGATATTGCAAACACTCTGGTAATATGCGGACCAGCGTATTGAAGATGCTCGATGCTGAGACCATCATGACCTGGAGACTTGCCTCTAGATCTTGACTTGATAGCCTTATTCACGTCTTTGGCAGTGATTCTGTCATGACATGGATGGTCTCAGCATCGTTCACCTCCCATGTGTGAGACCCTAAGGGTGATCTAACCAGGAAATGGTCCTTAAAAAGATTCGCAATTTCTTTCAGATCATTCACCCCATATACGCTCACCGGGAGACCAGGCCTAGTCTTCATCTTATTGGTGGTCTTCCAGAACGCACGGAAATCTTTTGCGGAATGCTGAGATGCGATTATGTCCATTTTAATTTGGTGTTGATGATCTTGACACCATTTTAATCGAGATTTAAATACTTTACGGCTTCTACACATCTCATCATACACCTTTCCTTTGTTTAGCTGACCACAGTCTTTCTAAAACTGAAATCTCTCTCTGGCCACTCTGTAAGCGTCTGTGACATTTTTATTCCATCCTACTAAGCGTCTTTTGACCTTGGGTTCCCTGTTTCCTCTACTGACGGTCGCGGCTTCCCCGAGAACAGTCACTAAATTGCCGTAAATTTTATCTAAGACTTCCTTATGACTGATTTCATTACAGTATCCATCAGCACAAGTTGTGAATTCAGGTGGAGTTTACAAGTAGCAATTTTTGGTGCCATTCAGAACTATAATGTGCAATCTGTTCATAAGACCTATCCCTCCATACTATTTTGTTATCAGTTACAGGTATTTGACCTTTTAATTTTGGTGTTAATATATTTTACTGTATATGGGCGGCAGTAATCACTTACCATCAGGTGATACGTCTACTCGTTTGCCGCCTATCACATAAAAAAAGTAAAAGTTATGCAATAAATCTATCCAACTCTTCTAAATTTGAAAATTTCTAGAACTCAAATCATATAGACTGATTAGACATTGTTTTTATTTTATTTTTTATATTTTAATAAATCACATTTTATTTTAAAAAGTAGATATTGATACTGTTTATTTTCCTGTATCAAATTTCAGTGCCTGCGTCAAAATGCTGTCTACTGTCACAACTCGCAGAATGAAAGCAGAAAAGCAAGCGGAGGAACTGAAGCAAGCCCAGCTTCTAGCGGACCGCCTGCTGGCCGAGCGGAACGAGAACGAGGTCGAGCTCAGGCTGATGCGCGCGAAGCAGACCTCCCTCACCACCAGCCTGACACAGCTGAGAAGCCTGTATGATGAGGCGCAAAATGATCTGGACCAGCAGCAACGAAAGATTGACTCGTTCAGTAAATTCCACGCTCAACATGAGGCGGCCCTCGACAGAATAAAACTCCTGGACCAGCAGCTAAGGGAGGCCCACGCACAGCTCGCTGCCCACAGGGCCGAACAGGAACTCCAGCTGCTGCATGGAGTAACACTGCGAGAGGAGATGCAGGCAAGCAGCCACGAAATACCTTATAGTACTCACATTCAACTGAGTAGTGGCCGTAAGATCAGAAAATACTTTAAATTGAAAAAAATTATTGAAAAGTCTAGGAAGCAAATCTCAATCCTAAAAAAATCTAAAACTACAATAGATTTGAAAAGACAAAATATTCACCTACAAAACCAGACCCTAGAACTGCAAAGTCAGCTAGAGGAAATCTGCGAGAAGCAAAAAACCACTGCAGCTGAACTGGAGCAACTACAGGTGGCGACATCAGAGCTGATTCAACTCAGTACAGCTAATCGATTTTTAACCTGTCAACTCTTAGAGGACTCTGAAGATACAGATTTACTAGACACTTCTGCAGTAGATCTGACGAGCCTTGCCGAAACATCACCTGGCAAAAGAGGTGATTACGATCATGGCTGTGCTGTATCAACGGTCGAGAACCTGTCCCAGCACACAGACAGCGGCGCCGCCGCTGAGCCTGCGGCCACGCCCTCCTGCGAGCAGTCGCCGGCGTCGCGCCTCGGCCGCCGCCGCCGCCGACGGCGCGCGCGCCGCACGTCACCACTGTCCAGCCGGGACGCCAACGGCAAAGCTGAGCCTGCGCGAGCACCCTGCCACGAGCAGAGCGGCGCAGCCCCCGCGAGCGCGCGCCGCACCCGCCCGGCGGCGCCACCGTCGCCGCGCCCCCCAGCGCCAGCGCCGGCGTCGCGCTCAGTTGGGGCCCTCAACGAGTCGCAGAGCACCGTGCCGCCGTCGCCACCGGTATCCTCCATACAAACATCGACAGTTCTAGGCAAAAAAACTTTCGTATACTCTGATGGTATTGGGAAAGACATTGGGCCCATGATCTCAAAATGTTTGGGGCATAGTACAATAAATTTATGTTACTCGAATGCTTCTCTAGAACGAATTGTAAATACTATAGGAAATAACAACAGTATAGACGAGCATACCTCTGTGATTATTTTATTAGGGGATAGCTTACACATGACAAAATTGGAAATAAAAAAATGTGTAGACATTTTAATTGCAATTAGCAAAAAAACCAAATGTAAATTTACTTTTTGCGCCTTCCCGTACTGTGTCAACCAATCGCAATACTATAACGAAAAGTTATTTAACTTGAATATGTACATATACAACTTAACATGTAGTCATTCTGACTATATTTTGTATTTTGAGTCGAACAGTTTTGTTCGTAACTTTAAACTGACATACGATAGAATGTTTCTATCTAATAGACAAAAGCGGCAACTAGCTAAGTTATTAGCTTATAGTATTATTCACCGTACTGACTGTATTCAGTCAGTAATAACTTGTTTAACGACGGAGGAGTCGACCGCCGACTGCGGCGCCGCGGGGACAGCGCGGCCGCTAGCCGTACCAGCGAGTACGACCCGCGGGGCCGCTGCTGGCGATTGTTCTCGATCTCTCGATTTAAATTAAGGCGTAAGACAACGGGAAAGTCAGAACTAACTTTGTCATTAGTACATCAAAATATTCAAGACTTTTCCGGCAAAGAACTAGAAATAGAGATGTTTTTGGATAAATATTTCGTTGACATATTTTGTATCACTGAACACTGGCTCAAAGAAAATCAAATGATGTTCAGCTATGATAATTACCATTTAGCCAGTTTTTTCAACCGAAAGACCGCTCGGTGTGGTGGCTCACTTATACTTGTTCGTAGTAACTTAAAAGCCAAAGAACGTAAAGACGTAGTCGGGCTTTCGATTGAAAGAAATGCCGAACTATCCTGTGTTGAGTTGGAGAAACATATTGTACTATGTGTGTACAGACCTCCATGCGATGAGAACTTTTCCG
This sequence comes from Coleophora deauratella, assembly GCA_958295455.1. Lineage (NCBI taxonomy): Eukaryota > Metazoa > Arthropoda > Insecta > Lepidoptera > Coleophoridae > Coleophora > Coleophora deauratella. Next base: position 441,950 of record OY282412.1, read on the forward strand.
TTTTTGAAAATGTTTTGGAGGATGTCTTGAGCATTTTGACTAAAAGTAATAAGTCAGTTATTGTATGCGGAGATTTTAATATAGATATTCTTGAAAAGAAAAATTTATCTACGAGATTTCTTAGTTTGTTCAAATCATTTAATTTAGATTTCATATTTCATGAGCCCACTAGAGTCACGGCAACATCAGCGTCATGTATTGATAACGTTTTCTTAAATTGCGAATATAGTGAACACAGTATTATTAATTGCTTAAAATCAGATCACAGCGGTCAGCTTGTGCATTTTCCCTTTGGAAAAACTAGAGTAAAAATTACAATTCAAACAAGACCCGTCACAGTCCAGAGAGTAAACAAATATAAAAATGTCTTAAGTCAAAAACTGCCGCTTACAGTTTTCGACACAGAGAAAGCTAATAAATTCTATAACAGCTTTTTTGAAATTATTAGTAAAGAATTTGACGAAATATTTAAGAGTAAAACTGTCAACGTTAATGAAAAATTTAAGTTTAGTGATTGGGCAACAGTTGGTATTTATAAAAGTAGAGAAAAATTGTTTTCTCTTTATGAACAAAAGATTATAAATTTTGACAGCGGGTTCATAGAATATGTCATAGAATAAGACGTGGGAGAGCCATGCTTCGGCACGAATGGGCCGGCTCGACCGGAGTGATACCACGACCTCACAGAAAACCGGCGTGAAGCAACGTTTGTTGTGTTTCGCCGAGTGAGTGAGGGTACCGGACGCCCAACCCCCCCTCCCCCTCCCCATTCCCCCATCCCCCATCCCCCATCCCCCATCCCATTTCAAAGGTCGGCAACGCACTTGTGACTCCTCCGGTGTTGCGGGTGTCCATGGGCGGCGGTAATCGCTTACCATCAGGTGATCCGTCTGCTCGTTTGCCACCTATCACATAAAAAAAAAAAAAAAAAAAAAAAAAATATGTTAAAAAATATTCGAAGATATTTAAAAAAGTTTGTTTATCAGCAAAATCTAACTTTCTATCAAGAAAAATTAAAAACTCTGAAAATAAAATTAAAGCTGTGTGGAACGTTATCAATAAAGAAACGGGAAAAACAAAACCGCGTAAGGAAGACTACATTCTTCAAACAGATCGCGGCTTAATATCAAAAATACCGGATGTAACAGAAGAATTTGAAACTTTTTTTACTGATATTCCCATCAAAACAACGGAAAGCCTTGACTCGTCGCCGGTACTCGCCCAACGTTTACTGACTGAAAATGTAGATCAGTGTAAAGAATGTTTTCAATTTAGAAAAATTTACCCTTATACAGTTGTAAAAACCTTTAAGTCACTTAAACTTAAAAACACTGAAGATTTATGGGGCATGTCTGTTAATTTGTTAAAGTCGGTTATTGATACTATAGCCCCTTATCTTGCTTCTCTTTTTAATATATGCATAGATAGTGGTGTATTCCCGGATCTTATGAAATTTAGTAAAGTTGTTCCCTTATACAAATCCGGAGAAAAAACTAACCCTAGTAATTACAGACCTGTCTCGGTACTGCCAGTACTTAGTAAGATCTTTGAAAAAATAATTCTTACTCAAATGTTAAGCCACTTCAATATTAATAAAGTGCTTCATAATCTACAGTTTGGCTTCACTAAAGGGCGTTCGACAACCGACGCAGGAGTCGAACTGATAAGAAACATATATGATGCGTTCGAAAGATCGCAAAATGCTATAGGAGTCTTCTGCGATTTGTCCAAAGCATTTGATTGTGTCGAACATAAAACCTTACTTTTAAAGCTAGAACATTACGGGGTCAATAATAAGGCTTTGAATTTGTTAGAGTCATACTTAGTTAATAGAACTCAAAAGGTGCATATAAATGGTACAAATTCGTCAGGCTCACGCGTTAAAATGGGTGTGCCTCAAGGGTCTATTTTGGGACCATTCCTGTTTTTGGTTTATATCAACGACCTACCTTTTATGGTTGAATCGCTGTCTAAAATTGTGTTGTTTGCGGATGATACATCTCTAGTTTTTAAAATTGACAGACAAACTGATATGATTGACGAAGTAAACGACACTCTTTGTAAAGTACACAATTGGTTCACCGTGAACAACCTAGTCCTTAATGCAAAAAAAACTAAATGCATAAATTTCACCTTACCGAATGTTAAAAATATAACTCAAAACGTGTCATTAGCTAGCAGTGTTTTAGAATTCGTACCAAAAACAGTTTTCTTAGGTATAACCGTAGATTCAAAACTTCAATGGGGTCCTCACATAGAAACTTTAGCAGGCAGGCTTAGTTCAGCTGCCTATGCTGTTAAAAAAATTAGGCTCCTGACAGATATAGAAACGGCGAGACTAGTATATTTCAGCTATTTCCACAGTATTATGTCTTACGGTATACTTTTATGGGGGCATGCAGCTGATATAAATACTATTTTTGTACTACAAAAAAGGGCTGTTCGCGCGATTTACGGAATGCGATCTCGAGATTCACTTAGAGAAAAATTTAAAGAAATCAATATTCTAACGCTTCCCTGTCAATATATTTATGAAAATATAATGTATGTGTGAAAAAACTTAAATCACTTTACACTGAATTCTGACAGACATACTCGTAATCTCAGGAATAACAGTAAGCTTCAGCTTGTATCTACTAGGCTCAGTAAGGTTAGTAAGTCGTTTGTGGGACAATGCATACGAATGTATAATAAAATACCAGAAGATATTGTAAACCTAACAGAGAATAAATTCAAAAGTTATGTAAAAAAGATACTATGTAATAAAGCTTACTATAAGACATGTGAGTACTTAGATGATAGAAATGCTTGGACGGTAAGTGTTTCTCCAACCAACACAGCAACACTTTCATGACATATTGTGAGACAATAAAGATACAAACTCTATTGTGAAAGAACTGAAGGGATTCGGTAAGACATTTTCTTCTCCTTTTTCTTTGTCCATTGATCGGAGTGGTGCATGCTCGCTTAAATGTTCGTGCGGATGGTGGCGTATGCTCGCTTATGGCGGGAGCCGGGTCGTTCCCTTCCCTCAAATATGGTTGAGGGGAGCGATGGCTGACTCTCGCGTTATACTCGTGATCGGGTGCTGTCCGTGTGAACTGGCCTGCTCTTGTCATTGGTTTTTTGGAATTTGTTAGTCATTAGCTACAAACAATTTTTACTTTTATCTCTTTTGAATCCTTTCTTTATTCTTATTTTTTGTATATTTTATTTACAGACATGACATTGTATAATTCATTTATTGATCTAGCATTAAGATGTAATAGAATATAAGACTTTAAAAAAAATGTGTTGGAGGGAGTTTCTTTAGGGCCCGCCGTTTCTTCTCACTCCGCAAACACTTCCCGAAACGATGGGTATACGAGTTCCGAGTGGTAGGAACCTCGTATTAGGTAGATAAAAGAAAAGTGTTCGAAAAGTGTACACTGCTACCTACTTCGAATAAAATATTTTCATTTTCATTTTCATTTTCATTTTCAAAATAAAAATTTTCCGCCATTAGCCACAATAAGTCTCTAAGGAGTGTGCCTTCTACTTGAAATTTGATTGGATTAATTCAAATTTCCTGCATTGTCTCGTGGGGAGTGCGTCTTTGTTTTGTTTGATCGGATGATTAAACTGTGAAACACATTTTTTGTTAATACGCGACTTATTTTGCGTCAGTGTTTGTAAGATCCATGTAAGATCTATGTAGTAGTAACCTCACCCCCCCGCAAAAATCAGTAGAAAAAGTTGGACGATTTCTCCTTTGCCTACTCCAGTTCTAAGTCCTCTAAGAGTGGAACTTTTAAGTTGCCGGTGATGATCATTTTACACCTGTACAAATAGTTTCATTTTCACTCTATTTAAAAAAAAAACTTCTAAAGGTTATTAAGCTCCTTGTACCGTTATTCGAAGCCTACTTAATATTTGAGAGTGGCAACCCTGTTTCTCGATCACGTGACGGTCTATTTCCCGCTAAATTCGCGTAGTTCCACCGATGGCCGCCAGGTGGCGTAGTGCGAAGCTCAGTCTGCACAACGCCTGGATGTTTCATTGGCGTCTTGTTCTTCGGCGCGTACGGTCGTCTTCAAGGAAATGTAAGAAAACTTAATTTTTCTTATAAAAGTTATATAATCTTTGATTCAAATAATAACGATGTTATCGTTCGTTTAAAATGTATATATTTTTAACATTTTATATGTTTTTAGTATAAAATGGCTTCTTCGAGCTCGTCCTCTTCTTCGGATTCGGATGAGCCCACTCCCGCTAACCTGGACGTGCAAGCGCAGCTACACGTGGCGCAACCGCCACAAGCGAGGACGGCGTCACCCGCTGCTACCACCGCGACGTGCATCAAGCGTAAATCGGCGCATGGCAAAGGTCAGCCACCCTCAAAGCGCCAGCGAGGTAACGAAACTAATGAAGCTATACGCTCGTTAACCGAACAAGTAAGTGAGATCAAAAATTTTATTGCCGCCAGTAATATGTATCAGCAAGTACCCCAAGTTGTGTATATGCCGCAAAGTAATGCCTCATATGAAAACGACAGTGAAAATGATGACGTAATCTGTGCGGACGTTAGTCGAGATCTTTATTCTGAAGATGAGGAACCTTCAGTTCCCTCTGGACCCCCCAAAGAATTCTCATTTACATTAAATACAGTCCTTAAAGAGCCCACGATCCCAAGGTCGTCCGATGAGTATGTTACCATTATCAAATCTATCCAACACTTTGAGTCGGAAAACTGGAATAACGTGCGTTATAGTGAAGTTCAAAAACAATACTGCTCCTATCCTGGGTATACTGAACTTGAAGTTAATGAGGAGATCAAACCTTACGATAAGTTTGTTAATCTTGGCCTAACCGAACGCGGCTTTGCGGCAATCACTCAGGCTTTAATCAGACAAAAAGAAGCCGCTCAGAGTGGTTTTGAGTCATTGATAGCATGGTCAAAGTCTACAAAGAGTCTAAATTCTAAAAGCTTGCAAGAGAAAATAAATGAGATTTTTGGGGGTACTTATCAAAAGGTGTCTAATGACGTTTTACAATTAGCATGTGGCCACCGTGCCGATGTAATACAGCAGCGGCGCGATTCTATACTGCGTTCCGTCAAAGATAAATATGTAAAGGCTTCATTAAGAAAGATCCCTCCTAGCTGTGAATACCTTTTCCAAAAAGATTTATTTTCTTCCAATATTGAGAAAAACGGGGGTGTTCCTAAAATTTTTTGGCCGCTCAGAGCGCCTATTCAAAACAAACCTGCTGCGCAAGCAGGGTTAAATCAAGCTGCTATCTCCAGCAATAATAAACTACCTGCGCAAGGTCAGTTTGATCCATACACAAACATCAGCCGATTTTATGCTCCTGCACCTATGCAGATGCAAAACCCCTTTGGCTTCTACCCTATGCCGGGGCGCGACATGTTTCGCCCCCAACGGTACCCTGCTCCTCAGCACCAATTCAAACCTATGCGTCATAGAGGCGCTCGTTTTTCAGGACCAGAGCACTTCCACTCTGGTACCAACCGTACCCAAGGGAAAGCTCCCGGAAATGCAGCATTGCGCAAAGACAAAAGAAGACTGTGACTTTCGAGCGGGCATGCTAAAAAGGTTCGTAAACCAGTGGGAATTACTGTCAGCACCCACTTATCTTCTAAACATAATCCAGGGGTTTCGAATCCCTTTTTATTGCAAGCCCCCTTTATTTTTACCGGACATGAAAAGATTCGAAACACCAGTATCGAAAGAAATGGAAATGGCGATTTCAAAACTCCTAGCAATGAAAGTTTTAGAACCGGCGGTTCTCAGTCCCAGTTTCATTTCCCCGATGTTTTTAACTCCGAAAAGCGACGGGTCATTTCGCCCGATATTCAACCTAAAGAGGCTCAATTATTACGTCAAACGAGCAAGTTTCGCTTGATAAATATGCAGAAAATCCCGAACTTCCTACAACCCAGGGATTGGCTTTTAAAAATCGATTTGTCGAACGCGTACTTTCACTTGCCCGTGGCCAAAGCACACCGATGCTTCCTAAGACTAATTTTCAAGGGCCAACTGTACCAAATGACTTGCTTACCGTTCGGCCTAGCCTGCGCACCCAAAGTGTTCGCCACACTAACGAACTGGCTAGCCGAAGTTCTGCGAAACAAAGGTTTTCGAATATTGGTTTATCTGGACGATTTTATTCTTGCCAACCAGGACTCCACTATCTTAAAAAATCAGGCAGAAGAGACTGTTTGCTTATTGGAGAAACTAGGGTGGCAAATAAACTACCCGAAATCAATCTTGACACCCATGAAAACCCTGGACTTCCTGGGCATAGCTTGGGACCCACACAAAAACATAAAGTTTTTGCCAGCACAGAAGTGCGAGTCTTTGAAAGTCAAAATAAAACAGGCTCTAACAAAGAAAACGGCGAGCTTGAAAGAGGTTCAGAGTTTGGTAGGATCCTTGAACTTCGCCAGTTTCCCGGTTCCCAGAGGCCGATTACATCACCGAGCCCTATTAAAACAGTGCCAGGTTCTACTCCATCAAAACCCACAACGTCAGTTCAATTTACCAGCACCCGTCCTGACAGAACTGCAGTGGTGGTTAAGCAACGTACAAAGCAGTTCCCCGCTTCATTATCCCCCGGTAACGCACTATCTAGTGACAGATGCATCCGAACAAGCGTGGGGCGCAGTACTAGACAACGTACGACTTTGGGGGCAATGGTCCGTACAAGAAGCGAAACTTCACTCAAATCAGAGAGAAATGCTCGCAGTCTTTTACGTGCTAAAAGATCACGCTCCCTCCCTAACGAACTCATCGCTTTTAGTCCAAAGCGACAACCAAACTGTTGTCTCATATCTGCGAAACGAAGGAGGAACTCGTTCATCTGCTCTTATGGAAATGACTTACAAAATTTTCCATATTCTGGATCAATATCAAATCCATTTAGAAGTCCATTACTTACCAGGCAGATTCAATTGCGAAGCGGACAAACTATCTCGTCTTTCTGTTCCCACGGAATGGCACCTGCTGCCGGAAATCACGAATGTCATATTTGCCAAGTGGGGTATCCCTCAAATAGATCTATTCGCTTCAGCGAGAGCCCATGTAGTCCCCACCTATGCCACACTAGATATAACCGACCCCCAAGCCCACCTATTCGATGCATTCAGTCAAGAATGGCATTACCAATTAGCGTGGATTTTCCCTCCTCCATTTCTAATCCCGAGGGTTCTATCCCACCTCAATTGCGCAACCGGAACATATCTAATCGTGGCCCCGAGATGGCTGAAAGCCTTCTGGCGCCCCGATCTGAAGAATCGCGCTGTAGCTCCACCATTTACGATTCGCAACCTGGACAGGGTCCTCATAGACATTCAGACGAGATCACCCCCTTCCCAAGTGACGGAAATGACTCTCGAGGTCTGGAAATGTGGGGGTGGACAAAAAGTCTAGTGGGCTGGTCTCGGGAACAAAAAGACTTTTTACAATCTAACTGGCGAAATTCTACATTAAATACATACAAACCAGCTTGGCAAAAATGGTGCAGTTGGTCCTCTGAGAATTCCGTCAATGCTGTTAAACCAACAGGAGCAGATTTAGCTAAGTTTTTAATTGACCTACATCTGAAACATGGCCTATCTTATGCAACTATTCTAGTCTATAAGTCTGCAATATCTACATTATGTGACCCTTCTGCCTCGTCCCGTTTAAGTTCCAATTTATTGGTAAAATCTGCTTTGAAAGCTATTTCTAACAAAAATCCCAAAGTACAAAAAGCTCCTATTTGGGATACTGACACTTTGGCTTCATGGTTGTTGAAAAACATGCCTAATGAAAATAATTTATTCGAAAGTTCAAAAAGGGCAGCTACATTGTTATTATTATGTTCAGGTCGCCGTGTACATGATCTCACTTTACTAACAGTAGATTCAGAAAATTACATTGTTGCAGACGATTCGATCGTTTTCTGGCCTCAGTTTGGATCTAAAACAGATACTTCTAGTAACAGGCAGTCAGGGTGGCGTTTAATTCAAAATAAAGAAAATAAAAGTTTAGACCCAGTATTTTGGATTAAAACAGTAATAAAGTTATCTAAAGAAAGAAGAGAAATCTGTAAAAGCAGTAGGTAATCTGTTTTTAACTTGTTGCGGTCCCCCTAAAGCAGCGTCCCGTACTGTTATAGCAGGTTGGATTAAAAAGGTTCTTTCGGATGCAGGTATCAAGGCGAGTCCTGGCAGCATACGGCCTGCAGTCGCCTCCAAAAGCTGGATACAGGATTGTCCCTTGGAGGATATCCTAGCAAGGGGCAACTGGCGATCTGTAAATACCTTTCAGAAATTCTATTGTCGTGAAATCATAACCAATGTATCTGATTCTAGCATAAAAGCAACAGATTCCTTTCAGCCTGTAAATTAAATTTCCAGATTGTTTTTGTTAAAAATACAGTTTCCACCGATTACTTTAATCATAAGAAGTCTATAATATAAACTGCTTTTAAAGGTGTAAAATAAAAATCATTTCTTTAGTAATAACATTTTAATTCCGAATACAATGTAGACCTTAATCACTAGTTTAATTATATCTAATTACCTTTGTTGATTTCTTATAACCAGATTCACATGTTGTTATAAAATAAATGTCTATTGAAACTTATTTCTATCATTGTTTATTTATTTATTTTTTGCACTCCCTACCTTCGCCTCAGAATAAACACTGCAGTATTAGTCTTTAATTTTCCAATATTGTTTCCAGGCTTATCGTTGGCATTCACTAGTTGTAATTATTTCATTTGCCTATTTCGCTTATACTTTCTTTCTATCACATATGATCCAGTTCACTTTTTCATCTTGATTCTCTTTGATGGACTATTATATCACTTTGTTCACAACGTTAAGATCACATCACATTGGCGTCTGGCCACCAGGCGATAACAAACACGTCTCAAATATTAAGTAGGCTTCGAATAACGGTACAAGGAGCTTAATATCAGCGTTTTACCCTACAATAAAACGCTTATTAAGCGAATTTACCTTATTCGAAGCCTACATTTTTATTTCTGCCTGGGCCTTAGGATATTTTTGTCACACATAAGTAAATTATCACTTTTCATACTCTTAATACATTCACTACCACAGCATGTATATCATCTGTGTTTTACCCCACTACGTATAGTTGAAACTAAAACAATTGTGTGACAAAAATACCCTCAATTTTTTGATAATCTTTGAGACTCAATGAAACATCCAGGCGTTGTGCAGACTGAGCTTCGCACTACGCCACCTGGCGGCCATCGGTGGAACTACGCGAATTTAGCGGGAAATAGACCGTCACGTGATCGAGAAACAGGGTTGCCACTCTCAAATATTAAGTAGGCTTCGAATAAGGTAAATTCGCTTAATAAGCGTTTTATTGTAGGGTAAAACGCTGATATTTTTATTTTCATTACCTGCAACATTAGATGTGATGTTTATGAAGATAGCTAGAATTTTTGAAAAAAAATCTACGCAACTGTCACAATGTCAAAGGGGTTACATCAGTGTCAAACAAACAAACGTCATATAATATTATTGTATATAGAAGTCGTTCCAAAACCAAGGTAGGGTGAGGTAGAATTTAACTCGGAGAAATGAAAGAGACGTAGCTATTTTGAGAAAGAGAAAAAAATATGATTTTGGAACGCTTGCGAGTGATTCCAGAGTGACAGGGTAACAAACGTCATCGAAAATAATTCAGAAAGGTTTCTAGCTTTTTTGGGTAGTGTTCTGTCTTATTTATGACTTTGACACCTTAGCAGATACAAGCAATCGTATTTCAAAACAATTCCGAAGATAAAATGTTTGTTTGTCTTAGTCTGTTTGACATTGACTACGAACTTCCCGCTGAATAAACTGTCAGGCGAATTTTAACGGTAATCAAACAGCGTTAAGAAAGCGTTCCAAATTAGTTTCGTTAGAGTAATTTTTACTCTGACAGCAGGATAGCCTATTATATTTTGTGTAAGTGTGAAAGGGACAAACTCTTGTCAGGTGAATCTTAACTTGGTTATGGAACGACTTCTAAAAATCGTTTGTCAGAGTGAAAATCGCATTCACGAAGGCGTTCCGAAATCCCGACGGAGAACTGTCAGGCGATCATTCGGTTACCCTCGGTTTCACTCGGCTCGGTTTTGGAACGATTTAGGGTAAAATTCGCATCACCCCGAGTGAAATCTTTGGTATTGGAACGCAACCTTAGAAAGCGTTCCAAATTAGTTTCGTTAGAGTAATTTTCACTCTGACAGCAGGATAGCATATTATATTTTTTTGAAGTGTGAAAGGGACAAACTCTTGTCAGGTGAATCTTAACTTGGTTATGGAACATAGATGAAGTAGAATATGTCCTAAAGGACAGATAGGAATCAGCCGAACAACCAATCAGATCATAGAGAAACGCCGGTTTGTGCCGTTCCTGACGTGGTGGCGCTGCTGTACAAGGTTAACTAGTGTTGCCCACAGGTCGATAAATAGATATCGACATTTTGTCGATAATAGAGCCGTCCCTACTTTTATTGAAGATATACAATAAAATATATTTTTCAGAAATTTTCAAAGCAAGACTATCAACAAGCTTACAGAGTGACTTGTTGTAGTCTTGTGAAATAAAACAAAAGTTGGAAATATAATTATTTTTATTTATAAAATAAGTTTCTATAATATTGAAATTGTACCAGTCATTTTGAACGATACACGAAGTAAACCTCAAAGAAACAAATTAAAGCAAAAGCATGTTTATTCGAAGTAGGTAGCATTGTATATTTTATCAAATGTCATTCCTTAGTTTACCTAATACATAGTTCCTACAACTTGGAACTAGTATACCTAACATTTCGGGAACTGTTTACGGAGGAAGAAACGTGAGGTCCCAAAGAAACTTCCTCAAACACATTTTTTTAAATATGTCTCACATTCTATCACAATTCTTGTAAACAACCCTGACTTAAAGTTCGAAAATATAGGTATTTTAATTTATTTAAACATACAGAAAATTAATGTATTTTTGCAAATATTTATGTAGTTTAATAAACTATTGCACTCCAGTCTATCTATATAAGATAAATATATCTTATACTATGCAAATGATATAAAAATAACCATATTTTTTCAGTTCAGAAAATTAATAAATTACCTACCTAAAACATAGTATTCTACTTTAAAATTATTAAATAGGTTTAATGTAATAGGTCAATGTTAAGAATATTTACAGTAATGTAATAAATATTCAAATAATGAATGAATTATTATGAAAAGCAAATAATGTATAGTTATGTACAGAAATAATATAACAACGACATGATTTTACAAGTACATGTATACCCCGCACGTTTCGGGAACTATTCGCGAAGGGAGATGAAACGTCAGGTCCTAAAGAAACTTCATCCAACACATTTTCTTAAATAAGTAGTTTACGCTATTACATAATTCCTGTAAACAATCCTGATTTATAGTTACTGCTAAAATTTATTTTATTTTTAACTTATTTACACCTATAGAAACCTAATGTAAATCTTAATATTTTACAGTTATGTACAGATTCATAAAGTATTGGACTTTTATCTATCTATATAAGATCTACACTATGCAAGCGATAAAAGAATAACATTTTCAGCTCACAAAATTACAATAATTAATTACCTACCTAATTTACAATTACTAGGTATTAATCAATGATAGGAATATTTACAGTAATTTAATATTTAAACAATTTATACAAGAAAATTATTTATAAATGTACAGAAACAATACAACAGTGACATTATTTTAAAAGAACATCATTTCCATCAAAGCACATTCATTTATATGAAATATTTACAATTAACACGTGACAGGAAGTGCCTATTCAATGAAGGATCATCAAAATCCATGTCAGTAGAATTCTCGGAAATAAATTAATATATATGAATAGAAAAATATACAACTCCTATTACATAAAGCTTAAATTACACATCATTTTTTAGTTCTAGTAGACTTATACTTTTTGAGGGCCAGACTTTGCATTCTTGTAATATTCGTGGTTATCTTTTCAGAAAACATACCCCTAAGTATCTTATTTAAGGTGTTACACCAGTTATGAATTTGAACTCTACAGACCAGTGTCATAAAATGGTTCAGTACTTCGTTGTGATGTTGACTACAGCCTAGCCAATCAACATCAGCGTCTTTTATGAAATCCGCTCGGATAGTTTTAGTAACGTCTCCTTTGTGTGCATAATTGTCCAAATATTGATTAATGAATTTTACGAGTTTTCGGAAAAGACAAATAAATGATTCGTTGGGGTATTTAAGGTTCCTACCTCTAAGGAGACGCCTTTCCCTTTGGCTGATCCAGTCGTGAATTTCGCCAATTTCATTAGTTAGCAAAGTCTTTTTACAATCTTTGCAAGGGTTGGCTCGTATAAGTCTCCTAGTTACATAGCCAGCCGTAAAAGCAGAAGCTTGCACGTTGATCTTCTCGCGGCGCGCCGCCGCCACCGTCGCCACTGCCGGGGCAGTCGGGGCAGCCGGCGCCGGGGTGGCCGGCGCAGCCATGTGGGAGACCGGCGCGGCGGCGGCGGCGGCGGCGGCAGCACCGGCGGCAGGGGGAGGCTCTGAAACCGAGTTAACACTCCCGGCAGAATCTAGTTCCTCAGTGTTAAGCAGTAATCCTGATTTTAGGACTACTTCTCCTACATCGTCCTCGCAATTAGAGCCGGGAGAATGAGGACCCAGTATATTGTTAAGGACGAGAGATTTAATGGTACACGTAAAGTGGTATGGGGTGGGATTATTATTACGGTAATTGAATGCCCTAATCCTGCCAAAAAAGTTTTCTAAAGGGTCTTGATTTAAATTACGGGAGTAAAAAAATTTGACACCCTTTTGTTTCAACTCACCCCATATACTAATAAAACTTTTCAATGTGACGACCCAATTTTTTAAACTAGGGACACTTTTTTTTATCAACCCCCCGACAGAAATGCTCTGATTCATAGAGTCTATATAATAAATGTTCTCTAAAACTTTAATGGCATCTTCCCAAAATGTCACGTGTTTAGAATTACCATTTACTTCCTTGACGGGACCTCTCATTTTTCCCGGAGTCGCGCCGCTTCGCGAGCCGTTCACGCTGTCGAAGAGCTTGTCGAAGAAAAGCACCGCATCGGACGTATTCTTCATAGTTTTGCTCACAGGCTTTCCGCTATCGTCTGCAGCTGAAAATATTAAAATAATATTAGGTACACATGTACTACAAAACTAGGAGACTTGACCATGATAAGAATCAATCTCACGACCAGCAGTTGCAGTCAGACTAGCAGTTTTTTAATTTAATTTCTTATTTATTTCGGATAACAATGGCCACATTAGATTATAAATGTAAAACAAGTAGTTATAAGATGAAGGCCAATTACTGCTATCCATCCCACAGCAGTAGTAGTTACAGACTGCGCGAGTCAGTAGAGTACCAGATAAATCCGGGAACATGAATGTCGTCTATAAATACTACTTACAGAATTTTGAGCAAAAACATAACAACCCAGCCGTCTGTTCGCTCAGAGCCTGTGTGGCATTCTTCACTTTCATTTTTTTTATTTTCGAAGGTATGACGTGCTCGTCAGTCAATTTCCGAACCATTCTAATCTCCCCCAAATCGCAGTCTGTTTTGTACGCATCAATTATATCTTGCCATTTCGCAATTTTACCGCAGAATAGCATGTCTTTCGTAAGAAAATTGTTCCGTATGCCCTTTATGAGATGTGGAGGGTCATAAACAATGTTAAGCACTTGTCCACTGACTATAACTTGATTATCTGAAAGAATAATCAAATTATTATTATGTTGAAGCTGAAAAATGATCTCATTACTATAATTACATAATTCTTAGTTGAATCCAATATTGTTTATACATCAAGTGCGGAACCTAACCTGGAAGCAATGATTCGTTATTCAATAAATTGTGTCTTCTTGTATCAGCACGCAAACTGTTGATACATGCTTGGAAATTTGACCCCTGATCACAAACAAGGGCTTTTGGGTCTAATCCTGTGTTCACGACTGCTTCCACCACATCCTGTATTTGAGTAACAAAATAACAAGTTTCTAAATATGATTGACTCGGTGGCTAAGTGGTCAGCGCTCCTGACCACTGATCCGAGAGTCGTGGGTTCGATCCCCACACAGGGCAAACTTTTCTGTGATGAGCAGAATTGTTTGCTCTGAGTCTGGGTGTATTTATATCTATATATGTATGTATTTGAAATATATGTGTAAGTAATCAGTCTCTAGTTCCCATAGTATAGGGAATCCTAGTTTGGGGCCAGTGACCGTATGTGATTTGTCCCAGATATTATTAGAATTATTATTAGAATAAATTATGTACTTGAATTTTGACTGGGCTTTTACGACATATGCTGCAATATTTTGATTCGTATTACAGTGAAAACTTTCACAAACAAATCCATACCTTCAAAATAGTTTTGAGTTTGACAGAAGGCGTGGCACCCTCACATAAGTAGTATGCCAGTGGTTGTCTCCACGAGGAACAAATTCCTCGCACCATGAATACCAGAGCATGGTCGCACAAGTTCTGTTCACTATCGTTGCCATAATTCACGAATCCATCGATGCGATCCTCTGACTCTACGAATGTTAGTTGCGGGCTCAACGCAACTTCGTCAAAAACAACGGAACAAGTTTTTTTGATTGGATCCCAATTTTTTACGCTTTCCCTTAGTTGAGCAATAATATTTTTATTAACTCCAGGCTTAAAGCGGATGTTTTGTGTAAATTTGTTCAGAGTTCTCCTAGAAGGCAGGATGAACATTTTATACAGTAATTTATACCCCTTGGGACTTTGTTTCGCCAAGGACAGTGCCAGCAGTTTCTCCTCAGTTGTGAACCGTCTTCTTTTAATGTGTTTGTTGGCCAAGTTTATCTGCATGCGGATAAAAGTTTTCGCCTGAGGCGTCATCGTTTGCATCAAAGCATCAAACGAAGATTGTTCGCTCAATTCTCGGGCTTTTTCCAGTTTCTCGCTGTAGTTATACAAAAGGCGGCGTTTCGATTTAATAATCTGAACACATTTATTATAGATCCTTTTGCATTTAGGAGTAAGGTTGCTAATGCTCTTCACAATCCGATCCCTTGAAGATTTATTCGGCGCATCTGTAAATAAATGACGCAGATACTAACTTTAATCATATGAGTAACTGATAGTGTTCTTTCACGTGGCAATTAATTACTAAATTGAGCAGTCGTGGCTCAGTACGGCCTATGTTGTTTCGTCGTCGATCAACACGCACGTTACACTACTTTAAGTACAGATACAGACATAACCTGGAGGGATTTGACTTAAAATCATTTTTTTCTTTACGTAGGAGGCCATCTTACCCCAAGCTACTGCGCATCCATCTGCGCAGTACTAAATGGAAGTCCCACCCGCACGCGCCACACGAATTATTTACGTTTTTGATTATTTTGGTTTTTTTCTGAATGAAAGTGTTAAAACTAATGGCTTAGTTTTTTTCATATCGTCGAAACCAACATTTTTATACAATTTTAAATTTTTTTCTTTTGATATACTGGAAACTATTTTAGGTTTTAAATAGCGGTAGATCCATCTTTGGATTTTTTTTCTATCGAGCCGAAATTAATGAATCGTATTTCGGATGGCCTATGATCTTAGGAAATATAGTCAAAAATAACGATTATTTTTTTCAGACTTGAAACTTCTATAGTTTCACGTCAAAACTGTTCAAAAAAACGTAATTTTGGGGAAAGATGGCCTTAATATAATTTTGTCGAAGAAATAATCCAAGTGTCATTATCATTAAAAAATAGTGTCATCTATCTCGACCGTTTCCGTTACTTCGCAAGATATATTAAGCCGTTGGTGTCGACTACTACCACAAGATGGTTGTCGTAAAACCATACCGTATGCCTTGTTAGCAGTTTAAAAAGTACCGACACTTGTTCGGTTTTATTTCGTGATACTTACGTAATAGTAAAGATAAACTCAGCTAATATAAGTAGCAATACGCACTTGTAACTCCCGATGAAGATGGTTTTTGTTCAGTCACCAAATGCTTCCCGAAGTCATCAACATTAGAACCTGGAAAAGTGAATTGTTTTTTTAAGACTCAAAAAAGAACTCGAACCCATTTACAACTCCTACGTTATATGTGTAGTTTTTGTATTGTGTATCCATGTTTTTGCTTTTTTGTATGCTCGTATGCATAGATGTTCTCGAAGGTCCCGGTCTGTCCGGTCCCGTGAAGGGTTATTTTTTTAAATAAATCACAAAAAACTTCTATTGCATCTTGTGTAAGTGCTACTCCTGCATCGGTAGTTGATCGACCTTTTACGGAAGCCAAATTGTTGGTTATGCAGAAGTTGGTTTAAATTAAAGTGTTGCATTTTTTTTTAAAGACTTTACTAAGAAGGGGCAATACAGAAACTTTTCATTTCCCGCATCATTTTTCGAATCTGATTTATAGAGATTTAAGTATTTCAAATTCCTTACCTGTCCAATCTGAAGACCTTGCGGATGGTATGGGACGAGATTGTGTTATAGGATTCGCCGGAGTAGAGGTGCACTCTGAAACAAAGGTGAATCGTTTTAGTTTTTAAGTAGGTGAATACAAATTCTTTGTATTGTGTTTTCGATTTTCTTTTTTTTTTAGGTGGGTAAGAGTAAGTTTCAAGAAGTTTTTTATTGCATTACATACAGGGTTATTTTTGGACCCCCCACCAAAACTTCACAGTTTTTCACAAAAAAAATTTTGACCTTTCATACCAAGATCACGTGATCGGCCTATTTTGTATAGAGATACCCAGGGTACGTAATTATCAAAATATTTATTTTCTTTGATAATAATCATGACAATTGAACGTAGTTTAGCAGAAAGGACTCTATCCACAAACCTTAAAGTACTTAATCCACTAATAAAGGTTTGTGGATTGAGTCCTTTCTGCTAAACTACGTCCAATTATCAGATAATTCTCTGATATTTGAGTCTACTAGTTTCAAAAACAGCAATGTCCACAATGAAAAATATTTAGGAAATTATTTTTAATTATTTTTTTCTTATTTACATGTTCAGAGGATAGCTGCTGTTGTATGCTAAGTATGTAATTTAGGGTTTGTTTATCCCTGAGGATAAAGTAGCATATGACTACGGCTATCCTCTGACCATAACTATGTAAGAAAAAAATAAGTTCCTAAATATTCTTCATTGTGGACATTGCGGTTTTTGAAACTAGTAGACTCATTTATTCGATAATTATTCGTACTGATTCATAATATTATGACTAATTTTTGTTTTACAGATTATAGTTTCATCACATTATAATAGTAATAAAACTGAATACAAATAAGTATTGTGTGTGTTGAATACAATTTTTGTGCCCTTTTTTTAAAGAGCCCTCCGTTACTTCCATAGCCGAAGCCCCCCTTACCTCCGTGACGAGATTCTGATGGTATCATATGATAGTACACCTCAAACAGAATCAATGTCTCAACAGGACCATCCCTCTATTTCTTATAGGTTTTGAGCTATACGGTCAAGTAGGTCTAAAAATCATAGCATCTTTCTCGACTTTGGAAAGACTATCATCGGGTCTCTATAACATAGCATAACTTTTTTATGACTATTTGGCCTTTGCATAACATTATTGTGCATAAAATATTTTGGCATAAAAAAATTTGCGCATATTTATGTTTTCCTAAAATTTATGAGCATAATATTACTTGGAATAATTAGAAATGTCCCTAACTATAAAGTTGCATAATATTAAATTTCCTAATAATATTATAGCATATCAAACTTGAAATTGAAATTGAAAAAATGAGTTAGGTTGCCTTCCTTTCTTCCTTTCCATTGATTATAATTACCTTGTTTTATTTATTTTTAACTTCATTAACTACTTATAGCGTAGGTTGTAAGAATCAGTATAGTACAGGCACGGGGTCTCATTGCATACAACGAAAACCTTAGTTCATTAAAATGTCAATAGATGGCACGACAAGTATCGATTTGTAATCGAAGTTCATGCAAAACGAAGAAAAAACCCATTAAATTGCTAAAAATAAGTGTTTTGATTATTGTAATAAACAAAAAGTATGACAAAGGCTGATAATGCACTTTATTATCAATTACTACAAATTATCTGATGACGGCGATGCATATCAAAACTACTTTCGCCTTAACTTGTCAGAGTTGAGTAATGACACGTACTAGTTGAGAACCAGTTTATAGCGTGAATTGATAGATGGCGCTAATACAATACGATTGAAAAACGTAATAGGTGGTTTACGTTTTGTTTTTCATATTTTAAATTATGTATTTTTGTTTAGTAATATCACAGATAATATAATACTAGTAGGTTATGTGCAAAAAAAATCAATAAAAGCAAATGAAGGTGCAGATAAGCAACCAGAATGTCTTCATTTATAGCCCGCGCTCTAGATGTCGCCAGTAGCGGTAGTTCTCAATGAGTGAAAAAAATAGCCCGAAGAATAGCCCGAGTTACGGCAGTCGCATTTCGTTGTATGACATGAGGTATCTGTACGTTAGTATTATAAAATCTGTGGTACAGGGTAGTGGTGAGTAGCAACCTACCTAAGGTTGCTAGTGGTAAGTAGCAACTTACCTAAGATTGCTAGGAAGGGAAGCATTCAATCAAGCATGCAAGCACGCAAGCAAGGAAGCATGCAAGCAAGCAGGCAAACAAGCATGGAAGCATGCAAGCATGCAAGCAACCAAACATGCAAGCAAGCAGTCGATCTGTGGATGTTTTATCAATCAAACCTAACACTGTCTCCGAACCTGAATTATCCGTATCGGGGTGCTCCGAATTCCCGAGCTCGCTTCGTTCGCTCCCGCATTAATTTAGGACTCCCATATTCCGTGTAATTAGGGCTTTTAATATTTAGGCCTAATTAAAATTATGAACTTTTCAGTTATGTCAATTACTATTTAAGTCATTTATTATTTAGTCAAAAGTATATTTATGCAATTTTCAACTAGGACAATTATTGTTTAGTCATTTCTAATTTAGAAAATTATTGTTTATTACTTTCAAAGTTTAGGGGGAATAATAATTATGCAGAATTACGATTAGGCAGATTTATATTTCTGCGCAAGATTTTTATGCCTTGTTATGCCATAGGCAATTATGACATAAAATTTTATGCGATACAAAGGGTAAATTATTGGCGTAAATAATTAAAAATGTGTCAATTACCCATCATGGGTGATCCTTGACTTTTGATTCGTTTTTCTACCATGTTCCCCCATACGAATATTGATGAAAAATATAACATTTGAAAGCACATTAAATACCTAACAACACATTTTTACGGTGTCGCATGACATGAATAAGACACAATTTTATTGAGTTTTTATTTTTTACTTTTTGTGATCTAAAAAAGATGTTGATGGTGCGATTGTCGTGACTTGAAGCAAATATTTTTTTGTGCAGCTTTGGACTCTTAGTTAAGTTCCGCAGTCTCCATAATTGAACCTCTTTCCAAAGTTAAGAAAGATGCTATGGTTTTTTAGACATACTTGACCCTATAGCTCTAAATCTATAAAAAAATAGAGGGATGGTCCTGTTGAGAAATTGATTCTGCTTGAGGTGTACTATCATATGGTGTCATCAGAATCTTCACGGGAGGACTTCGCCTATGAAAGTACCGGAGGGCTCTTTGATATTTAACTCATTATAACATGCACGAAA
Organism: Coleophora deauratella; assembly: GCA_958295455.1. Taxonomy (NCBI): domain Eukaryota; kingdom Metazoa; phylum Arthropoda; class Insecta; order Lepidoptera; family Coleophoridae; genus Coleophora; species Coleophora deauratella. Next base: position 461,679 of record OY282412.1, read on the forward strand.
GTGGAAAATCACATTTGGATACAAGTAAACTTAAGTAAAGCGACATAATAGCTTAACAATTTATTAAATTGTATTGTTTTTATGATTTTTATTATTATCAAGATAATTATCATCAGTGATAATTGTCACTTCGAACCCTGGGAACCCTTTTTTGCGAATTGACCATTGGTTATTTGGGGAAAGTTGCTCAGTTTCATGAGTGAAGTTTTGGTGGGGGGTACAAAATAACCCTGTATAGGTATTTGAAATCCCGCCGAGCCGGTTCGATTCCGAGTTATTGTCACTATGTCCACTGGCGCAGACTCCATAGGGCCTGGGGGTGCCCGAGCCCCCCCCCTCAATGTCATTATCACAGGGCTGAGCCCCCCCATTATTTTATATTACTGAAAAAATTCTTGTGGAAATTTATTCAGTTTCGTCTACTGAGCAAGCCCTTAAAGTTTTCGGAGACCTGTCTCTTACACCCTGTATATATTGATTGATGATTAAAAATTAAAACATCTGAGAAAACCATTTTTAGTTATCAACATTATTTACTCAGTTTGACTATAAAAGTATGTACGTACCTACGTCGCAAAGCAGGAGCCGAAAATGCTCGACACAAAAAGTTACTACGATGTGACTTCACGGTTTATGCTTTACACTATGAAAGTATGATGCTGACAGGTGGGAGGGTCATGATATAATGCAGTAGGGCAGTCAAATAGGGTACATTTTATTCTGAAATAATATTGAATTCCCTCGAGAATTACAAGGGAACCCCAAAAATAAAGGTATTTATTGCTATAATTACTCAAATGATTTCATTGGCAAAAAGCTTCGGCAGATGGCGGGGAACAACGTAGTATACTTTTACCCCAAAAAACTTTTAAGGCTGCACTGTGGTCCGTCAACGATAATCACAAAAACTATATCCACGTGGGGCGAAGCCGTGGACGAAACAGCTAGTTAGAAAGTATTAACAAAGTATTAAAGTACGACATTAATAACTAATACATGCATTAGTGAAACATATACAGGGTGTAAGGGACAGGTTTCCGAAAACTTTAAGGGCTTGCTCAGTAGACGAAACTGAATAAATTTCCACAATTTTTACTTTTTACTTTTATGTCTTGAATCCTTTCTTTCTTTATTGTTTTTACTTTATTCTTATTTTTGTATATTTTATTTACAGACATGACATTGTATAATTCATTTATATAGCATTAAGATGTAATAGAATGTAAGACTTTTTTTTTTAATGTGTTGGAGGGAGTTTTTTTAGGGCCCTCAGTGTCTTCTCACTCCGCAAACACTTCCCGAAACGGCGGGTATACGAGTTCCGAGTGGCAGGAACCTCGTATTAGGTAGATAAAAGAATGACGTTCGAAAAGTGTACACTGCTACCTACTTCGAATAAAATATTTTCATTTTCACAAGAATTTTTTTCAGGAAACGAAAAAAAATTGGCTTCTCCATACAAAATTATAAACTTGAATGGACAGGTTGTATGGAGAAGCCGATTTCTTTTTTCGTTTCCTGAAAAAAAAAATTGTGGAAAGTTGTTCAGTTTCGTCTACTGAGCAAGCCCTTAAAGTTTTCGGAAACCTGTCCCTTACACCCTGTATATACAGACAGTAAATAATGCTCACACCTGCTAGACTCTTTTATTTTAAACAAAGATGGTCAACCTCTATTTTTGACAAGCAGGTAAAAAAGTAAGCGCCATAACATAAATCACTCACTTATAGAGCCTGAAGATGACGGGTATCCAACAGCAGAAGACGGCATGGCACAGGTATGAGAAATGGCATCTGTAATCATGATTAATATCTACAATTCATATTTATATAGGTACATAATATAAGGTTTATATTTGTTTGTTAACAACCCATTATGTCCCCACTGCAGGGGCACGGGTCTCTTCCCATAACTCGGGAAGGTTTAGGCCATACTCCACACACGGGGGCCAAGTCCGGATTGGTGGAGGTTGTTGGGGCTAGTGGCCAACCCCAGTGTCAGAAGTTTTCAAGCCGCCTATAAGGCCTCTGACATGGCTTAACGACTGCTAGCGATAGCAGCCGGCACCAACGGCTTAACGTGCCTTGCGAAGCACGGAAACGGTCGAGATAAATGCCACTAACAGTCAAAACCATCCAGGTTATGACCGTGTCTGTTGTAAGTTAACCTGCTTGATCGATGCGACCACGCAAGCCGCACTGAGCCACGACCGCTTTTTATATTTAGGTTTATATTTAATTGGAATATTTTATGTTAAACTAACAACGCATTCTATCACAACTGATGAGGCACGGGTTTCATCTAGGTTTGATTAAGCCATACTCTATTCTATATACAATATACATTCAGTGGCTAATTGTTGAGGCCCAATTGGTTGAGGTTGTGGGGCTGTAGTCAACTCCAGTGTTTACGAAATATGAACCATCAGGATTGAGCGATCATTTATTGCGCGAACCGCATAAGGTAGATAAATGGTAACAATTTTAACATTTTGTATTTTTTTTAAATCGAAAATTCGGTATTAATACTCTAAGGGTGTAGTAGACAGATGAAAGCCTTCGATGATGGGTTGTGATTTCATGCCGATACCGATGCGCAGAATACTTGGATGTAAATACACTGAATACCAAAAAGTATCCCAATTAACAAACCTGTAGCGTCTGTAGTTGACGGCTTGTCAAATGTTCGCGGCGATGACGCAACAGGCTCCTTGATAAGAGGATCTGCAATATTTTTAAACAGAACATTAGATTACTACTGCAAGTGAATGCCCAGCTTAAAAACAAGATGGGAAGATTGTTAAGAATTTATTTATAACTGAATATCAATTAATTTAGATATATTCAAAATATAGTATATTATTTTATTTAACGTAGATGACGCATCGCAGGTAGGTACTAAAAAAAACAAGTTCAACTTGGGACTGAGCGACTAACTTAACTTTGTCATTTTTTTTAATGTAAGTTTATTTAAAGAAGATCCTCGGGTTTATTGTATTTCCAAGAAGTTTTAATAGTGCCCAAAAAAAAGTCAAATAGCAAAATTAGTATAAGTAACAAGTGGAGATTTTATTTTACCTCTTTGTCGGTGTGATTAATATGTACATCCTTGCCAAATTACAGCTCTGTAGTACTAATAGTCTCTGAGTTAGGCCGTGGACAGACAGACAGGTGAAACTATAAGGATTCCTTTCTGACTATGGAACCCTAAAAATTGGGTCTAGAAAATTTACTGTATAATGTAAATTTTAAACTTACCCAGACCTTCAGAAGACGAAATTCTATATGTGGCTCCACTAGTTGATGGAGTTGAATTTGCATCTGCGGTGGCGGGTGAAGTGTGAATAGTAGATCCTGAAAACATACAAATTATACTTAATATATTTTTTTAAAGAGGCCAATAACATATTCTACTAGCTACATAATTCATAATATACTGAGGTTTTTTAACTGGGAGATTTTGAGAAAATGTTAGTGATTTTTTTATTCATTACAAGAATAACTCACACTTGACCAGTGTTCGTTACAGCCTCAGGTTACAGCACAACAAAAAAACAAGTTAGTTAAAAACCATTTTCCTGTATATCTTACGATGTTGCTTTATTTAAACTTTGAATTGATTATTGGGCTTCCTCATTTAGACCAGTTAAAAAAGTTCTCTCACATATTGTAAACATTTCTCTACAACTTCATACAGAAATATACTACATAAAAAATGGATATTTCATTGATGATTTTCATACAAAATAATACCTACATGAAAAATTACATGGAAAATGAAATGTTGTCAATTGTGATTCTAAAAAGTTTAAAAGGTGTAGTCTAAATGTTTAAACAGCTACTCACTACAGTAAAACTACTAAGTAGCAGACTACAGAAAAATTTTAAAGCAAAAATTAAATATGGCTTTACCGCTTTCATCAGGTTTTATTACAATACTGTTTTTAGAATTCAGAGCATAGGTGTGATCATTGTTGATGTATTTGAGGCGCAACATGTCTTCAACTGAAATAATTATTTTATAATAACACTGTGTTCACTTAAGACAGTCATTAAGCGACATCCACATGGGTGGAGCCGCAGGCAAAAGCTAGTTTTTAATAAAACTTGCTCTTTTCAAAAATAAAATAGCTGTTACAGTTGAATTTTTTCAAAAATTTCTTTAAAAAAATCTTAACTCGAAAACTACGAAAAATCGCGAATATACATGTGGGTGATTAGGATACCCCTGTATACGAGGCACCTAAATTTTATCTTTGGACGTCACTCTCCCGGCCACCCTGTATAATGTAAGACATAGGTAACTTTCCTAATAAACAAACCTCCCAATGAGCCCATCAACATAATAATAAAATAACAATACCAATTTATCAGAAACACATCAAACTTGCAATAAAAAAATGTAACAAAATAACCAAAAAAGTAAATTATTATTTGTTTTAATTCAATACCTTTTAAGTATAGTTTTCATAATGACTTACTTTCATATTGGGAATGCTGATGTGATCCTGGTCCAGCAATACTCTTTGATAATCCTAGAGAGTAATTGTGGTCTTCTTCTATATTTTCGAATGCTGAAATTGAAAATTTAATGTATGCAAATATTATATTGATTGGTGAAAATTTTTACATATAGGTAAGTGTCCGTTTGAATAAAATTACAAATAAAGGTTTGACCAGTCATTATGATTACTACTATAAACTAGAAATCGACGTGTCCTAGCTAAGAATATTGGAAGTCTGTCTCTATATAAAATAGTACAAATATATTGTGACATACAAAATACAAACTAGTCTTATCCTCTCATTTACATTATCAACGATTTGATTTTGGCAAATAACATTGAGCTCTTTCTTTCTCTCTCCTTTATTAGTTAATTACTTATTTTTTGTCTTTTTATTTAAAATAAGTTTCTTATTTACAGTTTCATCCCCTGTTATTTCGGTCGATCTTCTCTTTTCTTCTTTTTATATTACTACAAAACCAGCATTCCTTTTTTTATAAAAGTAGTACGAGTAGATACAAACTATGCAATAACAAACAATAGTACTTACAAATTTGGATTGGAGTAGATGGCTGGCGTCTATGAATTTCTTCATCTGAAAATAGAGTGGGACAAGCAAGTCTTTTTCTTTTATCACCAGTTCCAGTTAGGTATTTTGGCTCAAAATGCAGCTTGCATACCTAAAATAACAGACAATTAAATTAAATAAAGATTATCTAACACAATATATTACAGTTAAAAGTGTCTGTCAAGTGTCTGATTCATGTACGGTTCTGTACAATCAAACCATATTTTAGACCAAAGGCTTCTTATAGGTTTTCCTAATCTGTGAGTAAAGAACTATTTTCTGGCTTAGTAGTTTCAGAGTAAACCATTTTATTTGATATATGGTACAACTTGCAAACGTTTTTCCTGATTTATTTAGGTAGGACTCAAATTCATTTATATCATATTTTTATTTAGGTAACATACATTTGAGTCACACATATCTTTATTCATACAAATTTAATCAGTCCAGTAGATTCAAATTGACAGACAAACAGACACAAGTGATCCTATAGAGCTCCTTTTTCATTTTGAGATACAGAACTGTAAAAATCTAATAATGAAAATAATAAATAAAATCTAAGTTTAGCAACCCTAAAAACTTACTTCATATGTAGTCTACAAAATAGCTACACTTATTTATTTGAAAGTTGCAAATATGACAACAGATAAAGATAGGTGTACAAAGTTATCATAGGGAAAATCAAAATACATAGGCAAGGGAGATTACAAAAGGTGGCACCTGCACACCGGAAGATGCAGTGTGGGCAGGCCTCCAACTCAGTGGACCGATGACCTGGTGAAGATTGCGGGAAGCCACTGGATGCGAGCAGCGACTGGTCCTATACCAGTCGGTGTGGAAATCCTTGGGGGAGCAGTGAACACCTTTTGGCTAATGATGATGATGATTTTAACCTGCCTGCTTCATCATCATTGATGATGAAGCGGGCAGGTTAATTTTAGTATTATTCCTCAGCACATAATACATCAGGATTGATCACAAGTGAGATTTCCCATTGGCTATGTATGACAGTAGGTGCTATGGACTAGTCTCAGAGTTATGCAGGTACGGTTGCAGTAAACTTACGAAGGCTACCTCAAGTCCTGGCTTGTTAGGCATGTAGGTAATTACCTTTTTTGAGACGAGCACGTCTCTCGACAAGTTCTGTAGCGATGGACTCCTTGGTATAAGAAATCGTAACCAAATTTCTCGAAGTCCATCGTTGGCGGGCAAATTAAAAAGCTTCACGGCCGGTTTTCTAGAACTGCATCCTTCCACGCAACAATGATGTATTGGCATTTTAATGAAATTTAATACCTAAAACTGAACAAGACGATTTAATTAATAAGCTAATAAACACAACGTTGCACTTTGCATAACCATACCCGTTTAGCGTAAATTGTTTACATACCTTGATTAGTTAACAGAAGCAGAACGAAAAATAATGTTTTAAATGATTATATTCGCTTTTTATTACAAAAATATCACAAAAATAATTTTCTCAAACGTTCACCAAAAGCGCGCGAAGAGAAAAAGAAAGAACGTTCTAGTGACAAGTCGACAGTGGGTTGACAAGAGTCTCTCCTTGTTCCTCAGTGGTCTGTCCCTTTTACACTTGAAAAAAAACCAAAGGAAAATTATTAACAAACCATGCGATATTATCTGTGGTAGCGCGGTCTACGGCTTTTGGACCAATGAGATTGATTCATAGGCCTGGTTATGGAACGACTTCTTATTGTGTCTGTCTGTCGTCTGGTACTATAATTTTGGGCTCTATTTTGCCCGCTTAACTTATTTCACAACTCCACAATTGAGTTATGTTACACAGAATGCCATACATAAAAGACAGTACTTATCGCAGTCTCCCATTCAACGAAAACTCTGAAGAAGAATTTTACACTTACTCCGACGTTGAAACCGTAGTGTCCAGGTGTGAACAGTTCAAAGACCAGCCATTCAAATGTAGAACTATTGGCCTATTGCACAGCGAGAGCGGAAGATTCTTCCTTACCGATATAACTTCACCGAATCTCAATGAAAACGTAACAACCCTTAGAGTGACAATGGTTTATCTGAAGTCGCCACCTCAGCCTCCTATAAAACCATATCCAGTTCAGATATTTGGCACAGTGCATTGGAAAAACAGGCCAGTTATATTCGCCAGCTTACTGCAAAGTCTGACAATACCGATGGCGATTCGTATGAGCAGTGTGTGCAATGGAATAGCAAACACACACTTAGCCAAAAATTATTATGATTACAATGATAATAATTATCATCCTTCATGAGTTGGGTGTTTGGGACCATTTATGGAATATTAAATTGGACCATTGTCAAAATTCAAAAAAAAAATCAAAATTATTTATTTGCTTTAAACATGGTATACAGAGGTCTTAAATATAATACATAGCACTCATGTTTAGCCATTTCTTAATAGCATGCAAATAGTCTTAATCTTATTTAATTAATTAAAAGTTCTTTAACATTGTAAAAAAAATTATCAGTCAGCCAACTATATAATTTAATTTTAAATTGTCTCTTATTCAATATCTTAAACTCTAGTGGTATTTTGTTATAAATTCGTATGCACATCGTCAAACAGCTTTTATCGTAAACAAATGATCTGGGAATGTCGTCAAATATAAGCCTATTTGGGTCTCTGCGGGTCATTGTCGATAACTATTAAAAATTGTTTAGTACTGGAACTTTAACATTCAATTTCATTTATTTATATAAAGAACAATATCATTATATTGTTTGCAAATATTTAATAGGTAACTAAGAAAATTAAATAATGTCACAAATAAAATTCTCTAAATCAAAACAATCTAAACCGTCCGCCTCATACATCATACACTGTCTAAACTCTGAGAACTTCAGCTAATAGCACTGCAGCCAATGTAAATCTTGCTTGTGCCACTTGCGATTGTAGTCCTCTGCATTGATAGAATTGAGAATAAAGATTTTGACCATCTGTGTTGTTAAGTTTTTGCACCATTCTGGCCATTGTGCAGGTTAACGTTTCTCACTTTTTTTATTTTATGTGATAGGTTGCAAACGAGCAGACAGATCACCTATAAAACCATATTTATGTATGCATGTATGTATGTATGTTCGCAGGGGAGCTATCTGTGATTACAATACTTATATCACAAGCAGATTTATTAGCTCTGTGTCTGGATCAATACCTGTACAGGGTGGAACTGAATTTGTCTCATGAGTGGATTCTACTCAAGAACCTTAACAATAAATTTATTTGGTTTTTTCAAAAGTTTTTTTTTTCAACTATTCCAGTTAGTTGTCAAGCGTCCAGCTTTTTGAGGTTTCCTTGGATCTCCTAGATATGGTTCATTCCAATCAAAAAAAGCAAAAGGTAAACAAACATAGTATGCAGATGACATTGACATGTGTCAGTTCCATAGTAAGTTTGTTTACGTTTTGCTTTTTTTTTTTGATTGGAATGAAGTATAGTTTTTAGTGGTGTCCTAGGTTTTTTGAAGTGTTCTAGTAGGTACTTATCTATACTATAATAAAACAGTAGAAACCGCGTGTCTGTACATTGAATATTATTACCAAAAATAGTAAGTAGGTGATAAAATAAGAGTAATAGAACACAAATAAACAAATTTAAATTTTTTTGTCTGTCTGTCTGTCTGTCTGTGTGTCTGTTCACGCTAATCTCCGAAATTGCTGGACGGATTTTCATGCGGTTTTCTCGAGTAGATTAAGCTTAGTTTGGAGCATTATATAGTCTTTGTTTCATCGAAATCCAATGTCAAGAAAAAAAGTTGTCGTCCTTTAAAGATAATTTTAAATTCGCCGCCTGCCAAAAATTACATAGCAAATGGGTCGAAATAATGTTCGGAAGCTTAATTTATGTAGGCAATCGATTATAATTTTAATTTTATCATTTTTATATAAACAATTAAACATCTACTTATTTAAGGTTCCGACCCTTCTTTCGACCTATTTACTATGTAATAGTATAGATGTAATTTTGGGCACACGAGCGGCGAATTTATTACTATGTTGGTAAAAATATGCAACATCTATACATGTAATAAAACTGTAACGGGGTCGATTCTGTACATGGAATATTTTTGAAAATAATACCTGGAGGGGACATGTCTATCGATATAGAGACAAAAACAATTTAATTTTGAATTTTAGTCTGTCTGTCTGTCTGTCCGCGCATCACGCAAATACGGCTGGGCCGATTTTGATGAAACTTCGTACGATTATACTTCGTAACCCCGAGAACCATCTTAGATAATTTTTGTCCCGGGAAATTCAAGGGTTCCCGGAGGAATGCATAAAAACTTTAATTCTTAAAAGCCTTATTAGGTACTCATAAACTACGAAGCCGATTTTATTGTAATTTGGCACAATTATACTTTATCATTACTGCTAAACATCCAAACCTTTTTATATAGGTTTCATAAAGGGTTCCCACAGGAAAACGACAACACCGTATCTTCACAATAACTCAGTTTATTAAGATAAAACCTTAACTTTTTGAAAAGGCGTGTCGATTGCGGTATTTTCGTATCATTCGAGACATACTATTGGTCCTAGAAATTCAAAGGGATCCCGAGGGAAAAGCTGGAAACTGTATCTAATCATCATTCCAAGGTGAAACATTCACTCTTAGATTAGGCGAATCAAAGGTATATTCAGTTAACATTCTTGACCCGGAATTGCCAAGGGTGTCCCGAGGGAACTGACGGAATCCTCTGTTTCGATGAGATATGTTTACATTGTTTTACGGTGTAGGTAGCTGTAGAATATCGAAAATATACGTATAACGTAGTGAAATAAGCAAAGCAAACTACATTTGTAAATGGTATTTTTATTTCGTATCCAACTATTCAAGTGTACGGCAATATTTATCAAGTGGTGGTATACAGGGTGTTATAAAGGCGTAGGCATTCTAATGGACCTGTTCTTCAATTTTTTCTTTAACTACCTAATACAGGGTGTTAAAAAAGTGCGTTTGAGATTTTAAGGGGTTGCTCAGAATCAAAATATACAGGTAAAATATTGAAAAAATCCGAGCTGCAATTTTTTTTACCCTTTACCATACAAATTCTTATATCACTATTCCGATTTAAAAAGTTGTAGACACGATTTTTTTTATTTTACCTGTATTCTATACTTGATTCTGAGTAACCCCTTAAAATCTCAAACGCACTTTTTAACACCCTGTATAGGTGGCTGAAAAACTTCTTAAGCTGGAGTTGGCCATTAGCCTCACATCTTACCACTATCCAAACTTGGACCCTGTGTGTGGAGAATGACCTAACCTTCCCTAGCTATTAGAAGAGATCCATGCCCCAGTAGTGTTGATTGTGAATATAAATCCAATGCATTTTCATTTTCTTTCTCTCTTTCTTCTTATTTTTTATTGTTCTTTTTCCTTTTCTTCTTTTTTATTTTTTCTTTAACATTTTATTTTTTCTTTTTCTTTCAGTCGTTTTATTGTTTACTTAATTTTGTTATTTTCTTATTTCTAAAGAATAATTTAGCAAAACATATGAACTTTTGGGAAAACCCCAACACTAACGCGTACGAAGTCGCGGGCACCAGCTAGTTATTAAATAATCAATATCTTGGCATTACGCGGTTATCCGGCCCTAATATATAATAGGGTTCCTGTATTATGGGACTGAACCATAAACTGCATCCTGTTTTAACAAACCTAAGTGTTCTGATATTTACATTTCTGAATCCAGTTTTTCCAAATTTGGTGATGGAAACCCTAGGCCAGCGACACACGATGCGTTGCGGTCCCGCACTACAAAACCAATAATGCAATTTTGTTACCCGCCTTGTCCCGTAGTAGTGTCAAACTGTCATACCATGAATATTTCTGTAAAACACCACAAAGTCCGCAACTCATCGGGTGGCCACTGGCCGCATGCTTTCTAGACAAATCTCGTTCCTCCTATAGTTACTGAAATACTTAGATAATACTATGTAAAGCTATGTGATACTCGAATTTCTCTTCTTTTATACAGATTGTTTGGTAATATTATTCGAAATTTCAAAACTTTTTTTACGTAACCTAAACGACGCAACCGAAAGCGCTCGGCCACATCTCCAAAGATAAAACAGACATAAAATCGTGTAATTTATTAACTTTTTGATTGAATTCGATTAACTTTTGCTCGGCGACGCTCAGTTAAGTGCGTGACATGAAAATACGATATCATGTGGACTTTACTTGTTTCGATATGCGTTCTGTACTCGATAGTGGACACCCAGGTACGAAAGATGATTCGTCTGTTACATATAAATAATAATAATAATCCACTAGGTGGAAGTATGATTATCATTATGACTTTGACTGGCTCAGTGGTTAGCGCTCCTGACCACTGAAATGAAATGAAATGAAATGAAAAATTTATTGACAACATTTGTTGCAAGACTGATCCGAAGCTTTGTGTTCGATTCCCACCCAATTTCTGTGATGACGTAATTTGTTAAGTCGTAGCAAACCTATTACTCGTATATGTTGTAACGTGTGTATTTTGTTTATAAGTCCCTAGTTTCCATAATGCAGGGAATTCTAGTCTGGAGCCGAATGACCGTGTGTGATTGGTTGTTGTTAACAGCCCATTACGTCTCCACTGCAGGGGCACGGGTCTCTCCCCATGCATCGGGAAGGTTAGGCCATACTCCACACACGGGGCTAAGTCCGGATTGGTGGAGGTTGTGGGGCTAGTGGCCAACCTCAGTGTCAGAAGTTTTCAAGCCGCTTATAAGGCCTCCGATATGGCTTATCGACTGCCATCTAGCGATAGCAGCCGGCACCAACGGCTTAACGTGCCTTGAGAAGCACGGAATCGGTCGAGATAAATGCCACTAACAGTCAAACCCATCAAAGTTATGACCGTGTCTGTAGTCATGTAGACAGATCACGCAAGCCGTACTGAGCCACGACCGTTTCTTGTGATTGGTACCGGGATATATGTATAATGTAGGTTCAAAGGGATCTCCCTGCCCAGGTCCGTTCTACCTTACGCGTACCGCTAAAAAGCAAATTGCTGCATTCGTGCTGCGGAAATAGCTAGCATGATAATCGGCATATTATATCTTAACACGTGTTAGCACTCACGTATCACGCACTTACACAAGTGTAGTAAACAACATTAAAATAACTTAAAAGAAGCGAAAGCCACCTTTCGTCGTCGTCAAATATTGTTTCTGTTCTTTAAAGAAAATCTGGAGGCACGGCATTGCCTCTGCCAAGTCTTGCGCGGTTCTCATTTCTTCTAAATGGATAGGTCGACAATAAGTAATGAAAATAATTATCCTGTAAAGGAATGGAATATTTATAGTTCCAAATTCTTAATCGTTAAGACACTAAATATCGTAGGGCATATCCACATAATTATAAATAATATAATATTATATAACATATTATTATTATTTAAAATTCTGAAATTCTCTACTCGTATCTACCCATAAGAGTGGTCTGTACTAGATATAATTAAAGATAGCATTGCACAAGTTAGGCTATAGTCTACACTGCAATACCTGGCCTGGTGACGGTAATAAAGTCAGTTGTGGACTATCCCTTACAAATTGTGCCAAACGACAAACTGCAGAAAAATAAAATAATAACTATATAGTTACATTTTTTAGGACATCGTATTGCAGGATGAATCGCATACTCTCAGTCCAGACGGACCTAAGATTGGCCAAGAGAAGGACATAGACCTAACTGGACCACTTACAAGCGAAGTGAAGAAAAAACTCAACACTCCTGTAAAAGTGACGGATGATCTTGTTGAAGTCGAGGAAGTGGAGCCAAACGAAAACAAGAATGATGATGGCGGCCGCGGTGCTGATGACAATGGTGGTGGTAAAGGTGGTGATGATGACAATGGTGGTGGCAAAGACGGTGATGATGACGGTAGTGGTGGCAAAGGCGGTGACAAAGGCGGTGACAAAGGCGATGACGACGGAGGCGACAACAAGGGAATCAGTCTTCTTAGCCTCTTTATTTAAGATAAAGCTCAATTTAAACATCCTTAAATACAAGAAGTTAACTAAAAACTTTATTTAATGATTACCAATTGTAATGCTGTGTAGCACTTGGTTAAAACAAGTAATATAGTTATTCACTTGAATCGCATTGTACAAAGAGATAAGTAAGTTAGGCCTACTAAAGACTATTTGAAACGGCATTCGGCAACATTACCCATTGAAGCATCTCTTCTTCTAACTAAGTCGCAGCTCTGGGATTGAGTCAGTATACTACTGCCTCGCATTTGGGGCTTGAGTATAATTTTGTATGGTTGGCAGGTAAAATTAATAATCTGATTAATAAAATAAAGGTTACACATTACAGAATGACAAGCAGAAGACGAAGAACAATGAAGATTCTGAAGAGTCTCCTGAAATTGATGTAACGTATCCTCTAAACCTACACTGGTTAATTAAAGATTGGTTTATTATCATCATAATTAATGCTACGACGTATGTACCTAATCATTTGTAAGACAAATCCAAAAAAGCGTTCATATTTTTAATGCGTTCCTTGGGGAAAGTCGTTCAGTATCATAAATAAGCCACAAATAATTAACATAAATGAAACTTAAAAATGTCATTCATAACTCTGTCTCAGGTACAAGTGGCAGCCTATTGGTATAATATTACTTCTTACTCTGTTTACAAACCAAAAGCCGGGTCCAAGTTTTAAGGACTCCGTCTGATTCGTTGCAAGACATTTTATAGGTGCAAACTTGCACTGGCTATTACTATTTTATCTCATCAAACCACTTTCCCCAACATCTGGTGACGCTAAATGTTTACCTTCCATCAATGATTATATAGTTTAAGTCGATGCCAACCATGGATTTTCTAATTTCGCAGAAGAAGAAAGGGATATTGTATCAGAAGGACATGATGGCGGGAGATATGGGTGACCTGGCCGGCGCTAACAAGCATCGCTACGTACCCCGCATATACACTGATTTTGCAAGACGTTCAGCGATTGTGAGTTTTTTAGATTCATACTAGATCCAAAGCACTGAGCGTCGCCGCAAAGTTTTATTTTTATTGTATACCTAAGTTGGCAAAAGGCTGATGGCCCACCTGACAGAATGTGGTAACCGCCGCCTATGGGCATTTGTAACACCAGGGGTGCTATCATAGGCCGAAAATTCAAAAACCTTTTCAATCCCTTCTTGAAGAGTCCCATACTGTAGGCTTCAGGGAAAACCTCGGGTGGGAGCTCATTCCACAGCTTGAGGTTTCTAGGTAAGAAGCACCTCTGGAACCTTACGGTTCGAAAGTCGCCTCTTTATCGGTTTTGTATCTAAGACATTTCCGATAGTGTGCTCAAGAACTATTTAAGTACATGACCTCTTTCCCCTAACTTCATTCTACCTTCGGTTAACTAGCTGCAGGGAGGATTTCCACCCCTGTGTTTGTAGTTGAAATTTCACCTATTCGTCAGTGAAATAGTGAGTATTTGAGTTGTGTGTACCATTTAAGACTATGTATTTACATTATATCATTACTTTTCATCAAGTGAGATGTAGCCAAACGCTCTCAAATCTTCTTTAAATTAAGCTTGCTGCCTTTAATGTTAATGGCATCGCTCGCAAACAATTTTTAACTAAATCAGGGAAACCAGTTATAGAATTGGGATAAAATGTCGTAGACTACGTGTAGGATGACGTCGACGACGTTTGAGGCGTCAATCTTCCGGAACCTGATACGGTTTTCATTCCGTAAAATTGAGAGACAAAAAAGAAGAAAATAGTGATAACACAGATGTTGCCACATTTGGCCTGAATGAATAGCCTGCCTGGGATCCTATTCCATAATGTCTCTCTCACTTCGCTTTAACTTCTCGCATAACTCGATTTTAAATTAGGCAGCGATGTGAATTGTCGAATTTAAAATTTCGTATGCTATAATCGCTTCTGAGAAGGGTTTGCGAAGGAATGAATACTCTGAATGATTAGTACACTGGGCATGTTTAATTCGCTATTAAAGTCACCTATTGATATTTGTTAACATAACAACCCATTACGTCCCCACTGCAGGGGCACGGGTCTCTTCCCATAACTCGGGAAGGTTTAGGCCATACTCCACACACCTCCCGTGTGTGGAGTATGGCCTAAACCTTCCCGGGGTCCTACACCAATTTTACTACACCCTGTATGTTGTTGACAACCCATTACGTCCGTCCCCACTGCAGGGCAGGGGTCTCTTCCCATAACTTGGGAAGGTTTAGGCCATACTCCACACACGGGGGCCAAGTCCGGATTGGTGAAGGTTGTGGGGCTAGTGGCCAACCCCAGTGTCAGGAGTTTTCAAGCCGCCTATAAGGCCTCTGACATGGCTTAACGACTGTTAGCGATAGCAGCCGGCACCAACGGCTTAACGTGCCTTGCGAAGCACGGAACCTAAGTATTGATATAATAAAATACATAGGTAATCAAATCTTCTACAACAATTACAGGACAGAGATGAAGACTTAGACAAAGCTGCCGAGGAAAAACTTCATCAGGCTGTTCAGGTACCTTCCAAAGAATATGCTATTACTAGCCAGCCACGTAGCGCAGACAGGCTCTCTCACTCGGTGGACCGATGACCTGGTGAAGGTTGCGGGACGTGGAAATCCTTGGAGGATACCTTTGTTTAGAAGTGCACGTCTTTTATGATTGTAATAGTATACTTACTTATATGTATAGATGTCGACAAAATATAGGATGTTAAAAAAGTGCATTAGTTTTAAGGGTTACTCGGAATCAAGTAAAGAATACAGAAAAAAATATTGAAAAAATCCGACCTAAATTTTTTTTCAGTTTCCCATACAAATTATTGAATTGAGCTCGACTTAAACAAATAAACATACGAGATAAACGCAAAACTATAATTGTATAGGGACAAATAGATCGAAGTCCTTATTTAAATAGCGTTTTATTGGTTTAAAAAAAGTTTAAAGATTTTGAATTTGACTTTTATTAGCGTTTTGATCTCGTAACTGCTTGCTCTTTTACATAGTATTGTTTAGGGTCATTTATACTATTTTTAACTCGAGAAACCAGGTTATAGTCCAATCAATGCCTTTTGTCGGGTTTTTTCAACCAGGGACTTCTTATCGTGTGGCACATTTAACCGGCCGGCCTATCCACAAGGTATAGACGGCAGTTGCCTAGTTTGCAGCACTGACGTTTACTGATCTAATAATTTTGATTTTCAGGTTGCACAACAAGAAGTCTCTCAAGATGATAGATTGAGGCCCGTAAAGGTAATATTTTGATAGTTTTTACATTACACTTTTCCTCTTAGCATAATAACTGATGGGATGAGTGAGGAGGAACTCATGGATTCTTGAGTTTCGTTTCGAAAGGCCCAAAAACGAACATGCATGTGTACGAGGTGGCGCCACTTCAAAATTAAAACTCGCTAATGGCATTGATACTCACTTCTTATATTATCAAGCGACTCATTGTTATCGACGCCATTAAGTAGTGTAATTTTTTTTAACGCGTGTTCCGAATGGTACATGCATTATTTGTATTTACTTCAGCTACCCATATGCCGAATCACAGTAACGTTTGTACACAGCTTAATAAGTAAAAACCCGTGTTAAATAAAAATAAAGAATTGGTCCGTATTAGCCCTTTGTCCACCACAGCCGGCTAAGGCTCATAACGGTTTTTTGTGCCACACACGCGATCATTTAAGATTTTCATACATTTTGGTCGCACGATTTCTCATAGCGATAACGTAGAGAAAATGGCAATAGAAGTCCCCTGCCCGTGACCTAATTCGGCTCCAATCTACAGTTCTCACCGACTTGACCTCATGGTCACGATCCCCACTCCATGGGGTTTCGACATAAAAGTAGCAGTGTGGAAGTCAATGGGATAAATGTTGCTGTACTTTACAGGCCGACCCTAAATTGGTGATGAATGTAGCGCTGCAGTCCGCTCAGCTGGAAGCCTCGAAGCCTGTCAACCCATCTGAGAAGGTTGTCAATGCCAATATCATGAGGAATGGGGTGAGTTCCGGATGGATACATAGTTAACAACCTATATAGTCCCTACTACAGGGGCACAATCAAGCCCATTCCTCGGGATGGTTAGGACATCCCCATACTCTATACACGGGGTCAAGTCCACATTCGTGGATGTTGTGGGGCTTTAGGTGACCTGGAACCTTCATAAGAAGCCCATGGTAATTTCCTACTTCTATGCTCATGGTAAGCAAAGCCACCTCCCGCAGTTTCGTAGTCAATCACTGGCAACACACACTGGCGTTGGTATTGGGGATGTGAATATATTTTGCGGAGCTTTCCAGTCCTTCTAATTACACAATATACTTATAGGTACAATATAACAGAAATCTTCAAGGGATACCTCTTAAGGAACGTCATTCCACATGCCACACTTTATACGGATATGTTTTTGTTCCAGGATTATTGGAACAATGTTTATAGAGAGGATGTTCCGAACCCAAGCAAGATGTTGCGGTCGCACAAGAAACGGGTAAGTAGCTTCTGCAAAATACGTTATCTATAATATTTTGTGTGCCAGTTGTGACGAGATAAAAAACAAGCTGTTTATTCGCGCACTTTATTTATTTTCAGCATCGAAAACCGAGTTCTAATAAACTAGTAAGTATTTTACCCAATAATAACCTGGTGCATGTTGCTAACAATGGGGTGCGTCTCTTTTTATATAAAAACGGAAGATATATTTTCATTTCAATAACGCTCAAATGCTATAATTATCACGAGATATACCAACAGATGATATAATTTTGTTGAATATAACAATTATAAGCTCTAACGATTACATTATATAAAATCGTTTGATTTAACATTGATAATACATATCATTATTATCATATAACATTCTCGAGATATAATGTTCATAAGATATAATAACTTTAGATATAATGCTCCGAGTGAGCAGAGAAATTACCAGGGTTTTATTTTCTACTGGCTTTTTTATGAAAATTCTACTATTCAGAATACATACAAAATTCTCACGGATTCTAAATAGGATGCGGGAGCGAGCGAAGCGAGCTCGGGAATTCGGAGCACCCCGACTCGGATAATTTAGGTTCGGAGACTGTGATGTGGAGGCGAGCTTGCCTCCCCTCACAGTCGCCGTGTTAGGTTTAATTGATAAAATGACCACAGATCGACTGCTTGCGTGCATGTTGGCTTGCCTGCCTTCATTCTTTGCTTGCTTTCATGCTTGCATGCATGCTTGCTTGCTTGCATGCTTGCTTGCTTGCTTGCTTGCATGCTTGCTTGCTTGCATGCTTGCTTACGTGCTTGCTTGCATCTAGTGCTTTTATACTTGACAAATAAAATTCAATTAATTTAGTATACAAAATATATTTTATAAAGAGTTCACATTACTTATGTAATATTAACAAGAAAACAACATTTTACACTTCCCGAAACGCTGAGTGTATACAAGTCCCGCGTAGTAGGGACTTTGTACTAGATAGAAAAAAATGACGATTTAAAAGCATGTGTTAAGCACGATTCAATATTTTGTCAATTCAGTTTTGTCATCTCCACAGTTATATCCTTTAAATTTGAAATGAAATGAAATGAAATAATATTTATTCGAAGTAGGTATCTCTGTACACTTTTCGAACGTCATATTTTTCTACCTAATACGAAGTTCCTACCACTCGAAACTCGTATACCCAACGTTTCGGGAAGTGTTTGCGGAGAGAGAAGAAACGTCGGGCCCTAAAGAAACTTTATATCTAAGATATGTTATATGTTATCAATAGTAGGTTAAATGAGTCTTATATCATATGATTATTATATTGTATATTTATTATACACAGCGTTTATTATACCTTATGAAATTATTCTTTTTAAAATTATATCTAGAGTTTATTATATATGACAATCGTTATATTTAAGAAAATTATAATATGTTTGGTTTGTATATCTTCTAAATGATATATCTTTTGTATTTATAGATTGTATTACTTACCCCTAACAATGTCGTTGAAGCGTTTGGCCAAATAGTATACCTCGCTCACCCAGAATCCACTAAGGAAATCAAAGAATAGCTTTTGTAGTTAAGCCGCCGCCGCCGCCGGTGGTGCAGAGGCGGCTGATGAGACTGGGTTGGTAGGTAGTGTTGGTACAAAGAGCGATAATATTTGGGTGAATATACTTGAATTTAAAAAAAAAGACTGACTAAATCATACGGCAATTGCTTCGGCTTTACGAACGAAGTAATAACCAAATCACTGAGTCAAAATAATTGATCGATGTTTCAGGGCAATCAAAGAGTTTTTATCAATTTCCAGGAGGCCATCCGCGTAAAGTTTATGCCTGGCTCCAAGCTGTACGAGCTGGTGGCCTTCACCAAACGGATATCACCCAAGCTGCTTTACATCATCAATAGTAAATAGAGACGAATAATAGTTACTGCCTTTTCTTTCAGAAGTTCACACCTATTATTTCAAATTCAAATTCTTTATTCCCTAGTTAACGGGTCCTACACCAATTTTGCTACACCCTGTATGTTGTTTACAACCCATTACGTCCGTCCCCACTACAGGGGCAGGGGTCTCTTCCCATAACTCGGGAAGGTTTAGGCCATACTCCACACACGGGGGCCAAGTCCGGATTGGTGGAGGTGTGGGCCTATAGTCGCCAACCCCAGTGTCAGAAGTTTTCAAACCGCCTATAAGGCCTCTGATATTGCTTAACGACTGCTAGCGATAGCAGCCGGCACCAACGGCTTTACGTGGCTTGGGAGGCACGGAAACGGTCGAGATAAATGCCACTAACAGTCAAACTCATCCAGGTTATGACCGTGTCTGTAGTCAGTTAACCTGCGTGATCGATGCGACCACGCAAGCCGCACTGAGCCACGACCGCTTCATACACCCTGTATACTGTCATACAATATGACCACTCCCTGCCCCTCCTCAAGGCGATCTCACCCCGCCCCTTGCGGCTATGATCCGGCGACAGCGCTAATATAGGCGTGTACAAACGTCATAATAGGTCATTATAACTCGAAAGGTCAAACTGTTAGTAGTTACAGATATTTATTTTACTTATATTATGTATCATGACATATGTTACGATATTTGTGTATGACGCAATAAAACTGTACGCATGCTTTCAAATCGTATAACAAACTAATACTGCTCAGAGGCGACTTAATTTCAAATAGATTTGTTTCAATTCACGTGTTAAATAAATACACATGAATTCACAATATCAACCGTTACTTGACGGTGATTTAGAAGCTAAATTACTTACATCTAAATATATCTAGAAAAGTGAAAACTTCTTTTACTTAGTATTCGATGCGAATGAGAGGAATTTCAAAGTCCATTTGTGTTTGTTTGAAGCGCCGTAGCTCTACAACGAGTGCGCAGATTTGGATGCGTTTTTTTTTCACTTGAAAGCAGATTTTATGCGGTAGTTTTTAGCTGTTTTTGGTGAAAATTCGTTGTGCTTTTGGAGTTATTAGATTATTGCTGTAGGGCATGATAAATTAATTATGTTAATTATAATGAGACAAACAAATTTTACCATAAACAATGTTGCATAAACAGGGGCGAACAAAAAGGTGTCCCTTTAAATCTCAAAAAACAATTGGATAATCGAACGGCTGATTGGTCGACTTTGTATAAGAATTAGTTTTTTTTGCCATTTCTGCAAAGTTATACACTTTTATGAAGCTTCTACTCAAATCCACGTGTTCCTTGCCACACCATTTTGATGTACTCTATATGTGTATCTATCGCGATGACAATGGTTAATTTAATTTGTAAACTTTTACCTAATAAATGAATTATATCTTTATTTGTTATTCCGTTAAAAAGAAGATTACAAAGTCACAGATGTCCGTCACTACTATGAACTCTATTTGTGACAAATAGTTTCTTCCTTTCCTTTATATTTGTCGTTCCACAAGTGATTCTGCCAATGTCAAGTGAACAACAATTTAGCGAGTATTTAGGAGAATATTCAAAAAGCGGCTAAGAGCGAGTCGGACTCGCCCATGAAGGGTTCCGTAGCAGCAAGTAACATAATATAAAAGTTCTTGTAGTTCCTTGCAACTTGAATGAAAGGTAAATTGCGGTTTACGATTTATGACGTATTAAAAAAACTACTTACTAGATCTCGTTCAAACCAATTTCCGGTAGAAATTTGCATGGTAATGTACATCATATATTTTTTTTAGTTTTATCATTCTCTTATTTTAGAAGTTACAGGGGGGGGAGACACACCTTTTACCACTTTGGAAGTGTCTCTCGCGCAAACTATTCAGTTTAGAAAAAATATATTTTCAAAACCTCAATATAATTTTTGAAGACCTATCCATAGATACCCCACACGTATTGGGTTTGATGAAAAAAAATTTTTTGAGTTTCAGTTCTATGGGGAACCCCCAAAATGTATTGTTTTTTTCAAATTTTTATGTGAAAATCTTAATGCGGTTCACAGAATACATCTACTTACCAAGTTTCAACAGTATAGTTCTTATAGTTTCGGAAAAAAGTGGCTGAGACATACGGACGGACAGACAGACAGACATGACGAATCCATAAGGGTTCCGTTTCTTGCCATTTGGCTACGGAACCCTAAAAAAGAAAAACAAATCGCTCACTCAAACAGAATCTTGGCATTAATTCTTCGAATAATAGCATATTTTGATGTGAAGTCGCGTACACGTGGCGATACAAAGGGGCATTCACAAAAGTCGAGCGAAACTATTTGTGTACATGAGGTGGAATTATTCCCTCTATTTCACGTCTCTTTGTACCTCCAAAGATGCATTCGGCGGCTTGGTGCAGCTTCACTTAATAATCATCAGTAGGATGCCATGTGAATTTAAAAAATAAAACGATAACAACTTTGTTCAAATTAGTAGGTAGGTAGTTTATTCAGAAACAGGAAAAAACTTCTCTTTCACTATCACACCTTGTTTATATAAAATATTTTCAGTGTCTATGTCTCGAACTATAATCAAACCTTTGTTGATCTACTAGTAGATAAAATAGTTTAATAAAAAAAACCTCGCTTTAACTATCCTTTAAATATCTTTGGTTACTGTAGTTCAGGGAACATAACCATCATTGATTGGGTCCTTCAGCACATTGATATTCAAATTATTCGGCTTCCTATTTCTCCAGAAGTTTCTGGTCACGTGTTTCTGTATGACTTCAGTCTTGAAGCATTCTAAAGCTTTAGTCTTCAAGTACTCTCTGCCGGGTTGCTCTAAGTAATCGATCATCTTCCTCAGATCATCAACCACCACCCTCATCTTCTCTATTCTTTTCATTTCCTTGTAAAAGTAATTGGTCGATAAATAATGTGTCTGCATGTATACGGTTAGCTCGTTTATTTTTTGCTGGTGATCGTTGTTTGGCTTGTACTGTCTCCTGTTGTTGCTATTGGCGTAAATCATATGAGCCATGTCAAGAAAATATCGAGCAGGCCATTTGGAGGTGGGCCACCTGGTGGTGTGTCTACGAGATTTTTTAACCCTCCTCGTGGGTTCGGTTCTGATTTTTTTTCGTTTTGTTTGTTCATTTACTTTAAAATATCGGTTTTCTGTTTCTTGTCTTGTAACCTCACTCGGGAAAAAAGGTGTACTGAATGCGTTTGGTGGCGTCATAGATGTATTATATTTCAAATCCTCATCAGGAGTATTTGTTAAGTCTTGCATATTAACACTAGCGTTGTATAAAATTAAATCTTCAGTATTAGTATGGGATCTTAGGAAATCATTATCAATATTAACATTATCATCTATAGCTCTCTCATAATCAGCATAGTTTACAGTATCATCACCAGTATTTTGTGTAGTTTCTACGTTAAGTGTAGCATTCATTGTATCTTTACCTATATTCAAGGTAGATAGAACGAAATCATCATTAATGTTTTCAATTTCTTCCATAATACTGGGGTTCGACATTAGGGCCCCATCTGTATTAAGGACGTTATCCGTCGTATGTTTCTCGTCGACATTCGCATTAGATTTAAGGTACTGCTCATGGTGGCTGATAATCCTTATAACATTGTTGATGAGGTCATCTGAAATGCCGTCAGGGGATGCTGTGACGTCATGAGACATGTATGCTACCTGAAAATATAGTCTAGGTTTACTAACTTTTAAATAGGTAGTTTAGGCAGAAGTGTCAGAAACAGCGAACATATCCGCCGTATAGGAGCGCACTGTTTTCCATTGCGTTGGGGAATCTTGGTATGCCCGCTTCCATCTTCGACATCACCATCATTTACCACCAAGTGAGAAAATGCCAAGGGCTTACCAATTGCGGATAAAACGAAAACATAATATAAACATACAATCGAGCCGAAACCATTACCTTCCACTAAGGCAGTGGGTAATAAAGGTTGTCGTTAACAACCCATATCGTCCCCACTGCAGGGGCATGGGTTCCTTCCCATACTTCGGGAAGAGATAATAAAGGGTAATAAAACAAAAAAGTAACCAATAAGAATACTATTAAGAGCAAAAGCCCCAGATAACTAATAAATAACCCCGAAGTTGAACACAAGGACTTACTATAAAAACAGAGTTCAAAATCAGCCGAGAAATCATTTAGTTAAACTAGTATTTTGTCACAGTGCATTTTAGCTGAGAGCAAGTTGTGTGTATGTGTGTGTGCATAGGAATTTAATCATACGGGCGAAACGGGCGGAACGGCGCGACGGAGCGCAGGTAAATAATAACATTATATTGGAAACGTGACAGATGTGGTAGGTAATGTATTTTATTTACGGCTTGAGACCTATAAATGTATTATGGCGAAAATTAGGTAGGTCCGTGAAACGAGATGAGGCTTGTTTTAAAAGCGCCTTTTCATGCACTACCTCGCGTCTCTGTATCTTGAAAATGAAAATATTTTATTCGAAGTAGGTAGCAGTGTACACTTTTCGAACGTCATTCTTTTATCTACTTATTACGAGGTTCCTACCACTCGGAACTCGTATACCCACCGTTCCGGGAAGTGTTTGCGGAGTGAGAAGAAACGGCAGGCCCTAAAGAAACTCCCTCCAACACATTTTTAGAATAAAGTCTTATATTCTATTACATCTTAATGCTAGATCAATAAATGAATTATGCAATGTCATGTCTGTAATAAAATATAAAAAAATTAGAATAAAGAAAGAAAGGATTCAAAAGAGATAAAAGTAAAAGTTATTTGTAGCTAATGACTAACAATTCCAAAAACCGATGACACGAGCAGGCCAGTTCACACGGACAGCACCCGATCACGAGTATAACGCGAGAGTCAGCCATCGCTCCCCTCAACCATTTATTACACCCATTAAGGGAATCTTATCGTGTAACGCAGTTAGTAGTGCTTTCCTAAAATCGTATCAATGCCCCAAGGACTAGGTGGGGCGGCGGCGGTTGCCTGGTGTTGCACTTAGCATCGTTAAGGATTTACGAGGGGACGTGTGCAACGCGTCCTTCATACACATTTAGTAATCAAATGTACAATTTACCTCAGGATGTTTAAATAATACCAAATCAAAAATTATAATCTTTTCGAATGTCATTTAAATTTACCAAATACGAAGTTTCACCGTGAAGCAATCGGTATAAATGTTTTTTTTTTTTAAAGTCGGTTAGAGTTAAAAAAGGTTTGACTGAATAATCGATTGAGAAGAGAGAAAAATAAATAGTAAATCGTAATTAAAAATACTAACGAATTACGTAATGCCAATGATAAGAGCAGGCCAGTCCACAGACCATAGTACTGAAAACTTAATGTGGCTTTTCTCATACTATTTGACAACTTAAATTCAACACACTTTTACGTAAAATCTAAGCACGCAGTATTTACATAACCAACACAAGATTGAATCATAAAACGTTATTATTTTTATATTATTTCTAACAAGTAAAAAATAAAAATAAATCATATAAAGAAACTGCGTGAGCCGCAGTGCCGAAATGGCGTCAGAACCAAATGTTGCGCGGAATTCTCTTTTCTTTGCTCGTTTGTACTCTGTATTTTGTAAATGTAAGATTTTATTTGTTATTATAATATTTCGACTGAGTTTATTATATTAACTTGGATTTCTAACTACCACTCGGTATACCCGCCGTTTCGGCCGTTGTTATTCTAACACGGTATTACTTCATTGTAAAATTAACTTAACAGACGTGTGCTCGATACAAAGTCCTGGCAACCAATCAAGAAGATAGGTTGTAAAATTAAAAGGTCTGTTAAATTAAAGTAATTTTGTACGCAACGCCCAATATTTTTACTGAAACTAATTCTAGGTGTCGTGCCGTTACTACATTCGACCTGAGAACAGATTCATCAACTTCCCAGTCGCGCACACGCAGCCCAAACACAGCGGGGTCAGAACTACTTTGAATCGATGGAGAGTGTTCCGGAGAAATAAATTATAATGACAATCATTTGTTTATTGTTGTTTAAGTTTTGTTACGAATTTCTTGATCTACAGTCGGTTAGCCCTTGCCACCACCTCACCTGACGGTAAGTGATGGTTATGCCAAAGATGGAAGCGGGCTAATCAACATGTGCCAAGATTTCCCAATGTAAAGGGAACTGGCTAATATTCATGCTAGAAAACATAAACGCTCTTAACGCTGAATTTTGCCAGCAATAATTAGATAAGATGATGGTAACTAGTCAGGTATGCTCAGAATTTTTTTTTTTTTTTTTTTATGTGATAAGGAAGGCAAACGAGCAAGTGGGTCACCTGATGGTAAGTGATCACCACTGCCCATAGACACCTGCAACCCCGGAGGAGATTGCAGATGCGTTGCCAACCTAGAGGGCTAAGATGAAATGCCTCTTGTGCCTGTCATTTCCTCGGCTGCCTTACTCTCCACACTTTGTTTGGTAAAATGCCCTTTTACCAAACAAACCGAGTGCTACAAAGTAGGAATCGAACCCCCAACCTACTGCTGTAAAGCTAGTGGTTTAGTCAATGATGCGAGAAAATTTTGGCTGCCACATGTATAAGAAATCATGAAGAAGGAAACAGGTTGGTTTTGTGGAAACACTTCCCGAAATGTTGGGAGCTTCGTATTATGTAGACGAAAAAATTACATTCCGAAAAGAGTACAGTGCTACCTACTTCAAATATATAATCTTTTGATTTGAGAGTTTCCATATAAAAAATCTGTGTCTAGCACTTAAAAAGTGCAATACCAGGCAACTGCAGTCATAAGAAAGTAAGAACCACCCATACAAGCCGGATACAAATAAGTGGTATACAACTAAATAAACAGGGAAAAATCAGACTGCATAAAGTGTATCCTATGTCAATGTACATTTTCAGCTAAATTTGGCTACGTCAGTCATGTGTGAGCACAAGCGTCACTCTTATAAAAGAATGGCCTTGATTGATTGATTGATTCTATGTCAGTCTATAATAATAACTGCATCAGTCAAAATGTCTACTGCTGAATAGTGCTGAACAATGGCCTCCCCCAAGGATTTCCAACAGCATTGCCTATTACACTGTCCTAAGTGTGAAAGGAGAGATATAGAAGGCTTGCTGTCAGAGAAAAGATTGTGAACGCACTTCGGTATACATAGGTACTCACTTCATCCCCACGAATTCAGGTCAACTGTCACAAAGTCTTCCACATTCATCTTTCTTAAACTAGGAGGTAGACTGTCTCCAAAGGTCTCAAAGACAGGGTTGTACGTCCACGGCAATACGTGGGTCACTCCATTTTTATCGCATAGAACTGTTTGGTTTTCCGTTTCTTGAGATTTATTTGACTTCTCATCTTGCAATTTTTGGTAAAGGTCTTTGAATGAATGCGAGGGGTTAATGTGAGATTGCTTTTCTTTATTCTTTGTAGACACTGAAATAAACAAAATATTTCGTCACAGTTTTAAAGAAAACGAATCAATTAAATAATATGATTAAAGAATTTATGCATAGCAGAAATTATTTAATTAAAGTTAAAAGCTGCCCACCTACCTATAGCATGTTCCATTTCTACATAGTCATCGCATCTATGGTTTGTTTCTGATTGCATGGCTATAGGTATTTGGTATCAGTTCCTACTACCTCAAAATGAAAACTTACACATTGCGCCTTCAATTGCTTACCATACTGCCTAAGAGCGTCCAACTGCTCCCTGCTGTAGTGTGAGAAGTGGCAGACAGCTCCAAATGAACATTCCCCGCGAACAAACCGAGTGCACAGACGCTTACTGCTCTCCTCGGCTAGTATTGTCTCTGGATCTGCAAAATTATGAACCATTTAGTCTTGCTTGACTATCCTCAGGAAGTTATATTAACACCGTAAATTGTAAAAGGATATGAAGCAAATAAAAGCTTATTTTTTATTTATTACTTATCTCCAGGAACATTATACATATACATACTGGCATCCCTGTATATGTTATCTAATAGGGATAATCTATTCATTTGCCAAAGATTTGATTTTTATTTATTTTACTTAAATAGATGTGGTTTGCTTTAATATGGAGACTACAGAAAGTGGCACAGAATAACGGGTGGGGTACAGTTTAGGGTTGGTTGGGGTCAATTTATTTTTATAAGGCAGCCCTCTTAAACACACTCCAACCGTAAGGTCAACTTGAGGTTACTTTAAAGATGGTAAAGGTCTATGCACAGTGTTCCTAAGGCTATATGCATTGTGATCTCTAAAATTTTGGTTGGAGTGCTCTTAAGTCCTTTAAGCAGCTCTCTTAAGTACACGCCAACTGAGATTTTCTAGTAATTTTACTGCAAGACTCAAAAATAATACTTTACTTACCTTTGAATTGAGCGTAATGTTCTTGGACAATTTTCTGATGCGCCAGACCTTTGTTATGGGTTTTCACAATGCTAGGCGAAGCCACCATGGACTTATCACAATAATCACAGTAATATCTTTTGCCCATTTTTTAAAAATCACTCTAAATTATCCAAAATATGCGGCACAAAATTCACATTGCTTTGTTTGGTTAAAATTTTTGACAAGTTTCTAAACTACTATGAATTGAAAGAACGAGATAGCCATATGTTGAATGAAAACGGAAACATAAAGGAAAGAACAGGATGGAAAGCGTTCTGAGAGTTGTGTTTGGTTTCTGTTTCACATGTAATAAGAAACAAAAATTTACAAAAAAATCAGGCCACGAATGTCACCTTGACAATTCGTATTTGTTTACGAAGATAGCTACTACTTTAGACTTTTTGGCGTGAACTCGGCAAGAGTTTGTCAGTTTTGTTTAAAAAATAGATATCGTGGTTTTTAGGGTTCCGTAGCCAAATGGCAAAAAACGGAACCCTTATGGATTCGTCATGTCTGTCTGTCTGTCTGTCTGTCTGTCTGTCTGTCCGTATGTCACAGCCACTTTTTTTCCGAAACTATAAGAACTATATTGTTGAAACTTTGTAAGTAGATGTATTCTGTGAACCGCATTAAGATTTTCACACAAAAATAGAAAAAAAACAATAAATTTTGGGGGCTCCCCATACTTAGAACTGAAACTCAAAAATTTTTTTTTCATCAAACCCATACGTGTGGGGTATCTATGGATAGGTCTTTAAAAATGATATTGAGGTTTCTAATATCATTTTCTTCTAAACTGAATAGTTTGCGCGAGAGACACTTCCAAAGTTGTAAAATGTGTGTCCCCCCCCCCGTAACTTCTAAAATAAGAGAATGATAAAACTAAAAAAAATATATGATGTACATTACCATGCAAACTTCCACCGAAAATTGGTTTGAACGATATCTAGTAAGTAGTTTTTTTTAATACGTCATAAATCGTAAACCGCAATTTACCTTTCATTCAAGTTACAACGAACTACAAGAACTTTTATATTATGTTACTTGCTGCTACGGAACCCTTCATGGGCGAGTCCAACTCGCACTTGGCCGCTTTTTTAATGCATAATATTGACAGTGTATTGTATGTGTGCCATTTAAGCGTCTAATATGCAGGATAATGAAATAAAAGTGTGTAGACTGTGTTTCGAGTGCTCTCAAGAAGTCCATGAAATTTTCATCAAAAGTGCTATCATTTTGCTGAAGAATATGGTAGTTGACTAATTTGAAAAATGTAATAACTCTAAATGAGGAAAAATACTGAAGACGTATACTTTGAAACTAAACTCTCCAAGGCGGTATGGCCATAAAGCCTTAGCCTGCCCTAGGAAGGGCGAAAAAAAAAAATTATTTTTGTAGTAAAAGTCTGTATTTTTCTCTTTTTGCCCTGCCAGTTTAAATGTGTTCTTAAAATTTTTGATGTCTTATAGCTAATGGAATTCTATGTACTTAATAAAAAGTACATAAGTAGGCACCTATATTGATTTTCATATCTCGTTGCGTTGATGTCTTTTCTATATAGATATGGAAGTTAGGGTGCGTTTCCACTGGAGCGTAGACGTGCAAAAGTGACCAGTCAGATTACTCAAAATCTCCGCTCCACTTGATTTCGAGCAATAAATTGATTTGGCACATCTCCACTTCGCCTTGATGTCCTTTTTAGTGAGATAATCCCTAAAAGCACCTACTGTCATTGATTTTAGATACAAGGCCCTACTGAACTCGAATTTGTAACGGACTGGATTTTTAAACCACGGTTTTGAAAAATAGAAACTGGACAAACCCCGCCGCCGTGGTAATTTGCTTTGTAATTTTAGAAAAAAAAATACTATTATATTTGCGCAGACTTTGGTTACGTAGCTCGGCATTTTAATTAACTCCAACACTGAAATTAGATTCACTTTAATGCGGACTTAGGTGGTGGTTAGGAGACGTGGCAACAGTAAATAATGCAAAAAAGAAACAATTACTTATCCTATGTAGACAGATTTTGTTTCAGTTTTTATTTGCATATATGTATAAGGTGCTACTTTATTAGTGCCCGATATTTTAGTCAGTGCTTCTACTCCTGATT
The DNA here is from genome assembly GCA_958295455.1 of Coleophora deauratella. Taxonomy (NCBI): domain Eukaryota; kingdom Metazoa; phylum Arthropoda; class Insecta; order Lepidoptera; family Coleophoridae; genus Coleophora; species Coleophora deauratella. Next base: position 491,647 of record OY282412.1, read on the forward strand.
CTGGTCAAGTTTCCCCAAGAAAGCCATAGTCAAATCGAAAAAAAATTTTGGACTCTTCATACAAATCGATCAGCCGAGCGGCCAAATTAGTATGAAGAGCCCAAAAATTTTTTTGCGATTTGACTATGGGTTCCTTGGGGAAAGTTGATCAGAATCAAGAGTAGGAGCACTGACTAAAATATCGGGCACTAATAAAGTAGCACCTTATATAATATTTGTCATGTCCTTAGTAGTAGTAAGAGAATATTGAAAACAACTGTGGTAAACTACAAAGATTTTAAATGAAACCTAGCTAAGATTTTTTCTCTAGTTCCAAACTTTTTATACCTACTCCAAGTTTCATTCAAATCCATCCATTCGTTTTCAAGAAAATCGATTACCTATTAAAGTACAGTTTCGTGCAACTAAAAGTATACAACCAACGGCTACCCTGTACACTATGCTACAGAACAGTCAAAAACCAAAGGTATTTTTTAAGCCATAATAAAAGGAAAATAACACAACAACAATCAAATTTTCGACATTTTATTTCACGTTTAACACTATCTTATATACTGGGGATATCCGAAGTTGTTAAACGCGTACCTGTTCATAGTATCAGGCACCGAAGGAACTGTATACCTTCTGGGCCGAGTACCAAAATTGCCACTGTAATTTTGATCGTAAGGCTTATAAAAGTTATTGGAGTAACTTGGCAATTTCGGCAGATCCCGAAGAGTAGGAAATTTTGATAGCGAATCTGCTTGCTGAGAACTCGTTGGAGAGTAGGGGTATGCGTTAGTTTCTGGCCGGTAATCGTACCTTCTTCTATCTTGAGCGAGGTGGGGTAAGTTGGCTACACTGGGCATGCTAGGCGCTGCGTTCAGATACGAGTTAAAAGGAGGCGGGGGATTTTTCGGGAGCATCTGGGGGATTGGGGGAGGAAAATGCTGCGGTATGTTGAGCATCAGATTTGGTTGTTCCATCCTCCTACTGCCTAAAACAAAAGATTGACTCAGAGTTTTGTAAACAGTGCTCACTAATATGAAAGATGTAAGAACTATGATGAACAAAGGAAACACAGCGATACAGATCAGTAAGTAATTTACTTCTGAATGTGTGTCAATTGGGTTAGGTGCTGTAAAAGTACAGTTATTGTCGATGTGATGTTATACCTAATTGTTTTAGTAAATATTTGTAAACTTATCCTGTGATGATGAAGAAATGTTACGACCTCTCTCACACCAAATCTATCGAGCTGTTTAGACTACGAGGGGTACCAAGCAAAAGGTCATACATACATCCAAAAATTATTATACTACGATTGGGCAATGGGGTAATAGTTAAATATCTGATAGAATAAAAGACACTCTCTTAAAATCAGTAGATGAAAACAACACATCGACTTCGATCGGCTCTACACTTGAAAAAATAGATATAGACGGAGTAGTTATTTCATTCTTTTTAGGCCCTTTGTTAGAGAGTTACTTCGATATTCTAAACCATTAAACAATAGTACTTTGTAAAAGGGAGTATACAGGGTGACTTTAAATTAGTTCTTGATACCAAAGGCTATGAATGTGCTCATGATAACAAACAACTTACCTTAAATAACCCATAGTCAAATCGCAAAAAACAATTTTGACTCTTCATACTAATTTGGCCGCTCGGCTGATCGATTTGTATGAAGAGACCAACATTTTTTTTGCGATTTGGCTATGGGTTCCTTAGGAAAAGTTGTTTGTTTTCATGAGCACATGCATAGCCTTTCGTATCAAGAACTAATTTAAACTAACCCTATATAGGTAAACCTTTATCAATTATAACCAATGAATTCCAAATAAAATTAAAAAGAATGTGGTAACTGATTATATTTCCAAGGGATAAAATTGTTGGCCAAAACATATCATACTACATTCATTGCTCGATGATGCTTCCTTTAGTCGCACTCTCTTAAGAACAAAGATTATTTACTTATTCTCTTACTTTTTCAGCTTAAAATTAAGGCCCTAATTTTGCGAATTAAATGGAAAATTGGTAATCTATCCCAGTAGAAACAAACCAAAAAAGTCCACGATCCAAACAGAAGCATACTACAATAGCTTATAGGTCAATACACAACATTTCGAAAAGCTATTCATCATGTGTGTAAATTTTTATTAAAGTGTAGTCAGTAGGTTCTCGTAGTTAGTTTTAACAAAATGTGCGATTGATCGCACATAGCTTTTAGCTCTGTTCTGTAACTTCTCTTAGCGCCCCCATTGTTGAGGCACGGATATTTGCATAGTATACTGAAATATTTTGGAATGGTTATGTAATAAAAACTTCACACACAAGGATAATTGGTGATTGGTGTAGGTTAGTTTAGTAAAATTCTTAGCAGAATGCTTTAACTTAGAAACAATCAATACGAGTACCATATACCATGCGCTCGAAGCATGGAATGACTCAGATTATCGAATCCTTTGTGTTTTTGCAACGAATATTATTGTTGTTTGAAATCGACCGTTGCATTACATTATTTATTGACTTGTTGAACATTAATCCTTCTTTGTCTTTGTAGTCTTTGACTTTGACAGATGTACGTATTAAACGGTTCGTAACTTGACATATTTAATGGGAAAATTTAAAAATTTTAACAGCGTAGAATTCTGCGAAAGCGAACCAGATCGCTAAAGCATTGGATTTTATTAGCATAAGTCGTTTGAAGCTTATGTGCACTATAAACATAACACCAATGACTTTTTCGAAACTTACGTGCATTTTCATACCGACTGCTTTAACGGTGAAGGAAAACATCGTGAGGAAACCTGATTTCTAGTTGTGTATGATGGTCGCGTTGCACACGTCCGTAGGTGTAAATCTTAAATGCCCTACACGTGACCAAGGGTGATGATAAGTGCAGCACCAGGCAAACGCCACGCCGCCTATACCTTGCGGATAGGACGGTTAAATTGTGCCACACGATAAGAGAGATAACACGATTGATGCTCCCAAGACTTGTCCAGTGAAAGCCCATCAATTGGCAACACAATAAGAAGATTACCAGCTCAATTCTCAAACAAAGATGTAAGTTAACAAAATAATTCAGCAAAATATTATAAAGTTATAAAATGGAATAAGTGAGATATCAATGAGAGTGACGAGCAGTAAGTTAGCGAATTTATCAACAATGGATAAGGAAAATTTGTCACATCGTATGTTGTCGTAAAAGCAGTTGCGTCGATTTCTGGAAGAGACCAGGTGGAAATTTATGAGGATGGTATGCTATAAGTTTTAAAGAAGATTAATTTTACGTTGATTGGAATGATAGCTGCTAGCTATAAAATTTGGCTATGGCATTATGGACGTTATAAAAATATGAGCATGAAAATGAGTTATCTGCATATCCCTCTCCAATAATGTATTTTCAAGAATAATAAATACTCTATGTGGTTCTCTGCTATTTAAATCTATGCTAAATTACAATGTAATCAGTTGAGTAATTTCAGTGACAAATGATATTTTTCCTAAGTATTATGTATTTTGTAAAATTTTCACCAAAATAAGATCGTAGTTTCGATGTTAAAGAGCATTGCTTTGATAATATTAAATAAAAAAGAATCCTCTCACTGTTAGTCACTTCCCATCGTCATTATTTATTTATAATTATTTGTTAATTACACACATTCAAATTTTATAATAACTTTATAATTATTATTAGTCACGATTTAATTTTAAAAAACGAAAATCACATTGTGAAACGATAAGTGAAAAAGCTTCCTATCGCTCATGGATTTCATAAACCACTTGGTCTGATCTTAACACCAAAATTATCAGATTTTCATAAATCCTTTGTTATAATACATCCCTTGCAGGAAAGACGTAGTCCTGTTAATATAGTTATAATAACTCTTCTAATACAATAAATAACTACGTACACAAAAATGGTCAAAGATTAATGAAAAGCCACGATTGAGACTTTAACTAAAGAATTTAAGCATGAAATGTTTAACAGAATTACCAATATCATTTATGTTGTTGATAACACCCATCGGATTGACGGGTGGTATACGAAGATTCATATGTGCACGTCCTTTAAAGTCACTGCTATCAGATTCTCCGGTCTCTCCCGACCTGCCTTTAGTTTCCAGTATTGAGGAGCTGCCATATGCACTTCTTTGATGCACAACCTCCGTAGAAGTGGACACTTCATCAGTACTTTTTGGTTCTTCTTTTGGAGTATCTTTATTTTCCTTCGATTCAGCTGCTCCAGTTCTCTCTGCTACACCAGATCTCTCATTTACATGATCATCGCTTTTGTTTTCAGCAACTTTAGAAGACTTTTCACTTGCCTGTTTGTCTTCTACTTTGGGTGTTTCTGTGCTTTCAACAGATTTAGCTTCTTTTTCATCATGTCCACCAGATTTGCCCTCATCAACTGGAGCTGCACTTGTGCTGCCTTCGGTAGATCCTTCTCCAGTTCTTTCTTGTGTAGGAGCTTCGTCTGTAGCTCGTTTTACTTTAGGGTCTGCAGGATCAGATTCTTCACTTTTCTCACCACTTTTTCCTTCTACCACACTTTCTGTAGATGTTGTGGTAGAATCTTCACCTGTTTTTGATTGATCATCTTTCTTTTCTTCCACTTCGTCTGCCTTTTTATCTACTTGGCTAATTGTAGTGGTTTCCTGGCAGTTATTGAAATTAATTTAAATTTTAGGCATATTGTTTATTAGTCATAGAGAATTAGTGTTTATCAAACTCTATTAAAAAGTTTAGGTTTTTGTATAATTATTGGTTATTGATTAGCTCATATTTTTTTATTGCTATAAATAAAAGTATGAAATTCTAATTAAACATAACCTATCTAATGTAAAAATGAAGACTTACATCGTCAGGCCTCGCCTCAATCCTCCCAAAGAGAGCCAGCAAACCAAGAATCACCAATGCGTAACCCTTCATAATTATGTTACTATTGTATAAATTGTGACATTCTTTATTTTATAATAAGCGGGTCTTTACTGCATGACTCACGGGGTCCAACTATAGCTCGTTTAATAATCATAAAGCCAGTGTGCAGCCGCTGACGAATCGATTCTTCATGTTGGCAGCCGTGAAACTCCTGCCTGGTAGATTGTTTCTGATTAACGGTCACGGCTGTTATTTAGACGCGACAGGGGTACACGAATCAAGTAAATACTTGCGTCCAGCACAGCTGTGTGTCAACATTTTCTACGTCGACTGCCACCAACGAGCCGCAGAAGTAAATTAGACGTCAATAAATGGCAGGCATGGTCTCTTGCATTTGAAACAATGACGTTTAAGCCTTCTGTTTATCGTAAAATTTGGAAAATTTTCGCCTTAAAATGGCAATTGCTTAATATCAGCAAAGTACAGTTTATTATTATCGGCATATTTTCTGTAGGTATCTTGTTCTGTTTCAACAGTAGAGTGTAGGTACTTTTTGTTTTACGCCCTGTATAAGGTCTAATAAAATAAGAAAACTTTTTAAACTAGGACTTCTAATGGCTAGTGGCTAGTCCGCTCGCTTTAAATCAGGAGGTCGCGGGTTCGATTCCCGGCAGGGTCCAACTTTGTAGGACATTTTTTGAGCCCGCCTGGCTAGCTACCATCATCTTATTTAAGTCTTACCGTCAAACATCAATGTTAATAGCTTTGCGCTCCGGCATGGAGTTATCTCCAAATTACAAGAAATTCTATGATACCCAATTTCTTATTGCGTTGGGGAATCGTGGTAATCTTCAGCATCATCCTCACTTACCATCCTACCATCTTATCAGGGGCATTAGGTTAGATGATGTCATGTCAAGGGCTAACCAAGAGAGGACAATAAATTCAAAAATCTTTAAGGAACCCACACTTAGACAATTTGAGAGTTTTGTTATTTCATGGTCCATCAGCTAAACGACTTGTAAAAAAGAAATAGTTTTTTCACGAGTGACTCCTTATATTAGGGAAAGTTGTTTAACCAACTTCAAAAAGGAGGAGGTTCTCAATTCGACTGTATGTTCTTTTTGTGTGTTTGTTACGCGATTACTCCGCCAGTTATGAATTAGATTTTGATGATTCTTTTTTTGGTAGGTCATACTTCAGAGGCGGTCCCAAATAAATTTTATCGAAATTATTTCAGCGCTTTTTGAGTTAGAAAATTATAGCTGTTTATTACGATTGAAGTCGGTTATTTAAACGTGTTAAGAGTTTTAAATTATTTTCATTAATATGCTTAAGCCCCAGCAAATATTGTAGTTTTGTTCCACTGTGGCCCCATTTAAAAAAGGTTAGCAGTTTTTTTATAGACATTATAAATCAAATAAAAACTTTTATTTGTAAACATAGGTTAAAAACTGTTTGCCCTTTATCTTTTTGAGGTCGAAATAATACTTACCTCATTTTGAAATTTAGAAACAAAAATTGACTGACGTCGAATCTAGTCTTGACGGTGTACAATCGAATTGTCGGCATTTCCATTGTAGTGTGCTGTTTACGGAATTTTTAATCAGAATTTTATTTAGTTACATTTGAAAATGGATAAAAAGAACTGAAGGCGAGCTATTTAATACTTTGTTTTTCTACTAGATTAGTGCAATGCCTGACAGAAATCCCAGTGCGCCGGGGGGCCAGCCGCCAGGTTCGCCGGGGGCGCCAGCGGGGGAGGGGCCACCAGGGGGGACGCCGCCGCCAGGGGGGGCGCCGCCAGGCGCAGTGAAACCCCATGAAAAGCACCACGCAGTAGCTCATGTAAGTATCACAGACCTGAAAGAAACGTAGACAAAACCACTTGTAACTTTAGATGTTCCTCCGTGACGGTTACCCAACGCCGGAGGAATACAGGCACCTGCCCCTAAGTGGGATCACTGCACTAATGTAAAATATTTTTGAGTAGGGATAGGCATAAAGGTTTTAGGGGTCGACACCTAAAATCCCCTTGGGTCGAAGTGTCGCTGTTTAGGCAAGATAATAATAATAATAACGTTAGATGTTCTATATTGTCGAGCCATATAGGCTTATTATACGTTGTTGGTCAAATATATCGATACTTCTGGGCTCAAAGGGTGTATACGCCTAAGGTCTATTAAGCGTTTACGCCCTTTGAGCCCAGAAGTATACATATGATACATTTTGTCAGTCTTAGGTATAGGGCGTTTACACAGATATCGATAACTCACTGGGAATAATAAACCTGGCCAAGTGCGAGTCAGACCCGAGCATCAAGGGTTCCTTACAAACTTGTGATTGAGGGACAAACTTAATGTTGCCGTTAGAAAACGACATAGTTCGCGGTCAGTTTACCATCTGCAAATAAGTTTATGATCGCAAAAAAAACATTTTACAGTTTTTAAACTTTTTCCTTTACTTGTGCTATAGGATTTTTTTTCTTACTAAATTTCATGATTATAGGTCAACATAATTCCTATAGATTTTTATTCCCTTGCGAGTGTCAAAATGTGCGGCATAAACGGCCGTATCTTTTCATTGCGTTGACTTATAAAGACAGTTATTTTCACATCTCTAAGAGATTGCAGACTACCTATACAATTTTTTATAGTATTTGATATTAATATCAACTTTGTACAGCCACGCTTTCTTGAATGAAGGGTCTTGACAGACAGACGAAGTGTTTTCCTTTTTAGGAACTGAATCTTAAAAAAAACGGCCAAGTGCGAGTCGGACTCGCGCACCGAGGGTTTTGTATAAATTCATAGTCACACATATCTTGAACTCTATATCAAATTCTCAGGCCTGCAATCCCTTGAAGCTGTGAAAAAATTCATGAAATTTGGCAACAAGCAATGCTTATAGCACAACTAAAGGGAAACGTCCGAAAACCAAAAATTTTTAGTTACATCACAAAAAATTGTGATATGTATGATGATCACGTTGCATACGTCTTTAGGTGTAAATCTAAATGCCCTACACGTAACCGCGGGTGATGCTTAATGCAACACTAGGCAACCGCATTTTAAATTTTGTTTAAATTAAGCCAGACTTAAGTATTTGGAAAGGTATTTTACATTCTATATACAATGGTGTCGATTTTTGGCAGCACGCTCCGCCCGATGTCGGTGGAGTGAAGAAATTCACCCTCGTTAATGCCACCCAGGAGGCTGAGGATGCGATGGACTTGATAGCCATGAGAAAGGCCATCCTGGAACATCCGACTGGGTAAGACTTTTATTGAACCCTCACCTATTTGTGAAACTTGAGTACAATGCGTTGTCCGAATCTGATGTGATCTTTTTAGTCCCGTCACCTTTCCTTAGCAGACGCAGATACCTACGGGTTTCAATTTTGTTGACTTTTTTATTTAAGGTTTTTTTATTAACGGTTCTTTTAAAATGTAGTGATTCCTTTTGATGATTCACAAATAATGAAATAAGATAAATCTATCAAGCCGCCTTTAAGGCCTTCAATATATAGCTTCACAGGAACTCTAGAGATAGCAGCCACATTAGCACCAACATTACAGCTTAACATGCGTGTCAAACACGAAAACAGTCGAGATAAATGCTACTTACAGTCAAACCCATCCATATTATGATCGTGTCTACAGTCAGTTAACCTTCGTGATCGACGTGACCACACAAGCCGCACTGATCCACGCCAAATCCCCGAAGGATTTCCACATCGACCGGTCTTGCGCTGTTCGCATCCAGTGCTTTCCCGCAACCTTTACCAGGTCATCGATCCACCGAGTGGGAGGCCTGCCTACGCTGCGTTTTCCGATGCGGGTTACCACTCGAGAACTTTACGACGGCTACTACACTTAATTTAATATTTTGCGAATCCCATAAATAGGTAATCATAAATCATAATAGAAAGCATCTCAGTAAGCTTTGCTTAGCATCATCATTGGCCATAGCATCTTGTCAGATGCTAAATAGTTGCAGCGGCGGCGGGTATCACTTCGCTCTTGAAACACCACATCTTCGGTTGTGACTATAAGGCCAATGGTGGCGTGACATTTCTTGCCACATTTGTCACAGGTAGAACGTACCCTGTAATTCTTAGTTCATTCTAAGCTCTTTAAGCTATGTCGAAGGCTTTACAGGCGGCTTGAAAACTTCCGACACTGGGGTTGGTCACTAGACTCACAACCTCTGCCAATCTGGACTTGGCCCTCGTGTATTTAGAGTATGAGCTAATCTTCCCGAAATACACCCGTACCCCTCCAGTGGGGACGACGTGGGTTGTTAACAAACTTAAGTTTTAATTGATTTACTTTCAGAACCTTGTCCACGACGTTACATTTGGTGAAAAGTGCCCTTGGCTCAGGCATCTTGAGTGGCCATGTCGCCTACAAGAATACCGGCTACCTGGTGGCCTTGATAACCAATGTGATTCTCGGAGTGTTCATGCTTGTCAACATTAGGGTGAGTTGTTAAGGGTTGAACCTTATCTGGCCGCACGGAATCGCATTTTCCCGTAGCTCTCTCTTTTTCTGTTGCTCAGAAAATCGTTCGCTAGAGCAACAACAGAATACGAGTAGCGCACTCTTCCGCATCACCGATGCGGACGCCACTCGATTTGTCTTCTTATTAGGATTCACTCCAAATTGTGATGACGTTTGCAGACGCTAATAAACAATGCCCACATCCTGTGTCGAAGGTCGGGGCGCCCCTTCCTTTCCTACCCAGATCTTGGCGAGTGCGCTCTGTCGCTTTGCAAACACCAAAAATTACGGAAGTTCGCTAAAGCTTGGCGGTAAGTACAGAGAACAGACACTACACATTATGTAGCTCTTATATCCCACCGTTTTAGAGAATATAAGTATAATAGAACTGGGCCGCGTCCCATGGCCTACGCTCTGACTGCAACCTCATTGTAACTTTCCTTTCGCACTTACGGAATTTATCGTACATTAGCCTATCCTGTTGTCAGAGTGAACGGTTGCTGTCAGGGTGTACCCTCGGAATGCTAACTGTGGAGACGCATTGCGCTGCTGTTTGTTCGAGAATGTTTCTGCGGGGGACAAACAGTTAAATCGTATCCCTATGAACGCACACATAGAAAAAACTGGCATACTAAAACGTTTACTTGTACTTTGGCAGTTGACCATTGACCATCAGGTTAGATGGTTTTGCCCACATATGTCATTTGTTCTTAAGTTCTAAGCTCACGGCATATGCTAGTAGTTAACTCAATAAGGAAGTTGTTTTTGTTGATCCAGATTATTGATCCACACTTAGCAATAGATCGGGCAAAGCGGAGTAGATTAAGTCGGGAAGCGGGCCCTGGCTCCAGCCGGGATAACTAGATAGAAGAAGAGGCATGGCAGACGCTGTTCTAATTTTTAACTAGTGACAACCAGTGTTATGTTTCTTATAGAATTTTGACACTTCTGTTTCTTTTTTTTTATATTACAGGTATTGTATTGACGGAGCGATAGCTCTAGAACTGTTCGGCGCCTGTGCAACGTATCAGTTGGTTATAGCGAAGACCATCAAGCAATTGGTCGAGGACCAGCAGAGACCAACTATAGCCGCGTCATTACCAGGTCTTGTTTGGTCAAAAACTTTTTTAATCCTCATTTTCTCTGAATAAAGAAAGTTCAGAAACCTTTACACCACACCAGCCTACAGTAGTGTTAGCCAAGAAATTACAGGGTATTCTATAAAATGAGTTCGCAACCATCGCTAATGGTCGTAACAAAAATTACTGACATGGTGGGTCAATGGTTCGATGCCATACAGAGTATGAATGAATGAACGTGTATGATTTGTCGCGAAATATTATATAGTAGGATTATAACGTCCTCGTGAAGCAGTCGTGGCTCAGTGCGGCTTGCGTAGTCGCATCGATCACGCAGATGAACTGACTAGGTACAGACACGGTCATATCCTGGATGGCTGACTGTTTGTGGCACTTATCCCGATCGTATCCATACTTCACAAAGCACGTTAAGTCGTTGGTGCTCGCTGCTATCACTAGATGCCAGTCACGACGCTATGCCTAACGCCTTATAGGCAGCTTGAAAACTGACTCGGGGGTTGGTTACTAACCTCCACTAGTCTGGACTTGGCCCCCGAGTATGGCCTGACCCTTCCGAGGTAGGTATGAGCAGAAACCCGTGCCTCTGAAGTGGGGAAGATAAGGGTGGTTAACAACAAATCCTCGTTTTGGTGTTGTGTAACTTTGTGAATGGACCACTCGCTCTGGTCACAGGCTACCCGAACCTCAGGATCTACGTGCTGGCCATTATTATACCTTGCGTACTCATCAGTCTGCTGCGTTACCTGAAGTTCCTCGCACCGTTCTCCTTCGTAGCCAACGGACTTGTGGGTGCGTATGTAGGAGCCAAATTTATCAGGTGCTACACCGATTTTGTAACATCCCTAGTACCGCCTTCGTAGTCTAGTGGTTAGTCTGTTAGCTTTATATCAGGAGGTTGCGGGTTCGATTCCCGGCGGGATTCAACTTTGGAGGACTTGGTTTTGTTAGTGATAGGGCATTTTCTGAGCCCGATTGGCTAGCTTCACCATCTTATCTAAGTCTTGCCGCCAAACATCAATATTAATATTATTATGTTCCGGCATCATGGAGATGAGATAGCCAGTTGCGTTAGAAAATCAAATCTTAATAAACCCGCTTCCATCTTTGGCATCATCATCACTTACCACCAGATGATGCCAAGGGATTATCAATTGTAAAAAAAATGGCCCAGCGAATAGATGCTGCATGTAAATACCAGTATTAACCTTAGTTGTTCAGTTTTATAAGAAACAACTATTTATTTATAACCTATTTGTGTGCGTGTGATTTGATCAGATTCAAATTCAAAGCGTAATAATTGACCACGCTGAATACGTTAAAACAACCGACTTTAATCTTAACAACTCCAATTTTGCTATGTTTTTGTTGATTTTCTCAAAAACCGCTGAATAGATTTCGATAAAACTTATATGGGACTACCTGTGAAGTATACCCCCCTGTTAAACAAAAAAAAGTTTCCAAATCGGTTCAGGCGTCTTCGAGTAATAGGTGAACATACACAAAAAAAGATTCCGATGAATTGAGAACCTCCTCCTTTTTTTGAAGTCGGTTAAAAATATATTTTAATAGAGCACACGCTTAAAATGCCATAAGTGGCTTAGTAACTGTGTGCTATCAAATGTTTTCTCCGTTATTCCTGTAATTCAAAAAAGTAGTTAGTTACCTAGTTATTTCGGGCTTTAAAAATACTGTTTGTTGCTGTTAGGGCTGTTTGCTGTCGACTTAACATTTTGTCTTGTTTTAATTCCCTAGGACTACATTAAGGTTATGTATTTCAGGTCTTTGCATAATCGTGACGGTTTATTACTCGCTAAAAACGAACCCCGGGTTTGAAGGGTTGGTCCCTGCGAAGAATGTTGGCGGATTCTTCTCATTCATCGGCATGATCGTCTTCAGCATGTCCTGTGCATGTCAGATCATGACCATAGAGAACAACATGTCGAATCCTTTCAGGTTAAATCTTGCACTATCGATAGGTAAGGCAAATTCTTTTTGAATATAATTCTATTTCAGGCGGACATTACACGACCATTTCGTGCTTCACAAGGCACGTTAAGCCATTGGTGCCAGCTGCTATGAATAGATGGCAGTCGTTAAGCCATGTCGGAGGCCTTATAGGCGGCTTGAAATCTTTTGACACTGGGGGTTGGCCGAGTTCCACAACCTCCACCAAACCGGACTTGGCACATCAAAATTTTAACTATATGGGGTTCAGTTTACAGTAAATAAAAATTTCCCATACAAATGTTTATATAAACACTATAAACAGACATTTATATCACTAATAAATAATACGACATAGAACCACATTATTATTTTAGCTTTATGCGGGATACATTTTAGACCCATAAAAGCATTACTAAGCGCATACTAAGCAAGTTTGATTTTAAGTAAAACCATAATAAGATCATTTAGGCTTAGAAGCTTCTTACGTGTGATCAATATAGGCCTATACAGGCTTATAAGTTACTTACATATGACCAATAAAAGTCTATTTACGCTTTTAAGTTACTTTCGGATAATTTCTATCAGTATGAACGGCATTCAGTAAGACTGATATAGACTGGATTTAAAACTAAACGCGCTTATAAGGAGTGCCCAAACCCAGGCTTTTAAGAGGATATAGGAGTGAAATAAGAGTAAAAAAAGGTAGTCTTGAGATAAATATAGGGATACATTTTGCTAGTTAGGAAGGCGCCAGCAAAACCATTTTAAAATCTTAAAAATTCTACTAAATAGAACTCTTTGTATCTTAAAATTTTCGTGGGGAATACAACCCTCAAATCCCTGCCTAAAACTGACTATGGTCTTGGTGATGCCTACTGTTGATTTTTCTAGGGTGGGACAGGCTAGCCCTGGCCAACCCCCATGCTACGCCCATGGTGGTGACTGCACATGGGAAGATATTTCGTAGACAGGCACGGAAGAAAAGCCCTTTTTTCATTGTAGGCAGGCATGCTAATCAGAATCCCGATGAGGTGAGGGTCGCGGGAAGCTGCTGCATGCAGGCAGCGCAATACCAGTTGCTATAGAAAGGTCTTTGTTCAACAGTGGATGAGTTGAAAGTTGTTTTCTTGTCGTTATTGCAGGAACTTTTTTGAATGCCCACCATTTACTTTCTAGCCATGGTTTTTATTGTTGCTTCTGTGGTAACGGCCTCATTCTTCGGATACAACGCCTACCTCGAGGACAGTGATGCGCCAATCACTGTTAACTTCCCTATGGAGCTGTAAGTTTCGACGCCCAACAGAATATAGTCGCTAGTACAGATTAATAGTTTGAATTAGAATTTAAGTGCGGTGGTAGCTTAGTGATGCTTACGTGGTCAAGTTAGTCATGCAAGTTAACTAACTACAGACATATGATCATAACATGAATGGGTTTGACTCTTATGGCAGTTTTGTCGATAGTTTTCGTGCTTCGCAAGTCACAAAGCAGTCATTGTCGGTTGCTGTCACTAGATGACATCTATATCAGAGGTCTTATAAGCAGCTTGAAAAGTTCTGACCTGGGATGGGCCACTAGCCCCACAAGCTCCACCAATCCGGACTTGGCCCGCGTGTGTATGGCCTAACCTTCCCTAGGTAAGGAAAAAGACCCGTGCCCCTGCAGTGTGGACGATATGGGTTGTTAACTAATGAACAAAGGCATTGTCAAATTAAAATAGGATTCAATTAAAGCTGCTGTATTAAACTACTCATGATATAAACCACGCAGGTTTCCTAAGATCCTGAAGGTGTGCATCGCAGTAATGGTCTGGGTGACACACGCCGTAAACTTCTTCGTGCCGTTCAGCTGCGTGTGGGTCTACATTAAGAGAAGGCTTGGCAACAGGAACCTGGACCTGTGGGAGTACTTCTTCAGAGCGCTCTTTGTCATAATCATCGGACTACTCGCGACTGCGTTCCCTTCAATCAACCTGCTAATGGGTTTTGTAAGTATCGTCACGACCCAGAAACTCCGACAAACTATCATATAATTTCCTATTACTACAACATAAAAAATACGATGACTGTACTAGCGTAAATTTGTGTTGCGTGGCTTGCGCTTAGCAACTAGTACCTACTGGATTTTAATAGACGGGTGGACAGGGGACTTGCAATGAGGAAATGCCCATTCTGTATGACAGTATTAATATGTATACGATTAAATATTATTATCACTATTATTTTTGTTAACTACTTTCTATATACGTTTACGCGAAAACGTCTCTCTTTTGTCCAATGGATTATTCTTGTAACTTCACAACAGGCTAAAGACTTAGCCTTCCGGGATGGTATTATTTCTCAAGATCCTGTGATAGTTTCTTATAACATACGTAGAGGAATCTTCGTAAGCTCGTTAACATCTTGACATCGTCGCTTATCATCGAGATGTTCAAGTCTTAGCTCTTCAGGGATTTAAAGGTTCCAGTTTTAAATACCTTCGCTTTTCCACTTTCCAGTTCGGCTGCTTCTGCTTATCGAATATTGCGTTCATCTGGCCTCAGTGCATCGAGATGCTTGTGTGCTGGGAGCGAAGGGGCTTCGGCGCTTACTATTGGCGGCTGGTGAAGTGCATCACCTTTTCCGTCATAGGCTTCATCATCCTGGTCGCTGGCACCATCGTCCATGCTTACGACTTGCCCAAGCTTTTCGGATAGGCTTTTTTATTTAGATTTCTCTATTTAATTAGGTTAATTTCAACCGCATCATCAACTCGTCTTGATTGTCCACGGTTCTAGGTATACAAAATTTAATGATTAAAGATTTTTTCTATCATTGATTGTGTAGTTTTATTTCTATCGTAAGTTGTTTTTTATGGTTCGTTACCTCAGAAAGAAAAAGAAACCCTTATAGGATCACTTCGTTATCGGTCTGTTTGTCAAGACCCTTTTTCTCGGGAACTCGTGAAGGTGTCAAGTTGCAATTAACTTCTAACATACCGCGATCAAAAGAAACGGCCTTTTATGCCGCATATTTTGACAAATCCGGGTACGTCTGTCGTCCCTAACTCATTGTCGAGGACAACATTTTTCTACCTCAAGTACCTGTCTCGCTGCGGGCTGCAGAGCAACTCTGAATTTACACGGAACCCTCGGTGCGCGAGTCCGAATCGCATTTGGCCGGTTTTTGAAATAAATAAATATCTCGGAACAAATCATGATTGAATCAATAAATTACACCGATAGATGCGAAAGGAGGCAAAGTGTTCTTAGATACATCAATGAAGCCGTCTTACATATTTACAGCAAATAATTTCATTTCATTTCATTAAAGGGTTCAAGTGGACGGAGGGCTATCCAAAGAACTTAACGTTACTAACTAAAGTTACTAAAGTTATCTTAGTTTCTGAATACTTCAGAATCATTTATGTTGGCGTAGTATGAAATGTTATCATCAATGGCCTTTACGTCTATTGCAGACGATTCATTCAATGTCAGTGACGGAGGCAACTTTTTTGGTGGCTGACCAACCCGATGCGAGAGCGGCACACTCTCCCGCAGGCCTGGCAGGGGAAGTTTGCGGCTGATGTGCTAGTGCCGCCCTGGTGGCGCTTTTCCCTCCTGTCGGCTAGTGTTCTAAACCAGGTCTCATCGCACATCTTTCGACCCTCTGTAACACGCTTACGCCACTCGGACCGCTTTTCTGCGACCCTCTCCCAGTCCTTATGATCTATTTTAAAGGCAGCCATATCCCGCTTGGCACAGTCTTTAAAGCGAAGCAGTGGCCTACCAACGTCTCTTTTTGAATTCGCTACTTCGCCCAGCAGGACACGGCGTGGTAATCGAGAAGGCTCCATCCTGTACACATGCCCTAGCCAACGCGGGCGCCTCTGTTTGAGAAGCGCGGTTAGACTAGGCAGCTGCGCTATTTCAAGAACCTTCTCGTTGGTGACTCTGTCCTGCCATGTTATGCCCAAGATCTTTCGTAGACAGCGCATATAGAAGGAGTTGAATCGACGCTCCTGTTTTGCATACGATGTCCAGGTTTCGGCTCCGTACAAGAGTATGCTCAAGATGCAAGCCTGGAAAACGATCATCTTGGTCTTATTAGACAGATGTTTGTTCTGCCATACTCTTGTACTAAGCCTCCCGAACATGGTCGCCGCTTTGCCGATACGGGTGTCTATCTCTGCGTTTAGGGAGAAATTGTTCGACACGGTCGACCCAAGGTAGCAAAACTGGTCGAATTCCTCCAGCAGTGCGCCGTCGAGTGAGATTGCGGTTGGGACCACACTGCCCTGTGACAGAACGACTGTCTTTTTGACATTGATGGACATAGCAAACAGAGCGCAAGCCCGAGAAAACTTGTTGATCATGGACTGGAGTTGATGGGCAGAGTTGGCCAAGAAAGCCGCGTCATCAGCGAAAAGAAGGCTATCGACGAAAAGATCCTCGCGGTTTTTTTTGGACTTGAGGAGAGAAATGTTAAATAACTTTCCGTCGGCCCTCGTATGTAGATGAACGCCCTGTTTGTCCTCGCCAAAAGCTGTTTGTAGAATCAGCGAGAAGTATATGCCAAACAGAGTCGGAGCCAGAACGCAGCCTTGGCGGACCCCTCTACTTACATCAAATGGCTCGGATGTACTGTTGTTGAATACCACAGCGCCCTTCATATCTTCGTGGAATGATCTCACGAGGCTCAAAAGTTGCGGCGGACACCCAATGCACTCGAGTGCATAGTACAGACCCTCCCTGCTAACCGTGTCGAAGGCCTTGTTAAGGTCAACGAATGCCACAAACAAGGGAGTCTTCTGCTCTCTACACTTCTCCTGTAACTGACGAAGTGTAAAGATCATATCCACTGTGGACCGCTGGGGGCGGAATCCACACTGGGCCTCAGGGTAGACGCGGCCTGCAAGCTTTTGGAGTCTAGATAAGACGACTCGACCGAAAAGCTTACCGACGATGCTCAAAAGAGAAATACCACTGTAGTTGTTACAGTCGCCGCGGGCGCCTTTCCCTTTGTACAGTGTTACGATGTTAGCGTCGCGCATATCCTGAGGCACGGTTCCCGCCTGCCAGCACTTGCACAGCAGATTGTGCAGTATGGGACTCATACACTCGAGCTTAATAATTTCGGCTTGGGTGCCGTCGCAACCGGGACTTTTACCACGTTTGAGCTGCTTAACAGCCTTGATAAAATCCTCTACAGAAGGTAAATCATCTAGATCGGTCCATGTAACCAGTTTGGGCATGTTCTGCTCTGCCTCCGGCTGCAGGTACACTGGACGCGAGTAAAGACCGGCGTAATGCTCGACCCAACGGTCGAGTTGCTTTTGGCTATCGGTGATACCGTTTGCATCCTTGAGCGGGGCTGTCTTTTTAATAACAGGGCCTAGTGCCTGTTTGATTCCTGCATAAACACCGCTCATGTTCCCTGTGTCCGCGCATGTCTGAATACTGCGGCATAGGTCCGTCCAGTATAAGTTAGTATAATAGCGTGAGCTACGCTGCAGTGCAGCTTTTGCGATACTTAACTCTACCGGTTTCCAGACTGGGGTCTAAGCGGTGTTTAAGAGCAGCTCTACGTTTAGAGTCCAGTAGAGGTTGCAGGTTCTCAATGTTCTCTGCAAACCAATCTTGAGTTTTGGCTTTCTGGTGACCGAAAGCCTCAGTTGGACGTGGTACTCACTAGAAAAAAGGACCTCCGTGAAACTTTGCACACGCGTACCTACCATAGCGCCGATTGTGACACTGGTGGTCAGTGTCCCTCGTGGTCCCTCGTGATAACTCGTGTGGCCATCACTCACAAGAAGATCCACTCGTTGAGAACCCCAGGCAGAAGGAGAATTAACCTTCATAACGCTAGGGATAACGAAAGGGTGCTGAAGTTTGAGGAAATGGCTCGCACTGTGAATGCCGACTGGGATGTTCAAACTCCCATAGAGGTCGAGTGGCAAATCGTCAAAAAGCTCCTATGAAATGTAAATCTCCCATAACTTATCTTACTATCTTATCTTATCTTACTAATATTGTATTATAAATTCGAAAGAATGGATATTTGTTTATTTATTTGTTTGTTCCGCTTTCACGTCGAAATTCCTGAATGGATTTGGATGAAATTTGGTAGGTAGATATATAAAGTACTGAATTAACACAGGCTTCTTTTTGTACCGGAAAAATGTATGGTTATGGTTTTTAAATATGTATCTTAAGGGATTAAGATACATATTTAAAAACAGAAAAAAAAATGTGTAGTTCCTTCTATTAAGCGGGAACAATGTTTGAGGAGATTTTGAGTTTAAAATCAAAAATTCAAAATCATTTATTTCTTTATATAAACGTCATATCATTTTTCTGGAGGAATATTCCAAATGTCATTATCATTAAAATAATCTACAGTCTTATAGTATCCTCTTGAACAAATACAGCGTTTTATATGTTTCTTAAATTTACATTCTGGTAGTTCACACACGTCATTCGGAATTTTGTTATAAAAGCGTACACACTGCCCCACAATGATTTTTTCACCTTACTAAGCCTCGAGAAAGCTATGTCAAGATTATTTTTACTTCTCAAATTACGGTTATGTCTGTCACTATTTTTGAAGAACAAGTTTAGATTTTTACGAACGTACATGATATTTTCGTAAATTTAACAGTTTGTACTTCTTTCATGATGCAACAGAGCAACGGATCGACCTGATTTTTCCCTTTAGGATTCGTGTCCCCACTGCTATGTTCTACTAGTGGGGTCAGCAGAACTTTCAAGTGCTAGTGTCTCCTTTAACATAGTGGTGAATTAAATATTATTTTTTAAATTAATTTCTAGTACTCATGTCCCTACTGTCATATTTTAATTAAAAGAATGAGATATTGATGAGGTGGGAAGTGACATATGATACATTTTATAAAAAGCGTCGGTGGCGCAGCGGCTAGTGACTTCGTCCTCCTAAGCAGAGGTCGTGGGTTCAAATCCTGGCCAGTGCACCAACAAGTTTTTTGAAACTTACGTGCATTTTCATACAGACTGCTTTAACGGCGAAGGAAAAAATCGTGGGAAACCTGCACATCTGATTTCTAGATGTGTATGATGGTTGCATTGCATACGTCCGTAGGTGTAAATTTAAATGCCCTACACGTGACCGAGGGTGATGCTAAGTGCAACACTAGGCACCGCTGACTATACCTCGTGGATAGAACGGTTAAATGTGCTACTATAGATGGGTTTTTGCCCGGGCATTTTGAATAAATGCCCAATAAACGTCCATTTGTGCCATACAAATTGGGCATTTATTGCTATGTGCTACACAATAACGAAGGAAGGATACATTTTATCCTGCAAAAAATATAGAGTTCCCTCGGGAACACAGAAGATCCCAAATACGGCTGAAAAACAGCGTTTTGTAAGTACTTTGCGACCCATAACATCCATGCTGAGCATGGACCACTTTCGCTTTCTTGACATCACTTTTATTGGCTACTATTACACTAGTGTTTAAGTTTTTGTGATATTACAAGCTGTATTTTTGTTTTGTTTTTAATCATTTATTACTATTATTATTTGGTGGTAAAGGGTTATAGGACCAAAGGAGGGCCCTATTGTGATCACTGCCCCTGTTATATTATATCCTCAAGGCCAATAGTTCTAATAAACTGTAAGATGCACTTGGGATCGAGTCCCTAATGACCTCTGGAGTTACCATCGGTCCACCTAGAGATCGGCTTCTGGCTTGGACCAGTGCCTCGTACTCGTAGAGTATATGAAGAAGATTTTCCTCTTCCTCGAGGCAGAATCGTCACCCGTCCGTATCTGCAAGCTTCATTTGATTGAGATGTTTGTTAAGCTTGCCAGTTAGAGTTCTTTCTGACTAGAATCCTAAGTCCAGGCCTAAGAAGTCGTAGTGCTCTAGACATGTATTCCCACGAAAAATCAGATATGAGCGCTTTCGAATGCTTTTGGCCTGGGGCACTAGCCCAGAGTGTTCCTGCAGCATTCTTCTTCCGGTGCAACGAGGCACTCCCACTATTGGTTCGGGTCCAATAGCTGGTGCCTCTGCTCCGTTCCTAGCTAGCTCATCTGCTATTTCGTTCCCCTTGATGCCACTGTGCCCGGGCACCCAACATAAGGTGACTTTGTTGTGCCGGAACAAACAAACAAACAAACAAATAAACTCACTAACAAACCAACAAACATCCATACTTTTGCATTTATAATATGGGGAATTATAAATCGAGTCGCAAATATTTTATTTAGCCACGGAACCCAACCTCTAATTTCATAACTAAGCCACGGGAAAATGAGAAAGCTTCTAATAAACTTATTCGTCTTCTTCACAACGCCAACTAAATATTCCAAAGATAGCGTCAAGCAGAGAACAACAATTATTATTACTTGTCCACCTGATTCATACATCTCCAACCAATTTAATAACTCGGCCACGGATTTTACAACTCAGCCATATCATATTTTACATGATACAGCTACAATATGTGTTCCTCAAAAAATATTGTTCAGGCTTCAACTAGAAAACTTCATATCAGTATTATAATTTTGCAGTTTTTTTTATATGTTATAATGGTATGCTTTTACACAAAACTATGATTTAGTCTGACCATGAGACTTGAAGGTTTTCTTCTCCCACTCCCTAAAGCTAATATTATATCTGATCTATGGCGCTTGTCTATTGGCTACTCTATCAGCCAGCGTTATTCGCTGTCAATCATTGAGTACTAAGATTTCCATTCAGCTGTACAAAAACAAAAATACTGTCTTCAAAATACGAATGTGACATTTTGAAAAATTTAAATTATTAATATTATATAGTGGTTTATAAAAGTGTTTGATTTATTTAATTTTATTGTTGGTTTTTGTATTTGATATTCTATGGATGTAAGTACTTTTACATACTAAAGTGAGATCAGTGTGGTATGTGATAAAATGACTAAACCATGAAAGATTTATTATTTATTAGACAAAACTCAGCGACTCTTTAAACTGTTTGCCCAAATGCGATGGCAAATTGAATGCGCAACGTTAATGCACAAATTCCTAAGTATTCAGTGTAGGTTTAATTAAGTTTTGCTATACGCTTTATCTTAAAACTTTACCTACAGCTCCCTACAGTAAAAGAAAAAGGGGACGACTGAAAAAAAAACCAGTATTTTGTAGTATTATATTTAAAAAACTAAAGTCCGTCTGCTCGTTTGCCACCTCTGCCATAAAAAAATAAAAAAATAAAAAATAAAAAGTAAGCATGAACTAAATATAGCTCGGATAATAAATAAGCACAAAAACATTTTCGGAAAATTAATGTCCGGAATTAAGCTGAGCATAACATTACTACCATCTACCTGCACTGTTCCCAATCATTTAGGGTCGCCGCAAAATGTCTCCTTTTTCCATTCATCTATCTTAACTGTCACATCCAGTTCTCTCTTTTCATACTCATTCTTCACATAATCCAGCCATCTCATCTTTGACTTTCCTCTTCCCGCTAATTAATTTTGGCTTCAAAAATTTCAATTGCAGCGTGATTTGAACTGTAGAGGTACCTTTAAACTATGAGCCAACCGCCAACTCCACCACCGCCAGGGTCCCCGCCGGCAGGGTCCCCGCCGGCAGGGGGCTCGGCGCCACCTTCGCCACCAGGGGATCAGATATCGCCAGGGGGGCCACCGCTCCCACCAGCAACAAAGCAGCCGCGTATGCCATCCATGACCCCGGAGGAGCAAGCCTTGGTGAGCAATGTAGGTACCATGGGCGTAGCTCTAGCTTTCATATGGGGGGGTCCGACGGTCCAGAAATATGAAATTCTCAAACCGTTTCAGAAAACTTTCGTCTGAGTATTTTTTGCCCTTACAGATATTTTACTTTACGATAGCCTATTGTAAATAATGACCTTGCTAGGTAAATCGTGCCTTGGTTCTGGAAATGAGATTTGTAACTTTATAACAGAGTTGTTTTTTCGCAAAGCTTACATGTTTTACCCAACTGTAGAAATTGTGTTAACATAAAAAAAGCGCGGCGAAGTGAGCGCAATTTTTTAAATGTCCTTATTGGCTCTAGGCTCAAAACCGAAAAGCTCATTGGAATATTATGTCATGTTTATAATACTTCTTTGATTGGTAAGCCCTTGATGTAATCTTATGTGATGGTAAGTGATGATGCCGAAGATATCCCAACGCAATGAGGGAACTGAGTATCTTATCTTCATGCCGGAACACATCAGTGCTGTTAACATTGACATTTGGTGGCAAAACTTAGAATAAGACGGTGGTAGTTAGCCATATGTGGGCTAAAAAAAATTCGTGTCACTATAGTGACACGAATTTTTGGTTATAACCAAGACGAGTACTACAAATTTGGACCACTAGGTTGAAAGTAGGGGCCATTCAACCTAGCGAATTTTCCGTTTACGTGTCATGCGTTGAATATTCCGTGATATTTTTGGACCCCCTAAACCCCCCTTGATATACGCCCATGGCAGGTACATGTGAGTGGTGACGCTTCATTTATGACGCACACATACGTCCCAAGCACACGGCCACGCAAACACTAACAAACTATAATGATTGCTACATAAAAATATGTATTCACCGTGTGTCGAGTTTTGGTGGTAAGAAAAAGAAGAAAAAAAAAGGAATACCTAGTTCGTGTAAAAGTACATGAATACATTTACGTAATTATAATGTTATGTGGCTTGCGCTTAGTAGTCACTGGATTTTACCCGCTGGAGTTTGCAGTTGCCTTTAGTTAGGGGCAGGCGGTGGCATACTTAGTGACAGTAGCTAATGTATAATACTGTGGCGTTCAAAATTATGACGTTTATACATATCAGACGTCACAATATCATAATCAGCCAAAAGACGTCCACTGCTAGACTAAAACCTTCTCCAAAGGGTTCCACACCGACTTGTGCTATATTGTCCACACTCTGCATCCAGTGGCTTCACGCAACCTTCACCAAATCATCGGTTCACCAAGAAAGAGGCCTGCCTTTGCTACATTTTCCGGTGCACAGACGCCATTCAAGAATTTTAATGTTCCAAAGGTCATCTGAATAAATAAGGTCTTCTTCTTTATCTTAAGAGCTAAGAGCTAATTGCTGTTTTCGGTGGAACAAACGCTATTCTTTTTATTTTTCTATTCGCCAACTCTTTGACTTCCTGGTATGACACGTCGTTGACTTTGGCCTTCACTTCAAATAAGGTCTGACCTTATATAAATTAAAATACACATACTAAAGTCCGTTCTCTGTTGAATGAAATTGTTTCAGTTGCCGCGGTTCTCGTACAGGTACACGACGCAAGCGGAGGAAGATGCTTTTGATGTGGTCCACGCGAGACAGCTGCCCAAGCCATTGGGGTAATATGTTATTCTTGTTCTTTATCATCTTCATTATCTTTATCATTTTCATCTTCATCATCATCTTCTTCTTATCGTAAGGCACAATGTAACCGTGCTATCACAATGGATAGATCTTGGTTGCCTGATGTTGCAGTTAGAGCCACCGCGCACTGTCAACTGAACAGTCGATCAACTGTTTAATCACAATCGCAATGCCTCACCCCCCCACGACCCGCTCCTCGCACCCCGCGACTAATCCCCCGAACCCCGCGCCTCACTCCCCCCCCCCGCACCCCAAGCCTCACCCCCGCGCATCCCGCGCCTCACCCCCCGAATCCCGCGCCTCAGTCCCCGCAACCTGCGCCTCCGCGCACTCAGCGCCTCACCCCCCTCGCAACTCTTCTCGCACCTCACGCTTCACCACCCCGCAACCCGCGCCTCACCCCCCGCATGCCATGTCTCACCCTTCACTATGCGCCTCAACCCAACACCTCGCCCCCGCTCCTCACCCCCCCGCACCCCGCAACCCGCGCCTCACCCCCCACACGCCTTGCATCACTCCCCGCCCACCCCGCACCCCGCGGTTACGGTTAGTCTCGCAATGCCTATGTTATCTCTACGAGTTCAGTCTACGTGATTTTGATTTTTTAAAAATGTGAATGTTGTAATAACTAATGATCGGCATAGGTAGTGCCATTTGGGATCAGTGACCTCAAACGTAGATGTTAATACGGACATGCCCCGGGAATCCCGAGATCTCAGAACTGATTGCAGGATTACATTATGTCTACATAATATTTTCCTGAATGTTGCTGAATTGAATAAAATTAAACTATTTGAAATATCGTAAGTTCGCACGACGATATTTTATCAAAATACTTTTTTCCAGTATAAGCTGGTCCTGCGCGGTGCTGTTTGCCATATTTTTGGTAGTATATACTGGAACAAGCGGTCGTGGCTACACAGAATCAAGTATAGACAACAGGAAAAATATTGACAAAATCCGATCTACCCTTTTTATAGTTTCCCATACTAAGTCTGAATAGCGAATCAAGAATTTGTACGAGAAACTGAAAACAATGAGATTGGCCATTTTCTTCTTAGCCAATATGCGTCTCATGTATTACATGCTTTTGGTTAATTTCTGTCAGATATTCGATATCTTTACCGTTTCCAAGATATTTGCAATGTTTGCTAAAAAAATTACCGGAGGTCGAGATTTAACAAAAATAACCCTTATTTTGGAGCGAGCTACGTAAATTGAACGTTTTTTTATGTGCACATAACGTAGCCAAATTGCAGAATTAGTCTTTTTACAGACGGGTTAGCCGCTTTGTAAACATCATCATGTACTTACCTTAACGCATTTTTTAAAATTAAATTATAGTTTCTCGTACTAAATCAGTAAAGTGAATCAAGAATTTGTATGGGAAACTGAAAAAAATTGAGTTGCGCCATTTTTTTCATAGTTAATATGCGCCTCATGTATTACATGCTTTCAGTTAAGCTTTTCAAAATTTCTGTCAGATTTTCGATATCTTTTACCGTTTCCGAGATATTTGCAATTTTTGCTAAAAGAAATAATCGGAGGTCAAGATTTAACGAAAAATAACCCTTGTCTTGTAGCGATCTGCGTAAATTAAAAGTGTTTTATATGCACATAACGTAGCCAAATTACAGAATTAGTCTTTTTACAGAAGTGTTAGCGGGTTAGTCGCTTTGTAAAAATGTACCATAATGCCATTTTTTTATTTAAATTTTAGTTTCCCGTACTAAATCCGTAAAGTGAATCAAGAATTTGTATGCGAAACTGAAAAAAAATTGAGATTCGCCATTTTTTTCATAGTCAATATGCGCCTCATGTATTACATGTTTTTAGTGAAGCTTTTCAAAATTTCTGTCAGATTTTCGATATCTTTTACCGTTTCCGAGATATTTGCAATGTTTACTAAAAAAATAATCGGAGGTCGAGATTTATCAAAAAATAATAAGCAAAAACATGTAACACTTTCAATTTCAGATGTTACTTCGCCATTTTTTAGGGTTCCGTAGTCAACTAGGAATCCTTATATTATGTAGTTTCGCCATGTGCCTGTCTATCTATCTATCCGCGGCTTAGCTCAGAGACTATTAGTATTAGAGAGTTGTAATTTAGCATGGATATGTATATTGATCACGCCGATAAAGTGGTAAAGTAAAATCTTGAAAAAAAAAATTCAGGGTACCTCCCCTACGTGAAGTGGGTATGATTTTTTTTCTCGACTATCCCATGGTGTAGGGTGTCGTTGGATAGGTTAGATTTTAAAAATATTGGGGGTTTGCGAAAATCATTTTTCCATTTAGGGATATTAAGCTTTAATGTGGATTTTTTTCTTAAAGTCATGTGTCCCCCCCCCCCCTCTGTCAGCTAAACGGTTGTTTCTGGAAATGTGAAAACAATCAGAGCAGTAGTATATATAACGAAGTTAAAAGGAAAACTATCACAGCTAAGTATACTTTACAAGTTAACGAGTATTAGTCAATTTTATAAGACGGGAGGTTTTACCAGTTGAATTCAAAATAGATGTACTTTGTGCCTTGAAAGCAGTGTTTGTCGAAGTGCTATGGAACCCTACATTGCGCGTGGCCCGACACGCACTTGACCGCTTATTATTTAATAAGATTTGATCATTTTATTTCTGTTACTGAAAGCGTTCTGCGGTGTCAAAGTATTCTATTAAGACATCAATTATTTTCAGCCTATATTCGCCTTACTGCTAATAGCCACTACTAGCATTTACCATTTACTCAGTTCTCACCTCATCCGCGAGGGAAAGCTTTAGGACCCGTGCAATATGTGCTTAAAGCTGAGGATTTTAAAATATGAATTCCTAAAATAGTTTCTAATAAAAAAAACACTTTAATTAAATAAATATATTTAATTCTTTGCGGGATTCTGAGGCATATCCATGTTAAGATAACGGTCACAAAATGCCGGGAAATGTCACTACCTTCGCCGATCACTAGTGATAACCCTTGCGCTGAAGTCAGCAGTAGGTACCTATGTGCCGGTTAAGTGCCCTATAACATGAGTGGACTCTCTGTTATACTCTATGGTATACGTAAGTTTATCCAAAAACAAATATAATGTGGATTCTGGCTTCCTCCCTGTAACAATCGATTCATCTGTTTTGTCGATAGTGCGCGTACTCGCGTACTGCGCCATACAAAGTCACCGATCGACTCAGCTGTTTAGTTGAGTAGCGATCGTTCAGTCATTTTTGATAGTTTGGTCGATCAAATGTTTGGTCGAGAGTGCGCGCATTCCCATATAGCTCCATACTGAATGCGAGATCGACTAAACTATCGACGGACCGAATAGGTGATAGTGCGCGGTGGCTCTTAACGTCAGTCACGGTCGATGACGTATACGAAATTTTTGATTTAGACCTACGGACGTGTGCAATGCCACATTCGTGTAAATCTAGTAATCAGATGTGCAGGTTTTGTTGAGATGTTTTCCTTCCCTGTTGAAGCAATTGGTACGAATTAGGATTGGAATCGGCAACTACTTTAGGGATTTTTTAGCATTTTATATCCTTACTTGGTTGACCATTAGCATCAGTAAGTGATGATGATACTTAAGATGGAAGCGGTATTACGAAGATTCCACAAGCAATGGGAAATTGACTAACTTATCTCAATACCAGAAACATACATATAAACACTACAATATTAACATGTTTGATGGCAAGACTTAGACGAGATAGTGGTAGATATCTGCCAGCCGGGGGCAGAAAATGCCCTTCCAGCAACCAAACAGAAACCAACAAAATTCTATCCCGCGGGGAATCGAACCTGCAACCTCCTGATATGAAGCAAGTGGACTAGCCACTAAGCAATTTTCTAAATGTTATATTAAAATTTGGGATGTCACCTTTGGGGGTTTTGGGAAGACGTTGGATGCGGGCAGCGCGAAAGCGGTCATGGTGGAAATCCTCGGGGGATATTTTTTTCTTCAGCGGTGACATATATTGGCTGATGATGAAAATTTGGGGTAGGTGTGACATATGAGTAGCCCGTGGTTATACCAATCAAAATTTAATCACCACAAACTGCGCTAGCAATCTTCAGATATATTCTTCAGAATATGAATATGAATATGAATATGCAGTATATTCTACAGCGGGACACTTTTCAATTTAGTTGTATTTTTAAATAACAGAGGTACTTAATTTTTTTAAGAAGCATTTGTGTACAATTATACCTTACGACTAAAAATCATTACATGCACTGCCATTACATCAATCTGCGCCTTTTTCTCATTGTTTTTTTTCCTCCATTATCCAGGGTCACTGGATCTGTGGCACACTTGGTAAAGGGTGCTCTAGGGGGCGGTATACTGGGAGCCCATGTGGCGGTGAAGAAAATCGGCCCTGGGCTCTACGTACCGCTGACCTTGATGATCGGAGTCTACCTCACTTATTGCCTATTAGTAAGCACATATCGAAGCTTAGTATTATGTAGCTCTTTAACTCTTAGCTTTTAAGACTTGAACCACATCTGGCCGCGAGAAGAGAATACGAGTGTCGCTCGCACTCTTCCGCATCGCCGGTGTGGGTGCCACTCATATTCTTTCTCGTTTTAGCGAACGATATTTCTAAGTGACAGAAAATGATAGTGTTACGGGAAAATGCGGCCAAATATAGTTCAACCCATACACGTTAAACCTTTGGTGCCGGTTGCTATCACAAGATTAAAGTTGTTAAGCTATGTGTCACTAGAGGCGCTATAAGCTTGGAAACTCTGACGCTGAGGTGGCGCAGGTCACTAGCCTCGTAACCTCCACCACTGGCCCCCGTGTGTGGAGTATAATTAAACTTCCTGAGGTACAGGAAGAGACAGTTATTTTTTTCTCGTAAATTTTCGTCTGTTTTCTTAAATATAATTTTTTAAGTGTTTATTTTAAAATTATAAAATAATATATTTGACTTCCTTACAACAACATGTTTTATTTGATTTGTCACACGGTAGACTTCGCAAAAAAATTCTAATTTGCCCTCCAAAAGTGCCCCCCCCCATTAACTCAAAATTAATAAATTTACGTCCGTGTTTGGGTTACAGAAATCCAAATGTGAACTAAGTTTCAACTCAATCGGTCCAGTAGATTCGGAGCAAATTGGCTGTGACAAACGGACAGACAGACAGATATACGAATGATCTTATAAGGGTTCCTTTTTTTCTTTTGAGGTACGGAACCTTAAAACACCTTAAGAACACTGTTGTCTATGAATCTAGAATATGTATTTTTTATGTCTCGATGGAATTCGATATTGCAGCTACAGGATAAAATTTAGCTTTTGTAACTTCTCACACCTTCCACCTGTTTCCAAAAAAATGTCGGTTGCGAAACGAAAAAGAAGGAAAAGCCACCAAGCTCGCATTTTAGATTATTAGTTAGGATCAGTATGACATTCTGTATTTTTCTGTTTAAAATGCAGGGTAAAATTACCCAGGGAGACTGGTGCTTGGTACTATAATGCGTGCGTTTTCAAAAAACTGCTGTCAGATGTGTATTGCCTTGTATAACCAGAGGCATTCAAAACGTTGCATAGGTACTACTCGAACGGAAAATGTTCTGCGCAAACCTTTTACACGATCCAAGAATTTTTAAGCCACAACAAAAATCTACTTAAGTGAAGATCGAAGTTAATACCATTGCAGATTTTATTTATTAATTTTGTTATGCCTATATTAATGAATTGATTGTGTGACATTTTTTATTACATTTTATTTTATTGTTACATTGTAAACATATGCACCTCAATGTATTTGCATCCTATGACCATACCTAGGTAGGCATGTCGTAACTTTATGTTCATACATCGACTTGTGAACCCTATTTAAAGAAGTTTGAAGTGGAATAACTGTTGATCAAAAACTGTGGCAAAAAATCGATGAGATGAGAAGCCAACTTTTGATGGAAAGTCCAGATTTTTTCTCCGATTTAATTGGTATCTTAGAGAAGGTTGCTTAGTTTCATAATCAGTAAACACATTTAAAATGTTGGTCTCACTCTACATTTTGCAGATCCTGGTGCGGAGTGCGCAGGTTCTGTACCGGCGCACAGGCATCCCCGTGATGACATATCCGGACGTTGGCGAGGCCGCCATGACATTATTTCCGAATCGCAAAGTCTCAAAATTCGCCAGAATTTTCAGGTTTATTTTTTATTGTTCAGCATGGCAAAAGGCTGACGGTGGGCCTGATCAAAAGTGGTTACCGCCGCCTCTGGGTATTTGTAAAACCCGGGGGTGCTACCAATGTTTTGCCGAACCACAGAGTCTTATAAAAACTCTGTGGACGAACCTTCAAAAATCTTTTCAATCGCTTTTTGAATAGCCCTATACTGTAGACGTGTAGGGTGCCCATTTTAAATCATTCTACTAGAGAATCTTATGATGATTATGAATCAAAACACCTCCCACGAGGATCAGTAAATCAATAAAATCGAATTAAAAAGAACTAGTATTTACTAATATTAATTTTGTATGGAAAATATATTTTTTGCGGCTATTTTGTTTATTAGGAAAAGTTGTTAAGTGTGGTTAATAGAAGCCTCAGTGAGAGAGCATTGTTTGTGCCAGTATGGCGAGGCCAAGAACTTCAGTTCTTTCCTGCCCTAACGGCCATTTGTTCTAGAACCTAAACGCCCCGCCCACTGTCGCTCCAATTTAGCGATAGCACTAGGACCCATTATAGTACAAACTTGGTTTCAGGTATTCGATAGACGTTATAATCTGTATCGATCTTTTTGGTTCGTGCACCTGCTATCAGATCATCATAGCTAGTACGATCAAGCAGTTGATCGAGAATGTCCGTGAGAACGTGAACGAAGGCCTGGCTCCATGTAAGTGATTTTTTTTTATGGCAGAGATGGCAAACGAGCAGACGGATCACCTGATGGTAAGCGATAATACTTTATACGCACCGAAGGAGTCTAGAAGGCGAACGGGCCCAATTTTAGATTTTTTTATGGAACCCCTATTACCCCGCTTACCAATTAATTGCCCGAGATAAAGGAAATAATAAAGACGTTTATTTATCTGTTTACATACACAAATTCACGCCTAATCACTTTATAACTATACGTATATTGGAAGGCAATTCAGTTTTTGATGGTCAGCGTCCTTTTTTTCCAGATTATTTACACAAAAGAGTTTATCTGGCGATATGTATGCTTCCCTGTATGCTCATCTGCTTGATCAGACACTTAAAGTGGCTAGCACCTTTCTCTTTGTGTGCCAACGCCTTCATAGGTGAGACAAAACACTTTTCTTTTTATATTAAAGGCAATTTGTTGCAGAACCCTTTGTAACATGTACTCACTACAGCTCACAGAATGGCTTAACTGCAGTGGCAGTTGGCGGGGCACATGAACAGAATATGACCTTTGGAGCATTAAAGTTCTTAAGTGGTGACCTCATTCCGGAAGACGTAACGAAGCCAGTTCTTCCACTCGGTGGACAGATTACCTGGTGAAGGTTGCGGGAAGTGCGGTTGTGGAAATCCTTGGTTGAGGCCTTTGTCCAACAGTGAACGTATTTTGGCTGATGATAAAAGAATGATTAAATATAAATAAAGGTAAATTGAAATTATTAGCTAATTACAAATAAATACGAAATGAAAATGACAAGAGTAGGCCAGTTCACACAGAAAGCACACGAACACGAGTATTCAGGGTGTAAGGAAGAGGATTGCTAAAACTGATAAAGTTACTCTGTATATGATGCGAGAGTGAGCCATCGCTTCCCTCAATCATTAGGTGGGAAAGGAAGGAACGACCCGGCTCCCGATTCAAAACAATATTTATTTTTACTATTTCAGTCCTAGCTATGTGCATGACAGTATACTATTGTTTTCAAGAAAACCCTACGTTCTCTGGCCTGACTAAGGTCGGCAATTTTAACGAGCTGTTTGAGTTTATCGGCATGACAGTTTTCGCGATGTCATGCGCCGGAGTGGTGATACCTATAGAGAACAACATGTCCGAGCCGCACAAGTATCCTAGAGTTCTGTTCATTGGTAAGTTGTACTTTTTAGGATTCCATACCTCAAAAGGAAAAAAGGATCCCTTATAGGATCACTTCGTTTTCCGTCCATCTGTCCGTCTATCTGTCTGTCAAGTCCCTTTTTCTCAGGAACGTGTAAACGTATCAAGTTGAAATTTATATCAAATTCTCAAGCGGACTAGACGCTATCAACAATATGGAGAATATTTTCAAGTATTGACAGAATATTGACAATATATTGACTGTAGTAATTGGAATGAACGGCTGACAGTAAGTAAACGGTGGATTGTCAATATATTGATGTACAAAAATTTTCAAAATTATTGATAGTGTCTGGTCCGCTTCATGCCTGCAATCTCTTGGTGTGAAAATCTCAAACTTCTGTGCCAACACACGTTTTTGCCGCATATTTGGACACTCGCATGGGAATCAAAACCTATAGGGTACTTCCCGGTAACCTAGAATCATGAAATTTGGCAATCCGTTTTTTTTTTTTATGTGATAGGTGGCAAACGAGCAGACGGATCACCTGATGGTAAGCGATTACCGCCGCCCATGGACACCCGCAACACGGAGGAGTCACAAGAAATAAAGGGAAAAGTCTGAAAACCATAAAGTAGTTGCATCACAATTTTCAGATTCCGTAAGTCAAAAGGAAAAAAGGAACCCTTATAGGATCACTTCGTTGTCCATCCGTCTGTCCGTCTGTCCGTCTGTCTGTCAAGACTGTTTTTATCAGGAACGCTTAGACATATCAAGTTGAAATCTATATAAATACGCAGGCCTGCAATCCCTTGAAGCTGGAAAAAAATCAAACTTCCATGCCAACGAAATCAAAAGATACGGCCGTTTATGCCGCATGTACCTTTTTTAATAGCAAATAAAGAATATTTGTATTTATATTGGACACTCGCATGGGAATCAAAACCTATAGGGTGCGAACCTAACCATATACTTGGCCCCCGTATGTAGAGTATGGCCTAACCTTCCAGAGTTATGAGAAGAGACCCGGGTCCCTGCAGTGGGGACCTAATGGGTTGTTAACTTGGTTAGGTCATTAATATTAGGTATAACATTCATAACAGTACAATTTATAGGTAACTATATGTACCTCCTGTTTCAGGCATGTTCTTTGTGGTATTCGGCGTATTGTTTACTGGATTCTTCGGCTATGTGGCGTATCTGGATAAGTCCACTGCACCCATCACCCTCAATTTTCCCATGGATATGTATGTATCTTTCGATCTATAAGTAAATAGCCCTGCACGTTAGCTTATATCCACTCGGCAAAGTTTTGTTAAACTTATCCTCTGCACCGGAGATTTAGAATGGAACAGTATAACACAGCTGTGAGGTTTAAATTGCGGATGCTATAAACTTGCTGGACAAAGGCCTCCCCATGTGCTGCTCGCATCCATTATGATTGTATTAATTTTGAATTGTCTTGTTTCAGTTTTCCTACTATTCTAAAGGCGTGTATTGCGTTAATGATATACGTGACCCACGCCCTCAATTACTGGGTGCCCTTTAACTTGGCTTTCCACTATTTGGCGAAATTACACAATCCGAATAAAGTAGTTATGATGGAGTATGTCTACAGAGCTATAATTTGCATGATAATTACGTTGGTTGCCATTGCATTCCCGAACATAGCTTCTTTGATGGGTTTTGTAAGTATCTATTGACAGTTTTAATGCCATTTTTTTTTGTATTTTCGTTTTAACCTGTAAATATCTGGAGCACATTATGTGTTAATTGATTAGTGTTCATACATGTTTTCACAGTTAGTTTTATCCTTTAAATTTGCTCGTGCATTTATTCGCGCACAAAGCGTGTTAAAGGGCGAAAGAGCCGAATTTTAGAATTCTTGGTATCATAAATAATAACAGAATAACAGCGCTGTAGGTCAGCTAGGAGTTGCCTGCAGCAAAGCTGAGCCGGACCTGTTCCAGCACAGACTAAGAGTGCGGTGCGGGGGGCGGAGCTGTGCTTGTAATCTTAACTCGCATAGCTGTCTCTTTTGCGCCGCCGTCCTTATGTTATTGATAATATGCAAGACTTAATTATTTTAATGAATTTCTAAGTATATTTTTCTTCTTTTATTATATATTTTTCGTTCTTTCTTATTTGTATATAAGATACTTACCTACTATATTTAGTTATTGTTTGTAAGTTTTCAACAAATTACATTGTTCATTTTTTCTATTTTTGTAAGTCTGTGTTCGGAATAAAGATTTATTCTATTCTATTCTATTCTAAATTGAATTGAACCTCGCTCACCAATCAACCACAAAAGCAAAATATCTAAACAGTTGTGCAATAAACAGAAGAAACCGCAGCCAGTCAGGCAGTGGCGTAGCGTGGGTTTTCGCCGCCCGGGGCCGATCGAAAATTTGCCGCCCCTTTCTATTTTGATCATTAGTTAAAAAAAAGTCAACATACTATAATGCATGCTACGATTACTGGCCAAGAGAGAATCGGTGGGACTACGAATAAACAGTAAATTACTCGTCGACCCACTAGTGGGACAATGCGGTGGGACCACGAGTCGGGAGCGAAATAAAACAGCTAAATTCTGTCTTCAATTAAAAATTATGTACTTTTCGTGTTTTTTTAAACCAAAATCTTTTATACAATCGATGTTATGTCACGTTCGATTGCTAATTGCTAATATAGCTTAATTCTAAATCCGTAATACTAATTGAACCCCGTCGGACATCGAACTTGTAACCTCCTGATGTGAAGCGAACGCATTATATTCTTCTATGGGTGAACGCTCACGAACATAAATTATATTTATAAAAAGCGCGAGCGAAGCGAGCTCGAAATTTTTTAAGATATCTTAGAATGTTTATGGTAAACCAACAAAAACCCTTTTAGTTGGAGCGCTCAGCGCCATTTCAGTTAGGGTAGGTACCCCAACTACCAGGGTGCTTGGCGCCCCCATAAGCTCGACGCCCTGTCATGTGTTTGTGCACGGGTGACACGACCCAAAGGCCGGTCCTATTTAAAATGTAACTGCGCCGCCCGTTGCTGTACGGTATTCATTCTTCATACGATATCATTTGTTTGCATGACGTTTTATCTGTAACTGCAATTTTTTATCATATATTTTGACCGCTCAATTTGCCGCCCACCTGGACGTGCCTCGACCTTCGGTAATTTTTAATTACCTTCAGTTTAGAGATGCTTCTCTCACAACTGGCACTGCTAATGGCAGCTGTTTAAAATATTCTTGATATTATGATAATATTTGGTAAACACTCTTCAAGTTTACAATATATTTTAGTAAGCCCAGTGAGCCAGACATATAATAATTATGTATCTGTTCCTTACGGGCTGGATAACACTATATCTGACTCCAAATTAATCAAAAATGGATTTTACAGTAAAAAGATGTACGTACGTCTTGAGTAGTTAGATCCGACAAAATGGCCGAATCGCCCGCCCCGCGCGCCTCAACACCCCCTTCCGGTGTTGCTAGTGTTGCGCCCGAACAGTATCTCTTTTTTAAAGTCTGGGTCTGTTGCAGCTACAAAAGTACGAAGAAGTACACGCTCAAGTTTGAACTCTTCACTGTCAGTAATATCTTGAGGAGCGTGATCTAAGTCCAGTTCATCGACGCCTAATAACACCTAATAACACTAGGTAAAAAAAATGTGGCGCTCGCCGCCCCTATCCATTGCCGCTCGCCGCCCCTATCCATGTGCCGCCCGGGGCCATGGCCCCCCCGGCCCCCCCACGCTACGCCACTGCGGTCAGGTATACCCTTGAAGATATGGTCAGCTTAACTTGCAGCGAAATCACAGAAAACATTGAACATGTCTTTAGTTGTTTTATTGCAGTTAAAAGAAAAAAAAGGTTTGTCTGCAAGAGCAGGTGTGTCGAAGACGAATGACCGCTCTGAAAGAATCGAAGTTTTTTTTGAATAAATCCTTAGCCCCAAAGGCAGCTAAAGAGGCGCTCTTAAGTGTGCGGGAAATGAAATTTTTGTTATTTCATTATGGTTTATACTGGTTGGTGCGGTTTTGACGCATTTGACCAGATTCGCACTTGACCAATCACGCGAAAGACCATATTTTAAACTCTCAAATGACCAGATACGCATGTGACCGTAATATTTCGTGTTCGCAAATGACCATATACGCTAATGACTATAATATTAATTCGTAAGTGACCAGATACGCAAATGATCCTTATATTCCATATTCGAAAATTACCAGCTACGAGTTACAAGGGAAACGCGGCACTAAGGAAAAAAGACTAAGAAAAATTTCGCGAAAAAAAGAGAAAAAATTTACGAAAAAATTTAATACCAATAGACACGTAGGAAGGATCAAGGGAGGGATCACGGGGGATCAAAGGAGAGACCCAAGAGGGATCAAGAGACGGATCCCGAGAGATCAAGCGAGGGATTAAGTTAAGGTTGGGATCCCTGGGGATTGAGGGAGGGATCTTGGGGGGTCGAGGGATGGATCAAGGGGGGATCACAACACTTCCCGAAACGATGAGTGTACAAGTCCCGCGTGGTAGGGACTTTGTACTAGGTAGAAAAAAATATTGACGATTTAAAAGCATGTGTAAAGCATCTACTTAAATAAAAAACATTTTGAGTTTGAGTTTGAGTTTGATCAACAAGCGACATTGGCTCTGGCGCTTCGCCGGCTACTTGACGTGACGCCCCTTTGACGCCCTCGTGACGCCCCCTTGGCGCCCCCTTAGCGCCCCCGTGGCGCCCCCGTAGGGCCCCCTTGGGGCGGTACAATGCGTAACATTAAGTTTTAGGTATCATGGTCATTTACGTAGAGGGTAAAGTGCGTATGTGTAAAAACCAGGTAGGGTAATTTGCGTATCGGATACAATGCATAACATTTAGTTTTAAGTGTCATGGTCATTTGCATAGAAGGTAAAGTGCGTATATGAAAAATCTAGGTAATTTGCGTACTGGGTAAAATGCGTAAGATTTAGTTTTAAATATTATAGTCGTTCGCGTAATTAGTCAAATGCGAATCTGCTCACATGCGTCGAAACCGTCGTTGGTGCGTTCGACGCGGATTGAGATTTTATTTACAATAATTCTGAAATTCGGCTCGTATAACTGCGCAGTATACTTTATGCTTTTACAATATTTCTGACGGGCGCTTTCGTAAAGGTACATTAATTCTTCATCAAAGAATACTATATACGATATTTTTTTTAAATTTCAGCTTGGAACATTTTGTTTGTCCAATATGGGATTCATATGGCCGAACCTGATTGAAATGTTGGTATTGTACGAAAGGCCAGGTTACGGACTGTATAGGTGGCGATTATGGAAAGAAGTGGTTTTAATTTTTATTGGAATTATTATGTTTAGCGCAGGAACGTATGCAAACGTTCTGGAGTTGCTTTAAAACCAGAGTTTGAAAGTTGCAAAAACGTGTGATTTTTTTTAAATGAGGGAACGGCACAGTGATTTTAGAAATGCAATCTTAGAATATTTTTTTTAGTTTTGTACATATCTTTTTCTTGTTGAGACACAAAAAATTCTTATAAGGTACATGAAGTTAAAATTTAAAACTTGCCAAAATTGTTTATATTTTTATACAAATGCTTATTTCGTATTTAACTGTAATAGGTATTTGATTATTTTTTTTAAATGTTCTCTGAGCGCATTTATTTTTATATTAAAATTATTTTTGTGTATAATATAAAATGAAATGCAGTGGAAAGTTAATAAATACGTTTACATACTGAATGTTTTTGTTTTGTATGCGTTATACACTATAACTGTATGTAGTTTTTTAAATCCATAATTTGTAATCCCTCATTCTCGCTTGATGGTAAATGACAGACAATGAGGCCGAAAGATGGAAGCAATGGTACACACACGCACACGCTATCACACACACACAAACACACACACGCGCGCGCGCACACATACACGTACGCACACATACACGTACGCACACACACACGTACGCACACACACGTACGCACACAACACGCGCGCACACAACACACACACACACACACACACACACACACACACACACACACACACACGCGCGCACACACAACACGCGCGCATACAATACACGCGCACACACAACACACACACACGTAGTGTTGTCAGAACTAAACAGGTATATTATACAGTTCTAAGGCTATACAGCCTTGTCTCATGTATACTTGACTTAATGTCCTAAGTCCCCTAGGTGGGGCAGAGGGCGTCTACAGTGCTTCGCCATTGCGTTCTATCTTGGGCTACGCACTTCATTTCGGGCCATGATAACTCGATCTTCTTTATATCAGCTGCCACTGAGCGCAGCCAGGATTGTTTGGGGTGGCCACTTTTTCTCTCGTGTATACAGTCTTCACTTAATTAAAAATGTCGATTGTAAAAGTAAAAGTGTCGTTTATGTTCATGTCTGTTGTTAGAAGTTCTACTGTTTTTGGAAATCTGTCGACTAAACAAAAAGATATGTAACCTAAGACAAGGCAGTATGATTAAGAAGCCTAATCAGCTCTAGATACTCACACGCATTAACACGTGTACAGAACAGACAAAGAAGTGTCAATTTCTATGTAGTAGTAAAAATATTGTCTGGGATGTGTTCAGAACAGACAAAATTAAAGGCAGGTCCGATGCTTTACAAATTTACTATCAATCCCTTTGCATTTGAGTAGGTGCCGGCGACGAAGAGGAGAACTCCTATGATGGCGACGAGGACGTTTTTCCACAGCCGCCACCGCAGCCGACCCAGGCCGGGACTCTCCCAGATGACGAGCAACTCTATGACGGCGGGGAAGATGAAACCCATGTTGGAGAGGCAGAAGGCGCCAAGCTTAAACAGAGAAAAATAAATAAACTATGTACACTATATCATACTTCTTAGTAATACCCTCAGACCAAATAAGAAGTCAAGACGGAGCGCTGTCAACAATGTAGTGAAGCCGGTTTCGTAAACTTGTGTGAACTTAGTGAGTGTTGCCGTGCAGTAAAACTTATTACCCTAATATATTATATTATTGTCTAAGTACTAGCAGGATGCAGTGTTGGGCGTTAATGAATTATTTTTTTAATCAACTAATTAACTACTGATTAAAAAAAAATGTAATTAAATCAATTTCAATTGAATTAATCGCAGTTAAACTTTTAGTTGCACTTTGCAGTTAAATTATTAATTGATTATAAAATTTGTTGCAATTAAATTAATTGCAATAAAAAAATAATCGCCATTATTTTTTAGCTGCACGCGCCGGATGCGCCAAGGGCATGTTGAGGGGGCGAATATAGGTTTTTGAACGGATGATAAACCATGGAAAAACAAAAAAAATTAACGCCTATTTACACTTACATTAATTTTATTAATATTAAAAGTAAAGATAGAAATATGTAAATGAACGTATTACATTACGTTTCGCGTCACATTAATAACTTATCCAATAAACGGGGACTATTGTCACGCTTACTAGTGGCAACACTTGTGGAGGTTTTGTGTTCCAAGCTGTCATAATAATTAATAAAATTGATTTATTAAAAATATGGATTTTCATGTTTACTTACGTATGAAATGTGATTCCATCCTGCTTTTTATTTCTTGCAGATTGGTTTTTACACCCTTTCACAACACAATTCGGCATTCTTTGTTTAAAAATTGCAAATTATTTTAGCGTGACACCCCGCGCGACAGAATATCTCGACTGACAAGTAAGGCGTAGTTTTATTATATGTGTGTGCGTGTAACTGTGTATATACACGGCGAGGCGTAGTTTTACCGGCTTCAGTGCGTTGTTCGGCGGGACTCCGTCTTGACTTCTTATTTGGTCTGAGGTAATACCATACACTAGCTGGGAGACCGAGCGTCGCTCGTTCAATCGGAGCGTTTATAAACTAAGTTAACTTGTTTAGTTGTACCTATAGATATATTTTCTATGAATCATTTTGCAGGGTGTTGTTTTAGTCGTTGGTGGCCTTCTGACGAGAGGACAAACAATATTTGTTCTGGAAATAACTATACTATTTTTTTATAATTTGATTCTATTTAAAAAAAATCATGCAAATTATCCTTCTTTTTGGATAAAAATACTGAAAAACATTTAATGATAAGTACGCAATATTAGAAAGTTATTCATAATTTATTATGATAATAGTCAGCAATATTCAATCAGTTTGGAGACTTTAGAGATTTTCTTATTGCAAATGTTGATAAGCGCCATCTAGTTGAGTTTAGAGCCGTCAAAAAGTCCCTATTGCCAAACATGGGGTAGGGCGGCACAATCATCAGATATGTAATTTACTTATACGGCAAAAGATGGCGCTATAAATAAAAAGTCGTTCAGATGTCTCTAAAATATTTTATTTTTCACTCTTAAGTCTTTTAATTTACATAAGTTCACATAAAATAAAAAGACAAAAAACAATAAATTCTCGTGGGTGGGATTCGAAAGCGGATCTAAAAGCACCAAAACGTAAATGTCTCGCATATAGACCGTTAGGCCATTTAGCACTTACGCAAGTTAATAAAATAAGCATCATATGCGTTTACATTTTATGTATATTTCGCTCAAATCACCCCTAAAATGAATGTTTTTGAAGATGATTCCCTCATAGATCGATTTCTAGTGATTTTTAACCCCTAACCCTAGATTTCCGTGGAAAGGTTTCAAGCCGATTCGTAATCGTCTGCGCTTACAAGATAACTCGTTTCACCATCAGCCGAAAGCCGTCCACTGCTGGACAAAGGCCTCCCAAAGGATTTCAACATCGACCGGTCCTGCGCTGCCCGCATCCAGCGGCTTCCCGCAACCATTATCAGGTTATCGGTCCACCGAGTGGGAGGCCTGCCTACGCTACGTTTTCCGGTGCGCGGTCGCCACTCGAGAACTTTAATGCCCCAACGGCCATCTGTTCTACGAGCCATGTGCCCCGCCCACTGCCACTTCAGTTCAGCGATTCTGTGAGATATGTCGGTGACTTTGGTTCTCCTACGCATCTCCTCATTTCTGATTCGATCACGTAGGGAAACTCTAAGCATAGCACGTTCCATCGCCCTTTGGGTGACCTTGAGCCTTCTTATGAGGCCCATAGTAAGCGACCATATTTCGGTTCCATATGTCATCACTGGCAGCACACACTGGTCAAAGACCTTAGTCTTGAGACACTGCGGTATTTTGGACGCGAAGATATTGCGGAGCTTCCCGAACGCTGCCCAGCCGAGTTGGATTCGACGATTGATCTCTTGGACCTACCTATCTGGACTGTTTGTCCCAGGTATACATATTCGTCAACAATTTCGAGTGTAGAGTCTCCGATCTTCAAAGGAGTGGGTGTGACACGGAAATTTGACATGATTTTCGTCTTGTCCATGTTCATTTTAAGACCCACTTGTTGGGAGGCTCTACTGAGTCCATCGAGCATTGTGCCTAGGTCTTCCAAGGTCTCAGCCATGACCACGATATCGTCAGCAAATCGAAGATGAGTGATGTACTCGCCGTTGATATTAATGCCGAGTCCTCAACAGTCCAGAAGCTTTCAGAAATCGATCTATGAGGGAATTATCTTCAAAAACATTCATTTTAGGGAGAATTAGCGAAATATACATAAAATATGAACGCGTATGATGCTTATTTTTAAGCGGTGTTTATGAGTACTTTGGTGGAAAAGCAGTTTTGGTGCGAGCCACTTACGTTTTGCTGATTTTCCGGATTCGAATCCCATCCACGTGAATTTATAGTTTTTTTGTCTATTTTTATTTTGTGTGAACTTATGTAAATACATGCTGATAAAATTTGCAATATCTCTAAAAAGTCGCCAAAATTGATTGACTAATACTAAATAAATGATGAATAACTTTTTAATATTACGCATCGGTGAAAATTTTTCTGTATTTTATAAAAAAACGGATAATTTGCATGTATTTTTTTCAATAGAATCAGATTATAAAAAAAATATTATAGATATTTTCAGAACAAATATTGCTTGTCCTTTTGTCCCTTAGAAGGCCACTATCGACTAAAATAACACCTGCAAAATGTTTCATAGAAAATATATCTTATACATATATGTACTACTAAAAAAGTTATCTTAGTTTATAAAAACTCCGATTGAACGAGCGACGCTCGGTCCCCAGCTAGTATATAAGATAAGATAAGATATGGCCATAGCTTAATGATGGCAAATGGTATGACGAGAGGTGCGCAGATCTTTGCAGGTAATTCAAACCACTAATTAAATAATACATGAGAAACACTGTTATTTAATTAAAACTCCAAAAACACATTTTACAGTACCGCTTCATCATTATTTCATTAATAGCTACGGTCGGTGTTACTTCTTGTTTCGCAGTCCTACCACGAAAATCAAACCACAAGAAAAAATTAATGAGTTAAAACTCAACACCCTGCCTGCCTCTTGAAAATCGAACTTGCTGGTGACAGTCATGCACAATGATTGTACAGGTGAAACGTCATTTATTTATCATAGCACACATATAGGGCAATTATAATACGATAATTTGTGTCCGGGTGGCACTATATATTTTACACAGTGGGTTTGACCAAGACCTCTAGTAAAGGACCGTAGTCCAACCATGAAAATAATGATGGATGTAATAAAATAAGGTAAGGAATATCTTGGCGATCGATGTCTAAAATAATCGAGTTATTCTCAGTATGTCGATTCCCCCTTATTCCTAAATAATAAACTTAAGAAATTAAACAAAGAAGTCATTGTTCACAATATGAAACTTTTTCGTTTTTGACATTTGATAGTCTAGGAGTCTACTATGCGAAATCTCGATCAATTATATTACGTAAGTTTTTTATATACTCAATTGGTAAACCCTTTGAATTATCTGTAGGTAGGTACCTATCTCATCTGGTGGTAAGTGATG
The DNA here is from genome assembly GCA_958295455.1 of Coleophora deauratella. NCBI lineage: Eukaryota > Metazoa > Arthropoda > Insecta > Lepidoptera > Coleophoridae > Coleophora > Coleophora deauratella. The sequence continues at coordinate 534,318 of OY282412.1, forward strand.
ACGATGCCGAAGATGGGAGTGGGCTTACCAAGATTCCCCAACGCAATGGTTAACTGACACATTACATTAGTGATTTTGCCAATGTCTACTAAATAATGGGAGAATCTTAAAAAAATAGAGGCTCTAAGAATGATGGGCACTTAAAAATGCTCCATGTGGTGGTTTGCTGCTGGAACTCCGAAAGCGGAGCTGTCTTCCGAATTAATCCTCTTTTTATTATCGCCTATCGCAGAATATGAATCACAGCTATTTCTCCATCATAAAAATAACGTTGAAAATACTCTAAAACTGTAATAACTGTAAGAATAACTTGACAGACGTGTACTCGGCACGGAGTCCCGGCAACCAACAATCTTATTTCAGTGCCGAAACAATGACAAGACTTAGATAAGATGGCGATAAGACCTTCTGATGTGAAACAAGCAGTTCGCCATTATACAGGGTGTAACAGAAGTGTGTGACAATACTTCAAGGTTGGCTTTTACCCATCAAACTGAACAACTTTTGTTCTACAACTTTGTTGAAATCGCAAAATTTTTTTTGGACTTTTCATACAAATCGATCAGCTGGCGAACCAAGTTTGTATGAAAAGTCCAAAAAATTTTTTGCGATTTCAATAAAGTTGTAGAACAAAAGTTGTTTAGTTTGATGGGTAAAAGCCAACCTTGAAGTATTGTCACACACTTCTTGTATAGACCACGGAGGTGGTTATAATGTACGTAATACTCACGAGTCCCATTAAATTTCCAATATTGGGGAAAGCGATGGCAACCACGGTTATTAGAACTACGAAGGTGCCACGGTAGACTCTCTCCCAGAGCCAGTGCTTCTTCTGGTCATGAAAGCGACTGACGTAGTGCCAAACCAGATTGAATGGCGCCCAGAAGTTGAGGGCGAATGTTATGAAGATCATCATACCCATAAGGCCTTTGAGGATGGAAGGGAAACTGTGGAAGACAGAAAAGGAATGTTTGTTATATGATCATGATGATACTTAGGCTTCTAATGATCGTATTGAACAAAATTAAAGAGCACAACCAATCAAACAATGAGCTTCATAGTTACTTGAAGATCAATAGAAGGACAGAAGTAATGGTCAGAAGTTTCAGTTTACGGATCTTAAAGTACAATATATTTGGCCGTAGTTATGCCATAACGATCCATTTATGTCAGTTGATTCGTTATGGCATAACTACGGCCATTTTTAACAAGCTCTCCATAGAGTTACAAAATTGAAGGTGTAAGGTCTTCCTTTAAAGAGTTCTATTAGGAAATATAAAATTACTGATCTGTATGATTTATCATAAATATCATGGTCAGAGTTGTTTTATTCCTTTCAAGGGATAAATATGGCTATCCCACTCCACTGGTTACTGATTGGTACCAGTTTGCATACAATACACTGCTTGGTGGCAATTCTAGAGCAAGCAGTGATAACAATTTATTACTAGTAACAGGGTGCATAATACTAGTAAAATCAACTATGGCAGACAACGATATTCAGGCAGCTCATACAGCTCTTATTTAGATCAATCTATATAATATTCATCTATAGCTATTGAGATTGGCTAAATCCTTACACTTCCGTGGGAAAGTTCAAGGTGACAGGCGATCGAGAGTTTTCACCGAAGCCCCAGTAGCCGAAGAAACCCACTAGGATTAGGAATACTAACACTACGGTCATAGCTGAAATAGAGACAGACAAAATTTTTTAAAAGTGGTATCGGTTAAATTTGTTGAACGAGATGCTATAGAATAACATATTGAATAGAGATAAAACATCATAAACATAAGACCTCAGAGTCCTCCTTTGAACTGTATTATTTTATTATTGTATTTCAAAACTTTTAATAGTTTTAAACAATAACAGAAATATGCATGCATTGCAGCTTAGCTCTGAAAAGTTGAAATTTAAATGTTTATTAACTGTGCTTTGCTCCTAGATATTTGATTTGACAATATTCTTCTGTTTGGGCTTTACAATGATAATTAATATTATTATTTTGTTTATTCCATCCAAGCAGACAGGACACCCAGACAGATAAATTAATGTAGATTTGCACAAACTTTTAAATATTCTAAAGGGCTCAACCAGGAGAGAAACCGTCCACCATATTATTATTTGTGGTAAAAGGGGGATCGGATTCCAGGTGGGCCCTATTGGATCACTCTGACCTGGGTAGACCATTGCCCCTATTACATTATCGAATTTCCTCAAATTAGTTTTAATTAATTGAAGAATGCACTTACGATCGAGTTCCCTAATGACCTCTGGAGTAACCATTGGTCTACCTTTACACCGATACTTTAAAAGTAATGGATGTATTGGGGTTTCCACATTTAAGGACCGTTCTTAAAAATATACCGTCCCATACAAAAAAAAACAAGTTTGAAATTTTTAGGCACCAAAACCAATTTAAAGGATAACGCTGTGCATTGGTATGTTATCAGTACATTACAGTTCTATTAATAGGTGCATTATTCTTTATTTAGTTTAATAGTTTAAGATAAAATAAGGAAAATAAAAATCACCTGAACACAGAACCATGGGGAACTGTTCAGGGTTCTTCATATTGTTCTCAATGGGGAGGGAGACGCCAACGCCCTCCATGCTGAAGACTACGATGCCACAGAACTCGAAGAAGCCCAGAGCATCCTTCCAGGCAGGCACCTTCGATATCGGTGGTGCCACATGCATGCTGTATACCACTGTTGCTACCACGCATACCACTGCAAAGGATATCGATGAGTATATAAGTTTCGCATGGTAGGAAGTATGTATATACTTGATAGAAAATTAATAGTAGCTGGCAATCTGACATCAGCGTATCTTAGTTTTTCTGTCAAACAACAATGCAAGGATAACATAAAAAACAAAACATGTATTAAGATTTTAATAACAGTGTTCTTGAAAATAAAGGCTCTGAATCTGATTGAAAGTATTGTTAATTAAGTATAAGAAATACTACTTCTTCATTGCATTGAGAAATTCCTGTAAAGCTTGTTTCTACTTCAGATTCCTGTGTCACTTATCACCTAAGACAATGGCACAAGCCATTAATTATCAAAGAGATTGGTTGGTACTCACTGACCTATAAACACGTCAGCCACCAAAGTGAATGGAGCCAAGTATTTCAAAGTTGTGATCATGCAGAGCAGCAGGATTGGAACCAGCAATGCGAGGATGTACAGCCGGACGTGGCTCATCTCTGTCTGCGACTCCTGGAGCTGACCTTCGATCAGCTCTTGCACAGTCTTCGCTATGATAATCTGGTAGACACAGCAGGCTCCGAAGAGGTCGATGCAGATTGATAAGTCCACAGCGTATCTGATGGAAGAGCAACAAAATTTACCCCAGGAAATTTATTCTCTCGCTCTTTCTTTTATCGTGTGGCACATTTAACCGTCCGATCCACAAGTTATAGACGGCGCGGCGGTTGCCTTGTGTTGCCTAATTTATTTTAATTTTATAATTTCTTGAGCACAGTTATGTTCCTGAGATCAATAGAGTGACCAGTCTTAACAGAAAATAAAAATATACACAAAGGGTGCAACTTTGTTTTAACAGAAATTTATTCTAGTAATTTTAAATGATTCATGATCATCATCTCGGTCCGAGGACGTCCACTGTTGATAAAGCCTTAACACGGCATGATTTTGTGTCACATACGTAATCAATCACTGCGTCTTGCAGTCGGTTAAAATCTAATTTTCTAGTCTTTGTTTAAGCTGAAACATAACGTCGTTACTTTAAGAGCTACCCATCCTCTTTACTCAATAATTACTAGACTACTGCACGTCCTATACATTACCTAAACCACTTGCTGTATTTTCTCAGTCGTGGGAAAGGCCCCACCGCTAGGGATGCCTCGGCTATATCAGGATAGGACATTTCGGGCAAATGCAGCCTTTTGTAGAGTGTCTGCGCTGATTTCACTAGAATCTGAAAAAGAACACCATAACTTCAAATATTACTTAGTATTTATGGTTTTGTATCAGTTTTGACTAGTTATAAAAAAGTTGTTATACTATAAAAACATATTGCTATCTACACAAGTGAGTTATTTGTTTGTATAGTTTTAAAAAAATATCACTACAAAGTCAAAGTAATGACTTTTAGATGTTGGACTTTGGCTTTATGTCCTCTCATGACAAAGATGGCTACGATAATGAAGTAGAAGCTACTCACATGGATACAATAAGTGATGTAGATCCCAAAGGCTACGGTGACGATAAGCGAGGTCCACAGTCCGCACTTCATGTATGCCTCGTGGATGCCTAGAATGCCGCCACCGAGGCATCCTTTGATCAAATGTCCCGTTGACTCGATAACACTGTTGAAAATCCCTAATATATTTAATATATAGCAAGGGGGGCAGCAAAGTTGGACGTACGACACTAAGGACGTAGGGTAAGGAGGTGCTGCTAGGTGCGGGCAGCGTATGGCCGGTCGTTGTGGAATTCCTTGGAGAAGGCCTTTGTTCAGCATCGGACTTTTTTCGGCTGATGATAAAGTAAATAGTCAACAAATCAGCGGACATAGAGGTATAGTTCATTCCAATCAAAAAAAGCAAAAGGTAAGCAAACGTAGTATGCAGATGAAATTGACATGTGTCAGTTCCACAGTAAGTTTGTTTACCTTTTGCTTTTTTGATTGGAATGAACTATAGAATAAATCCATTAGGTAATGTTCAAATGGAGCTCAGTTTGTCAAGTAGCAGAGATAATCAACCTAGTATTGTGATTCTTTAAAGAAATAAAGGTGATATCGTGAGGAAAGCTATGTATTTGATTAATGACTATTAATCAAATACATAGCTTATACAAAGCTTATAGAAGCTCATAGAATAAATGATCCGCTGTATGCATCTGAACGTATATTGTTATGTCCTACAAGTGACCGCGAGCGATGCGAGCTAAAAGACGCAGAATATAATTATGCATAGTCCAAATGGTTGAGCACCACTTCTTGTTCTAGAGGCAATATCTGCCGACAAGCAGTGAGCTATGATTTGGCAGGTGGGGTGTAGCCATAGTAAAGACAGCTAAGGCATTCCAACTTAACCGTTAAGGATTAGAAACGCACGATATTCGATGAAGTCGCAGACCTCTTCCATACTAATCCTAAAAAATAATGCAGATGTGAAAATTTCATTGATCGATTGATTGTTTTCACTTGATATCTCAACGCCTCAACAAATTTTGACGTTTGACATGCATATAGTCTATGAGTCAGGAGAAGATATAGGCTGTATTTTATCCCGATCCCTAAGTGGTTTTCATAAAATTGTTAGTCACCGTAACCGTCGGCAGTAAAATTAGTATGAGAAATTTTAAAGCAGACGATGCTTATGTCGTCTGCGAAGTGCCGATAATATTAATAAAGATGGTTGAATATACTCAATACATGTAAATTTAAAACTTACTTAGTAGGTTTCTTCACATTTCTATGAGCGACAAAATCGTAGTGGTCCTTTTCGGGATGCAGCACGTATTTTTGTTTCTTTCTTTCACCATTTGGTGGTGGTTGTGGTGGTGGCTTCAAAGATGGATCCTGGATTTCTAGTTGGCTTATGGTCGTTTCTGTCTGTTATAAACTATCTTATTAATTTGAATTATACCTTTAGCCTATAAAGAATATATATGTCTGCACCGTTACAACTGAAGCACAGGTTTAACCTAGTACAGCTATACAAAATCTTTTGTAATATTTAAATAATTTATACACTTTTATTCGGAAAATATTATTCTTATCTGTTATATTTATTTAACGCAAGTTATACGGTCTTTACAGGTTTTTCTCTAAAAGTCGTGTCTTGGATTATCCTTGTTATTGTTATGTCGATATAATTTAAAACCCAATTGCTAGTTTAGCTGCCATAACATTAAAGACAAAATAAGAAGCTTCAGCAATCAGTTGCCAACATTCTATCAATTAATTATTTGCTCCTTCTCAATGCCCTGCGCTGTATTACTCAATACAATCTCAGTAATGTATTATACCTATATCTTCAGGGTGACTTTCAAGATCAATCAGATTTTTTCACCAAAAAACAACAATCTCAGCTAAACTGAGTGTTGAAATCTCAAATCATTCACAAACCTTTTCAGGAAGAACATTTTTAATGCCATTTTTATTTTTAAGGAATATTTTTTAGATCTATTTGTAGCATATTTTTAATATTTTTATGCATCGCGTCTTTTTTTGTCCTTAATTAGCAAGCCTTTGGCATCATCTCACCTGATGGTAAAATTTAATGCCGGAATTTTTATAATAAAAATTAATTAAATAAAATGCTCAGTGTTTTTATTTATCCACAGTTGTTAAGGCCTTGGCATCATTTCACCTGGTGGTAAGTGATCATGATACCGAAGAAAGCGCGCTTACTAAGATTCCCCAATGCAATGGGGAACTGGCTAGCTGGCTATGTTTGGCGGCAAGATTTAGATAAGATGGTGGTAGCTAGCTAGGTGGACTCAGAAAATTTCTTTATACCAACCAAAAAGAATCCTACAAAGTTAGAATCGAACCTGCGATCTCCTGACGTGAAGCAAGCGGACTAGTCATTGGACCACGGTGGCGATGGCGGTTAAATGTGGAACTTGTAAGCGCTATAAATCTAAAAAAGTGGACCACTTTAGAGTGGACTAGTTGAGAAGTGACCAAATTAAGAAGCGGTCAAGTTAAGAATTGGACGACTTAAGAGTGGACGAGTTGGGAAGTAGACGAGTTTAGAAGTGGACGACCCAAGAGTGGACGAGTTGGGAAGTGGACGAGTTAGGAAGTGGACGAGTCAGGAAGTGGACGACCCAATCTGTGACCCTAAAATTACCGATATATCGTACAAAAGTGTATAATGGTGATCTGTTTCCGCATTCATGAACTAAATAAACCTTTTTTATTGTCACTTCATAGAGCTCAGTACAATAATTTCAACAATTTATTACATTCACTCATTTCTGTTTTAAAGGTAATAATAAATTCATCAACAAAACTCACATGGTTCATAGCAGCCTCCATTGAAACGAGTGCCTCCAAAATATCAGCTGCACCACAATACAACCGTCTGATGTAACGCACAGATTCAATCTCAATTAGATATTCTGTCTCATGAAGCCTTGCCCTTGTGATAGTGTACAGTCAGGCGCGTAAAAAGTTTGATCAGCTGATGGCTGATTCGATGTGCGACATTCACTTTAGCCATCTTTGTTTTGCAAAATTTTATGTTAATAGTTAGTTAGTCCTAGTGCTTATATACAGTCCGATAAAGAAATAGATGAATGATAAATTTGATGTTGCAAAAAAAGAAACATGATAAAGATGATATACGATATATAATTGATATGATATATTGTTTACTGCGTATAGATGATGAATGACGATTCGCGGACAAACTCTTATGGGTTTTTGCTGCACCGGTATTGTATAACCACTGTTTTGTATTGTATCTTATTGTTACTTAATAAATAAATAGAACATAAATAGAATTTATTTATTAACTTTATACATCTATCATTACAGGCTTAGCCTAATGCGATAGCGTACATAAATACATACATTTGCGTACATATATTTGAGTATATAAATAATAATAAGTATTGGAAACAATCACACATGATCACATGTCCCTAATCTTGGATTTTCCGTAATAATGAGAATCATATATTAATTTATCTTACGTATTTTCTTTAAGCTATTTTTTTAATGTAGAGGAAGTAATGCTGAAGTAATAGCTTGTATCGAATCAAAATACCTATGTTGATTTAGAAACACTTTTAGAAATATATTTTTTAGTCTACTTATTAACTGCGAAATTCCTACCACTTGGAACTCGTATATCCAACGTTTAGGGAAGTGTTTGCGGAGAGAAAATAAACTACGGGCCCAAAAGAATCTCTGTCTAACACATTTTGTTAAATAAATGTGTTACCTACATAATATGAAAACAAAATAAGGATGAAAATATGAAAATTTAAATATTTTATTCGAAGTAGGTAGCAGTGTACACTATTCGAACGTCATTCTTTTATCTACCTAATACGAGGTTCCTACCACTCGGAACCCGTATATCCACCGGAAGGAAGAGGCTTCCTGATACAGGTATTGTCATACTTACTAGAAAGTCTCAACCTTGTTTTTTTTATAATACATATTACAATAACTCGGGTGAACAACCCTGACCATAGTTATAAGGAAAAAAAAAACAAAAGGATAAAAAACAAACACAGACAGAATATACAGACAGACATTTATGTTTTGTACAATAAATAGATTTAAAAAAAAACACAAAAAAGGATGCACAAAAACATTTTAATATATTTATGTGCAAACAGGTAATTTTTAATCACCAAAAACCAATGAAAAGAGCAGGTTAGTCCACACGTATGCAATCAATGTTTTTGTTTTTATAACAGTGAACAGGAAAAAGAGTGATTAAATTTAGTATGATACAAAACACTAGAAGATTAGTTACATTATATGATATCACGAGTTTATTAAAAATATCATGAAAAGGAAAAATAAGAAAAAGTGAACGGGAAAACACAGAGGAAAATTTGCATTGACAAAATATATAAAAAACGGACTAAGTGCGCGTCGGACTCGGGCACCGAGGGTTCCGTATAAATTCATAATTAAATCACACATGTCCTTAAATTCTTTATCAAATTCTCAGGCCTACAGTCCCTTGAAGCTGTGAAAAAATCAAACTTATATGCCAATGCAATCAAGAGATACGGCCGTTTATGCCGTATATTTGGACACTTGCATGGGAATAAAAACCTATAGGGTACTTCCCGTGACCTAGAATCATGAAATTTAGCAACAAGCAATGCTTATTAGCATAAGTAAAAGGAAAAGTCCGAAAACTTTTTTTAATACCCATAATATCACGTAGGCTTTGTGTCAGCCTATTTATTTATTTAGTTATAATATTTTTCGTAGATAATGGGAAGATTTTACTTTTGGTGTGATTCTTGAATAGCAGCATCCCTTTTCTTCCCATGGGTGTCGTGAGAAGCTACTATATGACATCAGGGAACCGGAGGAGGAGCAGCAGCGTCCTTCCGCGTACTGTACCATCACACTGCGATCGCCAACCGGCCTGTCAAGCATGTCGATTACGGCATACCCCCTAATTTGGGGGAGGCATGTCTAGCAATGGATGTCTTGTGGCTGATGATGATGACGAATTATTAAATGTTGACGGCTTCGGGTACTAGGGTTATTAGATTCTGTGAATTGGACTCATTTAAATACTTTTAAGGAGATCTGCTGTCAGATATCGGGAGCCGGGTCGCTCCCTTCCCTCAAATATGGTTGAGGGGAGCGATGGCTGACTCTCGCGTTATACTCGTGATCGGGTGCTGTCCGTGTGGACTGGCCTACTCTTGTCATTGGTGTTTGTCTAGTCATTATCATTAATTATAATATTTATAATAGTATTTACCCGAGTATTTTGTCGAGCCTTTACACTCTCTTATAATGGTAAGCAACTACATATAAATATGATCAGACTGTTTCACAAACTATGTAATAGAATGTAACCCTTTTATTGAAAAAATGTGTTGGAGGGAGTTTCTTTGGGCCCGACTTTCTTCTCTCTCAGTAAACACTTCCCGAAATGTTAGGTATACGAATTCCAAGTGGTAGGAGCTTCGTATTAGGTAGAAAAAAATATGACCTACGAAAAGTGTACAGTGATACCTACTTCGAATAAATAATATTTTGATTTGATTTGATATTAGTTATGGATGTCAGATTGGTTGCACTGGGATCATTTACATGCATTCTACGTCGATAATATAGTTACAGTACTCAATCCATATGATAAAGATTTATTTTCTTTTCAGTTTTTTTAAATGTCGAGTGTATTTTTTATAGAAAGCAAGTACGTTCACGTTTTCTCATCATCTTATCTCTCAGTCTCAAACAGACATAAACTATTCAGTTTATGTAAATCATTGTACTGTATCATTGTACAAGTATAAATAGTATACAAATATAAGTATACAAGCCGAGATTAGTTGTGTATTTTATCTTATTTGCCTACTTCTATAACCTTAAACTCTTTTATTTTTTATAAAAATGCAGTGATTGTGAAGGGAGCAGGCGTACCTCAGTGCGGCTTGCTTGGTCGCATCGATCGCGCAGGTTAACTGACTACAGACACGGTTATAGCCTGGATGTGTTTGACTGTTACAAGATTTTATTTCGTACATTTCCCCGCAAGGCACGTACCGACTGCTACAGAAAACTGAGAAACTTCAAATTTTGCCACTTATTTTTTAGGTATTACTAAAAGATATTATACCTACAGATAGAGTATTTTCAGCCTTATATTTCAAGTTTCCCCAAGGAATATTTAGAGGGATTGAACTTTGTATGGGAAAAATTCTTTATTTTATAGGTATGAGAAGAGACCCGTGCCTCTGCAGTGGGGACGATGTAGGTTCTTAAAAAAACGTATATAATATAGAAAAATAATACAACGGCAAAATAATTGTAAACAATTGAATAGGTACTTGAGTAAAATCCTTTGGTTTCATGAATGGTATCACAAACCACAGTTTTCTTTTTTCAGATATTTCAAAACGCACGCAGTCTTATGCAATTATCAATTACAAAGTTGTAAACATATTTTTAAAAGAGCATCATCAAGCTGAAATGAACACTTCAATTTGGCACTTTGATGACACTTCATTATGGAGACAATTGGAGTCAACCTTCGCACCAATTGATAGGCGTATGCGCACAGTTCGTTTCACACATTAGACCGGTCGTGGCCAGGTCGTAGAATCTGCCAGATCATTAAATAACCGCCTCCGTAGCCTTGTGGCTGCCCACTCGCTTCACATCAGGAGGTCGCGGGTTCGATTCCCGGCGGGGTCTAACTTTGTAGGACACGGTTTGGTTGGTGGTAGGGCATTTTCTGAGCCCGCCTGGCTAGCTACCACCATCTTATCTAAGTTTTGCCGCCAAAACATCAATGTTAACAGCACTGATGTGTTCGGGCATGAAGATATAAGATAGCCAGTTCCCCATTACGTTGGGGAATCTTGTTAAACCCGCTTCCATCTTCAGCATCATCATCATTTACCATCAGGTGAGTTGATGCCAAGGGCTTACCAATTGAGGGTAAAAAAAGACTGGCCATATTGTTCTCGTTTACAACCCATATCGTCCCCACTGCATCCCATACCTCGTAAAGGTTAGGTCATACTCCACAGACGGAGGCCAAGTCCGGATTAGTGGAGGTTGTGGAGCTAGTGGCCAACCCTAGTGTCAGAAGTTTTTATGCTGCCTATAAGCCCCCAGACATGGCTTAACGACTGTCATCTAGTGACAGTAGCTGGCATCAGAAAACGGTCGATATACAATACAGGGTTATTTTTGGACCCCGAATCAAAACTTCACAGTCGCTTCTACTCATGAAACTTAGCGACTTTCCACAAGTAACCAATGGTCAATTCGCAAAAAAGATTTTGGACCTTTCATACTAATTTGATCACGTGATCGGCCTATTTTGTATGGAGATGCAAAAAATGTTGTTGTGCGAATTGACCATTGGTTATTTGGGGATAATTGCTCGGTTCTATCAGTAGAAGCCACTGTTTTATTTACACTTTATTGTACACAGAAAAGAGACACAAACAGATATTAACAAGGAAAGAACATACAAAAGGTACAGCTTATTTCTAAAAGAAATTTCTTCCAGCAGACCTAAGACAAGGAAAGCTGTTTTGTGGGGGGTCCAAAAATAACCCTGTAAATGGCACTGACAGTCAAACCCATCCAGGTTATGTCCGTGTTTGTAGTTAATAAATCTGCGTGATCGACGCGACCACGTAAGTCGCACTGAGCTACAACCGCTTCAGCTATATATCGTTGAGGAGCTCTGAAAAAACCTCTAGGGGTAAGCTATCTCATCTCATCTCACTAAACTTATACATGCAAAAGTATGGATGGATGTTTGATTGTTCGTTTGTTTCACTTTAGCGACGAAACTACTGAACGGATTTGGATGAAATTTGGAAGGTAGATAGACAAAGCACTCGGCTAACATATAGGGGATTTTATCCGGAAAACTCGAGGGTTCCCGGAGGAATGGCTAAAAACTGAAATTTTTACTTTGTTACTAGATGGCGCCGATTTCTCTCTTGACCTAATTCTGAAGTCCACGCAGACGAAGTCGCGGGCGGAAGCTAGTGTTAGATAAATGGTGATACCATAAGTGAGGCTCCGTCGACTCTGTTTTGTCGGAGCTCTCAAAAAAAAAATGATAAATGTATTTTCTTTTTTTTTTCTTTCTTTCTCTTTGACGATATAGCTAGTCATTTCGTGAAATGGCTAATTTATATGATCTGGCCACGACAGATCCATTAGGAGAACCATACGAGAGGTACACAGCATGTATACTCGTAGGCATATAGGCTAGCTCAATCAGATTTTATAGAGTGTATTGCGCACTCCCTGTGAAAGAAATGGCGTTAATGATCTAATTAAAACTAATTTAAAATGAAAAGACCGATGACAAAATTATATTAATCGCCTCCGTGGCCTAGCGGCTAGTCCGTTTGCTTCACATCAGTAGGTCGTGGGTTCGATTCCAGGCGGGGTCCAACTTTGTAGGACTCGGTTTGGTTGGTGGTTGGGCATTTTCTGAGCCCGCCTGGCTAGCTACCACTATCTTACCTGAGTCTTGCCGACAAACCGTCGTTGCCGTTTCTTCTCGCTCCGCTAACACTTCCCGAAACGTTGATGTACAAGTTCCGAGTGGTAGGAACTTTGTACTAGGTAGAAAAAAAGACGATTTAAAAGTATGCGTACAGCATCTACTTAAATAAAAAATATATTGAATTTTGAATTTTTTGAAAACATTAATTTTGACAGTATTGATGTGTTCCGGCATGAAGATAAGATAGCCAGTTCCCCATTGCGTTGGGGAATCGTGGTAAGCCCGCTTCCATCTTCGGCATCATCGTCACTTACCACCAGGTGAGATGATGCCAAGGGCTTGCCAATTGTGGATAAAAAAAAATGTCATGATACTCAAGGACGAATCTACTGCTAAATAAACAGGCTAATACAAATGAATTATTCAGTTCTTTTTAAAAAGACCTTATACCTTTTAGTTATCAAGCAGCCTGATGGACTGACGTTGATCCTTTGGGGGCGAGGGCATTGTTTGGTGTGGGATGCAACATGCGTAAGCACATTCGCACCCTCCCATTTGGCCTGTACCACCCGCGCAGCGGGTTCAGCTGCCATTAAAAAACACACCAAGTACTCGCCTCTCAAGGATACATAAACAACATACAGGTGTCCCAAAAACCAACGATAATCCTTGGAGTGGTTATGAGCCAGCTCCTGACTAGCCAAAACAAAAAAAACAGAATCAAATTATACGTAAATTTGTAGACGTGGCATTGATAACTTTGTCCTAAGGTAGACATTTTCAAGTATTTCATAAAGTGCCAATATCTCGAAAACTATGACACTTTTACTAAAGTGAAAATACATGTTCTGGCTAGTCAGGACCTGGCCCATCACTACTCCAAGGATTATCGTTGGTTTTTGGGACACCTGTATGTTCATTCCCTTCGCGGTTAAGGCGAGCGGCGTATGGTGTGCTGAGGCTAGGAAGTTTGTGAGGGAACTGGGTCGGCGCCTGATTAACACTTTCACGGACAGTACGTCTATAGACGGGATTCGATGAAATTGTATTGTGACAGTACGCCTATTGACTTTACGCCAAAAGTTTTAACTCAGTTTTTGCTTCTATATGGGCACATTTGCATCGGGGGCGCTTCGGGGCGGGCTTTTTAACGTAGGCTCAGGCATTTATAATGCCTAAGTTGTAGAACTTATGACTGTGCTGTATTATTTATTTATTTGTAATTATTTTTCTAATAAAGTAATTAACAGATTTTAGTTATCATGAAAATTATCAAACAAGATACTTATCTCGTTAATTTCGAACCCTGCTAATCGACTAGCTGTTAGTACAATTTTCCATACTGAATTCACAAAAAATTTGACTCTTCATAGCGAATTGGATGATTGGCCAATCAGTTTGTATTTTTGAGAATTCCGTATATCTAGACACCAAACGTTTTTCAGTTTTATTTGTAGAACATCCTGTTAAAGTTTTCGGAAGAGTGGTCTCTTTCAGTCCCCGTCGCAAAAAGAGATGACTTATAACTTTAACTTGCGTATTTGTCTGTCTGCCTGTGGCATCTTAGCTCCTAAATGGATGAATCAATTTTAATTAAATTTGAAATGAAATGAAATAATATTTATTCGAAGTAGGTATCTCTATACACTTTTCGAACGTCATATTTTTCTACCTAATACGAAGTTCCTACCACTCGGAACTCGTATACCCAACGTTTCGGGAAGTGTTTGCGGAGAGAGAAGAAACGTCGGGCCCTAAAGAAACTCCCTCCAACACATTTTTTAAAATAAAATTCTTATATGCTATTACATAATTCAGGTAAACAACAAATATATAGTTAGCTTAGTTGCATACTATTACAAACGAATGTGAAAGGATCAACAAAAACATACAAGTACAATGTGCAAACAGGTAATTATTGTGACCAAACACCAATGACAAGAGCAGGCCAGTTCACAAGAACAGCACCCGATCACGAGTATAACGCGGGAGTCAGCCATCGCTCCCCTCAACCATATTTGAGGGAAGGAAACGACCCGGCTCCCGATACGCCACCATCCGCACGAACATTTAAGCGAGCATGCACCGCTCCGGTCAATGGGAAAATATATTAATTAATGAATGATGAATGAATTTTTATTATAACTATAAGTGGCATTTATCTCGACCGTTTCCGTGCTTCGCAAGGTACGTTAAGCCGTTGGTGCCGGCTGCTATTGCTAGATGGCAGTCGTTAAGTCATGTCGGAGGTCTTATGCTTGAAGACTTCGGCGGCTGAAACATCGGTGAAAACATCTGACAGTGAGGTTGGCCACTAGCCGCACAACCTCCACCAATCCGGACTTGGCCCCGTGTGTGAAGAATGGCCTAACCTTCCCGAGTTATGGGAAGAGACCCGTGCCCCTGCAGTGGGGACGTGATGGATTGTTAACATTAACATTTAAAAGGGGACTTGATTGAGAGTGTTCTTAGCTATGTTTGGTGAAAATCGATTCAGTTGTTTTTGAGTTATGGATGCCAAAATGTTCAATTGTATGTAGAGTGTAAAAAGACCTTTCCCAAAAAACGTAATCCTATAGCATAAATATGTTCTACTCATATAAAGCACATTCCGCAAGGAACTCATACCGAATTCTCAAAATAAACATTTTGACTTCCCATACAAGCATGGCCGATCAACTGCTTGATATGATATTTAATGTTAAAAGAAATGCATTATCTATGTCTGGGATTCTACTGTTTGATTTGATATTGCTAACACTTCCCGAAACATTGAGTGTACAAGTTCCGCGTGGTAGGAACTTTGTGCTAGGTAGAAAAAAAGACGATTTAAAAGTATGCGTACAGCATCTACTTAAATAAAAAATATTTTGACTTTGACTTTGACTTTATTTAATGTAAAAAATATGTGAATTAATAAGATTAATAATAACAACACAGAGTATCTGCACAGACATAACCAAGCAGCCAGGATCCTGCATCAAGAGATCGCTCTAAAGTATGGCTTCATAGCTCGGCGGTTGCCATATTACAAGTATGCGCCGGAGTCGGTTCTCGAAAACGACCGCGCCAAGCTCTACTGGGACCGAGACATCATCACGGACAGGTCTATTGATCATAATAGATCTGATATCGTGTTGATGGATCGGGCGCAGTCAAGGGTGTTTTTAGTGGATATCACTATTCCACACGACGAAAACCTCGTGCAAGCTGATGCCGACAAGAGGTTGCGGTACCTTAATCTGACGCACGAGATTACGGATATTGAAATCATTCCTGTAGTCCTGTCTGTTAATGGTTTGATCCCCGCTGACCTGGATCGTAACCTTAGACGGTTGGGACTTCGAGGCAGACCGATAATAGCGGCTATGCAAAAGGCAGTCCTCCTCGACAATGCCCGGATTGTCCGACGCTTTCTCTCCTCGTCGCACTGACCTCCAGCCGACTGTGCTTCTGCTGGAGTAGCTCCTGCCATTTGACCTAGCGCCAAGTGTGCAGAGTAGCCCAATTTTATATTCCGAAATAATAATAATAATGTCCGGGACAAATCACACACGGTCATCTGGCCCCAAACTAGGATTCCCTGTATCTTGGGAACCAGAGACTGATATACATACACATATAATTTAAATACATACATATATATATAATACACCCAGACTCAGAGCAAACAATTCTGCTCATCACAGAAAAGTTTGCCCTGTGTAGGGATCGAACCCACGACTCTCGGATCAGAGGTCAGGATCGCTAACCACTTAGCCACCGAGTCAGTCAATCACATTTGCAGTTTACATTATATTAATGGACATTAAAAATCCAAACACAGAGCAAACGAATATGCTCATCACAACAATAGCCAATGTGAAGATCGAAACCACGACCTTCGACGTAGAAGTCTCGAGCGGTAACCACAAAGTTTTGGTTCCATACATACACAATACACATAACCCTTAGCGCCGCCACCATTGTTTTCTTAATTGCTGGTTTTACAGACAGATTTAAAAAAAAATGGTCGACAGAAACATTAATGTACCCCTGAGCAATTTTTTGAAAGGATTATATATTTTTTGGGATTATCGTGTTAGTTACAGATAGCAAAAGTGCCAAAAGTGGCAGTTTTTAGCACTTTTGCTATCTGTAACTAACACTTTTATCCTAGAAAATATGTAATACTTTCTAAAAATTGCTCAGGGTTACATTAATGTTTCTGTCGATCACTTTTTTTTTTATTCTGTCTGTAAACACAGCAATTAAGAAAACACTGGTGGCGGCGCTAGTTAGCTCAGTATAGCCCCTTAAAACACACACTGCTACTTTAAAACTAGATATGGTAATGTTGGTATTAATAGTGCATTGTAATACAACGTTTCAAATAGGTTATTGCCATGTTACTATTTAGATGGCATAGATATTACCACTGTGGTAATACCATGTATTACCAGGCAAAATAACGAATTTGGAACTACCGTCCCATATATTGTATTACTAGCTTCCGCCCGCGTATTCTAGTGTAGTGTCTGACTTCGTAGTCTGTTTGGACTACAGAATTGGGTCCAGAAAAAAATAAAATGTTAGTAAGGCTGCGCCATCTAGAGACAAAGTATACATTTCAGTTTTTACCTATTCCTCCTGTTACCCTCAAGTTTTTCGGGATAAAAAGTATCATACGTGTTAGCCGAGTGCTTAAGCTATCAACCTACCAAATTTCATCCCAATCTGTTTAGTAGTTTCGGCGTGAAAGCGGAACAAACAAACAAATAAACATCCATATTTTCCCATTCATTAGGTTGTTCCATTCAAAATGACGCCTAGTAATCTTAAGATTTCCCGAAACTTTATGACTTTATTCGATCAGTTATCTATAGGATTTAATCAGTAATTCGAGAGCAATTAGCTGTATCGAGCATTTAAATTGTCTGCTTTGCAATGGATCGCCATAATTTAGTTATTTCTGTGACCGATATTGAACAACGTGTCATCATAAAGTTTGTTTTTTTTGCTTTGACGTTCAAGATCTGACATTCATGACATTACGAGCTGCAATATATCGACGAGCTTATCCTATAACGACAGTTCAGCGACGGCTTGCTCAATTTAGTCAAGGCCGTATTAGCATGGAAGACACCATGACGAGGATCGTGTGATGGTTTTGAATTACATATCTTGACGAATCAGGAAATTGGTTTATGAGCTTGCCCATAAAGTTGAACTCTCTCTAAGTCACTCTCTCTAAGTGAACCGTATTTTCGCGAAAGAGTTGCAGTTGACACACAAATTGGGAGAATATGAATTGGGAGGATCACCTGTCATAAGGGAAGGTTCTGCCAAAACGGCTTGCTCATAGGTGTGCAGAGGCTTTCAGAGCGTTGTAATTCTGTAATAAATAACTACAGAGCCTACATATAATAATAATAATATTCGCACGAAGCGATATGCTTCCTTTTTTATTATGCGAACTGCGAAGGAGTGGAACTCCTTACCTGCGTCCGTGTTTCCCGATTCCTATAATTTGGGGGTCTTCAAGGCGAGAGTGAATAGGCATTATTTGAGTTTGCGTGTACCATCCTCGACTACATCGTCACTTTCCATCAGGTGAGATGTAGTCAAACGCACTCAAATTTTTAAAGGCCGGCAACGCACTTGTGACTCCTCTGGTGTTGCGGGTGTCTATGGGCGGCGGTAATCGCTTACCATCAGGTGATCCGTCTGCTCGTTTGCCACCTATGCCATAAAAAAAAAAAAATAATAATAAAAAAAAAAATAATAATAAAAAAACAGTTTCTAATTAATTTTCTTTTCATTTATTTTATAATTTTTTTTAAGCGTCATTTTGAATGGGACCACCAAATATAATATTTGTAATATAAGTTAGTAAAGTAAGATAAGATACGGCGCAGCGTTTTCTTAAATAAAGTTCTGTCAGATCACAAGTAAAAAGAAAAACAAGTAATTAACATACAGTCAAGTGCGAGTTTGACACGCGCACTGAGAGCTCCGACAAACAATATAGAGTATTTTACCATATCATAATTCCCGTTTTTACCTTATCTCTTGTTTAGCTACGTAATCTCTTGTCGGATTTCACGTACGAAAGTACTTATTATATTCGTGGTTAATGTTTTCCGACAACTCTAGATTTGAGTGACATTAAAGTTTGAATTTTTTTTTGTAAAATTACGTACATATTCATGAGAAACTTGATTGTACGATCTTACTTTGAGATACTACGTCTAAAACTAAGCATCTGGCGCGCGATAATCATCTGAAAACATTTCTTCTCAATCGAATGTCATTTTAGGATGGGAAGCAATTGAAAAACAAGCAGCTGTATATTCAATATCTTTATTTGAAAACACACCTAACACCTGTTACATTTACTTCTCGTTGTTACTACTCGTTCCCCTCTGGTGCTCTGAACACCGTCATCCGAGTAATCTGATGCCGCACAGGAGTCTTGATCTATATTACAAGACCTGTCACCGCAGTCTCTCTTTGTGGTGCTACAAGTCGTTGTTCGTCTTGTAGTTGAGCAAGTAGTTGGTCTTGTTGTTTCTTCGCAACTCGGAGTTTTTTCTTCGCAAGAATCTTGTTTTGTAGTTTCGCAAGAATTTTGTTTCTCTTCATCGCAAGAATTTTGTTTGTCTTCGTCGCAGTTGTCGTGTTGTCTTAACATTTGCTTTCCAAGAGTGTTGGCGGCTTGCAGAAGTGTGTCGAGGATAGGTGATTGGTACAAGGAGTCTTTGTCATCATATCGGTATTTATTGTATTTGTTATAGTACAAGGAGTCTTTGTCATCATATCGGTATTTATTGTATTTGTTATGGTACAAGGAGTCTTTGTCATCATATCGGTATTTATTGTATTTGTTATGGTACAAGGAGTCTTTGTCATCATATCGGTATTTATTGTATTTGTTATGGTACAAGGAGTCTTTGTCATCATATCGGTATTTATTGTATTTGTTATGGTACAAGGAGTCTTTGTCATCATATCGGTATTTATTGTATTTGTTATGGTACAAGGAGTCTTTGTCATCATATCGGTATTTATTGTATTTGTTATGGTACAAGGAGTCTTTGTCATCATATCGGTATTTATTGTATTTGTTATGGTACAAGGAGTCTTTGTCATCATATCGGTATTTATTGTATTTGTTATGGTACAAGGAGTCTTTGTCATCATATCGGTATTTATTGTATTTGTTATGGTACAAGGAGTCTTTGTCATCATATCGGTATTTATTGTATTTGTTATGGTACAAGGAGTATTTGTCATCATATCGGTATTCATTGTATTTGTTATGGTACAAGGAGTCTTTGTCATCATATCGGTATTTATCGTGTTTGTTATGGTACAAGGAGTCTTTGTCATCATATCGGTATTTATTGTATTTGTTATACCTATCTTTTCTGTCATAACTGTCTCGGTCATAGATGTATCTGTATCTATCGTGTCGCTTGTCTTCTCTGTATTTATAATATTTATCATCTTGGCTTAAGCTTTGGTCATCCTTATTTTGGTATTTTTGATACCTGTTCTTATAATGGCGCTTTTCACGCCTGTCGTTCTCTAAACTGCTGTGTTTTTGTTTGTGGTGGCGTTCTTGTCTATGATCTTGCTCTAAGCTTTGCTTATAATGTTGGCTATGATGATGTTTCTTTGGTCTTTCATATCGGTCTTCTGAACTTTGCTGATGTTGATGTCTGTATTGATCTTCATAACTTTGCTGATATTGATGCCTATGTTGATGCTTGTCTTGATCTTCTAAACTCTGCTGATATTGATGCCTATGTTGATGCTTGTCTTGATCTTCTAAACTCTGCTGATATTGATATCTGTCTTGATCTTCTGAACTATGCTGATGCTGATATTGATGTCTATCTTGTTGCTTGTCTTGATCTTCTAAACTTTTCTGATATTGATGCCTATGCTGATGTCTATCCCTTTGTTGGCTTCTGCTGTGCCTATCTTGATGTTGTTCTACACTCTGACTGTCATCGCGGGCTGTTTTCGATCTGTGGTCTCGTCTATTGTACCTTTCATGTAAGTCTTGATCATCCCTATTATGGTCCCTGTGCTGCTGTTGCCTCCTGTCGTGGTCCTGTCTGTAAAGATCACGGAAACGTTGTCTGTTGTCTTGGTTGTGCCTATGCTTGTCTTTTCTGCTTTGTTCTTCTTGTGAGTCATCATCTTTCCGGTCATACGAATGGTGGTCCTTATCACGTTTATCACTGTAGTACGTTTGGCGGTTCAATCTCTTTTGATTGCGGTCATAATATTTGGATTTTTTATATCTGTTTTGTGGTGTAGATAACTGAAAATACAAATTTACGTTTAATAATTGACCACGCTGAATACGTTAAAAACCAATTTTGCTATGTTTTTGTTGATTTTCTCAAAAACCGCTGAATCGATTACGATAAAATTTATATGGGACCACCTGTGAAGTATACCGTTTTAAAGAAAAAAAGAACTTTCCAAATCGGTTCAGGCGTCTTCGAGTAATCGGTGAACATACACAAAAAAAAAAGATTTCGACGAATTGAGAACCTCCTCCTTTTTTTGAATTCGGTTAATAAAATTAACTAAAAAGACGAACGTATTTAATCTTTGTTATCATACATATTGTTACACTTATATTGATCAGTTTTATAACATAAAATACAAAAGATGATTCTGGAAACATACTTTTCAAAGCGAAACAAAATAATGTTGTAACTAATAACGGTAATAGACTCGTCGGGCCATGTTTGTCATTTATTATTATTTTACATGGTGTATAACCTGTTTCATGGCAAATAAAGAGAATCTGAATCTATCACATGGTTTCAAAGAAATTCCAGAGAGCGATTATTGCCACCAAATAAACGCTTAAAGGTTATGAATAAACTGTATTGCTTGAATAAAGACTCGCCGATCAGGGATCAGAAAAAGTGAAAAATTAAAGAGGAGAAACTGGAAGTACGGCTTTCAACGAAAGTAAATTTACGTACCTTGGCAGACTGCAGGAGTTGACTCAAGAAGCCATAAGGTGATGAATCCGGGTCCTCTTCCGAGCTGCTGCTCACGTAGGCATTTCTATTTTTAAGTGAATTTAGACCTTTATCCAGGACCAGGACTAATGGGTTTTTGTTTGGAGATCTGCCACTTTGGTGACTTCTTGAAGATGCTAAACCCTGAAATTTAAAAAAGTTTACGGAGACATTTAGAACTATTGATAAATATTTGATTGCCATTTTATGGATATTTCATAAAACAACAAAAATATTAAGGACTCTAACTGCAACGCCTGCCTGCTGATGGTCGTAGTAGTTTTTGTTAACATTTCTAATAGTATAAAAACTATAATCAGCAATAGAGATAAATAAACAAAATGTAATCCACTAATCCGCAGTTGGCATCTGTTTGTGGAAACCTTCCCATTACCTTCCTTTTTCAAAGTTTAACAAAAATAAAACCATGATATCATGGGAATATAGCGCGTTTTATGATGCGATGAGATAGATACCAATTAACACAATGCTTTTTTTTTTTTTTTTTTTTTATGTGATATGGAAGGCAAACGAGCAAGTGGGTCACCTGATGGTAAGTGATCACCACTGCCCATAGACACCTGCAACCCCGGAGGGGATTGCAGATGCGTTGCCAACCTAGAGGGCTAAGATGAAATGCCTCTTGTGCCTGTAATTTCCTCGGCTGTCTTACTCTCCACACCGGAACACAACAGTGCAAGCACTGCTGCTTAGCGGCAGGATTAGCGAGTAAGATGGTGGTAGCGATCCGGACGGACCTCGCACAAGGTCCTACCACCCGCAAACAACAATGTTACTATACGCCGGGTGAATTCATATTTCGTAAAAGTAGACTACAGTTATGAACACAGAGGATAAATCAATATTGGTGGAGGCTAGTGGCCAACCTCAGTGTCATCAAGCCACCTTAAGGCTTTCGACATGGCCAAACGACTGCCATCTAGTGAAAGCACCCGGCGGCTTAACGTGCCCTGCGAAGCACAGAATCGGTCGACACACTAACAGTCAAATCCGTCCAGGATTTTGACCATGTGACTGAAGTCAGTTAACCACAATTTTAAACGAGATAAGCATATCACAAAATAAGTGTCAATTGTGTGTTAGTTAATGTTGTCTCTCTATCTGTTTTTTTTTGTACGATTACTCTGCTCCTGCTACTAATTATAAGTCTCTTTTATATTTTTAAAGGTTGGCTGGAAGAGATCCCTTTAAGGGATAAGCCCGCCTTTGTGCACCTTTATTATTCTTTTAATTTCTGTTATGTGATTTTATTGTATAATAAAGAGTTAAAAAACAAATAATAATATTAACTGTAGAATAATAAATAAATCAACTTACTAAAAAGAGCAGAAATCCAAAAACCTTAACCAGGGTCCCCATCCTGATGGTATCAGTTTGGTGACTCCACTCCAAATACAAAGTGATCTACGATCGCCTCTTTCCTTTTTCCATCGAAAATTTAATTAGTTGATCGTTCTAAAACATTGTTTCGTTTCAAAACATCCTCTTAATAATTTGATTAGGTAATCAATCAGTTTCCGTTGTTTTGATTTTGTTTTCATGCATGTGTAAATTTGAAGGTTTAATTAAGTTTCAGTCACTGTTGGTAAGGCTTTGTCATGATCTCACTTGTTGGGCATAGGTGGATGAGATGAAATGCTGGTTGTGAAGTGGGAATCTGGTCAGATAAAAAAAAAATTCTGAGAGTTAATAACCAAAATATATTTGTTTAATTCACACTTTTCATTTCAAGTATGTCTTGAAGTCGCATCCTTTACTTTTCATAAAATTAATTTAAGAAGATTTTCTCATCCAAATTTTGTATTACCTTATTACCTTAATTTAAAATTACCTAATGGTAAGTGATGATATGTCGAAAGATTCTTCAACGCAATGGGGAATTAGTTGACTAAATGCTTTTAACATCGATGTTTGGCGGCAAGATCGATAAGATGGTGGTAGGTAGGTAGAGGTGGCAGGTGGTCCAGATGAGCTCAAAAAATGCCCTTTCATGTGCTTCCATTAACCTATCCAAATCCTACAAAGTTGGACCGGGACCCGCCGAACCTGGAACCTCCTGATGTGAAGCGAGTAAAATAGCTGCTTCGCTACGAAGGCGACTGATATATTATTATTATTTATTAATTCCATACAATATTTTACAACTGTGTCGGAAATTTAAGGGTACAAAATTTTAACTAAAAAGACAAATAACATTATAACAAAATAGCCTAGATATTATAAATTCATTTCATTAATTACAGTATATATTATTAAAATAATCAGATAAAATAAAATAAAATTCATTATTATTAAAATTAAAAGACAAACAACATAATAATAAAAATTACAAAATAGCCAAAATATTATTAATTCATTTCATTAATATTATTAAAATAATCAAATTAAATAAAATAAAATGCATTATAATTAAAATTTAAAGACAAATAACATAATATTAAAAAAAAATTGCCAAATACTATAAATTCATTTCATTGATTACAGTGTATAATATTAAAATTATCAAATTAAATAAAATAAAATTCATTATTATTTAAATTAATTGAATTCATTCACTTATTAAATTGTCGTTGTTGTGAAATTGAGCATTGATTATGTCTATTTGTCCCTACAGGTAACAAACTCGTCTATACTGTAAAAACATTTCTCCAACAAAAAAGCCTTAAGCTGTATCATAAAACGTTTGTGATCTTGAATAACTTTAAATCTATTTGGCAGACAATTAAACAGCCGAACTGCTTGATATCTTACACTATGTGCTACTACGTTTATTTTTGGAGCTATTACATGGGCTAAATCATTCCTACGCGTTTTTTCTCTTTCAGTTTTTTTTACAAGTGTTTCGAATCTTTCAGGTCTTTTTACAAGATCCGTCAATATGACTAGTATATAAAGAGCTGGTACCGTCAGGATCTTTAGTTCTCGAAAATGACATTTACAAGACTCCCACTGCGGAATACGTACTATCGTTCGAATGGCCCTTTTTTGTATGACGAAAGCTTTATTTATGTTATATGCATAACTATGACCCCAAAATTTAATACTATACCGCAAGTGTGACTCGACCAGAGCGTGGTATATAATTTTGAGTTGTTTGATGTCCAGCTCATCGCGTAAGTTACGTAGTGCATAACACGCTGAACTGATCTTCGATTCTATTCTGTCTAGCTCACTTTTCCAATTTAAGAAGCAGTCGATATTAACGCCCAAAAACTTGACAATTGCTACATTTTCTATTTTCATGTTATCCAGAAATACGTTTAGTGTTTCCTTTTTTTTGGACGTAGTTCTAAAGAGCACAACATTAGTTTTAGCTACGTTCACAATAAGGTTATTTGCACAAAACCAACGCTGGAGGACAGCCATAGTGTTATTCGTCTTAGTTTCAAGCTCAAGGAAAGTTTTCGCTGATATAATTGCATTAGTGTCGTCCGCATAACTAACCATTTTCACATCTGTCAAATAGCGATCTATATAATTGTTGAGATCATTAGTAAATATGATAAATAAAATAGGTCCCAAAACAGAGCCTTGTGGAACACCCCTTTTTATAGCAGTTAATTTACTTTTACTTATAGATTCCTTGCCATTATTTACACATTTGATTTCTACAAGTTGATATCTGTTTGTCAAGTAAGATTTAAGAAGGTTTAAAATGTTTCCCCGAATTCCATAATGATAAAGTTTGTCAATTATAATAGCATGGTCAATTATATCAAAGGCAGCTGACAAATCGAGAAATAAACCAGCAACTTTGTCCTTACTGTTTAAACTTACAATCACATCATCTAACAGCACAAAACTAAACTTTTTGGAAATAAATAGAAGACTATTTTTTAAACGTTTATAAAAATACTGTGATTCTGTCCGCCGTGCATCTAAGCTATGCTGCATGAATCTATGTATATTCTGCATCTAAGCCAGGACGAGAAGAAACAGTCTATTTCCCTCAGGGAGGTATTTTGGGTCCTCTATTATTTTTTATATCAAAAGTATATCACGTTGTCATGGTAGAGGGTGGCTTTATATAAATTTTTCTTAGTTATAATTAACCACGCTGAATACGTTAAAAACAACCGACTTCAATCGAAACAACTCCAATTTTGCTATGTTTTTGTTGATTTTCTCAAAAACCGCTGAATCGATTTCGATAAAATTTATATGGGACCACTTGCGAAGTATACCCTTTTAAACAAAAAAAAATTTTCCAAATCGGTTCAGGCCTCTTTGAGTAATCGGTGAACATACATAAAAAAAAACAAGATTCCGACGAATTGAGAACCTCCTTCTTTTTTGAAGTCGGTTAAAAATTAAAATCAAAGGTTTGTTTGTTTGTAAACTTTTTGTTGCACGAATATGATAAAAATACATAAGAATAAGTAACACAACATGTACAAAGGCGGACTTATCCCATAAAGGGATCTCTTCCAGTCAACCTTTTGATCAATCGAAAGGAGAATAAGCAAAGAATGCACGTCTGTACAAAGAAGAATTTGTGACATAACTAAACTACTACTTACAAACCATTACTATAACAAGATAACGATACTATTTATTAACTTATCTAAAAAGCTATCTTATGACTGAATAAACCCAAACCTATATAAATAAATAAATAACAAGGTTTTAGAAGTGGGGAAATTATCGTAAATGAAAGATATTGATTTTAACTTTATATCTGAATCTTTGATTCTCTTAAACTTTATTTATTTACTCATCAAGAAATCTGTAGTAAGCACTCCTTACTTAATTTTAAAATTTTATCTACCAGTGTCTGAGTATAAATAAACATATTCAATTAATATTGTATAAATTGGTATCAGAGGTCAATAAAAAATTCAAACACAGATTACTATAGATACATTCATTTATTAAGTCCGTTCCTCAGTAACATTCGAAGCAGCCATCTTGGAGGCATAGTCTTTCCGCGAGCACAAGGGTCCTTAGTAGTTCTGCATCTGGTAGTTGTGGTTCTACAGGTAGTGGTAGTCTTGTCACAGAGGTTGAGATTATCGAAGATCTGGAACAAGAAATAGAGTGAAATTTACAATATACCAATGATAAATCATTGAAATTACATCAACTGATTTTAACTGATGGTGATACCGAGCGAAGAAGCGTCCATGCCAAAAATTAAGCTAACTAACTATCGTTTCTACAATAAGTCCTATTAACTCCTTATATTCTGTTCTATTCCCTTTTGATTGCAACTCATAAAAATGACACTCACTTGTGACATGGCATCACGTCTTATAGTCATGAACACTTGTCGCCTGGTTGCGGAAACCAACCCGTCCTTACTATTACTACTATTATTAGTCATGAACATGAATGCAGGTAATGATGAATGATAGTAAGTATAAATACCTTCTGACAGTTGTGTTGACATCCTCCTCCCCCATTTCTCCGATACCCACAGTTCTCCAAGCAGCTCTCCAGCCGTCCACATCGGGATCTTAAAGCTTTCTCCAGAAGGACTTTGCTCTCGCTGACTTTGTCTTCTAGACTTGGGCTTAGTGGTCCATCCGCTATGTTGGACTGTAACATAGGTCTTGCTGTAGATATAATGGATTACATTTTAATTTATAGCAGTGATTGCATGGGGTGCCATCAGTTCAGGCAAACTTATATTCTGCTTGAGTTTTATACCACAAAGCTTACCTAAAATTATTTTCGCCACATACATATTAACAATAATTTGGTGATTCAAATTTAGGGATCGTTGAGTCATCCGCATGGTAAGTTACCAATTTAGAGTGTCAATAAAGAAACACTTCACACACACAATATTCAACTGCATTTGCTTTGTTGAAACAGATCGATAGGGCGTTAGATTCATCTAGATCCCGAGAATGACATAGGATACATGTTAATGCAGTCGGGTTTCAAATTTTTAAATATGGTTAGGTTATTACTAGCTGTATTAGTGGGCTCGGTGGAGGTTCATCTCACAGTTTTGAAAACATCAAACACACCCTCAAAATCCCGTATAACTGATACACTTCTTCGTCCACCAATTTGTTAGGCCTCTCGCGAGAAGAACTGGATCTTCCAGAACTAGCAGAGCTCTCGTGGTCATATATTTCATGATATCCCTTTGGACGGAGTATTACGGTTTTTGGCTTGTCATCATCTTGGTTAATAAGTTTCTGTATAATTAGGCTACGGGATTTACGAGCTATGACGTGCTGGAACTGGAACAAAATATAAGTTATATTTTTTGTTTTTTTTATTGCTAACTAACCGGAAAGACGCAGTGTAGGCAGGCCTCCAACTCGGTGGACCGTCGACCTGGTGATGGTTGCGGGAAGCCGCTGGATGCGAGCGGCACAGGACCGGTCGGTGTGAAAATCCTTGGGGGAGGTCTTTGTCCAGCAGTGGACGTCTTTCGGTTGATAATGATGATGATTAATAACTCGCTCCTTTCTCGCTAGTTATGGGATGGATGAATTTTCTTTAGTAATAATATAATAATAATAATAATAATATCCGGGACAAATCACACACACTCATCTGGCCCCAAACTAGGATTCCCTGTATCTTGGGAACCAGAGACTGATATACATACACATATACATTTAATTACATACTTATATAGATATTTTACACCCAGACTCAGAGCAAACATTTCGGCTCATAACAGAAAAGTTTGCCCTGTGTGGGGTCGAACCCACGACTCTCGGATCAGAGGTCAGGATCGCTAACCACTTAGCCACCGAGTCAGTCATCGCTATCGTCCACCTGCACGAACGCAGTACGTTACTTGATAGATATTTCGTGACTAGATCATTAGATAGCAGTCGTTAAGGCCTTATAGGCGGTTTGAAACTTCTGATCCTGGGACTCGCCACTAAGCCCCAAAACCTCCATCTTCGGACTTGGCCCCCATGCGTGGAGTATGGCCTAACCGTCACGTATATGAGAAGAGACCCGCACCTCTGCAGTGGGGACGATATAAAACAAATAAAGACCTGGGGGACAACGATTTGAAAAAAGAAGGCTAAAAACTAGTTTTCATGTTTTCAACTTTAAAACTGACGAACTTCCTTTACAATTAATTACTTACCGTTAAAAAAAGTAAAAATATAACAATTTTAAATGCATTTTCACCTAAACTTAGTACCATGTTGCTAAAAATTTAATTAGAAACTAGGTACGTCAGTAACATTGTTTTAAAGAAGGTTCACGCTTCAGAAATTTCAATTACTAAAATAAAAATGTCGATTACCTAACTTTTGTAAGGGGAAAAAATTTAAGCGTTGTATTGGTATTTGAGCGTATGGAGATTAAAATTTTCAAAACGAAGGAAAGATTGGAAGAGATGGCTTATTGCCTTATTAGAGATAAGAACACATGTTTGTATAACTTTATTTTTCATGTACCACTTTTTTATTTTCTTGTTTTTATTCTGCATTTTTTTTACCTTTTAAAATTTTGTATATACAGGATGTAACAGAAAGGTGTGATAATACTTCAAGATTGGCTTTTACCCCTCAAACTGAACAACTTTTGTTCTACAACTTTGTTGAAATCGCAAAGAAATTTTCGGACTTTTCATACAAACTTGGTTCGCCAGCTGATCGATTTGTATGAAAAGTCCAAAAAAATTTTTGCGATTTGAACAGTTGTAGAAAAAAAGTTGTCCAGTTTGATGGGTAAAAGCCAACCTTGAAGTATTATCACACCTCTCTGTTACACCCTGTATAAACGAGAATTTTTCTGCGAATTGAGTATCGGTTTATTTTAAAAAAGTTGTTCAGTTTCATGTGCAATAATTCATTATAATTTTTTTGTTTTGCTTAAAAATACATACTGAGATAACTATACAAGTTAACCCTGGGTACTTTTCTTAACAAGGAGGACGGACACTTATCCAGCAGAGGTCATAATTCAAGCTCGCGCTGCTAAAATATGGAGTTCGCCGAAATGTATGAGAGTTATCTCTCACTCGCGAGGGGACGGATCTAGGGTTTGACCCACCGCGGTCACTCCATACAAATGTGGCTGTATTTTTAAAATATAAATAATTTATTTGCGAGAATATATATCAGTACATAAGATCTTTCAATAAATTAGCGTCCAGTACAGTATTCTGCTTAAAACAAGAGTGAGAATAGTTACGAGTACAATATTCTTCTATTAATTACAACATAATTTAAAGCATAGAATGGAACAATAAAAATTAATATAAAACACAATCATAAATGGAAAAATACTTAAATGTCAAAGATAAATGTCAGGTAAATATTCTAATTTTGTTATTATTCATATGTCACAGTGAGCTAAGTATTCTCTAATACTGTAATGTTTGTTTTTGTTTTTTTTTAATGTAAAAACAGATCATCAATAACCATTTAAATATAATTTATTGATATCTCTTATAATATATAGCTATTACCTAGTGCTACTACAGGGTGTGTTCATATTGTTTGACATCACTAATATATTAAGTTTTTTTTAATTTTAGGGTTCCGTAGTCAACAAGGAACCCATATAGTTTCGCCATGTTCGTCTGTCTGTATATCTGTCTGTCTGTCCGCGGCTTAGCTCAGAGACCTTTAGTACTAGAGAGCTGTAATTTGGCACGGATATGCACATTAATCACGCCGACAAAGTGGTAAAATAAAATCTTTAAAAATAGTTTTTCATCGTACCTACCCTTACACGTAAAGTTTTTTTCTCCACTATCCCATGGTCTGGGGTGACATTGGATAGGTCTTTCAAAAATATTGTGGGTTTGTAAAAACTATTTTTCGATTCAGGGATCCGTTTTCGAAATATTAAGCTTTAAAGTGTTTTTTTTTGTTAAAGTCATGTGTCCCCCCCCCCCTGCCAGATAAACAGTTGTTTCTAAAATGTGAAAAAATTCACGGCAGTAGTATATATAACGAAGTTAAAAGGAAAACTATCACAGCTAAGTAGGCTTTACAAGTTAACGAGTAGTAGTAAATTTTGTATGACGGGAGGTTTTCCCTTTAAGCAGTCTCTGTGTGTACTACGGAACCCTACACTACGCGTGGCCCGACACGCACTTGACTGCTTTTTTATTGTATGAGATGGCAAAAGGCTGACAGCCGACCCGATGGAAAGCGGCTTCTGCCTAAGAGCATCTATAGACCCAGAAGGGTTATCTGAAAACCCTTCTGGGGCTATAGAAGCCCTCAAGATTGGCAAGGCACAGTGCCCTTCCCAATCTTGAGGGCTAAGATAGAATGCATCTTATGCCGGTAACGCTGGCTACCTCGCGCCACCCGCCGGCACAGCACGCTGCTGGCGGCAGGTGTAGAGCCAGCAGTGGACCCACCCAGTCGGACCTTGCATAATAGGGTACCACTGGTACGTATTGTTGTTTCAGACTTACTTGAGTTCAGTTCATTCGAGATTACTGAGGTAACGTTTGTTTTCTATTATGCGTATCGGATTGACTATTTTTCTATGGAGAGTTCAATTTTTTTTGTCGTTTATTTATAAGAGTGGTAGAACAAAAGACTGAATATGTTCATATCCACCATTAAACAAACACTCTGTATGTATTTGTAAGTTAAATAAAATTGTGAACTCGATCTGTTTAATTAAATGGATACTTATTTAAATCGCTTTATTTGTTTTGCACCGCAATACAATTTTATTGCAGACAAAAGTCATACAGTCGGAACTGTATTGGGACAGCTTCTGTGTATCCAAACTAATATTATTAATGCTAAAGTAACTCTGTCTGTATGTTACGTTTTCACGCTTAAACAGCTGAATCAGTTTTGATGAATTTTGGTATGGAATGGAGAATGACATTGCCTATTTTTGTCGCGAAAATAAAAACTTGAAGGGGTGGAATAGGATATAAAGTCAACGCGGGCGAAGTCGCGGGCGGAAAGCTAGTATGAAATATTTTTAATATTTTTGTCTGTATCTCCTTCTTTCTTGTGGCAGAATTTAAACCGTACTATCACAAAGGAAAGACGACAGTTGCGTGGTTTTAAAATTAGCATCGCCCGCGGTCACGTGTAGGGCATTTTCTGTATATGTTTACGCTGACTAGTCTTGCGCTGCCCGCATCCAGCGGGTGGTCTTTGCCCCGGCCCCGTCTTAATACCGCCCTGGAGTTTTCGTGGCAATAAACAAGAACTAAGGATATTTCGCTCCTTAAACGTACTCGGAGGTTCTATTGTGTATGAATATTGTTGTGCTGTTATTATTTACTGCAGAGTTGTTTTAACTATTTTGAAATATGACTTCATGGAACTTTAAGTACCTACTTACAATGAGCTCATACCTCGTAGAACAGATCGTAGAACGTCCGAAAGAATCTGCATTTGTTTCGTAAAAACAGGGACAGGCATAATTTAAACCTAAGGAATATAAATAACATTGATATTGCTTATTCGAGACTGAGCAAAGTTAAAAAGTAGTTTGTGGGGCAATGTGTACGATTCTATAATAAAAAAATACCAGAAAATGTTACAAATCAGCCGGAAAACAAATTCAAAACGCATGGGGAAAAAAATGTCTGTGCTCAAAAGGTTATAATAAAATAATAGATTATGTAAATGTCAAAGACATTTGGAAATGTATTGCTCTTCCGGAAAACTATATTGTTGATAACATACATTGTATTAGTAGTTAAGTATTATTTTAAAAAATGTGTTGAAGCGAGTTTCTTTTGGGCTCGACGTTTCTTCTCGCTTCGGAAACACTTCCCGAAACGTTGAGTGTACAAGTTCCGAGTGGTAGGAACCTCGTATTAGGTAGATAAAAGAATGACGTTTGAAAAGGGTACACTGCTACCTACTGAGGCCGTTGGGGCAGGAAAGTTCCCGAGAGGCGACCGCGCACCGGAAGACGCAGTATAGGCAGGCCTCTCACTCGGTGGACCGATGACCTGGTGAAACGTCTTTGGTTGATGAAGATGATGAACAATATTTTCAACCGACTTCAAAAAAAGGAGGAGGTTCTCAATTCGCCGGAACCTTTTTTTTTATGTATGTTCACCGATTACTCGAAGACGCCTGAACCGATTTCGAAAATTCTTTTTTTGTTTAAAAGGGTATACTTCACAGGTGGTACCCATATAAATTTTATCGAAATCGATTCAGCGGTTTTGAGAAAATTAACAAAAACATAGCAAAATTGGAGTTGTTGCGATTGAAGTCGGTTGTTTTTAACGTATTCAGCGTGGTCAATTATATGCAATCGAGTGATAGTGCATTCGATTGCATGGAGTTTCTCTTCGAGATTGAATCTTTTTTGGAAGTTTTTAATAATCTTTAAGAGATGGAGGATATGGGGGCTAATAGCTTATACATACCCCAGTGACAGAAATAATACCGTTAGGCTTCTAACATGGCTTAATGACGGTCATCTACCTAGATAGATAGTTGGAACCAACGGCTTAACGCGCTTTTCGAAACACGAAAATGGTCGACATAAATGCCGCCTACAGTCAACTAATCCAGGATGTGACAGTGTCTGCATTCAGTTAACCTGCGTAATCTATGCGACCACGCATAGCTTCATAACAAAAAATATTGGATTCTCCATACAAAAGTGGTAAATTACGTAATAAATTTAATTTAATTTAATTAAATATTGTTTGATTTAATTAAATTGAATGGAGAGTTTATTAATTTGTCGTTTATTTCAAAAGGAGTAGAACAAAAGTTGACATAATCTGACCCGAATAATGTTTCGTGTTCGCATATTCGCTCTTCGTATTCGCTATGATAAAATCACCGTGTATAGTGCTACTCCTTTTTTGTATAAAAAAATGTATTTTAAAGTTCTTAGTAATCATAATAAGTACCTAACTCGAATTTTATTTAATATTTTTAGTATTTACTTTTACAGAATTCGTTTAAGTAATCACGGCTTAAATCATTAATATTGTGTGTTTCTACGCGCGAAACAGCGTTACTCTCAATATCGGAACCCATTCGGGTATCAGTACCGAATGGATCGCTACACACTTGAAACTAACGAACTTGCGAATAAACAGAAAAAATACCAGTTGAAATATCGCCGCTGCAATGAGCAGGGTTGCCAGGAAAAATTCTCATTTTTTAAAATATAAAAACTATTTTTCACCTCTCTAGCTCAAAAAGCGCGCCAACGCTGCTTAAACCAACGAGAAAGTGTTTAGAATTTAGAACACAGAAATGAAAACTATTTTATTAGTTAATTTTGTTTTGTTCTTGTATAACATTTTGTTGTTGAATATCTTTCTTGGCCAGTTTTATTGTTGAGCAATTTTTATATGTAAATTCATGCAGCACAAATAGAATAAACGAATAATTTCGTCTACATGTAATAAATTATACAGAATCAAAATTAGCCATTTATTGTATCATCAACATCAGTTCAGAATTTTGGATGTTTCTTTGTGATTGAGTAATTATTTTTTGTTATCGTCTGGCTTAACTAGTTTGGAAGTACGATATCAATTGGGAATAAAGATCAATAATTGCAAAAAAAAACGCAAGGAGGATCTCTATAAAATTTTATATTAACTGTATTCTCCTTACAAAATAAATAATTAAAAAAGCTGATGACATTTTTTTCCCCGTAATGATGAGGTTTGGATAACTTTCCGAAATTACAGTTCTTTTTAAAAATATCTGTACAGTGCAGCAATAGTGACATCTATATTAACATAATCGAAATAAAACTTCTACCTCTGTAAATAGCTGAAACTGAATGTGATACTTCTGGTCCTGTAGGCCGATAGGCATCTGCAATGAAAAATGTTCACGCTGAAATATACAGATGGCGCTGCTAGTAAGTATTTAGTAAAATAATTGGTCCTACGAATTTTAAATGCAAATATTGTTTATTAGGTACCTATATACCTAGCTCTTTTTGAAATGCAAAAAACTGACTCTTTTTGAATTTCATTACATTTACAAATTTTTAATTTAAAAATAATTATTTATTGTATGGAGAAATATGTTTATTTTTACACTTTTCAAAGGCAGTTTTTTGTCTACCTAAATTAATACGAACTGCCTACCACTTGGAATTCGTATACCAAACTTGGAATGGCCAGGGAGTATCTCAACCCTACACTTTACCGATACTTACAACATTTTCTCACTGCCTCACATACCTATCAATACCTACCTACCTATAGGAATAGTCCAGGCTCCATCCGTGTTCGTATAGTGTTTGTTTTACGCTAGTTCCGTTTGCAATGCAGCGCGTTGCAACGGACACCGATGCTAGTAGCAACGATTAAAAGCGCTGGTTTCTGGTTCTTCGTCTATGAGTGTATTTTTTTATATCCACGTTGGATTTTGATAAATATCTACTAAACATTTTTGATGTAAATCGTTTTTTATCTATCTATCAGCCGAAAGACGTCCGCTGCTGGACATAGGACTCCTCCAAGGATTTCCACAACGACCGAATCTATTTATTTTAGAGCAAAACTCCATATACAATAGTTCTAAACTGTCGGGCGCTATTTATTTTTATGATTTATATAAGATTCTTAGTATGGATAGCTATTCTGATAGAGAAGCTATTCTGACTAGATATTCTTTGGTTAAAGCGCAGTTGGCCTGTGGCCTTCCACTCGGTGGACCGATGACCTGGTGAAGGTTGCGGGAAGCCGCTGGATGCGGGCAGCGCAGGACCGGTCGGTGTGGAAATCCTTGGGCGAGGCCTTTGTCCAGCAGTGGACGTCTTTCGGCTGATGATGATGAAAAGCGACAGTAAACAGGAGCCAAAATCTACTCTCTTCTCCTCCTCCTACTCTCGACTGCCCATACTAATTGATCAACGATAAGTTCACCAATTATGTATGGGACCAAAAATTTTTTTGCGAATTGAGCATGTGCTCCTTGGGGAAAGTTGTTCAGTTTCATGAGTAGAAGCAACAGTTTTTTTTTGGTATTTTAGATGGAGTAAATAGGGCAACTTTAAATTAGTTGTTGATACGAGATGCTATGCATATGCTCGTGATCACAAAGAACTTTCCCTAAGGAACTCATAGTCAAATCTAAAAAAAACCGGCCAAGTGCGAGTCGGACTCGCGCACCGAGGGTTCCGTATAAATTCATAATCATACATGACTTGAACTCTATATTTTTTATATTTGAGTTGATTGAGTGATAGGTAATTTGCGGTTTACGATTTATGACGTATTAAAAAAAACTACTTACTAGATCTCGTTCAAACCAATTTTCGGTAGAAGTTTGCATGGTAATGTACATCACATATTTTTTCTAGTTTTATCCTTCGCTTATTTTAGAAGTTACGGGGGGGGGGGGACACACACACACTTTTCACCACTTTGGAAGTGTCTCTCGCGCAAACTATTTGGTTTAGATAAAAATGATAATAGAAACTTCAATATCATTTTTGACGACCTATCCATAGATACCCCACACGTATAGGTTTGATGAAAAAAAATTTTTGAGTTTCAGTTCTAAGTATGGGGACCCCCCAAAATTTATTGTTTTTTTTCTATTTTTGTGTGAAAATCTTAATGCGGTTCACAGAATACATCTAATTACCAAGTTTCAACAGTATAGTTCTTATAGTTTCGGAAAAACGTGGCTGTGACATACGGACGGACAGACAGACAGACAGACAGACATGACGAATCCATAAGGGTTCCGTTTTTTGCCATTTGGCTACGGAACCCTAAAAATGGACTCCATACAAAACGATCAACTGACCAGCCTTAGTATAGAAAGTCCAATTTTTTGCGATTTGACTATGGGTTCCTTTGGGAAAGTTGTTTGTTATCATGAGCACATGCATAGCCTTACGTATCACCCTATATTATTGTATTTATTTCCATCTGTTCAGCGGTTTCCTCAAAATATCAATCACTTGACTGACTCGGTGGCTAAGTGGTTAGCGATCCTGACCACTGATCCGAGAGTCGTGGGTTCGATCTCCACACAGGGCAAACTTTTCTGTGATGAGCAGAATTGTTTGCTCTGAGTCTAGGTGTAAGTATTATATCTATATATGTATGTATTTAAAAGTATATGTGTATGTATATCAGTCTCGGTTCCCAAGATACAGGGAATCCTAGTTTGGGCCCAGATGACCGTGTGTGATTTGTCCCAGATATTATTATTATTACTCTACTTAAATCAATATCTTCATCGCGCTAAAAAGCCATTGCAGTTAAATGATAACTTAAAAGGTTTAAACTTGTCTATTAGTCAGTCAGTGGTAAGACGGTAAGGCTTCTAATACCCAGAACAGTGAAAAGGGTCGCGCCCTACCTACCTTAAGGGCGGACGTACAAAATTTACGGCAGACTTAGATTTAGAGCTTATGAAGAATTCAGTTAGATCACTTCTGTAGTGACCAAGGACTTAAAAGTATAACAAGATGGAAGAGACGCCTTCATAAACGTCACGTGAAAGTTCGGATATTTGTTTGTCAATCACGCAATAACGGATAAACGAATTTGAATGAAATTGTTAACACAGATACATAGATATTTATAATCGGGATTAAGACAAACGTAGAGAGGACGCGGGCATAAGCTAGTATTCCATAAAAAATGGCGGAACACCGAAATGTTATATAACATCACGGTTTTAAAGATTCTCTATTTAGAGGTTAATGAATGAAATTAACTAAACGATTAAGGAACCATTTGGTTTCAAACACCGAAACAAACTGAGCCGACATCACCTGGATAATTTTAGCTCAAATTGACCGCCATTGCTTCCTTTTTTTTAAGAAAATTCTCCGAACTTTGCCATTGTCCTTCATTGATCATGTTTCATTCAAATTCTCAGTAAATTTAGCTGTCTCCAAAGTACCCTTCTTACGATCGCTTCCCAGTACTTTGAAGAAAGTGTGAATCACAGCTGTTTTGCCCATCACAAAAATAGCGTTGAAACTCTTTTTCAGACGAAAATAATCGTAAAACAAATTCAATAGACTTGGAGCTTAGGGGTCGTCTATTAATCACGTGAAGCTCAAATCACGAAATATCACAAGTTCTGTGTACTGTGTTCTGTGTACTGAGATATCACGTGTATTTATTTATTTATTTATTTTTATTTTTACGTTGATCACACGATTTCTAGAGTAATTTCCAAACGTCGGACTGTTGTTGTTATGTTGTTTTTAACTCATACGAAGGTTCGAAACTGCTTCAGGCAGTCAGAAACAACCTCTAGCCTTAATGTCTGTCTAGAAATTTTTATCACGGTGCTTAATTTTCCCAGAATTAAATAACATTATACCTGTATTTAAAGATAATATTTTGTACCAAACAAATACACGTGATTTTGGGTAGGGTGTGGGGGGTAGTCTTAAACCTCACCACGTACTTATCACCAGGGGGGAGGGGGGGGGGGTCTAAAAAGTTACTAAAAACATCACGTGATTAATGGACGGCTCCTTAGGAAAGATTCCCGGCAACCAACCATTAGTGTTACGTATCGGACATCTCACTATAAACTCTAATTGACAGGTGTCAAGAATGCAGTCTCTCAGTGACAGAACTGTAGAAAAATAACTGCTTAATCCGGGAGCTGACTGCATGAAAAATAAAGTATGAAATATTGTTTACTAAATGTTGTACGAGTATGTTGTTATATTAGATTTAATAAAATAATAATAATATCCGGGACAAATCACACACGGTCATCTGGCCCCAAACTAGGATTCCCTGTATCTTGGGAACCAGAGACTGATATACATACGTCATACACATATACTTTTAAATAGATACATATATAGATATAATACACCCAGACTCAGAGCAAACAATTCTGCTCATCACAGAAAATTTTGCCCTGTGTGGGGATCGAACCCACGACTCTCGGATCAGAGGTCAGGATCGCTAACCACTTAGCCACCGAGTCAGTCAGACATACATACATACATATATAGATATAATAGACGCAGAGCAATCAAATGTGCTCATCACATAAATGGGTGGGGATCGAACCCACGACTCTCGGATCACTAGTCAGGAGCGCTAATCATTGAGCCACCGAGTCAGTAATTTCAAAGTTACTCGCTTGTATTTTTATTATAAGTATGTGCAATTTTTTATTTAGAACAATTTCGTATGTAGTCTTCAATGAAACTATAATAAACAATTGTTGTGTTTTTTCTTTATTTTTTTTGCAGTAAATGCTAAACGCGTCGAACTGAACCACTTTTAAAAGTAACCCATGCTGAAGCAAACAATAGGGTCTTATCTATATATTTTATTGCTATGTTTTTAACCCATAACCACAGTTCCAGTGTGATGTTACCTTTATAATTAGTTACTGATTGCTTTATTTGTGATTCATGTTTAAAACTTCGATATTTCGAGTTCATTCTTTGTTAACCTCAGAGTACCCAATTTAATATTTAATTATTGATTCCCGGTTCTTTACGGGAAAGTTATTCTCTGTTAATCAAATTTAACGGGAATCAGATTTCAGTCACTAAGAAATAAAGTTCTGAAATCT
This sequence comes from Coleophora deauratella, assembly GCA_958295455.1. NCBI lineage: Eukaryota > Metazoa > Arthropoda > Insecta > Lepidoptera > Coleophoridae > Coleophora > Coleophora deauratella. The sequence continues at coordinate 573,483 of OY282412.1, forward strand.
AATAAGGTACTAATAAAAAGAATTAAAAAATATAAACACTAATTTATTATTAATTATCAGTTATTAAGTACATACCTACAATTCTACATTATAGTTCATTCCAATCAAAAAAAAGCAAAAGATAAACAAAACTACTATGGATTTGACACATGTCAATGTCAGTTGCATAGTAAGTTTGTTTACGTTTTGCTTTTCTTGATTGGAATGAACTATAGATTCTGTAGAGTCTTAATTTTTTTCTCATATTGAAAAAGTGATAGAACGAAAGGTCACATACTAGGTCCAATTAAAAGTCTGAATGTGTACATGTCTTATTTACTTTATATACTGTATATACAAAAATGAGTTTTTCTACAGAAAAAATGCATATAAATTGGAAATAAAAAAGCGGCCAAGTGCGAGTCGGACTCGCCCATGAAGGGTTCCGTAGCAGCAAGTAACATAATATAAAAGTTTTTGTAGTTCGTTGTAACTTGAATGAAAGGTAAATTGCGGTTTACGATTTATGACGTATTAAAAAAAACTACTTACTAGATATCGTTCAAACCAATTTTCGGTGGAAGTTTGCATGGTAATGTACATCATATATTTTTTTTAGTTTTATCATTCTCTTATTTTAGAAGTTACGGGGGGGGGGACACATTTTACAACTTTGGAAGTGTCTCTCGTGCAAACTATTCAGTTTAGAAGAAAATGATATTAGAAACCTCAATATCATTTTTGAAGACCTATCCATAGATACCCCACACGTATGGGTTTGATGAAAACAAATTTTTTGAGTTTCAGTTCTAAGTATGGGGAGCCCCCAAAATTTATTGTTTTTTTTCTATTTTTGTGTGAAAATCTTAATGCGGTTCACAAAACACATCTACTTACCAAGTTTCAACAGTATAGTTCTTATAGTTTCGGAGAAAAAGTGGCTGTGACATACGGACAGACAGACAGACAGACAGACATGACGAATCCATAAGGGTTCCGTTTTTTGCCATTTGGCTACGGAACCCTAAAAAGCATTCGAACTTATTTTTTACATTATGAAAGCGTTCTTCATCGTCACTTACCATCAGGTGAGATGATGCCACTCAAGGCCTTACCAATTGAGGGTAAAAAAAAAAAAACATTTTCGTGAAGGATTTTTGTTATGGGTTCTTACCAATTATTTTATTTATTTATTTATATTTTACCCTGATAGCAGGATAGCCTATTGTATTTTTTTAAGTGTGAAATGAAATAACTTTTGTCAGCTAAATCTTACCTTGGTTCTGGAACAGGACCTAAGCTACAGGTGTTTTTAAGCCTCATTTAGAGGTCTTAATTTAGCATTACCAGAGACTAGAACTCATCTTCAGTGTAACTACGTATGTATTTAGTAAGACGAGATGGTGCATTGTTAACTTCGTGGGTGTTTGCTAGTAGGAGTATGTTAGGAGCTTGTAGAATTGTGGGAAGGTTTGAAGAGAAACCACGTCTTGACAAAGGTAGGTTAATGTATTCAGATGTGTTCCAGACCGATGCAGTGGAAAAAATGGACGAGAAAAATCAGTGCAAATTCTTATAAGTACTTTGATACAGCGCCATCTATGAGAATCTTAAGGAATTAAAGCATTTCGTTATCTAGTACATAACTAAGTAGATCGTCTTCACAAGAGCAAGTTAATCTGACAACATAGTTAAGACAAAGGATGCTAGGTGGCGCTGAAGGTAACAGAGCTTTTGTACGATATATTACATTTAATGTAGATAAATTTATAAAATTCCTATGAGCTTTCGAAATTAGGAATGTTATTATACCACAGAAGAATAAATCTTACTGCAATTTACAAAATTTCAAATTACCCCAAAATTTTTGGGCGATAATAAGGAAAAGGCCATGTTAAAATGCCCACATGTTTCCATTCTTTTAATAATTTCGTATTTAAAAAAAAGCGGTGAACTTGACCTGATGGAAAGGTTTTATTCATAACCTATACATATAGCCTAAAAAAGTTATGATATCCAGTATTATCCAGAAATATCTTACTGTTAAAAATAATATGGTAAGTAGGTTATTCTTCTTCTTCTTGTCGTGTGGCACATTTTAACCGTTCTATCCACAAGGTATAGACGGCGGTTGCCTAGTGTTGCCTTGTGTTGTGTTGGTGTTGCACTATGTTGTGTTGTAGTAGGTTATTTATTTTTGTATTCTACATAAATGGAGCATCTAGAACTCTTATTGGTACTTGGTGGTAAAAAAAAATATTATCAATTTCTGTCGTCTGAGGCGCCACTACGCTAAAACGTAAAAAAATAACACAATGACTTTTTGTCTGTGCATCAAAATAGTTTTCATAATAGTGTGATTACAAATTGTAATTACAAATAAATAAATTAAGTTCTAGTTACAAATATGGCATCAGTGTTTTACATTTGGACGCTAAAACGTAGAGTTCAATAACCGCACTAAATCTGTTTACATTATGTTGCGACGGCGCCGGCGCCGTATAGGATTACAGCACAAAATACATAGATACAGAAGGTCCGCTCAATACACTCACTAAAATCCTAAGCATATACATGCTTACAGACGTATACGGTCGTTGTAGGCAAGGTCACGATACTGCGCGATCGTGACCTTGCCTCGAACGACCGTAAATTTCTATAAACATGTATATGCTTACTATTTTAGTAGTTTGTATTGAGCGGACCTTCTGTGTCTATTTTGTGATTACAGTTTTGTTCATATAATATAAGGGATTAATTTACATAAACATTTATGAGCAATTAGTAAATGTTTACTTGCAAAATACTGGCTTCTTTAATATTAATTTACATAAACAGCTGATTTTCTCGTCATGATACACTTAATCCATGATATACATCAAGAGATTAAGAGGAATCTTACAGAACATCACTCAAAAGTGCATCAAGCCGGTTAGCTTGTAAGCTGGTTAAACGCAAATCATCATCATCAGCCGAAAGACGTCCACTGCTGGACAAAGGCCTCCCCCAAGGATTTTCAAACCGACCGGTCCTGCGCTCCCCGCATTTAGCGGCTTCCTGCAACCTGGCGGAAAACGCATATACATACATACATACATACAAATACAGGGGCTTTTTGGATTTCCTGCCAAAAATGGGTTTCATGCAGTTGTGTTTTTTAAAAATAAAGAAATTAAAAGGTGGCTGCCTGTATTTCATTGTTTTTAAACAAATAAGATACTGTCACCAGTTATCGTTCACGTCCTTCTTGTGAATTGAACCTATGCTGCTAAGTTTAGTACAGTCAGCAACGCGAATCACCATCGATTATTCGGTCCAGAATAATTTAGGTAGTTACCCGGAAATAGAGGAGCTAATAATTGGAGCAACTGTCCACTAAATGCTTGAAAAGTGCGGATAAAATATTCAGAATGAGAACATCATTTTGTTAATACTTCGAGTTCTAATTGGTATTTCAAAAACTCCTAATAATGCCTCCTAAGGAAAATCACCAGAAATCATTTAAATTGCCGCTTTCCTATTAAACCTATAAATAGGCAGTCAATTTGACTTCCCATTCTATGTTGTTTAATAAGTATTTGATTCAGCTCAGTAACTTTTAACAAGACTTTATGATGAGTGTGGATACTGTCACAAAATCAAGTCGTTATAGGAGAATTCTAATAATATTGTTAGGTACATATAGTACAATCAACTAACTGTTATGTGCTTGAATCTGTTGTTTTAATATGATTCCATATTTATAAGGGAAGTTATAATTTTATGTCACTGTAAAAAGAATAATTTGCAATCTACACACGATATAATTATAACAACCCGATGAAAGTCTTTTTTCCTTTACTGATTCGATATATGTAGTCAAAATAAAAATGAAATAGCACGTATGTTGCTACTGACATTTATAACGGTGAAATAAATGTAGTCCCAACTTGTGCGCCAAGTTTATAACAGCCGTTACTTGGCGCCCGACAAGGGTCTCTCTATAAAAATGTCTGAGCAATTATAACGAATGCTTTTATCAAGATTGATTGATGCAAGTTCATTTTTATAACTACGTTCAAATAGAAGACTTTAATTAGTAGAATACATTATAAAAATAACAATAAAATAAAAACAACAATATTTTTTTCAAAGTTAAAAAATCAAAATCAAAAGGTTTTTTATTTAAGTAGATGTTTTGCACATACTTTTAAATCGTATTTTTTTTTTACCTAGTACAAAGTTCCTACCACGCGGAACTTGTACACTCAACGTTTCGGCAAGTGTTTCCGAAGCGAGAAGAAACGTCGAGCCCAAAAGAAACTTGCTTTAACACATTTTTTTAAAATAATACTTAATTACTAATACAATGTATGTTATCAACAATACAGTTATCAGGAAGAGCAATACATTTCCAAATGTCTTTGTCATTCACATAATCTATTATTTTATAATAAGCTTTTGAGCACAGACATTTTTTTACATACATTTTGAATTTGTTTTCAGGCAGATTTGTTACATTGTCTGGTATTTTATTATACAATCGTACACATTGCCCCACAAACGACTTTTTAACTTTGCTCAGTCTCGAATAGGCAATATCAATGATATTTATATTCCTTAGGTTTAAATCATGCCTGCCACTGACACACTATTATATTATTATTATTATTATTACTAGCAACCGTTAAAATATTAATTTCCTTAAACTTATCCCTCAACGACTCGAGGTATCGCATTTGATAGATTGCGCGGATTGCCCTTTTTTGTAAAACGAAAATAGTTTCGATATCAGCTGCATGTCCCCAAAGTAAAATTCTATAAGACATAATACTATGGAAATAACTAAAATACACTAGCCGTGCAGTGTCTACATCTGTTAACTGCCTAATTTTTTTGACGGCATAAGCAGCTGAACTAAGCTTTCCCGCTAAAGTTTCTATATGTGGACCCCATTGCAATGTAGCATCTAAAGTTATACCGAGTAAAATAGTACTATTAACAAATTCCAATTCATTACTATCTATGATTACACTAGCGTCAATATTTCTAACGTTTGGTAATGCGAATTTTATACATTTGGTTTTTTTAGCATTTAAAAGAAGATTGTTTACAGTGAACCAGTTGAGTATCTTTGAAAGAGTGTTGTTTACTTCATCAGTTTTGTTTAATTTTCTATCAACTTTAAAAATAAAAGAAGTATCATCTGCAAACAACACTATATTTGCGAAATTTTGAATCATAAACGGCAAATCATTAATATACGCAAGAAAAAGGAAAGGACCTAATATTGATCCCTGGGGTACCCCCATTATCACTTTAGAGCCAGAAGAATTGATGCCATTTATTTGAACTTTTTATGTTCGGTTGCTAAGGTATGAGTTAAGAAGACTGAGAGCTCCGTCTTCCACACCGTAATGCCTTAGTTTCATAAGTAGTGTTTGATGTTCAACACAATCAAATGCTTTAGATAAATCCCAAAATACTCAATATTGTATTCTGTGAATCATCAAAAGCATCATAGATATTGCGAATAAGTGCTACGTCTGCATCAGTTGTACACCGACCTTTTGTGAAACCAAATTGTTGGTTATGCATGAGGTTATTATCATTAAAATGTTGTATCATTTGATTTAGCATTACTTTTTCAAAAATTTTACTAAAAACGGGTAACACAGAAACTGGTCTGTAGTTTCCCGGGTCAGTTTTGTTGCCAGACTTATGAAATGTGGAGTTTTTACATCATGTAAAAGACTTTCAAAATTAAAAGAGTCTAAGAGACTTTGTACTAGGTAGAAATAAAATATTGACGATTTAAAAGCATGTGTAAAGCATCTAATTAAATAAAAAAAAACATTTTGAGTTTGAGATTTGAATTATGAGAAACAGTAGGCGTTCTTAATTGCAGTATTTAACAACAATTTTATATTATATTTAGTTGATTTATTGTACTACTCATATTTAATATTACACTAGCATATTTACTAAAAAAAAGAACTAGTCTCATATAACCTCTCTCTAGTTACCTAACTTGCAGTGCAGCTAACATAAATCTAACTTAACCACCTTGAGTAAGTTTCCAGAGTTAATCCCAACTTGGTGCCTTACTTAGCTCTATAACACAATTTCAAAGGGTCTTATCGAGAGTGGGAGTACTTATTTATTATTAAGTTATAGAAAGTTAGAAAAGGGTTTATCGACTTCTATTGGAGGAAGCAATACTTTTCTAAAGGACTTTTTTACTGCATGGTTCTGAGCAGATAAGTTAAATAACTCGATAATATATTTTTATTTCGTGGGACAGAGTGTATCAAAATAAATAAGGTATAGGGGGTGTTTTTAATTAGTATGAAAGGAGTGAGCACTGAAATGCAAGCAAGAAGAGATGAATGTAAGAAGAATGGAATGAATGGGTGATTTGTTGTGCAATAAATTGTTTTCATTCAGTCATCATTCATTGATTCAAGAAGACATCTTGCGCCGACCCCAAATGATTGGGAACAGGGCAGAAGGAAAAAGAAGACAGTGTTTATAATGGCGGGTATGGAAGTATTCAGGCAAATTTATATTCGGGTCAAACTTAACATATTTTGACCTACCACTTAAAAATAAGATTGAAAATGTTTGTGTGTTACAATAAAAAAAGAACACATTTCACCGGAATCACCTATATTTAATATTATATGTTTCCCTTGTGTATATGTTTTTGCAAAAAAGTAAATTTAATTAAATTTATCTCAAATTAATCTACGATGAACCCTGAAACGTTGAATGTACAAGTTTACATTAATAGCAGGAATTTTGTAATGGGTAGAAAAAAAATCCATTTAAAAGAATGTGTACAGCATAAATAAACTTATTTTACCCTCAATTGGTAAGCCCTTGGGATCATCTCATCTGATGGTAAGTGATGATGATGCCGAAGATGGGAGCGGGCTTACCAAGATTCCCCAACGCAACAGGGAACTGGCTATCTTATATTCATGCCGGAACACAACAATGCTGTTAACATTGATGTTTGGCGGCATAACTTAGATAAGATGGTGGTAGCTAGCCAGGCGGGCTCAGAACCAAACCACGTCTTACAAAGTTACCCCCGGGAATAGAACCCGCGACCTCCTAATGTGAAGTAAGCGGATAAGCCACTAGGCTACGGAGGCGGTTGAATACGTCAATAGAAAAAATGATTTTGATTTCATATTAATTAAAAACGGGTTAAGTTGGAACTTAATTAATGTGCTTCTATTTTTAGTTGAGCCCCGGATTTCAAGTGTGTATCAATAACAAGAGACAAACAAATGATTGATCTTACTATATGTTGCTTTTGTGCGTCGTATAAAACGAGGAAAGTCAGAACCTATATCTAATTGTTATTCAATTGTTCTCCCATTTAAATAGCAAAAAATAAATATTGTTCACTATCTTCCGTCCGCGACTTTGTCCGCGTGGACTGCAGAATTAAAATAAAATGTTAAGATAGCGACATTTAGTGATGAAGTGGAAACTTTGAGTTTTTAAGCATTCCTACGGGAATCCTTAATTTTTCAGGATAAAAAGTATCCTATGTGTTAGCCAAGTCCTTCATCTATCTACCTACTAAATTTCATCTAAATCTGTTCAGTAGTTTCGGCGTGAAAGCGGAATAAACAAACAAACAAACTGACAAACGAAAAAACATCAATATTTTCGCATTTTTAATATTAGTGAGATGAGATGTGATAAGTACTTTCAATTTATAAAAGGAACTTCACTAGTGCGAAAAACTAGTGAACGAAACTAGTGGAACTACTTACCTGCGTCCGTGTTTCCCGATTCCTATAATTTGGGAGTCTTCAAGGCGAGAGTGAATAGGCATTATTTGAGTTTGCGTGTACCATCCTCGACTACATCGTCACTTTCCATCAGGTGAGATGTAGTCAAACGCACTCAAAGGAGACGTTTCACGGGACTATGGAGCTTGGACCTGGTCTGTGTACTAAAACATCATAAATAAGTCATTAGAAACATAGTCTTTTCTAATTGTACATTTCCTTTGATTTACCTTCGTTACGAGGTTCATCTAGTTTCTCAGATTTAACAATCGCAACACATAAATCACCCAACATGGCGAAGCGAGCGCAATTTTGAGCATTTTCCGTTCAGAAACTAGATTTTGTACATACCATTGAAATTAATAATTTAGTTGTCCGACAAGTAACTCGAAAACCAGCTGTTATGTCTGTAAAAGAGGCAAGGCATATCCGCAGAGTTTAAAAATCGTACACCAATGTCAGAAGTCAGAACAGAAGGGTGTTCAGTCAGTCAGAGTCAGAGAAAGCATCTGAGGAATATGTGGACGAAGCCGTAATTTCTGAACGTGACCTACTATTGCAAGCTTCAGTGTTACCATTTATATTGTAAAAAGTGCTGACAAAACATTATGCTTGAACCACGCAACCCTGCTTCTAATATTTTTTTCATTATTTTTCCTAGAAAGCCTATATTTTTCTATATTTTTTGTACTACGTACATGTCCAGGCACAAAATGAAACGTGTCCTTTTAATAAATAAATAATAAAAAAAAAATTATGAAAATATTTTGGTTTAATTCATGTACGAAACAAGCCGGTTGTTTCGTACATGAAATAAACCAAAATATTTGAAACATGATAATAAATAACTCATTAAATAACATGCACTTAAAATAGAAACAAAAGGTAAAACACACGAATACGAAATTAATATCGTAATAATTAATTTATGAGAACAAATCAATTAATTAATACGAACAGAACATCTATTTCGAAAGGCGCCAAAAGCTCGCGTGCTCGCAGTTCCAATTTAGAACGCTTTGAATTTGAATTTTGAATTTAACAGTTGATTCAGTTTGATTGATGTGCTGTTTTGTTTGCGTTCGCTTTTGTATTGTGATTGTGAGTATTGTGACGAGCGTTTGGCGAACGGAGATTTCGCGGAAGTTAATATTGTAGTACTCTGCGTTGATAATAGATGGCGCCACAGGAAGACAATGGTGAAAATGTTATACAAGTTAATGAAACAATATGGTATGAGTAATGTACAAAGAAAACGATTTACTTGTTGAAATGATAAAAAAGTATTAATAATTAATAGTTTCCAAAGTAAGCAAACTTTAAATTTTCATATCCTATTTTATGTATAATTCTTACAAAATACACAATCATCATATTTACTTGGTAAGGTTGTCTAAGGTAAGTGAATTCGTTTCTGTATTACTTTGCGAAAGCCTTTCCAAAATCGGGCAGAATTTTTATATTCAATATATTCTCCAGATCAAATATTATGCTGATCAATCCATTATGTATAGATGTTTCAATTTTTACATATATAGGGTGTAACATTCAAGGTATGCTATATTTACGGAGGTGGTTAAGCTTCTCAAACTGATTACGAATCACTAAAAAAGTAGGCATCTAAACAAAAAATATTTTCGAATGATTTTCAGAATAGGTAACTTTTTTCTTTCGTCTTTCGATAATAATCCCTCAACGGCGCGGCTCAAGGTCGCGCGAATATGCAGCGGCACAGGCAGCGGCCTATGCGCGCGTCACAGAGCGGACACGTTCAGTATTCTAATGCCACAGAATAGTTAAAATGATACAGAAAAAAATAATTAATTAATTCAATTTAACTTTTATCATGAATTTGATAAATTATTCGTAATAAATAAATGTTCATGCATCTTCATACACCCTGTATAGACAATCTCCAAAAATAAAGTAAAATAAAGTCTTGATACGAAATTGGCTAAAGGGTGTTGCTCGGTTCTGTACGTATGAAATGTTCATTATGTATTTAAAAAAGAAAAACAAGAAATCTGACTTTTTTATTTTAATTTTATTTTTTGTTGGTTTTTTACTTGTTTTTTTTTTGTCAATTACCTATTTATTGTTAGTATGTGTATGAACTTTTCTTATATCTTGGCAATAAAACCTATCCTATTCTTGTTCTTTTTTTTTCCATTTTTAAGAAAGTCTTACAGCAAAGCCGCAGCGTATAAGTTGATCTGTTTTTACTTGGGCTCTACACATATTTTGTTACAGTATGTTATATACATCTAGGTGTGCATTTTAAAACGGTTTGTTAGCATTAAACCTATCAGTCAAGCTGTACATTTTTTTCCTATTAACTGTATCTCAAAGGTCGGTTGTCGGGTGTCAAGTGACATTTTGTGAGGGGACCCGCGACAGCGTCGCTAGCAGTACAGGGATTTTGGACATTTCGGATAATGACTTGAAAAGTTGCGATATAGTACAGTATATTAAAGATTAGAGGTGGAATTTATTTAATATCAAATTCCTTGCAATATTTCCTTTCGAGATTTTTTGTATATAATGAGTTAATTATCTACTAAATATACCGATCTTGACCGGGAATTGTTAATAATATGTATAAATAAACCGAATCACCAGTTGTCAATTTTATATTCACACTTAAATTTAATTTCTTTCATATTTACCCAATATGTTTTTATTTTTCATTTTAATGAACGTGACCAGTTTCATAAGGGATGGGAAGGGCTGGTTGGGGAGAGGGATCAATGGCGACGGATAGGGGAGGTCTTTGCGCAGCAGTGAGACAGAGCCTATTATTTTAATTATTCAACTGATATACCTAAGTAGGTGCATGCTCGCTTAAATGTTCGTGCGGATGGTGGCGTATCGGGAGCCGGGTCGTTCCCTTCCCTCAAATATGGTTGAGGGAAGCGATGGCTGACTCCCGCGTTATACTCGTGATCAGGTGCTATCCGTGTGAACTGGTCTGCTCTTGTCATTGGTGTTTGGTCACAATAATTACCTGTTTGCACATTGTACCTGTATGTTTTTGTTGATCCTTTCACATTCGTTTGTAATGGTATGCAACTAAACTAACTACAACTTTGTTGTTTACCCGAATTATATAATGGCATATAAGAATTTTATTTAAAAAAATGTGTTGGAGGGCCCGACGTTTCTTCTCTCTCCGCAAACACTTCCCGAAACGTTGGGTATACGAGTTCCGAGTGGTAGGAACTTCGTATTAGGTAGAAAAAATATGACGTTCGAAAAGTGTACAGAGATATCTACTTCCAATAAATATTATTTCATTTAATTTCATTTCATTTCAGGTATCCAAAATTTTCTCCTCCCTGCTCCATACAAAATTCATAGACTGACTTGACTAGTCAGCCGTAAAATTTGTATGTGTGTTTTTTTCCACTGTTCTTCGTTTGTTTGTCATATTTCTTCTATTAAACAGTTATACTATATTGTATCTATTTTGGTTTATACTTTTAATGTGTATTATTGAGTAACCGCCATTTGAATGATTATGCTTTAGGATAACGGAATACAAATGTGCGAACAAGTCACGTGTTTATTAAAAGTTCTAAGTATTTTTTGCTGGGAAATGTTTTGTGAACTCGATTGAAGGACTTGTATCCAGAGCAAGAAACTTTAAAACAACAACAAAACTGAAGCTGTACTACCTTATGAAAACTCCGCAAAAGTAACTTTTTTTTAATAATGTTAAATAAAAAAGTTTGAAGTTGAAATCAGTAAATTTAAAAAAGTTTTTTCTTCTTTTCACTGCCACACCCAACCCCGCCAGCCAGCCCTTTTTAATTCACCGAGGCTTACGTAAAGGGGAGGTTTCCACCTATTATTATACGTACACGATAAATTAGCAGCCTTTGAAGGCATTGCTTCGAATTTTTTTCTTTTTTGTTGCGGAAATTCTGCGGAGCAAGAAGATTGAACTGGAATATATGGCAGATTTACAACAGATTATAAATTTGTGGTCTAGCGGCGGGAAAAGAACATGTAAATGCGAAAATTAGAACGAATTTTACTATGGCTCATTTTGTTTTTTTCGTATATAAGGTGAATTGCAATAGTTATTTTTTACTAGATAGAAAGTAAACATTTTATAGGTAGGTATCCTAGTGAAGCCTTTATTAGATTGGATTAGATGTGTTGTCTGCAGCTTTTATACTTTGTAGTAAATGCGTTGAACAGTTTCGGATTTCCCCTTTCAACTTGGAAAATGTGCTGTTCACTTTGTAACATAAATAAATAAAAACTTAAGGATAAAAAGAACTCTTTCCGATTGTCGTAAAACAAAAGTTTTTTTCGTTACACTGGACAGATGCCCAGCTAAAAATTTGATCAGTAATTCCACCTGATTACTACTGAGCCTCAAGTTTTGAAAAACATAGAATATAGGTCTTTACTGATAGATTACAACAAAACCCTTTAATTATAATAAGTCTATGGGAAGATACCCGTGCCCCTGCAGTGGGGGCGATATGGGTTGTTAATAATCTATGGATTTAAAAAAAGATGGTAAAATTCGAAATATTATTTAATTTTGTTTATTATTTAAATTAATACCCGCACTTGACTGGTTTCTTTTAATTGTAAGTTGACCAGTTTTTTTTAATTAATTGAACTAATAAAATAAAATCCTAGCTTAATTTAAATAATGTGACAATGAGGTTTAAAATAAACATAGACACGGCATTCAGAAATAAAAGGCGACTCTTCGTCTTTACAAAAAGTAAGTACAAACTACCTCGTGCTGTTGAGTTCGCAAGCTCTGATTTATTTATAGGTCGAAATGGCTGCAGTGATTCTAGTGCGAGGGAGATAGAGCGATGCAACGTCGCGTAAGATAGACAGAGTAGACCTTTATGCACTTGCGCTTTTCATAATTAATCATATGAGTTACGGAGTTAATTTAGTGCTGCATATAATCTCAAGATTTTCATTTTATATTTAAGATATATTTTTTTATCCTTTAATGAATTCATTAATTGATATTGTAGTAGCATTTACCTTAAAGATTTTTATATTTTGGTTTTAGAATTTATATCTATTAGGAATTTCATTATGAATCGGTACCACCTGGTAATACGGTCTTCTTTTCTATATCTCTAGTTATCTTCTAGGTTCTAGTTTTAAAATACGATAATTTTACATCTTTCACAATTATTCACACTGATACCATAATATTTCTGATAAACATTTTTTTTATTGTGTAAACTCAAATTTCACTAAATGAATTAGATTGTTACAAAAGTAATCAATTAAAATTAAAAAAATAATCACTTTGTTATAAACCAAACTATAAACTATTATGTCTGGAAGAGATCGCTTTAACGTTAACACCACCTAGGTATATCTAAAACTATATTTTCCTTTTATGTGTTGTGCAATAAAGTGTTTTCATTCATTCATTCAATCACTATAAAAGAGTGCATAAAATGAGAAATTAAGTTTTTTTTTTCAAATAAAGCTTTTAGGTTAAACGCGTTATTTTAAAATACATTTTGCGCGTCATTCTATGTATTTTAATTAGATTACGCTTCTACCACGCACCGCCTACTCTTTGCCCGAGGGATACCATACCTACCTAGCATTTTCAGTGTCCTGCCGAGCTTGGCAGCTTTCGGTCGCTTCGTTACGTTCTAATTTCGAATCGAATAGAAGATCGCGCGCGTCAATCCTGCTTTTTTTTTTCATGAAAAGAGGTTATATAATTTTATGAATAAACTTTATTGAGGAAGAAAAAGATTTTATGTGAACGAAAGTTTCAAAAAGGATTCTGTCTATTTTCAACCGTATTTTGTGCTTTGTTTATTTATACAGTTCACTGTGAGGATTTTCAGGTTTTTAGTGGACTTCATTTTGGATTTTACGTCTTTTTTATGGTGAGTGCCTCTGATGTTTCTGTTTCTTTCTATTCTGTGTATTTTTCTGTTCTATTTTTATGGTTGTTAATTAAATACCTATTTTAAATGCGGTGGGTACATTTGTGGCACAAAGATACAAAAACAATAGAGCTTTAAATATTAGTAGAATATTTTACAAAAAATACAAAGGCGGAAAATATGAGTAAAAGTATGTACATACATTAAAAATCTTTTTTTTTAAATTATTTTTGCGAAAGGGGCGGTCTATGCAATGTTGAAATTACATTAGTTCTAGCAGAAACATAGGATAGGGTGCAATTAAGAGAGCTGTAGGTAATAGGTACCTATATCAAAAAGTTCAAGTCAAATAACAAATCCTCCGCCTCCCTATCAAAACGAACAGTCATCTATATTTGTCTAGGACCCAAATAATTTCCCACAACTCCAACATAAACACATGAAACAGTTCAAATTCGTCTCACGTGAGCCCGAACTAAATTAACTAAACTTTTTTCTGTGGTACAATCACGCTTTTTGTTGGCTGTAGGGATTGCGATGCCTTGGTCTTGAGCAAAAAAAAAAAAGAATTGGTAGCGTTCGATACACCTGTTGTAAAGAATATGCTTCCCGAAGGTTCATAGTGTTTTTTTAAAAGGCCGTTTGTAAAGCATTGATTTTAAAAGTTTAAGAGTTCCGTATCATGGGATTAAAGTATTTTAAACACTAAACTTGTAAAAAGTTGTGAATTGTGATGAAGTTTCCTAATTTTGATTATTTTCACATCTAAGTGAATTAAAAATAATAATAAATTAGATGAATACAGATACATATAAGGTAGTATCTTAGAACTGTAAATGAATAAATTAATGAATTTGTTGTAGGTTTTACTTATAAGTTGTACCCGTGAGTGGATAGATGGCAGCACTTGTATTGAAATTGTTTGTAACTCACAGTAGCACAACACTTCTTAGGATCGTAAACTAGTTAATATTTACTTGAGAAGCGTCTGTTTTCCTTTCACACTTGTTTCCAATCTACTAATTTAGTTACAGTGATTAAATTTGTAAGCAAAATTTATAATAAATATAAATAATTAAATATATTCAGGACAAATTAAACACGGTCACCTGGCCCCAAACTAGGATTACCTGTATTATGGGAACCAGAGACTGATATACATACACATATGCGTTTAAATACATACATATATTATATTATAACACATCCAGCAATAGAGCAAACAAATCTGCTCATCACAGAAATGTGTGCCCTGTGTGGGGATCGAACCCACGACTCTCAGATCAGTAGTCAGGAGCACCAACCACTGAGCCACACAGTTTTATTTCTACTCATTAAATATGTAAGTACTTATAAATTCAAGTGACCTATTTAAACAAAGGTTAAATAATGACCAACATCAAGTTACTTTAAAACCTTTTAGTAGTACTCTTAGGCCCGAACCTTTACCAAGAGAACCCTAAAAAGGCTTCAATGATGATATTGTTTCTAATTTTACAAGCTCCGCGATTTGATATGCCGCCTTGATGATGAAAAAGTGAGCTTTTTCAAAAAAGCGCCCGTCACCCTTCTTTTTTTTAAGATTTAAATAAAAACTTTTTTGCTTTTTTACCGCGGAACTTAACTCTTTTGAAAATAGCTCAAAACTAATTTATACATTTTTGATAAGTGACAGTAGAAACTTGTTGAAAAAAATATGTAGAGCTGTAGAAAAAAACATATTTCTGTGTATTTCGAACAAAAAAAATTAAACGTTTAATCTTTCAAATCTACCGACGACGTGATTTCCAAAAACTTCGATAATTAATGTTAAACTGTAAGACAAGGAATTAAAAAAAAAACAATACAAAACACGTATCCAGTAGCCCATCAAAAATACCTATCATCAACCATTTATCTAACCTTAAAAAAGAAAGCCTCAGATATAAAAAAATGCCAAGATAATGCCTATCCGGGAATCAAACCGTCACTATAATCGCTGTGGTCATTTTTCTATCACAGAACCCATTATGTCGTCAACCGAGATTGAAGAATAAAATTTCCGAGAATGTTAAGGTTTTTTATTATGTTTGTCTGTTTGAGTATATTAAAAACTAGTGGAGCATCCTCACCTTCGAACGAAGTAGAAATCGATATTTTGATATAAGTACAAAAAAAAGATAACTTTTCTTCTGTATGGGAACTCTCTAAGAATCCATAAAAGTAGACCGAAATATACTAGACTACTACTATATAGTATAGACTGACTCGGTGGCTAAGTGGTTAGCGATCCTAACCTCTGATCCGAGAGTCGTGGGTTCGATCCCCACACAGGGCAAACTTTTCTGAGATGAGCAGAATTGTTTGCTCTGAGTCTGGGTGTATTATATCTATATATGTATGTATTTAAATGTATATGTGTATGTATATCAGTCTCTGGTTCCCAAGATACAGGGAATCCTAGTTTGGGGCCAGATGACCGTGTGTGATTTGTCCCAGATATTATTATTATTATTATTTTGAAACATGAATTTGGGCTACTCTGACCACTTCGCGCTAGGCGAAGTGGCAGGAGCTACTCCAGCAGAAGCACAGTCGGCTGGAGGTCAGTGCGACGAGGAGAGAAAGCGTCGGACAATCCGGGCATTGTCGAGGAGGACTGCCTTTTGCATAGCCGCTATTATCGGTCTGCCTCGAAGTCTCAGCTGCCTAAGGTTACGATCCAGGTCAGCTGGAATCAAACCATTTACGGACAGGACTACAGGAATGATTTCAGTGGATTGCACTTGCCACACATCCGTAACCTCGTGCGCCAGGTTCAGGTACCGCAACCTCTTGTCGGCATCTGCTTGCACGAGGTTTTCGTCGTGTGGAATAGTGATATCCACCAAAAACACCCTTGACTGCGCCCGATCCATCAACACGATATCAGGCCTAGGATCTGGTAGTTGCTTAAAACAACGGAACATACACTTTTTAGGTGTTAGGACCTAAAAAGTGTATGTTCCGTTGTTTTAAGCAACTACCAGATCCTACCCACAATGTATGCAGTATTTCACCTGATGGTAAGTGCTGATGATGCCCAAGATGAAAGCGGACTTACCAAGACTCCCCAATGCAATAGCGAGCTGGCTATCTTAAATTCATGCTGGAACACATTAATGATATTACGATCGTATCTGTAGACAGTTAACCTGCGTGATCATCGCGACCACGCGAGCCATACTGACAAGTCACATCTTCTACACAGATTAAGGAACAAATATCTTTTCGGTGAAGTCATCTTCAACTTCTCCTGTCCTCAACAAGTATCTAGACTTCCTGATCTTCTACTACTACATTTCCTTCTATTATGGTTTTCAGGAAGCTATCGTGACCCATCATATTATTTGGTAATATCTTGTTGCTCCTACTTGTACATGTAAGCATTCCCATTGCAGTAGAAGAATAAGGACATGTATGTCCTTGTGTTCCTACCAGTAGGAGAATTTAGTAGGGGCACGAGACCGTAGATATTTTTTCGCATGTTTTTTAACCGAGTTCAAAAAAAGGAGGAGGTTCTCAATTCGTCGGAACTTTTTTTTATGTATGTTCACCGATTACTCGAAGACGCCTAAACCTGTTTGGAAAATTCTTTTTTTGTTTAAAAGGGTATACTTCACAGGTGGTCCCATATAAATTTTATCGAAATCGATTCAGCGGTTTTTGAGAAAATCAACAAAAACATAGCAAAATTGGAGTCGTTGCGATTGAAGTCGGTTGTTTTTAACGTATTCAGCGTGGTCAATTATTATTAATAACATTAATAATATCCGGGACAAACCATACACGGTCATCTGGCTCCATACTAGGATCCCTGTATTATGGAAACCAGAAACTGTTAAACATACACAATACACAATATGTTTTTTAAATACATACATATATAGATATAATACACCCAGACACAGAGCAAATAAATCTGCTCATCACAGAAATGTTAGCCCTGGGTGAGGTCGAACCCACCACTCTATCAGTAGTTAGGAGCGCTAACCACTGAGCCAGCGAGTCAGTGATCTGTTATAAATAGTTCTCTGTAATAAGTAGTTATATGAAGATTCAGTCAGAGTAATAATAAACTATACAGGGTGAAATTGAAATCGTGGACCAAATTTTAACTGTGGATTCTGCTCGTGAAACTGAACAACTTTCTCTAAGGAGTCAATTCAATCGGAGCAAAAAAAAAATTTGACTTTCCAGACAGCTCACCGATTTTTATGAAGAGTCAAAAATTTTTTTTTTGCTCCGATTGAACTGGTTCCTTAGAGAAAGTTGTTCAGTTTCATGAGCAGAAACCACGGTTGAAATTTGGTCCGCGATTTCAATTTCACCATGTAGGATACATAAACACTGTTCAGTATTTGAAACCTGGCAAATTCGCAGCTATTAACCAGCTTATGACATTAATTAAGTGTCAGTTTAGCATTCTTAGAAATCTTACTTTTCAATCTTATTTAGGTATGCCTAAGGGTGGATTTTTCGACTAACGAAACCTTTATTGTGATTAATTGTGATTTAAATAAATGTAACAATAATAAATTCAAACAATGGAATGTGTTAAATCACAAAGATATTAGGAAATAAAACAGACGAACCTTAATAACTAAGCAAAATTTATAATAAATATAAATAATTAAATATATTCAGGACAAATTAAACACGGTCACCTGGCCCCAAACTAGGATTACCTGTATTATGGGAACCAGAGACTGATATACATACACATATGCGTTTAAATACATACATATATTATATTATAACACATCCAGCAATAGAGCAAACAAATCTGCTCATCACAGAAATGTGTGCCCTGTGTGGGGATCGAACCCACGACTCTCAGATCAGTAGTCAGGAGCACCAACCACTGAGCCACACAGTTTTATTTCTACTCATTAAATATGTAAGTACTTATAAATTCAAGTGACCTATTTAAACAAAGGTTAAATAATGACCAACATCAAGTTACTTTAAAACCTTTTAGTAGTACTCTTAGGCCCGAACCTTTACCAAGAGAACCCTAAAAAGGCTTCAATGATGATATTGTTTCTAATTTTACAAGCTCCGCGATTTGATATGCCGCCTTGATGATGAAAAAGTGAGCTTTTTCAAAAAAGCGCCCGTCACCCTTCTTTTTTTTAAGATTTAAATAAAAACTTTTTTGCTTTTTTACCGCGGAACTTAACTCTTTTGAAAATAGCTCAAAACTAATTTATACATTTTTGATAAGTGACAGTAGAAACTTGTTGAAAAAAATATGTAGAGCTGTAGAAAAAAACATATTTCTGTGTATTTCGAACAAAAAAAATTAAACGTTTAATCTTTCAAATCTACCGACGACGTGATTTCCAAAAACTTCGATAATTAATGTTAAACTGTAAGACAAGGAATTAAAAAAAAAACAATACAAAACACGTATCCAGTAGCCCATCAAAAATACCTATCATCAACCATTTATCTAACCTTAAAAAAGAAAGCCTCAGATATAAAAAAATGCCAAGATAATGCCTATCCGGGAATCAAACCGTCACTATAATCGCTGTGGTCATTTTTCTATCACAGAACCCATTATGTCGTCAACCGAGATTGAAGAATAAAATTTCCGAGAATGTTAAGGTTTTTTATTATGTTTGTCTGTTTGAGTATATTAAAAACTAGTGGAGCATCCTCACCTTCGAACGAAGTAGAAATCGATATTTTGATATAAGTACAAAAAAAAGATAACTTTTCTTCTGTATGGGAACTCTCTAAGAATCCATAAAAGTAGACCGAAATATACTAGACTACTACTATATAGTATAGACTGACTCGGTGGCTAAGTGGTTAGCGATCCTAACCTCTGATCCGAGAGTCGTGGGTTCGATCCCCACACAGGGCAAACTTTTCTGAGATGAGCAGAATTGTTTGCTCTGAGTCTGGGTGTATTATATCTATATATGTATGTATTTAAATGTATATGTGTAAGTAGTAATATTATTGGGAACTCTGGATCACACATGCAACGAACGCGACGACATCGCTACGTTTCACTCCGCTCGTCGCGTTCGTTGCATGTGTGATCCAGAATTCCCAATCATATTTTTTAAAAATAATCTGGGTTTGATTTCTGTGACGACAAATGAAAAAAATATTAAAAGTAATAAAGGTTTTAAGTATACACAAATTATTAAACCATTGTTCATTAAGTTATCTAGAAATGCAGCAACTACTGAAAGTGAAACGGAAAAGGAGGGCTCTGGTCTTCCTGTTATGAAAAAATTTACCAAAAACGTAGATTATGTATACTGGGATGATCCAAATGAGTTAGTCAATCGGTTAAAATTGTTGATAGCTTCTCGCGATGCTGGTAACACAGGATTAGACAACGAAATCATTTCTATTATAGAAGAATTGAAAGAAAGTGGTATCATTTAAATAAAATTTGTTATATAAATAAAACTGATATTTATATTCTTTATTTATTATTCAATCACAGTGGATTAAAGAACTGTTGTTTTATTTCTTCATTTATTATTATTTACTACGGATAAAAGTCCCGTAAGAAATGAATGTAGACAAATTTGGTCACCACGTTCATAAAAGGTTACGTTTTTCGACAGAAAATTTTAATAGTCAACTTGCTTTAGTGAGATTTGAAGATGGAAATTATAATTTTCAGTTATCGAATTTAAAAGGTGTAAAGACACCCATGGATTTGAATGATGCAGTAAACAAAGAGTACGTTGATACGCAATTAGAAAAATATTGTTCACTTCAGCAAATGCAACAAGAACTTAGTAAATTAAAAACAAACTTTTTGTTATTGTTACATAAAGAACTTGATATTTTGTATAAAAAATTTGAAAAAGAAAAACTCAGTTCATTAAACAATGAGTAAACAACAAGTTGTAGATGAAATCCATAAAGGTGCTCGAAAAAATTTTCACCGAAGATGCGTTATTCTAAAAGGAATTGACGATTTATGGCAAGGTGATCTCATCGATATGCAAAAATACGCGCAATACAATAAAGGATTTAAATATATTCTAATTGTCATAGACGCTTTTTCTAAATATGCATGGGGTCTTCCTGTGAAATCAAAAACTAAGTGGGAGATTTCAAACGCATTTGAAAACATACTTAAAGGAGGACGTATTCCTAGTAATCTTCAAACCGATTTCGGAAAGGAATTTTATAATGATTCATTTCAAACGTTGATGAAAACCTATAAAATAAATCATTATTCAACATATTCTACGAAAAAAGCTTCTATCGTTGAACGCCTTATAAGAACCATAAAAAACAAGCTTTATAAAAATTTCAGTCTAGTGGGTAATTATAAATGGGTTGGTAACCCTTTAAATAATATAATAAATTTGTATAATAATACAATACATCGTATAACAAAATATAAACCAAAAGGCGTTAATATTCATAATCAAGTATTAGTGAATCAAAATATTGAAAGTTCTAAAAAACCTATAATAAAGAAAGCAAAACTAAAAATTGGTGATCATGTTAGAATAAGTAAATATAAAAGTTCCTTTCACAAAGGTTATACACCTAATTGGTCTACAGAAATTTTCAGAGTAATAAAAGTCAATAAAACTACCCCGGTTACTTATAAAATTGAAGATCAACGGAAACAGGTTATACTTGGTACATTTTACGAAGAAGAACTACAGAAAACTGAACATCCAGATATATATTTAGTTGAAAAAGTTTTAAAAAAGAAAGGCAATAAGTTGCTTGTAAAATGGTTAGGTTTAAGTAGCGATGATAATTGTTGGATAGATAAAAAAGCCATTGTTTGATAGTATAAATTTTGGTTACATAAAAAACATATCTTCAGTTGCTTCATAGTTATGCAAGGAGAAGGTCTTCTTAATAATATCATTAATAATTTACCGTTTGAGTTACATTTACCGGGATATAATTATTGTGGTCCCGGAACCAGATTACGAGAAAGGTTGTTACGAGGTGATAAAGGAATCAATCAATTAGATAACGCTTGTATGCGTCACGATATCGCTTACTCACAGTATTCAGGACTAGAAGATCGTCATAAAGCTGATTTAGAGTTATTGAATATGGCGAAAAGGAGAAGTAAAGCGAAAGACTCAAGCAGAGGAGAAAAATTAGCATCTTGGTTGGTGTCTAAAGCCATGAAAACAAAATTAAAACTAGGTGGTGGAATTCACAAATTCAACACAATTGTATCTAAAATAAGATCACAGTTACGTAAATTTAAGCCAAAAGATAGTAAATCAGCAATTAAATTTGCTTTCGCTGCCGCAAAAAAAATCGTATCAAAAAATGCGAGAGTACGTATGCCACGAGTAATTCCGATACCAAAAACAGGTGGTTTGTTACCACTGATTCCGATATTTGCTGGGCTTTCTGCGCTTGGATCATTAGCCGGTGGTGCAGCTGGGATTGCTAAAGCCGTTAATGATTATAAAGCATCTCAAAAACAATTACAAGAATCTGAACGTCATAATAAAATGATGGAATCTATAGCTTTAGGAAAGGGATTATACATAAAACCATATAAAAAAGGTTCTGGATTATTTTTACCAAAAAACTAAAGAGAAGGTTACCCAATCGTGCCCTGACTGACTTCGATATTTTGAATTACGCCAAAAACATTCCATATTTTAGAGGTGTCTATATGAGAGATCGTCTGCCGAAGAAACCGAGGCAAATAGAATGCGCAGTCCTTAATTTAGATAGTTATAAAAACAATGGAACTCATTGGGTAGCCTACGTCAAAATAGATAAATATTGTGAATACTTTGATAGTTTTGGAGATTTAAAACCTCCGTTAGAGTTAATAGCATATTTAAAAAAATGTAATATTTTTTATAATTATAATAAGTATCAGAGTTTTAATTCTGTGAACTGTGGTCACTTGTGTTTAGCATTTCTTAATAGCTTCTGGAGTGATATAGGTATAAAATAAGATTATAGTGATCATAAGTACCATTGTTGATATGTCTTTCACACTGTCCATATCCAACACATCGTCCACTCTTACAACAAATTACTCGCCAGCTCTCGAGCTTGATGGCGAATACGAATGTGGACTTTTATATTTATCTACATTTAATTCTATACCGAACATAGATTGTAGAAACAATAAATTTTACTATGGAGATAACAGTGAAATCGAAGTACCTGAAGGATCATATGAACTTCAGGACCTTAGCGATTTTTTGGAAAAAAATGTTAAAGACTGTTCATTAAAATTATCGTGTAACAATAATACGTTAAAAACCACTCTTATATGCACAAAAGAAGTACACTTTCAAAAACCAAATTCTCTTGGAAAATTACTAGGGTTCGGAAATGACACTCTTAAAGCTAATATATTACATGAATCGCGCTATCCAGTTAACATTCTATCAACAACCGTGCTTCGAGTCGAATGTGACATTGTTAGTGGATCTTTTGTTAATGGAAATCCATCTCATATAATTCACGAATTTGCACCTAATGTTCCACCAGGCTATAGGATTATTGAGATTCCAAAGAATATTATTTATTTTCCCGTCAATCAAAATAGTATCAGTTCTATAAACATAAGACTTTTGGATTCTTATAACAGATCCGTTAATTTACGAGAAGAAGAAATACAGCTGTATCTCCATCTTAAGAAGAAATGATAAATTTTCATAAATATCCTGTTCAAACTGAACATTCACTCAGTAGGCAAACTGACCCTAAAAGGAAAACATCTCTGAAAAAGTTAAAGCTTCGAAAGAAAATAACCATAAGTAAAAAATTAACTAAAGAAAATAAAAAGTTTCTCAAATTGATTGGATTGCTAAAATGAGTAGTATATTAAACGTAACAGATCCTCTTGCTTACAATAATTCAATTGAAAGTTATGAGTTTCACTCTTATAAACCTTACGTATCTAGTTTTAATCATAATGACGAAATCCGCATACCAATTAATCAACAAGATTTGTACTTACTTCCATCTGAAAGTACATTATATGTGGAAGGTATCATTCGTGGTATAAACGCAGAAACGAAATCTGCACTTCCATATTTTCATTTTACAAATAATGCGATACTCTATCTTTTTCAAGATATCCGCTATGAACTTAACGGGATAGAAATAGATAAAGTTAAAAATACAGGAATCACAACCACAATGAAATCTATTTTATCAATGAACGAAAGTGAAGCTAAAATGTCTAAATACTGGGGTTGGAGTGTTGACGGTATAAAACATCCACAATCAGAGTTTTCGGTTTCAATTCCACTCAATAAAATTCTTGGATTTGCTGAAGATTATAATAAAATTATTATAAATTGTAAACATGAATTGATACTTTTACGAAACAATACGAATTTAAATGCAATAAAACTAAATACAGGAGAAGTCGTAGAGGATTTAATAATACGTAAAATAGTTTGGCGGGTTCCACACATTAAAGTGTCGGATCGGGAGAGGATTAATTTACTTAGACATTTGGAAAAAGATCGTTCACTTAGTATTGTATTTAGAAACTGGGATTTGCATGAATATCCTTTGCTTCCTAAAACATCAAAACATTCATGGTCGATCAAAACGTCATCCCAGATTGAAAAACCTAGATTTATAATTTTAGGGTTGCAAACTAATAGAAAAAATAATTATAATAAGGATATGTCACAGTTTGATCACTGTTATTTACGTGATGTTAAAGTGTTTTTAAATTCTACATATTACCCATATGAAAATATGAATATAAGTTTTGCGAATAATAATTATTCATTAATATACGAGCAATACGCAAAATTTCAACAGTTTTACTATGGACGTCGACCGGAGCCGTTGTTAACTTTTGATGAATTTAAAACAAAAGCACCCTTATTCGTAATTGATTGTTCACGTCAAGTGGACTGCGTAAAATCAGGTGGCTCTGTGGATGTAAGACTTGAAATAGAAAGCGAAACTGAGTTGCCTGAGCAAACAACGGCGTACTGTCTCATTCTAAACGATTGCATCATAGAATACAAACCACTGAGTAGTGTGGTGAAGAAGATATCATGAAAAACATTATTTTTGTTGACG
Organism: Coleophora deauratella; assembly: GCA_958295455.1. Classification (NCBI taxonomy): domain Eukaryota; kingdom Metazoa; phylum Arthropoda; class Insecta; order Lepidoptera; family Coleophoridae; genus Coleophora; species Coleophora deauratella. Next base: position 598,210 of record OY282412.1, read on the forward strand.
TTCAAGGTTTTAAAGATAGTAGAAATAATTTTATTGTAAAAGAAATGGCTTTAGCTACGGCCGAGTATACCCAAGCATATTTGGTAAAACCGCCTTATCCATTTTCAAAATTAAACTATGAAGAAAGAAGACAAGTAAATTGGATTGAAAATAATAGACAAATATTATGGAGAGAAGGATTTATTGACTATCAAGAATTTCATAGAATGGTGAAATCATTGTTACTAAACAAGTTAATATTGGTAAAAGGGAAGGAAAAAGCTAAGTGGGTTGATAATTTAAGTCATGAATGTAATATTGTAGACATTGGAGAAAAGGGTTGCCCTAAACTTGAAGCTTTATTCGAAAGGTTTTGTAAAGATAAACTATCATTTAACTGTGCTTATCATGTAAACTATTGTGCACTTAGGAATGTTTTGTGTATGAAAAAGTGGTACTTAGAAAATAATATGTTTCAATTCAATCTCTTTAGTTAGTGTAATCCTACCTACATAAGTTATTTTTGTTATTATAAATTCAAGAACTGAATAAAATGGTTAAAAATATAATTATGTATCTTTTATTTATGATTCTAACTTCTTAAATTAATAAAGTGAAATAAAACATTTTGTTATTATTTAATAAAATTTATTTACAAATTAAAGACTAATGAAATACTCAATAAAAGACTCTTAAAAAACGTAAAAACTATATCCACACAGCTTTTTGGATATACTATGGATGAGCGCCTCCGTCTGATCCATGATCTCATCCATGGCTTCCTTTACTACATATTGCGCGCTGACTAGAGTGACTCCTTCGTCTGCATCATTTTTCGGAGTCTCAGTAGTATCTATAATTTCTATTTTGATCATACGTCGACCTGTGCCCGCTTCCTTATTAATAATATATGACGCATCTCTGTCAATAGTTTTCTTTGTCATGTATGGTTGTGCTTTCCGTTCGCGCCTCCTTCCTGCTGTGCTCTTAACTTTTGAGGGGGAAGGCTGAATTACGAGTACACTTGCTTCAATGCAATTTGTACAGGGTTCTTCTGGACTTGAAAGGTCGAATGTGGGATCCATTTTCTAGAACAAAACAAAAAAAAACATTAAATATCTAAATACAATATATTGTAACAGTAATATTTTAAAAAGCTGTAATTATAAGAGGAAAAAGAACATATAACACTTACCATAAGTTGCAGTAGCAGCTACACTCAGGTGGTTCGCTCGTGAAGTTTTGACGGAAACTGCATTTTGCGATATTGTTTTAACGAGTTTAAGTAACATAAATTTAACGAGTCAGCATTTTGGTTTCAAATGACGTGATGCACTGCATGAACATGTTTATGCATGCACCTAAAGAAATAGATATCGTCATTGTTATTACCATAATTTAGCAAGTCAGCATTCTTGGTTTCGAATGACGTGATGCACTGCATGCATGAACATGTTTATACATGCACCTAAAGAAATAGGTATCGTCATTGTTATTACCATAATTTAGTAAAACAGCATTCTTGGTTTCGAATGACGTGATGCACTGCATGCATGAACATGTTTATACATGCACCTAAAGAAATAGGTATCCTCATTTTGTTATCCGATGCACTACCACACCTCCACAGTATATGTATGTATATTTCTTTGACACGCTCTGTAGCCTAAACAGCTTTATGGATATGCTTAGATTGACAGGGGTTAGGTTAGGTTATAAAATGACACCTGTACCGTCTTATTATAATTATTGTTATGTTGCTTTAATACTTGAACATGAAAAGTATTTAAATACTTAGGTTATTTTTTTCATTTGTCGTCACAGAAATCAAACCCAGATTATTTTTAAAAAATATGATTGGGAATTCTGGATCACACATGCAACGAACGCGACGAGCGGAGTGAAACGTAGCGATGTCGTCGCGTTCGTTGCATGTGTGATCCAGAGTTCCCAATAATATTACTACTTGTGTATGTATATCAGTCTCTGGTTCCCAAGATACAGGGAATCCTAGTTTGGGGCCAGATGACCGTGTGTGATTTGTCCCAGATATTATTATTATTATTATTTTGAAACATGAATTTGGGCTACTCTGACCACTTCGCGCTAGGCGAAGTGGCAGGAGCTACTCCAGCAGAAGCACAGTCGGCTGGAGGTCAGTGCGACGAGGAGAGAAAGCGTCGGACAATCCGGGCATTGTCGAGGAGGACTGCCTTTTGCATAGCCGCTATTATCGGTCTGCCTCGAAGTCTCAGCTGCCTAAGGTTACGATCCAGGTCAGCTGGAATCAAACCATTTACGGACAGGACTACAGGAATGATTTCAGTGGATTGCACTTGCCACACATCCGTAACCTCGTGCGCCAGGTTCAGGTACCGCAACCTCTTGTCGGCATCTGCTTGCACGAGGTTTTCGTCGTGTGGAATAGTGATATCCACCAAAAACACCCTTGACTGCGCCCGATCCATCAACACGATATCAGGCCTAGGATCTGGTAGTTGCTTAAAACAACGGAACATACACTTTTTAGGTGTTAGGACCTAAAAAGTGTATGTTCCGTTGTTTTAAGCAACTACCAGATCCTACCCACAATGTATGCAGTATTTCACCTGATGGTAAGTGCTGATGATGCCCAAGATGAAAGCGGACTTACCAAGACTCCCCAATGCAATAGCGAGCTGGCTATCTTAAATTCATGCTGGAACACATTAATGATATTACGATCGTATCTGTAGACAGTTAACCTGCGTGATCATCGCGACCACGCGAGCCATACTGACAAGTCACATCTTCTACACAGATTAAGGAACAAATATCTTTTCGGTGAAGTCATCTTCAACTTCTCCTGTCCTCAACAAGTATCTAGACTTCCTGATCTTCTACTACTACATTTCCTTCTATTATGGTTTTCAGGAAGCTATCGTGACCCATCATATTATTTGGTAATATCTTGTTGCTCCTACTTGTACATGTAAGCATTCCCATTGCAGTAGAAGAATAAGGACATGTATGTCCTTGTGTTCCTACCAGTAGGAGAATTTAGTAGGGGCACGAGACCGTAGATATTTTTTCGCATGTTTTTTAACCGAGTTCAAAAAAAGGAGGAGGTTCTCAATTCGTCGGAACTTTTTTTTATGTATGTTCACCGATTACTCGAAGACGCCTAAACCTGTTTGGAAAATTCTTTTTTTGTTTAAAAGGGTATACTTCACAGGTGGTCCCATATAAATTTTATCGAAATCGATTCAGCGGTTTTTGAGAAAATCAACAAAAACATAGCAAAATTGGAGTCGTTGCGATTGAAGTCGGTTGTTTTTAACGTATTCAGCGTGGTCAATTATTATTAATAACATTAATAATATCCGGGACAAACCATACACGGTCATCTGGCTCCATACTAGGATCCCTGTATTATGGAAACCAGAAACTGTTAAACATACACAATACACAATATGTTTTTTAAATACATACATATATAGATATAATACACCCAGACACAGAGCAAATAAATCTGCTCATCACAGAAATGTTAGCCCTGGGTGAGGTCGAACCCACCACTCTATCAGTAGTTAGGAGCGCTAACCACTGAGCCAGCGAGTCAGTGATCTGTTATAAATAGTTCTCTGTAATAAGTAGTTATATGAAGATTCAGTCAGAGTAATAATAAACTATACAGGGTGAAATTGAAATCGTGGACCAAATTTTAACTGTGGATTCTGCTCGTGAAACTGAACAACTTTCTCTAAGGAGTCAATTCAATCGGAGCAAAAAAAAAATTTGACTTTCCAGACAGCTCACCGATTTTTATGAAGAGTCAAAAATTTTTTTTTTGCTCCGATTGAACTGGTTCCTTAGAGAAAGTTGTTCAGTTTCATGAGCAGAAACCACGGTTGAAATTTGGTCCGCGATTTCAATTTCACCATGTAGGATACATAAACACTGTTCAGTATTTGAAACCTGGCAAATTCGCAGCTATTAACCAGCTTATGACATTAATTAAGTGTCAGTTTAGCATTCTTAGAAATCTTACTTTTCAATCTTATTTAGGTATGCCTAAGGGTGGATTTTTCGACTAACGAAACCTTTATTGTGATTAATTGTGATTTAAATAAATGTAACAATAATAAATTCAAACAATGGAATGTGTTAAATCACAAAGATATTAGGAAATAAAACAGACGAACCTTAATAACTAAGGTAATTGATTATTTGATTTTGGTATTAGTTATTGACTTTTTACCTAAAAGTTGGTACATTTGAATTCCATAAGTCATGAATTACATCAACATCATTAGCCGAAAGACGTCCACTGCTGGACATAGGCCTCCCCCAAGGATTTCTTTACACACTGATCGGTCACTGAATTTAATTTACTAATTATAACTCGATTACTCCGTCTTCTGTTTTGGAGTTACACGCTAAACTACAGGGTTATTTTTGGAACCCCCCCCACCGAAACTTCACAGTGGCTTCTACACATGAAACTGAGCAACTTTCCCCAAGTAACTAATGGTCAATTCGCAAAAAAGATTTTGGAACTTTCATACTGATTTAATCAAGTGATCGCCCTCTTTTGTATGGAGAAGCTCAAAATTATAAAAAAATATATATATTCCGTTGGAAAAGTAACGAAGAAATATTAGTGTTATAAGAAGCTAATAGATGGCGCTACATGTCTTGTTCTCAAACTCTTCGACACGCGAAACAAAGATAATTGTTTTACTTGTATGTAAATATTTCATGTACAGGTGAAGGAGCTGTTCTGAACAAAAAAATGGTTCCCTAAAAATGTAATTTCAGATATTTACGAAAATCTGCTAATTACAAATCTGGCTCCAGGCAGTTTGTTTCATGTGAATTGTGAAACTTACGATAATTCGATTAATTGTTAGTAAAGCTTCGATTAATCTGCGCATTCCAGTTGCTCAGTTAAATAAAACTGTCAGTCAAAATTGAACTTCAGAAGCCAGTTTTCAACATTAATATAATTTGCGTAGGCTTTATATGCTTAATTTTAATTTATGAGTTTTCAGTAACTGACTGAACAGAGTTTGTAAGTTGTTTCCGCGTAATCACAAGAGCACACACGTAAAACAAATATGGCTGTCGGAACAAACTTTTAGTACCTACTTACCTCTCAGTAGGTATACGCAGACATTAATGTATGGACGAGCCCTTCCAAATGTTTACGTAAATTAAAAATCTCAAAAATTATATCAGTAATGACTAAAGTAACTAGTTGTTTATTATGACAAAGGTTATGACTAAACTTGATCTGTTAAAGAAATAACTAATTCTTTAAATAATTTTAAATGAGTTAAAATAGCCCTTGTATTTTCGGTCGTTATGTACATATGGATGCTCCAGTTCAAGAAATCACTAAGTCCAAAAGTTACTTTTGACATATTGATGTTATTATGTTTTAAATTTGTACTGAAATAATATGAGCAAAAAACAATGAAAAGTAAAAGTAATATAAATAATTTAGCGGTTTTATTTGTTAAAAGAATCATTACCTTCTGTTAACAATGAATGTCATGAAAAGAATAAAAACAGTTCAAAATCATCAAATTTGAACTTGGTGATTTCTTGTATTGGATCATCCATATTATGTGTGACCGCGTTTTTCTTTAAAACTACTGGACGTATGGAAGTGAAACTTTTTTCATTCCAAGTTTGTTCGAGAGAAGAATCTTAGCTGAGCTTCGTTTAAGATCCTCGAAGTTTTGGCGCTGATGTTCAAGTGGAATACATTTTATTTTCGATCATTCACAAGATCGACGAAACGTTGCTCGACCAAACGTGCGCTCCCACCCTGTCACACCGGGCACAATCAAAACAAACTGCATTGCAATTTAAAATCCCGGACAAGCATGTAATACCATTAGTTTTCCCACGTCCACCATTAGTTACCATTAAGTTCTAAACCTATTTAAACCTAGACTTATGTCAGTTGAGCTAACATGCCGGCGGAAGGGGCGAGGATTCCTGGACGTTCCCCGTTCAAATAGATCGATTCTAGGACCTTTTTAGTCCTTAAGATAATTGCGGGTAGATTAGAGCTGTCTGCGAAACGATTTTGTGCGTGACTGTAGTCGGAGATCTAAAGCGGACCAGACACTATCAGTAATAATGACAGTATTTTTACATCAGTATACTGACATTCCATCGTTTAGTATGCGTCAGACCATCATTCCAACCACTACACCGTCAGTATATTGTCATTACTTGAAAATGCTGTCATTATTACTGAAAGTGTCTGGTCCGCTTAATGTTTTGCTAGTTTTTACTAGAATTTATAGGTAAACTAGGTTTTTGCCCGTGGCTTCGCTCGCAAATTTTTTTGGTTATCCCACAGGAATCACACGAGTAATCAGTATAACAGGAAATGTTTGTACAATGTACATGTTAGATACAACGAAAATGACACATGTCAAGATTTAAATACAGGTAAAAATGTTACAGAATAATTTCAGTAAAATGTTTTTTTTGTATTTATTTGTGTTTTTGTTAAATTGCTTGAAAATGCTACTTTTCAACATAATGAGGAACAAGTGTACAACCTGGCATTGCAAGGAAATGATAAAAATTTTAGGAAATCGTGTCTTGAATCATTTCTTGGTACTCTGATTACAATAGACGAGCAAGCATCGCATTTTCTTTGTTATAATATCCCTATTTTTTACCATCAGTACCTGCTTACAGACGTTATATGTATGATGCACAATAATTTCAATTTTTAATTACAGAAATAGCATCAAATCTAAGTTATTCGGGATTTTGTTTCTCAGTTCTGGAAACAGTTTTTTTTTTAAATTAGAATTTCGATGTGTGACTTTGATCTGAAAGGAGATCACAACAGTTTGTGTCATCAGAAAGACTATTAAAAAAAGTGGAATTTCGACGGTAGATAAATCTAGTTCTACTAATTGGGCAGCTCGGCTGATTGATTTGTATGAAAAATCCAACATTTTTTTGCGATATAAATATGGGTTCCTTGGGGAAACTTGTTCAGAATCAGGAGTAGAAGCACCGATTCAAATATGACGCACGACTAGATTTACTAGCCTGTATATTTACATATGTTTGACCACCTTTTTAGGGTTCCGTAGCCAAATGGCAAAAAACGGAACCCTTATGGATTCGTCATGTCTGTCTGTCTGTCTGTATGTCCGTCTGTATGTCACAGCCACTTTATTCTGAACCTATTAGAACTTTACTGTTGAAACTTGGTAAGTAAATGTATTCTGTGAACCGCATTAAGATTTTCACACAAAAATAAAAGAAAACAATAAATTTTGGGGGTTCCCCATACTTAGAACTGAAACTCAATTTTTTTTTTCATCAAACCTATACGTGTGGGGTATCTATGGATAGGTCTTCAAAAATTATATTGAGGTTTCTAATATCATTTTTTTCTAAACCGAATAGTTTGCACGAGAGACACTTCCAAAGTGGTAAAATGTGTCCCCCCCCCCGTAACTTCTAAAATAAGAGAATGATAAAACTAGAAAAAATATATGATGTTCATTACCATGTAAACTTCCACCGAAAATTGGTTTGAACGAGATCTAGTAAGTAGTTTTTTTTTAATACGTCATAAATCGTAAACCGCATATTACCTTTCATTCAATCAACTCAAATATAAAAAATATAGAGTTCAAGACATGTGTGATTATGAATTTATACGGAACCCTAGGTGCGCGGGTCCGACTCGCACTTGGCCGGTTTTTTAACTTGCATCAACATGTACCCTCTGCTTTTTACAACGTGTAGTGCAGCTATCATGTTTCCAAGGAATCGCAACGCGTGCAGTATCATATTATACAATATTTTTTAATTATCATATCAACACATTCGCTTGGTAATTCAATAGCAGACACAGTATTCTTCGTATTATTTTACAACACACCTGTGCTTTTGTAATGTCGCTTTTTTAATCTGCGTAGTTCTTGTTAACTCTTTTATGCTTACTATTGTATATGACGACCTGTTAAGAAAAATATGTCTTTGATAACAACATGTAAATTACAAGATGTTGAAAGAAGACGTAAAAGCATAAAGATGCAGTCATATTTTTAATTGATCAACTTTTTTCACTGTAATTTAGCAGAAATTGCAAAAAAAAATATAATATTAAAATACAAAATGGGGCCGTTCCTCTATAAAGAGACCAGAATCCAAATTTTCTCTTTTTGCAAAGTTGTGGAACAAAAGATGTTTAGTGTGACTACATAAGAGTACATATTTTTATTACAATCTATATTTCAAATACTGAGCTATTATAATTTTATAAGTGCTTTTTATAACTAATGAGAGATATTTTCATCTCTTGAGATGTGTCTAAAAGTTATTCTTGGTACTATTAAATTTATGCGTGCGTTGTAGTTTTTCGATACATCTTTGCGGTTTGTGGTAAAACTGGACTCAGTTCAAATATTAAGGCTTCTGTGGTAGCCAAACAGGCCTGGTTTTATGGTGGGTTTCTTATTACAAAATCTTGAAATTGTAAGATATTATTTTTGTTTTGAATAAGGTCTTTAAATGTCCTTCGATTAACTTGGCACAGGTTGGTTTAAAAGTATTGGTATGAAAATGCATGTAATTTTCGGAAAACTTATGGGTGCAACGGCCAGGATTTGAACCCGAGATCTCTAGTCTGGTTAGATCGAAGTCTCTATCGCGGAGCCACGGATGCTTTTTTTTATGGCAGAGGTGGCAAACGAGCAGACGGATCACCTGATCGTAAGCGATTACCGCCGCCCATAGACACCCGCAACACCAGAGGAGTCACAAGTGCGTTGCCGGCCTTTGAAATGGGAGTACGCTCTTTTCTTGAAGGTTTGAATGTCGTATCGGTCCGGAAATACCGCAGGCGACAATTCATTCCAAAGTTTGGTAGTGCGAGGCAGAAAGACCTAGACTCTAGACATGTTTTAAATAAGTCTACTACAACTTAACTATTATTAACTGCACACAGAGAGCAGTCCAGACCAGTTTTATCAACATTTTCTCAATAGTTGCCTGATTAAATCCAGGTGCATTAAGAAACAGATTTAGGGTATCAGTTGTATACCTATTTTGTACACCAAATGAACAAAAAGTTATCACAACCTACTCATGAAACTGAACAACTTTTTTTCAGAAATCAATCATATTGCAAGAATGTTGACTTCTCACATCGGTCAAATGTTTAGTTTAAAGCCCCATAAAAAAGAACGCCAATATCTTAGGCTCCCTCTTTCTTTAGGGACGAAAATATATTTTTTGTGTTTATGGTTGCCATCTGTTCTAGTGATTTTGTTAAAATCCTATCAAAAACGGGATACTGAATTTACTTAATGAATATAGTCTTTACACATTCTTTTAAATGATATTTTTTATTTCCTTGTCCAAAATCTCTAATACTACCTAACATTACCTACTTACCAGATAACAATGTTTCGCTTGCTTATTTAGCTTGTGCAAAATATCATTTCCCTAAAGGGCGCCAGACAGATATTCAAGCATGAGGCTTCAAACTTCACGGTCACCCCACTTCGTCCATGAGTGCGCGGATATCGTAAGATGAAATCGCCCTCGTGTGTGGACACCCTTAACTCATCCATAACTCCACGGTTTCCTGTACCTACACACCTTGTACATACATGTATGTATGATTATACTATAAATGCACCTGATTTCCGCTAAAGTATTGAGGCTGTTAGGCTTAACTCGTACAGTAATCTTTCCCATTTCCCGTCTCTGCATGATTAGGTCTTCGATTTACTATCGTATAAAGGTGACAAAAATTATGATTATGTGATTAAAGAGTATATTTGATACTGCACTACAGCCTTCCGGTACTGAAATAAATTGCCAGTTGATAAAAGAAGTAACTTACTTAACGTAGTATTAACAATACTGGGTGTTAAAAAAAGTAGATTAGAAAATTTTAAGGCGTTATTCAGAATACAGCATAGAATACAAGAAAAATATTGAAAAAATCCGATCGACAGTTTTGTAAAGTTTCCCACACTAAATCTGAATAGTGAATCAAGAACTTGTATGGGAAACTGAAAAAGAATTTAGTTTGGATTTTTTGTATATTTTTCCTGAATCGTATACTTACTTGATTCTGAAACTGCTTTAAATTTCAAACGAATTCTTTTTAATACTATGTATAGTAACTAATTGGGAATGAAATCTTGATAGTGCCTAATTTGCGACTGACTCGGTGGCTAAGTGGTTAGCGATCCTGACCTCTGATCCGAGAGTCGTGGGTTCGATCTCCACACAGGGCAAACTTTTCTGTGATAAGCAAAATTGTTTGCTCTGAGTCTGGGTGTATTATACATATATATTGTATATGTATGTATTTAAAAAAGTATATGTGTATGTATATCAGTCTCTGGTTCCCAAGATACAGGGAATCCTAGTTTGGGGCCAGATGACCTTGTGTAATTTGTCCCAGATATTATTATTATTATATTATTATATTTTTTTTCCACCATGGAATCCACACTGTATTATCAAAATACAGTTGGACTTTTTATACAAAGCTGGTACACTCGCTGATTGATTTGTACGAAATGTCCAAATTCTAAAAGCATAATTAATAATATATTATGGGTTCCTTGGGTATTTATTTCAGTATGATGAACAAAAATGTCTATTGAAGTTTTCGAGAGAAGTCTCTTTTAACATCATGTAATGGGGTTTTGATGCAAAAGTTTGTAGCCTATTGAGTTAGCTATTAAAAGCGTGGACTGATTTAAATGCGTTTTTCTATGTATTAAGCAGGTTTTACTAGGGATTTTGAATGTTTATTTAAATCTGTTGTGTATTTTTATTTTTTTTCTACTTTTATTGTCAGTGATTGTATTTTTATTTCTGTTCTATTAGCTATCCAAATAAGGGACAAGTTAAAAAGGCCGTGGAGTCAAGACGCTTGCAAAAGATACCAGACGACTAACTTAAGATTTTAATTTAACTTTTTCTCAACATCTACCTCCAATTTAGTCGTTACTAGTTTAAAAAAAGCTACAACTACACAACGTTACGACGAAATAACTATTGCTAATAACTGTTATTTTAACCTGTTATTCCCCAGTTGCAATATGAAGTAAAATTATATTTAATGACTTCAGTTGTTAACTGTGTTTCTGTCTACCATTTTTTTAATGGTTTAAGTATAAGCTTGAAGTTAGGTACTTACTTAGATTTTCAACTAATTTGGATGGATTTTTCACTTGTTGTTATACTTAATTAATATTTTAAACTTACTTTTCTAACTGTGTCAAGTGTACAAGTACTGATGTCACAACGCTACACACTGTTCTTTATATTTTAACACTATTTAAATAAGGTTTTGACTGAAAATCAGTGTTGCAGTGATTATCATTGCAACAATATGCTGAGGCAAAACCTTTTTACTGGCGCAATACAGAGAACAAAACTATAATACACATAACTAACTAGTTGTTTATTAAGTTTATGTACTTAAATAAAGCTGTTTAGTTTTCTGTATTTTGTCAATAAATAAACATTTTCTATTCTATCTATTCTAAGTTTCGGTTCGTTTTGTACGAAAACATTGTAATTTTTAAACGAAAAAAAAAAGGCAACCTTCCAGCATTTGTTAGCTCTGTAATCTGAACCTAATAAAAGCATCTTCATAGAACATAAAACCTGCATAACATTGATTATTATATTTTATACTAGCTTCCGCCCGCGACATCGTCTGCGTGGACTTCAGCATTGGGTCCAAAGGGACATAAAATAATTTTAGCTATTGCTCCGGGAACTCTCGAGTTTTCCGGGATAAAAAGTATCCTATGTGTTAGACGAGTGCTTTGTCTATCTATCTACCAAATTTCATCTAAATCCGTTCGGTAGTTTCGGCGTGAAAGTGGCACAAACAAATAAACAAACAGAAGAACATCGATACTTTCGCATTTATAATATTAGCTCAGAGGAAGGATATATTAGTGAGATAGTGAGATGAGATATTATATTATTAGTTAGATGATATATATAGTGAGATAGTGAGATTTTTAGAGGTTATAGAATAGAGGTTTATTTCGTTATTAAAATAATAACACTATGAGATAAATACTAGGTAAATACTCTTAGCTCGTTTCCGCTAGCCGCTGTTATTTATGTATAATACATACAGGATGTATTAAAATAGTTTTAGAACCCGTATCTGCCTTCTCCAATGAGTTAAACTTTTTTCAACGAGTTTGCTGAAATCGCAAAGAAATTTTTGAACTCCCTATACAAAGATTAAACAGCTGATCAGTGTGTATGAAGAATCCATTTTTATTAGGGTTCCGTAGCCAAATGGCAAAAAACGGAACCCTTATGGATTCGCCATGTCTGTCTGTCTGTCCGTCCGTATGTCACAGCCACTTTTTTCCGAAACTATAAGAGCTATACTGTTGAAACTTGGTAAGTAGATGTATTCTGTGAACCGCATTAAGATTTTTACCCAAAAATATATATAAAAAAAAACAATAAATTTTAGGGGTTCCCCATACTTAGAACTGAAACTCAAGTTTTTTTTTTCATCAAACCTATACGTGTGGGGTATCTATAGATAGGTCTTCTAAAATGATATTGAGGTTTCTAATATCATTTTTTTCTAAACCGAATAGTTTGCGCGAGAGATACTTCCAAAGTGGTAAAATGTGTGTCCCCCCCCCCCCTGTAACTTCTAAAATAAGAGAATGATAAAACTAGAAAAAATATATGATGTACATTACCATGCAAACTTCCACCGAAAATTGGTTTGAACGAGATCTAGTAAGCAGTTTTTTTTATACGTCATAAATCGTAAACCGCAAATTACCTTTCATTCAATCAACTCAAATAAAAAAAATATAGAGTTCGAGACATGTGTGATTATGAATTTATACGGAACCCTCGGTGCGCGAGTCCGACTCGCACTTGGCCGGTATTTTTTTATTTATTTGGTAAAGTTGTTTACTACGAGTAGAAGCGGCTCCATTGCATTGGTCTTAAGCTGCTTTTCACCGGCGAAGCGAGGAGAGAAGATAATTTAAATTGTGTGGGAAAAATAAATTCTCTTCTCGCACATCTTCGGTGGAAATAGTCTTCTTCTTAGAGATTTCAATTCTCTTCACTCCACTTCTCGCCTCGCCGGTGGAAAAGCAGCTTTAGGCCTTTTTTACACCTTTCACAATTTCTCTCTCTTACACTTAATATCTAAAGAATATATTAACAAAACAAAGACGACTGACTCGGTAGCTTAGTCAGAGGTTAGCGCATGACTACTGATCGTGTCGTGGGTTCGATCCCCACCCACTGAAAGATGACTTGTCCCGGATATTTATTAATTTATTTAATTGTTTTGATAGATTTTAAAACATTATTCTGTACTGAGATTCTCAGTCCAACGTTTAACCGCAGATCCAGATCTTACATAAACCACAAGTCAAACAACATACCTAAGATGCAATCATGTGAAAAAGTTGTCTTTCACTCCTTCATACGTTATCTACTCTCAATAAACTCCACCACCTTTAGGAGACCTGCATTTCCTTGCTAACATCGCTAAACCAGGTGTCTATTTTAAATGGTCAATAAAACTCGACTATCCATTTTAATTAGACCCACTTTTTGCTCTAAGCAGTTCACGGCGGGAGCTCTAACCGGACTGGTTGAGGTCTAAGGGATTTTTTTCTAGAGTTCGTCGACCTCCCGTGAGTGAGACGACCTTATCAATTATCGATATATATTACATGTACAGGGTGTTTAAAAGTATGATTTTTCTGTCAAAATCAAGGAAATGAGAAAATGAAATAACTTGCTTTTAGCTTTTGAAATAGGTAACTAGGTTACTCTGAACTGATTTCAAATAACTTAAATGTACATACATATGTAATGATTATTGATAGGAATTATTATTTCTCGGCAAAAAATAGTTTTTTAAGTACTTGATTCAATGAATCCTTCGTCTAAGCAAGTTCCAAAAGAGCCGTTTATACTGCCTACGTAAACATTAAAATTGTGTACTTATGACTTTTAACTATATTATATTATTTACATAATTTAGTAAAACGAAATAAAGGAACCAACGAAGAAAAATCCTGGCTCCTATTTCTAAATAGGTAATAATGAAAGCAATAGTTTTATTGAAGTCGAAATAAGGCTATAATTTACTGATACAGATGACCGTGTGAGATTTGTCCCAGATATTATTATTATTATTATTACTTTTACAAAATTAAATAAATCTTTACTCCTGAGGAAATATGCAACAGCCTGTACATACCCGTTTCTTAGGAGACGCGGAGAGCGGGCCTCATCTCTACGCGTCTACGCGTCACACCTGCCGCCGCGGACCAATCAGAGGCTACCGTTTGTTTTGTTCTTTATTCGAATTTTATTATTTTTAATTTATGAAGCTTACGATTTACGAGATATAAAACCTCATTTTTGTCAAAGAAAGAAATAGTTACTTGCAGTTTTTATTGTTAACGAAGCTAAAAAAATCTTTGACGTCACATCTTTGTATTAGAACAAAGTGACGGTTTTGACAGTCGATAAAAAGTAATTCGTATAACTAGTAGTCATCTACCCCATCGATAAAGAAATGTAGTGGGTGTTTCATTATTTTACATTACAAGGTAGAGAATGAAAAACAAAATTAACAAGATGGCTTTTACACTATTGTTTCTACTCAGTTTATGAATACCTAAATTACAAAACCTTACTACAATACATATTTGATTAGACAATGATTAATGTAAATTTCTAATATAATTATTCAATTTTATCTATAATCAATGTTACCTAATTTATCACTTGTATTTTTAATTAATTTTTAATATTTATATTTATCAATTTAATTTGTATAACTGATATGAAATGTATTTAAAATATTTATTATAATAAATATGAACCTAGTCTAGGTAGAATATAAGGGACCTTTTACTACTTAGCTTAGAACCTATCGCTTCAGTACATGTTTTAGGGCTCTTTTATTGTCAGGCGTGGCACGCGCACGCGGGACCCTTTGGAAACGCACCACGCATGCGGGCCTGCCTCGCATGCGGGCCTGGCTCGCTTGCGGGCAGAAATCCGCATGACAACAAAAGCGCCCTTAAGATCATCATCAATCATATTCTGCAAATTAAGCTCTTGAATCTTATGACGTCAGCCAAGAGACATCCACTGCTGCACACAGATTCCTCCATAGATTTCTACTTAACACGGTTCTGAAAAAAAATGACACACATCATCATTATCACATCATTTATCAAAGGTAGGCAAAACACTTGTGACTCCTCTGGTGTTGCGGGTGTCTATGGGCGGCGGTAATCGCTTACCATCAGGTGATCCGTCTGCTCGGTTGCCACCTCTGCCATAAAAAAAAACATCACATCTAGCGGCTTCCTGCGAGTCTAACTAGTTAGATCATCTGTCCGAAATAAATATTATAGTTCTTATTACAAAGTTATAAAAAATTACAATAAACTCCGAATATCTTTAAGACGGAAACGAATCACAAAATGTTCTATACAAAATTAAAATATTTTTTAATTGAAAAGGCATTTTATACAAAAAAAAATATTATTAAACAAAATACTATAAGAAAAAGTACTGCGTTCTGCTCCCTGCATGCCCAACAGTGATGCCAAAGAAGTTTTTATATTGTCGCTCCGAGGGGGGAGCGCACAGTGTGGGATTTGACCTTGGTTGCGGACACCCTCGTTTTATGTTCGATTTGAGTAGGTTTCCTTATCCTAAACCATAAAAACCAACAAATATTGAAACATTTCAATTAATTTTGGAGATATATATTTTTTTACTTAAGTCATTGATTTTCATGAAAAACATTTTAGTTAATTTTTCCCGAGAAAAAGTGAATTTTACCTTTGTATTTTATTTTTAACTATTTACCAGTTTAAATTGCTTTAAGTTTGCAAAATTACAAGAGCCTAAGTGCAGAAGAACGAGAGAAAAAAAATAATTTGAATATTTTGAAAAAAAAATTATATAAAATTAACCATTTTATTGTCGCATTTTTTTTAACAAAAATACATTAAAGTAATGTTCCTATTACTTCGTAACAAAAATCTATATACCTAGCTTGCGCGATGTTGGAGATATAGAGATTCTATGTTTTTTTTAGATTTCTATGGAAATAGGGTTGACACACAAATAAAACTATTTTGTTGGATCTTATATTATCTTGTTGATGGGGGCTGCCTAAACAGCGACACTTCAACCCAAAGGGATCTTTTGTATCAACCCCTTATAACCCTTGTACCTACCTATTCACAGTGTGTAAAATGACCGTCAAACCGGACATTTTACTTCTCACTGCCAGTCAATAGGACTTGGTATTCTAAGCTTGAAATAAAACTCTCACTATCTATTACATCTAGTTCCATAGTTGTTTTTATTCAAAGTTGCCCTTTTTATGTTATTCCAGAAACATAACAATAAACATTACTTGGAAATTATTTTTAAACCTTATAAATGAAATTGAATTCACTCACATGGCTCTGAGCTTTACAGCAGATTTTTTTGTGTGGGTCGAACTTTTTTTTATTAAATTTAAATTTATTAAACAGATTTTTACTATTTTTGCCTTAATATTAAAGTTTTGTTGGCTCGCTTAAAACTTTGTAATATTAACATTTTACAAACTCATCTTACAGTCAGTTCAAAATAAAATTGGTATTCGTAATTTGCAAAAAAATATATTTTTTTTTTGTCTCCGGAACAACATATTTTTATCAAACTACTCTTTTCCTGTATAAAGTTGGTCCTGCGCGGTGCTGTTTGCCATATTTTTGGTATCATAAGCGGTCGTCGCTACACAGAATCAAGTAGAGACAACAGGAAAATATTGAAAAAATCTGATCTACCCTTTTTTAGTTTCCCATACTAAATCTGAATAGCGAATCAAGAATGTGTACGGGAAACTGAAAAAAAAAGAGATTGGCCATTTTCTTCTTAGTCAATATGTGTCTCATGTATTACATGCTTTTGGTTAATTTCTGTTAGATATTCGATATCTTTTACCGTTTCTGAGATACTTGTAATTTGTTTGCTAAAAAAAAATCGGATGTCTAGATTTAACAAAAAAACCCTTGTCTTGGAGCGAGCTGCGTAAATTGAAAGATTTTTTTATATGCACAGAACGTAGCCAAATTGCAGAATTAGTCTATATACAGACGGGTTAGCCGCTTTGTAAACATCATCATGTACCATAACGCTATTTTTTAAATTAAAATTTTAGTTTCCCGTCCTAAAACCGTAAAGTAAATCAAGAATTTGTATGGGAAACTGAAAAAACAATTAAGATTCGCCATTTTTTTAATATGCGCCTCATGTATTACATGCTTTTGATTAAGCTTTTCAAAATTTCTGTCAGATTTTCGATATCTTTTACCGTTTCCGAGATATTTGCAATTTTTGCAAAAAAAATAATCGGAGGTCAAGATTTTACGAAAACTAACCCTTGTCTTGGAGCGAGCAAAAGATTTGTTTTTATATGCATACAGGGTTATTTTGGATCCCCCACCAAAACTTCAGAGTGGCTTCTACTCATGAAACTGAGCAACTTTCCCCAAAATGGTCATTTCGCAAAAAAAAAAATTTGGCATCTCCATACAAAATAGGTCGATCACGTGATCAAATTAGTATGAAAAGTCCAAAAATGTTTTGTTACTTGGGGATAGTTGCTCAGTTCCATGAGTAGAAGCCACTGCAAAGTTTTGGTGGGGGGTCCAAAAATAACCCTGTATAACGTACCCAAATTGCAGAATTAGTCTTTTTACAGACGGGTTAGCCGTTTTGTATATATGTATCACTATGCTATTTTTTTTTAATTTAAATTTTAGTTTCCCGTACTAAATGCGTAAAGTGAATCAAGAATTTGTATGGGAAATCTAGAAAAAAATGAGATTCGCCATTTTTTTCATAGTCAATATGCGCCTCATGTATTACATGCTTTCAGTTAAGCTTTTCAAAATTTCTGTCAGATTTTTGATATCTTTTACAGTTTCCGAGATATTTGCAATGTTTGCAAAAAAAATATTCGGAGGTCGAGATTTATCAAAAAATAATAAGCAAAAACGTGTAAGACTTGCAATTTCAGATGTTACTTCGCCATTTTTAGGATTCCGTAGTCAATAAGGAACCCTGATATGTAGTTTCGCCATGTCCGCCTGTCTGTCTGCGGCTTAGCTCAGAGGCTTTTAGTATTAGAGAGCTGTAATTTGTATTTGGCACGGATATGTATGTATATTGATCACGCCGAAAAAGTGGTAAAATGAAATCTTGAAAAACAATTTTTTTCAGGGTACCTCCGCTACACGTGAAGTGGGTTTTTTCTCGACTATCCCATGGTGTGGGGTGTCGTTGGATAGGTTTGCGACAACCATATTTCGATTCAAGGATCCGTTTTCGAAATATTAAGCTTTAAAGTGGATTTTTTGTTAAAGTCATGTATCCCCCCCCCCCCCTCTGTCAGCTAAACGGCTGTTTCTAGTAATGTGAAAAACTTTAGGGCAGTAGTATATATATCGAAGTTAAAAGGAAAACTATCACAGTATTAATCAATTTTATAAGACGGGAAGTTTTGCCCCTTGAACTCAAAATATACGTACTTTGTGCCTTGAAGCAGTGTGCCTCGAAGTACTACGGAACCCTACACTGCGCGTGGCCCGAAATGCACTTGACCGCTTTTTATTTTATTATAACTGATCATTTTATTTCTGTTACTCAAAATTATTTGCAGTGTCAAATTATTTTATTATGACACCAATTATTTTCAGCCTATATTCGCCTCACTTCTAATAGCCACTACTACCATTTACCACTTACTTAGTCCTCACCTGACCCGCGAGGGAAAGGTATGGCTTTAAGACCCATACAATATGTGCACAAAGCTGAGGAATTTAAAATATGAATTCCTAAAATAGTTTCTAATAAAATAAAAAACACTTTAATTAAATAAATAAATTTAATTCTTTGCGGGATTCTGAGGTATATCCATGTCCAGATAACGGTCACGAAATCCCGGAAATGGCACTACCTACGCCGATCACTAATTATTACTGCCTTCTTCTACAGTAGCTTTATGGTAGGTAGTAATGCTATAGAAATAGTAC
The DNA here is from genome assembly GCA_958295455.1 of Coleophora deauratella. NCBI lineage: Eukaryota > Metazoa > Arthropoda > Insecta > Lepidoptera > Coleophoridae > Coleophora > Coleophora deauratella. The sequence goes on from OY282412.1 coordinate 617,322, forward strand.
TAGTGCATTACGCGGCCAACTGAAACTTGTTTTCCACAAGATTCAAATGCCTGCAGGTCATATGATAAACAAAGTTTGTTTAAAAATATTGCATGTCGCAAACTGGTAGGCGCTTGTGAGTGGCAACCCTAAGTTAAAATTTTGAAATTCAGTATTTCCGTTATCGCGTGTCTGTCGCATCTGTTTTTTTTTATGATAGTAGTTATTAATGTAATTAACATATACGTTCTGAAAAAAAATGCGACCATGTAGAAAATTACGAGAAAAAAAATTATAATGAAATCATAGAAAAAGTCACTTTTTGCCTAGAACAGCGAAATATTTTAAGTTTTTATGGATTTGAAGGTTTATATGGTATACTCACTATCACACCATGAAACATTTAATGAAAAACCAATGAAAAGAAAGGAGATAATGTGTTTCTATGGTTTCTATGGAATTTTCTCGATTTTCTGAATTACTCTAAAACTATGACAGATACACCTATGGGAGTTTTAACAGGAGTTTTGTATAAATATAAGTTTTCAAAAAAACACATAAAACTAGGGTGTCCGCAACTAAGGTCAAATCTCACACTGTGGAGCGGGGTGCAATGCTGTGAGTGATGCCTTTACATTGTTCATGTACCCTACTAAATCCTTCTAAATACCTCATGTAAAATTTTACATTTAAAACAGTTCAAAGAAATATGAAATAACTACATATAATATGTAGCTTTTATAACAGCTGCGTTGCAGCGCCGTTATGAGGATTTTCTAAATAAATAGGTACCTTATTGAATACTAAAATGACTGAACAATTATCGTCTTGGATTAGGAAGACTAACAGCTAAATGTTTACATTAGATCTAACAAAATAAGCTCAAACTATTAAACTGAGACTTCTGCTCATGAAACTGAACAACTTTCCGCAAGGAACCAACCTATAGTCAATTCGCAAAAAAAATTTTGGACCTCCCATACAAAATTTGCAGATCAGTTGATCAATAAGTACATAGATACCTATGAGGAGTCCACATTTTTTTTGCGAATTTTGTATAGATTCTTTAGGGAAAGTTGTTCAGTTTTATGAGTAAATATGTTTGGTTTCCAAGGGATACGCTCCTAACTCCATATACAACGCACTCCCAGGCGGTCTTTTAATATTCCTACCTACCAATAAATATTAACACCTCAAGTTCCCACAGTACAAGTAAACTCGCCGCACGACATAAACATACAAAACTAGTATAGATAGGTAAGGTAGTCATAGCAAGCATAAATAGTTGTATTTTGTACCACCTGCCGGTGTGGAATGCTACCACGCTTTGTCGTGGGACAAGTTATAGGCTTATTGCTAAAATATCTTCAAGGCGAGAGTGAATTTGCGGGTATCGCCCTTGACTATATCATGATTTTAGATTAGGTGATATGTAGTCAAACGCACTCTTTATAATAATAATATAAAAAAATATACTATTTTTGAAAAAAAAAAAAAGAAAAGTACTATTCACCTTATGTGGACGGTACCTACAGGATCAAACTGGAATGTGAATAATTACATGGCTAGGCCAATTGCTTCTCATCTGGAGGTCGCGATGTTGATTCCCGGTGGGGTCCACTTTGTAGGACTCGGTTTGGTTGGTGGTAGGGCATTTTCTGAATCTACCTGGCTAGCTACCATCATCTTATCTAAGTTTGTTACTAAGCAACCAGTTTCCCATAGCGATGGGTAATCTTGATAAGCCCGCTTCCATCTGCGGCTTGATCATCACTTACCGTAAGGTGAGATGATGCTAACCAGTTGTGAGAAAAAGATTAAGACTCGAATAATAGAGGTATAACATGAAAATTTACATATTAAGCTTACAATGACTTGGCATAGGCATAATTTCTTCTTACAGTCTTTCCAATGTGTTTCAGCATTGACAGGACTGTGTCAAAATTTACCACATCGGCTCTGAGGAGTCGAACTAAGTCTTCTTCCATGACATTCGACATCATCGTACTACAAAACTACATCCCTCCCTCCCTGAAAGTGACCTCACTCACTGACGGATAAGATCCTTGAAGTATGCGTGTGTTGCTTACCGCAACACTGGCGCATGTATAAAGGCACATTATTTTAGTACTGCGGATCGGATGAGATGATGCTAATGTGACAAATGATTGTAGCTTGTCAGGGTCCAATAAAGGCGAAAAAGTCAACACATTCTTTTCCTAAATTTCTGCGGAGCTCCTGATAAGTAGGAAAGTAACTGACTCCATAAGTGATATGGCTACATTTTTAAATGGATTTCGCTCATAACTTGTCCCAAACACAGTTAAGTCAGGACACTACTACAGCGTACCATACAATTTTCTACCCTGGTTCAAAGTCGCTCGTTGTTCACGTACTAACATGAGAACAGAAATATGCATGCATCCAGTTACTCAGGTTTACTGTATAATTTTGTACTGATTTACTTTAAAAATAGGTTTTATGCAAAATTGAGGATTGCGTGTTCTAAAATAGAAAGAGTCTTGAAGTATTTTTTGAGAATTTGTACGATTTGTTATCTGTGGTTGATGTCTAAAAAATCTTTTTACAGTTTGACTACGATCTTTTGGCGTGTGGTGAGAAGCCGGAACTAACGCCGCCATCTTGAAAAATTACACTATTTTTTTTTCTGGCCTCTTATTGTGTTGGCCACAATAATTCCGCCAACGTCAACGTAGAAATAATTTAAATATACGGAAGAAAATGTTCGGTTAAACTGAAGAAAAAATTTTTTTGAGATTTTTTTCCTTTTTAAAAATTACACTATTTGTATGAAATAAATGTCAGATTTGCAACACCAGCGCCCCCTGTCAATGTCATCCACACGCCAAAAGATCGTAGTAGTGGTTGGTAGGTATTTCTTGTAATTTCATTCTAATAAAAAAGTATTTATTTCATTAGAATTTCTAAAAGATATTTGCTTAAATTAATACTGTAGTGGCATTTACCTCGACCATTTCCAGATGGCAGCCGTTAAGCCATGTCGGAGGCCTTACAGGTGGCTTAAAAACGTCTGACACTGGGGTTAGCCACACAACATCCACCAATTCGGACTTGGCCCCTGTGTGTGAAGTATGGCCTCACCTTCCCTATATAGGAAGAGACCCGATCCCCTGCAGTGGGGACGATATGGGTTGTTAGCACACTGGTTTTTTTGAGCAAAAATATTAATATAATAAGACAAAAGTGGCAATGAGCTCCACCTGTCGTGGAAACCTGGAACGGACAACCGTTGGAGTAAGCGAATTCAAAATGGGATGGCTATGGCGGCCATTTTGCGAAATTGCGCCACGTAATAGAAGGCTGCAGGAAACAGATGGATGAGCAATGTGACAGATGATTTGTGGCGGGAAAGGTCATGAACGGGAAGTGTCGATATAAAATGAAAAAAAAAACAACAGTTTTTTAGGGTTCCGTACCTAAAGGTCAACAGAACCCTGTTACTTAGCATCCACCGTCCGTTCGTCCGCCCGTCCGTCTGTCAGCGGGCTGTACTGTATCTCATGAACCGTATTAGTTAGACACTAAATTGGTCGTAATTATAGTTGTAATCAAACAAAATATTTAAATAGGCACCGAAGCCTCCTTAATAAAATTATTTATATTAAAGACAGCAAGAAGCAAATAAATTTAATACAAAACAAATTGCCATTAAAATATTTCAAAACAAAATTAAATGCTTCTTTTATAGCGGGAATCAGATTAAAAAAGTCATTTAACCTTTCGCTCGTCTTGTTGCCGGGAGTTACCGGTACATAAAAGTTTAACTGTTTCCCCGTTCCATTCGATTTATCGATTACCTATATCGATAACGATAGTGGAGTCAACTATTTCCGCATTAAGTGGTAGATGCTTCTTAGTAAATCTGAAAAAAAATCCCAAGACACTTTTTATAATCGGTACACAAAAACATTGATGTCCGTAGTCTTCTGATTGAAAAAAGATCTGTGAATTTCCTAAGTTTGCGAGTATGAGAGTGGCGTCTAACATAATTTGCTATGTTGCAATGTTTTTTCAAAACTAAAAAGATGTTTATTCGAAGTAGGTATAGCATTGTAAACTTTTCGCAGGTCAGTTTTTAATCTACCTTATATGAAGTTCCTACCACTTGGAACTCGTATACCCGTATACGAATATATGTTATCTTGTATTTGCTCGTAAAAACGTTACCGTTACGAATCAACAAAAAATTACAACAGGATCAAATTAATAACATACCATACTCGTAAATCAACCTAACTTTACCCTGCAGTGGGGACGATATGGGTAGTTAACGATAACGTAACCATAAATTTATAGGGTGAAAGTGCAAAATCGTATTTCCATAAAAAAGGAACTCTACTCAGGGTATAGAACAATATGCCTAAAGAAACCTTGCCATAGTTAATCTGCGAAACACATTTAGGTAAAACTTCCCAATTCCCATACTGAGTTAATAAGTACCTAATAAATAAATATCCGGGACAAATCACACACGGTCATCTGGCCCCAAATTAGGATTTCCTGTATTTTGGGGACCGACTGATATACACAGAAACACATATACATATAGATATAATACACCCAGATACAGAGCAAACAAATTTGCTCATCATAGAAGTGTATGCCCTGGGTGGGGATCGAACCCACGACTCTCGGATCGGTAGTCAGGAGAACTAATCACTGAGCCACTGAGTCAGTTGGCCGATACGCTCATCAACTTGTAAGAAAAGTTAATTTTAATTTTCGTAAATTGACTTGACTATGGTTTCCTAAGGGAAAGTTGCTATATTTCGTGAATAGATTTATTTATTTTATTACTATACTATTTTATACTATTTTTATGGAAAGTACTATTTTGTAGTTACATCCCATACTTATATTTATTTAATTTTGCATTTGTTTAGCATGAAAGTAAAAACATTGACGTTTAAATTTATAATGAAAGTAAATTAGAAACTGACTCAGTGTTCCAAACAAAATCAATAGATCTTACAAATTTCGATCCGTAGACAGACAAAATAAACAAGACCCGAAGCCAAAAATAGCACCCCATCTTTTGTCGCTTAAAATAACTTCAAATGCAACCCATAACCCTTGTTTACTGTGGAGTTTAGGAAAGTTATGACTTGGCTATCGATCGGTTACTAAATCAATAATAATAAAAACGGAAGTTTTTATTTAAAGTGGACTCAATTTGTTATTAAATTACTTAAACTATGTTAGTATCATAAATAACATTCACAATCTTATTCATATTGTGCTAGGGATGTGGAGCCTACAGCAGTGATGTGACGACTTGACAGTCTTTGGTAGTTTTAGCTACCAATGCCAAGGTTCTCTTCACAGTCCCGGTAGCTTTGGATACTACTTTTACCGATTTGAACAACATATCTCCTTTTTTATGTTTTACTGAATTATCGATAAGAGTCCCCTAACTTCTTTAGGACGCTGCTGTTGTTAAATCTATAAACTATTTACACTGTTTGATTATTGATTTATGATAAATTTGAATGCTTGGCTGTATTTCAATGAATTTATATTTATACTGAATAAACAATTTTATAATCTCTCTCTCTTATCGTGTAGCACAATTTAACCGTCCTATCCACAACGTATATATCCTATCCTATTACTTTGCCTGGTGTTGCACTTGGCATCACCCGCGGTCACGTGTACATTTTTAGATTTACACCTACGGACGTGTGTAACCCGACCAATGCCGACCATCATACACATCTAGAAATCAGATGTGCAGGTTTCCTCACAATGTTTTTCTTCACCGCTAAAGCAAGTTTCGAAAAACTCTTTGGTGCCTGGCCAGGATTTGAACCCGAGACCTCTGGTTAGGAGGTCGGAGTCACTACCCGTGGAGCCACCGAGCCACCGACGAATTTTATAATAATAGGCTAGTTAACTTCTAGCCATCTAGAATAAAAAAAAAAAACAAAAAAAAATTGAAACAGAAAGCTTTTACGACACACTTTCGTTTAGTCCTTTCCTTACGGATTACAATATCATTGTATTAAAAAAAACACACGTGATGAATGAAATTTCAGGTTAGTATGTTTTTCTACTGTTTTACTAAAAGTACGAGTACCTACGCAATGGTTCATTCCAATCAAAAAAAAGCAAAACGTAAACAAACTTACTATGGATCTGACACATGTCAATGTCATCTGCATACTATGTTTGTTTACCTTTCGCTTTTTTTTGATTGGAATGAAGTATATACAATACGAGTACCATAACTTTTTTTATGTATATATTTTCCTGTTTATATTATTTCCTGTTTAATTAATTTATGATACAGTAAGTATTACTGACGTTCTCATTATTCGGCCGACACAATGGCGTGATAGCACTTGTGGTTTTAACGGCGAGTGGTATGTCCGATCTCCACCCACATTGGCATGCATAAAGTTTGAAAATTAGTATTTGATTTAATATAATAACGCCCCAGCTGATTGGCTAACAATGTCAGCAACGCAACGACCAGGGTATCCTCGTTTAGAGACAGTTTCGTTTTTTGGACTCCCTGTGATTTACTTATTTATTTTATTGCCTTGCACATGTCCGTACGAGAAAATCTAAATGCCCTACACGTGACCGCGGGTGATGCTAATGCAACACCAGGCAACCACCGTCCATACCTTGTGCATAGCATGGTTAAATTGTGCTACGATTTATTTTATATGTTTAGTGAGTTAGTTCAACAGATATTCCATGTCTGCCTGTCTGCTTTTCAGACGCAAACCATACTTTAAAACAAAGGCATCCATCCATATAAACTCCAAAAAAGATTTTAAAAGACTAACAAAACTTATTAGCGACTGAGTACGAAAGTTATGTGAGTACTTAGTGCCTAATCCAACGGGCTGATGGAATTATTGCACGCCAGCGGATTGCTGGAACCACGCCAACTGCCAAGCCTGTCCTGCAGCGGCGGTACTAATGGTTGCAAACTCATTTGTAACTCATCCCATACTCATTTGTAACTCACCCCGTACACATTTGCATTCATTGTTACTCAAGTATTTTTTTACAATTGCGAAAGTTTTTGCATAATGCAGTTCATTTGATAGTATGAAACTCATTTTGGAAAGCTGAAACTCTATGTTATTCTCATTTTTATATTTTTTCGGTGCCACATGTTATGATTTGTATGTTTTGTTCGAATTATGTGTTACTGATAAAAACAATCTTACGCAGTATAAATATCTCGTGCTCAATTTGAAGAAGAGCTATCATGAAAGAAGATTTCATGTTTGCCGCTGCTTCTCGTGTTCTCGTGCTTTCTCAGATTCTAAATTTAATCTTCTTATTATTATTTTACTTTCAAAATTATTATCTGCATTGGCTTTACAAGTCCAGCTTTCTGTTATGTTATGACCCAGTCAACGTCAACGTACTAGCTTGTACAATCCTTTTGTTATAAATGCCAAAACTTTGTGAAGTGTACTTCGGTATCCTTCGACACTGACTATTTTCTTTACTTGGCTTACGATTGCAGTTCATGCGAGATGCAAGTGAGAATCGAGATCATAGTATCTACTATACTTACTGTACACAGAACTGAGGATTTGAACAGAACTTTATTTCCTTTCTGAATCCTGCAGTGTTGAAATAAGGATGGTACTGGTTATTAGCCTATCGTGCAAAAACCTAACACAATCGATTCTTAATAACAAAAAAGGTACTTAAATTGGCCGTTAAGTTTATATGGGTGGTAATGACTGCAATTTTCTCGGAACCTATAAGATGGATTGTAATGCAATTATTTTTATAGAAAACTTGTAACTAGTCAATCGCAGATAGGTAGCACCTTCTACCACAGAAAAAAAGCTCCTTGTCTCTGCTTCTACTTAAGAAGGCATAAAAGTTCAGATCGCCTCATAAAAGATAGAGCATAAAAGATCAGATCTAATCCTAGATCTGTTTGTCACTAAAGCAAATCATATTCAAGTTAAAATATTGTTTGGTATGTGGTCAAACCATGCCGTCTCCACCGCAGGGTAATGTGTCTTTTCTCATACGAAGAGATGATTAGGTTATACTGCCTGCTCTTGTCATTGGTGTTTGGTCACAATAATTACCTGTTTGCACATTGTACTTGTATGTTTTTGTTGATCCTTTCACATTCGTTTGTAATAGTATGCAACTAAGCTAACTATATCTTTGTTGTTTACCAGAATTATGTAATAGCATATAAGAATTTTATTCTAAAAAATGTGTTGGAGGGAGTTTCTTTAGGGCCCGACGTTTCTTCTCTCTCCGCAAATACTTCCCGAAACGTTGGGTATACGAGTTCCGAGTGGTAGGAACTTCGTATTAGGTAAAAAAAATGTGACGTTCGAAAAGTGTACAGAGATACCTACTTCGAATAAATATTATTTCATTTCATTTCATTTCTGTACACACGGGGGCCAAGTCCAGATTGATGGAGGATGGCTAACACGAGTGTCATAAGTTTTCAAGCCGCCTACTAGAAGAGAGATGACATGGCTTACAGACTGCCGGACGGTCCTTGCAAAGCAGGGAAACGGTTGCGATAAATGCTATTGTCAACCCCATACATGCTATGATCGTGTCTGTAATCAGTTAACCTGCGTGATCAATGCGACCACGCCCATCCCAATAAACCACGACCGATTTTAGGCATATGGAAATCACATTACATTTCCAATGGACGACAGAAGGAAAACATAACATTATAATAATGTGATAAAAAATGATAAAACTTTACAAAGTTACTTGCAATTGAAACGTTTTTCGATTTATTATTTCAAATATAATTTATGATTTAAAATATTTTTTTGCAAGTCAACGTGTAATCGCTGTTGACACTTGTGCTTTGTCAATAAAATGATAGTTTGCAGGTAATAAATTAAAAAAAAAATGCTTATAATTTACGTCAAGAACGCTGCTATGCTCTACGCACTATTAAAATCAAATTTTGTTAGTAATAGTAGCAATCACACTTAAATCTCATCTGAAATATCAACTCCAAGGAACATAAGTGCTAGCAAAAGGAAGCTAGAACATAAAATAAGAAGTAAAGAAGAAACGAAAAATAAAAGAATAACATTAATCTATCAGCCGAAAGACGTCCACTGCTGGACAAAGGCCTCCCCCAAGGATTTCCACACCGACCGGTCCTGTGCGGCTCGCATCCAGCGGCTTCCTGCAACCTTTACCAGGTCGTCGGTCCACCGAGTCGGGGGCCTGCCCACACTGCGCCTTCCGGTGCGCGGTCGCCATTCGAGAACTTTACTGCCCCAACGGCCATCTGTTCTACGAGCTATGTGCCCTGCCCACTGCCACTTAAGTCTAGCGATTCTGAGAGCTATGTCGGTGACTTTAGTTCTCCTACGTATCTCCTCATTTCTGATTCGATCACGTAGGGAAACACCAAGCATAGCACGCTCCATCGCCCTTTGGGTGACTTTGAGCCTTCTTATAAGGCCCATAGTAAGCGACCATGTCTCAGATCCATATGTCATCACTGGCAACACACACTGGTCAAAGACTTTAGTCTTGAGGGACTGCGGTATTTTGGACGTAAAGATATTGCGAAGCTTCCCGAACGCTGCCCAGCCGAGTTGGATTCGACGATTGATCTCTTTCTCGAAGTTGGACCTACCTAACTGGACTGTTTGTCCCAGGTATACATATTCGTCAACAACTTCGAGTGTAGAGTCTCCAACCTTCAGAGGAGTGGGTGTAACACGGACGTTTGACATGATTTTCGTCTTATCCATGTTCATTTTAAGACCCACTTGTTGGGAGACTCTACTAAGTCCTTCGAGCATTGCGCCTAGGTCTTCCAAGGTCTCAGCCATGATCACGATATCGTCAGCAAATCGAAGGTGAGTGATGTACTCGCCATTGATGTTAATGCCGAGTCCTCTCCAGTCCAGAAGCTTGAAAACGTCTTCCAGTGCAGCGGTGAACAGTTTCGGAGATATAACGTCTCCTTGTCTCACCCCACGCTGCAGCCGGATAGGTTTCGAATTCTGATCCTGGAGGTGGACCGACATGGTGGCGTTTTCATACAAGCACTTCAACACTTCGATGTATCGATAATCAATTTGGCACCGTTGGAGAGACTGCAACACAGCCCAGGTCTCGATCGAATCAAAGGCTTTCTCATAGTCCACAAACGCCAAGCATAGTGGCCGATTATACTCTTCGGTCTTCTGTATAATCTGCCGCAGCGTATGTATGTGGTCTATGGTACTGAAGCCTTTTCGGAAACCGGCTTGTTCGGGAGGCTGGAAGTCGTCAAACCTGCGTGCGAGACGATTCGTAATGACTCTCGAAAACAGCTTGTAGACATGGCTCAGGAGTGAGATGGGTCTGTAATTCTTCAGCAGAGACTTATCACCCTTCTTGAAGAAGAGCACCACCACACTCCTGTGCCATGCTGTAGGCGTTCGTCCCTCGAGCATGACGGAATTAAATAGCTTCTGAAGAGCTATAAGTACCGGTTCTCCACCTGCTTTCAGAAGCTCAGCCGTAATTCCATCATCACCCGGTGCCTTGTTGTTCTTAAGCTGTTTGAGAGCCATTCTAATCTCGCACAGGCTGACGTCTGGGATATCTTCGGTATAGTGTCGGGACAATCTGGCTCTCGGGTCTTCAGCCAGATTGCTGACAGGTAAGCGTGTAGTCATGTATAATTGTCCGTAGAATTTCTCAACCTCTTCCAACAGCTCGGGCTTGGACGACACGACTCTGCCATCCTCGGTCTTCAGCTTTGTCAGTTGGCTTTGACCAGCAGACAGATCCCTTGCGAATACTTTTGACCCTTTATTGCGCTCGATAGCCTCTTTAATACGGTTGGTATTAAATTGGCGTATATCACGGGTCAAGGACTTGGAGATCTGTCTGTTTAGTCGCCGATACTGACAAGCATCTTCAGAGGATTTCAGAATCAGGCTTCGTCTTTCCTCCATGAGCTTGCTGGTGAGGTCCGAGATACGAGATGTTCTTTTTAAACGGCCGGTTTTGAAGGCCTTATTCCCAGCCGTTTGGACAATTTCCATGAACCTGTCGTTATAATTGTCCACATTTTCGCATTCTCCTAGGCATTCGAAGCGGTTGTGCAACTCGAGTTGAAAGCTTTCGGGGTTTTGGAGTTGGATAGGCGCTGGTCGGAGCGTGGACTTCATCAGTCGACATCTTTCTAGCTTTGTTTTTAGATTCAATGTGCCTCTTACCATTCGGTGATCGCTTCCTGTCTTCAGCGAGTTGATCACAGAGACATCATTGAATATTTGCCTTTTTGTCGACAAGATGAAGTCAATCTCATTTTTTACTACGCCACTGGGATGCAGCCATGTCCACTTGCGCTGTTTTGGCTTTTTGAAGAAGGAGTTCATCATGAAGAGGCCCTCCTTCTCCATAAAGCCAGCCAGCAGCTGACCCCGCGCATTCCTCTCTCCGTATCCAAATTTCCCCACTCTCAGCTCGTTGTCCCTTCGTTTGCCTAGTTTCGCGTTGAAGTCCCCCATCACAACGGTGAAATGGGTCCTGGAGCTATGTATGGCTCTGGAGATATCCTCATACATAGCCTCCACCTCTTCGTCGGGGTGTTCCGCGGTCGGCGCATATACCTGTATGACCTTCAGCGAATACCGTTTGGTGATTCTGAGTATAAGGTACGCTACCCTCGTCGAAACACTCTCGACCTGGACCACGTTGTTGACTAGGGACTTGTGTACAATAAACCCGACACCACCCTGGGACAGTTGGTCGCCCTCCCGGAAATAGAGCAGGTTTCCGGACTTAAGGATCATGGTGTCCTCACCCTCTCTTCGGACTTCACATAATCCCACAATATCCCATCGTAACCTGCTCAATTCCTCCTCCAGTTCAGCGAGTCTTTCGTCCGTTCGCAGTGTGCGCGTGTTATAGGTTGCCAGGGCCAAAGGTTTTTGTTTTTGGTAGCCTGGCCTCTGCCGGAGATTCTTCGCACCCCATGCCCCGCCGTTACCGTGACCGCTAATAACATTAAGCTCCGGTTAAATATAGAATTTGTGAAATAATAATAATAATAATATCCGGGACAAATCACACACGGTCATCTGGCCCCAAACTAGGATTCCCTGTATCTTGGGAACCAGACACTGATATACATACACATATACTTTTAAATACATACATATATAGATATAATACACCCAGACTCAGAGCAAACAATTCTGCTCATCACAGAAAAGTTTGCCCTGTGTGGGGATCGAACCCACGACTCTCGGATCAGAGGTCAGGATCGCTAACCACTTAGCCACCGAGTCAGTCAATGGCAACGCAGTTAGCGCAATTTTCTTGGTTACTTCTTTCCTTTTTTACTTCTTTTTCTTTCCTTGTTACATTTTTTTTCGTTACACGTGAAGTTTAATTTTGGAAGTTTTTCTAGTGTAATTGCCTTGATACTTACTTATGTACGTTTGTTTGGATACTTTTACTTAAAAGGAACGTTAATTGGATCACTGTCGTATCTGTCTGTCTGTCCGTCTGTCACAGCCAATTTTCTCAAAATCTAGTCGACCGATAAAGTTAAATACAGATGAATAAGATTAAAAATATTTCGAGAAATACCTCCTATTTCCATAACGAATTGTTAAGCGCACTCTTAAAAGTTATCTCAATAAAAGTGATACTCTCAATTAACTAGGTATAAAGTTTATATCTTCATCAAACAGAGATGTTTCAGCGAGATGGTCTTTCCCACAGTCTGCTGAACTGAGTAAATAGTTATCGCATACCAAGGACCTTAATGTAAATTATGGACAGGACAACATAAGTTAAAAAAAGTTGCTTCCCACAAATCTTTATGTTAAAAAACTGGAATATATAATTAACACTGGATTATAAAAAAATGGTCTTAGATCACCCGGTTTTAATTTTCTAAAAGTATAATTTCTCTAAAAAAGAGCTTCCTCCGAGGTTTTGTTCGATGTCTACAATATGGGACTCTTCAATAAGGGATTGAAAAGGTTTTTGAAGGATAGGCAAAGCATTGATAGTGCCCTTATTAGTAAATGCCTATAGGCAAATATTATTTAAAAAACGCATTTTTAAGTTGGAATGACAGTATTGTTGCCATCTTTTGCATAAAATATATGTCGCATTTTCATTTATCTTTTTTTGGAAGGCTGTCCATAAATATGAGGTCTTTTCCCCACCCAGTTTAACCGTCTAATCCAGGGGTACCGTTTTATCTATTAATTTCCTTGGAGAGAAACGGTCTGCTCCTAATGATAGTCCAGTGCGACCGGCCGCTAGTGATGTGGCGAAACGGTTAATGCAGGTTAAAAAGTCGATGAAAACCGTAATATATATTTTTTAACGGCTTCAAAAGTTGAAATTATACGTGATTTGACTATGAATGGTAGTATTACATTTAAGAGAAAAATTTAAATAAGAAAAAAGTAACTTTTTAAAATAATAATGACAGTTAGCTTCTATATTTACAATAAACAAGTGTAGATCATGCAAGATATGTAGCTGCTACGAAAAATACAGATAACATGGATGGGTTTATTTTTTTCATTTCATTACGTTTCAGTTAGCAGTATTTATCTTGAAGGTTTCCAACCTCCATGCGCCTGAAGCCGTTGGTTTCAGTTGCTATCACTAGATAGCAGTTCTATAGCTGAGCTAAAAGGGCTTAAAAAATCTCTTGTTTTGGAGTTAAAAGGTTATTTCTCAAATATGCGGGGACTTTATTGGTTAACTATAATAATATTTTCTCTTACAGTTATTATATTTTTATATCTTTCGCCCTTTTTATATTATGTACTTATACATATAATAGATTTGATTAACTACATAAAAGCTTTGTTGCTCGATCTCTGGGATTTCCGGGTATAATAAAGACAATACGGATATCGACAACCTTCCCAACTCTATTGTCTAGTGCAGTCTCTATTGCCAGTACAGTTGGCCATCAATATAAATAGCACGGCCAGGCGGAGTGAATGAAAATTAGTGCTCTTTTATATGAGTCGGGCAGCGGTTCTCAAAATGCAGCTTGCGTATTGTTTTAGTTAATTTTTCTACCTTTGGTTACTTAAGAATTAAGATAGTCAAGTATATGAGTGTTAAAAAATTGGCTGGCGCTATTTAAACTGGGGCTTCTACTCATGAAACTGAACAACTTTCCCAAAGGAACCCATAGTCATTCGCAAAAATTCGCAAAAAAAAAAAAAAAACAATAGAAGCCCCAGTTTAAGTAGTACCAGTTAATTTGATAACACCTCGTATATCATCTTGTATCTGCTTCGAATGCGCTGTCTATTTAAGAAATACTAGGAAACTCGTTGATTTAATTGCATACTGTATTTATAAATTACTAAAAATTAATCTACTATACTGTAATGTGAATCTAAAATAGACTGACTCGGTTTAGTAATTAGCGCTCCTAACGAGTGATCTGAGGGTCGTCGCTTCGATTGCCACCGAAGGCAAACATTTCGGTAATAAGCAGATTTATTTGATTTATGTCACAATGTATTATATTGTATTTTGACCGTATATGTACGTATATCAATCTCTAATTTCCACAGTAAAGGGAATACTAGATTGGCATTAGGACTGTGTGATTTAAATGTTTATTATGATAAAATTTCTTAAGTGCTTTAGTCCCAGCAGTGGGGAATTTATGTACTTATTGTTAACTTATGGACTACATACATGACAAAATACTCATAAGACTACACAAACAAAAGTTTGAGAACAACTGCATTGCGCAAACGGTTAGTATACTAGTAGCATCCATTACGTTGCAACTGATCCTTCATGGTAATTTTAGTTGATTCTAACTAGCCGTGATCCGTATTTTAATGGCATTTCATTAGTAGCAACTAGTAGCAAGTAGCACTACTTGATTTTTAACCGACTTCAAATAAAAGGAGGAGGTTCTCAATTCGTCGGAATCTTTTTTTATTTTTTTTTATGTATGTTCACCGATTACTCGAAGACGCCTGAACTGATTTGGAAAATTCTTTTTTTGTTTGAACGGGTATACTTCACAGGTGGTCCCATGTGAATTTTATCGAAATCGATTCAGCGGTTTTTGAGAAAATCAACAAAAACATAGCAAAATTGGAGTTGTTGCGATTGAAGTCGGTTGTTTTTAACGTATTCAGCGTGGTCAATTATATACGTAACGAGTCATGAACTCATGGAAGTATTTTAAATGATATATTATGTTTAGTGAGTTTCCTTCTCATCAAGATCTAAATGGGTGGCTAGAAAAAACAAAAAAGAACGCTAGAAAAAAGACTGCAAAACAGGTGACGGAGAAAAAAGATTCGGTGTAAACAGTTCGAAAGAAAACTGTTAAAGAATCGAAGGAACCGAAATCGAATGATATACCTGCTGCTAAGTAGTGTGCTTGTTTACTATAGGTGGGGTGAGGTAGCCAGCGCAGCGTCCTTATTGGCTGACACCTCTTATCATTATTGTTCTCTAGGTCAAGGCACCGATAAATCATTTTAGAGCTACAACGGGTTCTTTAGCCTTTTGCCACCTAATTAAATTTTAAAAAGTAGGACCAGAACTTTTTTCTCATACATAAAAATTAAATAGACACTTTTATGTATGAGAAAAAAAATCTGGTGAAAAAGTTGTAGTTTATGCTCTTGTTCTTATCGTATTTTTTCATCATTTCGGTATGATAATTGAAAAAGTCACTGACTGAAAAAAACTCTTGAACATCAGAACTTTTTATTGAAATTACTATGTTAGAATTTCAAATTCCACTACTCAAATCTAATACTAACCAAATCAATAACTCTTTATTATATAACCAAAAAAAAATGCGTAACTTCCAAAACAAATTAAAAATAATTTTACCAGAACATCTTATTTTCGTTGAAAACATATTTATTTTTATTTTTTCATACAACACTATTTTATCTTTAAAAATAATCTTTCATATTTCTGTGCACTAGAAAATTTTCTGACAAAATGAAAACATCCTCGCTAGTTGAGACTTGCGGATGTAAGAAAAGAATCACAAAGGATTTTCTGGTGTCATCTATCCTTTTCGTGCTTTGACCAGCGACTTATGAGAAATAGAGAGGGGAAAAGGTTAAGATTCGGTCTGGCGGTTACGTATTCAGCTCCTACTATGTGTTCTCGAAGAAAACTTTTGAAAGCAATTTTAAGTTTTCGAAGTAATGAAAGTCAAAATAAGCAGTTAATTGTTTAGTTAAGAACGTTTGTTTGAGACCTAACCGTGGGTGAGAGTATGTATATGTTATTAGGTAATCTTTGCTACAAGATGTAGAAAGGACTTATAGAAGAAAATTTTATAAATGGAGGTTTGTTGCTGTAGCAAGGTTGTGCATTGTTTTACATTCTAGCTAATATCGTATTGTATATATGAGAATGAGTTTGTATAAATATTAATGTTTGGTTTAGTTTGTGACATGGAGAAGTTCATAAGGTTGTGTTTGACACCGATTTCTTAAGTCATTCCTGTGGGACAAACAAAGGTTGTTTGCGAGTAAAGTTGCGGTCAAAAAGCTAGGCAATTTAAAATACTCGTCCATTAACTTTCTTAACTCAGAATGACATGTATTAAGCGTAAGAGAATAGTTTTAATGGCCGCATATAGGGATCCCAAAAAGGCGTTGAGCCATTGTGTTATGTTTTTACACTGTGTTTATGGGATTTATAATCTGTCTTTGTAAAAGAACTAATTTTAAGGAACTTTGCAACTTTTATTATTACAGCAAGAGAATGAATTATATCAAGTGTCATTGCGTCATTTATTTTATAACAAGCAAGTTTCGATCTCAAATTTTTATAAAATGTGAGTTTCGAATAGAATACAATAAAACTTAAAATGCGAGGTAGGCCGATAGATGTGTCCGGAAGTGTATATCTGCTATCGAATTTCATGCAGTCGCACTTTCATACTTTCTCACTTCCGTGATTCGGTCCAATGTCGCGCTTTAGTTATTCGCACTTCGGTGCTGCTTCTGTGATTGGCTATTGTTTGCACCTGAGTGGGAACTTCCACGAACTCATGATTTTAGAACAAACGAGTTATTTGTAATTTTTTGTCTTGTACTTTTGGAACAAGCGAGTTTTGAGTGAGTTTTCTTCCCATAGTAGTACCACAGCCCAGTTCACTTCTATCTATCCCGGACTTCCTTCCGGGAACCATAAAACGCAGCTGAATTGCCCTGGCCGTCCCTTGCAACTGCACCAAATGACTTATTCATTTAAACAACTGTATTCTTGCATCTTAACCCAACTGCAGTTAACTGGAGATAAGAATTCATTAGTGTATTCTATAAACAGAGGGGTCTTGGAGAAATTAGGTCATTATAAAGAGTACACAGTTTTTTTGAAGTATTTTAACTACTCCGTGGCCTAGTGGTTAGTCCACTCGCTTCATTCGTTGCGGTTTCGATTACTGGCGAGGTCCAGCTTTTTCGGTTGGTTTGGTTGGTGTTACGTTACCACCATCTTACGTAGAAATATTCAAAAATCATCTCGTTTTGCAAAAAAAACTAACACTACTGCGTATGAACCCACATATTATAATACGAGTATTATAATATCACACAGTGCACAGTCTGTGGAGCACTTAATATCAATTATTCCTTAAATCCTAAGTAAGCACTTACTAGCCTGAGCAGTGGTTCTCAAACATTAACTGTAACCTAAGTAATAGATATACTTATGTATTACTTAGGTTTCAATTTCCCCTTGCCTTGTCTTTCTTGTTCGTTTTTACTGCTACAATCTTATCTCATCTCACTAATATTATAAATGAGAAAGTATGGATGTTTGTTTGTTTGTTGTTCCACTTTCATGCCGAAACTACTGAATGGATTCGGATGTTTAGTAGGTAGATAGATAAAGCACTCGGCTAACACATATAATACTTTTTATCCCGGAAAACTTGAAGGTTCCCGAAGGAATGGCTAATAACTGAAATTTTCACTTTGTCATCATACGGCGCTGCCTTAACATTTCATTTCTCTCTGGACCCAATTCTGAAGTCCACGCAGACGAAGTCGCGGGCGGAAGCTAGTATACTTATAAACTACACTATGCTAGCAATTCAAAAGTTTTCAATTCCACCGAACCCGATTCTGTAGATCTGATCTTCATGTATTTAATTCATAGAAAACTTACAGATCAATACACATCAAATTTACCGATATTTAATAATTTTTTTCACTAAAGTAAAGATTAATCAAATTTTTTAAGATCCAGGGAAACTTCAGATCCTCTTATCCGAGTTAGCAATAATTTTAACTGTATACGTAGCTGCACAATTCTGCCCATTTTGAGGACCGCTGGGATGAACCAAATCTGTTTTCGTTGCTTCAGATTATGTATTAAAAGCACTAATTCAGTCATATTAAGTGGTCCTAAGCTTAAACACAAACGGCCTGATAATATTATATAGGCGTTTTGAAATTTTTGTCTGTTTTATCCGTCTGGTACATTTTGGCGTGATTTAATTTAGTAACCTAATATACGAATAAATGGTTCTCTAAAAATATAAAGCATTATAATTCATCATTTATTGCCAGTAACACAGTGAAATACAATTATACATTTTTCCATTAACCTTAAAACTAAATTATGTATACGATAAATTCCGATTTTGAATATCAATGTAAATAAATAATTTGTATAATTATTTATTTTGTTAGTTCATATGATAACATTAAAATGTATTTTCTATTGTTTCAGATTTTAAGTCGGTGATTTCAGAAAACATGGTCTCTTTAAAGCCAATTCCAAAAGCCATTTAATAAGCAAATGATATTAACAAAATGGTTGATAAAGAAAACAATGATACTAAACATGAAGAAAATAGAGCAAACAATTCTAAAACTGCATCTCAAAAGATAGCAGATGCAGTTACAATAAAAAGTAATGATAATTGCAAGATCAAAGATAACAAAACTGCATTCAAAGAAGTTAATAATATTGAAGATGACAACTGTGAAACATTTGTAAGAGAAAATATACGTATGAAAGTGACAAGTAGAAGTGCCAATACATTGTTTCTTTTGTTAAGGACAGTGAAGTGTTTAAGCAGTGTGATGAAGCAATGGATGTTGATCTTAGTGTTGATTAGGTTTGTTGGTGCTCTAAAGGAACAGAAATTTGCTATCGAGCCTCAGGATCAGGTACGTAAATATGTAAAATTCTGTAATTACCTTACATAATTATAACAAAAACTGTAACGGGGAGTACATGGAATATTTTTTGAAAATAATATTACTGTAACTAGACATGTCTATCGTTATAGAGATCAATATATTCATCAAAAAAAAAAATGTGGTGGAGGGAGTTTCTTTAGGGCCCGCCGTTTCTTCTCACTCCGCAAACACTTCCCGAAACGGTGGGTATACGAGTTCCGAGTGGTAGGAACCTCGTGTTAGGTAGATAAAAGAATAACGTTCGAAAAGTGTACAATGCTACCTACTTCGAATAAAATATTTTCATTCATTCATTCATTCAGTTGATATTTATCGAGTAAATCAGACGATTTCTGGTAAGAAGATGTAGGTTAGTTATTTTCACAGTATAATAAGCTTTTCTTGTGCTAGAGTAACACAAACTTTTCGAGTGTTTTGTGGAACGAAGCCTGAGTAAAAACATACGAAAAGGTAAAATCAATACAAAAAAACAGTAGTTTTGTCTCAAAATGTCCCTTCCATCGTCAAAAATCAAACGTTCCAGGGTATAATCCCTGCGGCATAATAACTTGGCCCAATATTATTCTTTCTGAGCAACCGGATGATTTGTTCCACTTCTGTCCACAGAATTGTTCCATATACGCGTACAATTAAACCTACTTTGGTTTTTTGGAATTGGTGCATTTAAGTGAATCAAATTAAATCTGTTTTTTTTTTTAAGAAAGAAAATACAAAGTAAGTATAAGAAATATAAATGTTCAAGTTGTCGTTGGATCAAAAAGGATTAAAAAATTGTCCTAAACAATATTACAATGTCACCTGCAATTTAAAATGGCGGTCGTTATATGAACTGAACTTTGCGATTGCTTTACTGAAAATACATGTCAGTTGACACTCACACTCTTGTTTTTGGGGTAATTCCAAGTAAATAATAAATTGTTCCGTTTTAGAATAGCCAGTATAAGCTTTGCATGTGGCGAGTGGATTAAAGGATTTGCTGTATCTTTGCACTTGTTTAAACCAGATTTCATAATAATCGTTTCTGCGTTTAGCCGTGAAAGACAGACATAATAGCATTTGCGTTTATACAATAGTATAAAGTACAGAATATGGATGGATACAGATTTATTTATTTAGTAATTACTAGCTTCCGCCCGCGACTTCGTCTGCGTGGACTTCAGAATTGGGTTCAGAGAGAAAGAAAATGTTAAGGTGGCACAATCAAGTGACGAAGTGGAAATTTTGAGTTTTTAAGCATTCCTCTGGGAACCCTTAAGTTTTCCAGGATAAAAATATCCTATGTGTTCAAACCTGTTCAGTAGTTTCGGCGTGAAAGTGGAACAAACAAATAAACAAATAAACATCCATACTTTCGCATTTATAATATTAGTGAGAAGTGAGAAAACGTTTAGTAATTAAAACGATTTTTTTCTAAAACAATAACTGCGGACCGAAGCGGTAAAACCCAAATAAGCCAACTGGGTAAAGTTGACATGGATCCTATGCTGAAAATATTTGTGGGGATATTAAAAATTCCTATCGTTGGCTGTAGGATGAGAAGGGATGCTTACTGTATCATTCTGTTCTGTATGGATTTTATACCCGTATGTTATTTATCATCTGTTGTTGCCGTAATTTTGATACGGTCTAGTTGGAGTTAGGATTTATTGCCAATATTAGAGGTTTTGCATTGTAATAACGTGCCTTGTTTTATCATTTGTTATTTGTCTGTTTATTTCATAATATTTGCTAATCCTATTCATATACAGATTGTAACAAAAGGGTAGGTTGTAAAAACCCTTTAACTGGGGCTTGTACTCATCATAAATAACAAATTTTTATTTGTAAATAAAGACAACACTTCATCATTTCAAGTTTACTAAAATCCAAAAATAAGTGTATCATCATAGCATAAAGCACCATAAAGCTAGTTTTTAAATCCTGGCCAATGTTTTTCAAAACTTACAAACATTTTCATTCCGATTTTTGTTACTTGGCCTTTTTTTGACGTTCCTTATATTTTCTATTGTCTCCAACAGAGTGCAGTGGTAGGCTCCAGAGTGACCCTCCCATGTCGGGTGGAGACCAAGGTTGGTCAGCTCCAGTGGACTAAAGACGACTTCGGGCTCGGCACACATCGCCATCTAGTGGGCTACGAGCGATACAAGATGATCGGGAGCGACGAGGAAGGTTTGTGTGGGCAGAGTCAAGATTTATGTGGATGATTTATTTACTCTGTTGAAGCGGTCGTAGCTGAATGCTGCAGTGAACTGACCACAGACACGGTCAGAAGCTTGATGGGTTTTGAATATGACTGACGTTTATCTAAAAAAGCTTGGTTAAGCCATTGGTTCCGGTTGGCTATTCATAGATAGCAGTTGTTAAGCCGTGACAGAGGCCTTACAGGCGTTTTGTAGACTTCGGATTCTGTAGTTGTCCACTAGCCCTACATCTTTCACTAATCCGGACATGGCCCCCCGTTTATGGAGTATGGCCTAACTTGAGGTATGGTAAGAGATTCGTGCCTTTGCAGTGAAGATGATAGAGACTGGCCTTATTCTAAATGTCTTAAAAAATTTATAACTAATGAAAAGCTTTAAATACATACTGGTACGTAGTGGCATAAATCTTTTGTGTTTTTGTTTCAGGAGACTATTCCCTGGACATTGAAAACGTTACTTTGGAAGACGATGCTCTTTACCAGTGTCAGGTCAGCTCGGGGCCTAAAGGTAAGCTTTTTGTGATGTCTTATTTCCATTACCTAGATATACTATACTCATAGACAAAAAATCGACTCAAGGTTTGTTGCACGACTTTTGGAAAATTAACTCAATCTAGCAAAAAAAAAACTAAACCAAAAGTTCAAAAACTGTCTGTTTACTGTTTATGATTTTAGTTTGGTTGTTTTCTAGTTTTTTGTTCTTAGTGTTTAGCAGTTTGGTAGACTGTGTTAATTTTTCAAAAGTCGAGCAACAAATCTTGAGTCCATTTTTTAGTCCACCAGTTAGTCTCATAACAGAATAAATCTACATTTAAAGACCCACATTTGTGTATCTTGGTACTGGAAACTGTTTTTTTTTAGAAACCCGAATAAAAAGGCGAATAAGTAAACTAATATTTATGTACTCTCTTTAGTGAAGTAGAAATTTTGAGTTTTTAAGCATTCCTTGAGAACCTTAAGTTTTCCGGGATAAAAGTATTCTGTGTGTTGGCCAAGTGCTTTATCTATCTACCTACCAAATTGTATCAACATCAGTTTAGTAGTTTCGGCATGATAGTGGAACAAACAAACAAATAAACATCCATTCTTTCGCATTTTTAATAATACTGAGATAATTAATGCCTGCAATAGCTTGAATTTGTGCTTCAAGATCGGTTAATTCAATAATTTGATTTTAAAAGAAATTGTTTTATGTCTGCTCAGTGCAACGAACGAAGTACGAAAACTCATACAAACTAAGGAGAAAAAAAATTTAAACAAGTTTTAAAGCTGAAATTTCTTTGAACTTCTTCGAGGGGCAATTTTAATTGTTATACTTATTAATTGACGTCACACTACAGAAAAACTTTGGCTCAAGTTTAAACAAATTTTTCTTCAAAACATTATTTTTTGAGGAGAACTTGTAAAAAAAACCTGTCCATTCTGTACTGCTATAGCGTAATTGATTCAGCATTTTTGAAGCAAACTCCATGGAGTGCACAAAAATAGTATGAATGTATGTACGTTGATCTTAGTCCTTACTATTACTACGATAAATATTATAAATGCGAAAGTGAGGTCGTTTGTTGAAAAAAATTGGACTTTTCAAACAAAGATGGCTACTCAGCTCATCGATTTTTATGAAGAGTTCAAACTTTTTTGCTCTGATTGAATTGGTTCCTTTGAGAAAGTTGTTCAGTGTCATAACTAGAATGCAGTTTCATTTTTACCCTGTATACAGGGTGTTAAAAAAAGTTCGTTTAAACTTTTAAGAGTTTACATACAGGAAAAATTTTAAAAAAATAGATTTAGAACATTTTTCAGTTTTCCATACAAATTCTTGATTGACTATTCAGATTTAGTATAGGAATCTGAAAAAAAAAATTGAAGAGCGGATTTTTTCAATATTTTTCCACTATTCCATCCATACTTGATTCTTAGTAATTCCTTAAAACAAATGCTCTTTTTTAACACCTTTGTATACACGAGGGTCGATACTTATAACTTGACACCATGAGTCATCCATAACAAAGCAAAGGGACGAAGAAACCCTGAAAGTTGACATCTGCTCTGCGCCATTCCGAGAAGCCGGGCTTCAACAAAAGACCCTTACAAATTAACAAGATAATTACATTTCCGAATTACATTTATATTGTGCCCATTTCGTCCTTGTAAATGTGATTTGTGTATGGAGTTAGGTAGTGACACGTGGAGTAGAGAACCAAGGAGTTTGTTACTCAGTTATTAGCGGGAGCGCTATAATAAAGACTTTTTGGTCTTCCCGCTATGAAAATAAGTGTTTTTTGTGAGTATTTTATGAGGTAGCAAAAGGCTGACAGACCACTTGATGGAAAGTAGCCTTATCATATAAGCAACTATATCCTTCTCAGAAGGGTTATTGTGAGTTGCTGATTTTTTTTTTTTTTTTTGTTTGGTTCTTTCCTGCTTTTGCAAGGAAAAGGCAAAGGCTTCTCTGGCCATACAGCCTATTCTTACGTAGTTTGCTCTTCTCTAAATATTTTTCTATTTCATTTGAGTTCTCATTTATCAATTTCTGTCGTCTTTAACTTTTTCTCTATTCTTCAACAAAATGATAGCACTTTTGATGAAGATTTCATGAACTTCTTGAGAGCACTCGAAACACAGTCTACACACTTTTATTTCATTATCCTACATATTAGACACTTAAATGGCACTTTATTGAACAATACACTATCAATATTATGCATTAAAAACCACGATATCTATTTTTTCGGATAATAAAACAAAAATGACAAACTCTTGCCGCGAGTTCCCGCCAAAAAGCCGTGAGTTGCTGATCGTTGAGGGCTGAGAAGGGATACCTACAGACACTCGCTTATAAAAAAAAACTCTCTTCATGATGATGATTACAGTCTTCATGAAAATGAAAATATTTTATTCGAAGTAGGTAGTAGTGTACGCTTTTCGAACGTCATTCTTTTATCTACCTAATACGAGGTTCCTACCACTCGGAACTCGTATACCCACCGTTTCGGGAAGTGTTTGCGGAGTGAGAAGAAACGGCGGGCCCTAAAGAAACTCCCTCCAACACATTAAAAAAAAAAGTCTTATATTACATCTTAATGCTAGATCAATAAATGAACTATATAATGTCATGTCTGTAAATAAAATATACAAAAATAAGAATAAAGAAAGAAAGGATTCTAAAGAGATAAAAGTAAAAATTATTTGTAGCTAATGACTAACAATTCCAAAAACGAGCAGGCCAGTTCACACGGACAGCACCCGGTCACGAGTATAACGCTAGAGTCAGCCATCGCTCCCCTCAACCATATTTGAGGGAAGGGAACGACCTCATCATCACTAAAACAGCCAAAAGAGGAACGCCGCTGAATAAAGACATCACCTAGTACCTACTACTATATAAAAGTTCTTCATCCCCAAGGATTTCAAGTCATAAAAACAATGCCCATATTTTTAACCCTTCCGGTGTTCCGGATGATGTATCAAGACAGCGGTAGCCACATTGCGTCAAGGCCGTCAGCGTTTTACCATTCTGTCTTGAAAAAAGAAGCGAGCTGGTAAACTGAGTAGATGATTTTAATGTTGTCCTTTATTTGTTTGACCTATTTCTGTTTGAAATAAGATGACAGGGAAATAACTTTCTCACAAACCGGCTTTAATCTCAACATTGCGAAGGGCGGTGCACTGCGTTCCATGTGTTTGTTCTACAATTTTAACAATTATTTTATTTTTGTCTATGTTCTTAAAGCTTTTGTTACAGCAAAACCTCGATCTCTTGGTACAAATGGTTTATTCTCTTCAATTACAAAGTCGGTGAAAATGAACGAGACATTGGTTATGATTTAGCTTATATACTTTTGGACAGCGCCCTCTAGAAGAACTAATTACTTAGGTGTAAGACTATCTAACTAATTGATAGACAAATCAAGTATTAATATGTTAATTCTAGTTACATTGTTACTAGGCGGACAAAATAGATGTCGCCACTTAGTTTTATCTTAAGAGCACAGATGGCTCTGAACATGCTCCGGCCTTGAAATGGTAATTTACCAAGGTAAATATGGGAATAAATTATAAAAACTAAGAAATTAATTACCATTTCAAACCCATTTTCTTATCAACACAAAACCTTGTTACCTGTCACAGAGAAACTGCTGAACTTTCGGAACAGTTTGTCCGTGACTTGGGTTTACCTAAATAAAACAAACTAAACAAATTAATTTATTTGCTTAACAATGGGACAGATTGTTCTTTTTTAAACTACCTAAATTTGTTCTTACTTAGTACTTAAATAACATGTTAAACTTATAGGAAATAAAGTAGGTATAAGTAGAAAGCTATATTTTTGAAATAGGGTACTATTTAAGGTACTATTTAATGAAATGTTATTGGTAACGGACAGATCAAATTAAAACTACGCTTTATTGTAGTTCCCTTTGATGTCTTCATCGTGGCGACACGTATGATGTTGTCAGGGCCCGGGTGAACTGCGGTGATCCTCGCGAGCATCCAGGCGCACGGCGGGAGGCGATCGTCTTTGACCAGAACAATCGTGCCGACAGTCAGGTTGGGTCCTTTGGAGCTCCGCCACTTGGTTCGCTGCTGGAGGAGACCCACGTAGTCACGTGACCATCTTCGCCAGAATCCCTGGTACATCTGTTGGAGTTGTTGAAAGTGTTTCAATCTTGTCATTGGTACGTCCCCATAGTCGTAGTCTGGCAGCGAAGTAATTGGTCTTCCTATGAGGAAGTGAGCAGGGGTAAGGACCTGGATTATGTCAGTGTCAGAAATGGGGAGAGGGCATAGGGGTCGACTGTTTAGTATTCCCTCTATTTCAATTAGAAGAGTAGCGAACTCCTCATATGTTAACAAACTTTGATTTAACGTTCTCTTTAAGTGAAATTTAACACTCTTTACAGCTGCTTCCCATATACCACCCATATGAGGTGTATAAACAGGAATAAATTTCCATTCGATACCTTGTGATGAACACGAAGCCGCCAGATCACTCGAATGGTGTTTGATAAAATCGTACAGCTCAATTATTTCGTTATTTGCACCCTTAAAGGTAGTGCCATTGTCACTTACCAATCGCTTTGGTATACCTCGTCTCGCTGTGAATCTACGAAGGGCTGCCATGAAACTTGGTATGTCGAGACCTGTAATCAGCTCAACATGGATTGCCTTCGTTACGAGACAAATAAAAATAGCTCCATACGACTTATATGTTTTGTAGCCACGTCCTCTCCTATCACGTAAAATAAAGTGTCCTGTATAGTCTATACCTGTATAATAGAAGGGAGGGGCGGGGTTTACTCGGTAATGAGGCAGGTTACCCATTACTGGTATCGTTGTCTCTGGCTTGGCCCGGAAGCAGGTGACACACTGTTGTACAATTTTTTTAGCTAAATTCTTACCTTGAATTGGCCAATAGCGTTCTCGTACCGTTGATAGTAAAAGCTGCGGGCCAGCATGCAGTAGTCGCTTATGTTCATTTGTCATGATTAACTTTGTTAATGGATGATCGCCGTGTAAAATTGTAGGGTGTTTTTTGTCATGGCTGTATTGTGATAAACTTATACGACCACCTACCTTAATGAGATCATTTTCGAGAAATGGTTTAAGACTGATTAACTTTGAACTCTTTGGTAAAGACTGATTATCTTTTAATAACTTATATTCAGTGGTAAAAGAATGCATTTGAGCAAATTTAAATAAATTAATTTTTGCCTTTATAATTTCTTCAGGCGTTAGTGAACCACTGACTTTGTTATTTTGTGATTTACAATTATTAATAAATCTTAGCACATATGCAAAAATATTGAAAAGCTTTGTATCACTTGACCATTTTGTGTAAAGATTGTTAAACCATGTTTTTTTGTCTGTTGATATGAGGTTGCAAATCGTTTTTTGTTGCTTCCTAACTTCTGGTAGTGCATCTAATTGTTTTATTTCCTTTTGCGGCCATTCATGGTCGGGCTTACTTAGCCACGATGGCCCTTGCCACCACAATGAGGTAGAATTAATTCTATCGACTGTTACTCCTCTAGATAACAAGTCAGCTGGGTTCTCTGATGTGCTTACCCAGTTCCACTGTTGTGGGGGTGACTGTGCCTGAATCTGTGTAACTCTATTAGCTACAAACGTATTCAGTTTGTGTGGGGCGGTTCTTATCCAAGCCAGTACAATATTGGAGTCAGACCAGTAGGCCACATGATCAATTTTACATTTTAATGCTCTTATTGCAGTTTGCATATTTTTGGTTAACAAGAGTGCGGCACATAACTCTAATCTCGGTATAGTCTGTGTTTTTAAAGGAGCCACTCTTGATTTTGCGTATAATAAACGCACTAAAATATTTCCTTGTTTATCAGTGGTGCGCACGTAGATGGCAGCACCATATGCATTTTTTGAGCTGTCAGAAAAGCCATGCAACTCTATTTTAATATGATTTGTGATTATTACATGGCGGGGTATTTTTAAAGATTTAAGCAACTGAAGGTCTGTGTAAAAATTTACCCAGTCGTTAAGTAAATTGTCTGCAATAGGTTCATCCCATCCAGACTTGTCAAGCCATAATTTTTGAATTAAGCATTTTGCTACTACAATAATTGGACCAATCAACCCCAATGGGTCAAATATACTTGACACGCAAGACAAAATTTTGCGTTTAGTTATTGGTTTGGACATTGTTTGTGTCTTGAGATTATAAACGAATTCGTCATTTTGATTGCACCACTCTAACCCCAAAATTTTATGCGTATCATCACCTAACGGGACACTTGGAGAACCGTTGATGTCAATATGTTGTGTGTTTGTGTTTGTGTGTAACAGTATTTTACTAAGTACCTCTGTTGAGTTGGACTTCCACTTGCGTAGCGTAAACTTAGCTCCCTGAAGAATCCTGAAGATCTCCAGTGTTGTGGCAGCGACCTGGCATACCTCGTCTCCGCCTGTCAGCAAATCGTCAGCGTAGAAGTCGTTGGCGATGGCATCTGCTGCTGCCTTTGTAGTGGAAACTCCTGCACACGCCGTGGAGTGGCCAGCTGTGGATTGATGGTTTAAAGAGGCATGAGTATCTTGTGCTAGTTGTAGCAGGCATCGTGTTGCTATGTGTGGTGCTGATTTCAAACCAAAACTCAGTGTAGTCAAGGTGTATGTTTCTAACTTGTGATAGGGTTCTTCTCTCCATACAATGCACTGAAGGTGTCTTTGACTTGGACACAAAAGTATATTACAAAAAATTTTTTCAATATCCGCATTTATGACGTATTTATGTTTTCTAAATCGCAATAAAATTTCTATTAATGGATCCTGTTTTATTGTACCTTTATGCAGAATGTATAATAAAGTTTGACTGTGATCCGGAATCGAGAAGAACACGTAATGTGTGTCTTTTATTGTTAACGTCGCGGACGTAAACACGGGCGGTGGATAGAAAAACTGTTTTGTTCTGAACTAACTGAGATGTGACCGTATTGGTAAGCGTCGGCAAAGTAGGTCCGGCGGCCACCGATCGCGCACTGTTCGGTGCGCTTGCACTCGGTCGTGCGTTACTTGCATCTGATCGCTGGTTTAGATCGATATTGTTGATTTGTTGATTTGTATGCGCTAAATGCGAGTTAAGTAAAGTAGTTGGGTGTGATTGTTGTATTTGTTGATTTGTATGTTCGTTGTGGCTTTGTGTGCGTTCTGTAGTAATGTGAAGTAGTGTATTATGCTTACCTCTGCACTGTTTACACGTTGACGAACGACAGTTAACCACTGTATGGTTAGGGCTTAAACAATTCAGGCAGAGCTTTGACCTTTTGACAGCGCGGATGCGCATAACTGGACTGAGACTTAAAAATCCGGAACACTGATTTATAAAATGCTTACCCTTGCAGTGTGGACATGACTGGAAGTTTGGCTTATCTGGTCTCGAGGTGACGGAGGAGGACGTGGCTACCAAAGCTTTTTTGTCGTTGCGATTGTCGATAGTCGTTTCGTCGGAATGTGAAACTTCTAGCAAGTCGGCTCGCGAACGAAGAAAATCCTTGAATTCCTGTAACGAAGGCAATTCATTTGAGCCGATCCGTTCTTCCCACTTTCTTTGTATGGAATGCGGTAATTTGGAACCAATAAAATGTATAACTACTAGGTCCCACTCACCGACAGGTACAGAGAGTGACTTTAAAGATCGCAAGTGTTTAGAAATATTATCTATAACAGACCTCAAAGCGCTTGGTTGTGAGGAGATTGGTTCTATGTTAAAAAGTCCCTTTAAATGTTTATTTACTAATAAACGAGGGTTATTATATCTTTCGCAAAGTAAACTCCACGCCATAGGATAATTATTGCTCGTAAATTCGAGTGAACTGACCACCTCGAGAGCGCCACCTTGTAAACAACTGCGTAGATATTTATATTTTTGAATATTATTCATTGAGCTTTGGTTAATTAATGCATCAAAAGTTTCTCTGAACTCAAGCCAATCATTTATGTCTCCACCAAATGAAGGTAGTGAGATTTCGGGATATTTAATTGCATCTTGACACTCTGGCTTTTTTTGTACGGTTACAACCTGCACTTGATTGGGGACACATCCGATTTGCTTGGCACTTAGTATTAATTTAGCTTGAGCAACATTTTCAAAATAAATATCCTCATATTTCTGACGCTCCACTAATTGCTCGTCTATATCAGTACACAATACATCAATTCTCTCTTGGATGGTATCTAAAATATTATAAACAGAACCTATAGCTTCTGTCCTTAATTGTAAATCTAAGATTTGTG
The DNA here is from genome assembly GCA_958295455.1 of Coleophora deauratella. Taxonomy (NCBI): domain Eukaryota; kingdom Metazoa; phylum Arthropoda; class Insecta; order Lepidoptera; family Coleophoridae; genus Coleophora; species Coleophora deauratella. The sequence goes on from OY282412.1 coordinate 647,490, forward strand.
AGGCAGTTAACTGATTTACATCAACATCCTTCATTGAATTTACAAATTTAGAATAACTAGTAAGCTTTCCTTTGTAGGATTTGCGCTTCTTTTTTAATTCCTTTAGTTCGCAAGGATTTGGTTTGTTATTGCAATTCTCATCATCAGACATTGTGACTATCTTTGAAATTGATTGAATTTAATATGGGAATACTAAACGAAACAAAAAAAAAATATGCAACGGAAAGGAAGGAATAAGAAAGGATGCCTCACTTTTCTTGTCTTCTCTTGTCCGCTGGCTTCGTTGTTGGTCGGTTGATCAGCCACCACGTGCTGACACGTGACACGTGCTAATCGATTGACACGTGCAATTGAAAAAATTGGTACACAGCGACGCCGAATTGCAGTCCTGTGAAGGAGATCTTGGTCTTCGCTTGTAAAAAAAAGGAATAGTCTCACCAAGCAGGCTTCTGGAGTATGCAAATGTGCCCAAATTGATTAGCGATGTACGGCACTCGGTTCCCGTGCTCGCTAACAGCCGTTCTTGTGTGGGGCAGCCTCACAGCCTCGCAGCCTCCTCGTTTCGTGGTCACCGTACCACGTGCCAACGTGCCACGCGGTGAAGTTGCTTGGGCGGGCGGGCGGCGCGGCGCTGCGCTCGACGATGTTCGATGAGAGTCCGTCCCGCTCCGCTCTTCTTCTTCTCGGGAAAGGCAGTTGCTTCTGCGATTTCCGCCACGGCGATCACGTCGGGGTCACCAAAAAATGTTACAGCAAAACCTCGATCTCTTGGTACAAATGGTTTATTGTCTTCAATTACAAAGTCGGTGAAAATAAACGAGACATTGGTTATGATTTAGCTTATATACTTTTGGACAGCGCCCTCTAGAAGAACTAATTACTTAGGTGTAAGACTATCTAACTAATTGATAGACAAATCAAGTATTAATATGTTAATTCTAGTTACATTGTTACTAGGCGGACAAAATAGATGTCGCCACTTAGTTTTATCTTAAGAGCACAGATGGCTCTGAACAGCTTTTTTATCTTACTCGATGAAAGTAAAACTAGGCTAAACAAGACGGTGGTTCTTCGAGTGCGAAGAAACTGACAACAATTTTAATCAAATAAAAAATGGTTTTGTTTTGAGGACCATTTAACTATTCTGCTAGGAAATAAATATTTTTCAATATTTCGGAAACGGTATGTTTTACCTAATTTCGTACAGTATGGCCACTCCCTGTCCCTCTCTTAAGGCGATCTTATCCCCCTGCCCTCTGTGGGTAAGACCCAATGCCAATTGTTTAGTTCAAGCCACGCATCACACCTATTTAGAAGGCGACAAACGTCATAACATAAAGACAATTATAACGCTATTTCTCAAAATTTTTGACTAAATGTGAGATACTTTAATGATAAAAAGATCTGTTCTTACCACATATAAAGCAATAAAGATTTACAGTTTATTGAGAGTTTAGGGTGTGGCTATTCTCCACGCATGAAAGCCAACTCAGTTTTGTTTGCGTGGCGGCAACGGAGCGCAGTGGAATGTAACATTATGAAGTTGTTGTGTTCAAGTTCAGAACATGAAATCAATTTCAATGTTCAAAGTTTCGCCGAGAAAATGAGGTTGAATGGTATCATGTTTAAGTTTTGAATGTCTCTACCTCATTAATTAAATCTGTTTTCTCATTATGGTTTGTTTGAAGTCTTCCTTCATTATTATAATTGATTTGGTACTTTAAAAGTAAATACAATATAATAATATATATATATTAATTTTGGACATAATCCACAAATTGTTGGCATTATTGGTATTTATAACTAAGCGAAATGCGAAAATGCGAAATGCTATGCCATTGACTTGGCGAAACATAATGTACCTATTTATTGTATAATTTAAACCATGTCAACCCTGTTTAATGTTTCTGCAAAATAAATACTTACTTACTTACTTACTTAGTGTTAGTAACAAGCAGTGATTTTCGGCAGTAAAGAATATTTTTTACTGTTAAATAAATGATTTTTTTTTCTTTCTTTCTCAGAAAAAGAAAAAGAAAAGAAAAGGTCTCGTTTGGACTATCGGATATGGGGCAGATTTCTAAACTAGAGAGGCTCGTTTTAAAATAGATTTGAATTTGGATTTCCCCACTAAAATAGATTAGTGAAATAAAAGACGCTCCACGGATTCTAGCCTATTTCTGTCTGTCTGCGGTATTTAAGCTCTCATGCTTATAAATAAAAGGTTTTCTACACATTGTCACAGTTGTCACCGGGCGAAAGATAATGAATAATTCAGACGCGAAACACAAAGGCCTGAATCTATTTTCCGTGCGTCTCTAGCGTCCGTATTTTAGCGTTTTCGTTAAGTTTGCCAGAAAATAAAAAAAAACTGTGTTAGCAATTTTCTGTTTTTCAGGTTCTAAGTGTCAAATGTAGGAGCTTATAAGAACTTTGTTGACATTATTTCTTTTTTAATCCTTTTATAGCTACTTACATCTTAATATTTAAAGAATTAAATATATTTCTAAGCCGAATTGAATTATATTTTCTTTTTTCGAAAATGTAATGTGTAATTATTTTAAATTGGCGCGTTAAATTTTATTTTTAGTATACGTAAAAGGCGTAAAAAAAAGCTGACGGTTCACTGATGAAATTTGGTTATCCTAACCTATAAGCATTTTAAATAAATAAATAAATATCGGATTGAATACACTTTTTGATTTGATTCATTACACTTTTTTGTGGGTTTGACAATCTGAAATAAATTTCAATAATGTAATATTATTATCATATTAATTTTTTTTATGTGAGAGGTGGCAAATGAGCAGACGGATCACCTGATATCAAACGATAACCGCCGCCCATAGACACTTGATGTCTCACTTATTCAAATTGCTGTTACACAAACGTTTCTGTAGCCATATTGGCTGCACTCAAAACAAACTGCAGATAATCAAAGATACAAAAAGCTTTGAGCTGAAATCCCATAAGAAATCTGAACACACGACTATAAATCTTTCACAAGAAACACTAACCTGTGCAGGGATGTATTCAGGGGTGGATGTAGGGGGTCAGATTTGCAATCTATGTGAAAGCCCCGAAAGAAAAGATAATAAGGTTTGAAATAGAACGTATAAATAGGTACATAACTTAGATTATATAGCTGAATAAAAAGTGTTTAGCTATTATACTTGAGCTTGGTGAGAAGCCCCGCAAATAGTTCTTGATTTGTTAAACGATGTCGGTATGTTTATATTTAAAAAAAAAACATACAAAATCAAATGATTTATTAAGGTAAATAATTTACAAAGGTTTCTAAAAATAGAACAAAGTACAAATTGATGTATGTCTGAACTAAGATGAGCATGTACCATAGGCGACAAATTACTTATATAAGGTGCTACTTTATTAGTGCCCGATATTTTACTCAGTGCTTCTACTCCTGATTCTGATCAACTTTCCCCAAGGAACTCATAGTCAAATCGTAAAAAAAATTTTTGGACTCTTCATACAAATCGATCAGCCGAGCGGCCAAATTAGTATGAAGAGTCCAAAAATTTTTTTACGATTTGACTATGAGTTCCTTGGGGAAAGTTGATCAGAATCAGGAGTAGAAGCACTGAGTAAAATATCGGGCACTAATAAAGTAGCACCTTATATAATGTGTAACGTGCATAACGAGATACAATTTAATACAATAATTAAGATGCAATAATCGCGTAATTACAATAATATCTCCAGTCTTATCAGCTCTATTATCCCTTGGATTATCAAGGGTTCATTAGCGTGTATGATTTCGACCCCCCAATTGCATCCCCAAATCAGGACCTGAACAGACTGCAGGTGAGTCGGAAGTGGATATATTATTTCCACCTACGTGAGGATACTGCAAATGAAATGCGATGCTTTATTTTGCACTGCATCAAAGACCTTAACCATTTTGTAGAAAAATGCCGTTTGACGTTAACAAGATGCAATTTTCATCTTGGTCCCCATTCATGAAACAGAACAACATTTGCCAAGGAACAATCAATTAATTTATGTGAACAGTCCAATACAGGGGACCTAAAACTGCCGTGAGTTGCTTCGAGAAAAAGGATACGGGTGCCTCCGTCTGCCTTGTTTTGCTTCGCACAAGATTGGCGGAGCCACTGCCATGGCTTCAGATATTTTTGTGGGAATTCAGCATAGGTTCCATAGGAAAATTTGTTTTTCATAAGTAGAATATAATGTTAGTTTCCGGGAGTGATTATTTTATTGTTTGTATACTATTAGAAAAAAAATAAAATTTATAGAAAAATAAAGCAAATATGGTAATATTAGAACTGTCAACTCATTTTGAAAAAAAAATATAAAATTGAAGAATCTATTATCTAGTCTTTCTTAAGTATAAAAGAATCAAGGCACAGTCCTTAGATAAAAGTCTTTGTACCGTTTCTTTCTTTACGTGGAATAACTCGGACTCAACTGGAATCCGTCTTGATCTTAAGCAGACAAAACAATAAGACTCAAACGTAATAGCTGCTTCGTTAACTAACCTTATACAAGAACTCCAGTTAAATAGGGAAATTGAATCTGTATTTCCTTCCTTGTCTTACACAGCGGTGATAGTAGCTTCGAAAAGTTTTCCATCTCTTTCTGTTGCATTTCTCCGTCTTCGTAATTCTTAATATTGTTCACTTCCTTGTTTGCTTCAATTATTAATTATACAGGAGGTGTAAAAAGACACAAGAAATTTTAACTCATTCATAAAATTGAACCACTTTTCCGATAGAAACTAATGAATTTGCAAAAAAATTTGGACTTTTCATACAAAACTTGATTGGCCAATCAGCAAATTTTGTATATACAGTCAAATAATTTTTTGAGAATTTAGTATGGGTTCCTAGGGGAAAGTTGTTTAGTTTTATGAGTGAAATCGATTTTTTAATTTCCGAGAATTTCCATTTTACACCCAGTGTTCTTAATACCTACACGGTAAATGTATACAACCAATAAGGAATCATGGTAAGGCTGCGGCCTGGACGCCGGACGGATTTTTTTTGGACGGATGACTGTTCACGACGCAAGCGACAAGGTCACTGGGTTTGCGGCGACGAAGTGACGTGACTCTATCGATATCTGTCTGTCGCGATGTCGATATTTCGATATTTTCATAATTATTCTTACTAATATAATGACACTTAACACTGACTCAGCGGTTTGGCCTGTCTGGATCACATAATAAGCAATGTAAGAGGGGCAACCGGTTCCGTCCTATCACTTTGGCTGTCAGACCATGACACAGCACAAATCTTGAAATTTCCAGTTAAATCCAAAAATATATTGCCCAAAACAATATTTACATTAAAAAGAACATATTCACAAGAGAACATAAACAAATTTAAAACATATCTAAGAAGCCTATCATGTTGTAATGTCTACTCTGAGTCAGACCTAAACACAGCTTTCAATTCATTTTACGAGTGGTTCTGTCTTTTGTACAAATTATGTTTTCCTAACACTAAATTTAAAATTAACACAAAGTCTAACCAAAGGTGGATTTCAAAGAGTCTTAGGAAAAGCTGTAATACTAAAAGAATCCTACGGCATAAATATTACAAAAATAAGACAAGCCACAATAAAAACACATATAACAGATATTCCATGTATCTCAAACGATGCATTTTCTTTGCAAAAAAACACGTTAATAATAAATTTGTGTTAAACAGTAATAACATGTGCAAAGCTATATGGACAATCATACGCAAAGAGACAGGTGACACTAAGAACAATAATTACATCAATCAAATTGAAAGTGACGGACAAATTTTAACTGACACATTAACTATAGCTTCTAAATTTTATAATTATTTCATTGACATTGTTAACCAAATAAATCATCACGACATAAAACTTACTAATTTAAACAGTAACTTAAATAATTTTATTTTCTTGAATCCAATTGACGAAGACAGTGTTATGAGAATTATCTATGGTTTGAGGAATACAAATTCAGAAGGCTGCGATGAAATCAGCACTAAGGTTGTCAAGGCTTGCAATGAGCAAATCAGTCCAATTCGTACATATTTAATTAATTTATCGTTTGAGAATGGTACCTTCCCCGAAAAGCTTAAACTGTCAGTTGTGAAACCTTTACACAAGAAAGATGATAAGGGTAATTTAAATAACAATCGCCCTATTACACTTATATCAGTACTATCAAAGATATTTGAGAAAGCGATACATGACAGACTTACATGTTTTTTCAACGCATATAATATAATCAATGCTGATCAATATGGCTTCCAGAAAAAGAAGTCTACGACACTTGATGCCTTTAACTTAGTAAATGATATTTTGCACAACCAGAGACATTCTCCTTTTCTCTGGTTGAACTCTAAATTATACGGGAGCGGGTGCGGGATTGAGGCGCAGAGTGCGGGGGACGGTGAGGAGTGGGATACGGGGGGAGGCACGGGGTGCGGGGGGATATCAATTCCGTGAGCGAAGCCGGGCTCAAACTTTATCATTTTATTATCTGAAACTATTTTTTCTACTGAAACTATCGATAGTTTATCGATTAAAGAAGAACGTCCCTAAACGCGCGACGTCCTTGAAATGTCGCTCTTCGCTCGTGTGTCGCCGCGCGTGTCGCTGTTGTCCAAAACAGCTCCACACAAATCTATGGAAAGGATCAAGTCGCTCGTGACGCTGTCGCCGTCGCTGTCGCTGTCGCTGTCGCCGTCGCTTGCGTCCAGGCCGCAGCCTAAAACCTCCTCCTTAATAGCATCTTTACGCGGTCCCTCGCTTCACAAAAGAAACTCCATCTGATGCGTCGGTCATATAGAGATGTTTAAAGAGAACGAACTAACAAAAAGTCAGATGCGCAGTGCTAGTCTCAGACTCAGTTTTATACCAAATTTTCACACAATCAGCACAAAAATGAACTTTGCTATAAAAGCAGAAGAAGAAGAACCGACTTGAAAGTCATCAGTGGGAGTCGAACATACTTGTGAACAAAACGTCGGGAAACTATTCGTACGTCTGTTAACGACCACATTGTGAACTTCGAAATGTTTGAAGTTTAAAAGTTAGAACTTTTAAACGCTCCGCTGAAGATGGTATTTTGAAATGAAAATTCGTATAAGTTGAATCTATAAATATGTAGCTCTTTTAAGGGTTAATGTAAGAACGTGTAGTTATTGAATTACTTTACAATTAAACTAATTCCATAAATACGAATTGTTCGTTAGAACAATTTCTGTTATATTCTATTTTTCTATTTGGTATTCCACATCTCTATTGAAAATGGGAGAATCTTCAATAAAAAAAAATGGCGAAACGGCAATGTCAAGTGAAAGACGCGGCTCTAAGGGTGATGGGCACTTAAGACGCTCCACGTGGTGGTTTGTTGTTGGAACTCGGAAAACGGTGCTGTCTCCCGCATTAATCCCTTTCTTATGACCGCTTATCACTGAATCGGAATCACAGCTATTTCCCCATCACAAAAATAACATTGAGACTACTCTAAAACGGATATAATTAAAAATTAACTCAGCAGACGTGTGCTCGGTACAAGTCCCGGCAACCTGGGTTGGTTGGTTGGTTGGTGCTACTTTAATTGTTGTGTAAGATATTATAAAACGCTTGACTATGTCAATGACAAAGATGTATGGACATTTTATTGTAAAAATGTGTTGGGGTGAGTTTCTTTTCGGCTCGACGTTTCTTCTCACTTCGGTAACACGTTGAGTGTACAGGTTCCGAGTGGTATTGTAGACACTTTGTACAGTCCCGTGCACCAAAAAGTATACAGGGTAGCCGTGCCATCTAGTACTAATTGCAATACTTGGCTGTATACTTTTAGTTGCACGAGACTGTACTATGTAACAAAAGACGATTTAAAAGAATGTGTACAGTACAGTATCTACTTAAATATATAAAAAAATAGGATTGAAGATGAGAAATAGCTAAGGGCTCTCTTGAAGGAAACTCGCTCTACTACTTCATGAGCATATTATGTATTACCAGACGGTTTTTCAGTGAATTACCTATCCTAGATACCTAAGATAGAATAAAAGATAGAACTTATGCTGGTAATAACATTAACTATCTCACTCCTTTACCTGCCCACCTGAACAGGTATATAGCGAGCAGTGGTACATATTATTTGGAACTTGCTTTTACAAAAAAAGGTATAATGTTTTTGGAGTGTCTATACTTCTGGTCTGACTGTACAATTAGAGTTTGGCCATCAAAAGCCACCTTCAAGAAAAGAGCGTACTCCCATTTCAAAGGCCGGCAACGCACTTGTGACTACTCTAGTGTTGCGGGTGTCTATAGGCGGCGGTAATCGCTTACCATCAGGTGACCCGTATGCTCGTTTGCCACCTAAGCCATAAAAAAAGCTGACCACGATATTTTAAGAAACTTTAATATGGCAACATTCTAAGACTGTCAAATTTCATGTGTTGACGTTTTGAAACGTTTTGATACTTAACGACTATTTTTAGCATTCTTACAACAGTTCTCGCAGTATATTAACAGAATTGATTTTGTGGTTACCTATTTCTTTTCAGAAAATATTGACAATGAGGAGTAAAAACTCAAAGTGGTAAAAATAGTACATGCTTTGAAGCCCAAATAGATTAACATAATGTGAATATTATGCAATTCCATACATACATATCAATTTGATAACCTTTTTTTTTTAAATCTGTTAATATCTAAATCGGTAAAATAATTACTTGAGTAATTTATGGATAATCAATTTCTACTATCAACTGCGTTTATTTAGAGTAATGCGAGTAGTAGGAAATTTGTACTAGGTAGAAAAAAATACTATTAAAAAGTATGCGTACATCATCTACTTAAATAAAAAAATATTGTGATTTGATTTGATAACGTCGATAGTAACAGCTGAAGATTTTTTGAAAATGCCGCCATTCCTTGTGTACAGCTTTCTTTGGTCAGACTCTATCCCTCAGATTAAACAAACTTTATTTACGCTCTATCCAATTTTCCGATTGTACAATTATTCATGACAACATTTGAAACATTCTACTTACATGATAATTTTAAAGGTCTCTCTAAGGTTCCATTAAAAGGTCTGACAGCTTTATAACCTTTTCAGTATTCTTGTCATTTATTATAATTCGAGCAAACCCGACCGACATTTTCGAAACAACGAACGCAGAGACAAATTCAAAACTGAGACAAACTACACTAAACTTCGCTTAGGTACCTTCGGGCACATAATCCGTTGCAACTTCGCCCTTTAATTTGTACAGTCGCGAACAGCCCGCCTTAACGCGCTTAAAATAAACGTCATTATTCAAAGTTAGGCTGTGTTTACACAAGCCGGTTGTTACTTTGTGTTTGTTTGCTCAATTAATATGGAGTTACGAATGTTGCAGGGATTAATCTGTGCTGCACCACATGTTACAATTGTTGCTCAGAGATTACCATTATTACCGAAAAGAACGCTTACGGGATATAAGTGGCTATTCAAGTCACCAGTTGGATTCATTACGCCTAATTCCTGTTTTGGTACATCACTATCACTGGAGTCCCCGATTGATGACACCCTAAAAATCTTAAGCATCTTTTGCAGCACTTCGTAAAGCTGCTAATAATCAAGTCGTATTTAGTTCGTGTTATGTCTTGATTCTATCGGTGCCAAACGTCTCCCACCTGATCTTACCAAGTGGTATTGGCTGGTCTCCAGCTCTCCGTAGTAAGGACAAGTGTTTGTGGCCATGTTTATTAAGTAGGGACATCTATCTCTTCAATATACAGTGTGATGATGTTATTTATGATTATATCTAGAGTTTTTCAGCTTAGTGACAGGGATGTCCGGGTTTTTCTGTATCTGTGTTCTCTTTAGGGACTTTTTGATTGCCTTCAACTATTGGTACCAGCCCAGGTTACAAGGGCTTCTCGTTTCATTGGACATGAAAAAAATTACAGTAAGACAAAAAAAAACATAATTACAGTTTATATTAGATATTAATAAGATGTTGTGTTGTTTATACTAGCAAAATAATGTGTTAAGTAAAGTATTTTTAAAAGATATAATTTAGAACGCACCCAGTGTCTTTGGTATAAAAACACTATGTTATCTATGGCACATCGCTTAGCTTTCAGACGACTACGCAATAAGTAAAATCTGTACGTGTGTAATTTTCCTAAAAACTAAAACTAAAAACTAAAACCGTATTCCTTTTATGTGTGTCCCCATGCACCCCCAACGTATTGCACCTAATATAACCACTGAATAGCATATAAATTAAATAAATTCTGAACTTCTGATAGAGCAATTCAATTATCAATTTACCTCTCAGCTTAAATAAAAAAATACTTGTAATACGATAAAAACATTTGACAAACCAACCCGTAAGTGTGAACACACCCTTACAGAAAACGGACACGCTTTTAGCTAGGATTTAAAGCGAAATGAAATTATGCGAAGTGTTAGTTTTGCGAACAATACATTGGGCTTTCAGGGAAGTCTGTAAAATTGGGTTACCCACCCGCAAACTTTTAACTAAAATATTGAATATGCAAAATTACAGGAACCCTACCTAATCCACACATGAAGGAAACACTCAAGGATTTATTTGTTAAAATAATAGAATTAAGGAATTTTAAATACATCGTTGACTATTTCACTTCATTGTCGTGTCCTTAGAAGAAAAAGTAGGTAGAAGTATATAGGGTGACTTTAAATTAGTTCTTGATACCAAAGGGTTATAATATAATATTTTATTTGCACACAAAAGTTATTACAGTACATTCTCAGACAAACAAAATAAAGAAAAATATAGGTATGACATTTCCAGGCAAGTAGATATAGAGATATTGGAGACATATATACACAGAGATAAGGGTATGCATGTGCTCATGATTACAAACAATTTTCCCTAAGAAACCCATAGTCAAATCGCAAAAAAAGATTTGGAGTCTTAATACTAATTTGGCCGGTCAGTTGATCGATTTGTATGGAGTAAAATTTTTTTTGCCATTTGTCTAAGGGATTTTTTTTGTTATCATGAGCATTTGTACACCCTTTCGTATCAAAAACTAATTTAAAGTCACCCTATATTTAGGCAAGCGTATTTAAAAGCTAGTAAAAATATTTTATTTAGATTATTGTTTCCAGGTGAATCAGCGATAAGGTCGAGATACGCTCGTCTCCTGGTGCTGGTTCCTCCAGAACCTCCCAGAATACTCCAGGGTCCGATTCTGCAGACCGTCGAAGATAGGGAGGTCAATTTGGAATGTATTTCTGTTGGAGGAAAGCCCGCTGCTGAGGTAGATATTACATTTTTACGAAGAACTTTACTATGTGTATGTGTGTATGTGTGTGTTTCAACTGTTTCAAATAATATTTACATTATATTTAGTTGCCACACGTTGAGAACTTCGGTTTAGGGTTGACTATCGCGATAAAAAAATATATTTGAAGACCCCTTTTAATATCGATAAAGTGGGGACGTTTGAATTTCAAATTTTGCATGAAATATAGGGTCCACAAGTCATGATAAAAAAATAAGTTTTTTCCAAAATACAGCCCAACGTTCTCCAAGCAACGAATAAATCTCAATTTGCAAAAATTTAAATTTAAGCTTTTTATACTACCTGACCAGCTAGCTGAATCCCATACAAGGATTCCAAAAATGTGTTTTGCGTATTGACTACTGGTTCACTTAGGAAAATTATTAAGCTTCATGAGTATAAACCAAATTTTTTTTAAGGTATTACTGAAAACCGAAACTGACATTATGATGCCTGAATATGATCTTTATGTTGAGTGTAACGTGTACTAAAATAATGTTATTTTTCAGATAACTTGGGTGGATAATGAAGGTAGTGTACTCACTGAAGGAGTGACTTATACTACTGAGCCTATGACGGATGGAAGACGTTATACAGCTAGGTACGTAATATATCCAGCACCACAGACTAAAGAAACTGTGTTCTTTGTTTTATGGCAGACGTGGCAAACGAGCAGACGGATCACCTGATGGTAAGCGATTACCGCCGCCGCCTATCTTAACAAAATGTCCAGCATAAAATAGGTCAGATGTAATAATATGTGTGTTTGTACAAATAAACGCGTTATCTATCTACATATACATGGTGTAAAAATACTCTACCCGACTAAGACTAAACAGTCTAATTCCATCGAAACCTTTTTGACGGTTTCTATACAGATTATTTGGAGCCGAAGTTTCTTCTCTCTCTACGAGCACTTCCAAAACTGTTGTGTATATGAGTTTCAAGTGATAAGAGTTTCGTATTAGGTAAACTAAAAAAGTTACCTTCAAAAACTAACTTCTAACTCTGTTAAAATCACACTTTTCAAGTCGTACTGCCAATCTTTTTACACAAGCAGCCTTTGGACTAGTTACACTCAGAAATCGCTAAATGCCCTGCGCGTCCAATATAATAACATTTTCAGGATGCTGTTGGGGCTGCCTCGCTTTTGCAGTGCGTCGACTATGTTTGCTGAGACGCGAGTAGACGGTTTTCATGCTGTAATACGCAAAAAAATAGCCTCGCTACTGTCAAGAGTGAGAAACAGCAGCAACGGCATCTTGAATGTGTTTTCTGATAAGTATGATGCCCCATTGTTAAGCACTGGGTCAATCTGCTTATCAAGTAAATTTCTGAACCCACCTTATTTCCGTCAAATTTACTAACACTAGTTTTTAAGTATTTTATTTGTTACTAACTTTCTGGACCTAATATGTTGTCTGAATAATAAATAAATAAATAAAATAATAATTAAAAAAAAAAACAAAAAAAAAATAATAATAATTAAAAAAGTGTAAAATGCTTTATTATACAGTTTTAATGTAGACAAATCAAACCGAGACAGAGCTCCGCTTGACAGAGTCCTTTTTCGTGTTGACACTCTTTTTTGGTCGCATCGATCTCGCAGGTTAACTGACTACAGACTCAGTCATAACCTCGGTGAGTTTGACTATTAGTGGCATTTATCTCGACAGTTTCCATGCTTCGCAAGGCACGTTAAGCCATTGGTGGAGGCTGCTACCACTGCATGGTAGTCGTTAAGCCATTTCGAAGGCCTTATAGGCGACTTGAAAGGTTCTGATACTGGGGTTGGCCACTAGCCCCATAAGCTCCACCAATCCGGACTTGGCCCCCGTGAGTGGAGTATGGCCTTCCCAAGGCATGAGAAAAGACCCGTGCCCCTGCAGTGGGGAAGATATTGATTGCTAACGAACGGTGTTCTTTGGAGAAATCTGTTAAGTATGATGATAATACTCATCCGTTCAAGTTTACGGGAGAGAAGTTTTAACATCCTGTATGTTTACGAAGGCACTTCGTTAATTTATTCATAAGATTATTATGAATAAAGTTAAGCTGCCGAGGTTTTATAATATGTTGTCTAGACATTATAATTACTGCGCGTTGAAGATGAAAAGGACACAATTTCAGAAAGGAGAAAAGAGCTTTTCTTAAACGAGTTTTGGTAATTAAAAATACCACGAAAGTCAAATAAGTTGAAATCTACCATATCGATTTATGCCACAAATAGCAAAGAATTTTCCCGATTCAATGAAAATAGACATCAAAATCAATATCAAACTGATTTTTATTTAAGAAGTTGCTTTGCATATTCTTTTTTTTCTACCTAGTACAAATTTCCTATAACGTGGAACTTGTACACTCAATGTTTCGGGAAGTGTTTGCGAAGCAAGAAGAAAGTCATGTCATTTACGATAATTTCTTGCCCCGCGTGCCCTGTAACCTGCACGCAGGAAGAACTTATGGAAGCTACTGAAAATGCAATACTCGTAGCTAAATTCTGGGCCAGCTCGATTTGATTACATTGTTATCGATTCGACCAGAAGGAGAAGAAGAAGAATGTCGAGCCCAAAAGAAATTCGCATCACGTCGATCTCAACTTTATACTTTAAAAAAACACTCCATTTTTTTCATTCTGTTTAGGTCTGTCCTCCACCTTCGTCCAAGGAGACACCATCACAACCAGAGCTTCACGTGCCAGGCCCTAAACACAGCAGACAGGGCCTATAGATCCACTACCATTAAATTACTGGTGAGTACTCATAATAGATTTCCATAGTAAGTGACCGTTTCCAAGCACGGCGTCCGGATGGGTCACTACTCAAGAACCTCTGTTCTTTATGTAGGAACCGTGTGTTCCCACTCTTCGGAGGAAAAGGGAGGTACCTCCGCCATGTCTCAGTACCATAGATCATCACTGGCAATACACATGGGTCATAGACTCAACAGACTTTTGTCCTACCCACAGATAACTTATTTCTAAATTCGGCGCAGATAATTTTACGTTTATTTTTGAAATAAGAACCAAAACCATTGTTTTTAAAGATCCTCATTAACAAAACTGCGTGGGCGACCCCTTATAAGATCAACAAAAGTAGTAATTAATTCAAGACAAAATACGTCTTCAAATGAATGTAAATGTATTTTAGACAAATTGAAATTGTACATAAAATAGCGGTCTATGGTTTTATGCCATTTGATTACGGAGTTCCGTTCCGGAACGAAAAAAGCGTCGGTTAGTGACTCCATCCTCCTAACCAGATGTCTCGGGTTCAAATCCTGGCCAGTGCACCAATGAGTTTTTCGAAACTTACGTGCATTTTCATACCGACTGCTTTAACGGTGAAGGAAAACATCGTGAGGAAACCTGCACATCTGATTTCCAGTTGTGTATGATGGTCGCGTTGCACACGTCCTAGGTGTAAATCTAAAATGCCGTACACGTGACCGCGGGTGATGCTAAGTGCAACACCAGGCAACCGCCGCCTGTACCTAGTGGATAGGACGGTTAAATTCTGCCACACGATAAGAGAGAGACGGAGTTCCACAGAAAAATTAATCCCATCTATTATTGGGTTTCCATGATTTAGTCAGTTAATTTAATTAGTAATGTAATTGACGAATTAGCGCCACATTTAGCATACCTTTTTAATATAAGTATTGAAAGTGGCGTCTTTCCAGATCTCATGAAGTGTAGTAAAATTATACCTCTTTATAAATCAGGTTCTAAAACTGAAGCGGGAAATTACCGATCAGTCTCTGTATTACCCGTTCTTAGTAAAGTCTTTGAAAAAATTATGCTAAACTAAATGTTACAACACTTTAATTTAAACAAACTTCTGCATAACCAACAATTTGGCTTCACAAAAGGTCGATCAACTACCGATGCAGGAGTAGCACTTATTTGAAACATCTATGATGCTTTTGAGGAATCACAAGATGCAGTAGGAGTATTTTGTGATTTATCTAAAGCATTTGATTGTGTTGATCATCAAACTTTGCTTCTCAAACTAAAACATTACGGTGTAGAGGATAGGGCCCTCAGTCGTCTTAATTCTTACCTAAACAATAGATTACAGACAGTCCAAGTAAATGGCACAAACTCTCTCGGCTCTACAGTAAAAATAGGTGTTCCCCAGGGATCTATATTAGGACCCTTTCTCTTCCTTGTTTATATTAATGACTTACCATTTATGGTGCAACATCGCTCAAATATTGTGTTGTTTGCAGATGACACATCTCTTATTTTTAAGGTAGATAGGAAATACAGCAAAATTGACGAAGAAAACAACACACTTTCAGAGATACATAAATGGTTTACTATTAACAACTTGCTATTAAATGCTACAAAAACGAAAGTTGTAAAATTCAGATTACCAAATGTCAAACAAACTCACGATAGTGTAATATTAGATAGTAATGTTTTAGAATTCGTAAATAGTACTGTTTTTCTTGGTATTACTTTAGATGCTTCCTTACAATGGGGACCACATATAGAAACCCTAGCAGGAAAGCTTAGTTCAGCTGCCTACGCCGTGAAGAAAATAAGGCAACTAACAAATGTAGAAACTGCTAGACTAGTCTATTTTAGCTATTTTCATAGTATAATGTCTTACGGCATCTTAATTTGGGGACATGCGGCTGACATAGAAACTATTTTTATACTGCAAAAAAGAGCCATTCGCGCTATCTATCAGTTGCGATCTCGAGAGTCCTTGAGGAACAAGTTTAAAGAAATAAATATCTTAACTGTTGCCAGTCAGTTCATATACGAAAACATCATGTATGTTCGTAAGAATTTAGAGTTCTTTCCAAAAAATAGTGACAGGCATAATTTTAACCTTAGAAATAGAAATAATATTGAAATTGCTTATTCGAGACTGAGTAAGGTAAATAAGTCGTTCATGGGGCAGTGTATAACATTTTACAATAAAATACCTGAAAATGTTACAAGTTTATCCGAAAATAAATTTAAAACTTATGTAAAGAAATGCCTGTGTTCAAGAGGATATTATAAAACCATAGATTATGTAAATGACAAAGAGGTGTGGACATGTATAGATCCTCCAGCTCATAGCTTTAGTAATAACATCAATTGTAATAGCTATTAAGTTTTTATTTCAAAAAATGTGTTGGGGCGAGTTTCTTTGGGGCTCGACGTTTCTTCTCGCTCCGCTAACACTTCCCGAAACGTTGAGTGTACAAGTTCCGAGTGGTAGGAACTTTGTACTAGGTAGAATAATATGACGATTTAAAAGTATGTGTAAAGCATCTACTTAAATAAAAAAGATTTTTGATTTTGATTTTGATTTTATAGGTATTTTTTAATCTACAATTACCAAGCCCTTGAAATTATCTCACCTAATGGTAAGTGATGATGAAGATGGATGGACCAAGGTTCCCCAATGCATCGGGAAAGAAAGAAAGAAAAGAAGTTTATTCGGCAAATTAAACAAAATACAATATTTTGATCCGGGGACCGGCTATCGTGCTTATAATGCCGGAACACCTCAACGGTATTAATATTGATGTTTGTTAGCAAGACTTAGATAAGGCGGTGGTAGCAAGCCAAGTGTGCTTCGGAAATGCCTTACCACCAACCATACCGGGTCATATTAAGTTTGATACCACCGAGAATAGAACTCGCAACCTTATGATTTGAAGCGAGTGGCCTACCCACTACGTTATGGAGGCGATTAAATACTAATTTATGCTGTACTCTGTATACCTTTTATATTATTTAGTATATTATTACGTAGCGACTCGGTGTACTTTTAAATCTTTCTTTTTAACAAGTCATTATAATAATCTCCTTAAAGTATCTATTCCTGTGCAAAGTATAAAATCTAATATTAATATTTTTTGTCAAACCCTATATAGTATGACACCACAAGGCGTCTGATTCGCTGACTCTACTAGTATTGTCACAAAATTAGACCTCGAAATACTCCTCTTATTTTCACTTTGCTCTGTGCCACCTTCTCCATTGTACTTAGACCTCTCTCATCGGCAATTTCGTATGGAATTATAGCCAATCACTTTACCGTCACGGATCAGGTTAATCTGGTCTAGAAGCGTTGCTGAATTGTCGAATTTTCCACTGAGGATGTGAAATTGCCAGACGTTTTTTTGTCTTGCCTTTCTGTTTTTCATAGATACTCTTTGCCTTTTAGCGCTGTCGTTTCGTAATTATTTAAAAAAAGATTCCAATCGGCTTTCCAAAATAGAATCTCAAATTGGTATTATAGAGCGTTATTAAATAAAAATCGGGTACTGACATAAAATGTAGACTGTGTTTCAAGAATTTGCAAAAAAGCTTCAGCAAAAATGCAATCATTTTGCTAGAAAAATGACTGTTTTGTTTTGATAGTAGATATTGGCTGAATATAGAAACTATCGACCAAACATAAATTTATAATTATAAAAAAAACAACAGAGCAATATTTAGATTATTAGGTGTTTTATATAATTATCAGAAAAGCCTCAATTGACATGGTAGCCTTTATTTTCTTATTACGAATGGCGATCATTTTGTTTTGGAGTATAAACTTATAATAATTTTTTTAATCAAGCTATTTAACCGTCATTTTTGAAACTACTTTCCTACTGTATACAGGTTGTAACAGAAAGGTGTGATAATACTTCAAGGTTGGCTTTTACCCATCAAACTGTACAACTTTTGTTCTACAACTTTGTTCAAATCGCAAATTTTATTTGGACTTTTCATACAAATTGATCAGCTGGCGAACCAAGTTTGTATGAAAAGTTCGAAAATTTCTTTGCGATTTCAACAAAGTTGTAGAACAAAAGTTGTTCAGTTTGATGGGTAAAAGCCAACCTTGAAGTATTGTCACACCTTTCTGTTACATCCTGTATAATCAAGACATTTTATAGTCCAGGAGCGTGTAAGCAAATTTCCAAAATTAGCCTAATAAATTTAACTAGGTACACAATTTAAGCATTTCATTTAATTCTTTACTGAATTATCCTTACACTTTGGTAGATTAAAGTAATTTAGCTTTTTTCTTATATCTGTTTCATGCAAATGGCGACCAAATAGCCGTTTTGGGTTACGTTTAGCCAGAATGTACGATTAAAGCGCTTTAATGCTTAAGGAAGAGCTAATCTTGTGATCTTTTACAGAATTTTCAGAAAAATGCATAGTAATAATAAATATCCGGGACAAATCACACACGGTCATCTGGCCCCAAACTAGGATTCCCTGTATTATGGGAGTCAGAGACTGATATACATAAACATATACATTTAAATACATACATATATAGACATAATACACCCAGACACAGTTTGCCTTGGGTGGGGATCGAACCCACAACTCTCGGATCAGTAGTCAGGACCATTAACCACTGAGCCACCAAGTCAGTCAATAAGCTGTCGTGTTTTTCCTCTGATCCAAACTTACGCCCGAATAACACTAAAATATCAATACGTGAAGATGTATCACTCACTCATTCACATGCCCTCGAAGATCCCTTGCGAGTCATTGGACGGTCATTGGCACTCCCATACAGGTGACACAGCGACCGCGGAAGTGGGGGGCAGGGGGGGGGGGGCCCTAAAATGCCCCCCTAAAATGAACCAGGGGGGCTGCGTCCCCTCCAAAAAAGCTCTTCTTCTTCGAGACTAGATGCTTGCATGTGTGAATGAGGGAGGAAGGAAATAAAGAAAGATAGACTTTTTTCTTCGACTGAAGTTCTCTCGCTCCCCGTCAAGTCGGCGTGTCGGCTCGGCAAGCTCCGCCACCGCTTTGCGTGTAGCATTGTTTCAAGTTTTCTTCTTTTTTTTTTAAAAGGGCATACTTCACAGGTGGTCCCATATAAATTTTATCGAAATCGATTCAGCGGTTTTTGAGAAAATCAACAAAAACATAGCAAAATTGGAGTTGTTGCGATTGAAGTCGGTTGTTTTTAACGTATTCAGCGTGGTCAATTATTAGCAATGGTTGCCATAAACTTTCCTTTCTTTCTTTTTGTTTTTTTTTTATCCACTCATTATAAACATATTCCTTATAGATTATTTAAAAAAAAGAAAGGAACGTGAATTCAAATTTAGTTCTTTTATTATTATTATGAAAACGTTTTAAAATCAGAATTTTTCATTCCTTCGTCGAGAAAGTGGTGAATATATTTTTCTATTGGCACGCCGCAACAATTGTAGCAAAGAGGCTTTATCACCCGAGTGAGGGGGAGGGAGCCAGCTTTGTCCTCTAATGCCTACTCTAGTGATGAGAGGCTTTGCAAGGCTTCGTCTAGACAGCTAAAGTAGAGTTAAATTGAGTGCTATTTCTAGAAAATTCACTTGTTTACGCGTATTTTTCGCTTTTTATTGCCGATTATTATGCGTAGTGGGTACATTAAAGGATTTTGCAAAGAATAATTTGTAAGTACTTATCTGTATGTTACTGATTTTTTTGCGTTCTCGATATTTTCTTGTTTGTATTTTTTTTTTACAACAGTTGTTTGATTTTTGTAAGTGATAATATCTAAATTTTAAATGACTAGTTTCGGTCCGCGACTTGGTCTGCCTGGAATTCAGAATTTACGTGATAAAAAGTATCCTATGTATTGGCCGCGAGTGCTTTATCTATCTACCTAGGTACCAAACATCCAAATCAGTTCAGTAGTTTCGGCGTGAAAGTGGAACAAACAACCAAACATCAATATTTCCGTATTTATAATACGCTTCCTAATGTATCTATTATCTATACGTAATTAGGTTACCTAAGTAAATTTTATAACTTTGTTACTTGCCTGCGGCTTCGTTTACAAAGAGCTTTTGGTTATCCCACTTGCGGGATGGAGATAAAAGACAGCTTATAACGCAATATAATCTTCCTTTCCTAAGATTTCTGCGTTAGTTTTAAGTAAAATAAAGAATAAAGTTTTTTCTATTGTATTCTAAAATAATTATGCAAGTTGAAGTGAAATTGACAGGTTTTTTTTAGATAAGTAGTTTACGTTACAGGCTATCTTCGCGCCAAAATTTGTCCAGATGTGTTAGGGGTGAAAGCGTCAGGCGGGAAAATCAAACAAATACATTTTCACATTTGCAATTTTATACTCATAATTGGTAAACTAATTAAGATTACTACTGATGTATTTTGTATTTACTAACACAGTTCATAAGTGTTTGTACTTCTTTGCCAACGTATTTCAGGAATTCCCTGATCTGAAATAATTTATCCAACTGGCAGGAACTTGGTATTTTGTGTTTTATTTTCTTGTTACTTCAAATAAAATATTTTCTATTCTATTCTATTAGGTAGATTAAAAGATAACCTGCGACAAGTGTGTACAGTGCTACCTGCTTCGAACAAATATACATATATTGAATTTGAATTTTGAACTGAATTTGCAATCCCCTCCGGGGTTAGGGGTTGCAGGTGTCTATGGGCAGTGGAGATCACTTACCATCAGGTGACCCACTTGCTCGTTTGCCTTCCTTATCACATAAAAAAAAAATTAAATTAAATGAAAATATTTTATTCGAAGTAGGTAGCAGTGTATACTTTTTGAACGTCATTCTTTTATCTACCTAATACGAGGTTCCTAGATACCACTCGGAACCTGTGTACCCGCCGTTTCGGGAAGTGTTTGCGGAGGTAGAAGAAACGACGGGTCCAAAGAAACTCCCTCCAACTTGTTTTGAATTTTTTGAATTGAATTAATCTATTATAATTCTCCATATAAATAAAAGTGCAAATACAGTGTGTAACAATAAAAATAGCTTATTTATAGCTGGTTTCTACCTATCATGCTAAACAAGCTCGTTCTACAGTTTAAAAAAAAGCTTTAAATTTTTCGGAGTTCATAGACAGGTTCAGCGGATTAATTTTTAATGCGAAATGGGCATAGCAAGGCTACTAAATATTGTAGTTCGACATAGTTTTACAGTTGAAATTAATATACTGAAATATACTTCCCGACACACCTATCGGCCCACTTTCCCACCTACGATCTAAAAGTCTAGCTTTAGGCCATAGGCTATAATTATGCTATTCCTGAGTTTCAGTTTGAAACAATAGCATATATAATGGTTGCTATTGTGCCGGCTTAACCTAACTAGATAGATAAAAGCTTTTGCTCAACTTAACATTTATTTTTAGCTATACAGGGTGTGAGGGACAGGTTTCCGAAAACTTTAAGGGCTTGCTCAGTAGACGAAACGGAACAACTTTCCACAATAATTTTTTTCAGGAAACGAAAAAAAAAAACGGTTACTCCATACGAACTGTCCAATCAAGTTTATAATTTTGTATGGAGAAACCGATTTCTTTTCGTTTCCTAAAAAAAATTCTTGTGGAATGTTGTTCAGTATCGTCTACTGAGCAAGCCCTTAAAGTTTTCGGAAACCTGTCCCTTACACCCTGTATACTAATAAAACTTGAAATACTGTGTGGGTCGATAGATATTTCTGGAACTGTAGCACTCTACAGCAAGCAATGTAGGTACATAACTTCAATATCGGCTGGTACAGATTAGAGGCGCCGACGCTGTCTCGTTCATTGTGCTACAAAAAGAAAAGGACAATGGATACTACGTTATCGAAGTTTCCCGAGGAGATATTTGCGGTTCACTGTTTTCAGCTCTACTACTGTTTCTCGCAAGATTCTCACATTGAGTGCCCAGAAACGGCCAGTTTAAAGTGAGATTGCGATGTGTATTCATGACGTTAAGTGATTGGGTAGTAAGGTATATCCTTTTTTAACTGTTAATTATTTTGAATTTTTTTGAATAATAAATATGTATATAATTCCACCTACCCAAGAATTTGGAAGCGCTTATTAAATAACAGGAAATAACTTTGTAGTTACGTATTGTATAAAATGGGAAATAGCTAAAAGTAGGTTTCTCAGAAAAGCCTACATTACAGTCCTCTTCTTAATTATCGCAAGCTCGTACGGGTCATAATAATGAGAGGTATTAATTATTTTTTACCAGCGTTAGTGTGAGAATCGTTCGAGTACACATAGTAGCGCTTCCTGTCTTTTCGCTGCAGTTTTCTGTTGTGCGATTCCGGTAGCATTGTTGTTATTGCTATTGTTGTTCTAGGAAATGTTATTGTCTATGTTATTAATAAGGCTTGTTCTGATTTAATTCACTTACAGCATACCCTTTACAGAGCAAATTAGTTAAGAAATCACTGAATGTCAGTAAACGGTCGTTTGGCTTCCGTTAAGTTCTAAACGCCTCCGTGTTCTAGTGGCTACTCCACTCACTTATTACCAAGGGTTCGATTCCCGGTGGGGTCCAACTTTGTAGGAATCGCTTTGGTTGGAGGTTGGGAGCTACTACCAACTAAGTCTTGCCGCCAAACATCAGTGTCGCCATAAGATCGCCAATTTCCCATTGCGTTCTGAGTTTGGTAAGATCGCATCATCGTCACTTACCATCAGGTGAGATCATGCCAAGGGCTTACCGATTGTGGATAATAAATTGTAGTTTCTACTTACTTCGCTCACTCAGCGAATCGAAATCGATCCAAAATATAATGATACTCTTACCTAAATACCCAATTAATTAAGTACTGTCTTCAAGCCTACGATCGATCCTGTACAGAAATACGTATTAATTAGTAATTAGTTGTATTCCGCTTTTGTCTGTGAATAATTGTTCTGTCTCTTGCAGGTACTGTTCGCGCCAAAGGTGAAGATTTCTATTAAGTCTGGTCTTCACAAAGGAGTTGTTAGGGAGGGAGATTCTTTGATTTTAGGTGAGCTTTAGTACTGAAATTAGTCTAGATATTCCGAAAATGGTATTATCTAGATCAAGGACTATTTGAATTGGAATTTGGTTTCGAGTTGTATAGAAAACCTGTAAACTTTGTTTGAACTTCTCAACATTTTTACACAATTTCCATATTGGCATGCATTTGTAGTTAACTGCTAGTCTACTGAGTTAATTTTGAACAAATTTCAAAAACAATTTGTTCTAAAAATGTTTGAAATAGCGAACTATGACGTCACAATATAGTAAAGTAGTCTCCATACTCATTTCGAAATTGTTACAAATATGTATATATATTTTTTTATTATAGGTAATGAAATTCCAAGCTACTGTTTTAACTGTTTTATTAAAAGAGCTCTTTAGATAGATAGATAGAAAGGTAGAAGCTAAAAAATATATAAAAAAGTGAAAAAAAAAGAAAACAGTGAAAAGAAATATTTTTGTGAAAAATATTTCATAATTAACTGTTGATACAGTCAACTAACCTTTTCTATTTGTAAAAAGAGAACAGATCCCAGCCAGTTAGATCTGTTTAATTGTAAGCCAAAGGTTGTCTGGAAGAAATCTCTCAAAGCGATACAGCGACCACCTTTGCAAATCAATGATTTTAAATATTTTTTGTGTATTCGTTCTGTTATTTTTTAACCGACTTCAAAAAAAGGAGGAGGTTCTCAATTCGTCGGAATCTTTTTTTTTATGTATGTTCACCGATTACTCGAAGACGCCTAAACTGATTTGGAAAATTCTTTTTTTCGTTTAAAAGGGTATACTTCACAGGTGATCCCATATAAATTTTATCGAAATCAATTCGGCGGTTTTTGAGAAAATCAACAAAAACATAGCAAAATTGGAGTTGTTGCGATTGAAGTCGGTTGTTTTTAACGTATTCAGCGTGGTCAATTATTATTCTTTTGGTGTGTAATAAAGTAATATATTATCTTTTCATGTCTTATCTTACATGAAAGAGATACCACAGTATCATTATAGTTTTTTTCTCTCAACAGGGTGCCAAGCGAGTGCGAATCCAAATAATTTAACTTACAAATGGTACGTGAACGGAGAACGAGTTGTCGCCACGAAGCCAGATCTGTTGGTGAGTTTGTATCTTTATTATTTCAAATCCAAAATCAAAACTATTATCTTTATAATTATTTACCAATGGAATATTTATTCTATTTTATTATTATATTGTTAAGGATGGCAAAAGGTTGATGGATGACCCACCCGATGGAAAGGGTTAACTCCGCCTATGGGCATTGGCAGACAAACACACACACACACACACACACACACACACACATTTACATATAACTATAGTAGGTATTTATTGTAGACAAAATAAAACATCTATATTTTATTTTTCAAGTTTTCTTTTAATAAGTAAGATCAGTTCCATTTTACACTAGTTCAACACTTTATTTATAACACTTTATATATATAATTTTTTTTTTTTAATTAATCTTTCTGTCTTTGGTCATCATCAAAACATTGAAGTGAGATAATGCTAAATCCTCACCAATAATTAATTAAAAGAAGTCACATTGAAACATTAGCTAAACGATAATTTAAATCACTTAAATTTTAAAATCCCTGGCAGATAGTTCCGTCAACAACTCAACGTGAATATGCATTCCCATAACGACATTACTAAGATGCTTAGACAAACAATTTGATTTTAGTCCTATTTCAAAGGTCGGCAACGCACTTGTGACTCCTCTGGTGTTGCGGGTGTCTATGGGCGGCGGTAATCGCTTACCATCAGGTGATCCGTCTGCTCGTTTGCCACCTATTACATAAAAAAAAGTTTCACGTTAAGTACGCTAGTAATTTACAGTATTAAACAAATTCCCTGGGTAATAGAGTTTATGGACAGGATTGTACATTAAGCTTGAGTAACCTAGTCTTATATGGACGTAATAAAGTGAACTTCATTTAATATTTTTGAATATACTTTCGTGCATGCTTGTACCTTGTAGGGACTGGATTCAGATGAAACCGAAATTCGAACTTATACCGAAATCGAATCGAAACTGAGAAATTATATTTAAGTGATTAGTCTGAACTTTTCTAGTGCATACTCGTGTAGTGTCTATTTTTCAAAAAGAGGAATTTTTCAATTTTGAGTAAATTCATTCAAAATTAGGTCGAAAACTTTATGGTTAGAAAAAGGCTTACTTAAAAAAGCTCTCAGTAACCTAGTCTTATATGGACGTAATAAAGTGCACTTCATTTAATATTTTTGAATATACTTTCGTGCATGCTTGTACCTTGTAGGGTAGGGTGTGGGTACAGATGAAACCGAAATTCGAACTTATACCAAAATCGAATCTTCTTCTTAAGAAGAATCTAAGGGGAGGGCGACGTTGCATTAGCCACCATTTCCTTCTATCTCTCGCTCTCTCCTTCAACTCCTGATACGACTGACTACCAGACTATGTTTTAAGTTGTTGAATGTAAGTGGTTCTTGGTCTTTCTCTCTCTCTTTTACCGTTCACTTTCCCTTCCGTTATTTGTGTGATCACATTTTGATGAATTTTGAAAATCGGATCGAAATTGTGACATCATATTTAAGTGGTTAGTTTGAACTTGTTTCGTGCATGCATACTTTTATACTTTTATAGTCTCCGTTTTTGGGTGAAGTTGAAAAATAATTCAAAATTAGGTTTAAAACTTCATGGTTGGAAAACAGCTTACTTCTTTGAACATGATTTTTGATATGTAATGTATATTATAATATAATATTTATTGACCTACGAGAAAATGGCTACTGGTTGCTGATCTAGGTTAAATTAAAAATACTGTGAATCTCTTAATTATTTGAAAACCTTTTAAGGGTTTTTTTTATGAACAACAAAATTTTTCGGATAAGCTTTTTTAGTACAATTGCGAGAAAAATCTGAGATTTAATTACATCTATTTCTACTCAGTAACAGAACAAACGAAATAGATTGCTTTCGTTATAAAATGAGGTTTAAATTTTCTTATTTCACTTCAAAGTTCCAGAATTAAATTCCGAGTATTTGAAAACCTTTCTCCTTTACAATGTCTTGGGCTAGCTTTATTCCAGTTTCCAGAAACCTGTCGATAAATAAATCGCTTATATCTGTGATTCATCAAAACGAGAATGAATCGACTTTGTGTTTATTTAAGAGAGTGAATAGACTTTAATATGCTTACACTGAATACTAGCAGTGTAAAATTCTTATAATTATACATATACATAGGGTGTCAATCTAGTCTTGCGTCATATTTTAATCAGTGCTTCTACTCCTAATTCTGATCAACTTTCCCCAAGAGACCTATGGGTTCAAAAAATTTTTTGGGCTCTTCATACTATATAATTTGGTCGCTCGGCTGATCGATTTGTATGAAGAGTTTAATTTTTTTGCTATTTGACTATGGGTTCCTTGGGGAAAGTTGTTCAGAATCAGGAGTAGAAGCACTGATTAAAATTTGACGCACGACTATATTTACTAGCCTGTATAGATACATATAAATATATACTATCTTCCTTTGATCTAATCTTCTTAGAAATTAAAGCTGATGCTTTTAGTTATTTGGGTTACTGATAATTTAGAATTAGGTCGAAAATTTTCGACATCGAAATCCCATCCACCTCTTCACCTCCCGCGTGCAACATGATCTAATACAAAATGCATACTGCGGCATCTTCTGTGCCAACGAAAAAAATTAGAATACCCCCTCTGCGGTGCACTTCGGACGGTAGTAGTGACATGCAAATTTTACAGTGTAATATTACTATAATATGAAAGGAAATAAGCACGAAACAGGTGGGGTTTAGAAGCCTCTTAATTTTGGCGTAGAAGATTTTTTAACTGTCTCCTAGTAACATTTTTTTCTAAACAAATATGAAAAATGGGCAAATTAAATAAATGTTTAAAGCATCGTCTTACTTAAAAAAAGTTTTGTTTACTTTGGTCCCTAACATAATTTCTTATTTCCTTATATGCAGAAGATTTATTAAAATTTTAACCATAGATTAGATTCATTTATTTCATATTATCAATCTCAACTTACAAAATACTTATTTAAAAAGATGTCAGAGGATGACGATCATATTCGTCAAAATAAAAATAAAATACACATGTCAAAACATAAAAAAAGAAATAACAATATCAATAAAAATGACAAACTTAAAATAAATAGCAATGCCAATAAAAATATCATAGTCCCAGTGCATTAGCACTGTTATCAAAAGCGTTGCGCTCCCGACTCGTGGTCCCACCGCATTGTCCCACTGGTGGGTCGACGAGTAATTGACTGTTTACTCGAGGTCCCACCGATTCACTCTTGACTATAGACACTGCAGTAAGTAATGAATGACGCAGAGGGAACTTGACAGTATGGTTACTCCCTGCTCCTCTCCAAAAGCGATCTTACACCCTGGGTGTAAAATCCGGCGAATGATGCGTGCGTAGCGTCATGTTTTTAAGTGATTACAATACTAATAGGTAACTAATTTTAACGCAAGCGTCTAATAGACTATCCTTGTTGTATAGATTTCAAAAGCTACTCGTGTATAACAACATCCAAAGAGTTATTTAACAGAATACTGACCACATCTCATTCATTCGCAGGTACTAACAAACATAACCAAAAAATACAATCAGGCGACAATCAAGTGTGAAGTACACAATACCGTCGGAAAAAGTGCCGACACAAAGACTGTTGAGGTTACTTGTAAGTATCGACTCTTCAAAACTCTAAAAAATGCACCGGCAAGTTAAATTTCGACAACAGTTTGTGAAATTTTGTGCTAAACTGCAGTCAAAGGATGCAAAAGAAAAACGAATGAAGATGAAATTATTTAGATTGGATCACCATGCAGTATTTATTTATAAAAACTTTTTTTATTTACCAAATCTGTGTGTTATAATAATTGTAATTAGGTAATTATCGGTAGGCACTTTTGGGGGTTTTTCAGAGTTTTTATCTTTTAACCATGTGGCATTATCTCACCTGGTGATAAGTGACGATGATGCCGAAGATAGAAGCGGGCTTACCAAGATTCCGCAACGCAATGGGGAACTGGCTATCTTATCTTCATGCTGGAATACCTCAATTGTTAGATAAGATGGTGGTGGCTAGCCAGGCGCGGGCTTAGAAAATGCCCTACCACCAACCAAACCGAGTCCTACAAAGTTGGACCCCGCCGGGAATCGTACCCGTGACCTCCTGATGCGAAGCAAGCAGACTAGCAACTAGACAACGTAGGCGTAAATTTGATACGCTTTGCATTGCCCAACGCCTGTCGCAGGATTATTCTCAACTAGAAACAGATAACAACTAATGGTTTTATCCTCAGATGGTCCAACCTTCGTCATGAGGCCTCAAGACGTGGAGACAGACCTTGGATCCACAATCACCCTCAGTTGTGGGGTGGATGGACATCCACAGCCGAAGATACTGTGGCTAAGATATGAGAATGACAGAGTTATTGTGAGTTGATAATTAAATTTAAGTTTAACCAAAAAATCTAAATGCAGGCCAAGTGATGCGTTTTGTGGTCTGGTCCAAAATTGGCTACCAAAGTTTGGTATATTACTAAAATCATAAAAATAAATTCTTTTGCTAGCACTTTACATGGCTACTACTGAATTTTCAAAAAGATTTTTGGACTCTAAGTACAAAATTGTCTTGTTAAGTTTCATGATTAGAACTCCCTGTATAATCACTAAAGTCATCCCACCATGTAGGTGGCGTTTCTTGGACCACTTCTAATTTATAATTAACACTTTTTTTACTTTTGCTTTTACGTATTGATGTTTCTGTAAAATATAAAAAACCTATTCACATTCCACAGCGGGTCGGCAAATCTTCAAACTTGACTATAACGGTCACTTCACAATCATCAGGGCAGTACTGGTGCCGCGCTAGCGTAGAGAACTACAGTGATATTGAGGCTTCAGCCATGGTTTATGTAAGAGGTAAGATTTTATTTAGGCTTGTAGAATAGATGGCCGTTGGGACAGTAAAGTTCTCGAGTGGCGACCGCGCACCGGAAGACGCAATGTAGGCAGGCCTCTGACTAGGTGGACCGACGACCTGGTGAAGGTTGCGGGAAGCCGCTGGATACGAGCAACACAGGACCGGTCGGTGTGGAAATCTTTGGTGGAGGCCTTTGTCCAGCAGTGGACGTCTTTCGGCTGATGATGATGAAGATTTTACTTCTGCATCATACTACCTCACTACGGTTTTATATCCTGGCCAATGAATAAATGAGGTTTTCGAAGCTTACGTTCATTTTTATTCCGACTGATTAAACGGTGAATGAAAATATGGTGAGGAAACCTGCATATCTGATTACTATATGTGTATTATGTGCATTTATGATCGCATTGCACACGTCTCCGTAGGTGGAGTCGAAAAGCAAAAGTAGATATATCTTACAGTCTACTTGTATGGAGAGTCAAAAATACTGCAGGAGAAGCTTCTGGGCATGCGTAGCGGGTTCTAGAACACAACTTTAAAGTAATCAGGAATAAACTTACTTACCTACTTCGCTGGCTCAACGACTCGAAGAGGATCTTGACCTCCGAAACCAAATTCCGCCACTCTTTCTGTACGAAGTCCAAAAAGACCTGATTTCCCTCCAAATAGGAATAAAGAGACCTAAAATTCTAATGGGAAAATGAAACGGCCAGTGAGTTTTGATAATTTATTATTGGGACCTTAGAAATCAGTACCGTACTAGTTACGGGGTGCTTTATTTTGAGACATACTGTTTAAATAATTAACCGTTAAAATAGGGTTTGTTCACAGGATGTAGCAATACTGAAAGGCAAAACCTATACTCGTCAAACGAAAGAACTGTCACTAGTTGCTCTACGATTTTGCTGCAATCGAAATAAATGTAGTTTTCAAACAAATTATCACCTGATTCGTAAAATTCTGACGAAGAACTCATTTTTTTTTGTTATTTCAAGTCTTAAAACACAGTTGTTCAGTTTGAGTAGAAATATTCAAATCGTAGATCTAAAGTTGTTTAGTTTTTAATGAGTAAGGTATTTTACCTTGAGGTATTGCGACCTGTTTTCTCTACAACCTGTATATCACGCCTATTTCCCAAGCCTTTCGGCGGTTGCTAACAAATGAATAAAATATAAGATAACAAGAGTATAACCCACATAAATAGACAAATATATAATTTAACAAGCGACAACTCTATCATTAAGGCAAAATGGTTCTCACGGTTTTGATTTCTAAAATATAATAATGATTTTGTTGCCATCAGGTAGTTTCACTGTTAGGCGTTATTTTTAATATAAATAGTATATTAAATGTAATGAATCAGAAAAAATACATGTTTGATATTTTGAACCAATTTTTTTTAAAATCACAATTGGTAAGCCCTTGGCATCATCTCACCTGATGGTCAGTGATGATGATGCCGAAGATGGCAGCGGGATTACCAAAAGTCCCCAACGCAATGGGAAACTGGCTATCTTAGGTTTATGCCGGAACACATCAATGCTAATTAACATTGAGATGTGGTTCACATAAATATTAACATTTATATTGATTGGAAAAATAAATGACTTATTACTCTAAAATTTTCTTTTAGGTCCACCAAAAATTATATCCAACGGCACACAATATGGGATAGAAGGGGACAGTATAAGAATCGACTGTGTTTCTTTCTCTGTTCCGAAACCCGATTATGTGGTATGGAATTTCGGTGGTGCGGAAATTAATTCCTTTCACAATAATGTAAGTATTTTTAAGATAATCATATTAAAAGATTTCCTGGAATTTACAATGATGTAAAGAGATTTGTCACGGAGATTTAGGGTGTGAACTTTTCAGCTTCATTTTCAAGTATGAAGTTTCAGAGTTACACAATCATAATCAATAATAAAATATATTTTTTAAAGTAGATAGATTCTAGTAGTAAGTAGAAACTTTTCTACCTAGTACAAAGTTTTTTCTACCTAGTACAAAGTTTATACCATTCCGAACTTGTACACTCAACGTTTCGTGAAGTGTTAGTGAAGTGAGAATAAACTTGAAAAAATCACTTTCTTATTATTATTTTCTGGCAGGAGTACTCATTCCTTGAAGAGACGCTTCCAAATGGAATCATCAGATCATCACTGATCATTCGCGAGAGCCAATCTAGCCATTTTGGAGTTTACAACTGCAGTGTATCTAATTTGTATGGGACGGACAGCTTGGAGATATTACTGGTACCCGAAAGTAAGTTCACCTTTTATTTATGTATTTTGGCTCTGTGCGGCTTGCGTGGTCGCGCCAATCACGCACTGACTCACTAGAGATACGGTCATATTTAACATAACCTGGATGGGGTTGACTGTTATTGGCATTTCGGCCATTTCCGTGCTTCGCAAGCCACGTTAAGCTGTTGGTGCAGGCTGCTCAGATGGCTGCCGTTAAGCCATGTAGGAGGCCTTATAGGCGGCTTGAAAACTTCTGACATTGGGGTTGGCTGGCCCCAAAATCTTCACCAATCCGGACTTTGCAGTCGTGTGTGGAATAACCTTCCCAAGGTAAAGAAGAGACAACAAGAAAAGAGAGAAGAGAGGTTGTCTTCTTGTTTCTTTTTCTTTTGTTATTTTTGTATGTGCTTCTTGTATGACAATAAAGAGTATTTGAATTGAATTGAAGAGCCTTGTGCCCCTGCAGTGGACGCGATATGGGTTGTTAAAAAACTAAATAACATACATACCCCAAAAAACCTTTAGGCGATATGCAAAACTGTAAAATCACAAAATGACAAAAGAACAATGTAAATAAAAATTTCGTCGAGAGTTCCACTCATTTATTTACTGCCTCGTGTTATATAGTTAAGAAAGTTGCATTAAATTAAGAAGCAGAAGATACAGTTACCAAGTAATTTACATCTTAAGATAAACAAGAATTCAAAATCGACCACCAGATGGCATCAGTCGCGACTGGCGTTATTCCAATTCGGAGTTTCAATTATTTTGTTCATCCGCTGCGAGGAATGGAGGCTAAATTTGAATTTTAAAGCCCCCTGTGGCATCAGGCCAACTAAGAAAGATCTATGATGAGACTTGTATGACCTATGGAGACAAAAGGAAGATATTACCACAGATTAGATAATAGTACTACGTAATATTACGCAGGGTGTTAAAAAAGTGCTTTTGAGGGGTTGGTTACTCAGAATCAAGTATAATCCGATCTAAACTTTTTGAAGAAAACACCCGATATTTTTTTTTTTGCAGTTTCCCATACTAAATCTGAATAGTCTATTAAGAATTTGTATGAGAAACTGAAAAAATTTATTGTAGATCGGATTTATTCAGTATTTTTTCCTGTATTCTATACTTGACTCTGAGTAATCCGTTAAAATCTCAAACACACTTTTTTAACTGTATATAGTTTAACAAAATTGTGTAGCATTACTTTGAGTTGCTCAGTTTTAGGCAAAGAATACTAAATGTCAGTAATGTATGTGTCTTCTGTACATACAGAAGGGACAATCTCTGCCCCTCGCATATCTATTTTCCTCGGAATGTAAGGGTACGGAAACTAGAACGAACCCTTTGATTTTCATAACTCGCTAAGTGTGTATGTTTTTTTTTTTTTTTTTTTTATGTGATAGGTGGCAAACGAGCAGACGGATCACCTGATGGTAAGCGATTACCGCCGCCCATGGACACCCGCAACACCGGAGGAGTCACAATTGCGTTGCTTTAAACAAACTTCTGCATAACCAACAATTTGGCTTCACGAAAGGTCGATCAACTACCGATGCAGGAGTAGCACTTATACGAAACATCTATGATGCTTTTGAGAAATCACAAGATGCAATAGGAGTGTTTTGTGATTTATCTAAGGCATTTGATTGTGTGGAACATCAAACTTTACTTCTTAAACTAAAGCATTACGGTGTGGAAGATAGGGCTCTCAGTCTTCTCAATTCTTACCTTAACAATAGGTTACAAACAGTCCAAGTAAATGGCACAAATTCTCTCGGCTCTACAGTAAAAATAGGCGTTCCCCAGGGATCTATTTTAGGCCCCTTTCTCTTCCTTGTTTATATAAATGACTTACCATTTATGGTGCAACGTCTCTCAAATATTGTGTTGTTTGCAGATGACACATCTCTTATTTTTAAGGTAGACAGGAAAGTCAGCAAAATTGACGAAGTAAACAACACACTTTCAGAGATACATAAATGGTTTACTGTTAATAACTTGCTATTAAATGCCACAAAGACAAAAGTAATAAAATTCAGATTACCAAATGTCAAGCAAACTCACGATAATGTAATATTAGATAGTAATATTTTAGAGTTCGTAAATAGCACTGTTTTTCTTGGTATTACTTTAGATGCTTCTTTACAATGGGGACCACATATAGAAACCTTAGCAGGAAAGCTTAGTTCAGCTGCCTACGCCGTCAAGAAAATAAGGCAACTAACAGATGTAGATACTGCAAGACTAGTGTATTTTAGCTATTTTCATAGTATAATGTCTTACGGCATCTTAATTTGGGGACATGCAGCTGACATAGAAACTATTTTCATACTGCAAAAAAGAGCCGTTCGCGCTATCTATCAGATGCGATCTCGAGAGTCATTGAGGAACAAGTTTAAAGAAATAAATATTTTAACTGTTGCCAGTCAATTCATATATGAAAACATCATGTATGTTCGTAAGAATTTAGATTTATTTCCAAAAAACAGTGACAGGCATAATTTTAATCTTAGAAATAGAAATAATATCGAAGTTGCTTATTCGAGACTGAGTAAGGTAAAGAAGTCGTTCATGGGGCAGAGTATAAAATTCTACAATAAAATACCTGAAAATGTAATTAGTTTATCCGAAAATAAGTTTAAGACCTATGTAAAGAAATGCCTGTGTTCAAGAGGATATTATAAAACCCAAGACTATGTTAATGACAATGATGTATGGACATGTATAGATCTTCCAGCTCATAGCTTTAGTAATGACATCAATTGTAATAGATATTAAGTATTTATTTCAAAAAATGTGTTGGGGCGAGTTTCTTTTGGGCTCGACGTTTCTTCTCGCTCCGCTAACACTTCCCGAAACGTTGAGTGTACAAGTTCCGCGTGGTAGGAACTTTGTACTAGGTAGAAAAAAAAGACGATTTAAAAGTATGCGTACAGCATCTACTTAAATAAAAAATATTTTGACTTTGACTTTGACTTTGACTTTGACCGACCTTTGAAATGGGATGGGGGATGGGGGAATGGGGAGGGGGAGGGGGGGGTTGGGCCTCCGGTACCCTCACTCACTCGGCGAAACACAACAAACGTTGCTTCACGCCGGTTTTCTGTGAGGCCGTGGTATCACTCCGGTCGAGCCGGCCCATTCGTGCCGAAGCATGGCTCTCCCACGTCTCAAATTATACTTCATATGTATGTGCGCAATTCATACTTCAGATTCAATCGTCGACTGTTGTGCGACTTGCACATGTGAGCAATAAAAGCATATGATGCTTACGTATGGCGATGTGCTTGTTCTTTGAGTGATCATTGTATGATAACCCTATACTAATTGCCTACATATGCGGCACACACAGCAGTTGGGACAGACCGATGTTTCTGTAGTGATAGCAGTCTGGTATTTCGTTTAAGTTTCACGGAATGTCCGAGGTTTGGTTTTAACTTAAATAAATATCCAATATTTTTTTCCAGGATCATTTCCTCTAATCCTAGTAGCTACTGCGCTCTCATCAGCAGCTGTAATGCTAGTGATGGTAATGCTGATTATTATGCTGTGTCATCGGAAGAACAGCTCTGAGAAGAAGCCAGACATCACAGATGTGAAGAAGTGTTATAAAGAGAGCGATAGGAATTCGAATATAAGTGATTTGAAGTTGGAGCTGAGGCAGGTGGAAGGAAGTTGTAATGTGAGTTTAATAAAGTAACTTAATAATAAAATAAGAAACAGAGGCCATCGAAAGGTAGATGAAAGCTTAGATGAAATAAGAATAAATAAAAAGAAAAAACTAGTATATGAGAAGGCTCAATGCAAAGGTATTGACAGATCTTGAATAGAAATCGAGTCTACGAGGTCTTGTATAAGGGCGAAGTCATTTTTTTTTCTATGTTGGCTCACATCTGCTTGTTTGTGCTACTTTTAGTAATCTTGGACGAAAGTCTTATCCAACTAGATTATGCTGGTTATCCTTCTGCAAAGAGACTTGTCTCGTCTACATATTTGATAACTGTAGACTTCTCTATTCAATTTATTAATCAAACAGTTTTAACTGTGACATTTAATGCACTACTTCTTTTTAGGATACTCTAAATGCAGGATCAGAAACTGACCTCCACTCAACTCTGCATCTTACAACGAACCTTGGTCTTCCACTAGCTGGACCAGTCTCACTTCCCGATGCAGGATATGACAATGAACTGATGAAGCAGTACCAAAGATACAGCGGGGACTTCAATCAAGCTATCAACTTTAATTTTAAGGTCCGTTTATAAATATTTTAAAACAATTTGTTAATTCGTTAATTATTATCGCCTTGTGTTATGATTTATTCATCTATATTTACGAAATATGTAAGTAACAAAATAAAATTGTAGGATTATTTCAGATGGGTAACTGATATCTCCCTTTCTCGCTCAAGAATTACCTATCTTAGTTTCTTTGATCATTAGTCATAGTATTGATTATCATACATAACATTCCTTTTGTCCGTTAAACTTTCGTCACTCATATTATTTTTTTGTACTTCTTCAAATTTTTTTAAATATCTGTTTCTACACTTATAATTAATTGTAGTTTTTATTTCTATTTGCACACAGATGGGTCAGACCAACGGCTATGTTCCATATTTGGACTACTCCAGGGACTATGCCCCTCCATCAGGAGACTCTCATACAGGGTCCCTATCTAGGAGCGTCCATTCTTCCTACCCAAGCCAGAGTGGATCACTGCAGCGACAGGCGAGCTGTGGTACTTTAGGATTGGTTGGACCTGATGGTAAGTCTTCTGTCATCCTAGGTTTTCTACTGTTTGTTTGTTATATTTTTCACAATAGACAACAGTATTTTTAATATAATAGAAAATAGCACCCCAATTATTTAAAAGTATTTTCATATTCTCTGTTATGGAGGTCATTCGCATTCAATAATTTTAATATTTTCTTTGTTAGTGATCCCAATGGTAAACACTGGCGTGATGACGAATGATGGCATGGACGTTAGATATGTTGCAACATATGGAAATCCCTACTTAAGAGGCAGCGGACCTTTATGTAAGTAAACTTTATCATTTAAATTTCATTTAGAATCAAAACAATATCACGTGTAAGACTATTGCAACTAAATAGTTTCATTTGAATTGACATCGTATATTTTTACAGCTATAGGATCACAAGGCAGCTCCTCAAAGCCACCTCCACCATATTATAGTATAAGGAATTCTAATCTACAAATACCAGGTAAAATACGTTTTTTTTATGTTTCAGTATGTAGGTATTTAAAATATTTGACAACAACATTTTTACTTATACTATTTCGTTTCTTTTCTGAAAAGTTATATTAGGTACTTTGAATAAACCATTGCATATTTTCTTAAATATTCTCATAAAATAAGTGTAAGTAAAGTAATTCAAACATATAAAGATCTTTATAAAAAACTTTCCCATGCAATTAATAGTCTAATAACATATTGCACTGTAACGATTTTTATGTCATTATCATCTCTAGCTACATCGGTAACATCACCCACTTCATCATCATCGTCATCAAGACCTACTATCAGCCCACTAGCTTCATCGTGTTCTACTAAAAGTGGAGCCCAACCTCAAGTGCGTAGTACCTCTTAAATTAAGATTATGGTTAAGTTTATATATGGCATTGTTAATGATTAAGTCATTCAGTGACTTAACCTTCATTATAATCCATTTAAAGTATTACCACAAAAGGTGATTCTAGTTCTATTTTACTATTTGTACTGTTATTACATTTGTTTTTGTTGGGTCTTTTCTCATCATTTATAATATAATGTATTGTTCATCATGCTTTTATAAACTTCGGGTACAAATTTTATCTCGTTATTTGTTCCACAGGTGCCTAAATCGTCTCCTCAGAAGGGAGCTCTGTACGTCCTACCGCCTTCTAGCCAAGGGAGCTCACATACTAACAAAGTTACTACTAAAGGTACGTTGTAACTGATTTTCTTTGTTTTATGAATTTTCATACAAATAAAACTATTTATCTATCCATACTACTTCTTCTTCTGATTTTTTTTATCTACATAATTATTTCACTAGATTTCCTTTTCTATTTCATTACTATAGTTTATTTTTAATCTTCAGTTGTTTTTCACAAACCAGCACCGTTTATTTTATTATTTGTTCACAGCTTTTCCTAATTTATTACAATTTTATGATATTATAAATTTTATATAGCTAATTTCTTTGAAAAATTAATATAAATATAAATTGGACACATTGAAATACAGTTAAATTGAAACAACACTATCCCTCGCTTTCGTTAATTTATTTTCGTTTTGTTTTTTATAGTTTTCTTTTGTATTATGTCATAAAACTTGTAAGCTTGTTGTAATTTTCAAAGTAAGTTCATGTTTGATAAAGATATTCGTGCTGATTTAATTTTATGCCTAAAATTGATGTGTTTTCTCTTTTGTAGGTAATGGCGTTCCAACTAAAGCCGGTACCCATGTTTAATATCGAA
This sequence comes from Coleophora deauratella, assembly GCA_958295455.1. NCBI lineage: Eukaryota > Metazoa > Arthropoda > Insecta > Lepidoptera > Coleophoridae > Coleophora > Coleophora deauratella. The sequence goes on from OY282412.1 coordinate 685,227, forward strand.
TGTAAACATTTAGATAGGCCAAATTTTAATGAACCAATTTCAACTGTTGATCTGATTATCACCTTGTAAGATAATTTTGTAAAATTTAAGAGGAATTATTATGAAGAAGCCTAAAACTCCGAAAGCTTTAAGTGTTAATATCAAAGAGAAACTAATTACGAAGTAGAATTAAGGTTTTTTTAAACGCTGTTCGAAACAATTATTGCAAAGTTTGATCAAAGCGTTAAAAGTGTTTTGTGTAGTGGATAATTTATATTTCTGAGACTGAAAATACGATAGTTAGAAATCTTAGTTGTTAATTTGTTTGAACTTAAACTTAATATAGCCAGTATAGGATGACTCGATTTAAAATGAACTTTGTTAACAAAGCAATGAAACTGTTTTAACCGACTTCAAAAAAGGAGGAGGTTCTCAATTCGACTGTATGTTTTTTAGTATGTTTGTTACGCGATTACTTCGCCAATTATGAATCGATTTTGATGATTCTTTTTATGTTTGGTAGGTAATACTTTAGAGGTGGTCCCATATAAATTTTATCTAAATTGATTCAGTGGTTTTTGACAAAATCATCAAAAACAAAAACAAAAATAGCAAAATTGTAACTTCGATCGAAAGATTGAAGTCGGTTTTTTAACGTGTTGATTATTTTAAGTTTTTTTTATACTCAATTTGTACCTTTTGTCAAAATCTTGTGAGTACAGGTTGTAACAAAATAGGCGTTAGTTGGGATTTCTAAACTAACAATACTGAACAATCTATGTTTTACGAATTATCTGTTTTTGGAACTTCTTATGCAAGTAGTTGAACAAATTTGTTAATTTTGTATGATAAATTCCCCTTTTTGCGATTATAGTAAATTCTTTAAATAAAAGTTTTTCAGTATGATACTTAGATGGAATATGATAGATGGAAGATTGTTCACGTGTCCAAATTAATTTTGTTGCGACTCTATAAGAAATTCACTTTTATTTTTCATTTAAAAAATGATTAGCTATAGATCTTAACTTTATGGTTTTACGAATTAACTATTATTAAAATTATTTTATCGACCCATTTATTTGGAATATATGCAAAAATAAAACACCCACATTTTTTTAATAGTTATATCTTTTTCGAGATCTAATAACTTTTATCTCCATTGAAAATCCTATGAATAGCCTTGCCACCAGTACGTAGTACTATTATCTAATCTGTGCCCTGCAAATGAAAATAAAAATATTTTATTCGAAGTAGGTAGCAGTGTACACTTTTCGAACGTTATTCTTTTATCTACCTAATACGAGGTTCCTACCATTCGGAACTCGTATACCCACCGTTTCGGGACCCTCAGGCCGAGATCCCAACTTTTTAAATTAGTTGTTATCCTAGATAACTTTTGTACAACCGTAGCTGTTGAAACCCTTACGGCAAAAAATAAAATTTCCTTGAGAATTTTTATTTGTCTATCCACAATTCGGTATGTAAAGTTTTTTACAGCTTTGGGTTCTAGTTTTATTGAGATTTGAAGCCGGTAAACTACTTAGTGACGTCAATGAAAGTCATAAATAAAGATAAATTGAATATACTAAGTACATAGTTTTAATACTTTTAAATGGCAAAATAATTTTTGTTAAGGTAAAATCTCGAAATGGTTTTGAAATTAGCATTTTTTGAGTTTTTCTTTACATACTGAATTGGTGAGCCCTTGGCATCAAATATGTAACTCTTTAATAAATTAAAACAATATTTTGAAAATATGAAATGTCAATTTGTGAAACCTACATTTCAGTATTCTATCTATAATACACCTGTTGACAGAGAGTCTCCGACTGATTTTGATGGTAATAGCTATATTAGATCTCTGCTAATGAATAAAATTGAGGATGTTTGTTTTGTTAGGTTAAGAAATTAGATTTCTGCCATTTTTCTTTCTTTGTGGTTACGCAAAAAAGATAATGGAACTTTATTTAATAACTTTAAAAACATAAAAACTTCCTGTACCAAGTACAGATTTGATCTTCTTTGATCAATTTGTTTGGGTAGTAGCTTTTGTCGCAGCATTGAAAATATTATATTGTTTTTTACATGTTTTTTTTTTATAATTGCCATATTGTTTAAAGTAAGTAGTTTTAAATGATTCCAAAGTATATTTCTCATCGATTATTTTAAGACTGGTTTGTAAAATGAAATTTGAAATTAACTCTTTGTAATTTACTATCTAAGTTCTAGAATATAAATACATAGATGTAACAGTTTTCGAATAGTTTGAAACTTGATTTGAATACTGAAAATAAATCTAGCAATTTTTTTATACCTGATGTGTTTCATTTCACCCACAATCTCAAAATTAACCATCGAGTTTTGGAGAGCGCTATGTTTGGAGTTTATAATATCGCAAAATCTGATATGAGAATTTTTGTTAATCTTTGCGTTTTATTTCTTTATTTTCTTGCCTATCATAGAGATATCATCAACAAACTCAAAATATTATAGGTTTTGGAGAGCACTATATTTGGAGTTTTCAAAGTCCTCAAGACGTAGCGTAGTCAGGCCTCCTAGTCGGTGGACTGATGACCTGGTGAAGGTTGTGGGAAGCCGCTGGATGCGAGGAGCGAAGGACCGGTCGATACTGAAATACTTAGGGGATGCCTTTGTCCAGCAATGAACGTCTTGTGGCTGACGATGATGAAGTGTGGAATTCTTAATACCTTGTGCGTTTTATTTCTTTGGTTTCTTGCTTAATTCCATACAGACATCACCTACAAACTCAAAATGATTCAACGGGTTTTGGGAAGAGCTACGTTTGGAGTTTTTAACAAACCAACCATCAAATCTGACACATGGAGATTCAGTGAAAAATTTACCTAAATAAAATTACGTATTACAAATCTGTATAAAATTTGGAAATTTTATCGTATTAGAAGTTAAACGTACTCAAATTCGAAGGTATTAAAAGACTGTTGAGGACGCGAGGCGAGGAACAAAATACATACATAAAAGCTATTAGTACTTAAATGCGAAAATTCGATATAATAAGGGATATAAGAAAATTGTACAAAAACAAAATTCAGAGTAAAAAAAGAATTTAAATAATAGATGTGGCCAGAACCTGTCGCCAACAGACTGATTGCATGCATGCTAAGTCAAAACATATACAAATAAAAAGGTAGATAAACTTGTATCTAGTGAAAGCAAACGAAGTCACAGGCACCCCACTAGTATTATAGTTTAAATTACAAACTAATTAATTAATAACAACACAAAGCGACCATTACATGTTGATACTATCTATCGCACGTCGGTAAGCGGTAAATAGCGCTTCCGATGTGGAGACACACATCCTGTACCGCGGAGTTGATATTACATGATATTATTATACGTGCATGATATTATCGTACATGATATTGTACAACTTGCTGATTTGTCGGGGTGGTTTGGTGAACATGTTCAGGAATTTGTGGGTAATACAAATTATAGAGCTATTGAGCCTGTAGGTTTTAGTTTAGTTTTATTCTTAATAGGTTAACTTAAAAATAATGTTTGTTTTTTTATTTAAATACGATTGACACTTTAGAAGAGGAAAGATGAATGGGCATTACGAGTTTTTTTTTTAAAACCTTGAAGAGAAGTGTGGAAGTGGAAGAGCGAGGATGAGTTATATGGACCAGTTGAACCGGAAGACTGGAATAATGTGGAGATGTTTGGGGAAGGCCTTTGTCCAGCAGTGGACGTCTTTTGGCTGATGATGATGAAAGTTAGGTAGTCAGTCGTACAGGTAATCTAAGTTTTGGTCCAGATAACAGTGTGTTATTAACCCTAGGAATTCCTAGGGTTCCATACCTCAAAAGAAAAAAATAACCGTAATAGGATCACTCGAGTGTCTGTCTATCTGTCTGTTTATCTTTCCGTCAGTCACAGCCAATTTGCTCCGAATCTACTGGACCGATTAATTTGAATAATGTGAGATAAAAAAGGCAAGTTCTTAAATTGGAAAAGAGAAGAGATGACATAATTCCACACGGAACTTGTTAACAAGCCATTACGTCCCCACTGCAGGGGCACGGGTCTCTTCCCATAACTCGGGAAGGTTAGGCCATATTCCACACACGGGGGCCAAGTCCGGATTGATGGAGGTTGTGAGGCTAGTGGCCAACGCCAGTGTCAGAAGTTTTCAAGCCGCCTATAAAATGGCTCAACGACTGCCATCTAGCGATAGCAGCCAGCACCAACGGCTTAACGTGCCTTGCGAAGCACGGAAATGGTCGAGAAAAATGCCACTAATAGTCAAACCCATCCAATACAATACAATATATTTATTCAGAAAACAACACATTACAGCACATTACAAAAGGCGAAACAAAAATCAAGGTAAACATAACAAAGGAAAAAAAAACAAATAATAAAATAAAAAAAACTAAAAATATACACATAAGTACCCCAATAATAAAAACTGTGCTGCTTTCCGAACCTGTCCCGACTCAGCATAATGCCGAAAGTAGATAACTACCTACAGCGCTGTTATTCTGCCGGAACCAAGGCAGATGGCGTGCGCGCTTACGCGAAGCAAATTAAAAATATGCATAAAAATAGGAAGTAACGGATAAGAAAAGGACCGTGTCTGTAGTCAGTTAACCTGCGTGATCGACGCCACCATGCATGCCGGACTGAGCCACGACCGCTTCACGGAACGGACACGGAACTTAATGTAGCTATAATTTATTAAAAGTTGTAGGAAGAGCAACATTACCTAACTAATTAAAACCTACGTACTCCAGTTAATGTGTATTGAGTATTGTGTAAGTGAACAATAGAGAAATCACTATAGCACTTCACTTCCTACTCACAGGAATGTATAGTGAACATTACACTATACAGGGTGTTTCAAAATATATCTAGGACCCCCTTAACTTCTGCTAGTCATTCTTCTAGTGAAACTGATAGTTTTAAAAAAAAAATTGCTGATATAGCAAAAAAAATTAAAAATTGTAAAAAAAAATTTAAATTAGGTGATCATTTAAAAAAAATACACTTTTTCATCTCTGCATAAAATGTTTTTATGTGTAGACTCCCAATTTTAATCCCATTGACTCTGTTATTATTTCTAAAACGAAAATAGTACAGTAAAGGATAGGCAAAGCCAAAAAATTGAATATATTAAACTGAAACATGAATATCTTGGATAGTTAAAAGGGTCATTAAGAAATGATAATAATAACACTGACCTCCATCCGATTGTGCTTCTGCTGGAGTAGCTCCTGCCACTTCGCCTAGCGCGAAGTGGTCAGAGTAGCCCAAATTTATATTTCTGCATAATAATAATATCCGGGACAAATCACACACGGTCATCTGGCCCCAAACTAAGATTCCCTGTATCTTGGGAACCAGAGATTGATATACATACACATATACATTTAAATACATACATATATAGAAATAATACACTCAGACTCAGAGGAAACAATTCTGCTCATCACAGAAATGTTTGCCCTGTGTGGGGATCGAACCCACAATTCTCGGATCAGAGGTCAGGATCGCTAACCTCTTAGCCACCGAGTCAGTCTAAGTCTATATAATTATTTTTTTAATCGATCGAAAATTAAACTAACGTTATCCATAGGCTGTTGATCTTCAATTAAAGAAAACGCGCTCCACAGCCATCAATGAAATAAAATTAAACTGTAACCACTCCTTTTACAACACCCTGTATCACCGGAGGTTTGTAATTGACGGCTTTTTGTCTATGCTTTTTGTCTTACAGCTGCGTTATGGCTTAGTTCGTAATCAAGTCTTTGAGATTGACACAATAACACCCACATAATCTTTCTTTATTGTCGCATGGCCCTATATATACTGTATTACTCGTATTCCGATACGACATTCAAGCCTTCAAGAAAAGAGCATACTCCCATTTCAAAGGCCGGTAATGCACTTGAGACTCCTCTGGTGTTGCGGGTGTCTATGGGCGGCGGTAATCGCTTACCATCAGGTGATCCGTCTGCTCGTTTGCCACCTCTGCCATAAAAAAAAAGAAAAATTACTCTAAGATTAAACATTATATATTGAAGTATTCGAAGTACTACCGACGAATATATCAATGCCAGAAGAGAAAGGATGCTTTGATTCTTTTTTTAAGCATTTAAATGTGTCTTGTGTAAAAAAAATAGGTTAAAAAAAAGGTTACAAAAAGGTACTTAAAATAGGTTACAAATAGGTTACGAAAAGAACACTTTAAAAATATAAATTATCATCGAAAATTAATAAATAAATATTTATTTCTGGTAGAATATACCCATACTTTGAAAATACAACTAAAATTAAACAATAAATTGAAATATGAAAAAAGTGTTTGTTTAACTTGTTTATACAGGGTGTAACAGAAGTGTTTTACCCATCAAACTGAACAACTTTTGTTCTACAACTTTGTTGAAATCGCAATTTTTTTTTTGGACTTTTCATACAGATCGATCAGCTGGCGAACCAAGTTTGTATGAAAAGTCCAAAAAATTTTTTGCGATTTTAACAAAGTTGTAGAACAAAAGTTGTTCAGTTTGATGGGTAAAAGCCAACCTTGAAGTATTGTCACACACTTCTGTTACACCCTATATAACTTGTTATTTGTAGGTTATGTGCCCAGTATCAAAAGACCTGTTTCTGTGTAAAAGTTTGTTACTATACGTAAATATAAACTATGTTCTTGGTATTAAAGACGCTTTAAAATATTTCACGATCTCTCAACCCTAATAAAATAGTGGAAATAATTATCCATAATTATAAATAATGATTTCTTCTTCTTTATCTTAAGAGCTAGGCTCTTGTCGGTGGAGTAACTGCCATTCTTTTCTACTCCTCGCCAACTCCTTGACTTCCTGGTACGACACGACATTGACTTTGGCCTTCATTTGATCGATGTAACTTATTCTCGGCCTCCCTCTACCTCTCTTTCCTTCTATCTTTCCTTCCATGATGTTCGTTATGAAGTCGTCGTGTCGTAACAAATGTCCAATCATATTTCCTCTTCTGTTCTCAATAGTGTCTACGATTTAATAGTCAAATAATGATTTATGACAGGGAAAAACATGATTTCCACTATTTTATTAGGGGTGAGAGATCTTGAAATATTTTAAAGCATCTTCGTCGTCGGGAACCCGTGGAGTATTAAACCATACTTGTGTAATTTTATTAGAACATTTAATTTTTAATGCAATACGTGGCAAAGGAGCAGACGGATCACCTGATGGTAAGCGATTACCGCCGCCCATAGACACCCGCAACACCAGAGGAGTCACAAGTACGTTGTTGACCTTTGAAATAATAATACTTTCATCAAAACGTAACAAACAAAAAACTGTTGGATGGATGATGCTGGAACCGTGATGGTGAAACAGGAGCACAAGCAGTCAGAGTTTCTCGTAAATTGAATCACTTATTGTCTGACGTCGTAAACTTGAGCTGGATGGATTAGTGGCGTTTCGTAACTCGTGGTATTTACGTACCACTGAGAATTGAGGTTTTAATTTAATTACTACTTAGTCCAAACACATGATAAATAGCTTCTAGACTTGATAGGTTATAATAGGAGGAAATAAATGTTTGCGAAAAGAGATCGAACGAAGGCCGGAAGATGTATTGTTGGCTGGGGGGCTTGTGGAAGTCGTCGGAGGCATGTGGTTCAAAATCGTAATCGAGGAGGTGTTTTTTCAAATTAGTAGAGTTTTTCTGGCTGACATAATAATGACAAAGAAGAACACAATAATAATAAGAAGGATTTATTAATGCACTGGCAAAAAGCGAAACCTATATTAAGTTAATTAAGTTTAGTGGTGAATTGCCACTGGAGACCAAAGTCCACCACCCGAAAGTTGCACATAAATTGTCGATGCACTCCTTGAGCACAAAAGCACATTTCAATATTGCACAAACTTTACGAGATATTTGAGTTATGTACTACTTTGTGCATTTTGTCAATACCAGGCCTTTTACAATAAAACTTTTTCAATCCAACGCTTTGTTATACAACTTAGGCTTTTATTTTCAAAATAATAACAAACTATTATATTAAAATAAAATCAGAAGTCCAAACTAAGACGATTACACCTTTACAATTTTTTTTATTTATAAATAAAATAAAAAAATAAAATAATGCCACAAGACAAACCATTAATTAAAAAAACTTTTTATTTTCATTCTAACTAAATACAAATTAAATAAACAACACGACAACAAACATGATGGCTCACTTAACAAAACTTATCTTACAATATTAAAGGAACAGATGCAACTGAGTTGCATTGGGCCCTGTGTCCCATTTGTACCCGTAGGCGCTATTGTTTGAAGCACAATACTATGATTAACGTCAAACAAGGGGACTGGAGTGGCCAGACGTATTCTGGTGGTTCTGATTCTCTTGTGAAGGTTATACAATATGGGCCATTTATCGATAGGTAGTATGACTCCCACCTACAAAGAAACTTGATTACAATGCGGCTAAACGTGGCCCGCTGTATTGTAGAACGTATCTCAATGATAATCTGGTTAAACGTCGATACTCTTATTAGAAAGTGCCTCATCATCATTCATCATCAGCTAAAATACGTCCACTGACAAACAACGGCGTCCTCGAAGGATTTCCACGACGACCGATCTTGCGCTGCCCGCATCCAGCAGCAAGCTGTAACAGAAAGGCCTAGGAAGTTCATACGGAAAAGTTTATTAAAAAATCTTGTAATATATATATTAATTTCAAGTGGTAATTATGAAAGATTATTAAAATAAAAAATAATATAACTTTACTCCATTATATTCATAAAAACCAAAAAACACAAGATCAAACATAAGTCAATTTCTTCTATCATTTAAAAATTTAATATACCTACAATGGGGAAGAAAACGCAAAGCTATTTGCAGATGGCGCTACGGACGCTTGACTCATAACAACTTTCAATTAGTTCCGGATTTTTATTATCGAGGTGTTATAAATTAGTTTTTTTTCTGTAAAATTGTTAAATGGAAAATGTATGCGATTTGGACTGTTCCTCAATTAAAGGTGAAGTTGAAAAGTACATAATTGAAAACGTAACTTTTCCCACGTCTTCTTCATCCGAGAATTTTTAGAAAATTAATGATTTCCATTATTATTGCAACCAATCGCCACACAACGCGGCATTTTTTTAATAATCTTATGTTTAGTTCACGTAAACATTTTTTTCGATACGTCTTGACAGTTAGTATGAGTCAAGCGATATCAGAGCCTCTATCGGCGAGCTTTGTCAGTTTTCTTCCCCATAGGTACCAGTGCTTTACAGCAAGGAGTCTGGAACAGATATCATCATCAAAAGCCGAAGACGTCCACTGCTGGACAAAGGCCTCCCCCAAGGATTTCTACATCGTCCGGTCCTGCACTGCCCGCATCCAGCGGCTTCCCGCAACCTTTACCATCTGTCATCGGTCTACCGAGTGGGAGGCCTGCCTAAACTGCGTTTTCCGGTGCGCGGTCACCGCTCGAGAATATACAGACCTAATGTATACAGACAGAATGTATAGACCTTGTCAAAAAATAAAAAAGTTTTGCGATCAGATTTCATTAAAAAAAAAAAAAAACTAGTTCATTGCCGTTCAGTAGAAGTTGAGTAGAAGGCAATGACGTCAATTTGAGAATCGGAAATCTTATGATCTATCATTCTTAATTTATCATAAATAGGTGTTTTTTACAACTGTCTGCTCAGTTTTGTTTTTGGTTTTCCAAAAATTTTTTTTCAGTTGTTCATTATATTGTATTTTGATTCGTACTATATTATTATTAAGTAAGTAAGTCATTATTTCCATATAATTTTGATTAACACCATCTTTGAATAGAATAGGTAAGCCCATCTGGAAAACTGTTTACTGCTTTTTTCTTAATGTAGAAAGACTACGAATCTTTTTTTTTGGATCTTCAGCCACAGATTACAATATATTTTTTTAAGGTAAAAAAAAGTTTGTAATAGTTTTAGTCAGCTGTTATTTGTAGAGGTGGGTCGGTACGCGATTTTCCAATACCGAAACGTAACTGGTTATCAGTACCCAATAACGGGTTTTGAAACTATTTATTTTAAAAACTATGTATCGGCGACCGAGAAAACGATACTGGTATTGGAGGGTATTGGTATTTCTACGTTACCAGTTATCTGTGGTTATCGGTGTTATAGCGTTATTGTGGTAAACATGGTATTGTGCGGTATTGCTTTCCCTTTCACACTTGCGTGATTTGCTATAGTCCGTCCTGTTGTCAGACCGAACCGTTGCTTTCAGAACGTAAACTTGGAACGTCCTCCTGTGTTTTTTCGTTGCTCGTACGTGTTCTGAAACACTTCCGCACGAGAAATTATTCCTTGATAGCAGGACGGTCTTTTGCAAACCTTCTAAGTGAGAAAGGGACACTCTTGTCAAATAATGCATAACTTCCAATAACTTGAGATTTGAAACATGCTTCTCAGTTGTTCCCAATAAATAGTTTCGGGAAATACATAGTTTTCGTAATACCGAATACCGTATTTCGGTTATTGCACCAATACATAGTTACAGAAACTATTTACGTTTTAAAACGCCCATCGCTAGTTATTTGTTTAAGGATAGTATTTAATCGCACATCATACAAGTTGCACATCATATTTTCTAAACTGCAAACCTAACCTAGTTAGAGAAGATGAAATACCTAGATTTTTTACTGTGCGATTCAGTATTTTTTGATGGGTGGTGATTTCTCGTTGTTGAACTTATTTATAGGCCAGAATAAGACTGTAAATTGGCTGCACTGGCCATCTTTACTTAGTACGAGCTGGTTTTAATTGAATCCGATGCATTTTGGTGCAACGAGGGACTGCAACGTAAGATAATACCTAGTTAAATCAAACTAACCGAATCAATTTATAGTGAAAACAATCACACACCGATTCGCTTACTTGTATTATGTATAGAGGGTGATCGAAAGTATAGGTGTAGGAATCGGCAATAATGTTCTATCTCTTTCATATGTATCAAATCTGACAGAGATAATGTATTCGCTCATAACCCACTTAAATAACGCTATTTGCGACCAGGGAACAAGGTAAAAATAATATTTTAAAAGAATGCGAAAGTTTATGAATTTTTAGCAGCAACTTATACTTCTTTTTAACCGACTTCAAAAAAAAGGAGGAGGTTCTCAATTCGTCGGAATCTTTTTTTTTTACAGGTGGTCCCATATAAATTTTATCGAAATCGATTCAGCGGTTTTTGAGAAAATCAACAAAAACATAGCAAAATTGGAGTTGTTGCGATTGAAGTCGGTTGTTTTTAACGTATTCAGCGTGGTCAATTTATTAAAGATAAAAGATAAAATGTGGTGTTACAAGTTTTATTAGCTGTAGAGTGTATTTCGCATTATAGCTTATTACTGTCATCCCAATACAAAAGAGTGGTATTCAAGTTATATAAGAAGCATGCTGATGTGTGTTTCTTTGTGAGGTCGTAGCCGTAACTTTCAAGCTTAACTGACTCGGTTAGACCACTGATCTGAGGGTCGTTGTTTCGATTCCAAAACAGGGCAAAAACTTATGAACTGAAAATCATGTAATATTATGCGAAATATGTTCAAAAATACACGTGGTAACGAAATCGCGCTGAGGCAAGTGTAGCTTTCAAAAATCAAAAATACGTTTTTTTTTCTGAAATAATGGTGATTTTCAGTGAGAAAAATATTAAGACAACGCATATTTAGCAAGCATTATTTAATTTCTACATGTCCAATGGTGCTTTCGAAATAGTTAATTAACTGTTTTTAAACCTTGTTTTATATTAATATTCTCTTTTAACTTTTTTTATCTGTCATTTCATAGGTAAGCACCTTATACATATTATAATATTAATAAACTATAATAATTGACCACGCTGAATACGTTAAAAACAACCGACTTCAATCGCAACAACTCCAATTTTGCTATGTTTTGTTTATTTTCTCAAAAACCGCTGAATCGATTTCGATAAAATTTATATGGGACCACCTGTGAAGTATACCCTTTCAAACAAAAAAAGAATTTTCGAAATCGGTTCAGGCGTCTTCGAGTAATCGGTGAACATACATAAAAAAAAAAAAAAAAAAAGATTCCGACGAATTGAGAACCTCCTCCTTTTTTTGAAGTCGGTTGAAAATGGAAGAAAATAAAACGTAGTTGTTTCAATTCCCGTTCAGAATATGGAGGAAAATGAAGAGAAATATCAAATTGTCACTAAAACTGAAGTTTGTGCTCGAGAAAATATTTATGTGAACAGTTTAAGCTGGACTTAAAATTTATAGAGGTTGTGTCGGAATAGAGTGAGCAAAGTCCTGAGTTTTTAAAAAAAGCTTCACGCTGTCTCCTGTGGCTTTATTTTAATTTTAGAAGAGGTTTACAAGAAGTATCTCATTTATTTACTATTTCGTCGTGTGTTCGTTTGGTATCCTGGCCAGTGCACCAATGAGTTTTTCGAAACTTATAGGTAGAATAATATGACGATTTAAAGGTATGTGTAAAGCATCTACTTAAATAAAAAAGATTTTTGATTTTGATTTTTGATTTTTGACTTACGTGCATTTTCATACCGACTGTTCATACATACATACCGAATGCTTTAACGGTGAAGGAAAACATCCTGAGGAAACCTGCACATATGATTTCTAGTTGTGTATGATGGTCGCGTTGCACACGTCCGTAGGTGTAAATCTAAAATGCCCTACACGTGACCGCGGGTGATGCTAAGTGCAACACCAGGCAGCCGCCGCCTATACCTTGTCGATAGAACAGTTAAATGTGTCACACGATAAGAAGAAGATTATTTCGAGGGTTCACGGGCGACTTTTATTAAGCGACATTTTTGGAAACACAGGTAACCTTTACTTTAAAAATTTATTTCTTACAAAATACCTCACAAAAAATAACTTCAGAATAATATTTAAAATATTAAGAATATCGAGAATCTATATAATACTAAGAAGTTAAGTTTTAATGATTATTTTTCTAAGAAATATTTTTTTTAAATCAGTCTCCTAAACATTTCTAAAAATGTCGCTTAATACAAGTCGCCCGTGAACCCTCGATTTATTTATTTGACAAATAACAATAAGAGCTTACATTTGAATATCTTAAACAGCTATTGTATAATATAATATTAGGAATACAAATTAGTTTTACTGTTAATAATTCTAGTAAAGGAAAAAGTTTTATTTATTGCTTTATAAATACATACGAGTATATCATATTTTATATTGTTTTTAAAAAAGTTGCGCCAGAACACTGCAGTAAATCGTTTGTAATATACACAGAGGCCATTGATTGAAATACAGGGTGTTAAAAAAAGTGCATTTGAGATTTAAAGAGGTTAATTAGAATCAAGTATATTTTAACACGAAAAATATAGAAAACTTTTTTCATCAGTTTTCCATACAACTTCTCGATTCACTATTCTCAAATTTAGTACAGGAACTGGAAAAAAAAATTCGGGTTTTATTATTTTTCCTGTATTCCAGACTTGATTCTGAGTAACCCTTTCAAATCTCAAACGCGCTTTTTTAATATCCTGCATACAGGGTGACTTTAAATTAGTTCTTGATACCAAAGGGCGTGCATGAGCTTATGATAACAAACAAATTTCCCTAAGGAACTGATAATTTACACTAATTTGGCTGGTAAGTTCATCATTTGAGGCTTTTTAAGTTTTTTTAATAGTATTTTTTAAACAGACACTTAAAAAAAACGTAGTTGTTCATTTTATGAGCATTTCTACAGAGCTGCTGTGCTTAGAGTCATGTACCACAAAAATAAAAATGGCGACATATCAGTATTCATTATTTAACATGTTTTATCTACTTTCGGCGCTCCATTTAAACACCATTTAAACGCTATTGTGTTCTCAGATAAATTTTCCTTCATTCAGTTTCTTTCAAACTGAAATTTGAAAGCTTAAGTCCAGACACCGAATAATCTAGGGTACAATAATCTAGGCTGGCAAGCCTGTTTACTTTCAATCTGGGTGCTCCAGGGCTGATAGACATGGAAATCAGGTCTAGGCCTGCAGGTCTAAGCCTGCAGGTCTAAGCCTGCAGCAGACTTCTATTAGACTTGACGTCTTATCAGAGTGCTTGGCAGTTGCAACACCATCCTGTTCAAGATAGCGGACAGGTTTAATTGCTGTTATATGAATCAGTACTTTAGTTCATGTGGTGGTAAACAAATATGGTAGAATAAATAGATAGTATTGTGATAACTACCTTCTTTTTTTAATTTTACTAATAATGTAGTGTAATCCAAAAGTTGGTCTTGAGTAAATGAAATTATTATAATTATTAACCCATAAAAATCAATTCTCAAATTGAGATAATCTTGAAACTAACGAAAACTCGCACTGGAAAATCCGCCGTTTTTGGAGGTTACAAATTTTAGAAAGCCTCATATAAACTGATTACGTGGATAAACCAACTTTGTATGCCAAGACCAAGACTTTTTAAAATCCATAATTGTTAAGCTCTTGAAATCGTATCACCTGATGGTATGATATTGACGAAGCGAATTTACCAAGATTCACCAACGCAATGGCGAAATAGAATTATCTCAATACAATAAATATTATGTGCGACGCGATGTGATGCGATTCGATGCGATGCGAAGCGATGCGATGTTATGTCATAAATGCAACGCAATGCAAATCAACGCAACGCAACTCATCGTAACATAACGTAACGCAACGCAACGCAACACAATACAATCAATACGGTTGACGTTGATGTTTGGTGGCAAGACTTATTAGATAAGTTTGTTGGAGAAAGTTGATTAGTTTCATGAGTAGATACCAACTTTAACAGAAATGAAACGAATACGATTTCATTACGTATAGGTGGTCTATAAACCTAGATATATGTTGTAAGAACAAAAGCAGAGAGCCACAAGTTTGTTTCAAAAGGCACCTCATAGATAATAACTCGAGCATTAACTTTTTATCAGTGCCGAGTTCGAGTCCCGGCCACGACAAGTTTGCTGAGGTTGATAATATTTCTGTGCGTGGTGCAAGTGAAAAGATTTTGTTGATAAATTGGTTTTTGTAAGCAGTTTGATTTCTATGAAATGAAATATGAAATGAAATGAAATATGAAATGAAATGAAATATGAAATGAAATGAAATATGAAATGAAATGAAATATGAAATGAAATATGAACTGAAATATGAAATGAAATATGAAATGAAATGAAATATAAAATGAAATGAAATGAAATATGAAATGAAATGAAATATGAAATGAAATGAAATATGAAATGAAATGAAATATGAAATGAAATGAAATATGAAATGAAATGAAATATGAAATGAAATGAAATATGAAATGAAATGAAATATGAAATGAAATGAAATATGAAATGAAATGAAATATGAAATGAAATGAAATATGAAATGAAATGAAATATGAAATGAAATGAAATATGAAATGAAATATATATTTATTGCAAAAAACTCATATTAAAGTATCTAGTTTTTGGAAAATTTTGCAAATTTGGAATCTTATCGTGTGGTACGTATTGAAACTCTAAAAATAGAGAGACGGCTGTTTCCCAGTGTTGCAGTTAGCATCATCTGAGGACACGTGTAGTAGGGTATTAAGAATTAAAAGTATACGAGTTTCAAGTGGTAATAACTTTGTGTTAGGTAGATTAAAAGATGAAAGTCGAAAAGTGTACAGTGCTACCTAGTTTGAATAAACATATTTTGTATTTTGATTTTTTTATGAACGTACGGACGTGTGTAATTCAATATACCTACACATCTAGTAATCAAATCTAGTAACTAATTTGTAATTCAAAACATATATAAAAAAATCTTTTCTCTAAAGGTTATTACTGAATACCAGATTATGAAAATTAAATAAATATTTCGATATGTATTGGCGTTTCTACATAAGTTGTAAAAGTAAATAAGGATTATAAGAAAAATGTGTTGAGCTCAACGTTTCTTCTCAGTTCGCTAACACTTCCTGAAATGTTAAGAACAAGTTAGATAGATAGATAATACATTTATTCCATTTCACAACACTTTCAATTACAAAAACAAAATAGTTACATTGTAATTACACAAACAAAAAAAGAAAAGAAACATATTTTAAACCAAAAATTACGGATAAAAAACAATAAAAACAAACAATTCATCATTTCATTCATCAGTTACGCCTTGTAGGAACTTTGTATACTAGGTAGAAACAAATGAAGATTTAAAAAATGTGTAAAGCGTCTACTTTGATTTTGATTTGCAACATCAACTAATTTGATATAAACAAAACAGGTGTAAGAACTATTTCTACAGCAGTGATATTTTATTTCTACGACTTTAAATCCTTTTTTTAAATATCCCAAATTATACACGACTACATTTTGCGATCCTTAACAATCATTATTTCTCACATTTTCCATTGGATATTTGACCAACACTCTCGTGAAGTCTCGTGTTTTGCACCACAGACCATCGCACAACTAATGGCAGGAGTCTGAAAAGAAATAGCATTTGCTACAACTTCGTACTTTACTTGTTCCAGTGATTCATAAAAGTCTTGCTCTAGCTACTGTGGCTTTCTTTCACAATCTGCACTGATTGCCCTTCCGTTTGACTGGCAAGGAAACTAGGTGTACCGCTGATATATTATCTTCTTTTATGTGTCCTTCTTTTATATTTTCTTCTTCTTGTGTGTCAGAGATATTAAAATCATGTGGACTTTTTGGCGGGAACTCGTAGCAACAGTTTGTCAGTTTTCTTTTATTATCCGAAAAAATAGATATCGTGGTTTTTAATGCATAATATTGATAGTGTATTGTTCAATAAAGTGCCATTTAAGTGTCTAATATGTAGGATAATGAAATAAAAGTGTGTAGACTGTGTTCCGAGTGCTCTCAAGAAGTCCATGAAATCTTCATCAAAAGTGCTATCATTTTGTTGAAGAATAGAAAAAGTTAAAGACGAAAGAAATGGCTTTGGCCTTAATTAATTTTTTTCTATGAAAATGAAGAAATACGGAAGAAATGGCTTTTGGACTTTATACAAACGATAGATTTTCAACAGACTAGGCTGTATGGCTCTGATCCTTTGCTTTCCCCATCTCGGGGTGAAATAAAACCATGGAACTATTACGTACTAAATAAAACAAAACAAAAAAAAACATGTGACATTTTGACATTTACTATTAAATTTTTGCTACTCAAGTGCCACGATTAAACATTGATCCCTTGCGTATCGCAAGTGATAGGAGCTTCGTATAAAGTAAAAAAAAGTTCCTATGTCGCATAAATATTTTTGATCTGATTCGAAGAAATAGTCAAATACTAGTTCATTTAAATCATTTTAAAAATTTAAAAATCATACCATTCAAAATCATTGGGTGGGGTTAGTCACAAGGCACGTTAAGCCGTTGGTGCCGGCTGCTATCGCTAGATGGCAGTCGTTAAGCCATGTCGGAGGCCTTATAGGCGGCTTGAAAACTTCTGACACTGGGGTTGGCCACTAGCCCCACAACCTCCACCAATCCGGACTTGGCCCCCGTGTGTGGAGTATGGCCTAACCTTCCCCATGTATGGGAAGAGACCCGTGCCCCTGCAGTGGGGACGTAATGGGTTGTTAACAGTCACTAGATATTTAAAATAATTACACTCCTGTTATCTTTACTAGCATACTAACATAGTTATTAAGTGCTAATTGTTACTAACGCACTAATATTCTATGGATTTATTTGGTCCGAAATAAATTTAAAAAATGTGTTGGAGGGAGTTTCTTTAGGGCCGGACGTTTCTTCTCTCTCCGCAAACACTTCCCGAAACGTTGGGTATACGAGTTCCGCGTGGTAGGAACTTCGTACTATGTAGATTAAAAAATTACCTGCGAAAAGTGTACAATGCTTCGAATATCATATCATATCATATTCTTCTTCATATTTTGAGTTTGAGTTTAAAAGATTTATTTATTTATTAATTAATTTATTATAAACCTATTGAGTATGGGCCAAAAAAAATGATCAAAAACCTGTCAATTAGTATGAAATTTCCAAACGTTATCTTGCTATCTGAGCAAGTCAAAAAACTAAAGAATGAATGAAAACAAAACACTAGATAACATAACATAAAACAGGAAAATATAAAACCAAAGTTTAATAGCATCGCTAGAGGGGTGCAAGTCTGTGTATAAAACAGTACTATACAAGTTTGTCTATAGATCTACAGTATTATGTGTAGTAGTTACCGTTTCGGATTTTTACTGCCGTTTATCCTTTGAAACTCTTACGTTGAAACTGTCCCTACAAAGAAGACGCGTTTTATAGGTTCGTATATCTTTAGTTTCTATAGATAAAATTATTACTAAGTATGTAAAAGAAAACTCTTTTCACACTTGGTGTGCTCAATAGATCGAGACGGTATTTCACTGCGGCGCATCGCCTGCAACTTTATAAGGCGCAGGTTCGGCCTCATATGGAATACTGTTCTCATCTCTGGGCAGGAGCACCCCAGTACCAGCTTCTCCCTCTGGACCGCATTCAACGAAGGGCAACTCGAATCGTCGACTGCCAGGATATTTCAGATCGGCTTGACTCCCTGGCGCTGCGTAGAGATGTAGCCTCGCTCTGCATTCTCTATCGCATGTACAATGGGGAGTGCTCCGAGGAATTGTTCGGATTGATCCCTGTCGCCTCTTTCCGCCATCGTTCTACGCGACAACATATTCATCCCCATCACATAGATGGTTGGGAGTCCACAACTGTGCGTTTCACTAGAAACTTTCTGCCTCGCACAACCAAACTGTGGAATGAATTGTCGCCTGCGGTATTTCCGGACCGATACGACATTTAAACCTTCAAGAAAAGAGCGTACTCCCAAATCATAGGCTGGCAACGCACTTGTGACTCCTCTGGTGTTGCGGGTGTCTATGGGCGGCGGTAATCGCTTACCATCAGGTGATCCGTCTGTTCGTTTGCCACCTCTGCCATAAAAAAAAAAAAAAAAACTACCTCAAGACAGTAACAACGATATCAACCTCCTTTAGGGACCATTTCACCATATTGCTGAAACAACATGCCCTGCGAACGTAGCTGCCATCAGGAGCGGATCGTGAATTTGTGGGGCCCCGTGCTAATGCTACTCAGGGGCCTACCTACCTAATCACTTAACTAATTGCCATTTTGTCAAAAAACTTTTCTATAGTGATATAGGAAAAAAATAAGACAGTAAAATATTTTATTTATAAAGGGGGTTAAAATTGCGTTTGAGATTTAAAGGGGTTACTCAGGATCAAGTATAGAATAGAGGAAAAATAAAAAAACGGTCTACAATTATTTTGACCCGAGACCCGAGGGCTGGGCCTGTGATACCCTCTTGGACCGCCCCTGAGGCTGGGGGGTTTTTGTATCCACGGAGCCCTGGGCTGCATCCCAATAAGCCCTTAAGTAGATCCGCCCCTGCCTGCCATCCACATCATGGCAGCCAGTTGCCCTTTTTATCTGGCCACTGTCCACCTGCCAATAAAAAATAATTGGATCGTGTGGGCCACGGTGCCAGAAGATGAGGTATTATAAACTGAAGCTGCCAGTGGGAGAAGTCAATTGACAACATTTCAAATGACCCCCAATTTAATGTTTATGTATATGTATGTGTGTGTGTGTGTTCGCTAGGTAGCATTGAATGAATGAATGAAAACACTTTATTGCAAAAAAGGAAAATATATTAAGCATTGTTTTTAATTTATTGCATTACTGTCAGCAGATTTTTCACATATCACATTTTTCAAGTAAATGTAACTTTTCTTCGTTAGGGCTTGAATGGTTTTATGAATGTAAGGTGGCAATGCCAACTGGGTTACAAATAATTTAAAAAAACTTTGAAGTCAATCTAATGGACCACCAATCCGGACTTGGCCCCCGTGTGTGGAGTAATCTTCCCGAGTTATGGGAAGAGACCCGTACCCCTGCAGTGGGGATGGTATCGGGTTGTTAACAACAACCTAATGGAGGATTTGAGTCGTATTTACATAGAGGTTCGTTCGAGTTGAAATACCTGTTATTCTTATACCGTGTTGCGGGCGAGTTGGGCCACGATATGGACCATCATGCGTCCGTATCATTATGCCAGCAATAACAGATAAGAGTAAAAATTGGATTGCTTTTTTTGTATATACGTAATGATAATGACGACAATGAAATTATGTAAAATTTTAACACATTTTGCACATGAATTTTCAAATTTTGAAAAGACAAAGCCAGGCCCGCCATACTGTCGTGCCCCAGCCCGAAAATAGGCAATGCACTCATATTACACGAATGATTCATATATCAAACGATAGTTGTTTGATTGCTAAATAAAACCGTATTACCATTTCACCTTTAAAAGTTGGGAGAACAGAAATATTATGTTGTAAGCTAAAGTGATGTTTACCTAAGGTACGACGGGGTAATAACGGATAACTTTTCAGTGCTTTGTAAAAATGATGAATAGACATATATTTTTCACAAATCTTACGCCTGTAAATATTCGTAAAATTGATAGGAGATATGAATCGTTAATAAAAAATATAAATTAATTACTAAATTTTCTCGTTTTCCCCTCTAAATTGTGGATTTTCTTCTTGACGCACATCCCATTTTACCCCTGCAAACCTTATAAAACGTCACTTAATGTTTACATTATTGAATGAATGATAAATGATTATAAGGTTTAATACAGATGAGGTCTATAATTCTAATCTGGAGCTTATGTTCAAATTCCAATAGATTTATTTCACTGTATTTTAGGTAGGTCCACTAGTGGACGGTGAATGTTAATTAAACGTACCTTTAAAATGGTGACGGTACTTTTTTTTATTGTACTGCTTATTTCAATCTGAATATCCATGTTGTAACATTTAAATCACTAAAGGTTTACGTTAAGAGTTAAGAGACGTCTCGTTATTTGACTTAAATATAGGATCATCCCTGACAGGTAACTAAAAAAAGATTATTATATCCGGCGTAACAGAATATTTTATTTTAGTGATCACTAGATTAGTTACTATCTACATATTTAAACCAAGGTTGTCATAAATGTACTGAGGCAATTGAAAATAAAAAAAAAAACTTTCAGAGATTCGTCAGAATTTTTATTTATACAAACCTTGTTGGTTTGTGTGAATCCAGCATGGTGTATTTACGGGCGAAAATAATTTGATGCTATTTTGTCAATTATTATTTGGAGATCAAATATCAGTAGTAGGGATGTGGATACTTCATGAGATTATGTAAAAATCGATTTATTGATAAAGAATCTCTTTAATAAACAACTTTATTAAAATGTCGGAGAAATATTTGAAACTCGTATTATCACAGAAAACTTTCAGACATACGTATGATAGTATAATAAAATGGTATGATAAATAATGGGTATTAGTTTTAAGGTTTTTACAAGATCCGGATCTGGGATGTGATTTAACTTCAAGAACCAATGGATCTAGATTCGATTTGCTTTCGTAGTTACTTCAGTTCAATGAAGGATCTGCGGTTCTGGCTTTTACCCATCTAATATCTAGATAGTAGGTATTTCAATCTGTGATTATTTTACCTGTGTGAAATATTTGGTTAAATCATTCAGATGTAGCTCGGTGTGTTCACAGTTTGGGTAATTCAACAAAGTAATGTAAATGTAATTCCTCTCAACATTATAAGGTTAACAGGAAGAGCTACCGTAAGGGATAAGTCCACCCTTTTTTAGTTTTTCCTGTTTTTTTGATGTATTGTTCTTTGTTTTTTATTACAATAAAGAGTATACAAACAAACAAACAATAATGACAGGATTAAAAAACTGAACAGAGAAGTGCATACTATAGTACATGGAGTTTGCGTTACTGATAAAAACTATGTAAAATCATTTAAAATGAATTGAAATATAAGTAATATCAATTTTTATTTGTTTTACATATTCAAATAATCATTGGTATTTTTAAATACTCGTTAAGGAAAAAGTATCGGTATTTTAATATCATTAAATTGATACATTTGTTTCGTTAATTTCACAACACTATTGAATGAGGTGAATGAAAATGCAATGCATATCAAACTTTTATGTATCGGTTACTTACAAGTATTTTTTTATTTTTTTATATCTATTTTCCAAACTTTTAGAGGCAACAGAGAATACCCATAATTATTATTTTAATATTTTATATCGCGTCACGTAACCTTATTTTTTTAATACATCGGAGTAAAAATTATTGAATATAAGTCCAAAAATGTTTCCATCTTCCTAAGGTGACCCATGTGAATTAGTCAGATTTTAACAATTACTTTTTGTTATCTTTTTTCTCCCAACTTTTACATACATTTTGAAAAATGTAAAATGTTGAATTATTTGTGTTACGTTTTTTCACATTATCATATTTTTGTGATATTTCAGGAAAAAATAATGAAAATATAAGTACGAATATGACGCTGGGGCAGAAACGGGCATTGTCTGTGTTTAATAGATCTAATGTACTGAAATCAATTAAATTTTCAGATTCAAAATTCAGTGAATTTGGTATTAAAAATTATCAAACAACTCAGTGATTTCAGCAAAGGCGCAAAATAAACAACATCATTCATGGAACATCATCACCGAAACGTTGAGTGTACAAGTTCCGAGTGGTAGGAACTTTGTACTAGGTAGAAAAAAAGACGATTTAAAAGTATGCGTACAGCATCTACTTAAATAAAAAATATTTTGAATTTTGAATTTTGAGTGGTCACGTGTAGGGCATTAAGATTTAATAAAATGTGCTGGAGGGAGTTTCTTAGCGACTTTCTTCTCTCTCTGCAAACACTTCCTGAAATATTGGGTGTAGCATACTGGAAATTATATGAACGGTACTGCGGTTGACACTTGCCATCGAGCTGTCACCGAGTGCGGTTGTCCAAGCAAACCTGTGTTTCATTTATTATAGTTTGTGCATCTGTGAACTGTACAAGTGGCGACCCTGCCAGGATTAACCAATTCTGACGCAAGTACAAACTAAATAAACACAACAGAGGTAATATCGAGATATATATCTGAAAAAATCAAGACAAGAAAATGTTTGAAAAATACAGCTAAAATATCTCCATACTGTTACTAAATGGTTGAATAATGTGAACTCATGTAATTTGGTACATAAACGTAGGAAAATAACGTAAATAAGAACACTGTTACAGTGATTTTTAATGATTTGTTGTAAAATTCACAGAACAGAAAATTTCTTGTCACGGACTTTTAAAGTATGGACGAGTCCATTCAAATGTTAAATGAAAAAGGGTAGCGTGCACCGCATTCATAAGTCCGACAGAATATTTGTCTTATTTACAGAAAAAGTTTATAGCATGCTCGTATTTATTAGTTTTATATAATAAACTGTAAATAATAAAATAAAAGTTTAATGGCATCACCTAAATTTAAAATATTCATTTGCCTCGTCTTTAAAAAATAATGTCATGCCATGCGATGTTTGTAATTACTTTTTTCTCTGACGACTAATGTCAAGTCAGTAAATAAAAAGATTTTATGCGTTATGCGGTGCATCGCCGAGATTTCATTATGAACAAAAAGTTTTCAATAAACAACAAAGTTTAAAGAAAGGAGTTTCTATACTATGATATGTATAAAGTATGAACGTATATAGTCTTCATGCACAACCGAAGTTGGTTTGAAACTGAATGAAATATTTCTTGTTTGTTAGAAAATTAGATTTACAATATTTATAAAAATAGTTGAATCTTTAAAAAATATTACTTAAATGAAAGAAATAAGATTGCTGAACAGGAAATCCAGTTCAGACGGGTCTCAGTAGCTAAACATAAAAATCATAAATGTCTAATAAATATATAATATTAGAATTGTGTGAATATTAGAATTCTTTACGTAACCGAATATAACACAAAAAGATGCGTGAAATAGCTTAATCATAATCACTGACATAGTTCAAAGGAATAAGAAAGTTGTCCTGGGGGGTAATAGCGTATATAGAGATGGTGAATATATTTCTAAAAAAATAAAGTTTTGAGGATGCGTAAGCTGGAACTGACTGAGCAAAATGTCGAAATTAAACAATGTAGAAAGGATTAATTGGAAAATTCGATTTTGTCTTTGGCTGGATTTTGGCTAAATGAGGGAGGAAACAAAGGACGATGTGGTAGTTTAGCAATCGCTGAACGGTATCAAATACAAGTGGTAGTTTAGCAAATGTTGAACGGTACCAAGTACGAGTGGTAGTTTAGCAAATGCTGAACGGTACCAAACCAAGTACAATACAATATGGTACTTTAGCAAATGCTGAACTTTACCAATAAAGTCATGTTTTGGCATATTGCTCTGGCATTATTCTTAATATAAATATTATGCCTTTGCCATTGTTTATCACAGTTCTTCAATTACAGTTCGAAATCACAATAACATTGCAATCTACAATTATTTGGTCAGAAGACTGAATAGCATCTACAATTATTTGGTCAGAAGACTGAATAACATCTACAATTATTTGGTCAGAAGACTGAATAGTATCTACAATTATTTGGTCAGAAGACTGAATAGTATCTACAACTATTTGGTCAGAAGACTGAATAGCACCTACAATTATGCTTGTTCCTTCAAAGGAAAGCAAATATGACACACTGATCCCGTTTAGCCAAATAGCCTATAAAGAGGTAGATGTCTTAAATGATATCTAAATTTTTGGGTAAAATCTAAATTATCTGATATAAGAATTGGCTTAATATTCTATTGCTAACTATTTGGAAATGGTCATCTCGTTTTCGACGTAGATAGCACGTATTCGTTACCATTGATATGGCTCGTGGCCCCCAGGACATAAAAGTATGAAAAGTTAAAATTCTTGTTTAGCGTACCTAGTACCTAGAAGGAATTGAGATAATTGTAGATTGCAATGTTATTGTGATTTCGAACTGTAATTGAAGAACTGTGATAAACAATGGCAAAGGCATAATATTTATATTAAGAATAATGCCAGAGCAATATGCCAAAATAATAAAGAGTTTTTATAAGCCTCGGGAGTACGTTGAATTAAGTCATTTTAAAAGAGGATTTGTGACTCGATTAAAAGTGTAAGCTATATTTGTTAGAGCAAGCCAATTGGCTTTGAAATTGGCAATGCAATTGCATGGAGCATATTCTATCAAATATGTACATAAGTAAAATGCTGTTTTACATATTTAATTTTAATTAAGTACCAACCACCAACAGTAAGTTATCGGAAAAAGGTAACAAAATAATGTATAAATGTATTTATGGTATTCACAATAAATAACAGGATTGCTACTGATTGTGAGTAAATACATAAATGGACTAAAATGTATCGTCTAGCGAAATGTACATAATTTAATAGTAATATGCATATAAGTAATCAAGTAATGAGTAAAACAGTTTCTCTTCTAATTTAGAAGACTTATAACTGAGGATCTGAAGAGTTTGAAAGATAAAGTAACTTGACCAATAAATATTTCCTGTTAGATATTTCACTGAAGCGTGTGATCACAAAATGATCCAGAAACGCAGAATGGAGACGCTAAATAGAAAGAAAAGGAATAATGGCTGTGGTGCAGTATGAGGTTGCGGACAAACTGTTACATTTGAGAAGAATCAATCGAAGAAAAGGGAAGTTTTACTAGGAACATGAGATGTTTGTATAAGTGAAAGAAAGTAAAACACGCCTACTCAAATTAACGTAATCCAAATTCTGGCAATTTGAATTTCAAGAAGCGTTATTGCTCAAAATCGAGATGAATCATAATGAGTGTGACTTAACTTTGAACGAATATTATATTAAGTGTGTACATGCAAATAATTAATTCTGTACTAGATACGTATATATAATCTGATTTAGTTTTATTAAACTTGTATAGGTACCAGCAATAAGTTTGCAGTTTATGTCTGTATATAAAAACTGGTATATATTTTCTAAAAATAATGGAAAATATTACTGTAAATAATTTCAATAAGAGAAAACATATAGTGGATTGATGAAATTAATTTGAATATTACTTACATTATTTGTTTCTAAAAACTGGTATATAATAATTACCAAGTATTATTTGATTGTAAGGAATGTCAATAAAACTTTACTATATATGTGTATAAAAGTGGACTGACTAAATTCATTTGGATATTTTATGGCACTACTTATAAAAGAATGGTTTGAAATTATTTTACATATAATATATTATGTGTTACTTATTTTTGACCAAATTATAAAAATAAAATTTCAATATGTATTGTATTTGTGCTAAAATATTGGTATTGTAACAAATATAGAAAAGTTAATACCAAATAGTTATTGCCAGAACTATGATAACCACAAATAACTTGTAAACTGTGCAACCATAAAAACAGATACTTAGTTATCTTACGAGAAACAATAATAATTTAAATGCATAGATGTATTTTAAAAACGTGTGTTGAGGTGAGTTTCTTTCAGGCCCGATGTTTCTTCTCACCTCGCTAACACTTTCCGAAACATCTGGGTATACAAGTTCCAAGTGGTAGGAACTTTGTATTAGGTAGCATAAAAGAATCATGGAATTAAAAAAAAAACAAAAAGAAAATAATGAGTAACGGAGTAAATGTTAAAATGAAATATATAGTTTTAAAAATACTTATAACAGTTAATTGAATAACTCAATGTTATAAGTAAATATTGAAATGAAATATATTTTTAAATATAACAAACAATTAATTTTATAATATTTATATTTCTAGAATATAAAATTAATTAACAATTAATTGAATAACTCTATAATACAAGTAAATGTTGAAATGAAATATATTTTTGAATGTATCAATTAATTCAATAACTCGCTGTTACAAGATCTTAAATGATCTAATTTTTAAATGAAGTAAACAAGTAGGTACTTAACTTTAAAGGATAAAATTATTTAAATAAACCTTTTAAATAAACACAATATTTAAATAAAACAAATTTAAAATAAAATGTTTTTTGTAAAAGGTAGATGTAGCATACTGGAAATTATATGAACGGTACTGCGGTTGACACTAGCTGTCACCGAGTGCGGTTGTCCAAGCAAACCTGTGTTTCATTTATTATAGTTTGTGCATCTGTGAACTGTACATTGGGTGTACGAGTTCCAAGTGGTAGTAGCTTCGTATTAGGGTAGAAAAAATATGACGTTCCAAAAATTTACAGTGATACCTACTTTAAATAAAATATTATTTCATTTCATATTTCACACCTACGGACAAGTTCAAAGCGACCTACATGCATATTATAGGGATTTTTATCTCTCTTGTAAATATTTACCTTTGTTAGTTTTATTAATGTATTCCTTTTATTCCTTTATATGCGTAAGTTCTTAAGTTAGCGTTTCTTATTATCTTTATCTCGAAATTCTTGTATTTACTAAAATATTGTTTGTTTTCCGTACACCTTCAATTCAATATTTTTATGTTTGACATCTTATAGTTTCTATATTTTATTCTTAAGGAGTTTGCATCAGTTGTATATTATTAAGGGAGTAATTAAGAACTACGGACATTTCCTAGTGCGTGGGAATAGCGAGGACTGATGACAAGAATGTCAAAAAAGGAGAAATTGACAAAACACACCACTCTTCGATTTTGCTTGACCAAGAGTGGGCGGAGGTTTGTTTAATTGCGGACTTCTATTAATCAAAATCCTTGGAACGGAAGCCCGGGACCCCTCTCCTTCGTGTGTTCCTTCTTATAGTCCCGGGCCCTCGTGCTGCCGTCCCAGCCACTCTACCGGCCGCCGTCGGAACGAGCCCCCCGTCGCCATCGGAGCGAGCCCCTCCGGCCGCCCGACGTACCAAGCCGCCCGCCGCCTCATGTGATGTTGTTTATTTTATTGTAAATAGTTAATTAGTTAAATAGTGCGTAGTGATCGTGAACACCGAGGACACTTTTCTAGAATAGGTTGTACAGTTTTATTTTTTATTTTATTATATATTGTAAACCCCAGATGACCCGCTCCTTCTTTTTGTAACGTAACAATATCGAGTAATCAGATGTGCAGTTATACTCACAATATTTCTTTACCGTCAAAGCAATCGGTATGCATATGTATCTACTTAAGTTTCGATAACTGACCACGCTGAATACGTTAAAAACGACCGACTTCAATCGCAACAACTCCAATTTTACTGTTTTTGTTAATTTTCTCAAAAACCGCCGAATCAATTTCGATAAAATTTATATGGAACCACCTGTGAAGTATACCCTTTCAAATAAAAAAAGAATTTTCGAAATCGGTTCAGGCGTCTTCGAGTAATCGGTGAACATACATAAAAAAATAAAAAAAAAGATTCCGACGAATTGAGAACCTCCTCCTTTTTTTGAAGTCGGTTGAAAAACTCATTGATACATTGGTCAGGAGTTGAACCCAAGACTTGTGATTAGAAGGTCGTAGACACAACCTAGGAACCGTAGTCACGCTTTTTATTGTTGACTCTAGAACTTTACACCAAAAACTCGAGGGTGAAAATCTGAAGCTGTCGTCAATTCTCGGGACATCGTTATTGCTAATGACCTAAAACTCTTTATAACGACATCATATTTTCAAACCTTTACAACGGACACCATAAAAAGGGAGCAGCACGCGACAAGTCTGTATAAAAAACCGGCTAAATGCGAGTCGGACTTGCGTATGAAGGGTTCCGTACCGTCGCACAAGAAACTTTAAAAAACACGTATCTTGTATGGGGACCCCCTTTAATGTTTAAATATTATTTTGTTTTATGTTTTAGCGACTATAGCAATACAAATTATGTGAGCATTTCAAGCGTCTACCTGATGCCATAATTAAGATCGAGCTAAAATACCAAAAAAAAAACACGTTTCTAGTGGAGGAGCCTCCATTAATTTTTAATTATGTTTTATGTTTGTTGTTATAGTGGCAACAGAAATACATATTCTGTGAAAATTTCAACTGTCTACCTATTACGGTTCATGAGATACAGCCTGCTGACAGACAGATGGACGGACGGCCAGCGGAGGCTTAGTAATAGGGTCCCGTTGGCTTTTGGGTACGGAACCCCAAAAACCACCATTAAGGACTAACAACGAAAGTCACTCCGCGGAGTTCCAACTGTCACCATTAAAACAAAATTAGGTGCTTTAAGAATTATGATGTCAGGGGACAACTGAATTTTACGATATGGTGGCAACTGAAATATTGATAGCAGAGTAGTCATTACATGTGGACTGCAAATAAAATATCGAGATGTAAAACGTTATTGTGCTAAGTCTGCAATGAGCGCAATGATAGGGTCTACCACTGCTCGCTCTAAACCTACCTTCCAGCAGTCAGTATACCGTGTTTGGAGGGTGGAGTGAGATAGCCAATGTAGTTATGGGCAAGAGGCGGTCCATCTAAGTCCTTAAGGACCATACAAATAATTTTTACTTTTATCTCTTTTGAATCCTTTCTTTCTTTATTCTTATTTTTGTATATTTTATTTACAGACATGACATTGTTTAATTCATTTATTGATCTAGCATTAATTCTATATGTAATATTCTATTACATATAGAATATAAGACTAAAAAAAAAAATATGTTGGAGGGAATTTCTTTAGGGCCCACCGCTTCTTGAACACTTCACGAAACGGCGGGTATACGAGTTCCGAGTGGTAGGAACCTCGTATTAGGTAGATAAAAGAATGACGTTCGAAAAGTGTACACTGCTACCTACTTCGAATAAAATATTTTCATTTTCTGCAGGGGTTATTATAAACGGGGCGGTGGTAATACTTTCCATCAAGCCTTAGTCCTTTAGGATCTGTAGGCGTTATTATACTCGTAGATGGGGTGGTGGGGATACTTTCTATCAAGTCTTAGAAAGGATCTGCAGGGGTTATTATTATGGATGGGGCGGTTCCCATCAGGAGGACTGTCACGCCAGCCCTTTGGCACCTTACGCAATAAATAACAGTTGGATTTGACTGTAAGTAGCATTTATCTTAAACAAAAAATATATATATTATATTTAAGTATATGCGTTACATCCTTAAATTGTATTTTTTTTCTACCTAGTACAAAGTCCCTATTTCGATTGTTTTCGTGCTTTGCAAGACACTTAAGCCATCGGTGCCGGTCGCTTCTCTAGTGTAGATGGCAGTCTTTAAACCATATCAGATGCCTCATATCCAGCTTGAAAACTTCTGACACTGGGGTTAGATACTAGCTCCACAATCTCCACCATTCTGGATTTGGCTACTGTGTATGTGAAAGACCTTTTCATTAGTTGAAGCTAAAGATTGATATTGTTTCATGTGTTCTAGATGAACCTTATTTTTTGCGATTTCAGGAATGTATCTACTCTGTTAAAGTTTATTTCATTCTTTTCTTTTAATTTATTGAACGGTTAAGTATAAAAAAAAACTTGGTTTTCCTTTTTTAATTTTAAATGCTGGCTGGAACCACTTTTACCTTACTTTTCACTGGAGTTACGCGT
The DNA here is from genome assembly GCA_958295455.1 of Coleophora deauratella. NCBI lineage: Eukaryota > Metazoa > Arthropoda > Insecta > Lepidoptera > Coleophoridae > Coleophora > Coleophora deauratella. The sequence goes on from OY282412.1 coordinate 715,692, forward strand.
TCTTTCAAGAAAATTAATGTTTGTTCTGCGAAATTAAAAATGGCGTCGTTTAAGTACATCTACAGGTGGTTCAACGTTTTCATGATTAAATTTTTATTTATTACTTCAACAAAATTTATAGGATATTTATTACCTTCTCTGATCACGCCAAACAATCTTTTAAAGAAAAAATTACCTACTGCAACAAATTTTCAAGTAACCAAATTTTTTAAGAAATTTCTCCAGCATACTGTATATTTATCCAGGTTGTAGCTCAAGCCAAGATATTTTTGTTTACCCTACCAGATTGGATTGGGATTGGTTTCTTTCATGAGATCGCGTTACGCCGTACCGAGTCATAGATGAGAGATGTGTAACATTATTACGTCGTCTGCGCAGAGTGGACACTCCTTGCGTCCCGTAGAATTCAGTCACCTAAGTCCCTCGGCTCTCCACTGCCACAGTATTGCATAGGGTCTTTCTAAAATATTGTACCTGAAATTAAAATAATATGGTTTCTAATCATGCTCTAATGAATGTATAGGTACTTAATCCGCAAAAACTTGATTTTCCATAGAAAATTAACGAATTAGTTGATCAGTGAGGTAGTTAAGCCATGTCGGAGTCCAAGCCGGATTGAAACCTCTGACACTGGGTTGGACACTAACCTCCACCAATCCGGACTGGGCCCCCGTGTGTGGAGTATGGCCTAACCTTCTTGAGGTATGGGAAGAGACCGGCGCCCGCCCCTGCAGTGTTTTTTTTTACAAATCAAAAAACCTTACGAAAGTTACATTGTATTTTTAACATTTTTACTTTTAAAACCAGCCCCGTTAACCTTAAAGACTTTTTGGTGCAAAACTTTCTAGAGACCCAATAAATTACCCCCGGGAACTTTCTTTTTACTTCGTAAAGAACTTCCTAATTGTACTTTCCCATTTCTCTTCGTATAGCGCTAATAGATGTATCTAATCTTATTTGTTAATACATAGGTATCTAAAAAGAAAATCAGGGTAAATCTTTTATGGTTTTAAACAAAATATAGACATAAAATTACCACTTTCGATACTAAGCTTCTAATAGCTATTGTCATTTCTTGATACGCCTAAGGAGGCGTAAATGGCGTAAAGGAGGCGTAAATGGCGTAAAGGAGGCGTAAATGACGTAAAGGAGGCGTAAAGGCTCATGCCAAAGATAGAAGGCCATGTTTGGATAATTGTGTATTCCATATGTACATATGTAACTTTGTCATAATAATAATAACCTAACCATATTTAAAAAAAAATACCCGACTGCATAAAAATGTATCCTATGTCACTTTCGGGATCAAGACAAATTTAACGGCACTTCTAAAGCTAAAATCCATCAAGCCGTTTAGGGTGTGAGAGCGTGCTATAGAAATATACAGGGTGTAACAAATGTGGTGTAGGACCAGTTAACTGGGTACTCTACTCATCGTACTGAACAAGTTTTGTTTTATGACTTTGCTCAAATCGCAAAAAAAATTTTGGACTCTCCATTCTCCATACAAAAATGGCAAAACAGATGATCAATTTGTATGAAATGTCCAAAAATTTTTTTGTGATTTGAGCAAAATCGTAGAACAAGTTGTCAGTACGATGAGTAGAATCCCCAGTTAACGAGTCCTACACCAATTTTGTTACACCCTGTATACATACATACATACACTCGAAAACATAACCCTCCTTGTGGTGCAGCGGGGTAAAAAGTAATTGTCAATCCTTTTAGTGTATGTGAATTTTGGTGATACACATTTTTTGCTTTTTATAAATGAATTTTGGATAGAGAAAAGGAAAAAATATCACTGACTTCGTTGATTGGACTCTAGTGGCAATAAAGGTGGGAACCTTTATTGCCACTAGAGCCATGCTTCGGCACGAATGGGCCGGCTTGACCGGAGTGATACCACGGCCTCACAGAAAACCGGCGTGAAGCAACGCTTGCGTTGTGTTTCGCCGAGTGAGTGAGGGTAGCGGAGACCCGACCTCCCCTCCCCAATTCCCCCATCCCCCATCCCATTTCAAAGGTCGGCAACGCACTCGTGACTCCTCTGGTGTTGCAAGTGTCTATAGGCGGCGGTAATCGCTTACCATCAGGTGATCCGTCTGGTCGTTTTCCACCTATCACATAGAAAAGAAAGGATAGTGTGATCAGTTGTATCCAACTTCAGACCTTGGATAACAAAACCGTACTACTTCACCTATTTATTCAGAACTAACTTTTGCCCGCGACTTCGTCCGCGTTGCCTTCAGAATTGTGTCCAGAAAGAAAGAAAATGTTAAGATAGCACCATCTAGTGACGAAGTGGAAATTTTGTGTTTTTAAGCATTCCTACGGGAACCCTTAAGTTTTCCGGGATAAAAAGTATCCTATGTGTTAGCCGAGTGCTTTATCTATCTACCCACTAAATTTTATCCAAATCCGTTCAGTAGTTTCGGCGTGAAAGCGGAACAAACAAACAAACAAACACTTTCGCATTTATAATATTAGTGAGATGAGATGAGATGAGATTCTGTGTACAGTCCCGTGCACCTAAAGTACACAGGGTAGCCGTGCTACTGCCGTGTACTACTTGCACGACTGGCTGTATACTTTTAGTTAATTATTTTAACTAGACTTAAGATAATGTACCAGCCGACTTGCGTACCTTTCTAAACCTTGGTGATTTTTTGGAACGTCTTTTTGTAAACATGGAATGTGACTTGGTTATATATAAATAAATTAAAAAAAAAAAAAATGTTGCACGAGACTGTACCATAACTTTTTATTTTTTTTTATTAAGACTAGCTTTCGCACGCGGCTTCCCGCGCGTGGATGTCGTTTATGTGATTGTCACTGAGGGTGTGCAGTGCGAAAATGAGCGAGCTTGTGATCTGGAAAATTAGTTTTACGGGATAATACCATCCTTTGTGGTTCTCCGCCCTTTGTAAGCTCTTAACCAAATTTTAGTGAAATCGATTAATTAGTTATATTATAGTAAATATAGCGTTTTTACTATACATATAGCGTTTTACTATATTATTTTTGGGTTCCCAGTGTAATTCCCGTGGGAATTTGATGTTTTAACATAATAATATACTTCATTTTTTCTTACTTGTCTTATTTTTGAAAATATTATAGCGTACCTACTCATTACCATTGACATTTTATAGTGTTGGAATACCTTGTTGTGAAGTTCCTTATACGAACTTATTAAAGAGCTTTTTCAAATCTACAAAATATCAATAATGATGAGTAGGTACCTACGCTATAATATTTTCAAAAATAAGACAAGTAAGAAAAAAATAAGTATAGAGCTTCCGTCAATTCACATTCCAAGAACTACATTTGTATATATTTGGAAATATCCTGGCAGCCGATGATTCGAGTTGCTCTCCGATGAATGCGGTCCAAAGGGGGAAGCTGGTACTGGGGTGCCCCTGTCCAGAGATGAGAACAGTATTCCATATGAGGCCGAACCTGCGCCTTATAAAGTTACAGGCGATGGGCCGCAGTGAAATGCCGCCTCGATCTATTGAGCACACCAAGCTTCTTTGAGGCTAATTTAGCCTTACCCTCTAGATGACCACGGAACTGGACTTCACTCGATATGTCGATACCAAGGATGCGATCTGGTCCCAAACTAGGATTACCTGTATTAAGGGAACCAGAGATATACACTCACATAAAATATATTATTTGAATACATACATATGTACATATAATATACCCAATATTAGTAACCATTGAAATAATCGCATTTTATCTTTCAAATTTAAATTTGTAGGCGTTCAAAACTTGAAAGAAACACAATCAATTTTGAAAACCGCTGTTCTTCTTCCAGGAGATAAGCGCGAAATCGCCCCGGATCAAATTTACAATCCGGCGGCGATCCTTTTAACGGTAGCCGGATAATAAATCGGCGAGATAATTGGTTTAGGTTAGGGATGGTTCGTTCTGGTCGTAACTCAGGTTGCGTGGTTCACGTACCAAGAAGCTTACAACCAAACTGGAGCGAATTCGCTACACTCTCTAAGACCGGACTGAAGACAAAAAATATGACCTGGAAATCGTTTCTCTTTTTTGAGTGAGCTGCTGTCTCATTCTAATTACCCTACTGAGAATGAGACAGCAAGATTCCCAAAAAAGAGACAGAGACATTCAAGGTCATATTTTTCGTCTTCACTTGTTTGTTCTAACTGTTTCCCCCAGTTTGGTTTTAAGCTTCTTGGTGGATACGAACACGTTTGTAACGTCTTTACGAAGAAGCCGCCTTCGTAGTCTAGTGGTTAGTCTACTCGCTTCATATCAGGAGGTCCCGGCGGAGTCCAACTTTATAAAACTTGGCTTGGTTGGTGGTAGGGAATTTTCTGAGCCCGCCTGGCTAGCTATCACCGTCTCATCTAAGTCTTGCCGCCAAACATCAATGTTAATAGCATTGATGTGTTCCGGCATGAAGATAAGATAGCCAGTTTCCCACTGCATTGGGGAATCTTGGTTAGCCCGCTTCCATCTTCAGCATCATCATCACTTCGTACCATCAGCTGAGATGATGCCAAGGGCTTACCAATTAATATCCTATTAATCTACCAATGATTTTTTCGAAAATTCTAGCATACATTTTCATATGGATTTCAGTAACGGTGAAGGATAACATCGTGAGGAAACCTGCACATGTAATTGCTAGGTGTGTGTGAAGGTTATGTTGTATGTACATGTCCGGTAACAAAAATCTGTATGAATGACTGAATCAATATAATTAAAAAAAAAACGTAAAATTGCGGACAAAACGACCACTAGGGGCGCAAAGTTTGTTTGTCTCTATTTCCCATAATACAGGTAATCAGAGTTTGAGGTCAGATAAAAGGTTTTTTGTCACGGAATTTATACACTAAAATAATATACAATTATGTACCGGTTCATACAAAGTTTTACAATTCGAGAGAAACTGTTTAGTCGCAGTCACTTTCATTTCGAGCAATGCACCTCATCTTGGCAACCCTGGTTCATTTCCTCAACGTTTTTCTACTAATATCCAGTAATACCCGGATGATTTAGCTTTGAAATCCGATAGAGGAATGTTTTCCTTACAATCTCATCTTTAAACTGTAAACAGGCAGTTTGATTCGAATCCTACTTTGCACAACGACAAATCTAATAAACCAAGTTACCTTTTGGAATTGAATGTTTTTTAGGGTTCCGTAGCCTAATGGCAAAAAACGGAACCCTTATAGATTCGTCATGTCTGTCTGTCTGTCTGTCTGTCTGTCTGTCTGTCCGGCTGTATGTCACAGCCACTTTTTTCCGAAACTATAAGAACTATACTGTTGAAACTTGGTAAGTAGATGTAGTCTGTGAACTGCATTAAGATTTTCATACAAAAATAGAAAAAAAACAATAAATTTTGGGGGTTCCCCATACTTAGAACTGAAACTCAAAAAATTTTTTTTCATCAAACCCATACGTGTGGGGTATCTATGGATAGGTCTTCAAAAATGATATTGAGGTTTCTAATATCATTTTTTTCTAAACTGAATAGTTTGCGCGAGAGACACTTCCAAAGTGGTAAAATGTGTCCCCCCCCCCCTGTAACTTCTAAAATAAGAGAATGATAAAACAAAAAAAAATATATGATGTAAATTACCATGCAAACTTCCACCGAAAATTGGTTTGAACGAGATCTAGTAAGTAGTTGTCATAAATCGTAAACCGCAATTTACCTACAACGAACTACAAGAATCCTATAGTTAAGTGTCCCGACGATTTTGAAAACGGCTTGAAACCTTGTGACGAAAATCTAGAATTAGGGGTTAAACTCGCCAGAAATTGATCTATGGTGGAATTATCTTCGAAAAACTCATTTAAGGGAGATATGAGCGAAATTACATAATATGATTACACATATGATGTTTATTTTTAACACCACCTTCAAGCGCGAACTGGCCTAAAGGTTCGGTGCTGGCTTTTTTTTATGTAGGTTCGGATTCGAATCCCGCGAGACTTTATTGTTTTTTGTCTTTTTATTTGTATTATTATTATTATTCCTATACTATTAAACGAGTTAGGTGTCCCGAGGATTTCGAAAACGGCATGAAACTTTTTGAAGAATATTTAGGATTAGGGGTTAAAAATCACCAAAAATGGATTTGGAACATTTCAAATCGGGTGCTGCAGCGTGAATGACGTAGGTACATTTTTTACCTATTTTATCGAAGATAGTATTTTTTTTTTAAAATCGACGTGCGCTGATTTATCAAGTTTTATATAAAAGACATCAACGACTGCTACAATGTTTATGTTTCGAATTTACTGTGCATTAAATTTTGTTTTTATTTTTGTCGAAAACGATTCTAACAAGAATAATTCTATCGATCTATGATTAGTTGTTTCGGATCTACAATGGATCTATGAGGGTCTAAACCTAAACTTATCCTTACAAATAAGGAATTTATTTTGATAGTTGGTTTTTTGTTTTGTAAATAAATTCACAAATGGCGCCATCTTTTGTCGAGTAGGTGAATTACCAGTGAATTACATTACTTGGGAGGCCTTGGAGCCCTTTGTTGCTAACATTGACCGCGCTACTCGACAACAGATGGCGTGCAGTTCTGAAGGAATGAACAGAGGAATGACAACATGCACTGATATGTTCGAGTATTTTTCTGCCATTTTTGGCGTGGTTCATCTGGATATGTCGTTTTCAGTTTTTTTTACAAACGCTCCGATTGAACGTGCGAAGCTCGGTCACCCAGCTAGTTTTTATATTATGTTACTTGCTGCTACGGAACCCTTTATGGGCGAGTCCGACTCGCACTTGGCCGCTTTTTTTATTTTTATGGCAGAGGTGGCAAACTAGCAGACGGATCACCTGATGGTCAGCGATTACTGCCGCCCATAGACACCCGCAACACCAGAGGAGTGACAAGGTAGTTATTGGTAGTTTCTTGCTTGCTGTTCACGAGGCCTGTGACATGAAGAGGGAGATAGACTATCTGCGGCATCGTTACTCCTGGAACAGAATTTCGACATATTTTTTTGTTTGTAACATTATTTGCTCGAGAGTTTTCTTAGCTATGTTTGATAAAAATGTGTTCAGTGGTTTTCGAGTTATTGAACTTTTATTATCAGGGGTGGTAACATTTTCGATTTTGTTAGTTATTTGAATAAGTTAACCCTTTGATTTGAGATTTTTATACATATTCATCGCTCAATTTCTCATAGCGTAGCGTAGTGGAAATGGAACTAGAAGTTACTCGGCCTCAATCTACAGTTTTCACTGACTTGACCTCACCATGGTTACGATCCCCAATCCCTGGGGTATACATGAAAGAAGAAGAAGCGTGATCTTTTATCCCGATTCTTCACGAGGTTCCCGTGAGAGAAACAAAAAAAAATTGCGGACGAAGCCGCGAGAAGTTAGTCTTATACAGACAGGAAATACAAAATACTACTTCCTGAAACTCAAGCGGGATTAGAACATTCCTCATTCGCAAAAACTGGACTCCCCATACAAACTGATTGGACTTTATCAGTCTATTTTGTTTGGAGAGACCAAATTTTTTTGCATTTATCTCGACCGTTTCCGTGCTTTGCAAGGTACTTTAAGCCGTCAGTGCCAGCTGTATTCACTAAATAGCAATGTTAAGCTATGTCGGAGGTGGCTTGAAAACTGACACTAGGGTTGGCCACTAGCACCAAAACCTCCACCAATCCGGACTTGGCCCCCGTGTATGGAGTATGGCTTAAACTTTCCGAGGTATGGAAAGAGATCCATGCGTGCCCCTGCATTGAGGATGATTTGGGTTATTAACAACCATTCAGCAAATATCAATTTTCCACAGCAACAAAAACCTTTTTTTTTATCGAGCCGCGCGATCCTTTATTATTTGCTACGATATTTACATAATCGGCACGTTAATAATTTTCAAAAGAGACAGGAAAAAATTAAAGATGGTTAAGTACTTAAAGTCTATTTTTCGTCACAGAAATTATATTTTACTTTTTATTATTAGACATTATATAAACATTATTATTATTATTTATTATTTTCACAGGCATTAAAATTGTACCTAGTTTGTCGAAGCAAAAGGTCTGAATGTCCATAACAACCATAATTTTTATAAGAACTTGAACTGAAAACATATTTTGTGTAAAAAAATCCCTCAATTTTTTAATTGTTTCACGGAGAACAATATTTAAATTTCAATTACATATTGAAATTTTTCTTCACGATTTTTTTACATGATTTCTCATATCGGAAAAAAATAAAATTTTCTCTTAAAAATTTAATTGAAAAATGGCTGTATCAACATATAGTGCATATGACAACTGATAAAAACTTCTTCTTCTACCTAGCGTTATCCCGACTGGAGCCAGGGTTCGCTTTCCGACTTAATCCTACTTATGGACTTTGCCCGATAAACATCCTCCTCAGTCAAAAATTTAAAAAAATGTGTGTGATTTATTTATGCATACGTATCCTACAAGATACACTTATTTAAAACTAGCTTCCACCCGTGACTTCGTCTGCATGGACTTCAGAATTGGGTCCAGAGAGAAAGGAAATGTTAAGATGGCGCCATCTATAGACGAATTGAAAATTTTGAGTTTTTAAACATTCCTCCGGGAACCCTTCAGTTTTCCTAGATAATGACCACGCTGAATACGTTAAAAACAACCGACTTCAATCGCAACAACTCCAATTTTACTATGTTTTTGTTGATTTTCTCAAAAACCGCTGAATCGATTTCGATAAAATTTATATGGGACCACCTGTGAAGTATACCCTTTTTAAAAAAAAAAGGATTTTCGAAATCGGTTCAGGCGTCTTCGAGTAATCGGTGAACATACATAAAAAAAAAAATTAAAATAGATTCCAGCGAATTGAGAACCTCCTCCTTTTTTTGAAGTCGGTTGAAAAGGTTAGAATGCTTTATCTATCTATCTACCAAATTTCATCTAAATCCATTAAGTACTTTTGGCGTGAAAGTGGAACAAACAAACAAATAAACAAACAAACATACATGCTTCGGCATTTAAAATGTTAGTGATGAAATGAAATGAGATTGGGAGTCAACATTTTTAAATGGTGTCAGTTAAAGCAAAATACTTTGAATGGTAGGTCTATAAATAGACGTCGGAACTAAATCCATTCTACGTTGCTTTAAGGCGATAAATTGGTAGCTATGGGGAAATTTTCCGAATTTTCCTATTGTCGCTTCCGTATTGCGACAGCCTGCAGAGATTTAATATGATTGAAAATTAATCTCAAGATTTGTTGTTTTTTTTTCGTTTGAAACCTACTGAATTAATTTGTTTACAACCCGTATCGTCCCCACTGCAGGGGCACGGGTCTCTTCCCATAGATCGGGAAGGTTATTGAATTAAATATCTATACGTAGTTTTAGGTAAGTATAACGTACTTCCCTTAAGTCTAATGATTTTATGAATAAATTATTGTATTGTATTGTATTGTATTGTATTGTATTGTATTGTATTGTATTGTATTGTATTGTATTGTATTGTATTGTATTGTAATCTATTAGTCGAAATGTCCAGATTGATGGAAGTTGTCCAACCTCACTTTCACAAGTTTTCAAGACATCTGTTCGGGCTCTGACATGGCTTAAGGACTGCTTTCTGATGACAAAAACTGAGGTTTAACATACCTTGCGAAACATGAAAACGGTCGAGACAAATACTAACAGTCAAATCCATCCAAGTTTTATCCGTGGCTGTAGTCAGTTAACCTGCGTTATAGATGCAAACACGCAAGCCGAACTGAGCCACTAGCGCTTCCAATTAAATTTAAACGAATTTCAATTACGGCAACGAGTTTTAGAACTCTTAAGATTGTTCTTACATCTCATGCTCTCCTGTTCCTTTTGTATACTTGTCTCAGTCTTTCCTATATCATCTAGAACTTTAAACCTCTTCTTACCTTGTCGCACGCTTTAAACCTCAAGCTTCTGAACTTCATTTTGCAGCTTGCGAGATATTTTCTGGGCACTTCCAACCGGCGAGGGTCCTCCAGCCAAGCTCCCGAGTGGCCTATTGTTCTTGTCATAATAGCTCAGTCGCCATTTTCCCGCACTAGTGTTGGGTAAGCGTCGATAGATTTGTCGATATCAAAAAGAACCGGCAGTCTGTAAACAGTTAAAAGACCACAAATAGAAGAGGAATACACTTGCTCAAAATCAAAGTCAGTTGTCGAAATTCGACTTCCAAATTCTGATGCCAAAAGTGACTGACTGAAGGAAGTCAGCAATTGAAATCTGCTTAAAATTTAATGCCAGAGGTGATGTAAAAATTAAAATTTACTCAGACACGAAAAATTACGTAAATCTACCCCACAAACCGAATCCAATTAATTACATGTTTTACCTATTAGAAAATTGCCTTATAATTTCGATAATAATCGAATCTTTAGTTGCTCGTACCCAAAATTCTGGCAGGACCTAGTTTGCCACTCATGAAAGTTATTAAGAAGTCTGTAGTAAAACTTCTAGTTTCAAGTAACTTTGTCTAATTTTGAAATTTGACAAGGTGGCATTGCAAAATAAAGATATTGACAAAGGTATTGAAGCATTTTTCCAGAAGAATCCTTCAAATAAAATAAAGTAGTTACGTAATTTTTTTTATCAATATCGATAAACAAGTCGCATCACTACCTCTCACATAACAAACGCGTTTTTGTCGCATAATACAGTTTTTATGAGCTAGTTCTGACAGATTAGCGGTGTAATCGCGCCACATTCCGCGATGGAGCTATAATGACGTGGTGTTACACTTTTTATCGATATATCAACACAATAGATACTCTTGATAAGATGCGACACTATCTTTTTTTTTGTTTAAATATAGATTTTTAGAGTCAGGTTTTGTTGAAAGTTAGTACTTTTACTTTATACAGGCTGTTAAAAAAGTACGTTTGAAATTTTAAGGGGTTACTCAGAATCAAGCACAGAATACAGGAAAATATTGAAAAAAATCCGGGTTAAATTTTTTTTTCAGTTTTACATACAAATTCTTTATTCACTATTCACATTTAGTAAAAGAAACTGAAAAAAATTGATTGGATTTTTTTCAATCTTTTTCCTGTATTCTGTACCTGATTCTAAATAACCATTTAAAATTTTAAACGCATTTTTTAACACCTGTATAAGAGGTGGCTTTATGGAAATATTCAGACTAATCTTAACTGTAAAGTAACGTTATTTTATATTATAAATAAATAAAAAATAAATACCATTTAATATTATACCTGTTTCAGAGTTAGATTTTCATATTCAACCAAACAAATTACTTGAAAGGGCAGAGACCAAAGGCCTTAGGAGCTAGCGACCCCGAATAAGTGCTTTATCTTACAATCTGAAAGCATAAGAGGTCTTAACTTAAACCCTATCGACCTTTTCAGGTTTTTCTTTGCAGCCTATAAAAACAAAGTACAGTGTAACGACATAAAAGGTTCTCAGAAGTTTTCTCCACTGCCTCGGGACCTTGTAGGTAGGGTTGTCAGTCTTTGAATATAAGCCTGCCACAGAATTTCCACAGGGACTGGTCTTGCGCTGCCCGCATCCAGTAGCTTTCCACATTTAACAGGTCATTGGCACAAAATACACAGACACAGAAGATCCGCTCAATACGCTCACTAAAATCCTAAGCATATACATGCTTATAGACGTATACGGTCGTTGTAGGCAAGGTCACGATACTGTTGTAATACTTTTCCGCGTGACCTTGCCTCGAACGACCATATATTTCTATAAGCATGTATATGCTTACGATTTTAGTGGTTTGTATTGAGCGGACCTTCTGTGTCTACTTTGTGTCATTGGTCCACAGAGTGGGAGGCCTGCCTGCGCTACGTCTTTTAGTCCACAGTCACCAGGAGCTACTTGTTCCATTATCCTAGCTACTGGGTAACCAGATATGATATTATCCTTAAACATATCCTCCTACTGTGTATTCTACCGTTCTCCCATACAGAATGTATGGTCATACCCTCTTTTTTATTTCACGTGAAAAAGCAGCAGCATTACAGTCAAGATTCAAAATTACATCAAAATCATATGTTAACAACCCATTTCGTCCCCACTGCAGGGGCATGGGTCTCTTCCCATACCTCGGGAAGGTTAGGCCATACTCCACACACGGGGGCCCAGTCCGGATTGGTGGAGGTTGTGGGGCTAGTGGCCAACTCCAGTGTCAAAAGTTTCCATGTCGCCTATAAGGCTTCCAACTCCTTATTTATGAATAAATAAATTGAAATTGAAACTCCGACCTGGCTTAAGGACTGCTATCTAGCGATAGCAGCCGGCACCAATGGCTTAAAGTGCCTTGCGAAGCACGGAAACGGTCGAGATAAATGCCACTAAAAATCAAACCCATCCAGGTTATGACCGTGTCTGTAGTCAGGTAATATGCGTAATCGATGCGACCACGTAAGCCGCACTGAGCCACGATAGCTTCATTTTTATTAAGCATTAGTTTAGTTTCTTAGAAGATTCTGTTTTTTTTTTGGTTTTTAGAAAGGAGCGGAAAATTAATACAGCTCAGTATGAATAAATAATAAAATTAGATTAAAATTTGATTGCGAACCTAAGTCACGCCTTTTTAAGGAAAATCCTTCTTTTCACATTCATTCCACTACTCATTATTCAAATTTTAATCTGGCAACCTTATTTGTGGAGGTTCCCGCGGGATCTCAGCTACCTCCTGTCCGGGATTGTAAAGGGTTGTTACTAAGTTAGAGATGCCATGGTAGCTCGAATTACGTAACTTTGTATTACTGAAGAAATTTTAAGACTTAAGACATTTTGAAGGATTTATTATAATATATTTATTATAAGATATTAAAATTTACTAATTTATATATTTTTTTAAATATTTAACAAACGGCCCGTTTGTCTCATCATACAAATTATTATCTAAAAATTCTTGTGTTTACCAGACTTTTGAAATTCAATTCGGGATCCTTAGTAGATTTTGAACTCACACTTGACCAGTTGTTTTTTCACCCTCAATTGGTGAGCCGTTGGCATCATCTCACCTGATGGTAAGTGACGATGATGCCGAAGATGGAAGCGGGCTTATCAAGATTCCCCAACGCAATGGGGAACTGGCTATCTTATCTTCATGCCGGAACACATCAATGCTGTAAACATTGATGTTTGGCGGCAAGACTTATAAGATAAGATAAATAAGATAAATATTCTTTATTGCACACCAATAGTACAGAGACATCAAAAAATATTTACAGACAGTGCAAAGGCGGCCTTATCGCTTTGAGCGATGTCTTCCAGGCAACCTTGGAAACTTATAGGATTGTATAGTTTTAAAAGTAAGTAACGGGTGGCTGCAATTTATGTATATAAGATGGTGGTAGCTAGCCAGGCGGGCTCAGAAAATGCCCTACCACCAACCAAATCGAGTCCTACAAAGCTGGACCCCGCCGGGAATCGAAGCCGTGACCTCCTGATGTGAAGCGAGTGGACGTGCCACTATGCTACGGAGGTGGTTACTGGTGCTATTTTATTATTAAATCTATATTTTAAATTATAATCATATCAAGATTAAACATGCATTAACGTTGTTACGATATGCAGCAAAACAAATTATAAATTATTTTATACTGTTGTATTTTTTCTTATTTGTTATTTTTCAGCCGTGATAAGTTAAGGCAGGTAGAAGAATACAAGGCAGCCATTGTTTTTACAGAATAACTTAACATTTTAATGGCGCTCTGGTTCGCACTCCTTTGACAATGAAAAGCCTCGGTCATTGTTACTTTGACAAAATTGTAAAGGTGAACGCGGTGAACGCGTAAGGGGTTAGGTTATTGTAGGTGGTATGTAGTTGTTACACCTCTTCCGAAGGGTTAAAGGGTTTAAACTATAAATAGTTTTTAGGGCTATTATAAAATTTATATTTAGATATACTTATTTAGGTATAAGAAGCGACCGTGGGTGGGTGGTACGGCTTGCGATTACCAAGTTAACTGATTACAGACACGGTCACAACTTGGATCTCGATCCGTTTCCGTGCATCGCAGGGCGCGTTAAGCCGTTTCAACGGTTGGTACCGGTTGCTAACATTTCGATGCTATTTTTAATAGTAATAAAAATAAATAAATATCCGGGACAAATCACACACTGTCCCAAACTAGGATTCCCTGTATTATGGGACCCAGAGACTGATATATGGTTCATTCCAATAAAAAAAAAGCAAAACGTAAACAAACTTACTATGGAAGTGACACATGTCAATGTCATCTGCATACTACGTTTGTTTACCTTTTGCTTTTTTTTTATTGGAATTAAGTATACATGTAAATACATACATAAATAGATATCATACACCCAGACATCGAGCAAACAAATCTGCTCATCACAGAAATGTTTTCCCTGGGTGGGGATGGAACCCATGACTCTTGGATCAGTAGTCAGGCAGGACAGGAGCATTAACCACTGAGCCATCGAGTCAGTAAAAACGAAGAAACATTGAAATATGGATTACTTTTATCGGGTTCTAATCGGTAAATACAGGCGGTTTTCAACCGACTTCAAAAAAAGGAGGAGGTTCTCAATTCGTCGGAATCTTTTTTTTTTTTTTTTTTTTTTAATGTATGTTCACCGATTACTCGAAGACGCCTGAACCGATTTCGAAAATTCTTTTTTTGTTTGAAAGAGTATACTTCACAGGTGGTCCCATATAAATTTTATCGAAATCGATTCAGCGGTTTTTGAGAAAATCAACAAAACATAGCAAATAATAATAATAATAATAATAATAATAATAATTTATTTATTGTCAGACATCACAGGTCCATCAGAGAGTTAGTATCAACTTATACCTAAGTGTTAGAGTCATAAACTATGAAATTTAATATGCATAAAATTTGAATAATAATAATAATGTTTACAAGTTTATTAAATTAAGCACATTGAAATAATTTAAATTCTGATAAATTGATAAATTGTATATAAAAATAGATAAAAATTATATAAAATTAAAACTCCCCACCACAACACTGACCCAGCGTTTTAAGAGGCTACCATCTGGTTTGCCTGCTATCATTTTCAGGATACCATTGTCACTGCCCCTCGCTCTGCTCATTAGTGATGCGCATTTTTTACGCATAATCGCAGGAAAGCTATCAACCTGCGCCTCCGCGAACATACCTGACGCGCTGCAGTAGCGAGGCAGTCCCAAGAGCATCCTGAAAGCATTATTGTATTGGACGCGCAGAGCACTGAGTGTTTTCTTCGTATATTTGGTCCAAAGGCTGCTCGCGTAAAAAGATTGACAATACGCTTTGAAAAGCAAAACTTTGACTTCCATAGTACAGCGAGCAAACCTTCGGATCAGCATGTTACTTCTTACAGCCAGTGCTCTGCGTTCCCTTTCAATGTCCATCTCGTCACTGAGGTCTTCACTCACAATATGGCCGAGGTATTTAAAATGCTTAACCCTGTTTAGTGCGACACCATTCAGTTTGACAGGAGGAAGCGCATCAGGTAGTTTGTTGCTACTTTTAAAAACCATAAATTCACTTTTGTTTGTGTTATAAAGCAGCCCATGGGAAGCAGCATACCTTTCACAAACGGCAATGAGTTTCCTGAGCGCATTGATCGATGGGCTCAGCAGCACCATATCATCGGCATAACTTATATTATTGACACATACTCCATCTATATGACAGCCAATGCCTGTGCTGCTGAGCTCACCGATCAACCCGTCCACGTAGAGATTGAAGAGCTTGGGTGAGCTCAGACCACCCTGTCTCACCCCACACTCCAAGCCATACGGTTCCGAGAACTCTTCTCCCCATCTAACCACATTACTCTGGTTCTGATACCAGTATCCAAACAAGGAAATCAGTTCATCCGGAAATTTTACGTCACGCAGTTTCCTCCAGAGTATCCCGTAAGAAACGCGATCGAACGCTTTAGACAGATCCAAAAAACAGGCATATACCGGCGTTCTTCTATTTGTGTAGTATTCAACGGTATGCTTCATGCTCAAAATCGCGCTTTCAGTTGACAGTCCAGCTCTGAAGCCAAACTGAGCGTCATTTAGACGTAAAGAAGAACCTAGTTGAGCATCAAGCAAACCGTCAAGAACCTTTGCTATGATAGTTGCCAGTGATATAGGCCTGTAATTGGACCTGTCCGAGATATCACCCGTTTTATTCTTAATGATTGGCACAACTACCGTGCGCATTAAGTCATTAGGAAGATAGGAGTGCACAACACACACATTGTACAATAACGAGAGAACCCTGGACAGATGAACTCCTGCGTGACGCAGATGTTCGACACTGAGACCGTCAAGACCGGGTGACTTGCCTCCAGACATTTTACAAATAATGTTCTTTACTTGTTTCGATGAAAAATGTATCAACGAGTATTCGGACGGCTCCTGACATGTCTCAGCGTCGCCCATCTCTTGTGTTGGCTCTAATAATGAGTGAACCTTAAAATGTTCCCGGAACAAGTTCGCAATATCCTTTTTTTCACTTAGGCCCTCCACGCTCACGGGCAGACCAGGTCTTACATTTAGCTTATTCGTAGCCTTCCAGAATTTTCCGAAATCTCGATCTTTATGCAGGGACGCAATGTTATCTAACTTTAACTGTTCCTGGTGATTCTGTGCCCACTTTAATTTGGATTTAAATATTTTTCGTGATTCATACATGTCATCATAAATTTTACCCTTATCCGGTTTACCGTATAAAATCCATATTTCAAATTTTAACCTTGCCTGCTCGTGAGCATGACGTACATGCTTGTTCCAGCCTATAACATGTTTTCTTCTTACACAATTCGCTTCTTTACTACTTTCCACGGCTGCCTCACTTAATATTTCTACTATATCCTTATACAATTTGTCTATAATAGTTTTATGTTCCTCTATATTACATCTACTCTTACAACATTTTTGAAAATCAGCCGGAAAATCCAACAGTTTTAGTTTTTCGTGACACAAAGTATTATAATAGCAAGTTTGCATAGAATCCCTCTCGCCCCATAAGACTTTGTTTTTAGCATGCTTATATGACTCATTCTTCATCTTTGGTTTGACAATATTTAAGTCACATTCAACTACCAAAGGAAAATGATCAGACCACAAAACATCTAGTAAAACGATCACATTTTTAACTGTTTTCCATGCTGACTGTGTCACTATTACATGATCAAGCCACCTTTTACTACCGTTAATCTCACTTATATAAGTATATGTCTTAGAGTTTACACCTAGTTTTTCCATGTCCGCACACAGCCATTGTTGGTCCGCACAAAAATTGTTTAGTTCTTTGCAAAAACATTCACCTGGATGGGCATTAAAATCGCCCAAGATATAGACACCTTCGATATCACTGTTTTCGACGATAGAGCCTATTTCGCCTAAACACTCGGTAAACTCGACTAGATTTACACTTTCATCTGTAGGCATGTATACACTGAGTACCACAAAACATCGGTTCTCAGAGTGAACTCGTATACCTATTATCCTATCACTATTGCACTGTATTAAAGAAACACTTTGAAAAATACCTTTTCTCCATAGGATAGCCACTCCGCCATGGGGCCTACCTCGCAGAACTCCCACAGACGTGTCGACAGCTGACTTGCCCACGAACTCGAAGTCACTGTGTATGTTACCTAGACACGGAATATCGTGGGGTAGTAACCAGGTTTCCTGGAGTGCAATAATATCCGCATTTTTACAAAGTGTTTTTATTCCCTCTGCCGAGCGTTTTGCAGACTTACAATTGAAAGATACAAACTTCGTTATACGTTTTTTGTTTGATGAGTTATCCATTTAAGATAGTGTTATTGTTCTACATCAATTGAGGATACCCTCTCATTTAATCTGTGCTTAAATCGCACAAATTTTTGGAAAGTCACTCCCTTAGGCCACAGCTTGTTATCTAGAAACAGGTTCATTTTATAAGCAGGTACAAAAAATTTGAAAGCGTTGTATCCTCTTTGTATTTTCATATCTATCTTTTCTAGTTTGATGCCCACTTGTGTTTTTTTCCGAACATACTCTATAATATTCTCTTCAGACGTATCCAGATGCACGTTTGAAATAAATAGAGCAACGTCCCTGTCGGCTGCTTTGAAATTGCCCTCCGTTATAGCTTTTCCTCGATTACCAGCAAACTGATTTCTTAACCTTTTTCTTTGTACCTGTATCCACTTTTCATCAGGCTTTTCTAATTTCCAGTCTCCCTTTTTAGCAAGAACTTCCGCTGCTGTTTTTTTGACAGATAATGAATTAGTTGTTGTTGTCAGACTCACATTCGCTATATTGCTTGCACTAATAGGATCACCTGAGGGACATTCGTGGTTTTGACGCGCACTAGCTTGCACTGCGCATGACTCAGCCGCAGTAGGTAAACAGGTGTAACATTCGCTTTTTTGTTGCACCACTTTAATCTCCGTCGACGAAGTCATTACAGGGAACGTACATTCGCTACTTTGAGTTCCCAAACATTCTTTTGTTAACCGTTCCGTCTCTGTACGTGTAAGTGAAAAGGACGATGGTCCGTCCTCTGTACCATTACTGTTGAGGGATTGAGATAGCTCCACTTGGCTTGTTGGTGAGTTCAACACTATAGGCGCGGCGAACGGCGCATGCTTTAGCTGCCCTGGCTCAGGCGAGCGCTGCACTGGATCCGTTGATACAAATGACAAACCTATCGGCCCGCTGTCAACTTCGTGAATAATCGATCTCGCACTACCTCCTCTCGTTTTGTTTACAAAATTATAATCATGTGAATGATGTGAACACTCATACGGACACCTGTTTAATATGTTTTCATGATTGATATCAAAATTGTTTACTATGGACGCCTGCTTTATGTTGTGTATTTCATTTCTTAACTGTTCAATTTGATATTTTGTGGCATAGCTTTCCTTTACAGTTTCGAGATCTTTTTGTAAAATCAGTATGTCCTTTAGAAGTCTTGTCACGTCGACATGATCGAAGGTTATTGGAGGAAGTTTTTGCAATTCCTTCGCTACAAATATGGGAATTTCTTCTGGATCAAGGTCTTGAAATAGTACTATAATGTCCTCAAGGTCTCTCTGCGACTTCCCTTCTTTTCTTCGCGATATTTTTCGTTTAGTCGTAGATACGGATTCAAATAGTAACGTTTTAGCGGTCACTATATCGTCTGATGTAAATGCCGTTACACATATACGTATTAAACTTTCTTGATCCATGACATCTAGTTTGTTATGGATAAAGGCAAGTACTTCATTCACAACAATGTTGCACGATTTACACTTAACAATGTTTGCACTCATTGTTTATTGATTGAGACCTCAGATCACATGTAAACACGTCTACACGCAACTTCGCGCGACACGAGACTGAATAAAATTAGCAATAAAACTAAATACTTACCCCTAAAGACACGCGGAAAATTTTTCGTCAAAAAGAGCGCCCGCAAGCTCGCGGCGTCCTTTCCTAGTGACACTACTCGACTGGTCGATGCGAAAACCACGTCTATGAAAGACGTGCAAAATTGGACAGGCAAAATTGGAGTTGTTGCGATTGAAGTCGGTTGTTTTTAACGTATTCAGCGTGGTCAATTATCTATCTACTATCCATTAAATTTGATAATTTTATAGAGTACGTATATATAAAAAGTCGGCAAAGTACGAGTTGGATTCACGCTTTGAGCGCAAGGGTTTCGTATATACCAATAAAAATGTGTTGCCTCAAATGTAAGTAAAACTTACAAGTAATTTTAGTAATTATGTTTAATACAGGCTGTAAAAAATGGCAGAATCACAGAATCGCTAAACTGAAGTGGCAGCAGGCGGGGCACATCGCTCGTAGAACACATGGCCGTTGGGGCAGTAAAGTTCTCGAGTGGCGACCGCGCACCGGAAGTCGCAGTGTAGGCAGGCCTCCCACTTGGTGGACCGATGACCTGTTGACGGCTGCAGAAAGCTGCTGGATGCGGGCAGCGCAGGACCAGTCGGTGTGGAAATCCTTGAGAGGCACAAAGCCCGAAAAGCCGAAGGACGTCTTTCGGCTGATGATAATGTCAGGCTGTAAAAGACTACTCCCGGAAACAATACTAAAGGATGGATTCCACTCATGAAACTGAACAACTTCTCCCAAGAAACCCATACTGCATTCTCAAAGAAAGTTTTGGACTTTTTATACAAAATTGGCTGATTGGCCGATCAACTCGAATGAAAATCTGTAATATTTTTTGTGAACTCAGTGTTCAGTTTTATCCTCATAAGATCTTTTTTGGTTTTCTATTCATTACCACCCAAGGTCCTACCAATAGGACTTTTAGTTAATAGCGAATTATGGATTATTATTGCTGTCTGTTAAATGACTTTGTAAACATCTCATTATTTGCTTATTAAATAAATATGATAGGACACCTGATAGGACACGATAGCTTCCTTAAAACCATAATAGAAGGAAAGGTAGAGGAGAGAAGAGGAAGAGGAAGACCAAGACGAAATTATATAGAACAGATAAAGGAGAAGGTTGCTGTACGGTTGTATTGAGAGGTCAAGACGACAGCAGAGGACAGGAACAGTTGGAGATTGCTCCACCGACAAGAGCATTGCTCTTAAATAGAAGAAGAAGAAGAAATAAATAATAATAATGGCCTACTAGTAGGATCCTGGGCCGTACATGCCATAAAAAAATTAAATTATAAAAACGACCTTGAGTTATGACAGTTAGTAGCTGTAATGTTTCGTCCGTGTTCAAACACATAAACGTAGATGAGTGTTGTTTGCTACTTTGAATACTTTGATTATTATCTTGATTTACATTTTATTTATTATTTTATTATGTACTAGCTTCCGCCCGCGACTTCGTCCGCGTGGACTTCAGAATTGTGTCCAGAAAGAAAGAAAATGTTAAGATAGCGCCATCTAGTGAAGAAGTGGAAATTTTAACTTTTTAAGCATCCCTACGGGAACCCTTAAGTTTTCCGGGATAAAAAGTATCCTATGTGTTAGCCGAGTGCTTTATCTTTCTACCTACTAAATTTTATCCGAATCCGTTCAGTAGTTTCGGCGTGAAAGCGGAACAAACAAACAAACAAATATCCATACTTTCGCATTTATAATATTAGTGAGATGAGAATCAATTTATTGAGACTCCGCCTTAAGTTGTACAAAGGAAAACAGACACTTTAATACCGAGTATTACAATATACATGTACTGTCTTTGAAGCATTTACTAAAGCAATATATTATACACTTTGTACATAAATCATCAACTTTATTGGAAGGTCAAAATTTATCGCTGGTATGATATTGATTCCTTTTGGAAAGTAGTTCAATTTCAGATACTTTACTTAGTGAATAAAAGCCACTCTGTACACTTTTCTATATAATAACAATCTATATCGTCCCCACTGCAGGTGCACGGGTCTCTTCCCATACTTAGCCAACCCCAGTGTCAAAAGTTTTCAAGCCGCTTATAAGGCCTCCGAAATGGCTTAACGACTGCCATTCAGTGATAGCAGCCGGCACCAACGGTTTAACGCGCCTTGCGAAGCGTCATAACCATCCAGGTTATGTTAGTGTCTGTAGTCAGTTAACCTGCGTGATCGACCACGCAAACCGCACTGAGTCACGACTGCTTATATATAATACATTCAGTTGCGGATTCCAATCCGGCTCTTAAGTTCCATCTATAAATCAAAACCCAATCTCAAAACCGGACATAAGACCTGAGATGAACTCGTTTATAAATACGGGCCTAAGAATTGCGGCCTCAAAACTGTCGCAGTGACCCCACACAAAAATGTCAACCCCATTTCCGAACTTTTAACATAAATCTGAATGAGATCGATGTAATAAGTAATTAATTTGTTCCGCCCGCCGCCTGATGTTGTAATCAGAATTTTAATCAGTGAATAATTAATGTTAAGCTCGAAAGCAGTGTTATATTTTACTAGGAAAATGTATTTTTTTTGGCCATTTTTGAAGAAACGTTGAGAAAATAAGTAACTGAATAAAAAAATTGCAGAGTTTTTCTGAAAGTGCATTTTTAGTGTTTTTCTAAAGATAATTAATGAAAGAATAATAAATTAATCAAATAATTAAGGATAATACTCTTTTAATTATTATTTTAAAGCTCACAATACGAAGGCTACGTTCCAAAACATGCATTTAAAAAAGGTGTCGCTGTACACTTTTCTACTGTAATTTCTTCATTTTTTCAACCACGAAACCCTAAAAAGAATGGCGCTCGCCATTATTATAAAGTATTCTATGAAAATGAAAAATTGCAACGTTCGACAAGCTATTAAGGACTGGATTAACGATTTGAATAGCCATTCAAAGGATTACTTGTCATTGCTGTTTGACAAAAGATGGATGAGAAAATTAAAATGGATTTTGACTATGAAGACATCGAGCTCCAAAAAGATTGTATATCTGTGTCAAGGCCTTTGTACATGTATTGGTAAATGTAATTATGATCATTACATTATAAAGCAGCATTATTAGTCTGCTTATAAAGAAATAGGATGTACCATGTTTCTGCCTCGCACAACCAAACTGTGGAATGAATTGTCGCCTGCGGTATTTCCGGACCGATACGACATTCAAACCTCCAAGAAAAGAGCGTACTCCTATATTAAAGGCCGGCCACGCACTTGTGACTCTTCTGGTGTTGCGGGTGTCTATGGGCGGCGGTAATCGCTTACCATTAGGTGATCCGTCTGCTCGTTTGCCACCTCTATCATAAAAAAAAAACAACTCATGTTGCGCTGGATTCAGCAAGTTTAAAAATAAAAGTCTTGGAGACGAAATTTCAAAATTCCTAGCAATGTTAGATACATTGTGTATTATGAAATGAAATTAAAAATAAGTTAATATATTTTAGAATGTGGGCATAAAGACATTTAAAATGATATGCCTTTAGGTTTTTGAAGGTTCGACAAAGCATTGATAGCAACCCTGGTAATGCAAATGCCCATAGACATGCACAAAAGCGACGATATAAAACTTCTTTGCAAATGCCCATAGTCAGAGGTAACCACTATCCATCAGGTGAGCCGTCCGCCTTTTGCCATTCTAATAAAAACGTCATTACAGGAAACAATTATCTAAACCAGTGTTTTTCAATCTTTTTGAATACCCGACCCCTTTACAAGTCAAAAAATTCTTGCGACCCCCTAGAACACATAAAATGTTAGCTATTTGAAAGACTGCGTTTTTATATGTGATAGGTGGCAAACGAACAGACGGATCACCTGATGGTAAGCGATGACCGCCGCCCATAGACACCCGCAACACCAGAGGAGTTATAATCTTAATCTTTATAATCTTCTTCAATTATTTATTTATTAAATTACTTAATTTATACAATTCTTTAATTATGATGTCCAATATAAGCTTTCGCTAACCTACTCACTTCACGCTTGGCGAAGTGGCAGGAGCTACTCCAGCAGAAGCACAGCAGTAATTATTATTATTTTTATAATTAGAAAATTATTTAATTATTTACGTATCCAAAATAGAACCACGTTTTTACAGTGTTAAAAAATAAACTTCTCACTGAAATCGTATTTTTTTTGTAGTGTAGGACCTATAAACTTGCCTTTTTATTTTTTACCCGCGACCCCCTGAGAAAGGCTCCTGGAACCCCGGGGGGTCGCAACGCACAGGTTGAAAAACAGTGATCTAAACAATCAGGTGATGCAAATTTTCACAATAAATAATAATGGGGAGTGCTCCGAGGAATTGTTCGGGTTGATCACTGCCGCCTCTTTCCGCCATCGTTCTACGCGACAACATATTCATCCCCATCACATAGATGGTTGGCAGTCCACAACTGTGCGTTTCACTAGAAACTTTCTGCCTCGCACAACCAAACTGTGGAATGAATTGTCGCCTGCGGTATTTCCGGACCGATACGACAATCAAACCTTCAAGAAAAGAGCGTACTCCCAAATCAAAGGCCGGCAACGCACTTGTGACTCCTCTGGTGTTGCGGGTGTCTATGGGCGGCGGTAATCGCTTACCATCAGGTGATCCGTCTGCTCGTTTGCCACCTCCGCCATAAAAAAAAAAAAAAAAAGAAAATAAAGTTGTTCAGTTATGCGTAAATTCTCTGTAATATGGAAACAGAGACTGCTATAGGAAAATATAATATTTAATTGTACATATTTTTATATACATTTAACTCCAAGATACAGAGGAAACAAACCTGTACATCACACAAGTATTTAACCTGGGTGGGGACGGAACCCACAACCCCCGGCGTAGAAGTTTGGAACGCAAACCACAACCTTATTAAATCACTCAAGTTAATTAACAATGTAATATAAAATATCTTTGTACTGCTAATCAAGTCTACAACTTTACAAACAATGTCAAGGAATCCAAAAAATCTGTAAAGAAAATGAAAAATTCTTGTACCTAGTTATCTTTGAAAATAAACATTCATTCGGCAGACAAGTCTAGAAGCAATGTTTGGTGATAAGAAAAGTACCTCATCCGTCCGCTCGCTTAACATCAGGAGGTCGCAGGTTCGATTCCCAGCAGGTTCTATTTTGTAGGACTCAATTTAGTTGGTGGTAGGGCATTTTCCCGCCTGGCTAGCTACCACCACCTTATCTAAGTCTTACGGCCAAACATCAATGTTACCCTTACCAGCATAGATGTGTTCCGGCATTAAGATAAGATAGCCAGTTCCCCATTGCGTTAGGAATCTGGGTAAGCCCGCTTCCATTTTCGGCATCATCATCACTTACCATCAGGTGAGATGATGTCGGCATTACCAACTGAGTGTAAAAAAAGTTCAAGATAAGAAACCGAAAAGACCAGCACAAGAAAACGAAAAAGTCCCAAACACTTTATTAACAAAGTCGAATAGGTAACGATAAAAGTATAGTATCATTCGACAGCCCATTAATCTGCAGTAGTACTGGATATTCCGGTAAATTACTTTCAATCTCTTCCAGGATAATTAGAAGGCTGTGTAAATCAATCCGCGTGGAGTGGCAGAATCCTTTAGTGGTAACACACGGGCGGGA
Source organism: Coleophora deauratella (assembly GCA_958295455.1). Taxonomy (NCBI): domain Eukaryota; kingdom Metazoa; phylum Arthropoda; class Insecta; order Lepidoptera; family Coleophoridae; genus Coleophora; species Coleophora deauratella. The sequence goes on from OY282412.1 coordinate 740,716, forward strand.
ATGTCGTCGAGCTGGTGGTACGGTTGTGAACGGTCGGTAGCTTCGTGGCGATTTCTTTTACCTGATTTTACGGACGTACACAAGTGTAAATGAAATGAAATGAAATAATATTTATTCGAAGTAGGTATCTCTGTACACTTTTCGAACGTCATATTTTTCTACCTAATACGAAGTTCCTACCACTCGGAACTCGTATACCCAACGTTTCGGGAAGTGTTTGCGGAGAGAGAAGAAACGTCGGGCCCTAAAGAAACTCCCTCCAACACATTTTTTAAAATGAAATTTTTATATGCTATTACATAATTCAGGTAAACAACAAAGATATAGTTAGCTTAGTTGCATACTATTACAAACGAATGTGAAAGGATCAACAAAAACATACAAGTACAATGTGCAAACAGGTAATTATTGTGACCAAACACCAATGACAAGAGCAGGCGAGTTCACACGGACAGCACCCGATCACGAGTATAACGCGGGAGTCAGCCATCGCTCCCCTCAACCATATTTGAGGGAAGGGAACGACCCGGCTCCCGATGTACATTATACAGGGTGTGAAACAGAAAGGTGTGATAATACTTCAAGGCTGGTTTTTACCCATCAAACTGAACAACTTTTCTTCTACAACTTTGTTGAAATTGCAAAGAAATTTTCGGACTTTTCATACAAACTTAGTTCGCCGGCTGATCGATTTGTATGAAAAGTCCAAAAAAAATTTTGCGACTTGAACAAAGTTGTAGAACAAAAGTTGTTCAGTTTGATGGGTAAAAGCCAACCTTGAAGTATTATCACACCTTTCTGTTACACCCTGTATATAGAGTTAAGTCTTTTTAGATATAAATCTGAAATGTCATGCAGATTTTTTGCGGTATCTTTGTATTTAATAAATTACTTAATATTTAATGGACAATCCAGTTCACATAAAGAATTATTACAGATATTCTTCTGTGAAAAGTATAAACCCATGCGCGTTATTTTCAGTGTGTTTTACCTAAAGATGTTAAAATAGTCTAAAAAGAATAGTAAATAATTTTTCATGTAATTATTAATAGACAATTTAATTTCCATATTAACCGGTGTGTCTATAATCGTAGTCTAATTGCAATAGACAAGACCTCACCCCCAAGACCGTACATTTACTTTTCACCCCTATCACAAGTATCACGAAACCGCTCACACGAACTTTCGCCCGTATATTCGCGCCAAAGACTTCATTACGGCCCGTCTCAATACAGAAAGGATGTTGATTCATTAATTATTGAGGCTTTACAGTATTGCTTCGATAGACTCTAAGGAAAGATTGTCTGAATAGTTAATGCTATAGAATTCACTGGTGACAACATTTCAAAACCTCGCAGGGTCGTCATTGGGTGGTACTTATTTATTATTATTCACAGTTGGTTCACAAGAGAGAGAGTTGGTAAGCCCTTGCCATTATCTCACCTGGCAGTAAATAATAAAATAAATATATAAATATCCGGGATAAATCACGCACGGTCATCTGGCGCCGAACTAGGATTCCCTATATTATGGGAACTAGAGACTGATATACATACACATATACGTTTAAATACATACATATATAATATAATACACCAATACACAGAGAAAACAATTCTGATCATCACAAAAATGTTTGCCCTAGGTGGGGATCGAACCCACAAGTCTCAGATCAGTAGTCAGGAGTACTAGCTACTGAGCCACTGAGTTAGTCATGGTAAGTGATGATGATGCCGAAGAAATAAGAGAGCTTAATGCAATGAGAAACTGACTATCCTATCTCCATGTCGGACCACATCAATGGTAATAACATTGATGTTTGGCGACAATACTTAGATAAGACGGTGGTAGCTAGCCAGGTGGGCTCCGAAGATGCCCTACCACCAACCAAACTGAGTCTTAAAAAGTTGGAGCCCGCCGGGAATCGAACCCGCGACCTCCTGATGTGAAGCAAGCAGACTAGTCACTAGGCCACAGGGAGGCGGCGGTTTTGGAATTACTTCAAGCCTTTAAGAAAAGTGTGTACTCCCATTTCAAAGGTTGGTAATGCACTTGTCTCCTCTAGTGTTGCGCGTGTCTATGGGCGGCGGTAATCGTCCAACAGGTGATCCGTCTGCTCGTTTGCCAGCTATGCTATAAAAAAAAACTTCCCCGAGATCTTCGTTAAAATTTCTAAAAAAACGGAAAACAATTAATATTACCTACCTTAACAATGTCTGTAGTATGGCATAGTAGAAAAAACGACACATGTTATAACTTTAACTGACTCTTTAACCAGATCGCTCGACATTAGTATTTTATTACTATTATTATAAGTTAAAAACGAATTGTTCTTAACTTAAAGACCGGTTTTAGAGTAATTTTAAATAATTGTGACGCGCAGCCCTGGACACACAGCAGACCGTCGACAGCCCTACCAGCCAGCGCGTCACCCCGCTCACCCCGCACCGTCGCCGCCGCCGCCGCGAGCGCGCATCGAGAGTATATAAGCCAGAGCAAACAGAACGCAGCTAGCATTCGTCAGCTAGCTCTCGCGCCCATCAGGCTAAAGGGGTGAACTGACGGTGCTGCCCTCCTCCTCTCCTCCCCTTACATCCTGGTACTAGCTTGCGCTGACCCAGGGCTCGGGCCGGGTCGCGCCCCAAGCTAAACCACTCCGATAATCCCCATTCATACACCTGGTAGCTCACGCGACCCGCTTGGCTCCGGCCGGGAAGCTGAGAGGCTGGTGTTTGGGTGATCCACGTAGGGATATAGGAACCTTACTACTTCTCCATCTGGTAGCTCACGCGACCTGCTTGGCTCAAGCCGGGAAGCTGGGAAACCAGTGCAGAGGTATATCCCGTAGGGACGTAGGGACGTCTTTAGGCTCCGTAGTACCGTAAGGTTAAGTAGGTTTAGATAGGTTCCTCCGTTACGACCTCGCACGTCAATAAAAGCCGCGTAGCCAGGGTTCGTTATTAGTTAAGAGTGATAGAAATAAGATACCGTTGCAGAACTTATAATAAAGCGTTGTACTTATGTTCATTGTTTAATAGATGGTTTCATTCATTGCATCCCGTAGGATAATTCCCGTAACCCGGAGGCCTCCCACGTATTCACGCTGAGGTCTCATTCATTGTTGACGTGGTTCCCAGGCTAGCCGGCCCGAAGGGAACTACATCACATTTGGCGCCCAACGTTAAAAACGGGAGTGTAGGATATCTAGAAATAGACATTTTTCCGTTAGGTTTTTAAACCGTCCGTCCGTCAGTTATTTTACCGTTCCGATCATCGTGGTTTAACCACCCCGTTAATGTCTACATCTTGGATATACGCTCTCAAGAAAACAGAATTAGTAAAAGTTCTAGAAGAAAACAACATTCCGACAGAAAATCTTACAGTAGAACAGCTAAGAAAACTAGCAGTTCAAAGTATAGCCGCCGGTTACCTTACTCAAGACGCAATGCCGAAAGAAAAATCAGAAAACATGCCCGACTCAGAAACGTCAGTAAAAGACATAGCAAAAATTATAAGAAACTGGGATATTATATTCACTGGTAGAAATAACCCGATCGAATTCATGGAGAGATTAGATGAATTAATAAGTTGTAATGGCGTAGATAAAGAAAATTTACTTCAGCTACTACCAAAGTTTTTCAAGTATGACGCCTTACTGTGGGTCAGAAATAACCACCAGACATGGCAGTCATGGGACGATTTTGAAGAAGATTTCAAATTGTATTATCTACCATTAGATTATGAATCTAATTTGCTAGAAGAAATTATCGCAAAGAAACAAAAATATAACGAGAATTTCATTCAGTATCTAACAGGTCTACAAACTCTCATGCGTAGATATAACAAATTATCCGAAGAACAGAAACTAGAAAGAATTTTCGATAACATGCACCCGAATTACAAGCTGTACATAAAAAGATCAGAATTTAGAAATATAAAAGATTTACTCAGATTAACCCGAGAATTTGAGAAAATAACAGAACAGAAATCAAAACAGTTCAGTCAATGGAGGAGAGGAACCGATTCGATTAACGATCAAAAAATACCGACAAGTAACCAGTGTTCCCAGAAATCAGATAACAAAAAGAATAATAATTATACTTACATGTCAAACTATGATGAAAAAACATGTTGTTGGAGTTGTGGAAGACCAGGGCATTCAACAAGAGAATGCAAAAACAGGAATAAGATATTTTGTAGCCAATGTGGAAAAATAGGAGTCATGAGCATACAGTGTTGTAAACAAGCTGGAAAACGTTCTCAGTTTGGAAAGTCCTGTACGACCAACCCTGTTAATGTCGATTCAAGAAAAGACAACCGTAGTTTTATAGAAATCAGTGTCCTAGAAAACAGTTACAAAGCATTATTAGATACGGGTTCAACAAACTCATATATTAATCAAGAAATATTAGACAGATGTATAGAAAAATCCATACAAATCAGAGACTCAAACCACAAAGTCATGATGGCGGATGGTTCAGTAGTGGACGTTGGGAAATGTCTCACCTTAGATATTACCATAAATAAAAGAGCGTTGAGACATCAATTTCATATTTTACCGCAGGCACCGTATACGATTATCGGCGTAGACATTCTAAATAAGGCCGGTATCACAATACAGTTCAATGAGTATCAGAAAGATCCCGTACAGCCTGATAAAATCAATGAAAATACAACAATCTCAGAGTCCACTTACCAACCCACTGGTTTGACAGAAAAACAGAATAAAATCGCCGACAGAATATCCCGAAAACCGATTTGCGCGACAACATCTGAAAAACAGACAGACTGGTACGACAAAAAAGTACTTCACCTACAAAACAATTATAACAACCAGGCCGAATACTGTCTACGAGACGGAAAGTTATATAAAAAAAATTACAACAACGCTTACGGAGCCAAATCAGATAACTGTTCAGTATGGAAACTATGTGTACCAAAAACCGAGAGGGAGTCAGTTATCCAAGAAAACCATGACTCGCCCACAGCAGGCCATTTAGGCACATCCAAGACTTTAAATAGACTAGCTCAGAGATATTACTGGCCAGGAATGTTTAGAGACATAGCAAAATATGTAAAAAAATGCATCATTTGCCAAACCCATAAAACTTCACAGGAAAAGAAAGCCGGATTAATGCATATAAAAAGCGCTAGTGAACCAGTTGAAACAGTTACCGCCGATCAAATAGGGCCGTTACCAAGATCCTCCAAAGGTTACACATCGAACAGTTACTCCGCCACGTATACGCCCACCTTCTTTTTATTCGGCAGAGAACTGAGAATGCCCCATGACAAAAACAAATTCCCAACCCCCAACCCTAAAAGAAAAACAAAAATGAAACGAAATCTAAGAATTAGTTAGAATAGACCAGAATAAAGCGTCAAACCATCAAAAACATCAATACGATAAAAATAAAATACTATGGACACCGAAAACATAAATAACACAAAAAAAATAACAGCCCATATCAAAGATATTAAAAATTTCAATTAAAATAACAGACAGAACCACATCAGATTACTCGTATATCAATAGCGAAAGTATTTTAGCAGCAAAAAACTAGTCTTAACAGAATGAACACTTTTTTTTTCCAAACTACCCTCAAGGTTGGAAAAATTAATTCATTCAAAGCCGATCAGTTATAGCTTATTCCGTATCGAGACCTCATACAGAAAGCACTATGAGACGCGAACAAAAAAATATTTCCGGTCGCCCCGACCAAATCCATATTATGAGCGATGGTTCGCTTAGGGGCCCCGTTTCAGAGCCCGAAGACATTTTAGACTTAGGTCTAGATATTGCTCTAGACCAATATTTCGCCTCCTCGCCGGATGGCGACATTCTGGACCTGGAGGTGCAGGGCTGGGAGCTGGAGGAGTTTCTAGCCACACTGGGTGCGCCAGAACTCCTAGCCCCAGCCGCCGCCGATCCCGCCGCCGCTACCGATCCCGTCGCTGCAGCCGCCTTGGGGGGCTGCGCCACCGCCTTCTGGGAGCCAGCCGCTTCCACAAGTGCCGCCGTTCCCCTCACCGCCGGGGCCACTCACGAGGAGCAGGCCTGCACCTCCAGTGGGGTGGCCGCGGGCCCGAGGAAGAAGAAGAAGAAGAGGGGAACGCACGGCAAAAGGAAGCGACGCACCGGACGCCCGCTGAATGGAGGAAGCCGGAGGGGCCTGGTGCGTATGCCCAAATATAAAAGGCCCCTCATCCCCAAAATATTCCCTAAATAATTTCCCCCATCCGTATAAATAATTGTATTTTTTTTGGTTGTGATTTTTATTTTGGCCAAAGAGTAGCCGTTTTTTTTTAATTTTTGTTTTACCAGAAGTTGTTTATTTTAGTTATGCTTTTCCGTTTTCTATTGTTATGATTATTGTTGTTAAATATTGAGATTATTAGATCCTCCGTTATTCCGATCATCGTAACTGTACATAGAATTAGATATAATTAACCAGTCGTCCGAGGAATAGTCGCCCGACGACATCAGTCAGTCTAAAATTATTATAATCTCGAATTATAACAGTTTATTATGTACTTAAATATCGCAAGACCTTACAAAGCTTGCCAATATAACATAGTACAAAATCAGTTCCATTTATACAGTTTAAGTCAGCCAGTTCGCCAATAGTTTTTCCCAGTAAATAAGCTATTGCAGTTATATTTCCGACAGGAACTATGATAAAATTGTTATTCCTTGTATCACCCGTATATTATTCAGAAACAATTGGCAAAGATACTCGCAGTTTTTCTGTGATTTTTACAGACGTAAAAATCTTCAGAGGAGAGGGGGGAATGTGACGCGCAGCCCTGGACACACAGCAGACCGTCGACAGCCCTACCAGCCAGCGCGTCACCCCGCTCACCCCGCACCGTCGCCGCCGCCGCCGCGAGCGCGCATCGAGAGTATATAAGCCAGAGCAAACAGAACGCAGCTAGCATTCGTCAGCTAGCTCTCGCGCCCATCAGGCTAAAGGGGTGAACTGACGGTGCTGCCCTCCTCCTCTCCTCCCCTTACATCCTGGTACTAGCTTGCGCTGACCCAGGGCTCGGGCCGGGTCGCGCCCCAAGCTAAACCACTCCGATAATCCCCATTCATACACCTGGTAGCTCACGCGACCCGCTTGGCTCCGGCCGGGAAGCTGAGAGGCTGGTGTTTGGGTGATCCACGTAGGGATATAGGAACCTTACTACTTCTCCATCTGGTAGCTCACGCGACCTGCTTGGCTCAAGCCGGGAAGCTGGGAAACCAGTGCAGAGGTATATCCCGTAGGGACGTAGGGACGTCTTTAGGCTCCGTAGTACCGTAAGGTTAAGTAGGTTTAGATAGGTTCCTCCGTTACGACCTCGCACGTCAATAAAAGCCGCGTAGCCAGGGTTCGTTATTAGTTAAGAGTGATAGAAATAAGATACCGTTGCAGAACTTATAATAAAGCGTTGTACTTATGTTCATTGTTTAATAGATGGTTTCATTCATTGCATCCCGTAGGATAATTCCCGTAACCCGGAGGCCTCCCACGTATTCACGCTGAGGTCTCATTCATTGTTGACGTGGTTCCCAGGCTAGCCGGCCCGAAGGGAACTACATCACATAATAAATAAATAAATAAATTGTTTATTTCATCAAACCACTTTACAAAAACAAGTAAACAGTTTCTGAAAACTTCTTTAATTAATATTACCTACCTTAACAATGTCTGTAGTATGGCATAGTAGAAAAAAAGACACATGTTATAACTTTAACTGACTCTTTAACCAGATCGCTCGACATTAGTATTTTATTACTATTACGTATTATAAGTTAAAAACGAATTGTTCTTAACTTAAAGACCGGTTTTAGAGTAATTTTAAATAATAAATAAATAAATAAATTGTTTATTTCATCAAACCACTTTACAAAAACAAGTAAACAGTTTCTGAAAACTTCTTTTAAGTAGTATAAACTACTTGTGTCAGAAGTTTCCGCTCTTCTTTAACAATATACAAAAGTAGATTTCATAAAAATAGTTACTCCAGTTTTAAAGTACAAAACAGTAGATGCTATAAAGATAATTACTTAAGTTTAAAAATATTAATACTAATCTAAGGTACAGTGTTTGTGTGTGTGAGTGTGTGTATGTGTGTGTGTGTGTGTGTGTGTGTGTGTGTGTGTGTGTGTGTGTGTGTGTGTGTGTGTGTGTGTGTGTGTGTGTGTGTGTGTGTGTGTGTGTATACATATGTGTTTGTGTATACATATATGTGTGTGTGTGTGTATTTATTAAAACGTGTATTTAAGTAGGTCTTCCACCTCATCATAGTTAAGTAACTGTTGCTTTGCATTTGTAACTAGTCATTGGGTATATATTAAGTTTTTTATTCACTTTATTGTAAAGGTAAGTCGATATTACGTTATACTGGTGGCTTGCAAAAAAAGATTTTACCGTTGTGGAATAGGCTACAATATCTTTTCTCCTTTTACTCAAAATATTTTTGTCAAAGGTAAGTGTTTTATGTTTCTTAAGAATTGTGCTTATTATATAGAGCTTACGCACCGACATTAAGTTACAAGTCTGATACAAAGTTTTGGTGGGAAATCGGAAAGGTTTAAAATTTTCTCCCCATAGTAGGCTCTTTTCATTAATTTTTCTACTTGCAATTCTTTCCCCAGTGCTTATGCAGAAGCGTAAAGCATCTGCGTAAGAAATATCCACAAAAATAAAGTGTAGTTATACATAACTCCTCTGGTGTTGCGGGTGTCTATGGGCGGCGGTAATCGCTTACCATCAGGTGATCCGTCTGCTCGTTTGCCACCTATCACATAAAAAAAGAAAGAATTAGAAGTCTTTATTATTTAATAAAATTTCGATTAGATGACCAGTTAAAATACTGAAGTCTCTTTTATTGGGAGGACTATACCTTTTTCGGACCCTGAGTATTTCAGGCATCTAAAGGATTTGAAAGTGGATTCCGATCTCTTCATCAATCGCAAGGCAATTTATCTTCCGACCACTAAGATTTCTAAACAAATAAATCTTATTTCTCTTCACGGAAGTTCGATTCAAATTCTGAAAGACTAGGCTGTGTGCCCAGAGAAGCTTTAGCATTTGGCTTGCAAGGGAAAAAGAAAGAGACAACTAAAAAAACTTCGTTTCGACAATTACAAGTTGTATATTAGATATCAAGGGCATTATTTTGGTCGTGAATTTCCTTTTTGAGTTATAGTACACAGTATGAGTACATAAGCCAAAACAAGAGATTGAAAATAACCTCCTCTTACAAAATAGTTTTGGACTTATCATTAATAAGTTGATCGGATAAGCTGACAGTCTGTATTTTTTTTTACCCTCAATTGGTAAGCCCTTGGCATCATCTCACCTGATGGTAAGTGATGATGATGCCGAAGATGGAAGTGAAATTAAGTTTTTTGGACGAAGCATGCTTTTGTTTTTACTATACAATCGAAGAAAATCTGTTTCGGGTGAGAAATTGATAAACCTTATAATAAAAGTCAAGAAATCATTTTTTTTGCTCCATTTGTTTCGCTTTCTTCACTTTCATTAGTAGTCATAAACTATTCCCATTATCATTTTATAATCCACCTCCACCTCATCTCACATCCATATCACCATCAATAATTAGGCCGTGACATACTTAAATGAAATGGAAATAATATAATATAATAATAATAATAATAATATCTGGGACAAATCACACAAGGTCATCTGGCCCCAAACTAGGATTATCTGTATCTTGGGAACCAGAGACTGATATACATACACATATACTTTTTTAAATACATACATATATAGATATAATACACCCAGACTCAGGGCAAACAATTCTGCTCATCACAGAAAAGTTTGCCCTGTGTGGGGATCGAACCCACGACTCTCGGATCAGAGGTCAGGATCGCTAACCACTTAGCCACCGAGTCAGTCAAATGAAATTTTTATTTAGTAACAATGGTATGTTACTTGTTGATAATGAAATTTTTATTTAGTAAAAGCGTCGGTGGCTCTGCGGTTAGTGACTCCGTCCTCCTAACCAGAGGTCTCGGGTTCAAATCCTGGCCAGTGCACCAATGAGTTTTTCGTAACTTACGTGCATTTTCATACCGACTGCTTTAAAGGTGAAGGAAAACATCGTGAAGAAACCTGCACATCTGATTTCTAGTTGTGTATGATGGTCGCGTTGCACACATCCGTAGGTGTAAATCTTAAAATGCCCTACACGTGACCGAGGGTGATGCTAAGTGCAACACCTGCTTTCGCCTACACTGTTCCTTCTGCATATCAATGATATGCTGCAAATCAGCAGCACTCATTGTTATGCGGATGACAGCACAGGTGATGCCTTCTATACCGGCCGTGCCAACATTTCTCGGGAAAACGTCATCGAGAGCCGAAACAAACTTGTGTCGGAAATTGAGGCCTCTTTAAAGAAAGTCTCAGAATGGGGTCGACTTAATTTGGTCCAATTTAACCCCACTAAGACACAAGTTTGCGCGTTCACTGCCAAGAAAATGCCATTTGTCGTATCACCTCGTTTTGAGGACACTCCCCTAAATGCCTCAGCTAGTATCGGAATTCTTGGTGTCGACATATCGAATGAAGTCCAGTTCCGTGGCCATCTAGAGGGTAAGGCTAAATTAGCCTCGAAGAAGCTTGGTGTGCTCAATAGATCGAGACGGTATTTCACTGCGGCGCATCGCCTGCAACTTTATAAGGCGCAGGTTCGGCCTCATATGGAATACTGTTCTCATCTCTGGGCAGGGGCACCCCAGTACCAGCTTCTCCCTCTGGACCGCATTCAACGAAGGGCAACTCGAATCGTCGACTGCCAGGATATTTCAGATCGGCTTGACTCCCTGGCGCTGCGTAGAGATGTAGCCTCGCTCTGCATTCTCTATCGCATGTACAATGGGGAGTGCTCCGAGGAATTGTTCGGATTGATCCCTGCCGCCTCTTTCCGCCATCGTTCTACGCGACAACATATTCATCCCCATCACATAGATGGTTGGCAGTCCACAACTGTGCGTTTCACTAGAAACTTTCTGCCTCGCACAACCAAACTGTGGAATGAATTGTCGCCTGCGGTATTTCCGGACCGATACGACATTCAAACCTTCAAGAAAAGAGCATACTCCCAAATCAAAGGCCGGCAACGCACTTGTGACTCCTCTGGTGTTGCGGGTGTCTATGGGCGGCGGTAATCGCTTACCATCAGGTGATCCGTCTGCTCGTTTGCCACCTCTGCCATAAAAAAAAAAAAAAAAAAAAAAACCAGGCAACCGCCGCCTATACCTTGTGGATAGGACGGTTAAATTGTGCCACACGATAAGAGAGAGAGAGAGAGAGAGAGTAATAATGGTTAAAAAAATGAACATGTTCAGAAACATACCACCCTTTTTGTTCGTATCATCCAAAGACAACCTGAGACCTTGTAGTCCCTAAGGGCTGGTTGTAATAAAACAGTACAAGACCGCCGAATGGATGAAACGTGTTTGCCCTTTCACACGACAACTGTAAATTTTACTTTAGTCCTATTTAATGGGCGGCGGTAGGGTTAAGATTACTGGATGAGGCATTGAGTAGCTGAGATTTCTTAAACGTATATTGTTCTTAAAAAGGTTATTGCCTCTCCTAGTTACGAAACCATGTTAACACAAAGAGTATTTAAATTAAAGAGCTTTCCAATAAAAACCACATTTGCGAAACGTTTCAAAAATTTCCTTTTTCCCTTCATTGACAATAAAATTGTGAAGGCATGTGACATAGCAAAGAGTACATTACATGAATCAAAAATAATTATTCAAAGGTATTTAATGGACAAGACATATGATGATTTAGAGGGCATTTTACGAATTATATGCTACACACACACACACACACACATACTTTTTGCGTGCACTTTCTAATGTTATTGTTATGTTTAGTCATTATCATTGTTTATCTAGCTTTTAATAAATACTTTATTGTGCTATTTTGCAATAAGTAATTAATATTCTTTAAGTATATCTGCAGCCGCGAATCATTTGTTAATCGTATAATTGATCGCCACGAGACAGGCCTAGCCTAGTGTGGGATCTCTGTAAAATAATTTGCTGTTTTCATGTGTTTTGATAATAAACTTTTTTATTTTTTTGTTTTGTCTATAAAACAGTACCGCAATGACTGAAAGAAAACAAAAGACAAATTCCATTCAAGAAATTAAGTTCAATGAAAATAAAACTATATCGTACGTATATGAGAATAAGATTTCTAAGTAAACGAATAACATTAAAAGTTTTCTTCAAGTTACTGCTGAAGTTGCCATGGATCTTTTCCAAAAAAAAGTTATATATGTTTTTTACGTCATAGGTGGTAAACGAGCAGACGGATCACCTGATGGTAAGCGATAATCGCCACCCATAGACACCCGCAACACCAGAGGTGTCACGTGTGCGTTGCCGACCAATTGGTAAGCCCAATCTCCCTTTGCAAAAGAAGGTACAAAGTTTGAAATGTTAACGTCGTCGAGTGTCGGTATTTAAACGGAGCATTCGAAGGCATGTTTTGTTACTACCACCTGGCGTACCGAACTCCGTGCACTTAACATTTCGAAAAGTGTTTGCGGAGAGAGAAGAGTCGGCCCCGAAGAAACTCCCTCCATCAACAATTTGTTTTCTCTTCCAGTAATCACTTTGATTTTAATTCCAAGCCTAATAACATGGGCATGTCAGTTGTTTCTTGTTTACGTTGAGAGCAAAAGTTTTCTTCTTAAATATAAAACATTTATAGGTACGTGCGTACATATATAGGATGGGCGGAGAAATTGCCCTTAAATTTAAGGAAGCGTAGGCGTAGTGTAATAAGGTAGTGAAAGTCGTAATAAAGGTTTTTGTTTCTTTTTCTATTGAATCGATTTTTCTCGAAATTGTCTGTTGTTAACTTGAAATAAGTGTGCTTATTATTCTAGTTAAAAAAGAAGTGATAATAAGAGTCAACGTTGAGTATTCACCAATTAAATTAGATCCTTCTGAAGTACCTAAAACGAAATTTATTTTTAGCACAATTTTCTCAAGGAACTACGTAACCTAGAGGCTAGTCCGCTCGCTTCACATCAGAATGTCGCGGGTTCGATTCCCGGCGGGGTCCAACTTTGTAGGAATCGGTTTGTTTGGTGGTAGGGCATTTACTGAGCCCACCTGGCTAGCTACCACCATCTTATCTAAGTCATGTTAACAGCATTTATGTGTTCCGGCGTTAAGATAAGATAGCCAGTTCCCCATTGCCTTCTTGCGTTGGGGTATCTTGGTCAGCCAGCTTCTATCTTCGGCATCATCATCACTTACCATCAGGTGAGATGATGCCAAGGGCTTACCAATTGAGGGTAAAAAAATCTTACATGATAAGCTGCAAATGTTGTCGATTATACTAAATATTCATTATCATCATTATTTTTTGAATAAAATTAACAACCCATGATTGACTCGGTGGCTAAGTGGTTAGCGATCCTGACCTCTGATCCGAGAGTCGTGGGTTCGATCCCCAGGGCACACTTTTCTGTGATGAGCAGAATTGTTTGCTCTGAGTCTGGGTGTATTATATCTTTATATGTATATATGTTTGTATTTATAAGTATATATGTTTGTATTTATAAGTATATGTGTATGTATTTATATCAGTCTCTGGTTCCCAAGATACAGGGAATCCTAGTTTGGGGCTAGATGACCGTGTGTGATTTGTCCCAGATATCGTCCCCCTTGGATGGGCACGGATATCTTCCCATAGCTCGTGAAGGTTAGATCATCCACATACGGGGGTAATGTCCAGATTGTCGAAGATCGTGGGGCTTGTGGCCAACCCTAGGGTCAAAAGTTTTATTAAGCCCTCAGAATTTTTATTCCCCGTCGTTCATAAGTGTTCTGTGTTACATTCGTTTATAAATAAGTACTAATAAGTTAAAAGTAAAAACCTTTTAAATAATCCCTAAACTTTTGTATTAAACTTTGACTTTAAATATAAATCCTGCACCGTACAGTCTAAAATCCTTTGCACTGAAATTAATTGTTTCATCAAATTGTGCGCTGCAAATCCTCGGTGGGTTCACGCAAAATTGCTCTTTATGGCGCATAAGCTTGTCTATTACCGTGTTTTATTGCGGTGTGTTCACACTATGCGAGTCACTGAAATAAGTCGTCTGTGTGCTTTACACTGTTTTGAATTTAGATGAATATTATGTACGCTTGGCTTAAAAACAACGGCTTCATAGGGCAAAGCTAACTTTGCAGTGGCTTATAGACAGCAATTAAAAACATTTGTTTCTGGTATCCCCAAGTTAGTCCACGAACGAATCTCAAGATTATGATTTTTTTTTATATCTTAAACATTTAACTAGAAAGAGTGTCTGATACGTATAATTTTGATAACTAACAATCTTCTTGTAACCTTAACTATTGATTTGATTTTAATCATTATTGGTACTTTTATTTTATCTGTGGTAAAAGGCCCACATTTCGACATTAAAATACCAAAATTAAAAGTCTGTATTTCTTAAAAACAATATTACTAAGCAGAAGGATCTGGTTTATGGTTTTACTTTGCTTTGCTTACGCCGATATCTCGATATAGTTGACCGTTCAAGTTCAACAAATTAAATGAAAGTTACTGGCGCAAGTGGCATAACTCTCGCCAGTTACTTGCATAGTTTGCATGCACCATTAGAGTTGTGTTCCGTTCTCAGCTTATAATGCAAATTAATGTCGTGTGAGATGCTCCGCTGCATTATAGGGTTGTCACGTTTGTTATATTTTGAAACTGTAGGGTAGCCTGTGGTATTAAATTTTGTGAAAATAAATACATTTCCATCGTACTAATATTGTAAATGTGAAAGTGAGCTTGTTTGTTGATCCTTTTTCACATTGTATAGTAGCAATAGATTGGCGTGATTTATTGTACAGAAATAGATGACAGGGTGAGAAGTGACATAGGCTACGTTTTAAAAATATCGATGTTTTTAAATGTAGCCTATGAAATTTTCATCTTGAAAAAACCACTTCCGTGCTCGCGTACTGCGCACCCTCCACAATAATCACAAAAACGATCGGGCGGAGCCGCAGGCTAAAGATAGATAGATAGATAACTCATTTATTTATTAACCGTAGTTTGTTCTAATCTACTATTCTATTTACTGTTCTATTTATATTTTCATGTGCACCGAAAAATACATGCATCCAGCCATTTCATCTTTGGCCTTCCTCTTCTCGCTTATCCATTAGAATAAGAATTTTCAAGTTTAAATTTTATTTTTATCTGGGAAACTACTTTTTGTAGGGACTTTTATAACTGCTTATTTATAGACACCACATATTCTGACAACCCTAATTTTGAGTACATAACTGAAACTGTATTATCACCCTTACCATATCCAATTAGGCTTAGACCAGACTGTATGCAGATACCCTAACATGTCTCACTTTTACTCCTTTAACTTGTAAGAGATAGTGGCATCGAAAACACTGACTTGGTGACATGAGTGCGAAATGCACAAGAAAGAAAAATGTTACAGCGAAAACGTTACTGCGAATTACGTAACTGAGAAGTATATCACAGCAATATCCTACTAAATTTGTGAGTAATACAGGTTTCTTGAATGACGATGAACCGCCAGTGTATCCCACCACCTCCACGAGCGAACTATAACTAGCATTTATTATTTAAGAATAATTTTTGTTTTTTGAAAAAAAAAAAAACTGCAACTTTATTCTCGCCGTTTACTAATTAATGGATTTCAGTTAAGTGCTTAAAGCATTAGAATCATCATCAGATTCCAGAATCCCCTGTTTTACAAAACCGCTAGTAATTTTACAAAACAGCGCCATTTTATTAATTATAAGTATATTTGTAATTTGTAGCCATTCTACAATACGTCTAAACGTGATTAGCAGTTTGTTAAACGTAGCTCAATAGCAATCCATCTAAACGTCATTTAGCTGTTTTACAAAACGGCGGTGTTTTGTAAAATCACTAGCGGTTTTGTAAAACAGCGGAACTGTTTTAAAATCAGACGATTCGTTCTGAGAACATACATTCTAGTTCTACTAGTATCAAGAAAATGTACATACTTCGTTTTTAAGAGCTACTCAACGTGTATTTAAACATATACTTAGGACTCTAAAGTAGAAAAAATCACCGCTTAATTAGGACCAGAGTAGTTTTAGGTGTTTTTGGCTGTGAAATTAGAAAAGATGGTGAAAACTCATATTATATAGCCTGCAAGGTAAAGAAATACTAGTTGTTTGCTTTTAAACAGAGCTAGATTTTAAAGGTAGATTTAATATCATGACATTTTAAAAAATGCCACAATATAATAACAACTGAAGCGATTTTCAACCAGTATCACATATATTATGGTATATTAATAACCATTACCAAAGAGTGTGTATCACGCCTAAACAGTCGGTAGTGTCATACTTTTTAACTGACTTATTCCAAAGAGCTTTTATTACGCACTACTTATAAGTTTATTGGATTTTTCTATAAAAAATGTATCCATCGCACGCAGAATTAATATAAGATAATATTTAGTTTCGTCACTTTCATACACTTTCATACTACGCTTTTCATATTCCAAGTTGCGTCAAACTGTAGCAAATATCTCTTTTATATTTCTACATAATTATTAATTAGTCACAATAAAGGTAATAAACTCTTTGGTCACAATAAACTGACAAATTCAGCTGTGCACAAACAAACTTCTGTAAATTTCAAAATGGAACACTGCATTGCAGAGAGAAAATTATTGACACATGATTTTCTCCTTTTGCCGCACCAAAGAGGTCTGATACGGTGGAATACCTGGTATCTACGGTGAATGAATCTCCTTTGTTGCCGGAACAAAAGGCTTGAACGTCATATCTCGTGTATTGTACGGACAGGGTTTAAACTTTGCTATGGCCGGCCGATGGGGGAGAATAGACTGCTGTAAGTACTAGCTTGTTTTGTCTTTTGAATGGCGCATGTTTCGACTAAAATGGTTTGGTGCAAGCATTCTGCCTAGTCATTAATCAATTATAATAACTTACTAAATAGCCTACCTGAGGATATTATTAATGTATACTTACTTAACAAAACAACATTGAGTGTACAAGTTCCGCGTGGTAGGAACTTTGTACTAGAAAGAAAAAAAAATGACGATTTAAGTAAGTATTTAAGTATGTGCAAAACATCTACTTAAATAAAAAATAAAAAAATATTTGATTTTGATTTTAACTTTAAAAATCCTGTATAAATATATATTTTTTAGAACAAGATATTATGGATGTAAATAGTAAAATATATACCTAACATAAAATTATTAATAAATAACCCAATAACAGTATTATAAACAGAACTCCATACCTACACATAAATATTGTATGGATTATTCAGGTGTGTTAAGACATGTTATTTTACAACTATGTTTCAGATTTCCATACAAATTTAAGATTCACTACTCTAATTTAATATGGGAATCTAAAAAAAATATTTGAAGAGATTTTTTTCAATATTTTTCCTGTACTCTATACTTGATTGTGAGTAACCCCTTAAAATCTCAAACGCACTTTTTTATCACCTTGTCTCAGATATTAATTACTAGCACAAAAGTAATCCACAATCGCATCTAAATACCAAACAAACAAATACATAGATATAACATACAGTTAATGGAATAGACACGACATTCTGACATACTGACTTTGTTTTCTTTGCACTGAACTTAATTCTCACGAAGACGGCGTACAAACATTGTTCGCTAGTCAACAGTTATTATGATTATTAATATTTTTGCACAGATCTAAAGTTTACTGGATGTGCCTGTCTAAATAAGTTTTTTGAAAGTTACGAGTATTGGCATATTGGTGGTTTCTATGAGAGAAAATATCATGAGGAAACATGCACACCTGACTAGTAAATCTCCAACACTAGGCAATTGTCATTTGATAATTAAGATAGGTGACAGTTGATTGCAATACACGTATAGAAAATAACTTTTAATACATACATGTTAATATGGTACTTAAAACTAGTAGTCAAAATGACCATGGTTTTTTTAAAACAGCAACCTATGTTGTCATAAATTACATAAGACAAAGTAGGGTTCCTTGCACTATAGTAACAAGAAACTTATATACGTTACGATACGATACATATTTAATACATACATGAAGATACACATTAATACATGTATAAACTATACTAGCTTCTGCCCGCGTCTTCGTCTTCTTAAGTAGTAGAAGTAAAAACGTAAAAACTTAAAAAAGTAAAAACTTCAGATTTTAGCCATTTCTCCGGGAACTCTCGAATTTTCCGGTATTAAAAAGTATCCTGTGTGTTAGCCGAGTGCTTGATTTATCTACCATTGATTGATTTCTTGATTTCATCCAAATCAGTACCAGTAATTTTAGCGAGAACGTGGAACAAACGAAGAAAGAAACATCCATACTTTCACATTTATAAATATACCCAGACTGTCTCATCAGACACAGAGCAAACAGATGAACCCATCAGTCATCAAAAAATATTTTCTCTGGATGTGGATCGAACACACTACTCTTGGCTTAAAAGTCAAGAGCACTAAAACACTACCGAGCCAATCTATGGGAGAGGTGTATGTTTAATGGTCACACTGATGAATATCATTCTCATATCTTTATATCTTTCTCATCCAGTAATTACAGTTATTAAATCTATGTAAAAACGCTTGCGAATGAGTAATTCGCACTAAATGTAACTGTGTAACGGGATTTTGTGTGAACTTTCTGTTTATGTTTTAAATAGGTTGCAATTTTTATAATTTTATACAAGTGCATTATAATCTGCTTTATTTATATGTCATATCTATAGTGCTGTAACGTCAGTAAAGCGTCTTTATGCCGTGCCGTAACTGACTGCGCACAGTTTTATTTTAAGCCCTTTATTCAGACAATACAATGATCCAATTTACAAAAAAAAAATACAAATTAATAAAAAATATATTGAATATTCTTGTCTGCGCACAAACTAAACCATAAATGTTGAAACTTGCAAACTGGAGTAAATATTCATTGCAGGCTCAGAGTTCAGTCTTTATTTCATATTAAAAGTTTTTTCAAAAAGAGATCTTTCTGTCGCAGAAACAGTGTATTAATGTTTGTAGGAACAATAATTGAACTTGCAACTTGTGGGACGGCCTATATAAACCTGAAGCTTATGACATACAGGTGTAAAAAAAATATCTGTAGGACCCTTTATGTTAAAACTGGCCGAACTAATCAATAAGTATCCAAAATTTGTTTGCAAAATCAAAGGGCTATTGGTGGCTACCGCCGCCTATGGCCATTTGTACCCCAGAATGATCATCGATCACTATATCTTTTTCTTTTTTATGGCAGAAGTGGCAAACGAGCAGACGGATCACCTGATGATAAGCGATTATCGCCGCCCATAGACACCCGCAACACCAGAGGAGTCACAAGTGCGTTGCCGGCCTTTGATATGGGAGTACGCTCTTTTCTTGAAGGTTTGAGTGTCGTATCGGTCCGGAAATACAGCAGGCGACAATTCATGTTGTTATTTCAAGTCTAAGATCGAATTCTATCTCGCCCGCCATAACACCGCACGCTACTTGGCGGTGGCAGTTACAGAGGTAACAGTGGTACCCAGGAGCTTCGTATTAGGTAGAAAAAAAAGCGGCCAAGTGCGAGTCGGACTCGCCCATGAAGGGTTCCGTAGCAGCAAGTTACATAATATAGAAGTTCTTGTAGTTCGTTGTAACTTGAATGAAAGGTAAATTGCGGTTTACGATTTATGAAATATTTAAAAAAAACTACTTACTAGATATCGTTCAAACCAATTTTCGGTGGAAGTTTGCATGGTAATGTACATCATATATATTTTTTAGTTTTATCATTCTCTTATTTTAGAAGTTACGGGGGGGACACACATTTTACCACTTTGGAAGTGTCTCTCGCGCAAACTATTCAGTTTAGAAGAAAATGATATTAGAAACCTCAATATCATTTTTGAAGACCTATCCATAAATACCCCACACGTATGTATGGGTTTGATGAAAAAAAATTTTTTGAGTTTCAGTTCTAAGTATGGGGAGCCCCAAAATTTATTGTTTTTTTTCTATTTTTGTGTGAAAATCTTAATGCGGTTCACAGAATACATCTACTTACCAAGTTTCAACAGTATAGTTCTTATAGTTTCGGAAAAAAGTGGCTGTGACATACAGACGGACAGACAGACAGACAGATATGACGAATCCATAAGGGTTCCGTTTTTTGCCATTTGGCTACGGAACCCTAAAAATGACCTACGAAAATTGTATAGTGATACCTACTTCGAATAAATAATATTTTGATTGATTGATTAACCCACCCAGTCACAATTTACAAAATTAGGTGTGCATAATTATGAGGGAGGCCTTAACGTGCGTCAAAAAATGTGCACCTGAAAACGTGCAACAAAAAACATGCGCCAAGTAATCTACAACAAAGTTGTTGTGATTTCCTTGATGCGTATTTTCTGTTGCACGTTATTTGACATGCTTTACTGAAGCGCTTGTATAATTTAAGTCAAATTTCGTGCACTCGAAAATGTGCGATAAATAACAGACAGCAAGAAATGCGCAACAATAGTTGACACCAATTTTTGAGCGCTGAGATAATATGCAACAAATTTTGTGCACCAGGATAATTCGCGACAAGGTTATTGACCTTACTAGAGGGGCGACATTGTTATCGGTTTGAGGAGTTGGTGAATTGTATTATATCGATTTTAAGTTGACGTCAAGTGTCAACAGATAGATGATGAGAAGTGCTAGTTGAGTAAAAAATTTGAGAAGTGATCTAAAGTTGTTGTCTGTTGAAAAGTAAGATACCTGCACCCAGTTCTGTAAAGTTCATTTTGATGTATTTTTTACCTAGAAGTACTTAGGCACACAAAATAGAATGGCTTGTTTGTAGTTTATGTTAGTCATATTGTTTGCAAGGACTCTTGGAGAATCTAGTGCCATGAAGGGTAATCACTAAGTAGCCATTCAAAACCTTATCCCTCCCAGACTGGTTTTTTATATTTCATGATGCCCTTAAACACAATAATTTGTCGCTTGAGAATTGGCCACTGCAGTTCACTCATTGATTTGTATAGAGGTAAAAGACACTAGTTCTCTCTTCAAAATGTGATTTGTTATGTTTCACCACTGACCATATTTTATTTTATTTCGGTAATCTACGATATTCTATTTATTACCTTCTAACCCCTTACCACTCTTGTCTCTCGTACTTTTGTCGCTAGCGTTTTCCCCTCTTCTATAAATCATCAGTTTTAATTCAAACATCAAGTTTTAGTTTACTTCATCGCCTCTCGATTTTTTCCTCTTTTAAGGTTTTTGCATTTACGCACATTCCGTCCCTACTGTAGGAGCACGGGTCTGTTACCATAAATCGGGAAGATTAGGCCATACTCTACACACGGGGGCCGAGTCCGGATTGGTGGAGGTTGTGGGGCTAGTGGCCAACCTCAGTATCAGAAGATTTCAAGCTGCCTATAAGGCCTCCGACATGGCTTAACGATTGCCATCTAGCGATAGCAGCCGGCACTGACGGTTTAATTTGATATTCTCATAAATGGCTTACTTGTTAACAACCCATTACGTCCCCACTACAGGGGCACAGGTCTGTTCCCATACCTCGGGAACATTAGGCCATACTCCAGACACTGGGGCCAAGTCCGGATTGTTGGCGGTTGTGGGGCTAGTGGCCAACCCCAGTGTCAGAAGTTTCAAGCTGCCTATAAGGCCTCCGACATGGCTTAATGACTGCCATCTAGCGATAACAGCCGGCACCAACGGTTTGCCTTGCGAAGCACGAAAACGGTCGAGATAAATGCCACTAACAGTTTAACCCATCCCCAGGTTAAGACCGTGTCTGTAATTAGTTAACATGCGTGATCGACGCGACCACGCAAGCCGCAAGTGGCACTGAACGACTACCACCCCTTATTTAACTGTATTTTTTCAATATTATTCTTTGATGATTCTTTAGAGTACTCAAAAAAAGGTGGTGGTTTCTGTGATTTTACCAATGATTTGATAACAAATTGTAAAATTGTTTTTACTATACGTACAGTACAACTTCTCTGTTTCCTTCGATCATATAAAGTTTGTTTCATATTTCAGTTGGAAAACGACATGGAAATCTCATCAGAATACAAGATAACCTGTTCAGTCCAAAAAAATACAAATGAAATCTCAGGCTGCAAATTGTCCAGATTAGATTGCTAGGTAGTTAAAAAAAGGAAGTTAACGCCAAGTGAATTTTGTGTTGTATGGTTATTGATTGTGTAGATATAACATATAAACCGACTGTTCTAAAACGAAACACTGAATATGCTATTTCGATAACTTTACATGAGCAAGGTTTTAAAGTTTGTTTGCAATCTCTTAAAGCAATCAAACGATTCGCCATTAAGGAAAACATCACACATAAAAATAATAATAAAAAACATATCATCGAAGTGTAAGACTACAATACGTCAATGAGTGGGAATCGATCATAGGATATTGTGGGTGATAGAGATATATGGACAGACAAATAGAAAAGACCTAAAAGGCCCTCGTAAGGTAAATATCCGAAAAGCCGTAAAAAGAAGCTACTTTGATTAGACAACATTAGAATGGAAAAAGTAAAGAACATAACAGATTAAAATTAGTCATTTGCTTCATTTTCTACGTCATGTCGTACAATGATTGAATCCAAAAACAATGCAGGTGGCAGTGGAAAAATATCTTGGTGACGAGCCCATCCCAAGAACCATATCACGCTCATGACAAGATGTGTGAACAACATCCCAGAGTTCTTTTCCCTACTATGCAAGAGCAATAATGCCCTTCGAGTTTATTCCTACCTTGCCTGCTATTATTTATTAAAATATACACAAAATAAGTCCGGTTTCCCGCATGCCGTGAATCAATTTTGGCTCGTAATAGCCACAATTCTCTGGAAATAGGTCTCCATCAGCCCTACAAACTTGTATTTCTTAAACCCCATTTCGTTTAATATTTTCACTGTAATAACTTCTGGCTTGAGCAATTTGATACGTGCCTAATGCTTTTATGATTAGATCATCTTTAGTTAAGACTGGAAAATCTTCCAGACCAACAGCTGCGTCTATGGTTTGGAATTGGGTTCTATGCAGATTCAAGTTATTTTGTATAACCGTTTCTGATAGCGGATTTAGGGCGTATTGTTTTATATTAGTTTCGTTTACCATTTCATTTACTAACACGTGATCAGTGAAACGTGCACCAAAAGCATTTAATAAAGCGCATGCTATCCGACATTCTTCCTTCATACATTGGAATATTGATTTCTGAATTGACGGAACTGTTTTTATATGACCATTAACTGCTTCTACTACCCAACGGCATATTGTTACTTTCCGTGAGTCATTCACATCTTGGGTGGTAAGTTACCGTTCGTGTCTACTTTTCGTCTTGGGCATAAAAGCCCGATATCCTAATGCTTGTAGTGTACCCATAGCATCTTTGAAACCTCTATCAAGTTCCAGAGAATTGTCAGTGCTCCGAAATTGAATTCGTAAAACAACATACATATATTGGGCTTATTATAGATTCTAAATTTAATTGGGTACCCCACATAGACTACCTTTGTAACAAACTAAGATCCATTCTCGGTCGATTAGTTATACTGAAATATAAGTTGCCCTATAACATTCTAAGAATGCTGTATCTAGCTCTAGCTGATTCCATAATAAGATATGGTATTAGCAGTTATGGTCGAACTTATAAAACCAACTTAAAATCAATTTATAACCTGCAAATACGTATACTAAAAAACATTGTACCGAACAAAATAAGGTCTCGTTACCGATCTGACTACTCAGAACTATTTCAATACTGTCAAGTTTTGCCAGTACAAAACATGATAGATCTATCAATATTGAAAGAGGAATACAGTAACATCACATACCTTCACAAAAAACACAGAAACCCAAACCTAAGAACTCTAAGTAGCATGAACACTTTTACTCTTCCTACTTATAACAATACCTACGGAATGAGAATGTATGAATATATTTTACCTAAAATAATAAACAACCTCCCAAAAGACATACAGGAATTGTACCTTACTAGCTCCAATTATTTAAAGGCTGTCAAAAAACATTACTTATGTACTAAGAAAATTGATTATATTTTGTAACAAAACATCTTGTAGTACTTACAAAGAAAACTTACTAAAGTAAAACATATAAAAATACTTATGTACAATACAAAGAAAAAGTATTATATCTGTAACAAAATATCATACAGTAAAAACTTATTATACATAAAGGATAAAAAATAATGTACGAAAAAAACTATTATACTTGTAATATTTTAAATAATTATTTTGTAAGAAAAAAGAAATTAAAGTACAAAGAAAACTTATAAACATTACTATGTCCAACAGTACTTGTATTCTATAGAAAAAAAAATTGTTCGAACTCACTGACTGCAAATAAGCCATTCATCTGGCTTCGCAGTCTTTAGTTATATAAGAATATGATACTCTGCGATTTGGAACTTTAATAAATAAAAATAAAATAAAAAAGTATAAACACGTCACCATACTGGAAAAACCTGCGAAATTCTCAATTTTCAGTCAACTCTCTCATGATGACGGCATCAGACTTATCGGCTGCATAAGGCCCAAATGCTTCTATTATGAAACCATCGGGACTGACAACCATGAACATCTTAAACAAATTGCGATACTTATGCAGAGAAAAGGATTTTTTCTGGAATGCAGAGTTTGAACTCTTTTGCCGTTAAACATATGTTCTGTCACAAATTATTATCAGGCGATTTGGGTGTTCCGAATTTGAATATAACAAGCCCGGTATGGTCAAAATTCTTTGATGCAATTCTTCGCGATCATGACCTACATTTTCTCCATGTCGTGACAATCCTAAATGTAATGGTACAAATTCAGTCAACAAATGCGATCTCACAGTTTTCCTAATACGCCCAAAATGTTTGGGAGTGATGCGGATCTCGCGTTAGAGTCCCCTGTATGTAATTCGCTGTGTCCCCTCACTCACACACTTGCACCCATACCTATCTCTCTATCTGTCCCATTATATCCATATATACCCATCTCTTTCTCTATCAAACCGTGTCCACAAGTCACCTGTGCGCGCTATACCTAAAAACACCTAAAAAGTGGAGTTTTAAGGTGTTTTCTATTAATTCATTGATTTTGATAGTAAAGTAACATTCTAAAACCCTTTTTCACAAATTAGAAGTTTTATATGCTCGCCTTAACATTTGAGTTAGTAAAAACTAACAAATAATCAAGAGAAAAAAACAAAAAAAATTTACTCTCATTTACTCCGAAACCGTATCACTTACGACATTTTACCAAAGAGTATTTCCTGTTTGTATTTTTATGTACTATCGATTAGCACATGTTTCATCTCTTGCCGCCAAAAGGAGACTTTTTCAAGATTTCCAACTTTAGGTATACCAGAATGTCCCATGCTCTTTGGTACTTAGCTTCTACGATTTATGCCGAAAACTTATAATAATGTAATATAGTATATACGTGTGTTTTATATTTCATTAATATTTCAACAAATCAAGCGAAAAGCTAAATCGATTTTTTGAGCAAAAAAGTTCATAGAATCGATTTTACTTTTGAAATAGCCCACCTCTTTCAGAATAAGAAAGAAATGACGTGACCTTGTCGTGATTTATCATGCTGCACATTATGCGAGCGCTCGTATAATTTGCGACAAATTTTGTGCACCGAATAATATGCAACAGATTTTGTGCACAGGTATAAATCATGTCAAAAAAAATTATGTCGTGAATTACTGGCTGCGCATTATTTGTTGCAAATTATACGAGCGATCGGATAGTGTGCATCACAAAATATGTGTCAAATAATGTTCACTTGCGTAATTCACGACAAAAACTTGAATTACTTGGTGCACATTTTCTGTAGCATGTTTTCGTCTGCACATTTTCTGTTGCACATTAACGGCACCCAAATAACTTTATAAGAAATATGAAATTTTTCATCAAAATTCCTTTTACAATTATTATTGTAACTCAAGCGAGATACTCGATTCGAGAAGTCAACAAGCCAAACAGTTGTTTAACAGATATCAATTAGGAAAACAACTCGGTCTCTCCTCTGGGGCAAATTGAATCCACTCGAACACCAATCGGTATTGGATCACAGAAATCGAATACAATTATTGTGGAACAAATCAACAGTTCTGCAGATTCGAGATCGAACGAATAAGGTTTGAATGAGTTCTTGAAAAGTTTTTGAGTAAACATGATCACGAAATCAAATAAAGATTTTCTGAAAAAAGGTTCTAGCAGTATTTGAACCTTTGAAACATTTGAACTTGAAGTTCTATTAAAAACTAAAGCATCTTTAAAGAAAAAAATAAATCGGAAAAGAACGCTTTTGGGTCTCTCAAACTAAGGTTATTAAAAGATGTTTCGGTTTTTTTATTATAAATGAGTTTATGATAAGTTGGTCTTTTATAAAGAGAAGGAATTCCAATATAGATTGTTAAAAAAGTTTCTAATAGTGTTTAAACTTGTGCTTTGCTTGTGCTACAAAAAGGAAATCGAAAAATCAGCCAGCGAGTCGGACTCGCGCATAAAGGGTTTCGTACCATCGTACAAGAAACTCCAAAAAGCTCTCGTATGGGGACCCCTTTTAACTATTATTTTTTAGCGACTATAGCAATACAAAGTGAATATTTCAAGCCTCTACGAGTTGCCATTATTGAGATCGAGCAAAAACAAAAAAAAAACACGTTTCTAGTATGGGAGCCCCTTTAATTTATTTTTATAAATTGTTGTATAGCAGCAACAGAAATACACACTCTGTGAAAATTTCAACTGTCTACCTATTACGGTTCATGAGATACAGCCCGCTGACAGACAGACGGACGGACGGACGGACTGAGGTTAGAAATAGGGTCCCTCTAAAAAAAGCGGCCAAGTGCGAGTCGGACTCGCCCATGAAGGGTTCCGTAGCAGTAAGTAACATAATATAAAAGTTTTTGTAGTTCGTTGTAACTTGAATGAAAGGTAAATTGCGGTTTACGATTTATGACGTATTAAAGAAAACTACTTACTAGATATCGTTCAAACCAATTTTCGGTGGAAGTTTGCATGGTAATGTACATCATATATTTTTTTTAGTTTTATCATTCTCTTATTTTAGAAGTTACGGGGGGGGACGACACACATTTTACAACTTTGGAAGTATCTCTCGCGCAAACTCTTCAGTTTAGAAGAAAATGATATTAGAAACCTCAATATCATTTTTCAAGACCTATTCATAGATACCCCACACGTATGGGTTTGATGAAAAAATTTTTTTTGAGTTTCAGTTCTAAGTATGGGGAGCCCCCAAAATTTATTGTTTTTTTTCTATTTTTGTGTGAAAATCTTAATGCGGTTCACAAAATACATCTACTTACCAAGTTTCAACAGTATAGTTCTTATAGTTTCGGAAAAAAAGTGGCTGTGACATACGGACAGACAGACAGACAGACAGACAGACAGACAGACAGACATGACGAATCCATAAGGGTTCCGTTTTTTGCCATTTGGCTACGGAACCCTAAAAAGGATGGTTTTGTGTTTTTCATATTGAGGTGCTCGGAAAATCAATATCCAGCAATGCCTGCCTGAAATGTTTGTTTAAGTTCAATTTCCAGATTCCCATGGCGTTCCAAAGCCTGGAATGTCCAGCTATATTTCATAATGCAGAATGCAAGTTTGGCTGGCGATGGCGGCGGCAGCGCTGGTGGGTATTCGGAAATCAGACAGCCCTACGTTTATAACCAATGACTTCCACTGCTTCGGATATAGAAATGCAATAATAGTGACCTGGTTCCCAAACTTTGCAGTAGCTATTCTAGAGCAGTTTATATCAGTGGAGAGTTCGTCGCGGATTGAAATAGATAGTGCAAAGTGTAAAAATACCTTTCCCGAAATTTAAGCAGGGGATTCGACTGACTACTATGAAGAACTTTTCCCACATAACATACAAAGTTGGCTAAATTAGTTTGTTAGTTTATTTGTTTGTTTGTTCCACTTTCACGTCCAATACTGAACGGATTTGGATGAAATTTGATACATAGGTAGATAGATAAATCACACGGCTAACAAATAGGATACTTTTTATCCCGGAAAACTTAAGGGTTCCCGGAGGAATGCTTAAAAACTCAAAATTGCCAGTTCGTCACTAGGTGGCGCTGCCTTAACATTTTCGTTCCCTCTGGACCCAATTCTTAAGTCCATGCAGACGAAGTCGCGGGCGTAAGCTAGAAGTTCATCATGCTACAATTCACTTTGTGTTTGGGGACGCTCTTACCCATTGTTCTTTACGGAAAAGTAATTGTACATTATATTAAGTATATATATTAAGTAACACTAGTAACAAGTATTCGTCCTAACTTTTCTGAAATTGCAATCTTCTGAGGAACATCAGTTTTCATACAAATTGATCTGTTGTTTGACCAGTAGGATAATTATCCTCCTGCTCCCACAATCCACTAGTTAACAACCCTTATAGTCCCCACTGCAGGGGCACGGGTCTCTTCCCATACTTCGGGAAGGTTAGGCCATACTCCACACACGGGGGCCAAGTCCGGATTGGTGAAAGTTGTAGGGCTAGAGGCAAACCCCAGTGTCAAAAGTTTTCAAGTCGCCAATTAGGCCTTCGATATGGCTTAACGACTGCCATATAGTGATAGCAGCCGGCACCAACGGCTTAACGTGTCTCGCACGGCAACGGTCGAGATAAATGCCACTAACAGTCAAACCCATTCAGGTTATGACCGTGTCTGTAGTCAGTTAACCTGCGTGATCGCCACTGAGCGACCGCTTCAATCCACAATCCACATCCCACTTTGAGAATCGCACTAACCAATTGTATCTCAGGTTATTTACGACAGATTTGCCATCGCACCAATGCAACGCTATTATTCATGATTTTCGACGCGACGATGCGAATTTGCGAAGACCTATTCTGTAGTAGTAAAATATAGACGATTGAATTAACATGGCACTCAGCGCGGGTAGCGGTGCATCAGAATCCAACGCGTCACCTTCCCGGCAAGCGCCATGGTGACTCAATCAGTATATTGTCGAAAAAAATATATTGGCGACAACTATTTTCAGTAAGAATTATAGATTCGATATTTTTATGTTGACAGTCTGTACGGGTTTTATTTTGATTGGGTATTGATAAATTAGTCCAGAACTAGGCTAGATATTTTTTTCTATGGAGCCTCATCGCGAAATTTTATGGTTTATTCCAAATGAGAAGAAGAATAAAAATAGCAAAGTAAGTAAATAGCTACAGTTTCTAGTTTCTAAGTAAGATATGTATCACTTTTTAACCGACTTCAAAAAAAAGGAGGAGGTTCTCAATTCGTCGGAAACTTTTTTTTTTATGTATGTTCACCGATTACTCGAAGACGCCTGAACCGATTTAGAAAATTCTTTTTTTGTTAAAAAGGGTATACTTCACAGGTGGTCCCATATAAATTTTATCGAAATCGATTCAGCAGTTTTTGAGAAAATCAACAAAAACATAGCAAAATTGGAGTTGTTGCGATTGAAGTCGGTTGTTTTTAACGTATTCAGCGTGGTCAATTATGAAGTTATTGTTTTCAATTTATTTACTTTTTTTTTTATTTTTTGATCGAATGAAATGGCTTGGCCATATAAAAGACATCAATGAGCGATGCTGTATTAGGTAGTCGAATTTTTATGCAATACTGTAAATGTTTTAATTATTTTTGTCGTAATATTTTTATTTATTTTTCGTAAGATAAAGATAAACTGTGATATTTTTCATCTTAGCGGCGAACGATACACTTTTATGAAGCCTTTATATGGGGTCCTTATGATAATAATAATAATAAGAAAGAAATCATTACTGTAGTCCTGTCCGTAAATGGTTTGATTCCAGCTGACCTTTTTAACCGCCTCCGTGGCCTAGCGGCTAGTCCGCTCGCTTCACATCAGGAGGTCGCGGGTTCGATTCCCGGCGGGGTCCAACTTTGTAGGACTCAGTTTGGTTGGTGGTAGGGCATTTTCTGAGCCCGCCTGACTAGCTACCACCATCTTATCTAAGTCTTGCCGCCAAACATCAATGTTGACAGCATTGATGTGTTCCGGCATGAAGATAAGATAGCCAGTTCCCCATTGCGTTGGGGAATCTTGGTAAGCCCGCTTCCATCTTCGGCATCATCGTCACTTACCACCAGGTGAGATGATGCCAAGGGCTTACCAATTGTGGATTAAAAAAAAAGACCTGGATCGTAACTTTAGGCAGCTGGGACTTCGAGGCAGACCGACAATAGCGGCGATGCAAAAGGCAGTCCTCCTCGACAATGCCCGGATTGTCCGACGCTTTCTCTCCTCGTCGCACTGACCTCCAGCCGACTGTGCTTCTGCTGGAGTAGCTCCTGCCACTTCGCCTAGCGCGAAGTGGTCAGAGTAGCCCAAATTCATGTTTCAAAATAATAATAAACATACATTTTTTTAACCATGGCTTCTACTCATCAAATTAAACAAATTTCTCCAAGAAATCTATTCTCAATTCGTAAAAACTTCTTTGGATTCTTCATACTAATTGATTAACTGAACCGCCAATTTTTTATGGGAAGTCCAATTTTTTTTTGTATTGAGCATAGATTCCTTGGGGAAAGTTGTTCAGTTTCATGAGTAGAAGCTACTGTTAAACTTTCAGGTAATTTAGAAGGACCCTATATAGTTTTAGTTTTATGCTTTCACATTCAAAATGACGTCACATTATGACGTCACAGAATAGGCCTGCCTGCGGACAAAGCGTCTGCAAATTCGACAGAAATTTTAATATTGCCGCGACGAACAGAGACGTAATTGGAAATAATGAGGAGCCCTTTTATTTTTTTCTGATAATTTATCTTTACTGAATTAAAATTGTGAAAGGCCTTAGTCCAACAGTGTAGTCTTTCAGCTGATGATAATGAACTCAGGGTAACGGTGCATCAGAATCCAACGCGTCACCTCCCCGGCAAGCGCCACGGTGACTCAATCAGTATATTGTCGATAAAATTATATTGGCGATAACTATTTTCAGTTAGGATTATCGATTCGATATTTTCGTGTTGGCAGTCTGCACATCATTAATTAGAAATAGAAATAGAAATAGAAACTCTTTATTTAATGTAAAAACACAACACCTTAAAGTAAGACATTCGTTCCGTTCAGTTGGAATTACTTTTTTTGTGTTCAATAACTTTTTCGAGCGTGTACTTAGTGACGACATTGTTATTTATTTTTATTGTGAGACAGCAAAAGTCTATCAAATAGTTATGCTTTAACACGTACACGGGTCTCTTCTCATACCTAGGGAAGGTTAGGCCATACTCCACACACGGGAGCTAAGTCAGGATTGGTGGAGGTTATAGGGCTAGTGACCAACCCTAGTGTCAGAAGTTTTCACGCCGCACAGTGTTTTTTTTGCCCCAAAAAAGTGACATCTTTTTTTTATTTGTTTATTCAGTGAAGCTTTTTATAACAAACGCA
The DNA here is from genome assembly GCA_958295455.1 of Coleophora deauratella. Lineage (NCBI taxonomy): Eukaryota > Metazoa > Arthropoda > Insecta > Lepidoptera > Coleophoridae > Coleophora > Coleophora deauratella. The sequence continues at coordinate 772,318 of OY282412.1, forward strand.
AGAGTAAAACTCCCAGGAATCAAATTTGTTTAGTTTATTTTTAAAAAAATCACAAATTTTTGGTGACCTTCATGGTAAAAATACGGAAATTAATTCATAGGAAAAAAACTGTTCACAACTAAGTATTAATTATTTTACGGATATATAAAGATATTTTAGACGCATACTATCCTCTTTTTAGTTTATGAAAAATGTTGGTAATTTCCTAAAAAAAAAATATTTTCAGATTTTTTAAATTTATTTATTTTTATTTTTCTAGGCCGAAGTAGAGGTTCTGCCTAGGACAGATATATACCTAATACTAATATGTATCACCCACAAAATTATTACACTCTACTTCGGCGGAAGTTTAGAAAAATGATTTTCAAAAATATATCTTAGGGTTGTCACTAATTAAACCTTTCTATTTATATCGTGAGTATTATTTTTTGACTCGGTGGATGTCTTTCGGCTGATGATGATTATTTTTTGAAAGATTAATCAAATGCTTGCTTCACCTTTATTTGTGTCTGTTAAATCTGTTTCTATTATACAAAGTGACTTTTTATCACTGACAAATATTTGTCAATCGTTTACTTTCTTTAAGTTGTTGACAGTTGGTGTGAGAAGTAAAACTGTTTTATTTCTGCCCTTGTTTGTTTTGTTGGGACAAGTTGTTCAGTTTCATAAGAACCATCTGCAATTTTCCGTTTTATTTCAGCAAATAAAAAGTCATCAAGCATAACTGAACAGACTGACTGTTAACGTACGTATAAGTTCATCATCATATTTTGTCGGATAACATATTTTGTACTTCCTATTAATCAGCAAGTAGGTTTGTTGAAGACTTTATCGTAATTAGAAGCTTGTCAGAAATTAATTTCACATTTGGAATTTTGAACACTGTGCTAAGAAGTGCTTTTGAATTTTTGAGAGGTTAGTTAGAATAAAGTATATAATCACAAAGTAAGAAAAGATAGCGATAGAATACAGCAAATATACTGAAATAATCCGATCCATATTTTTTTTTCAGTTTCCCATACAAATTTTTGAATTACTATTTAGATATAACAAAATAAATAAGGTGGATTTCTACTCATGAAATTGCACTACTTTTGTTTTAGTACTTTGCCGAAATAACAAAAATATTTGGGCGTTTCATACCTATTTAATCAGTTAATTGGCAAGTCTGTAAGACCATTTTTTTTTGCAATTTCGGCAATGTTGATGGCCAAAACTTGTTCAGTTCCTTAGTTTACTGCATCCAAGTATGTTTCAAATTAAAACTTTTTAAATACAGTTGATTTTATATAAAAAAAAGGTAAAGGGAAATGACCTTATTGTGTCAACCCTAAATCCAAAATTTTGACCTTAGTATTTAAAAATATATTTTACCAAACTTCCGCCGAAGTAGAATGTGGTAATTTTGTGGGAGATACATATAAATATGGTGAATATATCTGTCCTAGGCAGAACCTCTACTTCGACCTAGAAACAATATAAAAAAATAAAATTTAAAATTTAGAAAACATTTTTTTTTGAGGAAATTCCCAACATGTTTGATTTAATAAAAAGGGGATATATGCGCCTAGACTATCTTGATATACCTGATAAACAAATAATACTAAATTGTGAATAGTTATTTTTCTATGAATTAATTTCCGTATTTTTAACAGCAAGGTCACCAAAACTTTGTGATTTTTTTAAAAATAAACTACACAAAATGGACTCCTGGGAGTTTTACTCTTGCATTTGTTATGAAAAGCCAAATTGAATGAACGAAAAAAAAGAAGATGTCACTTTTTTTGGGCAAAAAAAACACTGTGCGCCGCCAAAAAGGCCTCTGACATGGCTTGACATCTTAACTTCCTTGCGAAGCACGGAAACCGTCAAGGCATATGCCACTTACAATCAAACCTATCCAGGTTTTGACCGTATCTGTAATCGGTTAACATGCGTGATTGATGTGACCACCCAAGACGCACGGGGCGACAACTGCTAACATCCATTGAAGAGTGTTCTTATAAGTTATAAGTAGATGTTAACATATGCCATGTATCGGAGGCCCTATTAGTTTAGGGCCCTGAAATTGATTAAATCCGGTCCCGACAAAGTGACCTCGGATGAGACAAATGTGCGGATGCAGCAGAATCCGCGTGGAAATCATTAAAATTTAATCCAACTCCATTTAAATGTACGCATTAAAACATTTTCCGTTAAGTGGATTTTGGAATGGAAAAGAAAAAACAATGTACACGAATCATATTCACGGATTTTGGTGTATATATTTTTTGTCTCCTTTGAAAATTCGGTAACAATCCATATCGTTCCCACTGCCGGGGCAAAGGTCTCTTTCTATACATCGGGAAGGTTAGGACATACTCCACACACGGGGGCCAAGTCCGGATTGGTAGAGGTTGTGGGGCTAGTGGCCAACCCCAGTTTCAAAAGTTGGTTTAACATGGCTTAACGACTGCCTTTATCACACTCAACAGGTTTTGTTGCCCGACTTTGCTAAAAGCTTAACGAATTTTTTGGACTCTTCACTAAAAGTTGCTTGGGTAATTTCTGTAGTCCATTTTTTTTTGCGATTACCTTATGTATTTTTTCTGTAAGTACTGAAACAATATACTTTAATTGTTAGACAGTGTGTCGTGCGATAAAGAGCACAAACGTAACTACACCGAATGTTATCAACAAACAAAATTTTGTATTAACAAAAATCGGAGTATTTTTTTGTCACGAAAAATTACATCAATTGAATTAAAATAAAATTGTTAATTGTTAGTAATGTTGTTATAGATTAAACGATCATATAGCAAATCAAAAACAATGATTACAGTAGCCATATGCTTATAAAAAAAAACTTTTTAAAACGGCATTTTTCGAATATTTCACGTTACATTAACATTTTAATATTTTTTCTTGATAAAATTAGTTCTTATTTCATGCCTTTCGTTTTACTTTATCGAGGGATATCCTGTGTTTTGTGTTAATTTGTATTGTTTAGCTAGGTAACCTGCGTGATCGATAACAGTCAAAAACCCATTCAATTTATAACCGTGTCTGTAGTGAGTTAACCTACGTAATCGACGCGATCACGCAAGCCGCGCTGAGCCACGATCGCTTCCAGTATTTATTATTATTTATTCGGAAGCACGGCACGTAGATATAATTTATATACAAAGGACGTGACCCAATTATTTAAATTAAAGTTCCTACGTGCGCGTCCTCTAGTGTTTTAATCGCATAAAACAATCGTGACGGTCTTTGAGCCTTTTCAGTCTAAAAAACCGAAAGTTTTTAAAATTGAAATCTACTTACTTAAATCCTTTTTTTTTAACAAGTACAGTTAAAGACCACAAACTAAAATTATTTAAACAAAACTATGTTGCGTATTGTAACAACACTTGTTAATTTGTAGCTCAGTAAAATGTATGTAAAAGTATCTAAGACACAAAATTCAGGCCCTTAAAGAAAATTTTAATCTTTCATCATATAGGTATGCCGGAAAACTTGGCAAAAATAAATAATTAAAAACAATTCAAAGAAAGAAACGTATCATAAATTATCATTTTGTAAACTTTACATTTTTGTTTTTATAAAAGGGACATGCCTACATACGAGAATTACTCATTCCTCATATTATACCTCTATGCCCAAAAATATGTACCTATGTACTTCATCGCATAATTTTGGGTGGGTAACATTCAGAGGGCAGTCCACAGCACCTACAACCGCAGCCAATAGAAATCTAATTTGAGGTCGCGACCGAGGAAGAAGAGAAACCCTTCCCTATCCTAACCCTTGTAAGTAGAAACCACGGATTGCCACTCACTCCTATTCTGACAAATTTCTCTTGCTTCTTCTACACTTATTTTTCGTCGGTTTTGAGTACTTCTTACTTGGCTTTTATGAAAACATCACCAATTTTATTATTATACATAAGTTTGCGTTCTTTCACTTTTTAACCGACTTCAAAAAAAAGGAGGAGGTTCTCAATTCGTCGGAATCTTTTTTTTTTTTATGTATGTTCACCGATTACTCGAAGACGCCTGAACCGATTTGGAAAAATCTTTTTTTGATTAATTTCACAGGTAGTCCAATATAAATTTTATCGAAATCGATTCAGCGGTTTTTGAGAAAATCAACAAAAACATATCAAAATTGGAGTTGTTGCGATTGAAGTCGGTTGTTTTTAACGTATTCAGCGTGGTCAATTATGCTATTTCTTTGACGCCATTCCCTTTTTGTCTGACATACTCATACTCGTCGGTTCCAGTTACTTTGCTTGTTTTTTTTAAACATCACCAATTTTGTTATTATGAGTTTACTCCGAGTTGGAAGTTCTTTAATTTTCGCTATTTCTCTTGTTTATCTCCTATCCATACATCTGCTCTATATTTTTCTATTTTATAGCCCCCATAGCTATAATGTGTTGTAGGAGCTGTATGTCCCGCTAAGTGCCACTTCAGTTGCGATTCTGCAAGATACTTTAATTTTCATCATTTCTGATTGGATTACTTATTTAAATTAAAGGTCGGCAACGCACTTGTGACTCCTCTGGTGTTGCGGGTGTCTATGGGCGGCGGTAATCGCTTACCATCAGGTGATATGTCTGCTCGTTTGCCACCTATCACATAAAAAAATCATCAAGAAAAATTAAACTAATTTTATAGTTAAATGGAATCTGTACTCGATCACAAACCCCCCTTCTATATTATTCTATCACTTATTTAAATCATCAAGAAAAATTAAATAAATTTTATCCCTAAATTGAATCTCAACTCGAGAACTAGTCTTCATCCTTGCTTATCAGTTCTGCAAGATAATTGTTGATATGCAAAGGCGGCCTAATCGCAAATATCCTAAGCTGTATTACCTGTCCATTGTGTCATTAAGGTTCCGTATCACATTTCTAAGTTTTAATGTAACTCCCTATTTATAACGGCACTGCAACAGCTAGAATAAGCTGCTCCACGCTATATACTGTATTATTGCCGTATCTTTGTAAATCCAACCAATAAAATTAGCCCATTTCACTGAGGAGAACGTAGAGCTGGAATAGGTTTTTATTTTGGTATCGATAAAAATTTCGATTTAATTTTTATTCATAATAATTTTCATATTGTTTGTGTGTTACTAACCCCTTACGTTAAGTCATGTATTACTAACATTTATGGATCTTAGACATCTGAATTAAACAATTTTTATTTTATTTTTATTTTTATTTTGTTTTATTTATTTTTTATTTATTTATTCATCGATGCTCACGATATTGAGCAACTCTTCCCAAGGAACTGTTTTTCTAAGTCACCATACTAATAGCTGATATTTTATCGATCATTGCTCCATGAACTTTTTGTCGCTTATCGGCGAATAAAAGTTACGCTGCATAGAAACATCTGTCGTCTTAGTTTCTATTTATTTATTACACTAAATTCATTCAAAATGATAAGTATGACGTACTCGTATATGCAAAATCTACCGGCAACGATCAATACACATTGTCACATTTTTATATTGTTTAAAATATAATGTTTGATTTAATCACAACAAAAGAAGACATCTTAGGAAATAAATTTTTGAAATATGAAAATGTTTGATTGTATATACAAATTCTTCTTAAAGTTGATTGATACGGCATATAAAGACAATGAATGAACAAGTTCAATAACTATTGAAAGTTAAAATCGATGGAGTCGCAACGCTAATTATGATATCTTTCTTTAAAATTTTGACTTTTACTTATCGTGCCTTTTTAATTATAACTAAAAAGACAATCTCAATTTAACTATACTCAACTTACAAAACTTTTCTAAGCCTAATAATTATAATATAATAAAAGCACGTACGTAATTAAAAAGTTGAATGTTTGTCTGCAGATGAAGTAAATGATTAAAATTTTATTTTTAACGTGTTTATCGATAATCTCCGTACATTTCCATCACTAGCGCCATCGGGAGGCAGCCAATCGGCGCAACGTCCCGTAGTGACGTATCGTCTACATCCCTCTGGCTCAAGGAGCGAGGTACCTATTTATTTTCGAACCCCGAATTCGAAATCCAGTGGAAATCACTGTGGAATCGTGGTTTCCAAGTGTTTCGGGTTTCCAGCGCTGAACGGTTCCAAGATGGCGGCTGAATTTATTGATACGATAGGATATCTTTAAACATTGGATTGATCATTTAGTTTTGTTAAGGATGATGCTATTCATGTAACTTTGAGTGTATTAGTTAGGCACTAAATTGCAGTGTACAAAGTAATGTTTTTCTAGGCTTTTAGTATGTTTTATTTAACAGGCTTTCTTTAATTCTCTGAACTTATCAGCACATAGTCGATGATATTTATTTATGTATAAAATCTCTTTGGTTCAAGGAGACTTCTCACCCTGGGCCTGAACATTGTATAGAGGATAGAAAATATAGCAAAATACAGGTTTCTAGGAAAATAAACATAAATTGATTTGATAAAAAAAATTATCATGCTATTCTAGCTTAGTTACAAGCACTGCATTCGTCCGTAGGTGTAATCTCAATGCCCTATACTTCATTTTTAGTTACTTGTCTTATTTTTGAAAATATAATAGCGTACCTACTCATAATAATTGAGTTTTCATAGAGTTGAAAAAGCTCTTTATTAAGTTTATTTATCGAACTACATAACAAGATTTCCCTACACTATAAAATGTTGATGGTAACGAGTAGGTAAGCTATTATATTTTAAAAAAAAGTTAAAAAAAAAGGAGGCGGGTGATACTTATTGCAACACCAGGCAACTGCCGTCTACACCTTGGCACAAAATACACAGATACAGAAGGTCCGCTCAATACGCTCACTAAAATCCTAAGCATCATCATTCTCCTGCCCTTATCCCAATCATTTGGGGTCGGTGCAAAATGTTTTCTTCTTCCATACATCCCTTTCAGCTGTCATCTCCGTACTCACACCCTTTCGACACATATCATCCTTCACACAATCCATCCATCTCTCTGTAACACTCTCCTTGTAACATGTCTTTCATTCCACCGCATTACATGCCCATACCACGACAAACGATTTCCTCTCAATTTTTCTATCACTGGCGCAACTTTCAAACTTCCTCTTATATACTCATTCCTAATCTTGTCCATTCTTGTTACTCCACACATCCATCTCAACATTCGCATCTCAGCAGCATGCAATCGTCTTTCATCCTTTCCCTTAGTGGCCCAATATTCCGATCCATACAGGACGACAGGTGCAGCTTGCGTGGTCACGTCGATCACGCAGGTCAACTGACTACAGACACGGTCATAACCTCGATGGGTTTGACTGTTAGTGGCATTTATCTCGGCCGTTTCCGTGCTTCGCAAGGCACATTAAGCCGTTGGTGCCGGCTGCTATTGCTAGATGGCAGTCGTTAAGCCATGTCAGAGGCCTTGTAGGAGGCTTGAAAACTTCTGACACTGGGGTTGGCAATAGCCCCACAACCTCCACCAATCCGGACTTGGCCCCCGTGTGTGGAGTATGGCCTAACCTTCCCGAGTTATGAGAAAAGACCCATGCCCCTGCAGTGGGGACGTAATGGGTTGTTAATAACTACAATTTTGCTATGTTTATTTTTGTTTTTGTTGATTTTTTTCAATAAGCGCTGAATCAGTTTCGATAAAATTCACACGGGACCACCTCTGAGGTATGGTCTACCAAATAAAAAAAGGAATCATCAAAATAAATTAACAACTGGCGGAATAATCGCATAAAAAACATACAGACAAAATATATACAGTCGAATTGAGAACCTCCTCCTTTTTGAAGTCGGTAAAAACGAAGATCAGTCAAACCACAATCAAACGAAATGCAAAATGCCAAACAATAGATGTTTTTAAAAAAAAAAAATATACAGGCACTAGTATTAAACGTAAACGTTAACCGAACGTTAATTGAGAGAGTTTAAACAACAAAAAAAAATATTTCAAGGTTGACAACCTGTACAATTTGGGGATAGCTCGGTGAATTGTGTTATACTCGTACGTTAAGCTATATTCACTAAACATATAATTTGCTATAGAATCCCGCGCCTGAAAATCTACCTTATCAATATTTTTTTTCTAAATGCAAAAAAGTCCACAACATTTTACCAAAAAAAAACCTAACACAGAAAAAGGCAACCCATGCAATTAATAACCGTTCAATAATTTCTGGCAACATTTGGTAAATCGGATATAAAAAGTAAAAAATGTTAGAAAAAGGGTTAAAGTTGGTACGCAATGACCTTTTGGAATTAATGGGGGTCGTTTGGGTGGATTGGCAGCGCGCAATGGTCAGTTCCATGAAGATAGAGTTTAGGCATTGTAGAGAGAACAGAGAAAAATTACATCGAAAATGATAATTAGTGACTTCTTTAATAATAATATAATAATAATAATATCTGAAACAAATCACACACGGTCATCTGGCCCCAAAGTAGGATTCCCTGTACTATGGGAACCAGAGACGGATATACATACACATATATCAGTAGGTCACACACATAGGTCAGTAGTGGCAACAGCAAGAAAATTATACTACGAATATAAGATCAGAGACAATCTCAAGGACAGCAGGAAATTATGGCAGATAATCAATGAAGCCGCAGATCAAGGAAAGCAAAAGCAACCAACTCCGCTAAATGACAACCTAAGTGACGAGTACAACCGCTACTTTAATGAAGTCGGATCTAGCTTAGCAGACAAAACGTTAAAAAGACAACAATTATCAGAAATTTATTACTCAGATAGTCCGAGAGAATCTTTCTTCATGCAGCCTACCGACCCTAAAGAGATTAAAAAAGTAATTATGCAACTTAAAAGCTGTAGTGCACCTGGCTGGGATGGGATAACTGCTGAATTACTTAAAAAAATGATACAACATCTGATCAAACCTATAGTACACATTATAAACCTTAGCCTAGAAACAGGCATCTTTCGTGAAGCTCTAAAAAAGGGAATTATAGTTCCAATTTACAAATCGGGAGATAAAACTAACATAGCAAACTACAGGCCCATTACTCTGTTACCCACTCTCTCAAAAGTACTGGAAAGAGTTGTTAAAATTAGACTCACTAGATATATAGAGAAGCTAGGGCTCTTATCAGAACATCAATACGGTTTTCAACTACACAAATCAACGGAACAAGCAGTTGAAGCCTTAAGCAAGTATGTCACCGAACACCTTGATAAAGGAAAACACGTTTTAGGGGTGTTCCTAGATATGACGAAAGCCTTTGATACCATATCAACAAAACTGCTTTTAAAGAAACTTGAATACTCTGGCATAAGGGGAACCCCACTCACTTGGTTTAGGACATATCTACAGGGACGCAAACAAATAGTAAAAGTCAATAATACGTGCAGCAAGGAGCTTACTGTCCAATATGGCGTCCCACAAGGAAGCGTGTTAGGTCCTATACTATTCATTATATACATAGATGGGTTAGCCAGACTGTTAAATAAAGATCAGGGTAAAACGATTTGTTTTGCTGACGATACGGTACTACTTTTTACTGCGGACACATGGAATGAGTTATATCATAAAACCAATGTATCCCTGCAAGTAGTTAAGGCATGGCTAGATACAAATCTTCTTACCCTAAATATCCCCAAAACCAAATACGTATCCTTTTCAGTCTCCGCTAAAACCGCTGATCGAGGAAATAACTACCTAAAAATCCATGACTGACATATTCCAACACAAAATTGTGCTTGTAATGCCATAGAAAAAGCAAAAGCAGTTGCCTACTTAGGCGTGCAAGTAGACGAAAAATTAACATGGCAAAACCATATTGCAAAACTGTCGGGAAGGGTACGGAAGTTAGTATTCTTTTTTAAACGAACTAGAAACATATTAAATCAAAAACTGCTCATGATGGTCTATTACGCCCTATGCCAAAGCATACTCACGTATTGTATTTCCTCCTGGGGAGGGGCATACAAATCTCACCTGATAAAATTGGAAAGATCTCAACGCATGGTCCTTAAAATAATGCTGGGTAAAAGTTTTAGGTATAGTACAGAACAGTTATACAAGGATGCTAACGTATTAAAAGTAAGACAACTGAACATTACCAATATAATAAGTAATCTAAAAATTGAAACTGTAAAAAAAATGACCAGAAGACCGCCGATTTTACAAATACCTAAAAAAAAAGGCACACCTCATTTATATCAGCTTCTGTTTACAATAAAATTAGCAGAACTATTGATCTACAGGATAAGACAAAAAATGTCAAAAAAACGTTACTCAGTAAATATCTTAAAAACCTTAATTATCAAGCTACGGAAAAACTACTCGAGTAAACACACAAAAATACACACACATTTAGCATTTAGGTACACACACATTAATACACATACCCATATACACACCCATACACACACCCATATACACACCCATACACACCCATACACACACATCGACACACACACACACACACATGCATACACATTGACACACACACACATAAGCATATAAAAGTGTTACTAGATTTAGATTTAGTTACTTTTATTTTTAATATTATGTATACAAATTGTTTAACTCATAATATAAGACCGGTACTCTTTATTTTAAAACGATAAATATAACTCGTGTAGAACTGTGTGATACAGGTTAATACCTAGTACACAGTTCAAAGTTAACATGAAAATTGTAACTTGTAACTTGAAACTGGAAATAAAATAAATAAACTTGAAAATAAACATTAAAATAATCTGTCGTCAGTATCCTCTCGAATAAAAATAAATAAATATACTTTTAAATACATACATATATAGATATAATACACCCAGACTCAGACCAAACAATTCTTCTCATCACAGAAAAGGTTGCCCTGTCATCAAACCCACGACTCTCGGATCAGAGGTTAGGATCGCTAACCACTTAGCCACCGAGTCAGTGAGTATTTATACTGAGCACACTTCTGTTAAATTATCACTATTTCATAGACATTCAGTAATCGGTTGCATGGTCCTGTCGATCACGCAGGGCAACTGAGTACAGACACGGTCATGACCTGGATGGTTTTGACTATTAGTGGTATTTATCTCGGCCTTTTCCGTGCTCCGCAAGGTAAGTTAAGCCGTTGGTGCCGGTTGCAATCACGGCAGAAGTTAAGCCATTATAGGTGGCTTGAGGATTGCCCCGCGTGTGAGACTGAGCGCAGACTCGTGCGCCAGCAGTGGTGACTGTATGGGTTGCTAACGACATAGGAAATCAGTTTATTACATCTATATTTTGTTTCATGGTCTCGAGACACTTGTCAGACCAAATCTTGCTAGTTGGGAAGTGAATTATATTAAACTTCGGTCTTCATCGTCGTCTTCGTTGATTACCAGTTAGCAAAGTAATCAAAATTCATGACACAAGGTCAGTGTCCTTTGTTTCATAATTATAGTTCAGTCTTTATCAAAGGTGATTACTGAACTTTTTTTGTAATTACCAGGTCAAATGAGACACTGTCATCTGGCTCCAAACTAGAGCTGTGGGAGAGCCATGCTTCGGCACGAATGGGCCGGCTCAACCGGAGTGATACCACGGCCTCACGGAAAACCGGCGTGAAGCAACGCTAGCGTTGTTATTCGCCGAGTGAGTGAGGGTACCGGAGGCCCACCCTCCCCCCTCCCCCAGTTTCCCCATCCCCCATCCTATTTCAAAGATCGGCAATGCACTTGTGACTCCTTTTTGGTGTTGCGGGTGTCTATGGGCGGCGGTAATCACTTACCATCAGGTGATCCATCTGCTCGTTTTCCACCTATCACATTAAAAAAAACTAGGATTATTTGTTTTATGGGAACCAAAGACTGATATACATACACATATACGTTTAGATACATAGATATAAATATAGCTATATTTCATCCCGACAAAGAGCAAACAAATCTGCTCATCACAAAAATGTTTGCCCTGGGTTGGGATCAAACTCACGTCTCTGTGATCAGTAGTCAGAAGCACTAACCACTGACACACCGAGCCTGTCAAAATGGAATCAAAGATCACGATACAAGGTCAGGTCGTTTGATTCTCAATTATTACGACGTTCTGTCTAAAAACGCCTAAGTCTATCTGTTATCTATGTCTAAATCTGTCACATATATCGTGCGGTCTTTCCCGATGCCGACTATTGCCGACCATTGGACGGCCGACACTCGCTAAACTTTGTCGCGAGAAATATTGCTGCGATTTATTTAAGTGGTGGTCCAAGTTCGGATTTGTTCCCAACGACCCTCTTGGCTCTGTCCGCTCAAGGGGGCCGTGGGGAGTAAAAAATGTACATGTCCAACTGCCCCCTTACAAAATCGGGACTATTGGGAATATTTACGATAAAAAAATTATGCCCAACGGTCCACCTGATCGTTGGTCATAATTTATTACTTACTATTCACAGTCATCAAGAAAGCGATCCAAAATAGCTTCGAGGTAATATTTTTTACCCGGAAAGCAGCTTGGTTCTGGAACGGAACCATTAGCTTTCTGCATACGCAGTTCGTTGCAAATTTTTCTCTGAAGATTTATAACAAGATACGTAGACATTTGGCGTTTGAAGCCTACCTTATCTAGAATGGTTTCACTGTCCGTTATTTCTACCTGGTTATTTTTATTATTATTTTGTAACATGAATTTGGGCTACTCTGACCACTTCGCGCTAGGCGAAGTGGCAGGAGCTACTCCAGCAGAAGCACAGTCGGCTGGAGGTCAGTGCGACGAGGAGAGAAAGCGTCGGACAATCCGGGCATTGTCGAGGAGGACTGCCTTTTGCATAGCCGCTATTATCGGTCTGCCTCGAAGTCCCAGCTGCCTAAGGTTACGATCCAGGTCAGCTGGAATCAAACCATTTACGGACAGGACTACAGGAATAATTTCAGTGGATTGCACTTGCCACACATCCGTAACCTCGTGCGCCAGGTTCAGGTACCGCAACATCTTGTCGGCATCTGCTTGCACGAGGTTTTCGTCGTGTGGAATAGTGATATCCACCAAAAACACCCTTGACTGCGCCCGATCCATCAACACGATATCAGGCCTATTATGATCAATAGACCTGTCCGTGATGATGTCTCGGTTCCAGTAGAGCTTGGCGCGGTCGTTTTCGAGAACCGACTCCGGCGTGTACTTGTAATATGGCAACCGGCGAGCTATGAAGCCATACTTTAGAGCGATCTCTTGATGTAGGATCCTGGCTGCTTGGTTATGTCTGTGCAGATACTCAGTGTTACAAAGAATCGAACAACCGGAGGTTATATGGCGCAAGGTTTCACCTGGCTCACGGCACAACCGACAAATGTCCAAGGTACCGTCTTTCATTATGAACCTCCTATAGTTGTTCGTCTTTATAACCTGATCCTGTATTGCACAGACAAAACCTTCGGTCTCTGCAAAGAAGTCTCCGAAGCGCAGCCAGTGCACGGAAGCCTTCTGATCTACGAAGGATCTGTAAAGAGCCTTAAAGAACCTTCCGTGCAGCTCTTTCTCCTTCCAAATGGCTTCTCGCTCAACAGTGCTAAGTACAGCCGGCGCTTGCCAGTTCTCTTGGGCCATGGACAAAGGGGTTAGTCCTTTATCACATTCTATGACAACTCTATGCAAATCACTGTCGACTTTTGCCAGGAAATAGCATCGGAGGCTGCATATTTCACTGTTGTGCATTTGTTTTGCACATAGAAGGCCACGACCGCCATTCTTCCGCGGAATATACAGCCTCATCACTGACGACCTCGGATGATGCATCCTGTGGAGTGTCATAGTAGTGCGGACCTTCCGATCCAGGGCATCCAATTCAGTCTGTGTCCATCTGAGTATGCCGAAGGTGTACAGAAGAACGGGGATGACCCAAGCATTAAATGCACGTACTTTGTTAACGCCCGACAAATAGCAATTAAAAACTTTTGCCAGGCGCTCCCAAAACACGCCACAAACCGCCTGTTTTACCTCCGTCTCGTTCACACCAATGCTCTGCAACATACCCAGATACCGGTATGTCTCAGTCTCAGAGAGGGTACGAATGTTCATGGAGTCACTGTCGACTCCATTCGAATGCACCACCCTACCTCTCTCTACATGAAGGATCGCACACTTATCCATTCCTAGCTCCATCTTGATGGAGCTGCTGAAATTGCAAGTAATTCTCAACAGCTCCTCCAACCGTGTTGCATTTGGAGCGAACAGCTTGAGATCATCCATGTACAGAAGGTGAGTCATGCGTAAGACCCCTCTCTGAAACTGAAACCCCGTCCCTGATTTCTCGAGCAGAAAGCTGAGTGGATTCAGAGACAGGCAAAACCAAAGTGGACTCAGACAGTCGCCAGTTTTCAGTCGTATTATTATTATTATAGTTTATACACTAGCAGCTATAACAGCTGATGCGTGTAGTTCACTGCACTTATGTAGTTTTTAACAAATGTTTGTCCAATTTATTTTTAAAACTATTCACGGATGGAGCACTTATGACTGTCTCTGGTAGTTTGTTCCACTGATTTACTACGTGGAGTGGCAAGAAGTCGCGGCGCGGGTTGCTTGTACTTATCGGGCGCCATAGTTTCAGCGAATGCCCTCTCAGGTTCACATTTTTGCTTTTCACGTATATCTCATTCAAGTTCCTGACTTTATATAGCCCATTCAGTATTTTGTAAGTTTCGATGAGATCACCGCGTTGACTACGCTGTTCAAGTGTCGTAAGTTTTAATTCCTCCAATCGTTGTTCATACTCTTTGTTCCGAAGACAGGTAACCATTTTTGTTGCTCTTCTTTGAACCTTTTCTATGATGTAAGGGCTCCAAATTTGGTATCCATACTCCAATAACGGCATGACGTATGTCTTATAGAGCTTCATGAAAAATACCTTTTCTATGTGGGAGAACGCTTTCCGTATAATAAACAAGAGGGAATTGGCTCGCTTTGAAATTCCCTGAATATGTTTGTCCCATTTTAAGTTTTGTGTAACAGTAACTCCTAAGTCTTTTTGGGCTGCAACACATTCTAAGTCTTTAGTATCAATAATGTATTTTTTGTTGGGATTGTTATTTCCAATATGCAGTACTGTACATTTATCAGCATTTAAAGTTAAAATCCAATCTTTTGTCCATTGTACAATACGATCAAGGTCTTCTTGAATGATGTTATGGCTGACAAGCGGGTTACCCATAATTTTTGTATCACCGGCAAACATCGAAAGGTCAGATTGTATGATGTGTATCATATCCATAATGTAAATCCCAAAAAGTATAGGGCCCAATACTGACCCTTGGGGTACTCCGCTTAGGACTTTGTGTGACTCGGATAAACTCTCTCCTACTCTAACCTTAAAAGTTCTTTCACTTAGGAAGTCTTCAATCGATTTAAGGAGGTTACCACGGATGCCAATGTGTTCCAACTTGAATACTAGCCTCTTAATGGGTACTCGATCAAATGCTTTTTCGTAATCGAGATAGACAACATCTGTGGGAATATGTTCTTCCCAGTTCCTTGTCCACTTATCTAAACAGCTCAATAGATTGGTTACTGTGGATCGTTTCGGAATAAAGCCATGCTGTTCGTCTATTATAATGTTTTCCTTCCAAAGGAATTCTCTCATTTGTTTTGCAACAATTTTTTCCATTACTTTGCAAATAATGCAAGTTAGACTAATGGGACGATAATTGGCCGGCATAAACTTGTCTCCCTTCTTATAAATAGGTGTGATGATAGCCTCTTTCCAGATTTTAGGTAACCTATTCTTATTTGTTGTATTATTTTCCTTAGGTTCTATGATTTTATTTAAGTAAGTTTAGTTTAAGTCAGAGTAAAATAACACGAAAACTACTGAAACGATTTTCATCAAACATACCTAAGAACTACCGCGATGAAACCTGCTTTCAAGTGAATTAAACCGCATTCACAACGGTCAAGCGGTTTGACAGATATGACGCCATAATCAGACGCATCAAACAGCCCTCTTTTTCTCAGCCATTAATATGTACTTCGGGAAGGTTAGGCCATACTCCACACACGGGGGCCAAGTCCGAATTGGTAGAGGTTGTGGGGCTAGTAGTTAACCCCAGTGTCAGAAATTTTCAAGCCGCCTATAAGGCCTCCGACATAGCTTAATGACTGCCAAGCAGCTGACACCAATGACTTAACATGCCTTGCGAAGCACGGGAACGGTCGAGATAAATGCTACTAACAGTCAAACCCATCCAGGTTATTATCGTGTCTGTAGTGAGTTAACCTGCTTGATCGACGCGACCACGCAAGTCGCTCTGTGCCACGACCACTTCGGTAGTTAAAAGTACGTCAAATTTTTATCACTTGTACCAAACGTTACTCCAAAGAAGGGTTCACAAGTTCAAAAGGTATATTTTATTCGATTGTATGTCACTCCCATATTATAGTGTTACAAATATTGGCGTTACAGCTGATTGATAGGGCGGAGTGTACCCGAGGCCTTTGATTCACAGATATGGGTACTTTTGTATCCACGGCTGTGGTAACACTGACCTGAAACCAGCTCGAGCTGGTCCTGCTTTGTACGAAAGTTTCTTTAAATCATAGTTCAACTTATGCTAGTAATGTTGCCAGTTTTCGTGCGGGTGACCGTCCGGTATTGGTAGGTTATTTGTTTGACGAGAGAATACTTGACTGAAACAATATATGAAAATGAACATGTTTTTTTTACTAATATATTTTTTTTTTACCCCACTGCTTCAGAAAGTAGATAGCGTTTTTCAGGTATTGTATGGATGTTTCTTTGACTGGATCTGTAGCCTAAATAAGGAGGCTTGTTTAGTTGTTTTTGAAAATGAAAATATTTTTATTCGAAGTAGGTAGCAGTGTACACTTTTCGAACGTCATTCTTTTATCTACCTATTACGAGGTTCCTACCACTCGGAACTCGTAAACCCACCGTTTCGGGAAGTGTTTGCGGAGTGAGAAGAAACGGCGGGCCCTAAAGA
The DNA here is from genome assembly GCA_958295455.1 of Coleophora deauratella. NCBI lineage: Eukaryota > Metazoa > Arthropoda > Insecta > Lepidoptera > Coleophoridae > Coleophora > Coleophora deauratella. The sequence continues at coordinate 789,236 of OY282412.1, forward strand.
AACTCCCTCCAACACATTTAAAAAAAAAGTCTTATATTCTATTAGTTTACCCGAATTATGTACTCGTCAAAGTACCTATATAAGACTCTATGTGAAACAATGTGTTGGAGGAAGTTTCTTTTGGACCCGACGTTTCTTTTTAACCGACTTCAAAAATAGGAGGAGGTTCTCAATTCGTCGGAATCTTTTTTTATATATATTTTTTTTTATGTATGTTCACCGATTACTCGAAGACGCTTGAACCGATTTGGAAAATTCTTCTTTTGTTCAAAAGGGTATACTTCACAGGTGGTCCCATATAAATTTTATCGAAATCGATTCAGCGGTTTTTGAGAAAATCAACAAAAACCTATCAAAATTGGAATTGTTGCGATTGAAGTCGGTTGTTTTTAACGTATTCAGCGTGGTCAATTATCTCTCCGCTACCACTCTCCGAAAAGTTAGGTATACGAGTTCCAAAGAACTTCGTATTGGGTAGACTTCAAAAAAAATCCTTTCAAAAGTGTACAGTGCAACCTACTTCTAATAAATATTTTTGATTTGCTTTGATCTGCAGGCATAGATAAAGTTTTTTTTATTTTTATTTTACCTATTTACTTTAATTTATTTTTAATTGTACAACTTTCAAACAATATCAATTGATTTTTTTACATAATTAATGACTTAAACTCAAAGTAAAAATATTTTTTTATTTAAGTAGATAATGTACGCATCCTTTAAAATTGTAATTAACGAGAATCAATAAAGAATGTCTAAGTCCGTGTCTATAGAAAGAAGCCCCATGCAATCCCAGAGATAAATTGGTCACGTGTACCCACTCATGGCCAAGAGCCACTCACGGTGTGGCGATGTTTGAGCATAACAATCCGACTGCTCAATAGCTTTATATCAAACAAAATATAGGTTCTGTCAGAAAATATGGCTGAGGGGGGCCAAATTTTGAGAGAAAGAAATTTGAAATAGACAGACTTGTTTTAAGACAAGTAGAATGCTGGTATAATTAAAATTTTAATATGCAGATAATTGAATTGAAACATTTATTTTCAGGTACTAGCCCCATAAAACACAAAACAATAATAAATAATGGCAATAAGGGGTACGTTTTTTTAATCGAATATGGTTGAGGGGAGCGATGGCTGACTCTCGCGTTGTACTCGTGATCGGGTGCTGTCCGTGTGGACTGGCCTGCTCTTGTCATTGGTGTTTGGCCCTGCGTAATTAATTGATTACCTATATTCACAAACATGTTTTGCCGATCCTTTTAAATTCTTTTCTAATGGTATCCGATGAAACTTTTTGGACTAATCAACCCCAGTGTTAGAAGTTTTCAATAAGGCCTCTGGCATGGCTTAACGACTCGCTTGCAAATGCAACCAGCACCAAAGACTTAACGTGTTATGCGAAGAAAGAAAATGATCGAGATAAATGGCAACACTGTCTTTATAGGAAAGAAAGCCGCAAAGTATAATTATGGAGTTTCCGTATATTTTGCGGCCTTTTTTCTTATGAGAGCAAAACAGTCAAATCGAACCAGGCTATGACCGTGTCTGTAGTAAGTTAACGTGTGTGATCAACACAACCCTAGTCGCACTGAGTCATGATGGCTTCTATGATAATTATAATAAGACGTAATTTTTTTTCAATTCAATTTTATTTATTTAAAGTAGGTACAGCATGTACACTTTTTAAATGTCAAAAGCCATAAAATACAAAATGTAAAATAAAAATATGTCAATACTCAATATGTCAGATACATAGTAAAATTAAAATTTATTTAATAAAAATTTAAACATTCAAACATCGTATAATATCGTGCCAAAACCTCCTTCAATATTCTTAGCTCTTGCATTTCACTGAAAAACCTACCCCTAGGCAGACGGGGTGGGCCTAACCAACACGCGACTACAAATCAATTCACTTTTTTTTTTGAGTGCATACACGTGACCAATTAGCGAAGAGTTATCGTACTGTAAAGAAACACGAGGAAAACAGGGAAACTGCAGCATGTATGGAAAATAATAATTGGTGTGTGGGTTGTGGCTAGGTTTTAATTTAAAGGTCAGTAAAACTGGGTTTTTCAATTCAATTCAATTCAATTTAATATACTTTATTGTAATAAATACATACTTATAAAAAAGTGAGGTTACAAATGGAAAAGAGATACAATAGGATGTTTTTCGTTCTTTATAGCGATGGTAGACCAATTTTTTTTTAATTAGGTAATATAATTGTTTTAGGAAGTTTCTTATATAACTTTTTTTAATCGGAATATGAGGCGCTGAGAGCAAGAGTGGTGAAATCTTATTTTTTGACAATCTTGTTCTTTTTTTACGGATAGCTTATGATGTATACCTTCGAGGCGCGTAGAAAATGACCTATTTTAATGCAACTTGTCATTGTTATTAACATGAATAAATGAATATTTTTTTCTAAAAATTAATGTTGTGTACCAATTTCTTTTTTAATCCAACAACTCCTAAGTGAAAATGGAGTTACACCACTATTACTCTCAGCGCCTCATATACTCATGAAAATTTGATAACGCATTATTTAAAGAGAGGGAAGTTAATCAAAATAGCCAGAAAGAAAACACATATGTCGCCTGAGAGTGAAAACCTCGTATATGCGGAAAGGGTATTTTTTTCAGGAGGAAGGAAAACCTCGTATTTTTTTTTAACTACTATAGTTTGTACCCACAAGTTTGTATTCTTTAGCCTTGATGAGGTTTCAGATGCTTCTAAAATTAATTTAGAATTGTTGTCTTAAATTCGTTAAGAGCTACAAATAAAGTTATAAGAGATAAACTAGTAATTTTGCATTCCCTAGGTTTTCACTTTTAGGCTCTCTCATTTGGCTCCAAAATAGGATTTAATAGCTACTAGAAAACTATAATTGGGTAAGTTTGTTGGAACTGAAAAAGACCGATAATTGTTTATAATTTGCACTAGCAAGCGGCCTATTTCATTTCATTTTATTACCTTTCATTAATTTATGGAATTTCACTGAAATTTACAGTTTTACACCAAAAATTTTACAGGTTTTAATGTAACAACAGAATCGTCTTTCTGTTACAGAGTAGACATACGTTTATTAAAATGAACAACTATGGCCAAGGGGCCCATACAAAATACTGTATGTAACTTTGCGTATATTAAAAGCTGACCGAATTGTATGAAAATATCCAAATATCTATTTTGTAAATTCGACGTATGTTTGTTTGGAAATGTTGTTCTGTTATTTTTTTTTTATTTCGTTATTCTTTCTATTTTGTTTTATTTGTATGGTGCTGCCTTTTTAGAGAAATAAATGAATTATCTATCTATCTGTTTCCAGAGTAGAGCAAGTACTCTCTATTCTATTAGGGAATTCGATTTTGCAGTTATATCCTGTACATATGAAAAAATATCAAATGAAAAATAAATAATTACACAGAAAATGATTATAAAACTGGAAATAAGGAAGAAAGAATAAAAAATATATACCAACAAAACCTATCTGAAAATTACAATATTCTGCGATGTAAAAAGCTTTGTTAATAAAGAACTATACCCAAATAGTGCACGAAGAGCATCATTTGAACAGCAAGAGAGCCCTAGTAACTAGTGCTGGTAAGCCCTCGGCATCATCTCACCTGATGGTAAGTGACGATGATGCCGAAAGTTGGAAGCGGGCTACCAATTTTATCTACCTATCTTATCTCCATGCCGGAACACAAAGGGTCAATCAACCCTTTGAGCGCCAGAGTCGGCTAAGGCCGACAACCGGTTTCCGTGGCACCGGCGCCAGGATCTGAGAGTTTCATACATTTTTGTCGGCTGGGGCCGACGACGTTGGCGCTGGGGGCATGATTTGTCACAGAATAGCGAAGCGCTCAATGGGTTAACACTTAATACTGAACTTCGGCGGTAAGACTTCGATAAGTTAGTGGTAGCTATATAGCCAGATGGGCTCTTAATATACCCTACGTCCAACCATACCCAGCCCAGTAAAAATGGACCCTACCGGGAATCGAAGCCGCGACCTGTAGATGAGGAGCAAGTGGAATAGCTACTACGTTACGAAGGCGGTTACACTGTAATTAATCTTATGGACTAAATAGTAGTAGTAAGACTAATTACGAAGGTAAAAAAGACTCTAAAATTATCACTAGCCAAAAGTCTCCAAAGCAAGTAAATAAGGAATGCTTCGTAAAGCAAAGAACATCGAAACATCGAATACTCCTCATTGAAAGGAGTTCTCAAGCTCGGCGGACTCAACCCAATGCTACTTATAGCCCTCTAAAATTTGAAGGACTTGTCTGCTGGTGCAAGTATCAAGATTGCAAAATATACTTTAAAAAATGGTGTAAGGTGTAATCTTAAATGGCCTACACGTGACCGCCGGTGATGCTAAGTGCAACACTAGGCAACCGTTGTCTATACCTTGTAGATAGAACGGTTAAAATGTGCCACACGATAAAGAAGAAGCCTCAAAAAACTTTTTTCGTATGCATCTCAACACTTGCACCACTCGTGTCACTGCCATCTTTATGAAGTTTGAATGATTAGCAAGGAGTTCTGTAAAGGCTCTGATTAAAAAGTTTTTTTTTTAGGGAAAATGGCTAAATAATCTTTTTGGTGATAAATTTTTAATTTGTTTTATACTCTTTGTTGCAACCCATTACGACCCCACTGCAGGGCTATGGGTCTCTTCCCATACCTCAGTGAAGGTTAGGCCATACTCAACACACGGGGGCTAAGTCCGGATTGGTGGAGGTTGTGGGGTTAGTGGCCAACCCAGTGTCAGAAGTTTCTGCCATCTAGTGATAGCAATTGGCATTAATGACTTAAGGTGCCTTGCGAAGCTCGAAAATGGTGTACAAGTCCCGCGTGGTAGGGACTTTGTACTGAGTAGAAAAAAATATTGACGATTTAAAAGCATGTGTAAAGCATCTACTTAAATAAAAAAACATTTTGAGTTTGAGTTGAGGTGCACATAAAAGACGTCCAGGTTATGACCGTCTCTCTAGTCCTTTAACTTGCGTGATCGATCACCCACTACCGCTTCACTTAAAAACTTTAAAGCTCAGTTTAACTTATACTGTTTGTTGGGTATGACAGCGCGGTTCTGCTCATAAGAATGAAGGCCGCAAATCATGTGGAGTTTAATAATAATAATATCCGGGACAAATCACACACGGTCATCTGGCCCCAAACTAGGATTCCCTGTATCTTGGGAACCAGAGACTGATATACATACACAAATACATCTAATACAAACATATAGATATAATACACCCAGACACAGAGCAAACAAATCTGCTCATCACAGAAATGTTTGCCCTAGGTGGGGATCGAACCCACGACTCTCACATCAGTAGCTAGCCCTGACCACTGAGCCACCGAGTCAGTCAAGCCAGCACTGACCACTGAGCCACCGAGTCAGTCAATTTCCGCATACTTTGCGGCTTCACTTCTTATGAGAGCAGGGTTGAGCGTGCCAACCAATCCCTCTCACTCCATGACGTCACATAATCAGTATCCGAGCCACGTGCCTCTTTTATACACCCCGCTCGGGGGTTAACGACATGCCTTGATAATAGAATAACCGGGGTTCGACGGATATTGCAGTGGGTAATAATAGAGGTGGATCCCAAATCTTGGTGCTTGGTGATAATAATCGTAAAAAATTACTTGCTATTCAGTAAATTTTATTGGTAAGAAGAAAGAATATGGGTCGTTAGGGAAAGTATGATAATATGTAATTTGATAAAGGATATACGTCGTTTCTGTAGGGTGATTGGTCTGGTGTCATACCTGAATAGTTGAATACCTCTTAACTGGGCACTTATTAGCTGTACGACTTCCTAGCCATTAAAGAAAAATACAAAATAAATACTTGTAGCTCTCTGTATTTTACGACTTATAAAATTAATTTTTAATTAATATTTCAATATTGACCTGTAAATGAATATTATGATTTACCAATAAAAGACTATTATGACTATTATGACATTCTACTCATGGTACTGAACAACTATTGATCGACACCTTGGCAAAAATGTCAAAAAAGTTGTATGAAATTGGTATGGTGAATGGAAAAATATACCTATATCAGTGGTAGAAAATTTGCTTAAAAAGAAAAAAGCACAAAAAAAATGTATAAGTAAAAAACAAATTAATCTATAAATAAAATCACACCCTAAATATCATACATTTTGTTGTCATTTTTTTGTGTATGTGCAATAATGTATAATCTATCTAAAATCCATATTATTATTATTTTTTTGCTCAAAATAAGCTAAAATCCCTTTTCGCATACAAACAAAATCCTTTTATACCTATTAGCAACAAATTAATTATGTACGATTAATCGCTTAGATATAGAACAAAAATCAATACCGTAAGTTATTAAATTTTCATCGGTTGTTAACAGAACTGAATCTAATTTTACAGCTCACTACCCTTAACTAGTATTAACTCAGAGTAAAATTAAATAATATACTAGATACACTTAGTTAACTTTGAGGTATTTATAATAACTCAATGATTAAATACAGGATGTAACAAAATTGATGTAGTACCCGTTAACTGGGGATTCTAGTCATCGTACTAAACAACTTTGGTTTTACGACTTTGCTCAAATCACGAAAAAAAATCGGAGTTTTCATACAAATTGATCATCTGTTTTGCCATTTTTGTATGGAGAGTCCAAAATTTTTTTGCGATTTGAGCAAAGTCGTAGAATAAAAGTTGCTCAGGACGAGGAGTAGAATCACCAGTTAAATAGTCCTACACCAATTTTGTTACATCCTGTATAACTTCACAATCTATAGAATTAAGAAGCAATAAAATTGAAATGTTTTCATAAAGGTTGTGTTGTTTAAAAGTTCTCAAACAAACTTAATGAAATATAAACTATAAATATAACTTAAAATATGTTATATACGTATATATTTTTTACTATTTTTAGCAAATATACATATATTTATATACATATTTATTTTTATCATATCTCTAAGGCTCCATTTAGGCATCCCTGTACTATAACTCTTTTATAGTGGTGTACTATCACTCTTTTATTTTAAAGTTTACTAAAGTATACTTATACAGGGTGTTAAAAAAGTGTGTTTGAAACTCCAAGGGGTTACTAAGAATCAAGTGTTAGCATACAGGAAAGGTATTGAAAAAATCCGATCTTCAAATTTTTTAGTTTCTCATACTAAATCTGACCGACGACCTGGTAAAGGTTGCAGGAAGCCGCTGGATGCGAGCTGCACAGGACCGGTCGGTGTGGAAATCCTTGGGGGAGGCCTTTGTCCAGCAGTCAACGTCTTTCGGCTGATAGATAGATAGACTAAATCTGAATAGAAGATAAAATCAAGAGTTTGTACATACATGAAGTCACAGTATAAGGACATTATACAGTATGAACACTCCCTGCCGCTCTCTGAAGGCTACTCTGTGTTATTTTTAAGTGTCCAGTTGTCAAGAGACTAGCAAACCAAAGACAATTTTATTTTCATAAAGAGAGAAGTTATGGCTTCTAAAGCTATACAACCTTGTCTTGTGAATATAGTATTCACTTCATTAAAAATTTCTGTAAAAGTCTGTCGTTTACTTTCATACAATATGTTCTGTCGTTAAAAGTTCTACTGTTTTCGAAAATAGTAATTACTAAAAACTTCAACATAACAAAAAGAAGTGTAACAACAAGGTGGTATGACCAAAAAGCCTTAGCGTAAGCAGCTCTAGATACTCACACACACATTAACACGTGTACAGACATGAAGAAGTGTCAAATTTGTATGTAGTAAACAATAACGCGATATTTGTATGAAGTGTCCGGGGTGTGCATGAAATTTTCATAAAGAAACGGCATATGTTGTATATTTATGTATGTGTATAGTTTCATTTGATTCAGACTATTAACTTTCTTGCTTAGTGACACGACTTCTTGAGAGGCCTCTTAATCATAACATATTCTTTACTTACATTGATGTGCTAAATAAATGAAGACTTACATTCACTGGGGTATATTAGACCCCATCTTACCCAGCAAACGGTTTACAATGGAAATTAATTCTCCAAAATCAAGGGTCTCCTGAGGCTATAGTAAATAATACATTCAGTTCGCAAATTAATAATAGGCTTAGGTTTATTAATAAGCATTGCTTGTTAATATTTAATGGGGTAGAATAATTATGTTGTTCTGTACCTTTTGTTTTGTGTAAGGGATCATTTTGATATATCATATATAACAGAGGTTTTTCACTCATAAAACTGTAATTTTTTTCCTTAGGAATGAATCGATTTGTGAAAGGCTATAATATGTATTGAGCAATTGAGCGACATTTTTGGAATGTGTCAGGAAATCATATTTTTGGCATTTATAATATTGAATGAATGAAGAAATGAAATGAAAATATATATATTTTTTACATTCGAAGTATGTAGCAGTGTACACTTTTTGAACGTCATTTTTTATCTACCTAATACGAGGTTCCTACCACTCGGAACTCGTATACCCGCCGTTTCGGGAAGTGTTTGCGGAGTGAGAAGAAACGACGGGTCCAAAGAAACTCCCTCCAACATATATATTTTTTGAAACTTCTTATATTCAATTACATGTTAATGCTAGGTCAAGAGATGATTTATATAGGGTGACCCCAAATTAGCTCCCGATACGAAAGGCCATGCATGTACCCACGACAACAAACAACCTTTCCCAAGGAAACCATAGTCAAATCACCAAAAAAATGGTGACAAGCGATATTAGGATTGACGGTTAATCGATAATATAGTTAACCCAAGTTTATATCAACCCGCCTTAGTTATGAGATTGCATCCGTCAACCTGCAACCTTCCTGCCACATGAACTTGCCAAGAAGACAACTTACCTTACCCCGCCTCTCCTTACTGGCGATAACGCGGAACGAGCGCTCTTGACACTTTTGAGCTGCGCTTTCAAACTAATATCGAAGTTTATTACCCATTCTTGGTAGTTGGTTGGGTTTGAAATAGAATGTCTGTCGTGTTCAAAAACTTTTTAGGTCGGCTGTTCAAGATACTAAAACTGTTATTATTCTTCAATAGCAACATTTGTTCTACAAATAATGAGCTGTTTAACTCATACCACAAAACTTATTCAGTTGAATTGTAAGATAATAAATTCAAACAGATAATATGGAATTTATTCCAAAATAAAGATTAGATTGAATGTGTAGATGTGTTAAATTCTTCTTCTTATCGTGTGGCACATTTTAATCGTCCTATCCACAAGGTGTAGACGGCGGTTGCCCAGTGTTGCACTTAGCATCACCCACAGTCACGTGTGGGGCATTTAGATTTACACCTACGGACGTATGAAACGCGACCATAAAACTCATCTAGAAATCAGTTATGTAGGTTTCCTCACGATGTTTCCCTTCACCGTTAAATTGTTATTATTTTTTTTTCTTTTATCACGAACGCCACATAATTTAAATTTGCCCCGTGACAGTTTATAAATAGGCAACACTAGTAATTGTGTAAGTTGCTCTATCGTCTTTGAAAAATATTTATTTTGCAACTAGGTCGCGGTGGCCTGTGATTGAAATTTAATACCAGAGAGTTTTCTTGGCAAAGCCGCCATAATTTTCTTGTTAACTTGAACTAACTGTTTTACAGGCGTTGTTTATAGGCAATAGTTTCAATGGACGATTTTAAATTAAAATAGTTAATTATTTGACAGTATTTTAAATTATTCACACCCAATCTGTAGTGGTTTATTTCGCGAAAATACAACACCCTATTTTTTTAAAAGGTTCATTTTTCTAATTTTAAATATAGTTAATAAAAAAAACCGTTACGCTGTATAGGGTATGAAGCTTTTCCATCAGGTTGAGTTCACAACCTTTTCTTCAAATTACTTGCTGAAACTGTATTAATTTTTTAAGCTGTTAAAGGACTATGCAAAAAGTCGTCCCCACCCACCAACAGATTTCAGACATATCTCAGTTAATACATCTTGGCAGCCATATGATTTTTTATAATGACGACATTCATCGTAAATATGGGGTTTTCATGCAAATCGAATTGAAATTATTTATTTACATATTTTTTCAGACATTTTTTTGATACAGTTCATTATAAAAAGAACATACAGGGACACTTTCCAACAAGAAATAAGATAAGATAAGAACTTTATTTGAGGAATATAGGTTTACAGTTGGTTACAGTTTAAATAATTAAGTCCCTTATATTCTACCTTAGACTACGCATGCAAATGTACATCTAGAAAAAATTGACTTATAATTAAGATATCTATTTACAGAGTAGAAACAGTATTTCAGGAGCCACTCAGTTAATTTTGTTTTGAATTTTCCACCATTAAGAATTTTAATTCATCTGGAAGATTATTAAATAAATAACATAAGTAGAATATCCTTAAACTATATATGTCACTTGTAAGCACGACACTAACCTTTTGTTTTTGTTTCCATTTCGGTGTCCAGGGACAGGGAAGTGGTGACTATCCATAACACAAGTTTTTAAAACTTAGTATGGATAAGACCCACAATCTAATAACATGCACATAAGAGCTATAGGTACTATGAAATTTGTGTCAAATGTGTAACCAATTTTTAAAATAAGAAACATCCGGTGTTGCGGGTGTCCATGGGCGACGGTAATCACTTACCATCAGGTGATCCGTCTGCTCGCTTGCCATCTATCCCATAAACAAACAAACAAACATTGTAACTCTTATTATATTGAAAAAAAACTATTATTATACAGTACTATACACATGTTGTAGACGTTTCTTTTGTAAATATCTGTTCGACATGGGGGTTGATATAATAAGATTAAGTAGGTACCTGGTTTCTTGGTTTTCTAACACTGACATCAATGAGCTTCTTAAAATACTTATGACGAGTTTTGGTAAAAACACAAATGTTCCGGATATACGAGTACATACATGCTAATGGTTAGATAGATACTGAGTCTTCTAAAACAAGGTCTACAACTGTCATTGTACCATGAATTAGTTATAGTGCGGATACACTTTTTTTGAAGAATTAATGCTCTTTTACGTTAGTCTAATAGTTATGTGTTATACATGGTATTACAAAACTCCCACTAATTAATGAAGGGTGTTAAAGTGTGTTATGTAAGCAGTCAACTGTATTTTTTTTAACAACTCGTTACATAAAAAAATTGCAAAAACTAATTATTTTTAATCATAAATAAGATTATCGACTATGTAGAACCACAGCACTATTGTATTCACTATTGTGTCGGTTCATGATAGGAGTACAGATAGCCGCGCTATGATAGGCCACGTTCATATGCCGCTGCGCTATGATTGGCACGTTTGCACTCAGGGTGAACAAATTTTCCAGCTCTAGCGATCATCACCAGATGATCGCTAGAGCTGGAAAAAATTTAATATCATATCGATATTTTTGCCGAAATTCGATAGACGATTTCTCTGAAACATGAACTGATGCAGCAAAAAGAAAATATACCCAAAATTTAAAGTGATTCACAGTCCACGCCGTTTCAACTATTAGGGGTAGTTTTGTAATACCCTGTACTTTTGCCACCTCCTTTCTTATGATATGAGGGCAGTATTGGTGGAACATACAATTTTTCACTTCTACCAGCTAGAAAACTTTACACGAGAGTGACAGAAGTTGGTCTCCGAAACTCGAATCATTTACTAACGCTCGCTTCGAGTTAATAGATTAATACATAGTTCTTTCTTTTTTTTTTTTAAACTCCATAGATTTTTGGATTGAAAATGGTTATTCTTTTTTTAATGGGACGTTAGAATAATTTTAAACTTATGCCACTACTGTTGGTGAGTGGGGACAGTGCCCATATATTTTTTTACATAGTCCTTTATGTTCAACGAAAGGAATATTAATATTAATACTTAGTCTGTATCAAATGATATGGAATTCTAAGTCGCGTCGTGCTAAGTACAAATTATACACACATGCAGTGTAAAAACCTAACTAATACTAATATAGTAAACCTAACTAATACTAATATTATAAACATAACTAATACTAATATAATAAAATAACGCGTAGCCTACGCGTTATTTTATGTTATTTAGAATTAGTTTTGCTGACGTAATTTTTATTTCTCTTTTTTCAACTTTTTTTTTTTTACTATGTTATGTACTTTAAAACTGGTGTTCTTATTTGTGTTTCCATATTTTCTGTGTGTGTATTTTTCTGAATAAACATTTTTCTTTTCTATTCTATTCTATTCTATTCTATTCTATTCTATTCTATTCTATTCTATTCTATTCTATTCTATTCTATTCTATTCTATTCTATTCTATTCTATTCTATTCTATTCTATTCTATTCTATTCTATTCTATTCTATTCTATTCTATTCTATTCTATTCTATTCTATTCTATTCTATTCTATTCTATTCTATTCTATTCTATTCTATTCTATTCTATTCTATTCTATTCTATTCTATTCTATTCTATTCTATTCTATTCTATTCTATTCTATTCTATTCTATTCTATTCTATTCTATTCTATTCTAGTCATAGCTTTAAAGGTGATTTTTTAATAAATTAGTTGGGTTTTTACACTGCATGTGTGTATAATTTGTACTTAGCACGACGCGACTTAGAATTCCATATCATTTGATACAGACTAAGTATTAATATTAATATTCCTTTCGTTGAACGTAAACCCTACGCCGTAGGGTACCTCTTATCCCTGTAAATGACATAGCCTTTTTTTATTAATCATACATTAAATTTCAACATTTTTCTCTGTAATCAAAATCAAAAATCAGAATCAAAATGTTTTTTATTTAAGTAGGTAGATGTTTTACACATACTTTTAAATGGTTTTTTTTCTACCTAGTACAAAGTTCCTACCACGCGGAACTTGTACACTCAACGTTTCGGGAAGTGTTTCCGAAGCGTGAAGAAACGCTGAGCCCAAAAGAAGCTTTAACACATTTTTTAAACATTAATACTTAATTACTAATACAATCAATCAACAATACAGTTATCAGGAAGAGCAATACATTTCCAAATAATTCCATAATCAATTTTGAAGTTCACGCAGACGAAGTCGTAGACATAAGCTAGCATATAATAAAGGCGAGTATCGTAACACAAACTTAAGTTTTTATACCTTACTTCCTTCCCTAAACAAATGCCTAATGAAAGAGTATGAGGGGATGGGCCTACCCCCACACCCATCCAAACCCCTCTCACGCCCCTTCCATACCCCTCACTCAGTTTACTACTTAATACAGGTATGAGCGTAAATTCCAATTAACATACCCCCAATTACACCGCCTGTGAATCTGTGCTGGAGGGAGATGTCATTTGTTTTATTTTGTTGGTTGTGACAGTCTTTTGTTAATGTGTAAGATTTTAATTGTACGATAAGTTTCAAAAAATACGAAAGTGCGATATCACAGTATAAGGACACTCCCTGCCGCTCTCTGAAGCCTAGGTTTTATGTTTGTATATTTGCTTTTATAATATCAGTGATGCCTTGTAAGTTGCAATAAAGATTTTATCTATCTACCTCAGCCCCCTGTGTGACTACAAAGTGACCAGTTGTCAAGAGACTATCAAACCAAAGACAATTTAATTTTCATAAGGAGAGAGGTAATGGCTTCTAAGGCTATATAGCCTTGTCTCGTGAATACAGTATTCATTTCATTAAAATATCTGTGTTAAAAGTCTGTCGTTTATATTCATATCTGTGGTTCCGAGATCTCAATGTACTAGTAGGCGATAGCGAGTGGCGAATGAAATGTCGCGACAAACAACTGAGTTTAGCGGCACTTTATAAATAAGTCATAAAATGTATTGTATATTATTAAATAAAAAAAAAAAAAAAAAATCTGTCGTTAACTTTTAAAAGTTCTACTGTTTTCGGAAATATCTATTACTAAAAACGTCAACGTAACAAAAAGAAAGTGTACGACAAGGCGGTGTGACCATGAAACCTCAGCCTAAGCAGCCCTAGATACTCACACACCCATTAACACGTGTACAGACATGAACAAGTGTGAAATTTCTATGTAGTAAACAATAACGCGATATTTGACTCGACTGACTCGGTGGCTAACTGGTTAGCGATCCTGACCTCTGATCTGAGAGTCGTGGGTTCGATCCCCACACAGGGCAAACTTTTCTGTGATGAGCAAAATTGTTTGCTCTGAGTCTGGGTGTATCATATCTATATATGTATGTATTTAATATATGTGTATGTATATCAGTCTCTGGTTCCCAAGATACAGGGAATCCTAGTTTGGGGCCAGATGACCGTGTGTGATTTGTTCCAGATATTACATATATTATGATTATTTTTATGAAGTGTCCGGGGATGCACCACAGCGATATATTTCAACTATTAATAATTTACAGTTTACTTAAACAATAATAGTTAACAATTAAATGATTCAATTAATTTAGACAAGTCGCTAAACTTGTATATAAAGTAGACAACGTGACTAGATTTTATTTTTTTTTTTATGTGATGAGGAAGGCAAACGAGCAAGTGGGTCACCTGATGGTAAGTGATAACCACTGCCCATAGACACCTGCAACCCCGGAGGGGATTGCAGATGCGTTGCCAACCTAGAGGGCTAAGATGAAATGCCTCTTGTGCCTGTAATTTCCTCGGCAATTACTAGTACCTTTCCTTACTTTACGTTTGGCAGAATAATGTTTAGTCGAATTTTATATCATCGATTAATACTATTAATCCCGCCACCCCATCACATTAAAAAGAATTTTCTTTAATAAACTAAGAACTCATCGACAAACTAACAGAAAACCCCATAAGCACAATATATTTCTAAAATCAATTCAGTTAACAAGATATCTATCATGATTCAAAGTTACTCTATCATGTTTATTATACAATAGCTTCTACCCACGACTTCGTCTGCGTGAACTTCCGATTGTTATTTACTGAGATAAAAAGTATCCTGTATTTTAATCTACGTTATAAACTATCTGTAAGCTAAATTTCATCCAAATTCGTTCTGCCGTTTTTGTGTGACTGAGTAACAAATAGCCAAACTTTCACATTTATATTAAGAAGGATAAGTTGGAAGACTTCCACGACTAAACATAAGTTTCCTTCTTAAATTTCCACTTAGCCCAGCTCTGATCAGTTATCAGTCCACCAGGGGGGGGATTGAAAATTGGAATTAAAACTCTTAACTATCGACTTTCGACTAAACAATCTTCGGTATTCGTATTATTTTGTACTCTGTAGCAGTGACATATAACCTGTAAGTGATAGGAATGTCAATTGCCTGTATTGCGAGTCTTCTTCTTCTTGTCGTGTGGCACATTTAACCGTTCTATCCACAACGTATAGACGGCGGTTGCCTAGTGTTGCACTTAGCATCACCCGCGGTCACGTGTAGGCCATTTAGATTTACACCTACGGTCGTGCGCAACGCGACCATCATACACATCTAGAAATCAGATGTGCAGGTTTCCTCACGATGTTTTCCTTCACTGTTAACCCTTCAAACGCTAACAAAAACGAAATGAGACGCAACCATCATTTCCACGGGTAATACAAACACAACACCCTGTGGGCGACTTCCTATTGCCTGACGTAGGGGTTGGGTTCAGAGGTATGCTATAATATACATTGCTATAAAGTAAGGTTAAATATGCGAGAAAAGAGTAGATGTGTTAGGTAACAAAATAAAATTATTAATTTGTTTGAATTTTATTTACCTCGACCGTTTCCGTGTTTCACAAGACACGTTTAGCCGTTGGTGTCGGCTGCTATCACTAGATGTCAGTCGTCAAGCCATGTTGGAGGCCTTATAGGCGACTTGACAACTTCTGACATTGTGGTTGGCCACCAGCCCTACAACCTCCACCAATCCGGACTTGACCCCCGTGTGTGGAGTATGGTCTTACTTTCTCTAGGTATGGGAAGAGACCCGTACCCCTGCAGTAGGGACGATATGGGTTGTTAACGTAAATACACACCGGCAACGCACTTGTGACACCTCTGGTGTTTATGGGTGTCTATGGGCGGCGGTAATCGCTTACCATCAGGTGATCCGTCTGCTCGTTTGCCACCTCTGCCATAAAAAAAATCAATTTTATGTGTTTAGGTGCCCTGATATTAAACAATAACAAATAAATTAAATGGCCTAACATTTATGGAAAGTTCATATAAAGAATCATCCACGGAGTTCCATTGATTTCGTTTCCGTTCACTCTGAAAAAGTTTATTTGGGGTCCTTAAAAAAACCAAACCGAGTCCAAAAATGTTTACCATTTATTTAAAATCTGTAGAACAAAAGTTATCGCATTTGACCCGAGTAATACTTTGGATATGTTCATTTTACTTCATATCCGCCATTAAAACATCATCTTGTGTATTAAAGTATCGCTTCCCATAGCACATCCAGTGGAAGCTCAACCTTATCCCTTTCATTCCCTTACCCCTTTCTGAGAGACAAGTAATAATTTCCTACGGTTTAATAGTTAATATTAATTTTCTACGTTCTCTTCGTTCTTCAGTCTTCAGCAGTCATTAGGGATTTAGATTGGCTTCTCCTTAATGGGCTGAGTTTGTTGTTTTGAATAAGAACGGTTGCGTCTATCACGCAGGTTAACTGACGTCTGACATGGTTATAACCTTCCGACATGACTATCAGTCGAATTTTGTTTCGATCATTCTCGATCGACGCTTCACAAGCACTTTAAGGCATTGGTGCAGGTTGCTGTCACTAGATAGCGGTCGTTAAGCCATATGATAAGCCTTATAAACGGCTTGTAAACACTGGCACTGAGTCTGGCCATTAGTCCCACAACCTCCACTAATCCGAATTAGACGTCTGAGATCATCGTCGGCTTGTGTCGGCTTGAGTCGGCTTGATGTATCCGGTGTGATGTTTCTCAGTATTGAGGGGAGATTGCTGTTTGCTGTATTAGTGTTTGGGATTAATGTTGAGCAAAGCTTTGATAATAATACATATATTAATAATAATCCTAGTTTGGGTCCAGATGACCGTGTGAACTTGGATTCTACGGGAACCAAAGACTGATTGATAAACTGAAATATCATCTTCAGCCGAAGGATATCCACTGCTGGACTTACATATAAAAACGTTTAGATACAAACTTCTCACTAATATTATAAATGCGAAAGTTAGAATGTTTGTCTGTTTGTTTATTTGTAACACTTTCACGCCGGGACGCCTCAACCGATTTGGATTAAATTTAAACCCCATAAAATTTCAAACACACTTTTAAACAACCTGTATTAGCATAATATACAAAAAAGTTTACTTAAGGACAAAGTACAGGGTATAAAAATACCTCTCCAAAAACCTTAAACAGGGTGTTCTACTATTCACTACTTCTATGGGTTCCCTTGGAAAAGTTTTTCAGTTTGACAGTGGTATTTTTTACACCTCGTATAAAAAGTAGCTTTAACCAACCTGACAGATAGAACAGCTACCGATTTAAAATCAAAATTTCAATGGTTTCTAATAATAGACCAATTTCCCTTCCCGCATCACGAAACCGGAAAAAATACAGCCGCAAAACTTGAAAATTTCGTGAATAATTGATCGCAAATAAATGGCGGGGGCTGGCGTTGGGAAAAACTTGATTTAGAGCCAACAGCTGTTTCCAGAGCGGCTTCAGATGTTTTGACCCTGATTTATGCTCTGCTGGTATCTTTGTTGATGTTTTTGCTTACGAAGAATGGATTGGAGAAGAAAGGAGATCAGAATATATAATAGGGTAACAGGGTACAAATATAGAATGGGCAGATAAAATAAACACTCCTGGAGACGAACCTATGCTCACACCGTGGGTTAAACTTAAACTTAAACAAACTTAAAAAAAAAAACTTATATCATAATTTAGCAACTTTTACCAAGGAGACCCAATATAGAAATCTGGATTGGTTTAGATTTGGATTGGTATAGAAAACTGGTTGGATATTTCTATATAGAAATCTTTAAAATTTTACAATTAATTGTCAGTCAACTATTATTCTGGTAAGAAGAAAATGTAGTCCTTTCTGTTAAAAGGTCTCACAGTTGGTATCATAAGCCGTGCTCGGAATAGGTACACTGTATTTACCTAAACTTCACCAGAGAACAGAGATGTCTTTCGGAGACTTTTACAACATTTTTTCCGGGACAACTGTCCCGGGCTTTGGTAAAATCTACTGCGCGAAATTGTGTGCGGTTTTTACAGTGTATTGCTGTAAATATACTTAAAATCTGGTGCATTTTTCATCTCGACACGTCACCTAGAAACCGAGTTATTAATCATATTTTTTATTTTATGAAAACGCAATATAATCGAATTCCATGCAGACGAACTCGCAGGCGGAAAGCTATTTACAAATAACATTAATTCGTTATATACTTATGTGATATCCGGAAACCCGGGACAGTTGAAAAACTTGTTGTGTTAACAATCCATTACGTCCCCACTGCAGGGGCACGGGTCTCTTCCCATAACTTGGGAAGGTTTAGGCCATACTCCACACATGGGGACCAAGTCCGGATTGGTGGAGGTTGTGGGGCTAGTGGCCAACCTCAGTCTCAGAAGTTTTCAAGCCGCCTATAAGGCCTCTGACATGGCTTAACGACTGCTAGGGACAGCAGCCGGGACCAATGGCTTAACGTGCCTTGCGAACCACGGAAACGGTCGACATAAATGCCACTAACCGTCAAACCCATTCAGGTTATGACCGTGTCTGTAGTCAGTTAACCTGCGTGATCGACGCGACCACACAAGCCGCACTGAGCCAAATCTTGTTGTCGTAAGGAAAAAAATGTTGTCGTAAGGAAGTCTCCGCTCTGTTCCTCGAAGTTTAGATTACAGTCTACCTATTCCGATCACTGATCATCATAAGTTTTGTCCGGTACGAGCTTAAGTACGGCCAAACACCACGAAATTCACGCCTTTCTCAATCAAAAGTCAATACCCAAACTAAAGTTCGAACTTGACAATAAACCGTACATAATTAATAATACAATTAAAGCAAACTCCGCTGTTGACGTCAATCAGAACTTTGTAGGCTTTCGTAAAAGTTTTGCTAATGTAAGACAATGAAACTGAGTGACTTATTTAACACTAGCTGCCGCCCACGACTTTGTCTACGTGGACTTCAGAATTGGATTCAGAGAGAAATAAAATACTTAGATGGCGCCATCTAGTGACGAAGTGGAAATTTTGAGTTCTTAATTATTCTTAAGTATTCCTCGGGGAACCCTTAAGTTTTCCGGGATAAAAAGTATCCTATGTGTTAGCCGAGTGCTTTATCTATCTACCTAACAAATTTTATCCAAATCCGTCCAGAAGTTTCAGCGTGAAAGCGGAACAAACAAACAAACAAACAAACATCCATACTTTCGCATTTATAATATTAGTGAGATGAATTGAAGGACCATTCCTATCAATTTTCCCTTCAGTCTAACGTTTTCAAAATACTTGAACTAAAAATAAACTAATACTACTAATATATTAAGTGTTACCTATAATTTGTGTTTTTTTTTGTGAATTTGAACCACTGTGCAACCGAGAAATTCCGATAAACTAGGAAACAGGTATCTTATAATATTTTCCAATTAAATTTAGTATTTTTGTAAATTTTCTTTATACCAACGGTATTAATAACGCATGTTTCTGGCAAATGTCCTAAGTAGGTATGTGTATTTTTTCATTTCATCTTTTATATTTTCTTTTTATTTTTCGCTTCGCTCGCAAACAACTTTTATTTTTTCCACTGCGGGGCCAAATCTGCTTTTAATCTCTGAAGAGCCACAAATGGTAGATAGATCATCTACTAACAAAAAAAAAACAACGATAACTTTAACAGTTGCACACATTTCAAACAACCTAAACAATTTGCCATCAAACTAATATACAGGGTGTCCCTATTTACAACCTCTCACCAATAAATTTAAACGTTAGCCTATAAGCTGATAGTATTGTAACAAGGCTGAATGCACTAATTTTAACGGGCTAAACTGTCGACCCATATAAGACCCGATGTACCGCCAGGTGGACTTAATGTACTTAATAAGTTAATAATGGGACTTTGAGGACTTAAATGGTATATTGGAGTTTAGGGCCTATACTTAAGTTTAAATTGTTGGGACTGCGAAGTGGCGTGGGAACCACCGTAGCTGGAAAATGTGACAATTTATGTATATTATGTACTACAAAAAATAATAACTTGAATCAAATCAAATATAATATAAATACATTTTAATAGAAAATCAATATTATCGTATCTACAGGATAATTCTAAACACCTAAAAAAACAGTGACTTCTAACGAAATTGGGGAAAGTTGTTCAATTTCGTTAGAAGTCACTGTTTTTTTTTAAGAACCTGAAGTTAAATCGAAAGATTTCTTTTACTCCCGTACCTAATTTACGGATCATTTGCTCAATTCGTATGAGGAGTGCAAACATTTGCAAACAGTGTGATGAAAACGAATCTAACAACACCTAACGCTTCAAAATCCATAAATCAATTTTAAATCTAAATTCAAATTCAAGGTAATTGAAAAAAAAGTGAATTTATTGTGCACAGGTTCTTATAGATACAGAGATGATGATGAAAATAAAATATTATGTCATTTAATTTTACCATGTTAGGTGTACAGCTCGCGTCACGTAAAAAGAGCGCTGGCGGGCGTTCCGAGGGCACAACAGTTCACTCTGACAACAGGATAGCATAATATAAATCGCGTAAGTGTAAAAGAGAGGGTACTAAACAGTTGCTGTCAGAATGAATCCTCGGAACGCCAGCCAGCGCTCTTTTTACGTGACGCGAACTATACACAATATAAGATAACTTTTGCCGCCAAATATCAATGTTAACCACACTGCACATCAGTGCATTCGTGCATGGAGTTAACATAAACAGTTCACCACTGTTTTGGAGTGTGTTAAGTTAACAATCTATATCGTGCCCACTGCAGGGGCACGGGTCTCTTCCCATAACTCGGGAAGGCAAGTCCGGAGTGGTGGAGGTTGTGGGGCTAGTGATCAACCCCAAAAAAAAATGTGTTGGAGGGAGTTTCTTTAGGGCCCGCCGTTTCTTCTCACTCCGCAAACACTTCCCGAAACACAAGGGTTACAAGTGGTAGCAACCTCGTATTAGGTAGATAAAAGAATGACGATCGAAAAGTGTACACTGCTACCTACCTCGAATAAAATATTTTCATTTTCAGTGTCAGAAGTTTTCAAGCCGCCTATAAGGCCTCCGGCATAGCTTAAAGACTGCCATCTAGTGATCGCAGCCGGCACCAAAGGCTTAACGTGCCCTGCGAAGCACGGCAACGGCCAAGATAAATGCCACTAACAGTCAAACCCAGCCAGGTTGTGACGTGTTTGTTGTCAGTTAACTTGCGTGATCGACGCGACCACGCAAGCCGCTTTGAGCTACGACCGCTTGGGATATATTGGTTAGAATTTAATCGTCACAGTCATCATAACTTATCATCAGGTGAAATTATACCAAGGGGTAATTATTATTATTATTTTTGAATATAAATTTGGGCTACTCTGCACACTTGGCGCTAGGTCAAGAGGCAGGAGCAACTCCAGCAGAAGCACAGTCGGCTGGAGGTCAGTGCGACGAGGAGAGAAAACGTCGGACAATCCGGGCATTGTCGAGGAGGACTGCCTTTTGCATAGCCGCTATTGTAGGTTTGCCTCGAAGTCCCAGCTGTCTAAGGTTACGATCTAGGTCAGCAGGGATCAAACCATTAACGGACAGGACTACAGGAATGATTTCAGTGGATTGCACTTGCCACACATCCGTAACCTCGTGCGCCAGATTAAAGTTAAGTTACCGTTATTATTATTATTATTAATAGTCCTTAACTGTCCCACTTCTGGGCAAAAACCTCCCCTAACCCCCAATAAAATAAAGAAATTAAATAAATATTCTGGACAAATCGCACATCATAGCCGTCTGGCCCCAAATTAGGATTCACTGTATTATGGAGACTGATATACATACACATATACGTTTAAATACATACATATATAAAGGTAGATATAATACACCCAGACACAGAGCAAACAAATCTGCTCACCACAGAAACGTTTACCCTGGGTGGGGATCGAACCCACGACTGTCGGATCAGTAGTCAGGAGCGCTAACTACTAAATTGTAGGATCCCGTTAATAAATACAAAGCGTTTTTAGTATTTAACAGTTTTTACATACACCATGTTTTTATTATTATTTAACCACATAACAAGGTAAGTAAATAAGCCTACATTTTATTTATCATATTTATTTATTTATGAAACGGCCATGTTTTCATTATTCTGTGTATTCTACCTTGGTGTGCATCTGACATTGCATGATAAGGGTTAAAGTGAGTTAATTTCGTGCTTTTCGTTTTGAGCAAAAATGATTTGGTGGGTTAACCAACCGGAATGGAGTTTACGAATCAGTTCTGCGTAAGATAAAAAACAAAAATGTAAGTTGTCACAAAAATATAGGATCCGTCAACTGGGGTTTTTATTCATAATTGGTTAGTCCTTGGCATCGTGTCACAGTATGTAATCTCACTAATATTATACGATAAATGCGAAAGTATGAATGTTTGTTTGTTTGTTACACTTTCACGCCGAAACTACTGAACGGATTTGGTTGAAATTTTGTAAGTAGATAGATAAAGCATACATAGGATACATTGTATCCGGGAAAACTCGAGAGTTCCCGGAGAAATGGCTAAAAAACTGATTTTTTTTCTTTGTCTCTAGATGGCGCTACCTTAACGTTTTATTTCTCTCTGGACCCAATTCTGAAGTCAACGCAGACGAAGTCGCGGGCGGAAGCTAGTCCAAAATAATTGTTCAAAGTAGGCACTGTACATTTTTTCGTCTACTTAATATGAAGTTCCAACTAATTAAAACTTGTATACTCATGGGAAATGTCTACAAAAGAGCTAAAACGTCGTGTCCAAAACAAATTCTTTCCAACACATTTTTTCAAATAAAAAACCTACATGCTATTATTACATAATTCGGGTAAGCAAGGCTGTTCTTAACAGTACTAATTACACGGTATTATAATGCGACAGCCTTTTGGTGCATCCAGGGTCTGTCTTTGTCATATCTTTACATCAGTGTGCTGAAAAGTCCAAAACACTCGTCGCGTCCCAGCTTGCTAAGTTGCCCAAGAGATTTTAAGAGCCAGTTGGTGCCATCGTCGCTGTGTGAATTCTAAAGTGTGGTAGACGGATTTTGGACCAGTTTTACTAGTTGTGATGTGTGCTAGTAGAATTTAAAGTTGTTGAGAGCAACCATACATGTGAAAGGACATAATACAGTATGGACACTCCCTGCCGCTCTCTGAAGGCTACCTCACACCCACCCCCTGTGACACGCACATACAGACGCACACACGCACGCATTCACACACACACACACACATGCTAGTTTATCATTCTTGTTCTTATTTAGAATGAACCTTGCATTATTATTACTTTTTTCCATCTTTCCTTTTATTCAGTTTTTTTTCCTCTGCTACATTTTGTCATACGCATCCATCACTGTTTTGTGATATAGCCTGGGGAAGAGACTAGTACCCCCAACACAGGGAATCCTAGTGGGGTCCTAGAGAACTGCTTATTTTTAAGATTGCACTGTATTTTTAAATGAAATAAAGAAAGAATAATTATTATTATTATTTGGAAGTATACATTTGGGCTACTCTGACCACTTCGCGCTTGGCGAATTATTATTATTATTATTACGTTTGAGTGACCAGTTGTCAAGAGATTGGCAAACTAAAGACATGAAGAAGTGTCACGTGTACAGATATTAAGAAGTGTCAAATTTCTATGTAGTAAACAATAACGCGATAGTTTTATGAAGTGTCCGGAGTCTGAACTTCTGATGTGAAACAAGTAGACTAGCCATTGGACCATGGAGGCAATATATCTAGTTAAATTTAACTACATTCCATCAGGTGGGCCTTCAGCCTTTTGCATACAAAAAAATGAATTTCGAATTTGGGTTTTCTATTCTATTCTATTTTTCTATTTGGCATTCCACATCTCATATCGAGCGTGATTTTGCCAATGTCAAGTGAAAAAATGGGAGAATCTTCAATAAAAAAATTAGCGAAACGCCAATGTCAAGAGAAAGACGCGGCTGTAAGGGTGATGGGCACTTAAGACGCTCCACGTGGTGGTTTGTTGTTGGAACTCGGAAAACGGAGCTGTCTCCCGAGTTAATCCTCTTCTTATGACCGCTTATCACTGAATCGGAATCACAGCTATTTCCCCATCACAAAAATAACGTTGAGACTACTCTAAAACGGAAATAATTAAAACATTAACTCAGCAGACATGTGCTCGGTACAAGTCCCGGCAACCAACCTCCAATTTGGGTTTTGTCATGTTCTCAAAGTTTGTTACGTCAATAGATGTTAAATATTTTGAATTGAATTTGACTTATCCTATGTATTGATTAGCACCAGCCGTTCTGCCAAGGTGATTCCACTTAGAATTCACTTGTTCATCTGTAGGTAGGCAGGGTAGGAACACTGCCTACCTGCTAAACAATATATTATTCACTCGCGAAACTGTGTGACAGCCGGAAATTGGGTACGTTTACCTTTAGAATACGATATTCAAATTTCAACGAGAAACGTTAAGCACCTTTGGTTCGTGTGGATGCTTCATAATGTCTGACTATATGGCGTAGTGATCAACGCTGCAAGAGTCATGGATTCGGTTACCGCCTAGATATTTCCTAAATATTTCTTTGACTGGGTAGATACAACCGAATCGTATATACAATACTCGTCCTCGTTACTAGAAATTTGAACTAGAACAAATTTTAACTGTGGTTTCTGCTCATGAAACTGAACAACTTTCTCTAAGGAACCAATTCAATCGGAGCAAGAAAAATAATAATAATAATAATAATAATAATAATAATAATTTATTTGCAAGAATACGTTACAAACTGGTCTTAAAATAAAATAAAAGTACAGTATTCAGCCGTCAGGAAGGCATGCAAATATGTAAGTATATAAAATAAAATACTAAATGATCCTTATTATTACTTATGGTCCAAAAACTCTTTGACACTATAGAAACAATGCTCCAATAGCCATTGTGTCAATCTTTTCTTAAATATATTACCTTCTAACTGTTTTATATGCACAGGAAGCTTATTAAACAATACAACACTCATATTACAAATATTTCTTTGATTGATCTTCCATCTATTGATTTTCCATACAAAGCTGGCTAATCAGCCTCATCGATTTGTATGAAGAGTCATTTTTTTTTCTCCGATTGAATTGTTTCCATAGAGAAAGTTGTTCAGTTTGATGAGCAGAAACCACGGTTAAAATTTGGTTCACGATTTCAATTTCACTCTGAATATAAAAAAGAAAAATTTAAAAAAAAATAGGTACCTGAAGAATTCTGCGTTCCAAAATATAATACATTCCTTTTTCCTATCAATGACAAAGGGAACCGAGTATCAAAAACGTCCATCTCCAATTGCGCAAGCACCAAGATTCGCTGAACATCGTTATCAGAGGCATTATCCTGCATATTTGAAACGAATAAACGGACGCAAAAGGAGAGCTAAAAAACCGTAGAGGTGACCATTTTTACCAGGATTCGCGACAGCAAAGACTGGGTTATGTTTTCCAGGTGCATCTGGGTTTGTGCGTGTTAACAACCCATATCGTCCCCACTGCAGGGTAAGGGGTCTCTTCCCATATTCCACACACGGGGGCAAGTCCGGATTGGTGAAGGTTGTGGGGATAGTGGCCAACCCCAATGTCGGAAGTTTTCAAGCCGCCTATAAGGCCTCCGACATGGCTTAACGACTGCTATCTAGCTATAGCAGCCGGCTCCAACGGCTTAACATGCCTTGAGAAGCACGGAAAAGGTTGAGATAAACGCTACTATCAGTCAAACCCATCCAGGTTATGACCATGTCTGTAGTCAGTTAACCTGCGTGATCGACACGACCATGCAAGCTGCACTGAGCCACGACCAGTTTCTTCGTTTGTATGTATGTGTTCAATTAATGATCGAGATGTCTATTAATTTGTCTAAACTGTCAGATGGTTATAGGCTAGGTTATAGGCATACACATGGGTAATAAAACATGAAACTGATGCCCCCATCTGCAATTATTTATCTTAATATTTAATATAATAATATAATGTTATTGCAATAAAGTATTGCATGGAATATTCCTTGTTTCCATCTTTTAACTTCGCTTTTAACGCAATCGTTCTTTTAATTTACATTTTTAATCAACATGTAGATAATTCAATTATAAAACAATCAAGTTTTCCCATGTTTTTAATAATTACATACAATACTTTCTCAACATTATATTATTTTATTTTCTTCGTTTGTTTTAAAGGCCACTTGTGTATTGACTAAAGCATACCTAATATCGCTCCTTCAGTTGACTAAATCGAAAGCTAAACAAACTCTTTAGAATTAATTAACAAATTAATTGTACGCCCATTAGAGCATTGACGTAAATAAACATTCCATCGTTTCCATCTCATTTGACATCGCAATAGCTCAATCCAAATCTATACTCTATGGATTCAGCTTCATTACGATTCGGGAGGTAATGTCGAAGTTAGGGCATCGCATCTAGTATCGTTACCATTCTATGCACGTACGGGATGGCTTTATGCGGGATGTCTTAAAGAAATCTTGGTTTATTTTTAATGTAGCTGTGTTTTAAGATGTTGTGTATTTTTATAATGTGGTTTCTTTAAAAAACGTCGTTAAAAAATGACATTTTTAGGGTACTTTAAGGGTGACAAAGGTATGGCCTTTGCTTTTCGTCCGTCAATCCGAAACTGACTAGCTTTTCATTTTGTGGTGAACTGTGGCTAAAAAAAATCCTATGTATGGGTTAGATTCGCATTACGATTCCATTACTGTATGTAAATGCAATTGACGACATTACAATTTTTTTTAATTTCAATTGCTTACATAATTAAAAATTTAATTATAAAATAACCGTGTTTTCCCAATTCTTTTTAATAATTACATCTTTCTCGAGGTTATAGTATGTATTTTCTTATCATTAGCCTCGTGTCAAATTAACAACTTTTTTTTAATAAGTTTTTTAATAAGAATCTTACCTTCATGAAGATGTGTCCCGTTATTTGTTTATTATTATTATTCTAAATATCCTGCTGAAAAATTCTACATCGTTACCAACCCATGTCGATCTCAGTGCTGGGCGACGGGCCACGTGTCTCACGGTGGCCAAGTCTGGATTGGTGGAGGTCTTATGGTTAGTGAACAACCCTAGTGTCACAAGTCTTCAAACCGCCTATAACGACCTCTGACAAGGCTTAACGAATGCCACCTGCCAACGGTTAAGCCTGTCTTGCGAAACGCGTATACAGTAGAAAAATGTCACAGACAGTCAAACATATCCAGGTTATGACCGTGTCTGTAGGCAGTTAACCTAAGTGACTGATGTGAAAATAGAAACTGCAATCAGCTAAGAGCCTGGTAAAGAATTCTTTATAAACGTTAGTACTTATATCTAGAGTAAAAAAGGACCAACAGTACCTAGTACTCTAGGTAATAAAGAGCTTTTTGAAATATTGCCACGAAACAGTTATTTAGTATGTATGAAACGTAGGTTCGGGCCATTTCGTTTATGTCTTGTCTGCTCTTTGATGTCCTTACCCTAATATTCGTTATATTTGCCTTGTTATATACGTTTATGTAATTTTCTATAAAAACGAAATAGGCTTTCTTGGTTTGAGATACTATGCGTATTTTCTTTCGTAATCTTTATCTAGTTGACTACCCAAGAGGAAATAGGAAAATGTTGTTATAATAAACTACACACAAGAGGTTTTGTAACGTAGTGATTAGTGAGCTGAAAGGGACCAAGGGACCTTCAAGAAAAGAGCTTACTCCCATATCAAAGGCCGGCAACGCACTTGTGACTCCTCTGGTGTTGCGGGTGTCTATGGGCGGCGGTGATCACTTACCATCAGGTGATCCGTCTGCACGTTTGCTCGCCTATCATATAAAAAAAATCTAATCTGAAACCTGAATAAGCAATAAAGTCATAAACTTCTTGGCTCATACATGCACTATGCTGAACGTGGAATTTTTCCAACGATTGGCAAATTAGAGCTCACCAGCCATCTGCAGACACCGGGTCTATTCCGGCCCGGCTGCTGCGATCCTGGTAGGTTTTTTAACTGTAGCAACACAAGGCAGAGAAGACAGCGTTGACAATATATGAATTCGACTGAACGACTCGAATCCAGGCCAAGAAATTTACAAAAGAAAAATAGAGCGTCAAAGTTCGAAAAAGGTTTGAAATTTTTACATGAGCAAAATGTGTGTAAAGTCAGTTAAATTTTTTAAACTTAGAATGCAGAAAGTGAAAAGGTCAAAGTGTACAAAGTTAATATTTTAAATAGTCAAAAGTCGTGCGCTGGGTTCTGGTGACTATAGGTAAGTGTCTATTGTTTTGTGTAATTATTAACCAAACTGACTGTAACAACAGTCAGTTACAGTTAGAGAATAACTGTCCTGTCTTCGTTTTTTGGTAGCAAAACGATAAATACTTGAAAAATTAAACACAAAGGTCAAAGTGTAAAAAATATAAAGTGATCAACACGATATTTCAATTTCAACTAACTCTGACTAACCGACTTCAAAAAAGGAGGAGATTCTCAATTCGTCGGTATCTTTTATTTTTTTATGTACGTTCACCGATTACTCGAAGACGCCGGAACCGATTTGAAAAAATCTTTTTTTGTTTAAAAGGGTATACTTTACAGGTAGTCCCATATAAATTTTGTCGAAATCGATTCAGCGCTTTTTGAGAAAATCAACAAAAACATAGCAAAATTGGAGTTGTTGCAATTGAAGTAGGTTGTTTTTAATGTATTCAGCGTGTTCAATTATTTAAATGGACCAGTACTCGTGAATAAATAAACACAAAAAATAGAATGTCACTGAAATTCAAATTCCGACTATAAATAATTAGTGAGTAACATGTGAGAGGTCAATAGAAAAGTAAATAGGTAGGTAAGTTAAAAAACGTCGTCGGTGGCGCAACGGGTGGTGACTCCGTCCTCCTAACTAGAGGTCTCGGGTTCAAATCCTGGCCAGTGCACCAATAACTTTTTCGAAACTTACGTGCATTTTCATACCGACTGCTTTAACGGTGAAGGAAAACATCATGAGGAAACCTGCACATCTGATTCCTAGATGTGTATGATGGTCGCGTTGCACACGTTCGTAGGTGAAAATCTAAATGCCTTACATATGACCGCGGGTAATGCTAAGTGCAACACCAGGCAACCGCCGTCTATACCTTGTGGATAGCACGCTTATATTGTGCCACACGGTAGGAAGAATAGGTAAGTAGGATTTTTCATCCGGCTAACCGCTTGTGACTTGCACCCCTATAATTTCATTTCTTATTTTATTCAGCCAAGTTATGTGCACCGATTTCAAGCTCGTATTACTTTTCCTTTATCATGCTTTTATCCGTTCTGAATCCGATAATTTGCTTTAACATTGTGAAAAACTTTCTTTTGTCTGTGTTAAAGGAGCCTTCGCAACGAGTTTCAGAGTAATGCTTATATTCCCAAATAGAAAAAGTTTATGATTTGTTTACAATTTGAAAATTTTTGGAAATTGACTTTATGAGTCAAAGTGAAACTCAGTTTAAAATTATCCGATGCTGCTTCGTTTAATAATACAAAGACGGTTATGTTGTTTGTATTTTTTTGTTTAATGATTTGTATTAATTCATCATCATCAGCCAAAAGATGCCCACTGCTGGACTTATGCGTCAGCTCTTCTTATTTTTTTTTTGTATCCACACATATTTATAGTTAGTTCCAATCAAATCAAAAGGTAAACAAACTTACTATGCCACTGGCGTTGACATGTGTCAATTTCTTAAATTTATTTTCGGTTTCGTTTCAACGTCATTTTTGTGATGGAGAAATAGCTGTGATTCAGATTCCGAGATAAGCGATGGTAAGAAAAGGATTAACTCAGGAAACAGCTGTTTTCCGAGTTCCAGCAGCAAACCACCACGTAGAACATCTTTAGGTACCCATCACCTAGAGCCGTGACATTTTTTTATGGCATAGGTGGCAAACGAGCAGACGGATCACCTGATGGTAAGCGATTACCGCCGCCCATAGACACCCGCAACACCAGAGGAGTCACAAGTGCGTTGCCGGCCTTTGAAATGGGAGTACGCTCTTTTATTGAAGGTTTGAATGTCGTATCGGTCCGGAAATACTGCAGGCGACAATTCATTCCACAGTTTGGTTGTGCGAGGCAGAAAGTTTCTAGTGAAACGCTCAGTTGTGAACTGCCAACCATCTAAGTGATGGAGATGAAAATGTTGGCATTGGCAAAATCACTCTTTATTGTTGCGGAATGCCAAAGAGAAAAAGAAGAAGTTTGTTTTCCTTTTACTTTTTTTGTTGATTGGAATGAAGCATGGATCCCTTTATCAGGAAGGTTAAGTCATACTCCACACACAGGGACATGTTTATTCTTCCGAGACAAAATATAAAATTTTAATGTTGTCGCTAGGACTGTTAGGATACGACGCACAAAGAGCTTTCGCTATTACCCCAGTTACATGAAATAGCCTTTATTTTCATAAAATTTTCCTAGAAAGAAGCAGAGGTCAAAAGTTATCTTAAAATCGCTTTTGCTTTAACCCTCTACCCACAAAAGGCTTTACCTATTTACAGCTAAAGCCAATCTTACCCTCAAAGAATAAAGCCGAGGTCTGCCTTATAAAAAAAAAAAAAAAATTCAGGCACAATTTTTTTCTTTTACATCCATTGAAAGCCATGTGAAGTAACTTACTATAAGGGCACTTCACACCACTTCATACCGCCTTTGTGTGGTCGTGTATTGTTCTGGACCGGAGCTTTGCTACCTTTTTAAAAAAATAAAAAAAGAATAAAGAACCGAGCACAAAGGTTGTATAACTCGGGGTTTGATGAGAGAATTTTCTGATAAATTCTGAACGAAGTTTTTGAGATGTTCTCAACGATATTGGTTATGTTTAGGTAAGTCTACGTATACCTTATGCATATACCTCTGCGTAGTAGATATTGTGGTCAAAACTGTCTCTTATATACTTAAGATATATTTTTGACTACAATAACTAAAAACTTATATAGGGTCACTTTAAATTAGTTCTTGATACGAAAGGGTATGCATGTGCTCATGACAACAAACAACTTTCCCTAAGAAACCCATAGTCATATCGCAAAAAAAATTTTGGACTCTTCATACTAATTTAGCCGGTCAGTTGCTCTATTTGTATGGAGACTCCACAATTTTTTTGCGATTTGACTATGGGTTCCTTAGGGAAAGTTGTTTGTTATCATGAGCACATGCATACCCTTTCGTATCAAGAACTTATTTAAAGTCAACCGATATACATTACTCTGTAATTGCTTAGTTTTTTCAGATTTTTTTTGATCAGATAGATTTTTACGTCAATTTGAGGTCAAGGGCTTACCAGTTGTGATAAAAATAAAAAATACTATGTTTTTGAATTTCGCTGGATTTGATATAATAATATGTTTGTGCATATTCTTGCCCTACAAATATGAACTAGAACCGAGTTTTTTATTTACCTTCCCTGTACGTTACATTGGTGAACTCTGAAAGCATACTTCATAATTGACCACGCTGAATACATTAAAAACAACCGACTTCAATCCCAACAACTCCAATTTTGCTATGTTTTTGTTGATTTTCTCAAAAACCACTGAATCGATTTCGATAAAACTTATATGGGACCACCTGTGAAGTATACCCTTTTAAACAAAAAAAAAGAATTTTCCAAATCGGTTCAGGCGTCTTCGAGTAATCGGTTAACATACATAAAAAAAAAATAAAAAAAAAAAGATTCCGACGAATTGAGAACCTCCTCCTTTTTTTTGAAGTGGCTTAATAAACTAGCCCGTTCTCAGCCATGATACAATATAATAAGATTTTTACCCTGTCGTGTACTGCTAAATAGTGTTCGAGTAAGCTTATAAAAATCTGGATACCGAAACCATTTTTAGGGTTGCATGTGCATGGTAATGTACATTAAATATTTTTTCTAGTTTTATCATTCTCTTATTTTAGAAGTTACAAGGGGGGAGGGCACACATTTTACCACTTTGGAAGTGTCTCTCGCGCAAACTATTCGGCTTAGAAAAAAATGACATTAGAAACCTCAATATCATTTTTGAAGACCTATCCATAGATACGTCACACGTATTTAGGTTTGATGAAAAAACATTTTTGAGTTTCAGTTCTAAGTATGGGGAACCCCCAAAATTTACCAATACCAATCTACTTACATCTACTTACCAAGTTTCAACAGTATAGTTCCTATAGTTTCGGAAAAAAGTGGCTGTAACATACGGACAGACAGACAGGACATGACGAATCCATAAGGGTTCCGTTTTTTGCTGTTTGGTTACGGAACCCTAAAAAAGACGTTTTAAAAGTATGTAAACAACGTTTACATAAAGATTTTGACTTTAACTTTTGAGTAACTTACAACACCCTTTTCCCAAATCTTTTCCGTCCGAAGGAAAACCTTAAAAAAATCTTTCTACAAAGTGCCACCTCATTCACGAAATTCTCGTAATCCTAGTACCTACAGGGTTAAACAAGTGCGTTTGAAATTTTAAGGGGTTCCTCAGAATCAAGTATAGAATACAGGAAAATATTCAAAAAATTCCAAACTCATTTTTTTCACTTTCCCATACAAACTCTTGATTCACTCTTCAGACTTAGTATGAAACTGCAAAAACATTTTAGATCGGATTTTTTCCATATTTTTTCTGTATTCTGTACTCAATTCTGAGTAACCCCTTAAAATTTCATACGCACTTTTTTTTTTTTTTTTTATTACGTGACTGCGACCGACACAAGCGAATTACCTTACTACCCTGTATACCGAAACGTGATACGTCTCCCATCCCTAATAATCGCAGCCTCAAAGCTTTTCACCAACACCGCCTTGGGTTAATTAAACCAGGCTAAGCCCTGTACAAAAGGTTTTATATTAAATGTCTTAGCCTTCCCTCAGAGCCAAGCATTTTCATTTCCAGATACCGCTGTTTATATAAGGTGCTACTTTATTAGTGCCCGATATTTTAGTCAGTGCTTCTACTCCTGATTCTGATCAACTTTCCCCAAGAAACCCATAGTCAAATCGCAAAAAAAATTTTGGGCTCTTCATACTAATTTGGGCGCTCGGCTGATCGATATGTATGAAGAGTCCAAAAATTTTTTTGCGATTTGACTATGGGTTCCTTGGGGAAAGTTGATCAGAATCAGGAGTAGAAGCACTGACTAAAATATCGGGCACTAATAAAGTAGCACCTTATATAAAACTGTTATACATTGTTTCAAATTAATTATGTGTTATTTGAGGTCTTAATGTAAGTAGAGATAGACGTAGGCAACATTTATTTTCGACACCACATTAAAAATAAAAGTTACAAGTCTTTTCTAAAAATAAAACAATAAGAAACCAAAAAATATAACAAAAAATTACAAAAAAGAAAATAACGTAAATAATAGTTGGAGTGCTGTGGTGCCAGAAAAATGGACCTCTACTCAACATATGCTGTGACTAGTATAACTTAGATAGGCAGCCTTTATTATTACGAGCTCTAAAGAAAAATACAAAAATACGGGGTTATTTTTGGACCTGCCACCAAAACTTCACAGTGGCTTCTACTCATGAAACTGAGCAACTTTCCCCAATAACCAATGGTCAATTCACGAAACAGTTTTGGACATCTCCATACAAAGTTCTTCGGATCAGGAGGTCGCGGGTTCGTTTCCCGGCGGGGTCCTACTTTGTAGGACTCGGTTTGGTTGGTGATAGGGCATTTTCTGAGCCCGCCTGGCTATTTACCACCATCTTATCTAAGTCTTGCCGCCAAACGTCAATGTTACCAGCATTGATGTGTTGTGGCATAAAGATAAGATAGCCAGTTGCCATTGCGTTGGGGAATCTTGGTAAGCCCGCTTCCATCTTCGGCATTATCATCACTTATCATCAGGTGATCCGTCTGCTTGTTTGCCACCTATGACATAAAAAAGTAGGTAATCACGTGATCAAATTAGTATGAAAGGTCCAAAATTTTTTTGCGAATTGACCATTCGTTCTTGGGAAAAGTTGCTCAGTTTCATGAGTACAAGCCACTGTGAAGTTTTGGTGGAAGGTCCAAAGATATTTTTTTGTTTTATTTTACCCCGAGATGGGAAAGGCAAAGGATCAGAGCCATACAGCCTAGTCTGTTGAACATCTTTTGTCATATTTAAGGCCAAAAGCCATTTCTTCCGTATTTCTTCGTCTTCATAGAAAAATTCAATTAAGGCCAAAGCCATTTCTATCGTCTTTGAATTTCCTATTCCTATTCTTCACCTTTGATGAAGATTTCATTGACTTCTTGAGAGCACTCGAAACACAGTCTACACACTTTTATTTCATTATCCTACATATTAGATACTTAAATAGCACTTTATTGAACAATACACTATCAATATTATGCATTAAAAACCACAATATCTATTTTTTTGGATAATAAAATAAAACCGACAATCGCTTGCTACGAGTTCCCGCCAAAAAATCCGGGTCCAAAGATAACCCCGTAATTATTCATATTTTTTAAATGTTTTTAGGGTCAAGACTGCATGACTATACTGCCTTGTCGTGCTTCGAAGATGGTAGTAGCCACTTTCGTCATCCTTCTATTATCTTTTACATTTTCAAGCATGAATATTAAGGAAAGTTATTTTCAAACAACTCGCAGAACTGAAAAAATGGTTCTCGACGACTTCGGGCTATAAGACGTAGTATTGGATGGTTCCCCACCAGATGGACTTGATAACTTGTCAGGATAGCAGGAAGCCGTAGATGTAATATAGGGTCCTTCTAAAATACCAGATTTTTTTTACAGTGGTTTCTACTCATGAAACTAAACAACTTTCTCTAAGGAAGTTATACTCAAATTGCAAAAAAAAAAATGGACTCTCCATACTAATCGATCAAATGACCGGCCAAATTAGTAAGCCAACTTAGTAACAAGATTATCATAAGCCTTTGGTATCAAGAACTAAAGTTTAAGAACGAAAGAACTTTAAAGTCACCCCGTATTGAAATATGTAATATATTATAATAAAATTATAATAATAATAATAATAATCATAATCAGGGACGGGATTTCAGTTTCAGAGAGGGGGCTTACGCATGACCCACCTTTTGTACATGGATGATCTCAAGCTGTTCGCCCCAAATGCAACACGGTTGGAGGAGCTGTTGAGAATTACTTGCAATTTCAGCAGCTCCATCAACATGGAGCTAGGGGTGGATAAGTGTGCGATCCTTCATGTAGAGAGAGGTAGGGTGGTGCATTCGAATGGAGTCGACAGTGACTCCATGAACATTCGTACCCTCTCTGAGACTGAGACATACCGGTATCTGGGTATGTTGCAGAGCATTGGTGTGAACGAGATGGAGGTAAAACAGGCAGTATGTGACGTGTTTTGGGAGCGCCTGGCAAAAGTTTTCAATAGCTATTTGTCGGGCGTTAACAAGATACGTGCAATCAATGCTTGGGTCATCCCCGTTCTTCTGTACACCTTCGGCATACTCAGATGGACACAGACTGAATTGGATGCCCTGGATCGGAAAGTCCGCACTACTATGACACTCCACAGGATGCATCATCCGAGGTCGTCAGTGATGAGGCTGTATATTCCGCGGAAGAATGGCGGTCGTGGCCTTCTATGTGCAAAACAAATGCACAACCGTGAAATATGCAGCCTCCGAAGCTATTTCCTGGCGAAAATCGACAGTGATTTGCATAGAGTTGTCATAGTATGTGATAAAGGACTAACCCCTTTATCCATGGCCCAAGAGAACTGGCAAGCGCCGGCTGTACTTAGCACTACTGAGCGGGAAGCCATTTGGAAAGAGAAAGAGCTGCACGGAAGATTCTTTAAGGCTCTTTGCAGATCCTTCGTAGATCAGAAGGCTTCCGTGCACTGGCTGCGTTTCGGAGACCTCTTTTCAGAAACCGAGGGTTTTGTCTGTGCAATACAGGATCAGGTAATAAAGACGAACAACTACAGGAGGTTCATAATGAAAGACGGTACTTTGGACGTATGTCGGTTGTGCCGACAGCCAGGTGAAACCCTGCGCCATATAACCTCCGGTTGTTCGATTCTTTGTAATACTGAGTATCTGCACAGACATAACCAAGCAGCCAGGATCCTGCATCAAGAGATCGCTCTAAAATATGGCTTCGTAGCTCGCCGGTTGCCGTATTACAAGTACACGCCGGAGTCGGTTCTCGAAAACGACCGCGCCAAGCTCTACTGGGACCGAGACATCATCACGGACAGGTCTATTGATCATAATAGACCTGATATCGTGTTGATGGATCGGGCGCAGTCAAGGGTGTTTTTGGTAGATATCACTATTCCACACGATGAAAACCTCGTGCAAGCCGATGCCGACAAGAGGTTACGGTACCTTAACCTGGTGCACGAGGTTACGGATGTGTGGCAAGTGCAATCCACTGAAATCATTCCTGTAGTCCTGTCCGTTAATGGTTTGATCCCTGCTGACCTGGATCGTAACCTTAGACGGTTGGGACTTCGAGGCAGACCGATAATAGCGGCTATGCAAAAGGCAGTCCTCCTCGACAATGCCCGGATTGTCCGACGCTTTCTCTCCTCGTCGCACTGACCTCCAGCCGACTGTGCTTCTGCTGGAGTAGCTCCTGTCGCTTCGCCTAGCGCGAAGTGGTCAGAGTAGCCCAAATTTATATTTCTGCATAATAATAATAATATTTATTTATTTGGTACACACATATTTCAGCTATTACAATCAAGCAAAAATGAAAATTATTGTTGATGGCCGAGTACAATCTGGTGACGGCTGATACCTAAAATAGGCTCGAGGCCTGTGCTATAGGCACCAGCACCCCCATAATGGTGATCATTTATAAGCCAGAGCTAATAGGTTTATATAATATTATAATAAATACAGACTGTTACTTAACAAATAAAGCAGTGAATACATAATCTGATTAAGATTAAGATTAATATAATTAAGAATATAAGTAGATTTGAGAGTGAGATCTGTACATTCACGCTGTGTGTGTGTGTGTGTAGGAGTATGTGTGTTTGTGTGTGTGTGTTTGTGTGTGTGTGTGCGTGTGTGTGTGTGCGTGCGCGTGTGTGTGTGTGAGAGTTTGTGTTGTGATACCTAATCTCACCTAGCCCTTCGACATAATACAAGGTCTTGGGATCGGTGTTTTTATAACCACTAGATAAGATTAGATAGTGGCATAGTGACTTAATAGTCGATAATTTAAATTAAATACAGATATTATTCAGTTACTGCCATTAGTTTTTCATAATATTGGGAGTTATTGGTACATTGGCCAGGATTTTAACCAGTAGCCCCTGGATAGGAAGGTCCAAGTCACTACCATGGACATGTAGTGACAGTATTATACATTTAATAAGGCTTACCGATGTACCTGCGGAGTAGACAAAATTTTAATTACGCGGAAAACTGATGGACCAATCAAGTAGCTTTAATGTCACCCGCCATTACACGATTCTTAAATCTCTGCCGCTATTGGTTGATTGATTTCGCGCCTGATTCAATAAAATCGTCAGCTGTCAGAAATTTGTCACTATGCGTTGATTCTTTCGGTTGTTTCCGTTGATAGTTTATGCTGTCTGCGCAAACGAAGATTACCGATGCGCCTTATTTTTTGTGTACTACTGTACCGTAGAGCCACCGACGCTTTTGTTACAAATATGTGACAAATGAGCATTCCCTTACTCAAAAACTAGCACATCGTAGAGCTAAACACTGTGAACGTGCTAACACTGTAGAAGTTAGTACAAGGTTGTATACCGCAGAACATTTGACGAACAGAGGGCACAATTAACTAAACATATGCAAACGATTGCGATGGTGCCGCGACCAGGATTTGTGTATGGTAATGTTTTTGAGGACAGGAAATGGTGTGGAGTAGGTTTTGTGCCCAACTGCCTTTGCGAAGGGTACTGTTTTTCCAGTGTATATATGTTTGTATGTGAATTTCATTGATATTTTCTGTGGACAAAACGACTATTTGTAAGGATTTTGAATTGTCCCGTACAGGTATTCGGAAATCATTCGCCGGCAAAAGTTGCTCTGGGGAGTCGTCCCCTGAAAACTAACTTACTTATATATACTTATATACTATACTTTTTTTAATCTGCTCGATTGAACTTCAGCCCGGTGAACGTTTGACCAAATGAATGTTTTATTTTGCTGGGATTTCCCGAATGAATTTTAGACCGCAATACTTAAAAACTGTACCTACTTCATTATTATTCGTAGAAATATGTGGAAAGAAAATTGTCCATTACTTCATGTACGGTCAACCGCAAAACTAGGGTCAGTTAAAAGAAAACGAGTTGCTTGCGCATCGCCCGCTGTAGATATGTATACTCACACATTGACATAAAATGACGCAGCTTGTTGATATGATAGATAACTATATATACCGAGTAATATCTTTAATTTCACTATATTAGTCGTAAGCTTCATAGCTCTAACGGTTAGAACAGCAGATATAAGTGAGTCGACGGTAGTTCGAATCCTCGAGGCTTAGAAATAAATAGAAGTTAGTTTTTTTAAGTTTTTCATAGCTTCCTCGGTTAGAACAGCAGAGAAAAGCGAGCCAACGACGATGGTTCGAATCCTCGAGGTTTAGTATTAAATAGGAGTTAGTTTTTTTAAGTTTTTCATTTTATAGAAACCATTTTTATTTTATACCAGCAACAATTATAAGTGATCTTGACTGCAGTGAAGTTCGTTTCGGAATGATTTTGCAATTTGTTGTTGTAAGTTCGCTATTATTGAGGGTGCTGGCTGCCGGTGTATTTTTAATAGTCAGCTGTTCCTGTCTTTTACATTTTGGTTTAATATTACTGTGTTTTATTTTTAAAATGAGTAATAATATAAGTTTGGAGGAGAAGCATCGTATTGTTGCATTGCACAATATAGGATATACCTAATATATCTCAAATTATTAATGCGACTAATCTAAGCGTGAGTGTAAGTATTTTAATTACTATTTTGTATAGCTACCTACTTATTTTATATGTTTTGTGTACTCGTTTAACATTTTTTAAATATACCAATA
The DNA here is from genome assembly GCA_958295455.1 of Coleophora deauratella. Lineage (NCBI taxonomy): Eukaryota > Metazoa > Arthropoda > Insecta > Lepidoptera > Coleophoridae > Coleophora > Coleophora deauratella. Next base: position 828,494 of record OY282412.1, read on the forward strand.
CCAATTTTAATCAGGTATTTATTGTTTTAGTGGAGGACTGTGAAACGTTGGATAACACGTTACGAACAGGAGGGTAACGTTAATAACTCGACCGCGAAGTGGCCGCTCGCGTATAACGTCCAATTAATGACATCCAAGAGAAAGACATGATTGAAGCTTATGAAGAAAATGGTTTCTTACGAACTAACGACTTTGCCGTAAGATTTAATACCTCCATGGATACCGTTCGGCGAGCCCTACATAACCAAGGAATACAAAGAAACCCAGCTTAATCGATGAGCACAAACGGAATAGGCTAACATTTCCAGAGAATATTCATCGCACTGTCAGCAAGTGTGGGAAGAATTAAGATATTTGTTCCAGTATCGTCAGTTCTATAATAAACGCCGATATATTATAGAAAATAATGGTGGTTATACAAAATATTAGTTTTCTATATATTTGTTTAATTTTAAACTATTTTCTGTCATCTTTCAATACAATTATTTTTCAGCTTATTATACATGTTATAGTAGTTTTTGGTTTTAAAATTTAAAAGTGTTGTTAATACTAAGCATGTTAAGTTTTGGTGTTCTTAAGGTCTAGCTTCAATAATCTTTTCATCACGAAAACGAATAATTAAGCTTAACCTTAAGACATTAATCGTAGTAATTAGTAAATAATTATATGATTATGATTATAAAATACCTAATGTTATCCCAAAAAAATTTAAATCAGGATAATAAATTAATATTTATTCAAAGTTTTGTTTTTATTTCGTTTATATATAACATAATTTATATATAATGTAAATTATCATATCAGTATTAAAATGATACATCATATTTGGTAGCTGTTATGTTTTACAAAAAAAAAAACAAAATTTTTAACTTTTAGAAAGATCCGAACCTAGTATCGGTGACGCGAACGCAGAAACGGTAACCACAAGGCTACAATCGCAGCTAACTTCTAGGATGAAATACCACTACGTTTCGCTACGCTAGTGCCACATAAAGTTAGTTATATGCTTCGAAGACAGTGGCGCTAGTGGTCAAGTCAATATTTTATGTTGTCTGAGGGAACTTAGTATCGCCATTTTTTAATAATCCTCCAGCCAGACAGTATTTGTTCACTTCAAAGTAGTTCTCGTTATATTACATACTTAGTGTTATATTACAAGTCGAATATAACACTAAGTAAGTGTTATATTCGACTTTGAGTTTAAACTCATTGATTGAAGGTAGAATTTTCCTAAACAGAAAAGCATTCTTGTATGTGTGAGTAAATAAGAATAAATATGTGTAAGCGATTATAAGCCTTCTTGGCTGATCCTATTAATACAGGCGAGTGTACATTACAAAAAGATTCTTTCGATCCTTAGTCAAAGGTAAAATTCATTCGGGAAACTACGGCGAAATAAAACATACATTCGTTCAAACGTTCACAGAGCTGAAGTTCATTCAGTTTGTCTGAGCAGTTTAAAAAAGTATAAAGTTTTCAGGTGGTTTTGAATGGTTTTCAAAAACCAATCAAATGTCAATGGTTTTCAGAAAAGAGCGTACTCCCATATCAAAGGCCGGCAACAAAAATGAAAATGACTTGTGACTCTTCTGGTGTTGCGGGTGTCTACGGGCGGCGGTAATCGCTTACCATCAGGTGATCCGTCTGCTCGTTTGCCACCTCTGCCATAAAAAAAAACCTGTAAGGGACTCGTCCAGATGATACAGGTTAAGTGACGTTTGTCGGTAAGTTTAGTACTCTACTACGTCTTCATTATTTCTGTATGGTATGTGAGCGAGTGTAAAGCTCCCGCATCGCTTTATAAGGCAACGTAGATTTCCCCAACGCAATTGGGCAACATTTTCTTCATGCCGGAACACATAAATGCTATTATTATTGATATTTGGTGGTGAGACAGATAGCCAAACGCACTGAGAAAAGACTCTACGTCAGAACAAAACCAGTCCTGCAAAGTTGGACTCCGCTGGGAATCGAACCCGCGATCTTTGTGTGAAGCGAGTGGACTAGCTAGCTAGCAAGACAACAGAGATGGTTACTACGCGTCTATTACTGTTTTGAGCCCTTCTTCAAGTTTAAGAGCGGTGCTGTTGTCTGCGGAGAAATCGCCATTTAGCACAGTTTTGTGAACATTTCTTTAACTTCTGGTGCGGCACGACCTCAACTTTTTCTTTTATTTGGTCCTTAGATGAGGCCAAATAAATAACATTAAAAACATAGCTACTCCACGCCACTCGCAGTTCCATACACAATTCAGTCAAAGAGACAAACTATCTCAGCCGTAGCACAGCGTCGGTTAGTTTGTTTGGTAATTACGCGCGGCGTACAGTACGCGCAACTTCGCGTATGACAAGTTGAGTATAGTGTAAAGCTATGTAAAGTACTGCCAAGTTACCTATTGTGTTGTGTTTTTGTTAAAGTTTGAATAGAGCTTGATTAGCTGGGTAGTCGAAGAAAGTGTTTCAAAGAAGATAACTGATTGCTTTTACCCAACAGCACATGGGGACTGTAATATATGTTTTTCGCTTACTATAGACCTCATAAGAATACTCAAGGTTCCCTGACGAGAGATGGAGCATGCTATGGTCGGAGTTTCCCTACGTGATCGAATTCGAATAAGGAGATAAACAGGAGAACTAAAGTAACCGATACAGCTCACAGAATCGCTAAACTGGAGTGGCAGTAAGCGAAACACATAGCTCGTAGAACAGATGACTGTTGGAGAAGGAAAGTTTTCAAGTGGCGACCGCGCACCGGAATATGTAGCGTAGACCTAGCCGTAGATGGGTATCACCACACAATATAATGTTTATCCGTTTCGACCCCGTTAATTTAAAATTCTAGTCATGGATTTTTTTTATGGCAGAGGTGGCAAACGAGCAGACGGATCACCTAATCGATGACCGCCGCCCATAGACACCCGCAACACCAGAGGAGTCACAAGTGCGTTGCCAGCCTTTGATATGAATGTTTATAAAAAAGAATATGGACTTATTTAAAAAAGTATGCGATGTTAATCCAAGAAACCGAAGAGATCCTAACAGGTTGATTCTATATGAACGCCCAAAAACTATGAAATATGACAGAAGCTGCTTAACAGCTTGCATCAGGATCATTAATAGAATACCCAATGAATTCAAAACATTGAACCTTGTCCTATTTAAGAAAAAACTATATGAGTGGCTTGTAAATTATAGTTTTTATGATGTTAAGGAATTTTTTGACAGACAATAATTATTTTTTATTCTGTTTATAATTTCACAATCACATCTATATTATAATCTTTAATATTTAATTTAATGACATTTGTATTATACAGGGTGCTAAAAAAAGTGCGTTTGAAATTTTAAGGGGTTACTCAGAATCAAGTACAGAACCCAGGAAAAATATTGAAAAAATCCGCTCTTCAATTATTTTTTTCAGATTCTCATACTAAATCTAAATAGTGAATCAAGAATTTGTATGAAAAACTGCAAAAAAAAATTGAAGAGCGAATTTTTTCAATATTTTTCCTGGATTCTATACTTGATTCTGAGTAACCCCTTAAAATTTCAAACGCACTTTTTTAACACCCTGTATTTAAAAATAATGAAATTTAATTTAATTTAATTTGTTAATAACTGTTAAGTATATACCTATAACCAATATTTGCATGCTATTATGTTATGGCGAAACATGAATGCCCCTTAATAATTATTGTAACATCTTATGTATAACCATGTTTTTAAGCAAATAAATGATGATTATGATTATGGGGGTACGTTCTTTTCTTGAAGGTTTAAATGTCGCATCGGTCCGGAAATACCGCAGGCGACAATTCATTCCACAGTTTGGTTGTGCGAGACAGAAAGTTTTTAGTGAAACGCACAGTTATACAGGAATTATTATTTGAGGTAATCCATCTTAGCCCTCAAGTATCGGCAAGGCGCTGATAATCCTTCTGGAGTTACAGATGCTCATAGGCGGCAGATGCCGCTTTCCAGCAGGTGGACCATCAACCTTTTGTTATCTTACATAATATAAAAAATACCCATACAATTAGCAAATTAGCAAAAAATGTATAACAAAGTCAATGATCGAAGCCCAAAAATTCTTTGATTTGATTTGTTCATTATTCTTTGATTTTGTGTTTTTTAGATATGTGTTTTTTTTATTCATTAGTTTAGAATCTTTTTAGATAATTTTTTTAGATATTTGGGATCTTTAGCACGAATCTAACTCATACTTGACCGGTTTCTATTATTTGCTGCATGACGTTAAAACTTTCAGTACCTAACAGGATCTCGTTCGCAACTTTCGGTTACCCAAAAAGGATGATTCTCACTTAACCCCTTCAGCGCCACATTTTTGCTATTTACACTGCAAACCAACACGTTTTAGCCACTCAAAATTCAAATGCGCTCCGATTCATATCTGTCGAACAGGTCCTACCCGGTTTTACCCTGTTTTACTCGGTATTATGAATATTTTTCTCTTTGTCCCGCATTATAACGATTACGATTATGGCGCTTTTAGCACGAGGCTGGAATATTTATCGGTAATAATGACGTTTTTTACCCCTTTTTTTGGTATTTTTCTGTAAACAATGTAGCTATGAAAGTGTCTTGCATGTTTCGAGTTTTTTTCAGTTTGCTGTGCTTTAGTACTGATTTTAATTGAAATTTGTTTTGCGTCGATGAAATTTTGTATTATTGTACTACTCTAATGCAGTGCATTTATAGGTAAGTTATTAAGCTCAGCTTCCCAGTGCGCCATAACAGATAAAAAAAAAGTTTACACTTTAGCTATTAGGTAAAAAAAAGATGACCTTCGAAAAGTGGAAAGTGATACCTACTTCGAATAAATATTATATATTTTGATTTGATTTGATTTATAATAATTACAAAATCGATTCGGTTTTTTAACGAAAATCTCTGTAAAGATAACATCTATTTTTAAAGGTAAATACTCAACAATTGAACAGCGGGTAGTTTATATCTAAAACAGCATAGTTTCTCATTAAAAAGTAAACTGGCAAGCAACGTTTGCTGAACGTAGTTTATGGACCCTATGGGAGCACACGCCGCCGCCGCCGCCGCCGCCGCGCCGGCACTGGGTAGCGCGCCTATGTATAAATTACTGAGGCGTTGCACATGTTAAGAGGGAATGAGAAATAAGATTAAACTTACATTTTATAAGCTTGTCGTATGGTGTATAAGTTTTTATCAATTAGTGGCGTGATCGAATGAATTTATCTATGTTTTGTTACAGCATTAATAACAGCTAAGCTTCATAGCCTACTGCAAAAGAGTGGAATTCCTTGCCGGCCTCGGTGTTTCCCGAGTCTTTTAACCTGGGGGTCTTCAAGGCGAGAGTGAATAGGTTTTATTTGGGATTGCGTGTTCCACCATCGACTCCATCGTCACTTACCATCAGGAGATTGGAATTAAACGCTCCCAATATATATATATACTCGTTAAATTAAAAAAATCTTTTTTTCTACAACTTTGCTCTGCATTATTAATACACAATTACAATTACATGATTAAAATACACCTGCTCCTGCCAAACTTTTGGATCTTGGACCGCAACTCATTTTTCTTGATAGGGTCACCGTGGGCGGTACCAGCAGTTCTCCAAAGTAAGGAAGAGACGCTCATTGGATCAAAGCTGCATCTGCAATTCTTGCCGGCTCATGTGGCGCTTTCACTTTTTCGTTGCTGCCTATCTGTGCCCAAGTTGGTGTATATTATGAGAACCTCTCCGTCTTGGTTTTTTTCCGCTAGAGGTTTCTAAGCTGGACAAAGTTTTTAAAGCCACGTTGGAGCTTATCCTCAGCGTGTACCTCAACGAGACCTAGTGGCTGCAGGCGTCGCTGCGAGTTTGCCATGGGGGTATGGGTATTAGGCGTGTGCAAGACGCAAACCTTTCTGTTTTGTTGGCCTCCTCCAGTGGGGTTGTCGGCTTAGTTCACTGAAATGTACAGGGTGACAATACCGACATGCCTTTTAGAGCCTCAAAGCCTGGGTTACTGTGTGTCCGTCCGCCGATTGGCCAGAGGACCCTTTAAGAATCACCCCGTTTGAGAATCGCCCTCGATGACGAATACTTGAGGCTAGCCGCCGCTCTTCATCTAGGGTGTAACGTCTGCGAGCCCTGTTACTGCAGGTGCGGGGTGCGCGTGGATGCTGATAATCATCACGGGTTGAGCTGCAAGAAGTCAGAAAAAATAAATAAAAAAAGTAGTATAAATAATACACTTCTAGTTACACTGAAAACAATTACTAAGTTCATTTTTCGCAAACAAATAATTCACAACAAAAAAACTGTTTTTCTCTTGACTCCTCGGACAGATTTTGAAGCGCTTCGGTTTACAGATTAGTATTGGCCTGAGGAACAAAATGCACTGTGTGTTCATTCTGGGCAGCACTTGATCCAGACATCAATGTAATTACTGATTGATGATTAATAATATTATTATTACATAAGTATAAATAATACACTACTTGTTACACTGAAAACAATTGCTAGGTTCATTTTCCGCAAACAAATAATTCACAACAAAAAATCTTTTTTCTCTTGACTCCTCGGACAGATTTTGAAGCGCTTCGGTTTACAGATTAGTATTGGCCTGAGGAACAAATTCACTGTGTGTTCATTCTGGGCAGCACTTGATCCAGACATCAATGTAATAACTGATTGATGATTAATAATATTATTATTACATAAGTATAAATAATACACTACTTGTTACACTGAAAACAATTGCTAAGTTCATTTTTCGCAAAAAAATAATTCACAACAAAAAATCTTTTTTTCTCTTGACTCCTCGGACAGATTTTGAAGCGCTTCGGTTTACAGATTAGTATTGGCCTGAGGAACAAAATGCACTATGTGTTCATTCTGGGCAGCACTTGGTCCAGACATCAATGTAATTACTGATTGATGATTAATAATATTATTATTACATAAGTATAAATAATACACTACTTGTTACACTGAAAACAATTGCTAAGTTCATTTTTCGCAAACAAATAATTCACAACAAAAAATATTTTTTTCTCTCGACTCCTCGGACAGATTTTGAAGCTCTTCGATTTACAGATTAGTGTTGGCCTGAGGAACAAAATGCACTGGCTACGCCGAATTTAATTATAATTACTTAAATAAATAAATAAATTAAAATGCTTAATCTCATCCATAATTACTTTAAAATAATTCAAATTCTATAAAATAAGTACATATTTTGATAAAATTACGCCTACTTCACTCATACATTCATTGACCAATCAAATTCCATTCCGCTTCCTATATCCCTTCTTCTCATTCTTCGCCAATCATCGCTGGGACGTCGCGAAAGCGCCCACGCTCGCGCTGTGCTCTTCAAAAATCATCAAAAATCAAGCTCATACCGCATTCAAAATCCAAAAAGTGTTTCTTGTGTCTAATAAGAAGTGAAAGCTCGTGCACGGTGAAATCAAAACAATAGTGTCTTGGACTGCATTGTGTGGCCAGCCAGGATCCACTGAGTTCATCGAAGAAGCTAAAGGTCTGTCCCAATTTTCCTTACATTTGCATGTCCATGCACTATATGTTCATTCTGGGCAGCACTTGGTCCAGACCTGGTCAAATTGCAAGATTTTTTGACTACACATATAAATCAATCAATTATTATTGTTTAACCGTGTTTTTAATTTTAACCGACTTCAAAAAAAGGAGGAGGTTCTCAATTCGTCGGAATCTTTTTTTTTATGTATGTTCACCGATTACTCGAAGACTCCTGAACCGATTTAGAAAATTATTTTTTTGTTTAAAATACTTCACAGGTGGTCCCACATAAATTTTATCGAAATCGATTCAGCGTCAGGTTTTTGAGAAAATCAACAAAAACATAGCAAAATTGGAGTTGTTGCGATTGAAGTCGGTTGTTTTTAACGTATTCAGCGTGGTCAATTATATTAACTCATGTATGGTGTACAAGGTTTTACCAATTCATTTACTAGGCAGGAAAGTTTTTTTTTATTTTCGACCACACACGAGAAGACGTAGCGTAGACAGTCCTGCCACTCAGAGCAGGTCGCAGGTAGCTGGATGAGGGCAGTGCAGGACCGTTCATTGTATGAATCCTTAGAGAAGGGTGAAGGCTTTTTCTGAATAGTAATGGAATGAAATAATATTTATTCGAAGTAGGTATCTCTGTACACTTTTCGAACGTCATATTTTTTCTACCTAATACGAAGTTCCTACCACTCGGAACTCGTATACCCAACGTTTCGGAAAGTGTTTGCGGAGAGAGAAGAAACGTCGGGCCCTAAAGAAACTCCCTCCAACACATTTTTTAAATAAAATTCTTACATGCTATTACATAATTCAGGTAAACAACAAAGATATAGTTAGCTTAGTTGCATACTATTACAAGCGAATGTGAAAGGATCAACGATAATGGTGACTAACCATAAACAATATTGTTAAGTGTAGGGTGGTTGTAGGTATATTAAATCTATACAGGGTGTTGAAAAAGTGTGTTTGAGATTTTAAGGGTTGACTCAGAATCAAGTACAGAATATAGGAAAAATATAAAAAAATCTGATCTAAAACTTTTTTTCAGTTTCCCATGCAAATTCTTGATTCACTAGTATGGGAAACTGAAAAAAAAGTTGTCGATCGGTTTTTTTAACTATGTATGTATTTAAATGTATATGTGTATGTATATCAGTATCTGCTTTCCATAATACAAGAAATCCTATTTGGGGCCAGATGAACGTGTGTGATTTATCCTGAAAATGTATTTATTATTTAAGACGCCGCAGTTATTAGGTCCTATAGGTACTTATTTATTTATTTACGCCCTGGATATTTATTATACTTTTCTCTCCCCCACACAATTATTTTCGTTTATTTAGAAAAACACGTTATCTTTTACCAATTTCCTACCGCTAACATACCGCCTTTGTAAATTCAATAACTTCTGATCTGATATTTGGTTGAAAGATATTTTGTTACCCACACATCGTTTCGACGCTATTATGAGCGAGCGACGAAGGGAAGGAGTAAGGAAGTATTGTCATGGCAAAGAAAATCGAACGTCAGATAAAATGTCTTGCAATATAGAGTTGAAAAAAAATATACAAATATGGTCTCTCTGTGTGTTTTTGGATGAAATCTGGGCTAGGACATTTTTTTATAGTCGTACCTCATCTCCAGCTATAACATTTTAATATTATCGCAATTTTAAGGTTTCTTTCATTAAAAAATTACCTACCACACATAAAAAAACATATTTAGCTCTTTTTTGTTTTTACCCAAACTTTAATGTAATTTTGTCATTGTATTTTAATGGCCAACTTTACTACACACTTTAATATTCTAGGAAAATCAAAATAAGGTTTCCTCATTCATAATACTTATACAAAAAAAATCTCAAGTCTGATTACTATGTACGTTTATTGCTAGTAATTGTTGGTTAGTTTCAAACCTTTATATGCCACGCCGTAAAGGAGTTCGCGAGAAAGTAGCGAGAAAGTATGCACCGCGTGGCTGTACAATTTATTTTATATATTATCGATCCAGTTGGGTTGATAAATATTTCATTGAGTGGGCGTGATGGTGATATTTTATTGATAAATCGAGGAAATATAGCAATTATATCGTTTTTACTATATATAGGTGTAGCAAACATTTTGTGACAATACTTAAAGGTGGGTGCCGAAGTAATAAAATATGCGACAATCTCGTGAAGTTGAACCATACTTTTCTGAGCCCGCCTGGCTAGCTACCACCATCTTATCTTAGTCTGGCCGCCAAACATCAATATTTACGGCATTGATGAGTTCCAGTATGAAGATAAGATAGCCAGTTCCCCATTGCGTTGAGGAATCTTGGTAATAATCCCGCTTCCATCTTCGGCAACTCATCGTCACTAACCACCAGGTGAGATGATGCCAAGGGCTTACCAATTGAGGGTAAAAAAAAACAGAAAATTATATGAAAAATTTTATTCCATATTTTATGTTTTTTTTTTTTACCCTCAATTGGTAAGCCCTTGGCATCATCTCACCTGATGGTAAGTGACGATGATGCCAAAGATGGAAGCGGGCTTACCAAGATTCCCCAACGCAATGGGGAACTGGCTATCTTATCTACATGCCGGAACACATCAATGCTGTTAACATTGATGTTTGGCGGCAAGACTTAGATAAGATGGTGGTAGCTAGCCAGGCGGGCTCAGAAAATGCCCTACCACCAACCAAACCGAGTCCACAAAGTTGGACCCCGCCGGGAATCGAACCCGCGACCTCCTGATGTGAAGCGAGCGGCAAGCCACTACGCTACGGAGGCGGTCTGCGTCTTATCATTATTTTTACCTTACCTTTGAGTATTTAAATAAATAGGTATACAATTTAAATTTAAATTTTACCGTCCCTACTTCAGGGATTATAAAATATTAACTTTATCATGTTTGTACATTTTAGAAGTTTATATATAATTACAGCTTTGGTTTTTACATGGTAAACCTAACTCGGGTCGTATCTATGACGAAATGAATATAAGTAGAAAGATTTTTAAGTCCCGTTTAAAGTGGTGTCAAAATCATGCTGAGCAAATTAAAATGGACATCATTGCTACGCACCACACAAACCGAGATTTCCGTAGCTTTTGGAAATGTTCAAATAGGCTTAACAGCCAGCCTGGCCTCCCCGTGAGCGTCAGTGGCATTAGTGACCCCTCCTGCATTGCAAATATGTTTTGTAATCACTTCACTGTTGATTAGCCATTGGGACCATCACAGGAAGTGTGCGATGCTGAGACTCATGGTGGAAAGTTAGGTACCAGATTTTCATGCAAAGATGTAAGTCGAGCCATCAGAAAAATGTCAAGAGGTAAATCTCCTGGACACGATGGTCTCAGTATCGAGCACCTTCATCATGCCGGGCCACACCTGCCTAGAGTACTGGCCATGCTTTTTACTCTTTGCGTTGGGCATTCTTATATACCTGCCGACATGATGAAAACTGTGGTGGTGCCAGTGGCTAAAAACAAGACTGGAGACATAACCGATAAAAATAACTATCGACCTATATCGTTAGCGAATGTTATCGCTAAAGTACTTGATAGTTTGCTTAACCTACAATTGGATAAATATCTACATCTTCACGATAACCAGTTTGGCTTTCGGCAAGGACTTTCAACGGAAAGCGCAATCTTGTGTTTAAAGCAGACCGTCAGGTACTATACTGATAGGAAGACTCCTGTATATGCCTGCTTCCTCGACCTTTCGAAGGCATTTGACCTGGTTAATTATGACATCTTATGGCAAAAATTAAAAGGCATAAATATGCCTCCTGAGTTGCTAGCTGTATTTAAATATTGGTATCAGAACCAGGTCAATGTCGTTCGATGGGCGGGTACATACTCGGAGCCTTACGTACTGCAGTGCGGGGTGAGGCAGGGCGGCCTGACCTCTCCTAAACTTTTTAATTTATATATGGATGCCCTAATAGAGGGGCTTAGCAGCACCCATGTCGGATGCCACGTTGACGGTATAAGTGTTAACAATATCAGTTATGCAGACGACATGGTGCTGCTGAGTGCCTCTGTCTGCGGTTTAAGAAGACTCCTAACTATGTGTGAGAGGTATGCTGCGAGCCACGGGTTAGTATATAATGTAACCAAAAGCGAATGCATGGTGTTTAGGGCTGGAACCAAATGCCCCTCTGATGTACCACCTATTAAATTAAATGGAGTTCCTATGACACTCACAAAACAGTTCAAGTATCTAGGGCATTTGTTAACTCCTGACCTTAAGGACAATGCGGATATAGAGAGGGAACGTAGGGCATTGGCCGTCAGGGCAAATATGATAGCTCGCAGGTTTGCTCGTTGCTCCAATCAAGTAAAAATATCTCTTTTCAGAGCTTATTGCACATCTTTTTACACGAGTAGCCTGTGGGTTGATTATACCCAAAGACAATACAATGCCCTACGGGTCCAGTTTAATAACGCCTTCAGGGCGCTGTTGGGGCTGCCCCGTTACTGCAGCGCATCAGGGATGTTCGCGGAGGCTCGCGTAGACTGCTTCTTCGCCACCATGCGCAAACGAAGCGCATCCCTGGTGCGGCGGGTGCGGGACAGGTCCAACAGCGTCCTGGCTGTGTTCGCCAGCAGGGTCGACTGTGCAATTGTGAACCATTGCTGCATGGTCCACGTTGCAAATAACAGTCGACACATAATAGACAAATTAAATTTAATAAAATAACCCGCCACATATGTCTTGCTCACACTAACACTAGTCTTTAAGTTTAGATTTAAGTTACTAACACTATTGTGATCCAAAGTTGGTCGAAAATAAAATTTTATTATTATTATTATTATATGTTTGTGAAAAATAACTTAAGCATGTTCGAATCCAAGAAGTCAACCACTGAATTCTCTTCCAAATACATTTGTGACATGTTGTTGCCAAGGACTAAATCTACTCTGTTTCAAAAAAACATTATGTATATGAGTGTATCAATATACAATGCGTTACCTGGTGATATCAAAATGTTGCCCTTACCAAAATTTAAAAAATCTGTGCAACATCTATTGGTTGACAAATCTTATTATAGCATCAATGATTACATGTATGAAAAGATGGGCAGGTTTTGTAAAAATTGGACATGAATGTTACACAAAATAATTAGTAATATTATTACTTAATGGTTTAAATTAATATTGTATAACTTTGACTAAAAATATTGCATGCTTTTGTAAGGCAGGTTATTGCGCACATTTGTTTATAACATATCATCTATTGTAATCCCCTCAGAACAATTATACTTGATCTGAGGTAATCCCACCAATAATCAGCAATAAATACTTTGACTTTGACTTTGCGCCACAGCGTTAATCGCTGCAATGACATTCGAATCTACGCCAATCACTCCAGTGGCTTTTCGCCCCAGCGTACCACAATGAAACTTTTTCGCCACAGAGTCATTCGCAACTAGGTACTAGACCCGAAATTCTTGAACGTATTTCATAAATTAGTACTAGTTTTAGACATTCGCGTTAATAATAAGTTTGGCACTAGTGTACTTCGTAGTATCATATTTTTCGCAGTAACGTACTTCGCAGTATCATTTTTCGCAGTAACGTTTTCGCAGTAACATTTTTCGCAGAATTCGCTGTAATATTTTTCGCAGTAACGTACATCCCAGTAACATTTTTCGCTCTTGTGCTTTTCGCAGTTATAATCGAGTCACCTGTATTAACACATTTTTTAATTTTGATTAATTTTATAAAAAAAGCACCAGTTAACGGTCTATTTAATTCACAACCCTACCTTGATTTGCCGTAGTCAGATACCATACCAACCATAAACAATTTCTACCTTGTAAATAATCATGATCAACCTAAAACCGTATCCTTAATAGAAGGAAGCGATCTCCGAATCACGACGGCCATTTTGTTCTCGTATCTCAAGCGGAGCAATTTCGAGACGAACGATTTAAATTTCAAATACACAGTTACCCAGATAGGGGTTAGAATTCAATGGAGGAGCATTACCGAACCCTAAGCTAGGGATGGGATTCAAGTTATCGACCAAAGTATCGATAAAATAATCGCTTCGCAAACACTTCCCGAAACGTTGAGTGTACAAGTCCCGCGTGGTAGGGACTTTGTACTAGCTAGAAAAAATATATTGACGATTTAAAAGCATGTGTAAAACATGTACTTAAATAAAAAACATTTTGAGTTTTGATAGTGACAGATTCTGTGACAGATAAAGTATTTTCAAAACGAAACACTCTTTAAACAAATTTCAAATGCAATTATAATAAGAAGGTTGCTAGCTAACGGTTATATAGCATATTGAAGTTTTTTGCCCAACGGTGGACTAAAATAAACTGGTCTGACAAATATAACAAACGTAAAGAATTTGTTCGTTTATTTGTTTGTTCCATTCTAACGCCGAAACTGCTGAACTTAGTTGAATTAAATTTGGTGGATTGGTATATCAAATATAGGTAAATTGTTTTTTTTTTCATCCCGGAAAAATGCATGGTTCCTGTGAGATAGCTATTATTTATAGATAAAGGGTGAACGGATTAGTATAAAAATTGTTTGTTCTACTTTCAGGTCGCAGCGGAGGAACAGATCGACGTGATTTTTTGCACGGAAATAACGTGACTATAAAAGTAATGTCTCGTTTTATCGATATAATATGTCGAAACATTTATCGATATCCCATGACCCTATTACCAAACCGTGATTTTAATTGTAAATTTATTATATTTTATACAGTAATACTACAAACAGGGTATACTAATTGTACTTCACTACTGTCCACTAACTTTACCTCTAAATTTCGATTTTGGCAAAACTATTAAAATATGATTAACAATATTCCCTTTTGGCTAACTATTAAAGTATAGTTCTGTAAATAATAATTATACGATATTAGAGTAAAACTAGGCATTCTCAGTAGATTTGACTACCTCCATAGCTTAGTGGTGGGTCCACTCTTTTCACATCGGGAGATCGCGGGTTCGATTCCCGGCGGGGTCTAAAATTGTTGGAATTAGATTAGTTTGAATTACCTGGCTACTACTATATTATTTAAGGGTTTTTACTGACTGATGCGGTGACGTAGTGGTTAGAGATCCTAATTACTGATCCGCTGGTCGTGAGTTCGAGTCCCACCAAGAAGAAATATTAATATCTTCGAGTATGTTTTTATATGTTTGTAGTTATTTATTTATTAGTGTGGCACAAAGTCGCTTAAATAATTTTCAAGTATTTATGTGGTTGTATATTTTGACCTAGAATATTTATGCATTTCTTCCTTAACGTATTTACTGATAGTTCTGCGATTATAAGAAACTTAAGAGACACACTATAGGAAGAAGAATAAGTCCTTCTAGTGATATACAGGGTGTAACATTCAAGGTGTGCAATATTTACGGAGGTGATTAAGTAAGCATCTTAAAAAATATATATTTTCGAAAGATTTTCGAAAGTCGATAGAAAAAAGTTACATTTTTTCTATCGACTTTCGATAATAATCCCCCAACGGCGCGGCTCAAGGTCGCGCGACTACGCGATATGCAGACCGATAAGCTGGCTAATTGTAATTATACAGGCTGTTAAAAAGTGCGTTTTTTAGATCGGTTTTTTTCAATATTATTCCTCTATTCTACACTTGCACTTGATTTAAAGTAACCCATTCAAATTTCAAACGCATTTTTTAACAACCTGTATTTAGATGAAATAAATAAAAAAAACTCGTAGTTTATAATCTTAGAGTTCTATTTTAGAACGTAAACCACGCTGATGGACCCCGTGACTCTTTGTACCGGAAATTTGAACGTGCCTTTCGCATGCAAAATAGAGCCGTACGTGTGGTAGTGCAAGTGGCGCAAGATACTCCCGCGAGGCCATATTTCAAAAAAACTCAAAGTTCTGACTTTGGTTTCTGTTGTGATCCTTCAGGTGGGGATATAAGTTTTCAGCCACCTTCAGGAGTATAAACGTTCTGGAGACGTCCATGGGCGAAACCTACGTAACGCGAAGAGACTTCTGCCAGTTCCGCACCGCCTGGCGAAGTCGGATAAGCTCCTCCACGTGATGGGCCCGACCGTCTTCAACAAGCTGCCCGAGTGCGTTACGGCGGCCCCTTCCCTGAGCTGCTTTAAGTATAGGCTGAAAAACTTATAAATTATACTGAATTTATAAATTTTAAGTAGACGTGATATATTGCGTTGCAATTTTTTTTTTTTTAATGGATTAATTTCCGTTTTAACTTAGTCTTTATGTTTACATGTGACATTCTGCTTTTGTGTTTTGTTTTGTGTTGACATAAATTATATAATTTATCCAATTTTATTTCAATTTTCTATTATTATAATTTAATTATAATTAGGTTTACTTTAATTAAATGACATGTAATAATAACAATATTATGAATATGAATATGAATTGACATAAAAGTCTCTTTTTTTATTTACTTTTTTTTTCGTTTCGCACTGGCTACACTGAAAAAAATAATTGTTAATATACATCAAAAAAATGTTTAATATTATCAAGTCACTTGTTTATATACGAGCGCACAAAGCTTTGTGATTCCGGGAATCAAGCCTTCTTGATTGAGAAATGAAACAAGCATACATAGTAAGTACATTCCAATAAGTAATTGTCGGCTTAATCAATTCTGATCATTATTTTATAATATTTTTTTCGATGAACTAAGTGTAATGTGTAGTAAGTAATAATAAAACAACTTGATGGATCTAAATAAGTTGATGATAGAACGGACTATGCCTCGACATGAATAAAGTAAACTTGTTAAATTCAGCACTTTCAATTTGATAAACGTTCAATCATTTCAGCTTTATTGTGGCAAGAAACCGTCAAGTATTGTTTTTGATATTTCCTTGAATGATTCAGTCATATTTTTTTCAATTAAGCAAGATTGTAACTTATTTAGCCATGATTTTTTTCAGTGTGCAAACATGAAAAGTTGTCTATAAACAAAGCACCGTTTTGGCGTAACTGCTACGTACCAAAATGTGAATGTATACTTTTTAACAGAAAAAAATGTTTGAATAAATCTTGATTTTGGGCAGGTGCTCTTCAATAAATTCAACGTGTTTAAACTTAAAAGCTTTTATTTGGAAAGCTTATTACAGAAAATATAAAAATATCAAAATCGATGCACTTATAATGCGTGTAAGATGGCGAGTGAATAAAATGCATATACGCGGCAGTCCCAGGTTCGGTGCTCGTCATTGGTCATCTCGTTGTTTATCACGTCATGGTAAACCAATAGGAGATCGCCCTGATGTCGTGATGTCACGTGATATGCGGTGCATGAACATTCTGCCCGGCCTTGGAAGCTGCTGCTTCCAACCCTGAAGACTCTGCCGTAGGAAGCGGGCAGATTTTGGAGAAAGCCCGACGTACAACACCGTTCGAGGTCCGGATGTCAGCAACTCTCGAGACACCATCCTTGCCAGGATATGTCTTTACAATGCGGCCCATACTCCACTTCAGAGGTGGTTGATTGTCGTCTTTGATTACGACCAACATATTTTCTTGAACTTCATTTTTGTGTTGCTGCCATTTAGTTCTGGTCTGAAGTTCCGAAACATACTCCTTGGCCCATCTTGCCCAAAAATGTTGCCGGATCTGCTCCACTCTCTGGTATCGTGTGAGGCGATTGCTGGTTGCATCGCGGAGGTCTGTGCTCGCTGGTGCAGTCAGTGGACGGCCAACCAAGAAATGAGCGGGGGTGAGGGGGAGTAAATCTTGGGGATCTGTAGACATAGGACTTAAAGGTCGAGAGTTTAGGATAGCTTCGACTTGCGATAATACGGTACTAAACTCCTCGAAAGTGAGATGTGCATTGCCCACCACACGCCGTAAATGATGTTTACAACTTTTTACTCCGGCCTCCCACAGGCCACCAAAATGGCTAGCATATACAGGAATCATGTTAAACTTGATACTTTGAGACACTGCGTATTTTTTTATCTCATTCGAACAAGAAGATAAGAAATTTTTAAAATCATTCATGAGACCCACAAAGTTTTTTCCATTATCGGAAAATATTTCAGACGGTTTTCCGCGCCTAGAAATGAAACGCTTTAGAGCTAACAGGTATGCATCTGTGGAGAGGTCGCTAACTAACTCTAAATGTATAGCTCGCGTGACAAAACAAATAAACAAACATATATATGACTTTTGAGTTTTAGCACCTCTTCCTTTTCGATTTAAAGTGAGCACTGGCCCGGCGTAATCGACCCCACAATGCAAAAATGGAAAGCCAGGTTCTAAGCGCGCAGCCGGAAGGTTTCCCATTATCGGAGCGGTGGTGGTGGCGCGGAGTCGCGCGCACGTGACACACGCGTGCACCACCCGGCGCGCGAGCCCGCGCCCCCCCGCCGGCCACCAGCGCTCGCGCATCGTAAACAGCAGCAGCTGCGGACCGCCATGCATAGTTCGTTTGTGCTCGTGACGAAACAATAGTAATGTCAAATGATGTTTGGATGACAATAAAATTTGATGTTTTTTGTCATAATTAAAATGCTCGGCATTCCTAATACGGCCACCTACTCGTATCAGTTTATCCGCACTGTCCACGAATAAATTTAATTTGGATAACTGTTTATCGCGAATTGATTTTCTTTTATTGAGTGAATCATATAAATCAAAGAACGATTCGTGTTGACTTAAACGAGCGAGAGTTAACAGTGACTCATCTAGTTCATTCACAGTAAGCGGGCCTGTGTACCTGTCCAGTTGTTTACTCCGTGCGTTATGAATAAATCTAAGTATGTACGCTGTGGCCCGTTGAATGCGATTTAGTTGTGAAAACCTAGTGAATGGGAATAATGAATCGTCGTGAGTCTGCTGTACTACATGACTGTGAATTTCAGGAGATTTTATTTCAGGCAAATCTGTTGGCAGTAATTTTTTGTCAAATGTTGGAATTTCAAAATTTGCTTCGTGTAGATATTTTGGCCCTTCCCACCACAAGGGTGAGTTACAAAGCGTTTTTAGGCTAGAACCCCTTGACAATAAGTCGGCAGGATTCTCCTTGCCACTTACGTGACGCCATGAATGTTCACCTGTTGACTCACGAATTTCTGCGATTCTGTTCTGAACATACGGTTTAAGCATATTAGGTGGCGTGCCTAGCCAGCCCAGCACAATAGTCGAATCAGTCCAGAATAGGACCCTGCTCAGCTTTGAACGTAACGATTTAATTATTTTTGAATATAGCCGCGCACCTATAACTGCCCCGCATAACTCGAGACGCGGGATAGTCAGTGGCTTGGTGGGCGCGACCTTTCCCTTCGAACACAGCAAACGTACTGTGACACTCATAGACTTGCTATCTACGGATCGGATATAAGCACACGCCCCATAACCCACCTGTGACGCGTCCGTAAAAATATGCATTTCAATGTAAGATGGATCGTTGCACATTACATAACGCGGTACACGAATGCTATGTAAAATTAATAGGCATTCGTCAACAAACTTTAACCATATTTGCGCTACGTCGCTAGGAACCGGTTCGTCCCAGTCGAGTTTTAAAAGCCAACACTTTTGAAGTAACGATTTTGCCATCATTATAAACGGACTAAGTATACCTAACGGGTCATAGATCTGGGCTGCTTTTGATAATATAACGCGCTTTGTGACGTCGTCGTGTGATTGTGAAACATTTTTTATTTGCGTGTGAAAGTGTAGGTTGTCGGATTTACTGTACCAACCTAGACCTAAGGTTTTAGTGTGTACGTGTTCCCCCAGCGCTAATTCTTTTGAAATGTCTTGCGCGTCGTAAGGGTTGTCACTTTTAATATCAAAGTTAAAAACCCATTTTCGTAATGGAAAGCAAGCCGTGTTTAGTACTTGCGTAATACCTTGACACAATTCATCTAATTTACGTTTACTTGATGCCCCAATAATAAGATCATCGACATAGAAATCGTCTATAATAGCCTGAGCGATTTCTGGATTATCGCATTCCTGACCTAGTTGTTTCAAACACCTACAACTTAGAAAAGGAGCTGACGCTGTTCCATAAGTAACAGTGTTCAGTTGGTACAACCCTAAAGAATGCGAATGATGATCGCGCCACAATATGAGCTGAAGGTCGCGTTGATCTTCTGCAATAAGTACTTGACGGTACATTTTCTCTACGTCTGCGCAGGCTACATACATATTCTCGCGAAAACGCAGTAAAATAGAAAGAAGGTCACCCTGTATAGGGGGTCCGACTAACTGTAAGTCATTCAAGGACACGCCGGAACTTGAAACCATGCTAGCGTCAAAAACCGTCCTTAGCTTGGTAGTTGTAGCATGTTCACGAAAAACACCATGATGAGGCATAAAAAAGTTTGGCGTTCCGTATGAATAAATGCGACTCATGTGGCCTAAGTCAATGTACTCGTGTATAAAATCATGGTACATTTTTTTATATGCAGGGTTTTGATCGAGACGTTTTTCAAGTGCGTAAAATCGACGCTCGGCTTGTTTTAGTGAATCACCTAACTTTTCCGGCGACTGCTTGAACGGGATTTGAACTATGAACCGGCCGTCGGCGGCGCGCTTCGTGGTTTTCATAAAATGTTCTTCACATGCTCGATCATCGTCTGTGCATGTCGACCCAGAAATCGTAGGTAACTCTTCCAATTCCCAAAACTGGCGGACTAATTTATCTAATGAATTAATGTCATTGTTTACTGATTGTGTGAAATTGCAGTAAACATCATTCACACATTTGCGATTATTAGTATAAATAGTACCGGATACTATCCACCCTAACCTTGTGTTTTGTAGGTGGGGGCCATTGTTAAGTCGTATTTTGCCTTCATTAATTAATTCCCAGAATATATCCGCCCCTATCAACAAGTCGATCGGCTGACTTTCGAAAAAATAAGGGTCTGCGAGTAATATATTTTCAGGAATGTTCAGTTTACTAACATCAAATGTCATGGAAGGCAATTTTGATGTAATTTTCGGTAAAACTAAACACTGAACGGAGGTTACGAATGTGTCATTGTGCGATTTCATCTCAATACTACAACTTTGCGAACATTGTGTTATTGAGCTGCCGACACCCCGTATTTGATGTGTGGACTGTATTGTTGGCAAATGTAATGTATCACATAAGGTTCTAGTTATAAAACAGCGTTCGCTGCCGCTGTCGAGAACCGCGCGCGCTTCGTGATAATTACCTGAATGGTCGCGTATTTGAACTATTGCTGTCGAAAGCAATACAAGCTGCCCCGGCTGCAACTGCGTGTCAGTGTGCGCGGAGTGCACCTGTATGGTATCAATTTGTGTTTGTGTATCACCTGAGATACATTCTTTATTAGACATACTAGTCGACTGGACATCAGCTGATTGACTTAACTGACCGTCGTCGGTTGCAACGAGTGCAAATGTGTGCCTATTATTAGAGCCTTCTTTTAATGAGTCACAAATTAAACTGTTATGCTTTTTCTCGCATTTTCGGCACGGACCGAAGGTACACATCTCTGCAGAATGACCTGCTGTTCGCATACAGTTAATACATAATTTATTATTTTTTACAAAGTTAAACCGCTCTTGTGAATCAAGCTCTAAAAACTTTTGACACGAATATAACGGATGTTTCCCACTGCATAACAGACAAAGTTTTTTATTATGATTCTTAGATTGCGATTTGTTAGAAACTTTTTCTGAGACTACATTACAATGGAGTTTTTGAATTTTTTGTGAATATTGTTTATTATAATTATTGTTATAGGAACTTGAACTATAATTATTTGGTGGGTTCGAAAATGAGCTACTCCTGCTATGAGATACAATTAACGTTTCCAATACGTCCGCTCTGCTCCTTAAAAATGTTATCAAGTTTTCTAATGTCACCTTATCACTCGATTTTGTAATTAACGTACTTTTAAACTGTTCCCATTCACGTTCGGTTACGGCATCTAACTTGGACACAATCACATAAATAATAAGCGAGTCCCACGAGTCTGTAGGCTCCCCTAGAATTTTCAATGCACGTAAGTTTTTTAGTACGTTATCTATAAGTTTGCGTATTTGTGTGGGTGACTCTTTTGATAATGCTGGCATAGAAAATATGGATTTAATATGGTTATGCGTTAACAATCTAACATTATCAAATCGTGACAACAATAATTCCCACGCAACATCGTAATTACTGGCGGTAAACTCGAGAGAATCGATTACTGATTTCGCATTACCTTTTAACGAGGACTTTAAATAATGAAAACGTTGTATTTTCGTAATATCATTACAGTTGTGGACTAAAGATGAAAAGGTATCACGAAACTCAAGCCAATGCTCATATGAACCGTCAAACTCGGGAATCGAAATGGTAGGCAACTTAATTGAATTCATGTTACCGTTCATTGGTGCCGTGGAATAACTAGAGTTGTTAGCGACCTCTTCACATTTTACCATACACTGCGCTTTTGCAAGGACACTGTAATATTCTAACTCGAACGCTTAACGTTCCTCGAGCTGAGTTTCAAATTCAGAGTCAGAAACAAGATTTTCTATATTGCTCTGAATTTGATTAAATTCATTAAATAATACCTGAGCACCTTCTGTGCGTAACTTTAATTCCGCGGCTTGATTTACGGTTAAACTGATGTTTTCAAATGATTTTAAATATTTCTTAAATAACGTTAATCGACGTTTTAGAGATCCGCGTTTTTTTCTCAGATCTTTTAACATAGATTCAAGCGTATTAGGTGCTCCGGCATAATTAAAAGGATTCGGATCGGATTTACCGGCTAAACGCGGAGATTTTTGAGGTTCACTATCACTATTACTAGCCATTTCGATGACAAGTAAAAGGCAGGAGTACTCACAGTTTTACACAGCTTGTAGCAGATGATTTGCGTTGTTAAAACTGCAGATAGGTATTTTCGCAAGCGAGTTCACAATTAACTGCGATTTTAGCGACACTGCGTGTGGATGACAAAGCACAAATCACTGAAATTAAGAAAAGCACCGTATCATGAAAAAGAAGAGGAATGGGTTTAGGAGATTTGGTTGACACGTCTCACCAAAATGCGTTGTAGGCGAGCAATTCCAAATATTCCCAAAATGCGGCTCCTTCCTCAATTTTTATTGCGTTCTCCCAAATTCGTTTGCCGGTCAAATCTGGTGTGCTTGATGCGGCTCTGAAGGTCCAATATGAATAAATCTTGATTTTGGGCAGGTGCTCTTCAATAAATTCAACGTGTTTAAACTTAAAAGCTTTTATTTGGAAAGCTTATTACAGAAAATATAAAAATATCAAAATCGATGCACTTATAATGCGTGTAAGATGGCGAGTGAATAAAATGCATATACGCGGCAGTCCCAGGTTCGGTGCTCGTCATTGGTCATCTCGTTGTTTATCACGTCATGGTAAACCAATAGGAGATCGCCCTGATGTCGTGATGTCACGTGATATGCGGTGCATGAACAATGTTTTAAACTGAAAAGAGAACAAGTTTCTTTTTTATGTTGTGTTGGGATACCAATCCGGACTTGGCTCCCGTGTGTGGGGTTTGGCCTAACCTTCCCGAGTTATGGGAAGAGACCCGTGCCCCAGCAGTGGGGACGATATGGGTTGTTAATGATGCCAGTATTATTGGTGACAATTTTATCGTCACTTTTTGTCTGATGATAAGTGAGGGCTTGATAATGATGGTGCTGAAGACGAAAGCAGGTTTACCAACATTCGCCAAAGTGATAGGATTCTAGCTATCATATATTATCGCCATGTTGGAACACCACAACAATTATTAACCACCTCCGTGACGTAGAGGGTTCGATTCCCGACGAGGTCTACTTTGTAGACTCTTTAGTTGGCGGTAAGGCATTTTTTTATTTGATTTGATATGACCTGGCTGCGTAAAGTCAACACATGTGTATGAGGTAACTCCGAATGGTACTAAACAGTCACTGAAATTACCCTGCATTCACTGCACTCTTCAAAAAACGATTACACAAAATCTGTTTTTATGAGGAATTGACCGAATTCAATTTTAATTTTCAATTTCTTTATTGCTTGCCACAGTTTGACTTGACTGACCTCTGATCCGAGAGTCGTGGGTTCGATCCCCACACAGGGCAAACTTTTCTGTGATGAGCAGAATTGTTTGCTCTGAGTCTGGGTGTATTATATCTATATATGTATATATATGTATATGTATTTAAAGGTATATTTGTATGTATATCAGTCTCTGGTTCCCAAGATACAGGGAATCCCAGTTTGGGGCCAGATGACCGTGTGTGATTTGTCCCAGATATTATTATTATTAATTGACGCAACAGACTTTCTTTCTAACTTAATTTCTAACGCGTATAATATTCAACACAAACAATTTCATTAACTGAATATTGTTTTAGTCTCATTCATTTTAAAACTCCATTTTTTGTTCACCACTTCCCATCCGGTCTTCATCAAAACCAAGATCCTTTTAAAGGTTCTTCTGAGCAAATAAATCGCCAACCCCATACATTTTAGCCCAACGACATTCACAGGTCAAAAGGGGCGAGCGACCTACCCAAAGGTTTTACCCTTGGTGCCATAAATAATTCATTGTATGCGTTTGACATAGCTTTGTTTGGTGAAGGTTGTAATATGGTCACTTCGTGTAAGTACGCACTAAGGCTATATAGGGTGACTTTAAATTAGTTCTTGATACGAAAGGCTATGTATCTACTCATGATAACAAACAACTTTCCCTAACGAACCCATAATCAAATCGCAAAAAAAAATTTTTACTTCATACTAATATGGCCGGTCAGTTGATCGATTTGTATGGGTTACTTAGGGAAAGTTGTTTGTTATCATGAGTACATTCATAGCCTTTTGTATCAAGAACTAATTTAAAGTCACCCTATATTTATACAGTTTTAGCTATCTATTTTGCGACTAAACCGAGACCTTCGCAGTTCAAAGGAAAATATTCTGAAAGCAGAGACACGAGAAAAATAAATAAAGGGTGTAACAAAATTGGTGTAGGACCCGTTAACTGGGGATTCTACTCATCGTACTGGACAACTTTTGTTCTACGACTTTGGTCAAATTGCAAAAAATTTTTGGACCTTTCATACAAAAATGGCAAATCAGATAATCAATTTGTATGACAAGTCCAAAATATTTTTTTGTGATTTGAGTCAAGTCGTAGAACAAAAGTTGTTCAGTATGTTGAGAAGAATCCCCAGTTAACGGGTCCTACACCAATTTTGTTACATTCTGTATACAGTAAAATATTTGGCAAAAAAATGTACCTATAGAAAAGCAGCAATGTATTCATTCATGTTTAAACAAACAAAACATTATAAGATACAAAGAAATCTCATAACAACATAATTAAAAGTGAAATAAGAGGACAAATAATAATAATCTACAAAATAATAATCAAAAATTCGCCATTCAAGATTTGTTTACATACAAAATTTGTTAGTTACAAGTGAGCCAATAAAAGTGTGTGAAAAAATAGAAGCGGTCGTGGTTCAGTGCGGCTGCGTGGTTGCATCGATCACGCAGGTTAACTGACTACAAATACGGTCATAACCTGGATGGGTTTGACTGTTAGCGGCGTTTATCTCGACCGTTTCCGTGCTTCGCAAAGTACGCTTAGCCGTTGGTGCCAGCTGCTATCGCTAGATGGCAGTCGTGAAGCCATGTCGGAGGCCTTAAAGGCGGCTTGAAAACTTCTGACACTGGGGTTGGCCACTAGCCCCACAACCTCCACCAATCCGAACTTGGCCCCCATGTGTGGAGTAAGGATTTACTTTCCTGAACTACGGGAAGAGACCCAAGCCCCTGCAATGGGGATGATATGAGTTCTTAACAAAAAATATGAAATGTGTGAGTGTGTGCTGCAGCAATGCAAACAGGTCATAATTCAGCAAAAGAAATTCGCCTTGTAACAAATCCTTACCAAATTGCTGATTGATTTTTTGCTACAACTCAGAAAAAGGAGTCGTAGAAGACCACAAATTATTTTAAAAAGCATCGGTGACACCACGGGTAGTGACTACGATCTCCTAACCAGAGCCCTCGGGTTCAAACCCTGGCCAATGCAGCAATAAGTTTTTCAAAACTCACGTGCATTTTCATACTGACTGCTTTAACGGTGAAGGAAAATAACGTGAGGGAGCCTGCATAACTGATTACTAGATGTGTATGATGGTCACGCTGTATACTTCCGTAGGTGTAAGTCTGAATTCCCTACATGTAACCGCGGGTGATGTTAAGTACAACACTAAGCAACCGACGTCTATATGAACCTTGTGCAGCACGGTTTAATTGTGCCACACGATAAGAAGACTAATTAGTTACGAAATGGTGGGTATACGAGTTCTGAGTGGTAGGAACCTCGTATTAGGTAGATAAAAGAATGACGTTCGAAAAGTGTACACTGCTACCTAGGTACTTCGAATAAAATATTTTCATTTCATTCATTTCAACTTTAAAATTCAACATTTCGTAACTCCAAGTAATTGATTCTGTTCGCTGTCACAATTAATTTAAAAAAAAACAACAATACCATTAAATCTTAAAGCCTACTCCCACTTAATGCAACAATATTTTTAAAAGCCAATTAAACACTGAAAAATTCCTTACTCTCAAGTAACACGAGAAATTTATTTTAGAACCACTTTGTTTTTGCCTTTATCCTGTACAATAACAAAGAATAAAGAAGAGAAAAGATAAAAACTGCACAAAATTTTCATCTCTAATCCATTAAATTTTCACCTTTCACAGACTAAGCTATTTTTCCTCAAGAAAGCTTGTTGAGCAGGGTAAAATCCCCAATATTAGACAGGTTAATAAAGGTTAAAGATTAAAATAAATAAAAAGTGATAATATGGAACTTCTTAGTAGATATTTTGAAGTACCATTGTCAAAATGGATTACAGCTTTTAGTTGTCACTAAGAGGAAAGAAGTTAAAATAATAGACGTAAACATAATTTTCAGTACTGTCTTATTTGGGGTTTCTTACTTAAACTATTTATCGAATTCCTCAATTCAATATTAAATGCAAGGAAACTAAACAGATAACCTAGAAAAATAATTATTTGCGTTAACAATTCATATTATTACTACTGCTGAGGCAGGAATCTTTTATCATAGCTCGGAAAGTTTAAGTCAAAATGCACACAGGGAATCCAAATCTGGATTGGTGGATGTGAAAAAAGTGTTTATTTTGCTTCAATAGTAATACTTATTTAGTTTTTATTTTATCAAATACATTTTTATTTAAAAGTAAAGTAGAAAACCCCAAAAATACATGTTCCATTTTTTAAAAACTAAATTACTTCTTACGCGCCGAGATAAAGAACGCTTACCCTAAGTATAAAAGTATAAAAGCTTTTTTAAAAACATCAATTTTTCTCCCGCCTATTATCGTTAAAACGATTGGTTCGCTTTCGCAGGCTTCAGCGGCGATTGAACTGAAAAAGCGATTGAATTGAATAAGGCGATGTTACAAGCAATTACGGTAATCGGTGTAATAATGTTGGGGCTCATTTAAAAGGGGGCAAAGGTTGCTAAGGATTTTGTTTGACTAATAATTTAATATGAGACGCGGTGTGGTAATTTTTTTTATGAAGTGGAACTTTTCAGAGCACTGTGAATGTAATAAAGTGAACCTAAAGATTTTTCAAAGGTGGTTCAGTAAATTCATCAGAAATAACATTTTAACAGCATGATGCAGGTCAAAAGCTAATTCGTAACAAATGAGAGGGTACTGAAGATGGCAGAGCTTCTCAGTTTCACGGCCCTGCTGAGACAGCGACGGTGGCTGGGACATGTGTACCGAATGGAGCTTACTCGAATGCCGCGATGTGTCATGCTGGGTGCAGTTGCGCAGGCGAAGAGAGATGTTGGGAGACCGCTGCTGTTGCGTTTCAAAGACTGAGTTAAGCGCGACATGGCGGCCTTTACCATCGATTTCCGAGGCTGGGAAAAGCTCGCCCTAGACAGGGACGAATGGCGCAAGTGTGCGGGAGATGGTCGCAAGGCGTGTTATGAGGCCTGGTTCAAGCTACTGCCCGAGCGGAGGAATCGTAGACACCTAGCCGATTATATCCATGTTGGCTTTCCCTGTTGGTCCTGTGGTCGACTGTTCCGGTGTCGTATTGGGCTGTACAGTCACCAAAAATATTGTATCTGCGGCACTGACTGAATCGTCTGTCACAGACGCGTAAGGTCAATGATGATGATGATAATAACGTTGCACACGTCCGTGTAGGTGTAAATCTTAATGCCATACACGTGACCGCGGGTGATGCTAAGTGCAACACCAGGCAATTGCCATCTATACCTTGGGGACAAACAGTAAATTGTGCCACGCAATGAAGAAGCAGACCTAACTAGTTTAAATAATAATCAAAAAACTCAACTGCTTAAAATATTATCTCGTATCACTAATATTATAATCATCGTATCACTAATATGGATGCTTGTTTGTTTGTTTCACTTTCATGCCGAAACTACTGAACGAGTTTGGATGAAATTTGGCAGGTAGATAGATAAAGCACTCGGCTATCACATAAGATACTTAATATCCCGGAAAATTTAAGGGATCCCGGATGGAGGAATGCTTA
The DNA here is from genome assembly GCA_958295455.1 of Coleophora deauratella. Lineage (NCBI taxonomy): Eukaryota > Metazoa > Arthropoda > Insecta > Lepidoptera > Coleophoridae > Coleophora > Coleophora deauratella. The sequence continues at coordinate 856,596 of OY282412.1, forward strand.
AAAACTCAAAATTTCCACGTTTCTAGATGGCGCCACCTGAACATTATCTTTCTCTCTGGCCCCACTTCTGAAGTCCACGCAGACAACGTCACGGGCTAGCTAGTTAATGATATTGCGCCATTCAAAATCCATCACGCCGTTTTGATTTCACGCCAGTCCAAGTAAGCACAAATACATACATCACATCCGCCTATCTCATAGCCCCACGCTGCGCGGGGCATTCTATAAATTACGGGAGCGACGACATTTTTCATAAGTGAAGTATGGGTCTTGGGTAAAGTGGATTAGGGGTCCAATTTACGACTCTAGGAGTATGCAACATGAGGTTTTTTCCGTTGCATATTTATTAAATATTAGGATTAGTAACACATGTTACATGGGTATAGCAATATCACTTTTTCCATGTTTCAATAGCAGTGTGTCCATAATATATTCAACAAATGTATGACTCTATATATAACTGCAATTATTTTTCATATTTCAATGGATGATTTTCTTAATCTTGTTTTTCTTTTTTATGCAAATCAAAATACCCCTCGATTCCCCCTTTTTTAAATATAACTTAACCTATACCGTTCCTATGGGTGAGGGGCCCATCTCTTCCCAACCTTGGAAAAGTAAGGCCATACGGCGATAAACCTCTGACACGGCTTCACGACTGCTATCTAGTGATAGCAGCCGGTACGAACAGCTTAACCTACTTTGCATGAGATAAATACCACTAATAGTTATACACAAAAATACTGGTTATGACCGTGTCTGTAGTCTGTTAACGTGTCTAATCGACGCGACCATGCATGCCGCATTTTATTGTTCAAAGTTCACTTGAAAAATATTATTTATGGCATCTCTCATACATTGCGAGTATCTGTGTTACAGCTAAACAACCAAATATCGTCACACTCCCAAAATTTCAGTTGAGACTAAAGATTTATAACGCTGGAGAATCATCTAAGAACCGCATTGCTATTTGTCATGCGACATCTGGCTACCACCCGTTCCAGGTCTGAGTTGGTTTACCGGTAGCCAGGGTTAGCAAAACCGGTGTAAACTGGAAATTTGAATTATTTGATTTAGGTAAAAATACAGAATATCACATATCAATATCACATTTAAGTACATGGTTTGGCACTGTTTTGTCATTTTGAGGATGGAATTTTGGTGCCAAGTAATCAGGAATAAAAAAAAATTTAGATTTTTTGTCAGTGCAAAATATTGTAGGTAGGGATAATATCTGAAGTACGACGAATGAGTTTATTGAAAAAACCTGGCCAAGCACGAACCGGATGGCCTGTAAAGTCAAACGCCATATACGCAAACGTAAGGTAAAATGTAATACTGTCCCTTCTTTTCAACCGACTTCAAAAAAGGAGGAGGTTCTCAATTCGTCGGAATCTTTTTTTCAACCGAATTCAAAAAAGGAGGAGGTTCTCAATTCGTCGTAATCTTTTTTTTTTTTTTTTTATGTATGTTCACCGATTACTCGAAGACGCCTGAACCGATTTTGAAAATTCTTTTTTTGTTTGAAAGGGTATACTTTACAGGTGGTCCCATATAAATTTTATCGAAATCGATTCAGCGGTTTTTGAGAAAATCAACAAAACATAGCAAAATTGGAGTTGTTGCGATTGAAGTCGGTTGTTTTTAACGTATTCAGCGTGGTAATACTAAACTTCTTTTACTTGTACTAGAATTGTAAAAAAAATTATATTTATATTCGAATGTCAGTTTCCTGTTATAAGGAACAAAACTACGTACGACTTTTCTCAATATATAATTTTTATTCTTTGCGTAATAATCAAAAACAGATGAAAACTATCACAACTTAACAAAAAAAAAATTAATACTTGTTGTTCTACTATTTATATTTATCTATGTGTTTGTAATAGTAGAAATTTACAACAGCCACGAGAAAAATATCGTACCACTGCCTACCCTCCAACAATTTTCAATTTAATTAAAGGAATCGTTGATGACTTAAATTGTTATTTCATAATTTAATAAAGATTTAATATTATATTTTCGGACAAACATTTTAACACCGCCATTTATTTTCAAATTTGTACTTAATCCATATTGTAATTTTCTGTCTATTGTTTTACTGAGCATAAATGATAAAAAAATATATAAGATTAAATATTTCGACAGCCCTACCGAAAAACTACTTGAGTAGGTGTTATAACGACAATGTGGCGAATTTGCAACTCGAGTTAGGTTGCAACTCGCAAAATTTCCGGGCCATTTGTTTTTATTGAACCCGGAACCCTAAAGTGGGTACGTAAGTGATATTTGATGGTCTCGGTCAGTTACAGTTACGAGAGAGGAAAGAGTTAATTTGAGAAGTGAGTTTTTATCACTCACTACTTTGTTATTACCACTGAGTAGGTTATTCAATTAAGACTTACATGGTAGTGTAACAGCACACCCTAGACTCTTCTTCTTCTTCTTATCGTGTGGCACATTTAACCGTCCTATCCACAAGGTATAGACGGCGGTTGCCTAGTGTTGCATTAGCATCACCCGCGGTCACGTGTAGGGCATTTGGATTTACACCTACGGACGTGTACAACGCGACCATTATACACATCTAGAAAACAGATCTGCAGGTTTCCTCACGATGTTTTCCTTCACCGTTAAAGCAGTCGGTATGAAAATGCACGTAAGTTTTTAATAAAATTTTGTGTTATGGTTGCTTATTAACTATGATGTTTTTACAGTCGTAAATACAACCATCACCGGATCTTACCCGTAGGGAGCATGGCATGAGGTCATAGAGAGGCCTTAAAGAGGAAGTAGCCATACTGTAAGACAGTACCTATACAGGGTGTAACAAAATTGGTGTAGGACCCGTTAACTGGGGATTCTACTCATCGTACTAAACAACTTTAGTTCTAAGTTCTAAAAATATTTTTGCGATTTGACCAAAGTGGCCAAATTTTCTGGACTCTCCATACAAAAATGGCAAAACAGATGATCAGTTTGTATGAAATGTCCAAAATTTTTGACTGACTCGGTGGCTAAGTGGTTAGCGATCCTGACCTCTGATCCAAGAGTCGTGGGTTCGATCCCCACACAGGGCAAACTTTTCTGTGATGAGCAGAATTGTTTGCTCTGAGTCTGGGTGTATTATATCTATATATGTATGTATTTAAAAGTATATGTGTATGTATATCAGTCTCTGGTTCCCAAGATACAGGGAATCCTAGTTTGGGGCCAGATGACCGTGTGTGATTTGTCCCAGATATTATTATTATTATTTTTTTTTTTTTTTGTGATTTGAGCAAAGTCATAGAACAAAAGTTGTACAGTACGATGAGTAGAATCCCCAGTTAAGGGTCCTACACCAATTTTGTTACACCTGTATATGAGAACATCATAGTATTGTGGTAGAGGTTAGACCCCGTCTTTTAATAAGTGTCCTACGGTAACTATACGTATTTCCGAGATAAACCCTTAGTGTTAATACAGATCTATTTACCTTCCAAAATTCATTTAGCAGTTTTGACGTGAAATTGCAACCACATCCCGGACACTTCATCCAAATATCGCGTTATTGTTTACTACATAGAAATTTGACACTTCTTCATGTCTGTACACACGTGTAATGCGCATGTGAGTATTTAGGGCTGCTTAAGCTAAGGCTCCTTGGTCATACAGCCTTGTTGTTACACTTATGTTTGTTATGTTGACATTTTTAGTTATTGATATTTCCGAAAACAGTAGAACTTATAACGACAGATATGAACATAAACGTCAGACTTTTACAATAGACATTTTTAAAGAAGTGAATACTGTATACACGAGACAAGGCTGTATAGCCTTTGAGGCCTTACCTCTCTCCTTATGAAAAAAGAATTGTCTTTAGTTTGACCATCTCTTGTGACTGGTCACATATCGGTCACACAGGGGGGGTGAGGTAGATTTCAGAGAGCGGCAGGAAGTGTCCATACTGTATAATGTCCTTATACTGTGATTGCGACAAACGAACAAACATCTATACTTTCGCATTTATAATATTAGTAAGAGGAAATAAAAAGTATATGCGAGTACTAATAAAAAAGTAATAAAATAATTAATTAAATCTCAAACGCACCTGCGAAAAAGAATGCAAATAAATTCAAATCCACCATTTTGTTTTGGCAGCGCTCTCCTTCATTATTATTAAATGAGGATTTTAATTTAGGATTTCCTTTGAAATATCGTCTAAATTTCCATTGACAGATAACAGACGTAATCTGTATGTAAATTTTGAATTTCTAATGAAATAAATCCCTTGTATTATTCGGTGTTATATTCAAATTCGTGAAATATGGATTGGTTCCCGTCTGCCATTCCGATCATTGGATTGTTTTCCGCCATTTTGTTTAAATTAAAATTCCTTAGTTGACAGCTAGTCAAATTTACTTTTTATCAAATGTCAAAAACAATGTCATGTTTGGAATTGTAAACTATGACGTCATTGTTCGATATAGCGGTAGGCTTACTAATATAATAACTGCATTTTTGAAAATTAAAAATTGTATGTGTAATGAAAATCTAAGCGAGTAAGTTTTTTGTGAAACTTCAAGCTTTTTAGCGAACAGTATTTCGTAACTATTTATACTCATGAAGTTAATTCCTTCAATCATTTGATTCGATATTGGAATGCAATCTCATATACCTCAACTGTTATAGGTCATCTGCAGACCAACATATTAATTAATATTTTTTAAGGAAAACAAACCGTATTTTTACGTGAATACGGTTTCATTTTAGAAACTACACAACTGTGTTATGCGTACTCCGTTGAAGCCTTTGTGGATAGCAACTTGCCTACAACAAGCTATAGGCAGTGCAGAGTACTAGCATGACAAGGTACAAGAGACATTGTATTCTAACACAGATTAACCTTTCCTCGAAACTGGGTCCTGTTTATATTGTAACTAGCTTCCGCCCGCGACTTCGTCCGCGCTGACTTCAGAATTGTGTCCAGAAAGAAAGAAAATCTTAAGATAATGCCTAACCTAAGATCTAGTGACGAAGTGGGAATTTTGAGTTTTTAAGCATTCTTACGGGAACACTTAAGTTTTCTGGGATAAAAAGTATCCTATGTGTTAGCCAAGTGCTTTATCTATCTACCTAACAAATTTCATCCAAATCCGTTCAGTAGTTTCGTCCTGAAAGTGAAACAAACAAACAAACAAACTGACAAACAAACAAACATCCATACTTTCGCATTTATAATATTAGTGAGATGAGATGAGATAGTGAGATAAATTGTTGAAAGGTAAAAGTTAGGAGTCAATGTTACCGAGCTCAGAATTTATTTCTATATTTTAGACTTTTTGCCAGTAATAGTGCAAGACAAAAGCAAATATTTATCCATATAAAATTATGTCCCAAGAAATATTGTATGCGTAACTTACATAAATATTGCAAATTTTGAAATAAAAATAAAATAGAGTCTGTAAACATTTTGAAAAATAACACCGCATACAAAATATTACATATATTATTTAAATAAAAACAAATAAATTACGAGGTGACAAGTAATATAGGCTACATTTTATATTTTACAGCATACAGAAACATCCGTCCCTCAGAAATTACATCAAGAACTAAAAATAGTGAAATTGAAATTGAAAACGCGAACCAAATTTTAACTGTAGCTTTTAGTCGTAAGACTGAACAACATTTTCAAAAAAAAAAACGATCAGCTGAGTAAAACTTTGTGTGGTAAGTCCACATTTTTTGCTCCGATCGAATTGGTTCTTAGAAAAAGGTTTAAGTTTTTTTATAATAATAATAAAATCTGGGACAAATCACACACGGTCATCTGGCCCCAAACTAGGATTCCCTGTATCTTGGGAATCAGAGACTGATATACATACACATATATTTTTTTTAAATACATACATATATAGATATAATACACCCAGACTCAGAGCAAACAATTCTGCTCATCACAGAAAAGTTTGCCCTGTGTGGGGATCGAACCCACGACTCTCGGTTAAGAGGTCAGGATCGCTAACCACTTAGCCACCGAGTCAGTCATACTTGATCAGTCAGTTATACTTGATTCGTAAACCCTTGGTACAAGGCAAAAATCACCAAGTTATTTTTTCCGTATGTAAGTACTACGTTTGTTTTGCTCTTATTAATTTATATTACATAAAACTTTCATACATACATATAACATCTGTCGTAATTCCTAACTAACATTTAACTATAACATAACCCTCCCTTGACGCAGTCAGCAAAAACATCAGTTAATCAATCCTATCGCACCACATTTCTTATACCACGCGTACAGTACAAGCATGCAAAATGCAACAACGCTTTGGGGACGAAATGTCCCATATTGCGGCGCAGTCACCGTTAAATTAACCCTCCGTCGTCCACTGTTGACGGGTCACAGTGACCAACACCGAATTATAGAGACACTCGGACCATGTTGGGTCATAGAGGAAAGCCGTGGACTTCATTAAGGCAGGAGGCTGTTGTTATCCTAAATAAAGCAAAAAAAAAATAGACTGAGTCGGTGGCTCAGTGGGTAGTGAACCTGACCACTGTTCCGAGGGACCTGGGTTCGATCCTCACCCAGCCAGGCCAAGAAAATGTTATGAGCTGATTTGTTAACTTGTTTCGGTGCCTGGGTGTATTATATCTACATATGTATGTAAGTATCTATTTAAACGTATGTTTTCGGTTTTATATTCTGCAAGAAAAGATCGATCTGGTTAACATTTACTGGTTAACTGATAAACATTTTGTTTGAAATTTTTTTTTCATTTAAAATCTTTGTTACTTTTTTATTATCATAAATAGGTAATACTTATAATAAAAGGAATTGTCGGCTGAAACATCCTGTGTTTAATCATACACTTTAGTTGTAAACAACAAATACTGTCCCCACTGCAGGGGCACGGGTCTCTTCCCATACCTCGGGAAGGTTCGACCACACATTGTAGTTAGTCTGTGTAAAACCTTATTCTCCAAATCTGTGACTGTCTGTCTCTTGTTTGCTTGTCCGACACAGGTTCATGAAACGTGGGTTCGAATCCAGTCCCTGAATTTCTTATAGTTCTTTTTGTCTTTTATGTAACTGCCGTCTATCTCTTGTCATAGAACGGTTTAAACTGTGCCTAAGAACAAGAATAAAGTATTTCAGAAGAACTCCGAAATATATTCTTTGAACTTCTTCTATAAATAAATTCAGTAGGTACTCTGGTAATCTTTTATACGAGATTTCACAGCAACCTAATTATATCATTTACTGTGAAGTCTACAAATACCTTTGGTCTGTGTCACTTCACCAAAGCTATCAGAGTAGTAAGCACACGTGCATTTACACACAAAGGACTTCTGTGCTACGTAATAAATTAAATTTGCTATAATAAAATTGTCTTTTTAGGGTTCCGTAGCCAAATAGCAAAAAACGGAACCCTTATGGATTCGTCATGTCTGTCTGTCTGTCTGTCTGTCGGTATGTCACAGCCACTTTTTTTCCGAAACTATAAGAACTATACTGTTGAAACTTGGTAAGTAGATGTATTTTGTAAACCGCATTAAGATTTTCACACAAAAATAGAAAAAAAACTATAAATTTTGGGGGCTCCCCATACTTAGAACTGAAACTCAAAATTGTTTTTTTCATCAAACCCATACGTGTGGGGTATCTATGGATAGGTCTTCAAAAATGATATTGAGGTTTCTAATATCATTTTCTTATAAACTGAATAGTTTGCGTGTGAGAGAACTTCCAAAGTTGTAAAACGTAACTTCTAAAATAAGAGAATGATAAAACTAAAAAATATATATGATGTACATTACCATGCAAACTTCCATCGAAAATTGGTTTGAATGATATCTAGTAAGTAGTTTTTTTTTTAATACGTCATAAATCGTAAACCGCAATTTACCTTTCATTCAAGTTACAACGAACTACAAAAACTTTTATATTATGTTACTTGCTGCTACGGAACCCTTCATGGGCGAATCCGACTCGCAGTTGGCCGCTTTTTATATAAGCGTGAGCTTCACTGCATAGTGGGCAATTTTGTTCGGTATAGTATGACGCAAAGAGAAGCGAAACTCATTGATATTTAATTAGTAGTTTGTTGCATGTAAACAAAAATCTCGCAAGTCGAATTTAACCAACCTTAAATCTTATTGTTATGCCGATGACAATACAATAATAAATAAATATATGAATGTCTGGGACAAATCACACACGGTCATCTGGCCCCAAACTAGGATTTCCTGTATTATAGGAACCAGAGACCGATATACATACACATATACGTTTATAATTTGGTTCAATTGAGTTGATCTGATGTAACAAGGTACCAGGAGTTGAATAGTGGAACTCTTCAATGGCTGCTAGTAAATCCATGTATCTACATATTTCATTATTCTAAAGAAAACATCTTTAATTCTAATTCATGCCAAGACAACGCTATGGAGAAGAAGATTAAATATCATTATTTCACTACTCTGCAATAGTGAGGCAGTAGTTTTACTACTACTTCTTACCAGTTTTTTTACAATTTCAATAAAAGAGCTATATGTAGTGACAATGAAATATATTTTAATATTTCATGACTTATTTTTGTAGCAATCAACTCCTCAAAAAATACGACAACAATACAACAGAAACAATACACCTAATTTTATTTGTAAAGAAGACATAATTAGTTCGTGGAAGGCAAAATTATGTCTTGGAACAATTATCACCTGCTTATCAAAGGAAAAAATTGACCTAACTTCTCCTTCGATCCATCTTATTTAGTAAGGCGAAAACAATTTAATCCATTTCAATTAGTTTAACAGATAATATCGTGGACAGGACAATAAAAATCGCCCTCTTTAATGGCTACAAAAAATGTTTTCAGGAACAATTTCGCTATACACTGGTTATTTTCTAAGACAACACGATAGTTAAAGCAAATAAAAGCGTCGGTGTATTTAGAATTCGTCTAAAAAAACTAAAATATGCTAAATACTTTGTCAACGTAATGCTGTAAAAAGTACGCGATAGACACGCGATTGTCTTTGCTAATGAAATTTGTGTTTTATGTTCTATGCAGTATAGTTGAAATTAAGGGAGCATTGAATACTGGCGGCCATTTTTTAAACTGACCTGTATCTGTGGCGACATCTAGCGGTTTTCTATTGACAAATGATTGTTTAAGAATGGGGTTGCTTCGCACACTTCCCGACGTTTTGTAAATAATTTTAATAAAAAACATTTATTTATTCTACCAAAATCTCAATATCAGAATAAATGTATCTACCAAAATCTTACTTTTATAGTAAAAGTAAGATTTTGGTAGATACATTTATTCTTAGAAAATATTCAGATAACAAACCAATAAATAAATATATAACATTCTAAAACAAGAAGTTCTAGCAATAACTTACATTTTGTAGTTATGCAACACAAAAGATGACTTCGACTTCAGATGTCAATCAGCAGACATATTTATAAGAAAACTTCAGCAATACCGTGGGAGAGCCATGCTTCGGCACGATGGGCCGGCTCGACCGGAGTGATACCAGGCCTCAAAGAAAACCGGCGTGAATCAACGCTTGCGTTGTGTTTCGCCGAGTGAGTGAGAGTACCGGAGGCCCAACCTCCCACCCCCCCCTAATTCCCCCACCTCCCATCCCATTTCAAAAGTCGGCAACGTACTTGTGACTCCTCTGGTGTTGCGGGTTTCTATGGGCGGCGGTAATCGCTTACCATCAGGTGATCCGTCTGCTCGTTTGCCACCTCTGCCATAAAAAAAAACCTGTATAGGTTCCTCAGGGAAAGCTGTTTAGTGTGATGAGTAGAAGCTCCCGTTTTAGTTTTGTGAAAAGTTTACATCCTGTATATGTGATACGGGCAGCCGGGCTGAGTTGGAGCGAAGCAGAGGGGGATGGCGGGGGATGGCGTCGACTCACAGAGGCCCTTTGTACCACTGGGGTACCATAGGAAACAACAATACAATACAACAATATGTGATACTTTCCGACCGTTTCCGTGCTTCGCAAGGCACGTTAAGCCGTTGGTGCTGGCTGCTATCACTAGATGGCAGTCTTTAAGGCTTGTCAGAGGCTTTTAGGTTGGCCCCTAGCTCCATAACCTTCACTAATCCGAACAGCCCCCACTGTGTTGAGTAAGGCCTAACCTTCTCTAGATTTGGGAAGAGATTACTCCCATATCAAAGGTCGGCAACGCACTTGTGACTCCTCTGGTGTTGCGGGTGTCTATGGGCGGCGGTAATCGCTTACCATCAGGTGATCCGTCTGCTCGTTTGCCACCTCTGCCATAAAAAAAAGAGATCCAGCACGGTGCCCCAGCAGTGGAGACGATGTGGGTTGGGTTTGGTAACGAAGCTACCTTCGACGCTCTATAAATAAATACTGATTTTTATTCCATTCAACTTCCTTTGAAAACGACAAGACCAACATCCCATTCTCAATACAACTTAATTCAATAGAAACACAATCTACCTTGTTCTAAGATAAGACATGGATACTAAACTATGGAAGGGCTAAAAAGTTAATTCAAAAAAAGTCTTATTTTTAAGTAGATGTTCACACACATTCTTTGAAATCGTCATTTCTTTTTCCAGCCACTCGGAACTTATACACTCAACGTTTCGGAAAGAGTTCAAGAATTTGTATGGTTAACTAAAAAAATGAAGATCGGATTTTTTAAATATACATAATTCTGTATACTTGATTCTGCGTAACCCCTTATTTCAAACGCACTATTTTAACATCCTGTATAGTAGTAGTAGGTTATTTTACATCTGTATGGAGTTTCCAGACTGACACAGTCTATACTCTTCCACCTATCACAGTTTTAAGCCACATTCATCCAACGATTTTACAAGCCTACTTAAGGTTAACAAAAAAAAAATAGAAAATCCAGTGTTTTTGTAATCCTACGTCAACCAGTACAGTGGAATTGAAATTCAAAAGTACAGTCTACAGCGCAGCGGCATGAGTTGCAAAACTACGCGGTCGCGAATTATAAACTTGTCTCAGACGAAACAGACTACGCTAGCAGGGTTAGCATGTCTTTTTGAGTTTCTAAATATAATAAAATCTTTTTGTTATTTAAAAAATATTTTTCTATATGACAAAAAAGTTTAGGTGTTAAGCATGTCTTTTCGAGTTTGGAAATATACAATATAATCTTTTTGTTAATTAAAAATATATTTTTTATGAGTAAAAAGTTCAGGTGTTTAATGTTGCTTTAAAATAATAATCAACAACGCTGAACACGTTAAAAAACCGACTTCAATCGTAACAACTACCATTTTGCATTGATTTTTTAGTTTCTATTGATTTTTTTCAAAAAGCACTGAATCAATTTTGATAAAATTTATATCGGACCACCTCTGAAGTATTCCCTACCAAACAAAAAAGGAATCATCAAAATCAATCCATAACTGGCGGAGTAATCGCGTAACAAACATACAAAAAAAACATACAGTCGAATTGAGAACCACCTTTTTGAAGTCGGTTTATTATAAAGTTTTATTTATTTGTGGCCATCCCCAGTGTCAGTAGACATGAATTGACAACAATCATACTGATAGAAACCAGCACCAGTGGTTTAAGCTGGCTGATGATGCAAGGAATCAGTCAGGATAAATGCCAATAACAGTCAAACCCATCAAGATGACGACCGTATCTGTAGTCAGTTAACTTTAAAAGCAGCATAAACGCAGTACATTTTTTGTTACGTTGTCATGTATCGCTGATATGCAGTAATATCCGTTTTTAAAACAAATAGTTACTATACGTACTATACGAATACTGCTTATTTAGCAACTCAAAAGTAGAAAAAAATTGAAGGCCAAAAATTTGATAAAAAAAAAATTAACTGTACTATGAACTAGGACAAAAAATGACGATGAAACAGAATTTGTAAAGCGTCTACATAAATGACAAAAACTATCTTTTTTTCTCCAAATAAGCGTCTTTACAGTTCACATTTGAATTGTATAAAATTCGTGGTACCCCTTGAGAAGGTGAGTCGGAGATGACTTTCTCACTATTTTAATATGCTAATGGCGACCCGCTCTTTGAAGTGTCACAGGAAACCAGCTACAGGACAGCGATGCTAAAACCAAGAAGAAGTGCAACGTAATTTTATTGCATCCAAATATTCAAAGTGATTTTTACAACTTAATGCAGACATGTTAGGCGTGGTAGGGACTTATAAAAAAAAATACGATTTAAAAGTATGTGTAAAGCATCTACTTATATAAAAATCATTTTGAGTTTGAGTTTGTTCAAAAAAAAAGTTTTGTTACCATAACTTATCATTGGTACAGAAACGTCAAAAAAACATGGAATATCCATACAAATCGATCGTCGGATCGACCAAGAGTGTACAGGGAATTTTTAAGAACAAAGTAATTTTTTATGGGGGATGTTAACTTCAGACTTCAATAAAAAAGTCTTTAATGTTAAAATGGGGTGTTATTTGAATCAAATGTGACAACTTTTTTTACCACTTTTTCAATGAACGCCAAAACGTTTTGGACTCTCTCACAATTAAGTACCTATAGAATACAGAAAAAATATTTAAAAAATCCACTCTACAACTTTTTTTCAGTTGCCCATACAAACTCTTGATTCGCTATTCCGATTTCGTATATAAAACTAAAAAAAAAATGCGGATTTTTCCTATATTCTATACTTGATTCTGAGTTACCCCTTAAAATCTCAATGCACTTTATTAACACCCTGTATTCTTATCCACCATTAAAATATAACATCGTATATTTTAAAACACGACACGGGTAGGGCATTCAGATTTACACCTATGGACGTGTACATATGATATTTCTATAGTTAACACCTTAAGACGTGTACACGACCAGCTCAAGTACCAATTCAATTAAGTCACAGTTTCTGAACCCTAGGCCATGAGTTTCTTCATTAAAATAGGATGTACTAGGCTTCATATTACCTAGATACTGTTATGTATTTACCTTCATATGTAGATACTAGCTTCCACCCGCGACTTCACCTGCGTGGACTTCAGAATTGGGTACAGAGAGAAAAATAAATAAGTTGGCGCCGTCTAGTGACGAAGTGGAAATTTTGAGGTTTGAACTATTTCTCCGGGAACTCTTAAGGTTTCCGGGATAAAAAGTATCATATGTGTTAGCCGAGTGTTTTATCTTACGACTTACACACAGTAGTTTCGACGTAAAAGTGGATCAAACAAAGAAACAAACATCCATACTTTCGCATTTATATAATATGTATTAGTGACATGAGAAGTGAGATACTCACGTTTCTAATTCTAATAAGATATTTGCAAACGGAATGCAATATTAAAAGTGCAAGACATAAATATGTATTTTTATTGTTAAGTATTTGTATGACACAGTTCGCGTATGTTCGATAGAGTTGTGTTGCATGCAATGTTTAAAAAGGTGTTTTTTCTAAAATTTTTGTCAAATGTTCCTAAATTATAATTTGAAATAAACTTTTTATATTAATTTTAAGGGAGCGGTCGTGGCTCAGTGCGGCTTGCGTGGTCGCATCGATCTGTTAACTGACTACAAAGTCGGTCATTACCTCGATGGGGTTGACTGTTAGTGGCATTTATCTCGACCGTTTCCGTGCTTCGCAAGGCACGTTAAGCCGTTGGTGCCGGCTGCTATCGCTAGATGGCAGTCGTGAGGCCATGTGTATGTGGAGTATGGCCTAACTTTCCGAGGTATGGGAAGAAATTCGTTCCCCTGCAGTGGGGACATTTATGGGTTGTTAACGAACGAGTTTAAGTATAGTATTAAACAGTACAGTGGTTTAAAAGAAATAACGTTTTTTATTATATATATAATTTTATTCAATAATATGAAAGGAAACATCTACATAACTTGTCTACAAAAAATAAGTAACTAATAAAAAAATCATTAAATGAATACGAAAATAAGAAGTTTTTGTAAGGATAGACAAAACAGAGTTTTCACAAATTCTGTATTTACCAGCAACATAGTCGTTTCAACAAACATCATATTTTATTTGCAAATGTCAGTTTGTCCGATGTCTTTACAACTACCTAGGTTTCACTTAGTTAGTTGATTAGTTCCAAATGGGGTCGTAATTTGTAATAAACATTGTAACAAACTTATTTAGGTAAAGTACAGTGCAGTACAGTGCTGACAGTGTCAACAACCCATGTCGTCCCCACTGCAGGGGCACGGGTCTCTTCCCATACCTTGGGAAGATTAGGCCATAATTCACATACGGGGGCCACAAGTCCGGAATGGTGGGGATTGTTGCCAACACCAGTGTCAAAAGTTTTCAAGCCGCCTAATGGCCTCCGACATGACTTAACGACTGCCATCTAGTGCTAGCAGCCGGCACCAACGGCTTAACGTGCCTTGCAAAGCACGGAAACGGTCGAGATAAATGCCACTAACAGTCAAACCCATCCAGGTTATGACCGTGTCTGTAGTTAACCTGCATGTTCGACGCGACTACGCAAGCCGCACTGAGCCACAACCGCTTCGCTCGACACGCCACAATGCTGATAGTACACTACTTTAATATGCAGGTGTAGCAAAACAAGTGTGAGTTCTTAACAGTGCAGTGTACCAAGAACATAGTGCCATATATCTATCATTTATAAAATTATTATTATGATTTTTATACGAAACTGTAAAAGTTTTCACCGAGTTATTATAATAATTGGCCTTAAGTGAAAGGATTCATACGACACGACACAAAAATAATCTTACATTTTTTTTTAATGTGATAAGTGGCAAACGAGCAGACGGATCACCTGATGGTAAGCGATTACCGCCGCCCATAGACACCCGTAACACCAGAGGAGTCACAAGTGCGTTGCCGGCCTTTGAAATGGGATGGGGGATGGGGGAATGGGGGGGTTGGGACTCCGGTGCCCTCACTCACTCGGCGAAACACAACGCAAGCGTTGCTTCACGCCGGTTTTCTGTGAGGCCGTGGTATCACTCCGGTCGAGCCGGCCCATTCGTGCCGAAGCATGGCTCTCCCACGGTAAAAATTCAGTTCAATTCAGTAATACTTTATTGCAAATAACAATTATTTATTGAGAATCTGGTATGTTTAGGAATAAAATACCGAAAAGGGAATGAGATAAAATGGTCGAGCCTTATTTCTAAAACGACGAAAGAAAACGAAGTGCAAATAAAAAGCTTACAAAAACCTGTGAATGAAATAAATTTGGCAGATTATGTAAACCAAACTTCTCGTTCTGAGCTCTTACAAAAACTACAAGAATAAATTACTGAGCTCTTTACAGGCAAACGAACAACTAGCATTTAAGGTGCAATGCAGTTTTTGTTTAGCATTATTTTGTTAGAGAAAGTTTACTGAACTCATCTCATATACAGGAAAAAGGATGGTGCGGTATTTGACTGACTCAGTGGCTAAGTGGTCAGCGATCCTGACCTCTGATCCGAGAGTCGTGGGTTCGATCCCCACACAGGTAAAACTTTTCTGTGTTGATCAGAATTGTTTGCTCTAAGTCTGGGTGTATTATATCTATATATGTATGTATTTAAATGTATATGTGTATGTATATCAGTCTCTGGTTCCCAAGATACAGGGAATCCTAGTTGGGGCCAGATGACCGTGTGTGATTTGTCCCGGATATTATTATTATATTATTATTTAAACGGAAAAGGGTAGTTAGGTAAAGCCGGTGATGGAAAAAGAAGCACTTGTAGAACTTGTAGGTTCATTTTAATCATGTCGCTAGTTTTTTAAGGTTTCCGTAGTCAACAAGGAACCCTTATAGTTTCACTGTGTCCGTCTGTCTGTCTGTCTGTCCGCGGCTTAGCTTAGAGACTATTAGAACTGGAGAGCTGTAATTTAGCACAGACATACATACGATGTCGTCGAGACATATATCACGCCGACCAAGTGCTAAAACCGTCTGCTCATTTGCCACCTATGACATAAAATATATATATATATATATATACAGGGTGTTAAAAAAAGTGCGTTTGAAATTTTAAGGGGTTACTCAGAATCAAGTACAGAACCCAGGAAAAATATTGAAAAAATCCGCTCTTCAATTATTTTTTTCAGATTCTCATACTAAATCTAAATAGTGAATCGAGAATTTGTATGAAAAACTGCAAAAAAATTGAAGAGCTAATTTTTTCAATATTTTTCCTGGATTCCATACTTGATTCTGAGTAACCCCTTAAAATTTCAAACGCACTTTTTTTAACACCTGTATATTATTGGAAATCCTTTTTCTTGTCGACTATCGCATGGTATGGGGTGTCGTTGTATAGGTCTTTCAAAAATGTTGTGGGTTTGTGCCCGACATGCACTTGACCGCTTTTTATTATTATTATTTTAATGTTAAGGATGGCAAAAGGCTGACGACCCACCTAGTAGAAAGTGGTTACCGCCACCTATGGGCATTTACAACACCAGTTCCAAGGGGTGCTATCAGCTTTGAAGTACCTTCAAAAAGCATTTAATAATAATATCCAGGACAAATCAAACACGGTCATCTGGCCCCAAACTAGGATTCCCTGTATCTTGGGAACCAGAGACTGATATACATACACAATTACACATATACTTTTAAATACATACATATATAGATATAATACACCCAGACTCAGAGCAAACAAATCTGCTCATCACAGAAAAGTTTGCCCTGTGTGGGGATCGAACCCACGACTCTCAGATAAGAGGTCAGGATCACTAACCACTTAGCCACCGAGTCAGTCGCAATTTTATCCGTAAATTAATCCATTCCTTAAGAGTCTCATGCTGTAGATCTCAGAGAAAACCTCGGGTGGTAGCTCATTCCACAGCATGAGTGTTGTGGGTAAGAAGCACCTCTGAAACCTTACAGTTCGAGACCAATTTTCAACCGACTTCAAAAAAAGGAGGAGGTTCTCAATTCGTCGGAATCTTTTTTTTTTTTTTTTTTTTATGTATGTTCACCGATTACTCGAAGATTAATTAACCGATTTCGAAAATTCTTTTTTTGTTTGAAAGGGTTATACTTCACAGGTGGTCCCATATAAATTTTATCGAAATCGATTCAGCGGTTTTTGAGAAAATCAACAAAACATAGCAAAATTGGAGTTGTTGCGATTGAAGTCGGTTGTTTTTAACGTATTCAGCGTGGTCAATTATATCAAACTTATTGGTTTTAGCTAGTGGAGAGGGATTCTACTCCGATGGCGATATTAAATAATATTATTACAAAAAATATAAACAGGATGTTAAATAAAGTGCATTTGAGATTTTAAGTAACCCTTCAGAATCAAGTATAGACTATTACATGAAAAATATTGAAAAATCCGACCTGCAACTTTTTTGAATTGCCCATAAAAATTCTTGATTTACTTTTCAGTTGGTAGCTCGCTGTACCTTTACAGCACATATAGTAACAGTCCTACAGCCTTCCACTATCTTTTCAAAGCAAAGACAATTTGTCGAAAAAGAAAATTCTCCCGATGCTTTCCTCCCGTAACTAACAGTCGAAGCTGAAGAAATATCATCAACAAAGCGAACACAACCGGAGCGGTCGGGAACAAGTTTGGTAACACGTAAACCACAAATCAGTCCTCTTTTAGCCGCCTTTGGTGGTCGGTGTGTTCCCGTTATGACTTTTGACTGAAATACTCAAAGGAAAAATTATACAGGGTTTTTATTGATTCCAATATTTTGATGCCCTGTACTATACTCGTGATGCATTTTTAACCGACTTCAAAAAAGGAGGAGGTTCTCAATTCGACTGTATATTGTTTTTTTTTGTATGTATGTTACGCGATTACTCCGATTGATTTTGATGATTCTTTTTTGTTTGGTTCCCTACCAACTTTAAAGATGGTCCCATATAAATTTTATCAAAATTGATTCAGTGCTTTTTAAAAAAAAAAACAACAAAAACTAAAAAAATCATTGCAAAAAAAAGATTCCGACGAATTGAGAACCTCCTCCTTTTTTTTGAAGTCGGTTTTGTTAACGTGTTCAGCGTTGTCAATTATTGTTAATTTGGATTTTAGGCTTAGTGATTAGTTTTGTTTGATTTGTTGTACTTATAGTGTTTACCATTACGAAGAAGATTAAAATTCAACTACTAATATTGAGATTAAAATACATACAGGGTGAAATTGTAATCACGGACCAAATTTCAACTGTGGCTTCCAGTCATGACACTGAACAACTTTCTCTAAGAAAGCAATTCAAACAAAAAAAAATTGGACTTTCCATACACAGTTGGCTACTCAAGTCATCGGTTTGTATGAGCAGTCAATTTTTATTTGCTCCGATTGAATTGGTTCCTTACAGAAAGTTGTTCAGTTCCAGGAGCAGAAACCACAGTTAAAATTTATTTCACGATTTCAGTTTTAATCTGTATAAGCTATTTACAATATCAAATAATAAAAGCATTAAATTAAACAAAGTACTGGCTGCCTGTATATCTTTTTTTATATTTTCCTGTTGTGCAACCAAGTATTTTCATTAATGCATTCAAAGTTTCGCAAACACTTCCCGAAACGTTGAGTGTACAAGTCCCGCGTGGTAGGGACTTTGTACTAGGTAGCAAAAAATATTGACGATTTAAAAGCATGTGTAAAGCATCTACTTAAATAAAAAACATTTTGAGTTTGAGTTTGAGTTGCATTTTGATTAAATCAACTCTTATTGCAGATATTTCCTATAACTTACCCTATAACGAGTATTTCTTTTTTTTGAGGTTTCTCAATATTCAATAGATAATATAAATTATCGTAAATAAGGTTTATTCTACGACTTAACAAAAATTCGTCAAAAAAGTTTTTACTCTACTCCTCAAGGTCGTAACGGGAGAACACCTCACTTTTTCAGGGTTCCGTAATAATTTTTCATCACATGCAATTAGTTACTTTTGCGGAGGGCCGTTAGCGAGGCTATTAAGACCCGTACGGCTATTTATTGGGCTACCGTTAATACCCTTTGGCTAAGGGATTTGCTTCACGCCCTTAACAGTAATCTGGTACAATCTGGTACAAAAAATGCTCCGAAGACAGTCTTGGTATCATTCAGTGTTTATTACTAACATGTACAGAGGTATAAAAGTGCTTCTTTTAATCTCTAATTATAGTAACTTAAATTGACAATTTTTTTTTGTATACTTACTGATGTAAGTTATAGAGCAAATCTTGTTCAATTTGGGGAGCTAATGTTTACCTGAAAATATCGCTCCAACGCTTATATTTCGATAAATAAGGTGTTCAGAAATTAGATGTCATTACTCAAACTGGGGCTTCTACTAGTGAAACTGAACAACTTTCCCAAAGGAACCCATGGTCAATTCGCGAAAAAAAAAACTACTTTTATAACAAGTTGGTCACCTTAACGGCCCACTAAGTATGGGCAGTCCCCTAAAAGGCCTTTGACATGGTGCCATCTAGAAGTAGCAACCGGCAGCAACGGCTTGAAGTGTCTTGCAAAACACGGAAATGGTCAAATGAAATCATTTATTTTGAGGGGTTGGTTGCCGGGACTTGTACCGAGCACACGTCTGCTGAGTTAATTTTTTAATTATTTCCGTTTTAGAGTAGTCTCAACGTTATTTTTGTGATGGGGAAATAGCTGTGATTCCGATTCAGTGATAAGCGGTCATAAGAAGAGGATTAACTCGGGAGACAGCTCCGTTTTCCGAGTTCCAACAACGAACCACCACGTGGAGCGTCTTTAAGCGCCCATCACCCTTAGGGCCGCGTCTTTCACTTGACATTGGCGTTTCGCCATTTTTTTTATTGAAGATTCTCCCATTTTTCACTTGACATTGGCAAAATCACGCTCGTTATGAGAAGTGGAATGCCAAATAGAAAAATAGAATAGAAATAGTTTTTTTTTTTTTTTTGCGAATTCACTATAATATAGTATAATAATAATATAATATCATTTATTTATCAAGTAACACAGACTCATTACATTCAATACTATGGCCGCCTTTGGGAAAGTTATTCAGATTCATGAGTAGAAGCCCCAGTTTGAGTAATGACAGCTAATTTGTTAACACCCTGTATTTGCTTTGACATTTCACATTTTCTTTGACATTATTACTATTATTTTTTGACATTGTATGAAATCAAATATTTTACGTTAATTATCAAAAATTTACATGCTTATTTATATTTTAAGCTAAAACGCTGTCTTACGCTATATTCAATAAAATCTGTATTTTTACTGTTTTCTAGCATATTAATTTATTTGATTTGATAAACACAGTTTAATATAAATGCTTGTTTTGGCAATCGGGTAAAATAATAGCTTATTTAATTATTTGGAAATAGCCAAACATGTATAGAACAGACAGCCACAAAGATATCTGAACCTCTCCGTAACATACCATGTATATAGATGGGTTTTTGCCCGGGCAGTTTTGAGTAAATGCCCAATAAACGTCCATTTATGCCCAATAAATGCCCAATTTGTATGGCGCAAATGGACGTTTATTGGGCATTTATTCAAAATGCCCAAAAATGCCTGGCCAAAAACCCATCTATAACCATGTATCATACATATGTGAGTCGTAAAATTTACAAAAGCGCAAATAAACATTTTGCTCTTTTGTCAATCACTAATCACTTATTCATAATATAAATGCGAAAGTATGGATGTTTGTTTGTTTGTTTATTTGTTCCGCTTTCACGCCGAAACTATACTCAACGGATTTGGATGTTTGGTAGGTAGATAGATAAAGCACTCGGCTAAAACATAGAATACTTTTATCCCAGAAAAATTAAGGGTTCCCGTAGCAATAATTAAAAACTCAACATTTCCACTTCGTCACTAAATGGCACTAAATCTTAACGTTTTCTTTCTTTCTGGACACAATTCTGAAGTCCACGCGGACGAAGTCGCGGGCGGAAACTTGTTTCCAAATAAATACACTTCACAATTTGATACTTTCCAGAATGGTTGAATCAATTAATCATAATTGCAATGGAAATATTAAAACATTTGTATTTTAATTATTTGTATATTTGTATTTTAATTATTTGTTTAATATTTGTATTTTAATATTTACAGTGCAATTATCATTAGTTGATTCAATTTATA
Organism: Coleophora deauratella; assembly: GCA_958295455.1. Lineage (NCBI taxonomy): Eukaryota > Metazoa > Arthropoda > Insecta > Lepidoptera > Coleophoridae > Coleophora > Coleophora deauratella. Next base: position 877,671 of record OY282412.1, read on the forward strand.
TTTTGATATAACCTGTACTTTCTATCTTATTTTATCGCTAACTCGTGGATTAAACTAGTTTTGTACATAACATACAAATAAATTAAGAAACAGGAAAGTGCGAGTTGGACTCGCCACGCAATGGTTCTGTATACTTAATAAAACATGCTTAAATTTTTTTCATATATATTTTTTTGTTCAATAATTTTTCGATGAAAATTTCTAGGAGCAAATTTATATGTTTTCTTAAATGTGTGTTATTACCAATGAAATATTTATGACTTACTTATTAAACGAAATGAAAACCGTTATTCCAAAAAAAAACTATGCCAGTCACTAAGAACCGCTACCTATCACGGTTCCAAATATAAAGCGACTTTTTGTAGAACGACTAGACAGACAAACATCGTCATAGGCTTCCTTATAAGGCCCAGTAGTTACCCTTTTGCACGGAACCCTAAAAATGGTAGCAAACATTCCAGCTGTCAACAACTTGTCAAATAATTGACGCATTTTTTATTACCAACGTCTGTACTTTTGGTTTACTTTCAGCATTACTTTTTGTACATGAATGCTCTAAAATATTTATTCAATTATAAATATAGTTTGTCGACAATAATATTTATAAAATATTCTACATATTACACTTATTATAAAAAACACAACACAACACCGGAAGGTAAACAAAAGTAAGCACAGTACAATACAGCAAAATAACACAAAAATGGTTAGCCAATAAGAGGACAAAAATAGTAATTTTTTCGTAAAATATATCTTGTAGTCATAAACTCATAAATTATAAAAAATGGTAGAAAACTTGTAATAATAATAATAATGCCCGACGCTTTTTCTCCTCGTCACACTGACCTCCACTGTGCTTCTGATGGAGTAGCTCCTGCCACTTGACCTAGCGCCAAGTGTGCAGAGTAGCCCAATTTTATATTTCGAAATAATAATAAATCCTGGACAAATCACACACGGTAATTTGGCCCCAAACTAGGATTCACTGTACTATGGGAACCCGGAACTGATGTACATACACATATATCGTCCCTCGCACGACTACCTCTCCTATCTCATTTTTGTAAAGTTTTTAAAATCAATTTCAATTACATAAAGTCCAAACTTAATTCACCAAAAATTTGAGATAGGATAGTTAGTCATGCGAAGGACGATATGTTTAATACATACATATATAGATATAATATACCCAGTCACAGAGCACAGAAATCTGCTCATCACATCGAACCCACGACTCTCGGATCAGTAGTCAGGAGCACCACTGAGCCACCAAGTCAGTCCGACTAAGTTTTGCACAACAAAAACAAACTAATCCGACTTTCAAATTAATTATCTGTAATTGTAATACAACCGTATGAATCTACCTACCCATTACTATTTAAGGCGACGTACAGGTCCCGTCAATCTTTAAGATCGCTGAAGGGTACTGAATGGGGGAAGTGTGCGTTCACTTAGAATCCTCATGCTTGAATTTCGAAGTAGTTCCTTGGTTCCAGAGATGAGGCTGCCAGCGAAACATTCCGCTAGCAGCCTAAGTGAAAAACTCGATTTTCTCTGAAAATACGATAGCACATTTTTTCCTTTGGGCACTATTAGACAATAAATATTGGCATAATCAGAATATCAAAATTCGAGCATGAGGATTCCAAGTGAACGCACACTTCCCCCAGTCAGTACCCTTCAGCGATCTTAAAGATTGACGCGACCTGTAGCATAGAGGTGCTGCGCATTCATTTGCGCAGTACTAACGCAAGGTCCACCCACACGCGCCACGCGAATATTATTTTTTACCCACAATCGGTAAGCCCTTGGCATCATCTCACCTGATGGTAAGTGATGATGATGCCGAAGATGGAAGCGGGCTTACCAAGATTCCCCAACGCAATGGGGAACTGGCTATCTTGTCTTCATGTCGGAACACATCAATGCTAACATTGATGTTTGGCGGCAAGACTTAGATAAGATGGTGGTAGATAGCCAGGCGAGCTCAGAAAACGCCCTACCATCGTTTACATTATGTACGTTTTAGGTTATTTTGTATTTATTTCTGAATGAAAGTGTTCAAACTAATAGCGTAGTTTTCTTCATATCGTCGAAACCAATATTTTTGTACAATTTACATTTTTTTAATTTTAATATACTGGAAACTTTTAAGTTTTAGGTACTTAACGGTAGAACCATCTTTGCTTTTTTTTTCTATCGAGCCGAAATTTTGTTTTGGATGGCGTAATATCGTAGGAAATATAGTAAAAAATATGTAAAACTTTTTCAGACTTGAAATTTCTATAGTTTTACGTCAGTACTGTTAAAAAAAACGTCATTTTGGTATAACAGCGCCTTAATTCCAAGTAGGAGGTACAAACCCATCGATCTTATCAAATCAACGTCAACACTTAATATCGATATGCATATTCAATTAATTAATCTATCGACTTATCGATAAAACATTCAACTGATCGGTTAGCGACAAATTAGGTGTCGTAAAAAATTATAACTACTTACTTATACAGTTTTTGCTAGTGGCAATTTGAGTTAAGACTGCGGAGGCGGACTTAGACAGTTTCGTTTTGGTCATACAAGTCGATAATAAAAAAAAAAAATGGTATGTAATACAAAGCGAAGTGGTTGTAGCTCAGTGCGGCTTGCGTGGTCGGGTCGATCACGCAGGCTAACTGAGTATTCAGTTATATACCGTTGTATACATAACCTGGAGGGGTCTGGATGTTAGTGGCGACCGTTTCCGTGCTTCGCAAGGCACGTTAAGCAGTTGGTGCCGGCTGCTATCGCTAGATGGTAGTTAAGCCATGTCGGTGGTCTTATAGGCGGCTTGAAAACTTGTGACACTGGGGTTGGCCACTAGCCCCACAACCTCCACCAATTCATATTTGGCCCCCGTGTGTGGAGTATGGCCTAACCTTCCCGAGGTATGGGAAGAGACCCGTGCCCCTGCAGTGGGGACGTAATGGTTTATTAACACTTAAGGTTTGCCAGCGATGTCATCCCAGTGGATTCACAAATATAAAAGAATTACAATTCGTCTAGACTAACTGATCTTTTCTAGAAAGCGACTATTTTTTTCCCAATCTTTGGATCAGTCCTATTTATATCTAAGGGGTCGTCCATTAATCAGGTTTGTTTTTTAGCAACTTTTTAGACCTCCCCTCCCCTCTGGTGATACGTAGTGAGGTTTTAGACTACCCCCCCCCCCTTATCCAAAATCACGTGTATTTTTTGGTACAAAATATTATCTTTGAATACAGATATAATGTAATTTAATTTTGGAAAATTAAGCACCATGATAAAAATGTCTAGACAGACATTAAGGTTGCAGGTTGTTTCTGACTGCCCGAAGCCGTTTCAAACCTTGGGATGAGTTACAAACAACGTAACAACAACAGTCCGACGTTTGGAATTTACACTAGAAATCAAGTGTTTAACGAAAAATTAAATACACGTGATATTGCACTACACCCCCAATTTCCCCTTGTGATATTTCGTGTTTTTTTCCGAAACCCCTCCCCCTTTTGAGCCTCACGTGATTAATGGACGACCCCTAATCGATAATTAAAAAACGTTCTTAATTAGGATGTCTAGACTAACTTTAATTAATAAGTCAGTAATTGTTACGATATTGTCAAATTGTATAAAACTATAAACTAGTTTTCTATTAGTTTGTGGGCAACAATAAGTTTTAATTACTTTAAAATTTTTGATTAATTATTAATTCAATAAATATAATGGAAAGCTATTATTTTCCTCTAGAGAGAACAAAATTTTTTACAAACACATTTATTGTTATATTATTTAATTATTAATAAAAATACATGATATAAAAATCTATGTATGTCATTATATGAGTTATTACGTTTACAAAATTTGCTGGGAAAAAGTTATTCATAAAATAAAAGGTTCCCCAAGTTGCATTGGGGAAAGTACCAAGACTCCCCAACGCAATAGGAAACTGGCTATTCTATTAAAATGTATGTTTGGCGGCAAGACTTCGATGTTGGTAGCTAACCAGGCGGGCTTAGAAAATGCCCTTCCACCAAACAAATGGAGTCCTACAAAGTTGGACCCCGCCGGGAATCGAATCCGCGGCGTCGTTAGGCGTCGTAGGCGATTAGGCACATCCAAAACATTTTTTGAACCTTCAAGGTCTGTCTTAGTTTTATTTTACTAACTACTACAAAACCTTACTAACTTTTGATATAGTGTTTGCTACTAATAAACACATTTCTTTCTTTATTATAGCAAAGATCAAATGAAAAATTGAAACAGAAAAAACTCAACAATTTGAGAATTGTCTAGAAATTATTCATCATTTCTGAAATGCAACAGTTCATAATTCTAAATGGGTCGTAGAATCATAGGTATTCAAGGCATTTTCCCTTATAAAATGAACAACAATACAGCGCTTTATTCAATTCGGAACAAAAACTTTTGTGACAAAAGCACTGTTTTGGAGTATATGAATCACACCTTCCAAGTCTGTATCTTTGAAATTAGAACGCCGACAATAGACCTTTTTGGGTTCTGTACATAAATTATTACAATGTTTTTTTTTTGTAGCAAGAATAAAAAAATTAACAAAAACTTTTTCTTTTTATTATTAAAAATACTATTTTAAAGTGTTTTTTCCTGATTATTACAAAGGAAGGTAATGTATTTCCCACCAAGACTGACTCGTTGGCTCAGTGGTTAGCCACTCCGGGTCGTGAGTGCGATTCTCACCCTGGGTAAAAAATTGTGTGATGACCAGATTCGTTTACTCTGTGTCTGGGTATATTATAGATTAGATTAGATTCATTTATTTTACATTATCAATTTCAAATTACAATAATAGCTTATTAAAAATGTCAAAGTATAATGTGATCGTCAAAATAATTAAAATTAAAAATTGAATAATACAAATAGTCATTAATATAAAATTCGATGTCAATGTTAAAAAATAAATAAGAATCGCACAATGGATAAATACAAAATAAGAAATAAAAATGACACTATTACAAATTAAAATTTAAAAAAATGGTAGGAACTTTGTACTAGGTAGAAAAAATATGACGATTTAAAAGCATGTGTAAAGCACCTACTTCATTTACTGAATAAAATTCATTATCCAACAAAAGGTTTCTCAGTAGGCGACTATATCTTCTTATATCTTTAAGTATGTATTTGCAAAAGTGTGCATGTATTAATTATGTAAGTCAATCTCTAATTCCCATAATACAGGGAATCCTAGGCCATGTATGTATATCAGTCTTTGGTTCCCAGGGAATCCTAATTAGGGTCCAGGTCCACTGTCTGTGATTTGTCCCAAATAATTACATATTTGTTCATTTAAATTGGTACCGCCTGTAATCAAAATGGCTTAATGTATTATACCTATACAATACAGGGTGTGAAAATGCCATTCTGGAAACTTAACAGGGTGTTATACTCGTTAAACTGAACATTTTTTCCTATGGAAACTTTTTTGGAATTCACATAAAAAAATGTATAGACTTTGCACACAAACTGATCGGCCAGTCAGCCAATTTAATGAAGAGTTTAATTTTTTTGAGATTTTAGTATAGGTTGTTTCGGAAAAGTTGTTCAGTTTCATAAGTAGAAGCGTCAGATTAAATATTTGCAACTAATTTTGTTAGACTTTATATACATTAAATGTATAAAATATGTTTATGTCTAATTATAAACCTTGGGAAATCGGTGTTCCTATATCGTCCCTCACACGACTGTTAGCCATTTTTCTCACATTCTTAAAAACAATCGTATTTCAATTAGAAAAAGTCCAAACTCTAATCATCAAACATCTGAGATAGGGGTTTAGTCGTGCAAGGGACGATATGTCTGAAAAAAAAAAATGTATGTTTCAAATATACTTATCATGGTCAATAGGAATTGTCTATATCATGAAATGACTGGACAAACCAGAGTCAACGGATCTCCTTTAAACGGTAACACCAGTAGTCCAGTAACCTAACCTAACCTAGAGTTTTCTTTGGAACTCCTCAACGATCTGGCCACGGCATATTCACCAAATAAACACTAAACCCACAAAAAAAAAACAATAGCAAAACCGCACGACAACCAACACCAAATATGGAAGTTTAGTGTTTTTAGACTATTCAATAATTCAAACTTGGAAACTGGTGTTGCGCAAGAGTTGGCGCCATAGCGCGCCGGCGGCAAAGTCGTTGCTAATGTGGATGATGGATTTGTGTGGATAAGCTTTCTATTAGATAAGACTCATCAAAGTGGCAATGAGCTGAATCTTACCCTTGATATTTATAAATACGTTCCGTCCTGTTTGTGTACTTCTTTTTATTTAGTACTGGCTTCTGCCCGTGACTTCGTCTGCGTGGACTTTAGAATTGGATCGAGAGAGAAAGAAAATGTTGAGGTGGCGCCATCTAGTGACGAAGTAGAAATTTTAAGTTTTGAAGCATTCCTCCGGGAACCCTTAAGTTTTCCGGGATAAAAAGTATCCTATGTGTTAGCCGGGTATTTTATCTATCTATCCACCAAATTTCAGATCCGTTCAGCAGTTTCGGCGTGAAAGCGGAACAAACAATCAAATAAACAAAAAAACAAACATCCATACTTTCGCATTTATAATATTAGTGAGATTAAAAAGTATTAGATTTGATTTGAATATAAAATTAAGCCGAAGGATATGCTGGCCTCCCACTCGGTGGACCGATGACCTGGTGAAGGTTGCGGGAAGCCGCTGGATGCGGGCAGCGCAGGACCGGTCGGTGTGGAAATCCTTGGGGGAGGCCTTTGTCCAGCAGTGTGGACGTATTTCGGCTGATGATGATATGCGATGTCCTTCCAACATTCGACTAGCTATTATAAATAAAGTCGAAGAAAATCAGCTGAGTCTATTTAATCTCCGGCTTCTACTCATGAAATTGAATAAACAAGTTTCTTGTTTACTTCTCTTCTCTTCTCTTCTTTAATTCGAGTAGCTGATGGAATGATTTATAGAGGGACGTCTAGTCTAAAATATATATTTTTTTATTTTGCTAAGCGTCTGTCGTACAACATGTCATCCTGTTAATGTAGTCACAATATCTGTATTCACAAAATCTGTATTCACAAAATGAGTGTCGGACTGAACTTCGACAACAACTACTTCGAAAGACGCTCTTTCGACAAAACATTACTTCGATACTACATTAGTTCGACAGACTACTACTTCAGCAGGATTCTATTTCGATAGGACGTTACTTTGACAATATAATCACTGCGCCAGAGTTTGTCTTATCCACGTTAATCCAACCTCTAATAAACAAAGCGAACCAGCAAGCCTTGTGAATTTGCGTAGGTGTCAATATTTGGGTCGCAGTCGCAGCCTCTATTCTGGCGCCATAAGAAAGAAAGCCGCAAATTATGTGGAGTTTTGGTACACTTTGCGGCCTTATTTGTAATGAACGCAGTATTACTATCAAAGGTTTATGTAACAGAATCATCGTGTAATGCGCAACGTTTAAAATGACATTTAGATGGACGATGTTATGTGCCAATTAATTTAGTTTGCACTGAAATTAACTTGACGTATTGTTGCGGGTTTGGAAAGGTGCTAGTTACTGCTGCCTTTAACATATCTGATAGACTTAAATGTCGACGAAAAGTTTATATATTTTTTGTTAAGATACTAAAATGGATAAGAAACGACCTTCATGGACATTTAGGTCGTTTTTTTAATTCAGAAGTTTTTTAACGTGTCAAATATGAAAGATCCGTCTGTAAGAACTTTGTACCTGCTAAAAATACGGTTTAAAAGAATGTGTGAAGCATCTACTTTGTTTATATAAAAAAAAAAACGTTGATTGTCGTTATAATATTTAGTCGCAACTATGAGATTTCATTATTTATGGTCCAATCTATGAGTAAATTATAAAAAAAGTGCTTGAAATTGACATTTAAGTGTATATTTCAACCGCCCCCGTAGTCTAGGTTATTCCGTTCGTTTTATATCAAGAAAGTCGTGAGTTCGATTCCCGGCGGGGTCCAACTTTGTAGGAATTGGTTTGGTTGGTAGTAGGGCATTTTCTGAGCCCGCCTGGCTAGCTACCACCATGTTTAGTCTTGCCGTCGAACAACAATGTTGATAGCATTGATGGGTTCCGGCATGGAGATAAAATAGCCAGGTCCCCATTGCGTTGGGGAATCTTGGTAAGCCCGCTTCCATCTACAGCATCAGCATCACTTATCATCAGGTGAGATGATGCCAAGGGTTTACCAAAAGGCCTAGAAATAGGGCGAAATATGTGCTAAGGGACCCGTTCGTCAACTTTTTAAGATGATGTGTGTTTTCAGGCGCGGATCCAGGATGGGGGGGGGTTTCAGCATACTCTTATTTACGGAGTAGTCGATGGTATCAGACCGTTCATTGTTAAGAAATGAATTGTTAAGATATGCCTCTATTTATTTGCATTTAATAGAAGTTTTAGTACCTCGATCAGGCCTGTGTGTTTTTTATTTTAACTCCCGGCATAAGCAGACTTTATGAAATAAAGACTCTTTGGTCTGAGTGTAGACAGGTGTTACAAGTTTTAAACATGAAATATTTTTTTTTAGTCTGAGGAAATCATAGATAAAGAAACAAAGACTTTTTTCTCAGAATAAAAAAGTCTTTATTTCATGCTTCTTTATAGTTTGAACCCTACGTATATTATATATGTCTGTCTCTAACGTCATATCACCTATTTAAGTGAGATTTCTTTATATTTGAAAGTAGATTTTAATTATGATGGTTCTTAGCTGTGTTTGGTTACAATCAGTTTAGTGGTTTTCAAATTAGTAGACTATAATATTTTGTTTATTTTTAAACTCTTTAATGTATTAAAATGTTTTTATACAATATAACAATTTGTAAAAAACTGACTTATCGCTTAAAGGGATCTCTTCCAGCCAACCTTGAAAAATAGTTTGAAAATAAAAAAAAATAGTAATATAACTCTTAAAGCACATTGAAGTCTCCTTTAAGAGTCATGATGCAATCTCTTTTCCTATTTTATTATTTCCCACCTTTTTTCTTCCCTACTCCATTTCTTATTTTTTTTTAACTTTGTCAGATGTTTTTTTTTAAATCTCCACCTTCATTATTCCAACCAATAAAATTGTAGAAGTTTACCGCAATCTTTGACTGGGGACAGATAAATTGCCCCCTAGCCACCTCAATTCTAAATGGAAATGGACCTTTGGCACCACGAGGCTTTTCTTACCACTTTAGAAGTCTAATAAAAAGGTAGATAACGAGGTCTTTCGTATCACTTTAAAAGTCTTAATTTAAGAAAATTGAGCAGGTACATCTAAGAATAGCTAGGTGGAGTGACGGTTTGCGCAAGGATAAGGTGGTGCTGGTGGATAAGTGTGGCCGAAGATATCCAAAAATGGACGTGTTACGTAAACTGTTTTAGAACTATGGATTTGTTTTATAAATTACCAGAGCTTTGGATAATATCTCAAGATTTGTTCAAGGCAAAGATTATCAACGTTTTTATTTAAAAATATTAAATATATATGAAGATAATACAGGGTGACTTTAAATTAGTTTTTGATACCAAAGGCTATGAATGTGCTCATAATAACAAACAACTTTCCCTAAATAACCCATAGTAAAATCGCAAAAAAAATTTTTTACTCTTCATACTAATTTGGCCGCTCGGCTGATCGATTTGTATGAAGAGGCCAACATTTTTTTTTTGCGATTTGGCTATGGGTTCCTTAGGGAAAGTTGTTTGTTTTCATGAGCACATGCATAGCCTTTCGTGTTAAACTCACCCTATATATTGGTAATAGGGCATTTTCTTGGCACTCCTGCTAACATCACCGTATCTAAGTATTAAGTAGTATACCAAACAACAATTTTAACCGGCCGTTTCGTAATTAATATAATATAGCTAGTTAATATAATATAGCTAGTTCTAAGTTGCATCAGTTCTTACCTACCATAAGATGAGTTGATTGGCTTACCAGGTTGGGGATATTATTATTTTTGTTTACGGTACGTCATCTTACCGAAAAATGATTGTTTATTACTAATATTAGTAACATACCAGACAACAATGAATGAGACAAACTGCAACTAGATCCAAACGCCACCAACCCCTCAATTCAACGTTCCCTCCCAAAGTATAAGAAGTATTTTATCTTTTAACCTTTCTGTTGGGGAACAAAACTCCTAGCGAAGTTGTTTTATCGATTCCAGTCACAGCCGAAAAGTGTCCTTGTGCACAGATGGATAAAGTCTAGAAGGAACAATGTCAATGTAAAGTGTATTTATTTGTGTATGATGATCGCGTTGCACACGTCCATAGGTGTAATCTTAAATGCCCTACACGTGACCAAGGGTGATGATAAGTGCAACACCTGACAACCGCTGCTCGTACCTTGTGGATAGGACGGTTAAATTGTGCCACATGATAAGAGAGAGAGAGATTTGGAAATGACCAAACTGACAATGCCAACTGTTTGTCTATGTAACAGTAATGATGTCACTATTTGTCTATTGTCTAGGCTGGTACCTTTTTTAAATAGAGTTGATGACGGTTGGTTGCCGGGACTCTGCACTGTACCGAGCGCAGGTTTGTTGAGTTAATTTTATGATTATTATCGTTTTAGAATAGTTTCAACGTTATTTTTGTGATAAGCGATAATAAGAAAAGGATTAACTCGGGAGACAGCTTTGTTTTCCGAGTTCCAACAGCAAACCACCACGTCGAGCGTCTTTAAGTGCCCATCACCCTTAAAGCCGTGACATTCACTTGAAATTTGCGTTTCATTCTTATTATTGAAGAATCTCCCAAATACTCGTTTATCTCTTTTCACTTGACATTGGCAAAATCACTCTTTATTATTGTGGAGAAGAAGAAGAGTAGATGACTAATAGTATCGTAATTTATTTTTATCATCTATCAAAAACGTAATACTCTTCTAAAAGTGTTCTACCAAAAACTGACATCATAATTTTTCAGCGTCACCAATGGATTTTTTATAAATTTTGATTAATTTAATGTCGAAATTAGAACAGAAAACAAAACATTTATGTATTAGAAACTTTAGATCCAGAGTAATTTATTCTATACTTATAATGATTTTATTTTTTATATTAAATTAAGCTCATGACAAGTTTTATGTGCAGTCACCTAGTCTATTTAAGTGGTTGTGGAAAAACATTTATTTACAAGATTATAATATGTTGCTAGTAACAAAGAAAAGTACGTGAAAACCTCAGTAATTCTCATAACAAAGAAATAACTGACTATCTTATCTATTCCAATGCCTTCTCTATATCCACGTAACAAATCTCACCGTCGCTGCTAACTTTTCCGCGGAACTCCAATTAATTATATCGAATAATGAGTGAGGTACGAAGTGTGGCGATACGGAACCGACGCGCGACGGGCAAGTCCAAATGTTACGTGGTCACGCTTTGTGGACTTTCGTACTCTATCAAAGGGCGTCAGGATTTAATTATGATTAGTTCGCTGTTACCATAGTATGTCGTGGCTAGATTGTAGAATTGGTTAGATAATGAAATGACTGGTTATGTCGTTGAATCGCTGATGAGCTTCGCAAAAACTCTTGTCCCAAAATGACGTTTTTTGAACACTAATGACGTACAACTTTAGAAATTTCATGTGTGAAAAATAATACGTATTTTTGACTATATTTCTTACGATCCACAGTGTGCCAAAGATGGGTCTATGTCGATTTTTCGTCGGTAAAAGCACCGTTATACAAGAACCTTTCTCGGCTTATGAGGTGCACACCATCATTACCAAGAAAGTTGCCAGGAAACCTACAAAAGACCTGTACGGAATTTCTGTAGAACTTTTACTTACAATATCAGAGTCTATTGCTAGACCCCTATCAGTACTCTTTAATATGTGTTTAAAGCATGGTGTGTATCCTCAGCCATTCAAGGAGGTCAAAGTTTGTCCTTTATACAAGGGCAAAGGTAAGACGAGGGATCCGAGCTGTTACAGACCCATATCTGTCATTCCGGCCATCGCAAAAATATTTGAAAATGGTCTTACCTCGCGGCTAATCAGCTTTTTCGAAGACACGAATGCAATATCAGACCGACAGTACGCCTATCGTGCCGGGTATTCTACGACCATGCTTTCGCGGCGGGTAGTACGGTGTGTTCTGGAGGCGAGAGAACGCAAGCAGCACGTAGCCCTTTTATGCTGCGACCTCTCCAAGGCCTTTGATGTAGCAGATCACAGCGCGCTGGCTGCGAAATTCAAACACTATGGAGTCAATGGCCCAGCGCTCGCCGTGCTGAAGGACTTCATGAGTGCAAGGCGTCAGTTCGTGGTTGCTCGAGGTGGCACCCTAAAATCAGACGCAAAAACGATGGAAAGGGGAGTTCCTCAAGGTTCTTCCTTATCTAATGTAGCATTTTCTATGCTACTTAATGACCTGCCAACTTCTGTCCCCCAAGCAGACATTTATATGTACGCGGATGATGTGGCTGCGGTCGTGAAAGCGGGTACTTTTGCTGATCTGGAGACGAAGATGAACGCTGTTGCTCGCCAGCTGGTCACATGGTTTCGGCATAATGGATTGATGCTCAATGTCACTAAAACCCAATTTATCCATTTTAATTTATCGGGCCGTGAATGTGGTCCTTTAATTGTTGACGTCGAGGGGATAGCGATTGAGCGGGTCGCAGCGCTTTCGTTTCTCGGCTTCCAGGTGGATCAGAGTCTCACGTGGGAACTCCACATAGAAAAGCTTTGCGGTAAGCTGGGCAGTGCGTGTTTTGCGCTGAGTCGGCTTGCCTCAACCCTTACAAAGGATATAGTGCGCACGTGCTATTTTGCCACCGTGCAGTCGCTTCTGCAGTACGGTGTCGAGCTGTGGGGGCGCGCTGCTGATTGGGAGCGCGTCTTTCGCTTGCAAAAGCGTGCTGTGCGAGCGATAGCACGTGTGCCGCACGATGAACCGGCTAAGAGTCATTTTGTGTCCTTGAACATAATGACCCTGCCGAGCATCTACATTTTCCAAGTGGCCCTGTATGTAAGGGAAAATCTTGATAATAACTCGCGGGTTGGTGACCGTCACACATATGGGACACGACACGGCGGTAGAATTGCTCCTATTTCATGTGGGCTGGCCAAGAGCGCTAAGATGATCCATATAACCGGTCCTTCCGTGTACAACAGGCTCCCGCTTGAAATCACCAGCGCCCTTACTTTGCCTTCCTTCAAAAATAAATTGAAGAAGTGGCTTACCGAGCAGGCATTCTATAGCTTTGACGAATTGTTAAAATTAAAAGTTATTTAATTTTTATTTAATTTATTTAAAATTATACAACTATATAATTTATTTTATATTATTCTATTAGTTAAATAATGACTTGTAATTAACAATTATCAATAAATAATGTCTATGTCTATGTCTATGTCTATGAACACCGTTTAATAGTTTAATAGTTTAAGATTTCAAGTTGCTACATCGTAACCTAATTGAAAAATTCGCCTATTTAAAAACTAGCTAGCCGCTTTGTTAAATACTTCATGAAACTCTGGTTCTAATGAGCAGTTCCAAAATGCAAGAAATGGTTAGGTTGTCTGTTTGACCAATATGTCTAGGATTCTTTAAATTTTGCGTTTGAAAAAAGATAGTAGTACAGTATCCGAGTTGGAACCTTCAAATATTACCTCAGAAATATGGCTACACATATTGTTTCGCCCTGTAAAGTACTTGCTTAGTATTAAATTATGCCCAATCTTTATAATTTTGCATTATCAAATTCTAACTCTAAAAAACAAATAAAAACTTAAAATAATTAACTCAATATATTCAACCCCATCACTTAGATGGTTGGCAGTCCACAACTGTGCGTCTCACTAGAAACTTTCTGCCTCGCACAACCAAACTGTGGAATGAATTGTCGCCTGCGGTATTTCCGGACCGATAAGACATTCAAACCTTCAAGAAAAGAGCGTACTCCCATATCAAAGGCCGGCAACGCACTTGTGACTCCTCTTGTGTTGCGGGTGTCTATGGGCGGCGGTAATCCGTGATCCGTCTGCTCATTTGCCATAAAAAAAGACTTGTCAAACAATGTAAAAGGCGGCGACAGACAAGGTCTAAACATGGCGCTGACATTTCAGATCGTGTACTCTTAACATGCCAAGGTAATAAACAGGAATAATGAATATAATTTAGTTTAATTTATTTAATTATGGTAACACAACTGTTTACAATACGCGCAATCAACGGCGCTTGAATTCTATTAGTAAGGTTTGTTCCACTTGGGTCCAATATAAGATGTCATTAAAATAGTCGAAATTATTTAAACTGCTCATGAAACTGAAAAATGTTCCCTAAAGAACCCATAGTAGATTCTCGAAACTCCCCGTAAGTACTAAGTTGACAAATCAGCTATAACTATGGCTTATTAGAAAAAAACTTTTATTTTTTCACGAAGTTTCTAAGGGTTCCTTGGGGAAAGTTTTTCAGTTTATATGCTCCAGTGGATTCTCAGTGAAAACTATTCCAAATAATGCTAGAAGGGATTGTGATTAATTCGATTTTTTTTTTTTTTTTTTTTTTTTTTTTTTATGTGATAAGGAAGGCAAACGAGCAAGTGGGTCACCTGATGGTAAGTGATCACCACTGCCCATAGACACCTGCAACCCCGGAGGGGATTGCAGATGCGTTGCCAACCTAGAGGGCTAAGATGAAATGCCTCTTGTGCCTGTAATTTCCTCGGCTGTCTTACTCTCCACACTCCGTGATTTAAATAAACTGTAGCCTTCAACGACATTCATTTTATCCCCTGATGCGACATAATATATAATATGATCGTATTATTATATTATTCTCTCTCCTACTTTTGTCAAGTTTACTACCAAGAAATGATGTTAGTACAAGTTACATATTAATTTATAAATCAGGCTAGAAACCCCTTAAAGAAAATGAATTTTTCATTTGAAATAAATAATCCGATATTTCGAAACATAATAGTGGATCCAAGTGGACTAAACCAATAACAATAAACAATGCAAGGTTGGGCGCATATCTCTTTGTATTTTAAGGATATATTTTGTTCTTTCGAGAATTATACAATCTATATCAAAACCTGTATTTTCAACAATTCAACAACAATTTGAAAGCATTGTTATATGACTTTGCGACCCTAAAGTTTTGATGGTTTTACTGTTTTGGTTAGAAAGTTATGTCATATAATAGTTGACGTGACAAACTGGGATGTCAATTTTAAAATATCCAATTGTTTTTTATATAGCAGATAGACATAAAAGAAATTCAAAAGAAAAATAATTATACTCTTATGAACAATTTTTAACCTTAATAACATATTACAATAATAATTTCTATTTCTTTTACATTTTTGCATAATAAGAGAAATTATGAGATGTTTCCGTTCGATTACGTTTTTTCCTGTACTATTTTCTACAAAATTTCTTAAGAAAATTGCCTACAATTGCGTTCTCAAGACACAAACCTACATTTTAAACAAATTAAGTATGAACAAGGTGGGGAATGTAACTGATTCGAACGAAAATGTTAAAAGGCATTGAAGGTATCTAGATGAAACGCTCTGTTTCTTCGCCTGGGAAGCGGTGGGAATAATTATTAGCTATTGTAAAAGACGAATCTGTGTTTCAAGTATAAAAATACTGTGTATCTGTAAAAATCCTTGAGTTATAGGATTTTTTTTAGAAAAGTTATGGAAAATACGTCGCTCATTGATAATATTGTAGCAGTAAAGTTATTTTATGAAATTTAGCTAATACGATAATCTTTTTCAAGGCATAGAAACTAGTCCATTTGTTTTACAGGTGGGAGTAGGTTCGATTTTAATTGGGGTCGTTTGTACCGCTTGATAGCATACCTTAGTTTTACCACCAAACATCAATGTAAACAGCATTGAAGTATTCCGGCTTGGAGACAAGATAGCCAGTTTCAAATTGCGTAGGAGATCTTTGTAAGGCCCCTTCCATCATTTGATGATCTTAAACGTATTTTTTGGGGAGTTGCTCAGTTAGAAGAGTAGATTCGACCATTTTCCGCTTGTCGTCTCATAAAAATACAATCTCAATATAAAAAAGTCGAAACTAACTTCTTATCTTCTACATACATAAAATATAAGATTAACTTTATATTTACGGGTGTAGTTATTCTATCATTAGATATTTACCTCTAAAGCTTCTTTCACTTTATTTCATTACTTTTTCCACCCATAAAATCGCGAAACTTTTACACAAACCACCATTATTTGTGGGGGAATTAAAACTTATTTTTACGAGCTGGCAACCCAAGTACAGTTGGTTACAAAATGCATTCGCGAATCGCGTGTGATGTGTACATTAAAATTGTCAGTGAGCAAAGACATTGAATCTAAGGACTAGTGCAAAAAATATGTTCGTCGCAACTAATGCAAAAGTAGTGCGTTATTTTTTTATACATACATATAAGCCTTTATATACAGCACTGCCCACTACGCTAATATCGTAGGTTTTAAAGAAGATTGAAGAAGTGATCTTTTGCTCTTAGTCAGGACGATTCGATAAACACTTGTACCGTAAAAAAATCATTTGCATTACTGCCAAATTCAAAACCCTCCCGATGTTTCGTAGTAGACGAGTAAAAATTTTGCGCAATTTATTACAATTTAACAGAATTTAGTTATGACTCAAGCTTGCTTTTGAAACATTCGTGAACTCTGTAACAATTATCATAATCATGACAGCCAGAAAATATCGACTGTGAATTCGATCTTCTCTACAATTTCCATACCAATAGAGTTTACTGGCTTACTGATTGTAGACAAGAAAAATATGTACAGCAAGATTGGTAACCGCTTGCATCCAGCGGTTAAAGGCTTCGGTACACCAAAAGCAGGTCAATAGCAGCGCGGTTTGAATGCGGGCTCGCACATGTTGTAATACAAGAAATTATATAAAGAACGTCACACCCAATTTGAACGCGGGCCCGCGCTCAAACTGCGCTGCACCGCACCGCTCTGCAACTGACGGATGACAAACCAGGCAGCGCGAGCGCGGGTCAGAAGCAGCGTAGGCGCGGCGCGGCGCAGTTTGATCGCGGGCCCGCGCTGCTGTATTACTATGGCAACCATGTTAGCATGCCACACCGGGCGGGGCCGGGGTGTTCGCAGTGCAGCGCCGCGGCGCAGCGCCGCGGCGACGCGGTTACACAACAGTTGTATTTTTTTACAACCACTTGATGGATTTAAACGAAAAAAAATATCGAATTAATACGTGGGAATAAAAAAAAATACGATTTTCGAGACAAATATTATAGAAATATAACATTCAAGTAAAATTTTCTTTTTAATTTTCTTTGACTTAGAGCCAAAAGCAGCAAGGATCCATTCGACATCTTGCAGCCAACTAACCTCCACCCGTCAACATCACACTGAACGCGGTTTTAACGCGGGCCCGCGTTAAAAAAAAAACTGCCGTCTGCATTCAGTGTGCCGTCTCCCGCGCTGCTACTGACCTGCTCCGCGTTTGACCTGATTTTGGTTTGCCGAAGACTATTTTTTTCAATTTTTATTGCAAAAGGGACCAGTTCTTATAAAGTAAATTGTAATGTCTTTGTCAATGAATGTAATTGAGGTCGGTACGGTCAGCATGTCAGTGCTTTTTGTGACGTTTTCGCTGAATATGCTGACAGTACTACGAGTAATGAATGACTGGGTTGGTATGTGCCGTATGCCACTATTTGCACTATTTTCTTTGTGTTTTATGTTGAACCGTTTGAATGAAAAGATAGTTTATCTTTATTTTCATTGTCTTTCAATAAGATACGAGAAAGAAAAAAAAAAGATACGAGAAAGATACCTCATCAAGTAAAAAGACATAAACCGAGTAGCGAAGATTTAAGAATATTAATTGTGCACATAATTTAACTGAAACAAAAATGCATATACAGGTTGATAAGAAAGTGCGATTGAAATTTTAATGGGTTACTCAGAATCAAGTATAGAATACAGGAAAAATATTGAAAAAATCCGCTTTTCAAATTTTTTTTCAAGATTCCCATACTAAATCTGAATAGAATGTGTATGGAAAACTAAAAAAAAACATTGAAGAGGGTATTTTGTCAACGTTTTTCCTGTATTCTGTACTTAATTCTGTGTAACCCCTGAAAATTTCAAACACACTTTTTTAAAACCCTGTATAACAAGAAAGTAGTTCCATTGAATACTACTTAATCAGGTTAATACATAATATAAATATTATAATGCATACTTCTCTTTTAAATCACTATACTTTTAGTCTAAAAATACATTTACGCTTCACGCAGGAAAGATAAGTAGGGAACTAAATTAATTGACTGACTCGGTGGCTAAGTGGTTAGCGATCCTGACCTCTGATCCGAGAGTCGTGGGTTCGATCCCCGCACAGGGCAAACTTTTCTGTGATGAGCAGAATTGTTTGCTCTGAGTCTGGGTGTATTATATCTATATATATATGTATGTATTTAAAAGTATATGTGTATGTATATCAGTCTCTGGCTCCCAAGATACAGGGAATCCTAGTTTGGGGCCAGATGACCGTGTGTGATTTGTCCCAGATATTATTATTATTTTGAAACATGAATTTGGGCTACTCTGACCACTTCGCGCTAGGCGAAGTGGCAGGAGCTACTCCAGCAGAAGCACAGTGGGCTAGTCAGTTATTATTATTATTATTAATTTGGAGGAAAAAGCCGTATAAAATAAACTTTCAATCGCACCGAATTGAATTGGATTTTGGCTTCCGATACTAAATTACATATGTCATTATAAAAAATGAAATGCAATATGCTTAATTAATAATAATAATTGACAGAAATTAAAATTAAGGGAGTTCAAAATCTTTTATTCAGTTTTAGGAGGATCCCCTTGTTCTGTTTTAAGTACCTTTTAAGGTTTTTATGTCTTTTCATTATGAAGTTACGACCGAACACAGATTTTTAATTTTAATAACCCTTTAAAATCACACTCGTAATTTATTTTATTTCGCATGCAGAGCTCTTGTTTTGCTGTCCCTACCATCTGATAAGCTACCCGAGTAATTGTTGTACGGCGCAGTTTTGACTCGCAAAGAAACTTTGCAAATGAATACAATTTGAGTCCATCTGTTTAGTTAACTAGCTCCTAATGTAAGTTGCTGCTTCGAATGTGTTTAAGCACGATTTTAGGAGCGTATCGTATTACTCGAATACGTCAAACCTAATATAGGAAGGGTTTTTTTTATGAGATAGGTGGCAAAAGAGCAGACGGATCATCTGATGGTAAGCGATTACCGCCGCCCATAGACACCCGCAACACCAGAGGAGTCACAAGTGCGTTGCCGACCTTTGAAATGAAATGGGGGATGGGGGAAAATTGGGAGGCGGGGAGGTTAGGCCTCCGTACCCTCACTCACTCGGCGAAACACAACGCAAGCGTTGCTTCACGCCGGTTTTCTGTGAGGCCGTGGTATCACTCCAGTCGAGCCGGCCCATTCGTGCCGAAGCATGGCTCTCCCACGGTCAGGGTTACGAATCTCAGTCGATATCTAAGTGTGAATATTTCATGTTTTACTTTAGGTAGAAAAAAGGGGAAGCATTAACATCTTAAATAAATAAAAGAGAAAATAATAAATGCTGTTAAATAATAAATAAAATATATTAAATATAAAATATTAAATCGGTCTGTACAAATTATAACGTGTCCTCAAATTCATTATCCGTATTGTTTTCTACGCACACAATTATATTTAATACTAAAACAGCCTTTAAAAAAAAACATTTGTAAAAATGACAATTATTGAACAAAGTTATACTTTAGTTAATGAACTACATATAATTAAATCATTATTTTTAAACAGAATTGTAATATCGTTAATTTAATAAATAATGCATTTTTTTGTTTTTCTTCATGGCGACTGATAACTGAAAGGGAAAAGGTTCTTTAAAAGTGACAGCAGGCCAAAAGAAAATAATGATAATAATAATATCTGGGACAAATCACACACGGTCATCTGGCCCCAAACTAGGATTCCCTGTATCTTGGGAACCAGAGACTGGATATATATACACATACTTTTTAAATACATAAATATATAGATATAATAAATACAAATACAAATAATTTATTTGCAGAAAAATGGTATGTCATACAGATTACAGTGTTTTCAATAAAGTGTCACATCTTTCGTCAATAATGACATGCAAAAATTAACAATTTAAATTAAATTATTAAATTAATAGTTCATAGTTATTATTTAAATTACTTAAATTACATAGAATACACACACAAGTCAAATTCATTTATCGTATTTTATATTGAAAAATTCCGTTAAATTGTAAAAACACTTTTCCATGAGCCATTTGCGTAATTTATTTTTAAAAAGGTTTAATGGGAGGTCCCTGATTTCTTTAGGAATTTTATTGTATATTTTAATGGACATAACATAACAGTTTTTATCACAAAATGCACTTCCAAGTTGAGGTATTAACAAGCGATTCACATCTCTGTCTCTCAATCTAGGGTTTTGTTTAATACACCCTGACTCAGAGCGAACAATTCTGCTCATCACAGAAAAATTTTCCCTATGTGGGGATCGAACCCACACCCCACATCGACTCTCGGATCAGAGGTCAGGATCGCTAACCACTTACCGAGTCAGTCAATAGTTTGTCCATTGGAAAGTCACTTACATCACTTTTGTATATAGGGTCCTTCTAAATCACCTGAAAAAATTTAACAGTGGAACTACTCATGAAACTGAACAACTTTCCCCAAGGAACCTATACTCATTTCGCAAAAAAAAATTGACTCAATACATCAAGTGATCTGTGAATTTTGTATGGGAAGTCCAAAAATTTTGTTAAATTCACTCATTAAGCGACCAAAGGCTTGAAACTGGCTCATTGTCAGACTGCTTGCAGCTACATCGCCAAGTCCATGTTATAGCTATTTCGAGAACTCAGAACTTGTTCTGGAAAATCGACGAGACCTCAACCAACGCATGTATATGTTGTTTCCTAAAATATTTGACTACAATGCAACGCGAGGCTATTGAGGAAATGCTGGTAGCCGATGCAACTACAAATACATTTGAAGGGAGTGAACTGGATTTTCAACCGACTTTACAGAAAAGAGTATAGTGGTTTTTGGATGTTTATTGTGTTACTTTGGGTTTGGGTTGGGCGCATTAAGTAAGTACATATATACGGCTTGATGAATGCTAGATTTTGAGGTGTTTTTATATTTGTCTAAGCGTCATCATAATAATTTTAAATTTAATAAATAATATTAAAAATAAAGATCCTAAACAAATCACACACGGTCATCTGGCAGCAAACTAGGATTCCCTGTACTATGGGAGCTAGAGAAAGCAATCGAGTGATTAAATTTTAATTTAAGTGTTTCGATTCTTGAAACGTTTTCCACTTTCGTGAGTAGAAATTACAGTAATTTTTTTTTTCTGAATAAATAAAATCTAAATACGACGACCATACGGAAGAGAAAGAAAGAAAATACATTCTTCTTATCGTGTGGCACAGTTAACCATTCTATCCATAAGGCATAGACAGCGGTTGCCCAGTGTTGCACTTAGCATCACCCGCGGTCACGTGTAGGGCATTTAGATTTACACCTGCGGACGTGTGCAACGCGACCATCATACACATCTAGAAATCAGATGTGCAGGTTTCTTCACGATGTTATAAATACATTTATTCGACATTACAAACTAGCACCTTATACCTAAACTAAAACACGTGTCGGTGGTTCTCGTGAGAAATGATACACGACTAAACAGTTTCGTTTAGTTCAGTCGTAGTTATCCATGTAGATGGATCGTAAGGGCAAAAAAAAATTTACTCGACTGTACCTTCGTTCAATTTAGACTTAGTAATTTCCATTCACAATTAAATCCAAATCAATCAAATTAATTGGATATAGTTTTAATTTGAGGTTAACTAATCACTGTCATCTACTCACAAGTCACAAGAACTAAATACAAGTTAAAATCTTTGGTTGAAGTTAAACTCGAAAGTTTGACCGTTCAACGTTTTTAAACGAAATCACATAATTATTTAATAGGTAGGTAGCAATCAAATGTAAAAAGTAAAATTATAAATGAGTATTAATTAAATAATAGCTTACTATTCTTTGTTTGACTTTTAAGGATATCTGAGAATATAAGGCTGAAGGTACACTTAAACTTTCAAGCTATGAAACTGCTTTATCATGCTTTATCTCCTTCTTCCTAGCTTTATCGTGTTTTAGCCAGGGTCCGTTTTCCGACTTAATCTTCTCCAGTTTTTGAGTTTTTGACTGACTCGGTGGCTAAGTGGTTAGCGATCCTGACCTCTGATCCGAGAGTCGTGGATTCGATCCCCACACAGGGCAAACTTTTCTGTGATGAGCAGAATTGTTTGCTCTGAGTCTGGGTGTATTATATCTATATATGTATGTATTTAAAAGTATATGTGTATGTATATCAGTCTCTCGTTCCCAAGATACAGGGAATCCTAGTTTGGGGCCAGATGACCGTGTGTGATTTGTCCCAGATATTATTAATATTTTCCCGATCTTCGAGATGCTCTTTAATGAGGTTATCATTACGTTGAGCCAGCGATTTCTAGACCTTCCACGGGATCTAAAACCTATAATATGGTTGTGTAAGTACACAAAAAAAATGAAAGAATTGGTAAAGATTATTTACCTTTTTGTTGATGATCTGACTAGATATAATTACATAGTACTTCGATTTAAATACCCGCTTGGTGTCGAGAGCTTGCTTTCCTTGGCAATTTCCTCCACTCTTCTCTATCCTGGACATCGGCCTCAAGAAGCTCGCAGCCATAAAGTTTCTTCTTTAGTAAGTCCAGCTAACACAATTTAGGTCTTACTCCACGCCGCCATGGTAATTTAAATTTTTGAATGTTTTTGGCACCCATGTGTGGAGTGTGTCCTTACCTTCCCGAGGTTTAGGAGGTGACCCGTGCCCCTGGTGGTAGGGACGATATGGGATTAAAGTAATTACTACACATATTTTACAAATAAATATTTGATTGATTGATATGTTGTTAACTTGTTAACATTATGGTTTTATTTAATATTTTTTTTATTTTTATTTTAATGTAAATAACCGATAGGTAAACAATAAACATGTTATATTATCAAAGAAGCATAGCTTAGATGGTGTATCTCCTACCTGATTTGTATTCTGCCTAAGGCCAGGCACGTGTCGATGGTTTTTTTTCCATTTTTTGTAGGTGCACTCAAAGTCAAACATACTATAATTTTCTTTTTAACACGCAAAGCCTTTCATAATATATCGGACATATAACAATAGTGAAGGCAATTCAATGGTATTTGTTTTTCTATAATACTTTTATTATCTGACTGCATTTAAAAAGTAACTCAAAAAAAGAAAAGACAGAAGAAAGCTAAAAAAACAATTTGATTTTGCACACAAAGTATTTCTTAGGTACTATCAAGGAATATATATATATATAAGATCACGCCTCTTTCCCGGAGGGGTAGGCAGAAACCACATTCAAGGAATATGTATACGATTTATCAATAATAATAATAAGAAATACCTAAAAAAAAAATTCTGCGAGGATTTTACTCAAGAATTTGAACAACTCTCCCCGAGTTTATAATACTCAATTTTAAAATTAAAATCTGAACTTTCTGTGATAAGTTCATGAATCAGTGATCAATACGAGAAGCTTTTGAGAAGCAAAAATAAAAAATGTTTAATCAATTGATTATTAATAGTTTGAAGAGTGTTTTTTCAGTTTCCTGATTCGATTTTCCATGTATTTCAACAAGATCCTACACAGCATAAAAACGCTTCTATTCCATGAAAATTTTCACCAATCCGCGAACAATCAATACCAATTGGCAGAAAAAAATGGTAAAGAACCTGTTCATGGAGCTTCTTCTATTTATATCTCTGATAAACCGCAACAAAATGTTCAACAAATTTTCTAAATCGCAATAGAATTTTCGGACTACCCATGTAGAATTGTCCAAACTGATTAATTTGCATGAAAGTTCCAATACGTAGTTGTTTTTCTTTATCGGCAATGTTTTTGAGTAAAATTTGTGACCATTTTATAACACAATCAAAGTTGATATTATGAATTTCGATATAGAGTACCATAGAAGCAGCAACACATTGATGCACAGTGCGCGATGCAGAGTCCTTCGATGACACGACTATAGATATTACGTAGACACTCGTTGTTCGGATAGTATGATTAGTAGAGTAACACTTCCCGAAACGTTGAGTGTACAAGTTCCGAGTGGTAATAACTTTTTTTTAATGGCATAGCTGGCAAACGAGCAGATGGATCACCTGATGGTAAGCGATTACCGCCGCCCATAGACACCCGCAACACCAAAGGAGTTTCACGTGCGTTGCCGGCCTTTGAAATGGGAGTACGCTCTTTTCTTGAAGGCCTGAATGTCATATCGCTCCGAAAATACCGCAGGCGACAATTCATTCCACAGTAATAAGTATTAATTTATATTAAGTAGAAAAAAAGACGATTTAAAAGTATGCGTACAGCATTTGCTTATATTAAAAATATTTTGATTTTGTTTTTTTATTTTATTTAGAAGTTAACCCAGACAACGCCCCAGTTAACACATATTTTTAACACGTAATCTTACCAAAACCTAGCATATCTTCCGGCTGTTCTACCACAGTCTCATAAATCTCAGAGCCACTACACATTGCGTGTGCCGTGTACCTACATACTACATCGAGTCATAAGGAAGAAACATTGTTATTCAAGCGAAATTCACACGTGGTCCCTGCGTTCCCCCGTGTTACGTGATTCGTGTACTAAATAATAATTATTTACCCCGAGGCTTCTAAAGTAACGCGAGAAAAATAGTTTAGTGTACAGGTGGGTTTGACGTTAGTGACATTTATCTCGACTGTTTTCGTGCTTCGTAAGGCACGGTAACCCATTGATTGCATGACATTAGCCATGTTAAAACTCTCCCAGTTAATATCCCATATAGTCCCCACTGCAGGGGCACGGGTCTCTTAAAAGTCTTTCAGGCGGTTTCAAAACTTCTGATACTAGGGTTAGCCGCTAACCTCGGAACTTCCAACAATCCGAACTTGGCCCCCGTGTGTGGAATATGGCAATGGAATATGGCAAGAGATCCGTTCCCCATCAGTAGGGATGATATGGGTTGATAGCGTAATGTAAAATACCCATTTCTCTTTTATCTAGGACATTTTAAAAGGGATGTCTATCAAAGAAATATTGTGTCGCAATAAAGCAAAAACCGAAGTTGTAATTATGAAATTCAGCGGTAAATGCGTTTTTGGACTAGATTTATAGATAGTTGATTTTGTATGAGTCCTCAGTCATATACATTGTTTAAAAAATGAATGAATGAGTGAACACATTTTATTGCACAACATTAAAAAAATATTTAAGGAATGAACTCATATTCTTTTTTTTTACTCTGTCCCCCAATTTTAGGGACAATGTGCATCTAACTCTGTGTCTTATTTCACCTGTGGTTACCTAAGGTTGCCAAGGAAAAGAAAAAGGGAAAAGACGTGATTCTTTTCGGACATTTTTTTTATTTCACTTTATATCAGCGTGTCGTCTGTAAACAGGTTTATGGGCTCTGGAATGTCCAGTTAATGTAATACTAATTATTTCACGGATATTTAGAATTAAAGTAAGAAAATAAACAGCAAATACATAGTTAATATAGTATACTGTTGGAAGGTATTATAGTGGTAGAAACTTATTATGCAAGGTCGGACTAGTTGGGTACTAGGGCGAGCAATACCGGTAATGGAATGTATGCATTACCGGTAATGTTACCGGTAATGCCTACATTTCAATACCGGTATTGCACGCGCTATTGGGTACCACTGCTCGCTCTATACCTGCCGCCAGCGCAGCGCGCTGTGTCACAAAACACATAGATACAGAAGGTCCGCTCATGTACATGCTTATAGACGTATACGGTCGTTGTAGGCAAGATCACGTACTGTGCGATCGTGACCTTGCCTCGAACGACCGTATATTTCTATAAGCATGTATATGCTTACGATTTTAGTGGTTTGTATTGAGCGGACCTTCTGTGTCTATTTTGTGGCTGTGTTCCGGCGGGAGGGGCGAGATAGTCAAGGTAATTACTGGTATAAGAAATATTTATTTTAATCCTCAAGGACTTATTTTCTTACTAAGTTGATCCCTCTGATTCATTTTTTTTTTTCTGACCAATACAGTACATACAATAAAGACTAAATGCAAGGAATAAATGCGCAAGGTATTGACAACCCTTCAAATAATAAAAAAAAATCAGAAAAACGTCACGAACGTACAGATTTTTCTCTATAGATCTGTAATCTGCTTTTTTTGAGCCTCATGCCTCCAACTTCACTAGCATTAGGTTGTAGGTAATAATACCTTTTGGGAAAGTAAAAATATGTCATTAAAAAGTTTTCCTTCTCTTTGGTCGGTCCCTTATTACTGAGGATCTGTGCTGGTTTTGAGTCTAGCTATTGTATTTGTCTCCTTCGATTCCGGTCCATGGCCTATCCAGAGGTTGAGCGCTAGCGATGGAGTGATCATGTCAAAAAAGGCCTCCTCCAAAACTTTCTTAAAAACGTCTTAAAAAGTTTTTTTAATCCCTTGGCATCATCTCACCTGGTGGTAAGCGATGATGATGCCAAATAATTTGAGTTAATTTGAGAAGCGGGCTTACCAAGACTGGCGATTAAGTATAGATTTAGTAACGCAGTGGGGTACTGGCTATCTTATTTTCGTGCCGGAACATCAATGCTATTAACATTGATTTTTGGCGGCAAGACTTAGATAAGATGTTGGTAGCTAACCAGGCATACTCAGAAAAGCATACCTGAGCATTTTCGTTTTAAACGATTTCATTTAAAGCAGTCAACAAAGAATAACTAAAACAAATTAGAAAGGTGCTTTAAAAATACGAAAACAATTACTTAACTCTGTTGTAGAAGAAATTAACTGCTCTAATTATTTTAGAACTAAAAAATTCAAATAAAACTAACGTGAGAACTGAGAAACTAATTAGTTAAATAAAACTGGTTCATTCAGCCGGGAAGCGATTAAGGAACTATACTATACTATTCTGGTAACAGTGTTACCATCCTATTTGTGCAGTTCAAAGTGGCGCTGTCAGTGAACACAATGCTATAGTTTAAAGTTAGTTCCGATTTTTCCCACCTGAACAGATAGGTTGGTTACACTGTAAGCGTTGTGCATTGGAGTGTTAAATACGTCCGTCAAATAAGTGGTAAAGGTTTGATCAAGGTGACAGGCGGAGTGGAGGAGGTAGCGGGAGCGGAAATGTGTAGGTTAAAAACGCTGTGTGAATTTAATCGATTATTGCGACTGTTATTTAGGAAACTTAAAATTTTCGTACAGGAAAGCATATATTTTTATCTAATTTAAGAGCTGGACTCATGTCGGTGTAGCTAATAGTATTCATGACGTTTTAAGGCCTTCTCCTTAAGTTTCGTGTACGACATCACTACAAAGTTCTTCTTAATTTGGTCCATATTATAACTAATACTCGATCTTAATCTTCTACATTTCAACAAAACCTCACTATTCAAAATTTATCAAACCATTTGACTCCAGATAGTAACAATGAGAGAAACATACAATACAAATATACAATGTTTCATACAAAAAAAAACGTAAAAAACGAGTTATTTACTACATAAACTGCAGTCTTTAACAAACTGCCGGACAATATTGAAAATGCATCGTTCACTGCCATGTTCAAATACAAACTTAGAAAATGGATATTTTGGAGTAATTCAAGAACATTAAAAATTAATAAAAATTTTACATAATATTATCTAATTTAGTTGGTATAATTACAAGTAATACTATTTAATAATAAAAGTTTTTTTTTAATTAATAATTTTTCGCTCCCATCGAATTGGTTACTTAGAGATTTTTGGTAAATTATACGAGCAGAAATAACGCGACATTTGTATGGAGTCCGGAGTTGGAGTGAACTTATTCACACTATGACCACAGCCTTAAACGATCGCATTGCGTGAACGGTATTTATCATTTGTTAAGTTGGTTATGCTTTGGTATGCCCTGTTTTTAATCAAAATTAATATTCTGCCGTACAACCTCCAAAGTGTTGTTATCTTCAACAAGTGCCTCAGAAAATTATATTAGACTAGCTTCCGCCCGCGACTTCGTCCACGTGGACTTCAGAATTGAAAGAAAATGTTAAGATAGCGCCATCTAGCGACGAAGTGGAAATTTTGAGTTTTTAAGCATCCCTTAAGTTTTCCAGGATAAAAAGTATCCTATGTGTTAGCCGAATGCTTCATCTATCTACCTACTAAATTTCATCCAAATCCGTTCAGTAGTTACGGCGTGAAAGCGGAACAAACAAACAAACTGACAAACAAACAAACTGACAAACAAACAAACATCCATACTTTCGCATTTATAATATTATTAATTAATTAATATTAATTAATTAATTAATTAATTAATAAATTAATTAATTAATTAATAATATTATATTATATTATATTAAGTGAAAGTGAGATGAGATGAGATGAGATGAGATATTAAGTATTTTATATTTGGTTACTAATCTTCTTTTTCAGGTATAGATCCCCGATAGATACTTAAGTAATCGATTAAAAACCTCCGAAATTAAAGGTTACTTTTTGTTAATTAAAATCTTCTAATCAAATGAAATCAAAATATGTTTATTCGAAGTAATTTTTTTAGTCTAGCTATGGAGCCGAGAAAAGTTGATGAAATCTTGAATATTGTGAATGTAGAATCTAATAAGAGTATATCTTTTTCTATCTATAGATATACAGAATACATATACAGAACAGAAAGGTATAATAATAATTCAAGTTGGGCTTTTACCCATCAAACTGAACAACTTTTGTTCTACAACTTTGTTCAAATCGCAAAATTTTTTTTTGGACTTTTCATACAAATCGATCAGCTGGCGAACCAAGTTTGTATGAAAAGCCCGAAATTTTCTTTGCGATTTCAACAAAGTTGTAGAACATAAGTTGTTCAGTTTGATGGGTAAAAGCCCACCTTGAAGTATTATCCCACCTTTCTCCTCATCCTGTATAACCAATTCTGATATTACAAGAGCTAACAACCTCAGTCTTTAAGTGTTCCACAATATTAAAATTCCACTTAAAATTTTTTTTTTCAGTAATTTTTTTTAACACGATCATCTCACTTGTCAATTAGTTTAACTTATCTGCACTTTACTGTTAAATTCACTAAAAGGTTAAAACTTGAAGTAATTTTCACTAAACATCACCACTTTTAACTTCTCAAGTCCGAAAAAGACTTAAAGATTTCCCTAATACCAGTTCGCTCCTCAAAATAACATTTTCACAGTTGGCAGTAAAAACTTGGCCAAGCTAGTGTCTGCCGCACGCTGGGTGGCGCCGCGCTGAATAAATTTTAAAATTTAACGTTTTTCCTCGCAAATGGAAATTTAATGTGCGAGAACTTATTAGCTTTTGTTTGTAAGTGTACATCGTATGTGTGAAAAGTCAGTTTTAATCGATTGGAATACAAAGACGTACAATCGAAATCACAATGTTTTTTTTTAGTATTGCCTGTGGTATCATCTGATGCTGATAACTTAAAAACGTGGCTAGAAATCTTTTTTGCAACAGTAATGCTGTGTGTAAAACTTTTTTGCTGGCTGTTGTAGTGTAAATATTTTTTGTTGATTTTTTTATTTTGTTATTTATACAGAACTTTTGCACTAGTTTTATCATGAAACTGTTTAACGAAAATAGTGGAAATGTTTGACCGACTACAGCTCAGAAAGCTTTCCAATTTTCTCACATGTAAGAATTCTGAGTAACTACTGATTTTCTCTTAAAAAAAAACGAAACAAATGAACAGTATTAAAAAGCATTTCCAATGAAATGGTGAAATAAGTCATTTATTTATATTTGTAAATTTTTGGAAATAAAAACATATTAAGAGATCCAGATAAATACAATAATGTAAAACAAAATACAGAAATAGACAAATGTACAAAAACAATCAGACAAAGACATAAAACAATCACATATTTTTACTAAATATTAAATCACATTTTTGACACCATGGGGCGGCAAAGATATTTATCATATATTTTTATGATATAGGTATTTTAAATGGAAGTATGGCTGGTGCTTTTCTGAAGAGTATTGTGAAGACAATGAGGAAAATCTTCGAAGTCCCTAAGAATCAATAGGTTCTTGTAAGCTAAAAATGCGGCCAAGTGCGAGTCGGACTCGCCCATGAAGGGTTCCGTAACAGCAAGTAACATAATATAAAAGTTCTTGTAGTTCGTTGTAGGTAAATTGCGGTTTACGATTTATGACGTATTAAAAAAAAACTACTTACTAGATCTCGTTCAAACCAATTTTCGGTGGAAGTTTGCATGGTACATCATATATTTTTTCTAGTTTTATCATTCTCTTATTTTAGAAGTTACAGGGGGAGGGACACACATTTTACAACTTTGAAAGTGTCTCTCGCGCAAACTATTCAGTTTAGAAAAAATGATATTAGAAACCTCAATATCATTTTTGAAGACCTATCCATAGATACCCCACATGTATGGGTTTGATGAAAAAAATTTTTTTGAGTTTCAGTTTTGAGTATGGGGAACCCCCAAAATTTATTGTTTTTTTTCTATTTTTATGTGAAAATCTTAATGCGGTTCACAGAATACATCTACTTACCAAGTTTCAACAGTATAGTTCTTATAGTTTCGGAAAAAAGTGGCTGTGACATACGGACGGACAGACAGACAGACAGACATGACGAATCCATAAGGGTTCCGTTTTTTTTCCATTTGGCTACGGAACCCTAAAAAGCAATTTCTCCTTAATAACGACTGTTATCTTCCAAAACTTATAATTTGACTCCCTATGTTTAAGTTCCTCCAACAATGTAATTTTTTCATTTTTCTTTAAAAGAAGAACGATTATTTTTCCGTTGTTACTAAGAACAAAGTAACAATTTGAATTATTTTGTTATCATAGCATACTTTGCTTAGCCTCAGGGTTTGTTTTAGGGTCGGTTTCTACCTAAGGCTAATGAGAAATATCCGAATGTATCGGATTTGACAGGGATTTTAATCTAAATTAAAAAAAATTGTTCCGGAACATTCTGGAAACGAAACTCAGTCTAGCTGTTTCTGGTGTTTTTGTGTCAATGCTTTTTCCCGCTAAATGAATTATCTTTCTTTATCAATTTATACTGCATCTTCCGGTGTGCGGTCATCTAGAATCAGCAAGGCACTTATGAACCTTTTCTGTTACTGATGTTTAAAGGTGGGCTATCAGCCTTTTGTCACTCTACACGAAGAAAAGATCTGTTAGCAGATGGATCTCACTGAACAATTACTGTTATTTTAGTTGTTTTCTACTATTTCACTGTACTGAGTCCATGACGAATTGGTTTTAGAATATTGGCTCTGGATTTCCTTCTAACAATTACAAATGTATCGATCATGACCACTTTGGAACAAACAGAGAAAAATAAGCAAGTTTTCTGATACCTTGAGCTATTAAAAATGAGTATATTTACCATATTTTAAGGAAACTTTCAGCTAAATACTATAGTATTATTTTGTACCACATGTTTAGAGGAAGAAGTGGGTATTAAAAGAAATAGAAACAACTCTATTAATAACGTAGATAAATAAGAGAAGATACACATTTATAATACCTAATATCGACGATAAAAAAGTCGTATCCGTAACTATGATATAATATCCGAACGCTGACAACCCTATTTTACATCAAGAGTACGTTACTCACAATTCTCGATTGTAATAATGTTTTCAAAGTATTTATTCATCGTGAGTTTTCTTTCTGTCTTGCTCTGTTTATCTTTCTGTATGAAAAATTATACAATCTAACGGAATATTATATGAACTAGATTCCAACACTGGTTTCTTAGCAGAAAATCATTAAGAAAGGAAAGAAAGGAAAAGTTATAAGGAAAAGAAAGTAAATTATATGAATCATAAGAAACCTACTATTATTTTTTTTTTTTTTTGACTTATAAAATATTATTTTTTATCAATAAATGAATTAAATTGAATTGAAACTGTAACTTTTCTTTATTATGTTTTGAAGCTTACGGATGGCGCTGGATGCAAGTATTTTTTTATTCAACTTTGGTAATCAATCAGGCAAAATTAGCTGAACGGATCTGAATGTAATTTGTCACACAGAGAGTTTATAACCTGGATTGACAAAGCTGGAGCCGGCGAACAAACGCGGACTTGTCCACGTAAGCACATTTTTTTTCTTTTTTTTTATACCTCTAAAAGTAGACATCTGTGCACTTGCAAAAGATTTTCAATCAATTCCGGCTCTTTCACATAAAAAATACTTCTAAATTTGCTTAGAACGGAATTTTTCATTCAGAAACGGACTTGTCCTTATCCTTTTTACCCCTCCTGTTTGCTTTTTCATTCAGAAACAGACTTGTCCTTGTCCTCTTTTACCCCTCCTGTAAAAAATAATTTATCGGACAAGTCGCATTTGTTCGCCGGCTCCTCAATATGATACGTTGTCCCAGTACATGACAATATGAGAGTCCATGCAGATGAGGTCGTGTGTGTAATCTAGTTCAGTATACTTATTTTCTCGAAACAATCCCACATCATTACAACGTTACGTTAGCAACCCCATATCTTCCCCACTGCAGGGGCAGGAGTCTCATCCCATAACTCAGGAAGGTTAAGCTATACTCAACCTCTCCCCAACCCCTCACAAAGGGGCCAAGTCCGTATTGGTGGAGGTTGTGGGGCTAGTGGCGAACCCACGTGACAGCAGTTTTCAAGCCACGTACAAGAATAGAGTAGAGTAGTGTAGAATAAAATAAACCTTACAAGGCCTTCAGCATTTGCTTAACGACTGCCATCTAGTGATAGCATCCGGCTCCAACAGCTTAACGTGCACAGAAACGATCGAGATAAATGCTACTGTGCATTACACTAAACTTAAAATAATCTTTTTTTATGGCATAAGTGGCAAACATGAAACATTTGACTGACTCGGTGGCTAAGTGGTTAGCGATCCTGACCTCTGATCCGAGAGTCGTGGGTTCGATCCCCACACAGGGCAAACTTTTTGCTCTGAGTCTGGGTGTATTATATCTATATATGCAGGTATTTAAAAGTATATGTGTATGTATATCAGTCTTTGGTTCCCAAGATACAGGGAATCCTAGTTTGGGGCCAGATGACCGTGTGTGATTTGTCCCAGATATTATTATTATCAACAAAAAAAAACGAGCAGAAGAATCACTTGATTTAAGTTAAATATTTCTGCGTCGTGGCTGCTGCGTTGGCGCTAGGTAATTAAAAACAATGGTTGTTAAGTATGGCTTCGAGCTGTTTTATTAATTACAGGCTGCGTTAGTAAAATCAAAATGTTTTTTTTATTGAAATTTGCCAAAAACAATTCTACCTAGTATAATCCTTTCAAAAAAAATCAAAATATGCTATTCGAAATAGGAATTAAGGTAAGGTAGCGTTGTCCACTTTCATAGGTCATTCTACCTACCTAATACGTGGTTCCTACCACTCGGAACTCGTATACCAGTCACCGTTTCGGGAATAGTGTCAAATCCCCAAATTCATATATGTATATTACATTTTTAAGCAGTCGAGTTGTTATCTTCACAGACTATCTGGCTCGTGGGTAACGCATCTTACTATTAATCTGGGAGGGTTCGATTTCCAGTCGGGGCAAAAAAATGCGGTTGTCGATTTTGTTTATTCAGTATTTGGGGCCGGATGACCATGTGTGATTGGTCCCTAGATTTTTTTTAAATAGGTAAAGTTACTTCAGAAGCCATATAAAATTGAAAGTTACATTCGGATCTAAACAGTAGTAGCCATAGTATGACGGTTGTCTACTGACCAAAAGCATCTGACATCTGTCATAGTTCCAGACCCTTTACGGCTATCAGTTCATTTACGAGAATTACCCAAACGTTAATTGACGCACTGTATCCATATATGACTATGTCAGGGCGCACTTATTATCAAAGATTTAGATCTTAACTTAAATTGTTTCTTCATGTGCTTTCTTAAGCGGATTAAGTGACCCTTTTGATGTGTTAAGGCGAAGATATCTCACAATCTTTTTATATGTGATAGGTGGCGAACGAGCAGACGGATCACCAGACCTGATGGTAAGCGATTACCGCCACCCATAGACACCCACAACACCAGAGGAGTCACAAGTGCGTTGCTGACCTTTGAAATGGGATGGGGGATTGGGGGATTGGGGGAATGGGGGGGGGGGTTGGGCCTCCGGTACCCTCACTCGGCGAAACACAACGCAAAAAGCGTTGCTTCATGCCGGTTTTCTGTGAGACCGTGGTATCATTCCGGTCGAGCCGGCGCCAATTCGCGCCGAAGCATGGCTCTCCCACGGTTAATGTCTGTTAAAACTTCTGTGACTTTATTGGTTTTCATTGTTTTTATACTTGATACAAAAATAGTAAATGAAAATGGTTTCTGAATATTCTTTCGTGCTTGATTGAAGTTTTTTTTTATCCGCAATTGGTAAGCCTGTATTTAAAATTGAATTTCCACATAGTCGACCGCAGTCTTACGGGCGATATCACGGGATCCTTTTTTACCGTCAATTGGAGAGCCCTTGGCATCATCTCACCTGGTGGTAAGTGATGATGATGCCGAAGATGGAAGCGGGCTAACTAAGATTCCCCAACGCAATGGGGAACTGGCTATCTTATCTACATACCGGAACACATCAATGTAATTAACATTGATGTTTGGTAGCAAAACTTAGACAAGATGGTGGTAGCTAGCCAGGCGGGTTCAGAAAATGCCCTACCACCAACAAACCAAGTCCTACAAAGTTGGATCCCGCCGGGAATCGAACCCGCGACCTCCTGATGTGAAGCGAGGGGATACGCCACTAGGCTACGGAGGTGGTCTTACTAATTCTATAATAATTATCCAAGCAATTTCTTCAGCTTTGTAGTAATGGTACTTAAATAATTCAACTTCTAGCCTATAGCAACAAAACAACTTTTCATTTAACAGGGAATCTTAGTTTGGGGCCCGATGACCGTGCGTGATTTGTCCCGAATATTTTTATAATATGATATTATACAGGGTTATTTTTGAACACCCCACCAAAACTTCACTGTGGCTTCTACTCATGAAACTGAGCAACTTTCCCCAAATAACAAATTAGTCATTCGCAAAAAATTTGGGCATCTCCATACAAAGTAGGCCGATCACGTGATCAAATTAGTAAAAGGTCCAAAAATTTATTTGCGAATTGACTATAGGTTATTTGGGGAAACTTGCTCAGTTTCATGAGTAGAAGCACAAAACACATAGATACAGAAGGTCCGCTCAATACGCTCACAAAAATCCTAAGCATATATGTACATGCTTATAGACGAATACGGTCGTTGTAGGCAAGATCACGTACTGTGCGATCGTGACCTTGCCTCGAACGATCGTATATTTCTTTAAGCCACTGTGAAGTTTTGGTGGGGGGTCCAAAAATAAACCTGTATATCAGAGAAGCTGCCTTGCCCTTAACACGGCCCTAGTACGTATGTACCAGCTAAACTTCTCGGATCGATCAGTTGACTAATACGCGTTAACGGACTATGTGCGGTGATACCATCAGTGAGTCGGTGACTTGGTCTAGGAGGGTTATTTTTTTTAACTGTGGATGTGGTATTTCTAATAATTGACCACGCTGAATACGTTAAAAATAACCGATCAACAAAAACATAGCAAAATTGGAGTTGTTGCGATTGAAGCAATCGTAACAACTCCAATTTTGCTATGTTTTTGTTGATTTTCTCAAAAACCGCTGAATCGATTTCAATAAAATTTATATGGGACCACCTGTCAAGTATACCCTTTTAAACAAAAAAAGAATTTTCCAAATCGGTTCAAGCGTCTTCGAGTAATCGGTGAACATACATAAATTAAAAAAAAAAAAGATTCCGCCGAATTGAGAACCTCCTCCTTTTTTGAAGTCGGTCAAAAGGAAATATTTAATCACCCATCTAAAAATACTGAATCGTATAGAAAAAATATATATTTCAACATCTGTAGGTTAGTTTAGATTTAAAATTTAGTTAATTTTATGTGCAACTATAATAGATTTTTATGCGCGATTAAATACTATCACAAAAAAACTTCGAAAGGTATACAATTCTAGCTAAGCAGTTCGAATAAACATACATACCTAAATATTTATTTGATTTGGCATTTTTATTTACTGAAGACAAGGTCAAACTCAAGTAAGTAGCAGACGTCATTGTTTTATCTACCTACTACGAGGTTCCTACCACTCGGAACTCGTATACCCGCCGTTTCGGGACGTATTTGCGGAGTGAGAAGAAACGACGGGTCCAAAGAAACTCCCTCCAACACATTTAACAATAAAAATTATATAATAATAGGGGAAAGAATGTCAACAGAATATGGCAAAAGTACTATCGGTGATGTTTTCTACGGATTAATATATATAGTTTTAAATTCAATCACATAATAAAACCACAAGCGTAGTCCTCTTCATAGACTTTTGAGTGACTTTGCGCCTAAGCTGTAGATGAAACCAAACAATTTTTTGTGCTATCTAAACTAACCGCATCCATTGCCATTATTATGTTCTTCTTCTTCTTGGCAAGTTCAGTAAATCGTCCGTCAGTAGACCAAAGAAACTAGTTTGACAAATCATATTTTTTTACGTTGCGGTTATGGATGGAAATATGAGACTTTTCGAAAGTCATGGCCACGGTCTCGATATTTCGACATGGTAAGGGCATTCTTCGAAAACACGTAAGTTGTTGATAGGTAGTTGCTACCATTTATAGTGATAGTTAATTCTGTTTATTTGGAATTAGTCAAACATGTAAATAAAGTATTTTACAATTGTTATGACTTTTGTTTCAAAGAGCGATGGAGTGAGCTTGGAGTTTCCTTACGTAATCGAATCAGAAATAAGAGATGAGGCATTGAGGTTCTCGAGTGGCAACCGCGCACCGGAAAACGGAGTGTAGGCAGGCCTCCCACTCGGTGGACCGATGACCTGGTGAAGGTTGCGGGAAGCCGCTGGATGCGGCAGCGCAGGACCGGTCGGTGCTCCCCTTCCTTGCCTCCTCCGGCCTTCGTCCAGCAGTGGACGTCTTTCGGCTGATGATGATAATAAAATAACAATATACCTATACAGGTATTCTGTTTTAAAATTGATAATTTAAGTTGATAAGTTTTATAAGAAGAATTTAACGTTTACCACTTGTCAGCTAATAAAAAACGCTATAAAAATTTATAATAGATTTAGCCGAAACTCGAATCCACGTATGACCGCCTAATGTAAATTAAAATGAACATATTTTATTCGAGGTAGGTAGCAGTGTACACTTTTCGAACGTCATTCTTTTATCTACCTAATACGAGGTTCCTACCACTCGGAACTCGTATACCCGCCGTAAAAAAGTGAACTAACATTTAATTTACGGGAGCTCTACAAATCATAAAAAAAACACGATATTTAAAAGAACAAGACCAAATTCATACCAGCCTTATTTTCAAAGCATAATCTGCAAAAGATATCAATCAAACAGTAAACATAGTTATTGTGTTTCAAACCAAAAGCAAAAGTAGAACGTTTACAAAAAAAAAAAAAAAGATTCATAGTGTAATCTTTGATCTGAACATGAAAAACAACTGAGATATATCAATAAAATCACTACCCGTGATACTAACTGAATGTCAATAAATGATATACAAACACATGATCATAGATCTATATCGCAAAGTCACGATTTTCACATTAAAGTCGAAAGAGATATTGATTTGAAGCAAAACTTTTTTGACGTTATCGTAGCGGCATCTAAGGTGTAAATTATTGTAAAACTAACTATTCTTAATGTTTGTGTACTTTTATTTAATAAATATGTAAATACGATAAATATTATTTTATAATTAATATTTGCTTTATCTTTAGTTTACTATAATCAATATAATTGACCACGCTGAATTCGTTAGCGAAAACCGCTGAATCGATTTCCATAAAATTTATATGGGACCACCTGTGAAGTATACCCTTTTAAACAAAAAAAGAATTTTCCAAATCGGTTCAAGCGTCTTCGAGTAATCGGTGAACATACATTAAAAAAAAAGATTCCGGTGAATAAATTGAATAAGACCTTATTACTAATATTAAATAAAATAAAAGTAAAATTATACTTAGATGTGGAAATCTGTACTTTTTTGTGTACCTAATACGAGGTTTCTAAAACACTAGGAACCCGCATAATCCTAGTTTTAAGAAGGACATTTATTTCATGTTGTTTACAACCCATAACGTCCCCACTGCAGGGGCACGGGTCTCTTCCCATACCTCGGGAAGGTCAGGCCATACTTCACACACGCGAGCCAAGTCCGGATTCGTGGAGGTTGTGGGGTGATGTGTGTATTTATTTCACACTGCAGCGTAAACCAATGTCCCGATGTAATTCTTTGCATACAAATATATCTCGTCAAAATATGGTGGCACAGAATAAAGCAAAAAAAGAAATCATAAAAACTATTATTCTTTCCGCTTAACTGATTTTCATGTAATTTGGCGAGTACTAAATCAAATTGAGGAGACCACTACATAAATCAAATCCTGTTTATTGCAGTATCAAATAACAAATACACGCACATGAAGAAAATAAAAATATAATTTAAAAAATAAAAATATAATTTAATACAATCAGAGCGGGGTTATCGCTAAAAACTACTTTTACAGACAGGCTATACTTACTTTATTAAAGATTTATTAAACTTTACCCACAAGTTTGTATAAAAAAAAAAACATTTTTGTTTGTAAACAACCGCAGTAGTTTATATTACTGTTTCGCAGTTATATTTTATTTAGGAAAATGTGCCCAGCGCCACTTGGAAACCTCATGTAGTTTTGTTGTTTAGTAGTCCTTCAAGGACAATAAAACTAGTCGTACTTGGAGCAAAGAATTACGATTAATAACAATAAAAATATGACAAACATGCCTGAACTCCATTACCAAACCAATTTACTAAAAACACATAAATAATATTCCGTGCAACAAGAAAACGACAATATTACAATATTAAAAATAAATAAGAATGGTAAAAAACATGACAGAAAGAATAATAGGCTCTAAAGTGAGCTTAAGTTTCTCTGTTACTAACAAATATTATGGATCTGAGTTAAATAAAGTATTATTATTATTAATAATAATAATATTTATCGAGTCAAAACTTACATATGGGTCATGAAAGGATTGAAAGGGTTTTCGAAAATGACCTGTTAAAGTGTGCAATACCTACTTCGAACTTATTTTTAAAAAGCCTTATGGGAAATGTAGTGTTGCATTGTACAATATGTTGTCAAATAGGCCAATGTGAAATTTACGATTTTGAAACTATTTCCATAAAGAAAAGATAGAACAATTTTTACGGTTTCTTTTTCGTCCTTTTAGCTTTTTAGATTGTCTGTTGTTTGAAAAGATACACAATTTGTTATAAATTCATAATATATAGGGTCCTTCTGAAATACCTGAAAAATTTTGCAAACTGTGTATAGGTTCTTTGGGGAAAGTTGTTCAGTTTCGTGAATAGAAGCCGTGGTTAAAAATGTTTCAGGTATTTCAGAAAGACCCTATACAGGCTGTAACAGAAAGGTGTGATAATACTTCAAGGTTGGCTTTTACCCATCAAACTGAACAACTTTTGTTCTACAACTTTGTTCAAATCGCAAATTTTTTTTTTGGACTTTTCATACAAATCGATCAGCTGGCGAACCAAGTTTGTATGAAAAGTCCGAAATTTCTTTGCGATTTCAACAAAGTTGTAGAACAAAAGTTGTTCAGTTTGATGGGTAAAAGCCGACCTTGAAGTATTATCACACCTTTCTGTTACACCCTGTATATTATGTATCAATGAACTTATATATTGTAGTACTATTCACTACTACTTATAAATAGCATTTTTAGCTCGCCTGCATGTAGCTCAATGAATTCAAGTATAAAGCAATTTTCAACCTCATTATTCCCAATCTTCATACTTACTTTAAAAACCTACTTTTATGAATGAAATTACTCAAATTATACCACCATTAACAGCAAAACAACCTTCTTGACGGTAGTCCCAAGGTTGCTGAGTAAAAAGTTAAAAAAAAACGAAGATAATATGTGAGAAAAAAGAAATGTTGAAGCTGGTACGGGAAGCCTTTCATTTTGTGCCGACAGTTGCGTTATTTTTTACTGATATCTGACCCACTAGATGATCCAGTGGTTGGCTACGTAGTATGGAAAGGACCATCGTTTATATCACAGTCAATATATATGTACGTACATTATTTTTATAATAGGATACAGAACAATAAATCACACATAATGTTCATCTGGCCCCGAACTAGGATCCCTGTACTGTGGGAACTAGAGACTGATATACGTACACAAATACATTTAAATCTATACTATAATAAAACAGTAGAAACCGCGTGTCTGTACATTGAATATTTTTACCAAAAATAGTAAGGAGGTGATAAAATAAGAGTAATAGAACACAAATAAACAAATTTAAAATTTTTTGTCTGTCTGTCTGTCTGTCTGTCTGTCTGTCTGTTCACGCTAATCTCCGAAATTACTGGACGGATTTTCATGCGGTTTTCTCGAGTAGATTAAGCTTAGTTTGGAGCATTATATAGTCTTTGTTTTATCGAAATCCAATGTCAAGAAAAAAAGTTGTCGTCCTTTAAAGATAATTTTAAATTCACCGCCTGCCAAAAATTACATAGCAAATGGGTCAAAAGAATGTTCGGAAGCTTAATTCATGTAGGCAATCGATTATAATTTTAATTTTAACATTTTTACATAAAACAATAAAACATCTAATTATTTAAGGTTCCGACCCTTCTTTCGACCTATTTACTATGTAATAGTATAGATGTAATTTTGGGCACACGAGCGGCGAATTTATTACTATGTTGGTAAAAATATGTAACATCTATACATATAATAAAACTGTAACGGGGCCAATCCTGTACATGGAATTTTTTTGAAAATAATACCTGGAGGGGACATGTCTATCTATATAGAGACGAAAACAATTTAATTTGGATTTTTTGTCTGTCTGTCTGTCTGTCCGCGCATCACGCAAATACGGCTGGGCCGATTTTGATGAAACTTCGTACTATTATACTACGTACCCCGAAAACCATCTTAGATAATTTTTGTCCCGGGAAATTCAAGGGTTCCCGAAGGAATGCATAAAAACTTTAATTCTTAAAAGCCTTATTACTCATAAACTACGAAGCCGATTTTATTGTAATTTGGCACAATGATACTTTATCATAACTACTAAACATCCAAACCTTTTCATCTAGGTTTCATGAAGGGTTCCCACAGTAAACGACAACACCGTATCTCCACAATAACTCAGTTTATTAAGATAAAACCCTAACTTTTTGAAAAGGCGTGTCGATTACGGTATTTTCGTATCATTCGATACATACTATTGGTCCTAGAAATTCAAAGGGATTCCGAGGGAAAAGCTGGAAACTGTATCTAAGTATTAAGGTGAAACATTCACTCTTAGATTAGACGAATCAGAGGTATAATTAGTTAACATTCTTGACCCGGAATTGTCAAGGATGTCCCGAGGGAACTGACGGAATCCTCTGTTTCGATGAGATTTATGTTTACATTGTTTTACGGTGTAGGTAGCTGTAGAATATCGAAAATATACGTATAACGTAGTGTAATAAGCAAAGCAAACTACATTTGTAAATGGTATTTTTATTTCGTATCCAACTATTCAAGTGTACGGCAATATTTATCAAGTGGTGGTATACAGGATGTTATAAATGCGTAGGCTGTATATTTGATTGCGTAGGCGTAGGATGTATATTTTGATTCTGAGTAACCCCTTAAAATCTCAAACGCACTTTTTAACACCCTGTATTAGGTAGTTAAAGAAAAAATTAAGAACAGGTCCAGTAGAATGCCTACGCCTTTATAACATCCTGTATACCACCACTTGATAAATATTGCCGTACACTTGAATAGTTGGATACGAAATAAAAATACCATTTACAAATGTAGTTTGCTTTGCTTATTACACTACGTTATACGTATATTTTCGATATTCTACAGCTACCTACACCGTAAAACAATGTAAACATATCTCATCGAAACAGAGGATTCCGTCAGTTCCCTCGGGACACCCTTGACAATTCCGGGTCAAGAATGTTAACTAATTATACCTAACATCTATAACCTAACATCATTACATCTTACCACTATCCAAACTTGGACCCTGTGTCCTAACCTTCCCTAGCTATTAGAAGAGATCCATGCCCCAGTAGTATTGATTGTGAATATAAATCCAATGCATTTTCATTTTCTTTCTCTCTTTGTTCTTATTTTTTATTGTTCTTTTTCCTTTTCTTCTTTTTTATTTTTTCTTTTACATTTTCTTTTTTCTTTTTCTTTCAGTCGTTTAATTGTTTACTTAATTTTGTTATTTTCTTATTTCTAAAGAATAATTTAGCAAAACATATGAACTATTGGGAAAACCCTAACACTAACGCGTACGAAGTCGCGGGCACCAGCTAGTTCATACATAAATAGATATAATACACCCAGACACAGAGCAAACAAATCTGCTCATCATAGAAACGTTTGCCCTGGGTAGGGATCAAACCCATGACTTTCGGTTTCGGATCAGTAGTCAGGAGCACTTAGCACTGAGCCACCGAGTCAGTCAAACAAACAAAGTATGAATACTTCATTCCCTCTGAAATGGAATGAAAATATTTTATTCGAAGTAGGTAGCAGTGGACACTTTTCGAACGTCGTTCTTTTATCTACCTAATACGAGGTTCCTACCACTCGGAACCCGTATACCCGCCGTTTCGGGAAGTGTTTGTGGAGTGAGAAGAAACGACGGGTCCAAAGAAACTCTCTCCAATACATTTTTTTTTCATAAGGCGATCTCACCCCATGCGGGTAATATCCGGATCTTAATTGACAATTGCTTACCGCAACCCACACTACAAACACATTTACTAATGTTATATGTTTAGTAGTCTGCATTGCACCCAAATCGTCCCCAGTAGTGTATCTATTACAGTAAAATAAATCCTAGTTTGGGGCCAGATGACCGTGTGTGATTTGTCCCAGATATTATTATTATTTGGAAGTATACATTTGGGCTACTCTGACTACTTCGCGCTAGGCTTATT
The DNA here is from genome assembly GCA_958295455.1 of Coleophora deauratella. Classification (NCBI taxonomy): domain Eukaryota; kingdom Metazoa; phylum Arthropoda; class Insecta; order Lepidoptera; family Coleophoridae; genus Coleophora; species Coleophora deauratella. The sequence goes on from OY282412.1 coordinate 921,011, forward strand.
ATTATTATTATATTATTATACAGGACAATTCATGACAAATCACACATATGTTCATCTGGCCCAATATATAATACACCCAGACACAGAGCAAACACATCTGTTCATCATAGAAACGTTTCCCCTGGGTGGGGATCGAACCCTCAGCTCCCGGATTCACAGTAGTCAGGAACACTAACCACTGAGCCACCGAGTCAGTAAAACACACAAAGTATGGATACTTCAGTCCATCTGAAATGAAATGAAAATATTTTATTCGAAGTAGGTAGCAGTGTACACTTTTCGAACGTCATTCTTTTATCTACCTAATACGAGGTTCCTACCACTCGGAACTCGTATACCCGCCGTTTCGGGAAGTGTTTGCGGAGTGAGAAGAAACGACGGGCCCAAAGAAACCCCCTCCAATACATTTTTTTTTCTCTTAAGGCGATCTCACCCTATGCGGGTAAGATGCGGACCTCAACTAACGGTTGCCTACCGCAAGCCACACTACAAAAACATTTAGTAATGTCATATTGTTATGTTAGTAGTCTGCGTAGCACCCAAATCGTCCCCAGTAGTGTATCTATTACTGTAAAATAAATCCTAGTTTGGGTCCATAATATGACTGTGTGTGATTTGTCCCAGATATTATTATTATTTATTATATATTATTATTATTAAAATTAATAACTCAGTAGTTAGGGCTTTTACAGTACCATATCTAATAGCCTATGCTAATAGCATAATAAAAGCCATCTCCTCACAAACTTAGCACTGACCGAAACGGAAGCTGCCCGAATTCGGTCTCCATACCCGACAATCATCTAGCATCACATGAGTATCACTCATACACATTACACGCATATACTCACACTCACAAACAAACACACACACAGGTTAACATAGATGTTAGCTCTATATTCAAATAATTTATTTTAAGACAACTTAAGGTATTGTACTAACTGTATTTTAGGGTGAAATAGATGCTTTTGAAATATTGTATTTTATTTATGAATATTTTTGAGCTGTTCATATTTTTAAAATCATTGTTACATTACTTTTTTTAATATTTTATGATTTATTGATTTGTATGTAATCAGTAAGATTTGCATGTAAACTCTTGAGCTACCAATCAATGTCAAATATTTTTTTTATTAATGTGTGACTGAAATGTTTTATGTGGCTTATATTTATATTTAGTTTTGGTTTGGTTTTGGGTATTTCACTTATACTTTATATTACAATATATAGGCTATAAAAATACCCGGAGGCTTTTGCTCAAGATACTGAACAACTTTCCCCAAGAAACCTATACAGAACATAATTTTCAAAAAAATTAACTCCGGATTTCTTATAAAATTGGCCGATCGTCTGATTGACTTGTATGTTTCATTCTTTTTTAAATCGACTGTGGGGTTGGTTGCCGGGACTTGTACCGAGCACACGTCTGCTGAGTTAATTTTTCAATTATTTCCGTTTTAGAGTAGTTTCAACGTTATTTTTGTGATGGGGAAATAGCTGTGATTCCGATTCAGTGATAAGCGGTCATAAGAAGAGGATTAACTCGGGAGACAGCTCCGTTTTTCGAGTTCCAACAACAAGTGCCCATCACCCTTAGAGCCCTGCCTTTCACTTGACATTGGCGTCTCCGCCATTTTTTTTTATTGAAGATTCTCCCATTTTTCACTAGACATTGGCAAAATCACTCCTTTAATGAGATGTGGAATGCCAAATAGAAAAATAGGATAGAATAGAAATCGACTGTGGTTTTTGGTCCATATGTTAAGTAGAAGAATCCATTTAAGTTTATAAAGGAAGGCTTTTACAATCAAAGCTTTTACATACCGTATAACGTAAATAATTGACCACGCTGAATACGTTAAAAACAACCGACTTCAATCGCAACAACTCCAATTTTGATATGTTTTTGTTGATTTTCTCAAAACCCGCTAAATCGATTTCGATAAAATTTATATGAGACCACCTGTGAAGTATACCCTTTTAAACAAAAAAAGAATTTTCCAAATCGGTTCAGGCGTCTTCGAGTAATCGGTGAACATACATAAAAAAAAAATAAAAAAAAAAAAAAGATTCCGACGAATTGAGAACCTCCTCCTTTTTTTGAAGTCGGTTAATTAATACATTCGTGCCATCTGCTATTATATTACTGAATGGCAGTCGTTGAGCCATGTTGGAGGCCTTATATTCGACTTGAAAACTTCGGTTGGCCACTAGCCCCACAACCATCACCAATCCGGACTTGGCCCCTGTGTGGAGTATGGCCTAACCTTCCCGACGCATGGGAAGAGACCCGTGCCCCTGCAGTGGGGACGATATTGTTAACTAATATTATTAAGAGGCCCTTGTGTTTGTTACAGACGATTCACTGCAGCCTTAGAAGGAAATGTTTGCGCCAGATATACATAAGGGAGCCGCCCTTATGATGCTTTTCTCTATTGGTTGGTAGTACTCATTCTGAACCAGGCCTCGTTCTATAACCTGACCTAACCGCATAACTTGCGACCCACTTCAATACAACAATCTTTATGGAACCAATAGATCCGGACCAAAAAAATTGAATTCCTCTTACAAATCGATGAGCTGAGCCAACTCCAAATTATTCAAAATTTGTTTTTGATCCGAATGATTTTTTTCCTTGTCCGCTACTAATTTTTAACCCTTGTGCTACATACAAGTAAGTGAATATTTTATAAAACCAGAAATCACACACAGCAAACACAATTACACACACACAAACATGCACTTGTTCCTATAAGACACACCACACTCACACTTAAGCACACTTAAATATAACACGCGATGTTCCTTTTTTAAAATTTCTTTTTTTTTCTCGATAATTACGTGACAGACATGCGAACTCCTACTGCAGTTTTAAAATTGGAACGGAAAAGGAATATTATATTTTTCTTTTTTTCTTCATTTTGTTGGTAATGACATTTTTGTTGGTTATTATGGAAGACTTTTCTTGTTACTGGCCAGTAAGAACTCAAGGTAAGGAGATCTACTTTATTTTTTTGTAGTCAAATAGTCCCGGGAAGTAACTGTTCTGTGTTTACCTTTAGTTCACTTTACTTTATTAGTTCATGCATATTTAGTTATCTTTTGATCATAATATTGCAGATTGTAATTCTTAGGACATACCTCTTAAAATGGCGGATATACTAACAAATACATAGGCACTCAAACGCACTCAATTTTTTTGTAAAGAAAATGTATAAATGGTACGGGAGTACAAAAAAGTATTAAGATTTTTTTTGCTACATCTGCATAAGGTTGCAAGCAAGAGCAAATTATCTCAAACTTGGTGTAATTGATGTAAAACTACAAACCATTAAAATGGTATCATAATAATACTCGTTTGCCACCTATGACATAAAAAACTAATTAAATATCCGGGACAAATCACACACGGTCATCTGGCCCCAAACTAGGATTGCCTGTATCTTGGGAACCAGAGACTGATATACACACATATAAACGTTGAAATACACATATACAGGATGTAATAAAATTGGTGTAGGACCCTTTAACTGGGGATTCTACTCATCGTACTGAACAACTTTTATTCTACAACTTTGCTCAAATCGCAAAAAAAAATTGGACTCTCCATACAAATTGATCATCTGTTTTGCCATTTTTTGGCACTTTTGTATGGATTCAAAGTCAAAGTCAAAATATTTTTTATTTAAGTAGATGCTGTACGCATACTTTTAAATCGTCTTTTTTCTACCTAGTACAAAGTTCCTACCACGCGGAACTTGTACACTCAACGTTTCGGGAAGTGTTAGCGGAGCGAGAAGAAACGTCGAGCCCAAAAGATTGCAGACGGATCACCTGATAGTAAGCGATTGCCGCCGCCCATATCCGTCTGCTCGTTTGCCAGCTATGCCATAAAAAAAACCATTTTTTCATGCGTAATTGTAAGCCGTAGTGTTTCTACTTCATTTTATTTATAAACAACTATAATTTAACGGTGAATAATACAATTTTAATTCAAAATACAAATTTTCCATGATTTTATTGAAACACCCGCCGAAGTGCAATTGTTTAATCACTAATTAGCATGAGTGAAATTAATTAAAACAATTACATTTGCATTATAAAGCGTGTTACCGCGCCCCGAATAATTTTGATACTTTACACAATGATACTCGCGAATACAGGTGTCCAATTTTATTGGATGTCACCAAAATTAATAAATTAATAATATTACATTTATTATTATTTTATTAAGTAATCATGATTTAAATATCGTAAATATTTATTAAATGGTCTTATTTGTTTATAGACTTATAGTTTATTTAGTTGTCTATGAAATAATTATTTTTATTAATTTTTTTACTTATTTATGTATGCCCCACGGAACAAGATATAACTTATAAAATCTAAGTATCGTACAATAAGTTAACAACCCATATGTCCCTACTGCTGGGGCAAAGGTCTCTTTTCCCTTATTTGGGAAGGTTAGATAGGCCATATTCTACACACAGTTTGAGGTCAGTGGCCAACCCCAAATCACAGATTAGATAATGGTACTCCCAGACTCTTAAGTTTTCAAGCCACCTATAAGGTCTCTGACGTGGCTTAAGACATGCAATCTACTGACAGCACCCGGAACCAACGGCTTAATATGCCCTACGAAACAAGGAAATGGTCGTGATTTATGCCACTAATAGTTTAACCCATCCAGGTTGCGACCGTGTCTGTAGTCAGTTAACCTGATTAATGTGACTACACAAGCCGCACCAAGCCACGTCGGTTCGAGTATAGAATATGTGAGACCAGAAATAAATATCTTATTTCAAAAATGAACCTTTAGGGTCGTGACCCCCTTTCGTGCCCTGTGTACATAGTAAATGTTCACATTTTTGTAAGTTTTTGATAAGTTGCACGCAAAACAACAAAAACATTGTTCGCTTACAATATAGAAACTTTTACAAAATTATGAGCTTATTAAAATAAAATTCTACTTAAAGTAGGCATTTTATATTTATTCCATTCTGTATATTTTAATTTTAACGTTTTATAAACTAAAGATGGCGCGTAGCGGTTAGCGGTACAGACTGCTAGAATGAGGGTCATGGGTTTAATTCCTGCTCTAATACTTCTTCCTTAGTCAGTCCCTCAGTGCTGAGGATCGTGACCCCTTCAATTAGTATTTACCCGGATAGTGTTGCGCCAAACCTCGCGGTTCATCGCCAGATTCGATACTTCGTGGATCGTCATCTTCAGCGTCTTCGTGAGGAGATCAGATCAGTTTTTAGGTTATTATACTCTAACACCTACCGTGTAAATTATTATTATTTCTGACGTTGTTTTTGAAAGAATCGTTCCAGTTGCCACAAAACCATAATTATAGTTAACAACCCATATCGTCCCCACTACAGGGGCACGGGTCTCTTCCCATATCTCGGGAAGATTAGGTTATCCTCCACACACGGGGGCCAAGTCCGGATTGGTGAAGGTTGTGGAGCTAGGCCACCAGTGTCAGAAGTTTTCAAGCCGCCTATAAGGCTTCCGAGTCTCCAGTCTAGCGATAGCAGCCGGCACCAACTGCTTAACGTGTCTTGCGAAGCACGGAAACGGTCGAGATAAATGCCACTAACAGTCAAACTCATCCAGGTTATGACCGTGTCTGTAATCAATTAACCTGCGTGATCGATGCGACCATGCAAGCCGTACTGAACCATGACTGCTACCAACCATAATTATATTCCAACAATTTACTTCATGGACCATTTCCGAAACGAAGCGACAGATTACCGAACAAAACGTCTTTTACGAAACAAGATTATAACATAACCCAATTTCGTACCAAAACAAATAGCCTTTATACAAGATATAGGTATTTCAGTGAACCCTTAATCAGTTAGGAACGCCCGAAGCATATAATTAGGTTCTTATTGATCCAATAAATTGTTATCCGTTAAGAAAATAGCTCGTTGTACAAAGAGTTAAAGTTCACTGGATAAGCTGTGAACCACTATAAGTAGATATTGAATGAAGATAGATAGTAGGGCGTGCAATACCAGAATTGGATTGGAATGTAGGCATTACCGCTAATATTACGGGTATTGCACGCCCCAATGGATACTGAATGAATGAATAGGAACACTTTTTATTAATAGGTATAGGTATTGTTGCAGTTAATTTTTTAATAAAATCATAGAAATAGCACATATTACTGTGATAATATTATACATATGAAAAACTTTCTATTGTAACTAACTATTTCATGACGCAAATAAGTTAATTGATTTTAAAATTATTCGACTTACGTTCGGGGGTTTATACTTTTGTATTAGTATTTTTGTTAGTTAAATACTCAAAATAAAGAAAAAATTAAAATCAAAATGTTTTTCTTTAAGTAGATGCTTTGCATGTTGTTTAAAATCGTCATATTATTTTCTACCTTATACAAAAGTGAAAATTTAAATCAAAATGTTTTCATTTAAGTAGATGTTTTGCACATTGTTGAAAATCGTCATATTTTTTTCTGTATCATATTATTTCTTATAGTCTCTACCACACGAATACTTTGCATCTCTTCCAGTAATTATTATGCAGTTTTAACTCTCTGCTTAAACCGTTGATAATTTTGTACAAAGAATTGTAATTAGATGGATATTAACAATTAAATCTCTTAGATTAGAGAAACAATTATGAAACAATTTAAACGCGAGAGGTGTGCCCGTTACTCATAAAAGTAATTATAAATCTATTATTTAATTGTTCATGCCCGAATATGTATGGAGATTGGATCACGATCCATAAAGAATGTGCTTGTCATTGATGTGAGTTTAAATAGTAGATCGGAAATCCTGTGAAAGTAGCTTAGATTTGCTCTTATTGATGTTTGGAAATAAATAAAATTAATTGAATCTACACACATAAACATATATCTTTTTATTTTAGTAATGAAATTGTATTTGTTTTGAGTGCAAAAAAGAGTATTTAATAATATATAATATCTGGTACAAATCACACACGGTCATCTGGCCCCAAACTAGGATTCCCTGTATTATGGGAACCAGAGACTGATATGCATACACATATACATTTAAATACATACATATATAGATATAATACACCCAGACTCAGAGCAAACAATTCTGCTCATCACAGAAAAGTTTGCCCTGTGTGGGGTTCGAACCCACGACTCTCGGATCAGAGGTCAGGATCGCTAAGCACTTAGCCACCGAGTCAGTCATTTAATTTAGCTTATCTTATACATTATATTTTTTTGTCGACGCCTCGGCGCGGCCGAGCGTTATGAAATAGCTTCTGCAGACGACACGAATGCATGAGGTAAATGCATGAGTATTTGGTTGAGAGTGAGAGTGAATATTAGTTGGCAGTCATTAAGCTATGTCAGAGGCCTTATAGGTGGCTTGAAAACTTCTGACACTGGGGTTGACCAGTAGCCCCATAACACCAGTTCACTTCACTCTTCCAATCCGGACTTAGCCCCCGTGTGTGGAGTATGGCCTAACCTTCCCGAGTTATAGGAAGAGACCCGTGCCCCTGCAGTGGGGACGATATAGGTTGTTAACGAACGTTGGTACCGGGTCGCGGTATTCTGTTCCCACTGAGTGGCGTCACGTCCACATTAATCGTAGCAAATCCTATGTAAACAAGCCCTTCGGTCATTCATTAGACCATTGTTCATTCATTGGAACAATTACATTAATGTGAACCACAGGTGGACTGAAAAAATCCTTCGAAAAGAGAGGTATCGACATCTTAATCTAAAATAAAGCCTAATTCGGCTTTCAGCCCGACTGCATAAACTGAGATTATATCTTTAACTGTAATAAGGTACTTACATATACAGGGTGTCCCAGAATGGGTGAATCAAATTGCTATGGTAGATACCTCGTCTAATGTCCCACTAGATAGGCTAAAGCTTATTTAAAAAAAACACCATAAACATAATTTATTAAAATCCAATAACTTTTTTAAATTAGCTTTAGCCTATCTGTTGGGTGGGACATAAGACAAGGTATCTGCCATAGCAATTTGATTCACCCATTCTGGGACACCCTGTATAACAAATACGTTATAATATATATCTTAAAATCGTAAGTTCATATGGACTCTATCGAATATCCAAATATTATAACTTAAATTCATCATAGTTGCGCCATTGTCATTGTTTCGAAAATTGAGAGAAAAATGTGTTTATTTTCAACTTAACAACCACAGTTTTCTTGAACAATCATTTTTAACCGACTTCAAAAAAGGAGGAGGTTCTCAATTCTACGGAATCTTTTTTTTATGTATGTTCACCGATTACTCGAAGACGCCTGAACCGATTTGGAAAAATCTTTTTTAGTTTAAAAGTGGTCCCATATAAATTTTATCGAAATCGATGTAGCGGTTTTTGAGAAAATCAACAAAAACATAGCAAAATTGGAGTTGTTGCGATTGAAGTCGGTTGTTTTTAACGTATTCAGCGTGGTCAATTATACACGCATCAAGACCACTGTCTGCTGGCATTATTATAAAATGCTTGAAAAAACAACTCTAATGGTCCAAGATCAAAGAAACTGTATTTATAATGTAATCATCGCATATCATTTAGGTCGTAACATAGATGGAGCACAAGTTCACCACCACGTTTAAAATAGAACAAACAGTTAACTAATCGCTGATATTTAAAAGTTCTGGGTGCAAACGATCGCGTTGCTCTTAGAATATATATTTTTTTCGAATTCACTTTAAGTTTAAAAGAAAAAAATGAATGTTCCCTTGAATGTTCGTTAAGTTTTTTTTAAAACAAGTAAGTAAGAGATCTTATCTGATCTCTCCGTAATTTTGATTACATGTTCTCTAATTTAACCATGTTTGAAAGTCCAAGTTTTGTATACATTGTATTGTTGTTTCGTTGTGTTGTAGTTTTTGTGTATACTTTTATATGTAATACAATTATAAAAATTACATTTTGAACAATAAATGTCATTCATGATAAGATAAGATAAGATAAATACTCTTTATCTTCTTCAATTGATTTTACATTCTATTAAATTTTGAGTTGAGGTACTCACTCGCTAACGTCAACTTAAACGTTAACGAATCGAGAGTTAATTTAACATGGTGAACTCGGCCTTACAGTCCTCTCTTCAGAGTCTCCATTCCCCATTACTACGCGGAATGTATGCATGTATGTATCATTAATCAAGATGGAAAGTGATACTTGTATGTATGCCTAGAGCCATCTAACATTCAGACCATTTTTAATGTGTATACGTAACTATAACAACATAATCAAGTGTTGTAGAATGTCTTATTTCTAACGTGACACCGTCTTATACGTATCTAAGTGTTCTCGCCAAACATCATTGTAAATGGATGATGATGAAGCGGTCAGGTGCGCAGGATATTTTAAGAATTATTTAGAATTTTATTTTGTTAATAGAATTGTTGTGTTGAAGAATCTTGGAAGCCCTCTTGTATCTTTTGGTATCACTATCATCACTTGCCATCAGGTGAGATATAATAATGCCTTCACTTCTCTTATCGTGTGGCACAATTTAACTGTCCTATCCACAAGGTATAGGCGACGGTTGCCTGGTGTTGCACTTAGCATCACCCGTGGTCACGTGTAGGGCATTTTTAAATTTACACCTACTGACGTGTGCAACGAAACCATTACACACATCTAGAAATTAGATGTGCAGGTTTCCTCGTGATGTTTTCCTTCACCGTTAAAGCAGTCGGTATGAAAATGAAAGTAAAAACTCAATGGTGCACTGGCCAGGATTTGAATCCGAGACCTCTGGTTAGGAGGACGGAGTCACTATCCGCGGAACCACCAAAGCTTTTTATAATAATGTCAAAGGCTTACTATTCTGGATAAAAAGGAAGTTATACTTTAAGCACAAATGACCATTTGTGATTTTACCTTCAACATGTATTAATCCTAATGTGCTAATCCTTACGCTAATTTCTTAGTCAAAGTCAAGTCAAGTCAAAGCGTTTATTTGCCAGAACATAGTAGGTAACAAAGATGTTTCAATAGTACAGTATCATATGTTCAACCCGTAAAGGTATGCAAATATTACAAATACACTCGGCTTCAAAAAAATCGCACCTTTTAAGAAATCTATTTTAAACATCTTTCAATCGTATTTGTATTATGAAATATTGGTAATGTTCGGTATCATTTGAAAGGTAAGGAAACAGAGAATGCAAAAACAATAATTCATTCAATGTTTTTTATTGGAACTGAGAAAAATTTACAAAACAATAAAAATCCTTAAAAAACCCAAATGAAATCTGATTAATTTTTCAAAACAAAGTTGCTTAAAACTAACCTAAAACCTAGTGTTACCCCCCCTAGCCCTAATGACGTCTTCCATGCGCTCCCTCATGGATCGCACCAACTTTAGGACCTCTTCTTGAGGGATTCTGTCCCATTTCTCAATAACGGCGTCTTGGAGCTCCTGGAGAGTCGCGGGAGCGGGATCACGGGATCTAACCTTGCGTTTCAGCTGGTCCCAGAGGTGCTCTATCGGGTTCAGATCTGGACTTCTCGCTGGCCACTGCATGACAGGGATCCCAACCTCTTGAAGGTAGCCCTGCACAATTCCAGCAGTGTGCGCGCGAGCGTTATCGTGCATTAATGTGAACCCGTCGCCAATAAATCCAGCATAGGGGACCACATGTTCTTCCAGGATCTCTGTGATGTACCGGTGAGCAGTCATCGACCCTTGCCCGCGAGCACCGCCGGTCCGAGAGACGCAAGAAAGTTCAGTTTTGCCGTCAGCAGATATGCCGCCCCAGAACATGCAGGAACCGTCCCCGTATTCTACCGTCTCTTGGATGCAGGCTTGGGCAAAACGTTCCCATTGTCTTCTGTATACTCTTTTGCGTCTATCGTTGCAGAAAAGGCACACTCTCGTTTCGTCTGAGAAGAGAACAGCTCTCCATTGGTCCAGGGTCCAATTGACGTGGGCGCGAGCAAATTGCAGGCGTGCTCGCCGATGCGCTGCGGTTAATTTTGGACCCGTGGCAGGTCTTCTAGCCACAATATTTCTCTCCTTTAGTCTTCTTCTAACTGTAGAGACACTCACGGCCCTTCTACGAACTGCTTGAAGCTGCTGTTGCAACTCAACAGCATTAGAGAACCGATTTCTCAAAGACTTCGATACGACGAATCGGTCATCTCTCGCAGAAGTGCAGCGATTTCTACCAGACCCACGCCTTCGGACAAAGCCACCGGTCTGCAGGAACCGCTGGTACACTCTTCGAACAGAAAAGCGACTCAAGTGCAATTGCCGAGCAACATCACACTGACGTAGTCCTGATTGCAGTAGTGCGATAACTTGGGCGGCTTCAGCAGCAGTAGTGTCCATCTTCAAGGACGTTTTTCTGATGAAAGATATTCTTCTGTGTCTTCTTCGACTGTTGGTAGCAAATTTATCCCCCGATAAGCTGTATCGACCCTTTTATACCCAAAAAACAAAACAATACAAACAAAATTTGAAGAGGAGAATCAGTTCCATTGTCATTCACAGTGACTTAAAGTGTCAAGCTTTTTCTTTAATCAAATGAAATGGATATTTTTTTAAAGAGTTTTTATAGGGCTCTCAAATGATACCAATATTGCTACGAATAACTGCTTGTCTTAAGGATTAACAGTGCTTGAAGCCTATTTTAACGGACGTGCGATTTTTTTGAAGCCGAGTGTATATACAAAACTAAACTGTTACAATAGATTATTAAATACATTAAAACACATTATATCATTTATTTTTGTCATTAAGGAACTCTGTTATTGAATAATATCCCTTATTATGAAGCCACTCTGTTATTTTCGATTTGAACATATTGGTAGGACAATCTTTGATGTGGATAGGGAGGCTATTGTATACGCTGATACACATACAAAAAGAATTGTGCTTGTATACATTGACTCTTGCAAATGGTAAGTATAATCTGTGTTTGTGCCGTGTAGATCTTTCAAAAACGCTACAATGAGTCTGAAAATAGATAGGGTTTTCGCGGACAAAAATACTAATTTGTTTTATGTACATACAAGGCAACGGTAATATATTGTTTTTTTTAAATAATGGCCTACATGAGTCTCTGTTCCCGTTAGGAGTTCTAAATACTGCTCGAACACATTTTTTTTTGGGCTATGAATGCTCTATTAGCGTCCACTGAATTACCCCATGCATTCCCTTATGCATTCGATATAATCTCAGTACCAATAAACATTGGGTTCTACCGTTTCTATCCTGCGGCCTTGTGAGGCGATGACTGGTCCAGTGAGTGAACGTACAATCCTTGAGGCCTCGCCTTACTCTCATTCCCTTTGACATGGTCGCAGGTTCGGCGCTAAATAGCATTGCAGTTGGGGACAAAATAAGTGGGCAGAGAGTGAATGAAAATGTTCTTCAGAATCGAAAATCAAAATTTACTTCATTATTTTTCTAATAGTTAGGTAAGCTACCTATTGTCGGTGTAGCAACCATCATTACTTCTTGATTTCACATGACGTTACTTTAATTTTTACTTGGTTGATGCAATAATATGAATAATACTCGGTTTACTTCTACCTCTCCTTCTTTATATCTTTCCTTTCAAGCCATTAATTATGAAATCGTAGTGTCCAAAACAATTTTCAGTCGTACTTACTCTTCAGTTTCCAGTTCATGATGTTTTTTCTCTTTCACTCTATCTATAATAACATTTATTTGTTTATAATAAACTATACTTATTTTGTCCCGCAGTGTACAGCAATTCCCAGTAGCGCACACGATTGTATCAATGCAGCTACGTACACGCGGGGACATTCAAAGAGATTTGCACTTTGATAAATTCTTGTGACACAGAATCAAGTATGTATCGTACATCTAGATGATTTAACAGAGATATTCATTCTAAGTTGTTTTGGTAGATTTAGAAACATTAAAAAGCGTTAAAAAGCGTCGGTGGCTCCGAGGTTAGTGACTCAGTCTACCTAATAAGAGGTCTAGGGTTCAACTCTTGTCCAGTGCACCAATGAGTTCTTTGAAACTTACGTGCAATTTCATACCGAATGCTTTAACGGTGAGGGAAAACATCGTGAGGAAACCTGTACATCTGATTTCTAGTTGTGTATGATGGTCGCGTAGCACACGTCCGTAGGTGTAAATCTAAATGCCCTAAACGTGACCGCGGGTGATGCTAAGTGCAACACTAGGCAACCGCCGCCTATACCCTGTGGATAGGACGATTAAATTGTGCCACACGATAGGAAAGAAAGAGAGAGAAGAAACATTACGAAAGTGCAATCTAGCTCTATCTTTGAGCTGTGTTACAGATACTGTATCAAAGGCAAAAAGTGTTTAAACCACAAATGGATAGTTACTACAACTTTAGCCACACAGATATTTCCAAAATATTCTCTTTAGAGATAATATTTAACATTTTGTTTGATGTTTGAATAATTTCTGAAGTTGTCTAGAAAGTTCTTATTTTCATTTGAAGGGTATGTTTAAAGCTTTTAATTGTTTATGCTCCTTGAATGTTATTCACATAAATTTAGTGAAAAAAGTATATTTAGAACATAAACTGTAGGTGATACGCTGACTCAAATTAAATAAAAATCTTTTTCTTTAAAAATAATTTAAGTATAGTAAATAAGAAGCGGTCGTGGTTCAGTGCGGATTGCTTGGTCGCATCGATCATGCAGGTTAACTGACTACAGACACGGCCATGACCAGGATGGGTTTGACTGTTAGTGTTAGTCGACCGTTTCCGTGCTTATCAAGGCACGTTAAGCCGTTGGTGCCGGCTGCTATTGGTAGAGCCATGTCGGAGGCCCTATAGGCGGCTTGACAACTTCTGACACGGGGTTGGCTACTAGCCCCACAACCTCCACCAATCCGGACTTGGCCCTCATCTATGGAGTATGGCCTACCCTTCCCGAGGTATAAGGAGGAGACCCCGTGACCCCCTTTTTTTTTTAACGTTGGGAAATCCGTCATGGATACCCAGTCACTGCGGGGGCAGCAACCGGGTTATGCCGGACTCCTACCAGCTAAAACCCAACGGCGTTCCCGCTTCGCCGTATGGCAGGGGTCTGGGAAACTGGCAGAGCCTTTACTTCCAGTCCCCCACCGGCGATTGCCACCCGAAGGCGGCCCGGCTGCGTGAAGGGCAGATAATCTGCCCACCCGCGTTTGTAGGGCGCACCGGACGCAGAGTGCACCCTCCAACTGCTTCCTCAAAGTGGACAGCAGACCCCCTGGTCTACTGTCTGGAAGCGATGGGGGCCAGGAGACCCGACCCCCTGAGGCAGATAAGATGGTAGGCTCCGCCGCCAACCGACGCCGCGCATAGATGAAAATCTCTGGCGGCACCCGCCTGGGGCATCGATAAAATCGACGCCCCCGAGCATCCCTTGAATGGACCCTTCAGAAAGATCCAAGGGAGCTCCTCCGCGGCTGGCGCGAGACACATCCCTAGGGATAGTATCAAGCGCCCCCTCCTGTGCTGCGCTTTGTCTGGTCCCTCGCTTCAAGCCTGTCCGGTATGGGTAACCCTATCCAGCATAGCCTTGAAGGTCATAAGGACACGCAAGCCCCCCCACCAACGACAAGGTGGCAGCACGAAGACCCCGTGACCCCTGCAGTGGGGACGATATGGGTTGTTAACAAAAATATAGTAAATGCTGTACCCATTCTCTCGGGAATGTCGTTGACGAGTATCTTATTGTTTTGTTAAAACCTTTCTTGTTTTCTTTTTAATGTTACTTTGACTTTTTTAACTGACTTCAAAAAGGAGGAGGTTCTCAATTCGACTGTATATTTTTTTGTTTGTTTGTTCGCGATTATTTCGCCAATTCGCCGTAGTTATGCCATAACGACCCAACTGACTTAAAGTTAGTATGGGATAACATCACTGAATTAAAGTACATTATCCCTTACTTACTTTAAAGTCAGTGGATCGTTATGGCATAACAACGGCCAATTATGAAGATTCCTTTTTTGTTTAGTAGGTCATATTTCATAGGTGTCCCCATATAAATTTTATCGAACTGACATGACGTGTTTAGCGTTAGAAAAACTACATTCATCGATTTTTGAAAATACGCAGGTCACACTCAGCTCAGGAATCAAACCGGTATAATCAAATAAGTTTAGATTTCATGGTTTTCCTTTAATTTAACTAACCATGTTTGTTAGAGAGATTTGATCCCTATGATTGACCCTATCGATTAATGCCATAAAAATACAGGTGTTATTTTTTTGGACTTTAGCCGGTTCGATTCCTGGGTGTGAAAAGCGTATTTTCAAAAATCTTTGAATGTAGTATTGCTTCTTTAAAAAAATAAAGGAATGTTCCTTTGAGTAAAATTTTGCTATCCCTAGTATTAGAGAACTTTTCCTCCAGATGAGGTTAAAAAATTCCACCCTGTATAGGCAGTCCGATAAAGTTTAGTAATACAAGTGTAACTAACCACTTTTTGGGATATAACACGTTTGCCTAAACGCGCTCTCCCGGAACCCGCATTATCCACATTCCAAGAGAAAAACCGCAGATAAAGATATAAATAAAACACAACAGTACGCGCAATAAAATGCCTGACCGCAAATATTTTCGCACCGCAATTCATCATAGGAATTTTAAAAGAGATACAGAGTGCAACAAAATCAAATAAACACTCATTTTGGTAACGTTTTTTCACTTATTCCACATGAATTAAAAATTAAACTGCACTTTTTCTTAATAAGCGACCGGTTTCGGACATCATCTTCAAGCTGAAAATCCTACAAAAAGCCCTAAAAACCCTACCAAAATGAGTGCTATAATGTTTCCGCCAAAAACGTACAATCAAAAGAATAAACTAACAAATAAACAGTTTTTTTGCTAACGAAGATTGGCAAGGAAAACACCCCTAAATTATCGCTAAACTTTGTATTACTCAATACTCAAATCATATATTGCATTCTATGAGTTTAAAAAAAAACAAGTACATCATGAATCCATTTTGGGCACAACAATAAACAGAGAGGAGAGGAGGGATTTTTATATATAAATTTAAATCATGCAAGATATTATGGTGGTAAGTTATGAACCTCCAGGTCTATTTGTACAAAAATATCCTTGTTAGACTAAAAAATTATGAATGTTTGTGTTCTGTTCAATAAATAAATAAATAAAATGTTACTCCCTGTATATACTCACATGAGTACTGAGTAGCATGTCGAGTGTCGACATGGTATCGATATCGATATCTTTCATTTGGATTCATGTCGACTGGTAGAACAACATTACTCGCTTACGTTCGGGATTGAATGAAAACATACCTTGCGTTCCGTTGCGATTCTAGTGTGTTCTGGTGCAATCAATTTACGGAATTGAACCTGTAGGTAGAATAGGCTAAATTTTAACAATCCATTACGTTCCTACTGCAGGGGCACAGGTCTCTTCCTATACAACGGGAAGGTAAAGCCATACTCCACACACGGGGGCCAAGTCCGGATTAGTAGAGCTTGTGGGGCTAGTGGCCAACCCCAGTGTCAGAAGTTTTCAAGCCGTCTATAAGGCCTCCGACATGGCTTGACGATTGCCATCTAGCTAACAATAGCAGCCGGCACGAACGGTTTAACGTGCCTTGCGAAGCACGGCAACGGTCGAGATAAATGCCACTAACAGTCAAATCCATCTAGGTTATAACCGTGTCTGTAGTCAGTTAACCTGCGTGATCGATGCGACCACGCAAGCCATACTGAGCCAAAACAGGTATTTTGTTTTAAATCGGTAAAGTTTCACTTAAAGCTTATAAAGGATGAAACCTAGAATTTCCTAGTATTCAATTCGAAACCCCATATACTAGACTAGACCATCCAACAAAGTTCCCAAGGAAGCCTTCGGTACTAAATCATTGGTTTTAGGTTCTACTACCATCTAATCAATTTAATAAAGCTAGTAATAGGTACTTGGAAAAAAGCTAACGGGCTGTAGGCAGTGGCTACCGCTACATATGCATTAACATGCACTAAGGGAATGTCAGTGTTAAGTTACTATAAGATAAGAAGAATAAAATAAATAAATAAAAAACTTTATTTTTTCCAAATTGTTTTTTTTTTGTGGCTGGTGCCTCCTTAAAAGCTGGAAATGCCATGTGTCGGGAGGCACCGACTTTTTTACGAATTCTTTCGTAATAAAAAAATACAGCTGAGATGATCATTTTTTTTATGTGAGAGGTGGCAAACGAGCAGACAGAATACCTGATGGTAAGCGATTACCGCCGCCCATAGACACCCGCAACACCAGAGGAGTCACAAGTGCGTTGCCGACCTTTGAAATGGGATGGGGGATGGTGGGAATTGGGGGGGGGGGAGGTTGGGCCTCCGGTACCCTCACTCACTCGGCGAAACACAACGCAAGCGTTGCTTCACGCCGGAATCAAAAACAAAAACGAATTAAAGTAATCATAAAAATAAACAAATCATAATATAAACATACGGGCGCGTATGTTACATATGTGTGTGGTGACTGTATAAAATTCTGTCTATGTATGTATAAGTCAAGAATTGTCAATATCAGTGATGAAATGTCAAAATAATTTAATCGTATTCTGTCGTGGCTTAAAAACTTGTACAGTATAAAATAATTTGAACCTTATACCGATAAATCACGTCTAATTTCATCATTCTACGTAAAAACATAAGCATGAAATCCTGAAGAGTAACCAAAAAATAAAATAAAAAAACAATCTGAAAAGTTATAAAGGTAACACGTAGGGTGACAATGAAGCACGTGACTGTAGGACATTCGAAAAGATTCGCGCTGCGAGGTTGGATAGGGTGTCCATGGTTTACCGTGGATTTGTCACTGAGTAAATTAAAAATTACGTAAGGGTACAATTTTTCCCAAGAACGAAGGGTCAATTCGCAAAAAATTTTGGACCTTTCATACTAATTTGATCACGTGATGGGCCTACTTTGTATAGAGATGCCCAAAATTTTTTTGCGAATTGACCATTCGTTCCATGGGAAAAGTTGCTCAGTTTCATGAATATAAGGCACTGTGAAGTTTTGTTGGGGGTCCAAAAATAACCCTGTATAATTACTATGCATACTATGCTTTCATTTTGGTACTAGAGTTCGCGCAACACAATCTCTTTTGCTACAATACGTAACAAAAGATGATGATGAAGATGTATTAACTATTAATTATTCGTTAGAGCTTGTACTCATCATAATTAATAACTTGTTTTCTTTGTTTTTGCTAAATTAGCAATTCGCCTTTACAGAGGGACAGGAAATGTCCACACTGCATGTATAGTACTAATATTCCTATGTGGTCATGTAGATTTTTTTTCAATATTGTCTAATTTTCTCTTGATTATATTTTTAGTCATGGTCACCCTACCTTGCGGATGGGGATAATTTTCCAAATTGCCAGCGCGCCGCGGCCGCCACACATCTGTGCGCAGATTTCTTTGTGCCAACTACCGCCTACTTGCTTTACTTGCTTTTACTTTGTACTTTGTTTTGACTTTGTTTCAGTTATCGGTTATGGAATAAGCGAGCGGCTTTCTGTAGATGTATTTGTGAAGTTTATTGGTTTGGGAAATAGGTTTAGCTCGGCCGTACTTGGAATAACCAATACAGAAAGTGTTTTAGGATATCTTTATTACATTTTGATTCGTAAATCAAGAGTGACTTTTAAGTTGATGACAAGGGGTAAGTAATATGGAAGATACGAGTATGCTACTCATAATACTGATCAACTTTCCCTAAGGAACCTATACAATTAGTTATAAAAATACAGATTTTTCATAAAAGTCTTCAAATCGATAAAAAAATTATTGAAACTAATTACTTGTAGTGAATGATTGGTTCATGTGTAAATCCTTGGTGAGGTTTTGTTCAGTAGTGGACATCTTTTGGGCTGTAACTTAGGGCTGTAGGAATAAGTCTGTAGAACCTTAGCCCACAACTGGACAGCTGATGATGGTGATGATGACTTGTATTTAGTTTTTTTTTTACCCTCAATTGGTAAGCCCTTGGCATCATCTCACCTGATGGTAAGTGATGATGATACCGAAGATGGAAGCGGGCTTACCAAGATTCCCCAACACAATGGGGAACTGGCTATCTTATCTTCATGCCGGAACACATCAATGCTTTTAACATTGATGTTTGGCGGCAAGTCTTAGATAAGATGGTGGTAGCTAGCCAGGCGGGCTCAGAAAATGCCCTTCCACCAGCCAAACCGAGTCCACAAAGTTTGACCCCGCCGGGAATCGAACCCGCGACCTCCTGACGTGAAGCGAGCGGCAAGCCACTACGCTACAGAGGCGGTTAAAAGTTACAAGTTACATGATTTTTCAACCGACTTCAAAAAAAGGAGGAGGTTCTCAATTCGTCGGTTTTTTTTTTTTTATGTATGTTCACCGATTACTCGAAGACGCCTGAACCGATTTCGAAAATTCTTTTTTTGTTTGAAAGGGTATACTTCACAGGTGGTCTCATATAAATTTTATCGAAATCGATTCAGCGGTTTTTGAGAAAATCAACAAAACATAGCAAAATTGGAGTTGTTACGATTGAAGTCGGTTGTTTTTAACGTATTCAGCGCGGTCAATTATTATTCTTCTTTTTCATCTTTAGTGCCATATCCCTTTATTTGGAGTCGGTGTTAAGGCGCCAAGACAGTCGAGTCGGTCTTGGATTGTCTGTACATCGACTTGTACCCGTTCCAAATCTTTGGCAACGGTTGTCCCACACTTCCATTTAGTTACATGATTTCGCGTCAACTATATTTTTTAAAATGTTTTGTATAGTAAATTGTATGGGTTTCATGGCGTGAATTGTTCACTTCCATAAACCACCGAAAGGGTTATGTCCGCCTTCGGCATACTTTGTTTTGTATATTGTACCTATTTTATGTGTTATGTATGCGATGAAGTGTTTACAAACAAACCACATAACAACTATCACCCTTTACTCCACACCCTTACTGCACCAGGTCATTATTCAGCCACCCATCTCTCTATTGACTTGCAACCGGCCGGGGTTACATCGGAAATTGCATCCGCGGTGCATCCGCAGCATCCATGCGGAATCCGAATGCGGATATTCTATTGCCTTTCCATCTATTAGCTGTGGGTTCGATGGGTATGTTGCTGTGTGGGAGATAAGCTATAAAAAGATATATTTCTGGTGAGCTTTGGAGAGAGCTATGGTTAGGGTTTCTTTGCGTGATCAAATTCAAATTAGGAAGTCTGATTTAAGTGAAAGCCTACCGGGAAGGCTTATGTTTAGCAAATAGTTTAACCACTATTTTTTTAACTTTTTGAATTTTGCTTGACTGATAGGATATGGAAATTTTCTAGCATACTTAATGGTGTGATTTAATATGTTTGATGCTATAAAAATTGGAGATCATAAGCCAAAGGTATGACATCGGTTGTACTAATTGCGTCATGCCATAAAATGGTTTCATAATGATCTAAACTGATCGCATTGAAGCTAATTATAGGTCATTCATTATATTTTTAACGATTGTTTCGTTTTTTTTTTGAAATGAGCTTTTTCTTTATGAGTGCTTTGTCGTTTTGAGATCCCTACAATGGGAACGTAATTTTTTTAGCAAACACTATTGCGTAATAGTTTGCATTAGTTAGTATTGCCTGCCCTGTACTATAATATTATAGCATAGACTAGCCAGTGGAAATTACCTTACATAACAGGATATCGATACGACTGCTGAATATTTATTAAAGTTACAACATGGCGATGTGATGTCTTTATCATGTTTCTACATTATTACAACAATTACGTTTAAATATGGTTTACATCGAAACTTTTAAACTAAATTAAATACTTTTTTTCCTGCAGACCAGTTACCAATAATATTTGAATCAACAAAACAAATGGCCAACATCTGTTCGAGTTTTCTCTTCAAAAGGAAGCGAATAGTATAATTTACTGTATTTAATATTCCACTCTCAAAATATGGACCTCCCAAGTAGCCCCAATTTTAGAGACACCAAAATCAGACTTAATGATGTTATTATTACACAACTTTACTAAGAAATAAACATAAATATGAAATTTTATGGAACAAAACTTTTCTGTTTTGATTCTGTTACTTTTATTATGTATAGGGTGTTTTAATATCAAAATAAAACCTACTATTATATACAGGGTGTCCAAAAAGTGAAGGATAATCCTTCACCTGCGGATTGGTCGAATCATTTCCTACTACATATCAAATTTTTTTTTCTAGTAAAAGTCCCACCATTTTTGTGATATCGGTATTTTTTGTTTTTTTTTTTAAATTGTCCTTCAGTTTAATGCATGCCATTCCTACAAATTATGACATTTTTAATTCCTGTTTTTTTTTTTTAATATTCGTGAATACATAATTCATCAAACACAATGGTAAATTATTTCTTAAAGTTCTGGCAAATCCTGTAAAAAAATAAGTTTTGCAAATTTTTTACAAAAACTTTTTCGAATAGTTAACTTTGATAGCCTGTGGTGTAAAAAAAAAATTACTAAGCTGATCGTGCCAACAACTTTAAAAAATTGCTTAGTTATTAACAATTCTAAAATGGTATAATTGTTTGACATTACATTAAAAACAATTTTTTAATGATAATTCTAATGCACCAAGGTCAAATTTTTGGAGTTTTGCTATACTAAAATTCTATCGACATAAAGTAACTAAGCAAGTTTTTGGTTGGTTTGTTCATTTGAATAACGAACTGCCACGCTACGCCAAGATACAATGGATAAAAACAAAAGACAGTATGGATAAAAAAATTCTTTTTTTTTATAATAAATGTTCAAAATTCCCGCCATTAGCCCTTATGCATGCTCTATAATCTTTTTACAAAGGACCTATTTAGGCGGCGGGCGTATCCTTCTCTTGAAATTTGTTGTGTAGTTCTGTCTAAAAAAAAATATTATAGGGCTTGCAAAATGTCATTTTGTGTTTTAATTTTTGACTTGTAAATGAATATTTTTTACCCATAAATGACTATTATGACTATTACGACTATTACACACATTCTCCACATTTCGACTATTCCACTTGTGAAATCATTAAGATCCATTTCAGTTTCGTATTCCGTAACGTTACATAACACGAAACAATAAAATCTATTTAGATCGTAATGATCTGTCATATTAATCAAAATATGATTGGACTACTAACATTCTGACAATTAACATTTGGCCGAAATTTCGGTTTATCGAATTTCATATACCTATAAGGATACATTGGTTCAGTTGTTAAGAGGATTCATTATGATAAAGATCGAAATTTCTAAATAATTAATAATCGACTTATATTTGAAATAAATCTATTGGGACTTTAAAAAAAACACAGACATATAGCAAAGAAATCTGCTCATCACATAATTGTTTGCACTAGTAGGGATCGAACCTGCGACCCTTAGCTTAAAATAGAAGGCGTTAAAAAGACCCTCCATAAAATATATTTCTTACCCATAAATGTGTATTTTTATTCAAAATGTCACAACTTACTAAAAAGAAAATTGCGTAGTTTTAAAATTAGACAAAACGATAATCGATAAAGAAATATTCTAGAAACTGAAAGTAATCTTAAACACAATAGCTAAGTATTTCACCAAAGCAGTCATTAGAAGAGAATCATTATGGAAAAAAATCACTTAACAAAACTTAAAACAAAAACAAAACTTAAAAAAAGTACTTAACTCATCACCAATATCGCGCTCTCTTAAAGAAAACATCAAAGGCAATACACGATCAATATTTTAAATCATTAATTTAAATCATTAATGGGAATGGGTATCGTTCGAGAACAAAAAAAGTGTAACGGGTCTCGAAAACAATATAACAGACAAAAAAGAGAAAACCAACCTGTTTTTGCGCTCCAAAAAGTTTTCATGACAACTTTATCTTCAACCAATAAGAATCATATTCGTTAAGGATTTTTGTGATGTAGATGTAATAATAAGATTGTTGAATATCGATACATACCAAACAATAGATAAAATCGATAAAAACCACTTAATAAATCATTTTGAAGCCATACATTTTTATTAGGCTCTAATTTTAAAAGCCACGGAGTATAAGTTTCAAATGGTTTTTGTTAACCTTCTGGTTGTTTGACTAAACTGTTCCAAAGAATGTTTTTACGCTGTGGCTATTTATAGGTATAAGTTGTGGTAGTTATTTATTATATTTAATTATACTTTTTTTAATAACGAGCCAGTGTTAGGGTCTATATAGGTATATCGTTTGCTGGATAAATGTAAAAAGTTTTAAGTACACAATTGTTTGGACTTAGAACTATAAAAACGCTTTTTTATAAATATCAAATGAATAGTCAAAAAACCGTAATAACTAAGCGGTAAGTAATAGACATTTTTAATTTTAATAAAGTAAAAATATTTTTTATTTGAATTATGCAGAGTTTAAAAATTAGATTAAAAAGTAAAAAAAATATTTATAGAACTGAATAACGACACAATTTTTCGAAAAAGTTAATTATATTTGTATAGGTATAACTTTAAACGTTTATAAGTTGGTATTGTCTGAACACTTCAGTGATATAAATAAGGACATACTGTATTTACATGCTATATATAATAAAAGCGGTGACAGGTGAGTTCATGCTAGGTAATCTTACATTTGTATCACGATCTGAACAAAGAAAATATCTCACTAATCTCACTAATATTATAAATGCGAAAGTATGGATGTTTGTTTGTTTGTCAGTTTGTTTGTTTGTTCCGCTTTCACGCCGAAACTACTGAACGGATCTGGATGAAATTTGGTAGGTAGATAGATAAAGCACTCGGCTAACACATAGGATACTTTTTATCCCGGAAAACTAAAGGGTTTCCGTAGGAATCCTTAAAACTCAAAATTTCCACTTCGTCACTAGATGGCGCTATCTTAACATTTTCATTCTTTCTCGACACAATTCTGAAGTCCACGCGGACGAAGTCGCGGGCGGAAGCTAGTTTTAAATAAATTAAGGATGACGGAAAAATACTTCTTTTTAAGAACCGAAGAAGAGAAGAACCTATTTTTTTTTTTTTTTTGGGAAAAAACATACCTATATTTTGCTATTAGATAAACAGTTCCAACTAAAAAATATTTGTTTTATTTTCATATCGAAAACCATCTTTATTCTCACATAATTGACAACACTGAACACGCTAAAAACAACCGACTTCATTTGGCAATACTTTTTTGTTTTTGTTGATTTTTCAAAAAGTGCTGAATCGATTTTGATAAAATGTACATGGGACCACCTCTGAAGTGTGATCTACCAAACAAAAGAAGAATCATCAAAGTCAATTCATAATTGGCGCAGTAGTCGCGTAACATACATACAAGAAAAAAACATACAGCCGAATTGAGAACCTCCTCCTTTTTTTAAGTCGGTTAAAAAACATACAGCCGAATTGAGAACCTCCTACTTTTTGAAGTAGGTTAAAAATAATTATTCCAAATTGTAGACATTTGAAGTAGATAGCTGTTAGTATCAAATAAATGTTTGCACTAGCTTCGATCAGAGTCTTAATGTTTTATTCTCTCTTGTTATCTAGAAGAGGAGCAATCATACTAATTGGTTGCTTAAGGTCAGCTCACACTGACACGCGACGCGACGATAAGCCGCGTAATGCTTATGTTAACAAATTCATCATAGGAAGTGTAACAAAATATGTGTCCTCGACTTCTACTGAATACTGAACGTTAAAGGTATAATTATTTAGGTAAGGTATAATTATATTTTTAGCTACAGCTTTGCTAAAATTGCAACATGTACACAAATAGATCAGTTGATTTGCCAATTTATGTGAAACGTCCATTTTTTTGCGACTTGACTAATGAGCTATCAGCTAAAGCCCCAATTTAAATTTCATTACTCTCTTTATTCTTCGGTATCGATTACACAAGTAGGTGAGAGCGTAAAAGAGAACTTAAGCTGATATTTTCCTAAAAAACTACTGTCATTTTCAAGCATTTCGCAGGACTTTTTGGCGGGAACTCGTAGCAACAGTTTGTCAGTTTTCTTTTATTATCCGAAAAAATAGATATCGTGGTTTTTAATGCATAATATTGATAGTGTATTGTTCAATAAAGTACCATTAAGTGTCTAATATGTAGGATAATGAAATAAAAGTGTGTAGACTGTGTTTCGAGTGCTCTCAAGAAGTCCATGAAATCTTCATCAAAAGTGATATCATTTTGTTGAAGAATAGAGAAAAAGTTAAAGACGATAGAAGTTGATAAATGAGAACTCAAATGAAATAGAAAAATATTTAGAGAAGAGCAAACTACGTAAGAATAGGCTGTATGGCCAGAGAAGCCTTTGCCTTTTCCTTGCAAAAGCAGGAAAGAACCAAACAAAAAAAAAGCATTTCGCATCTAGTTGCGTCGTGTTGTGTTTTAGTGTGAATTGACACTAATCAGCCAAGTAGCAACTAGATGAATCCCCTGAGGTTTTCTTCGATAAAATGAATCATTTCACTGTTTTGATAGCATTTTAAAGGAGATTATTATCAAAATAGAACATATTCTCACCAAAGAGATTGGCTATAGTAATGGAACTCATACTAAAAAAGTTTTTATTTCATAAATAATTGTACCTCTTTTCCTGTCAATTATTTTCACCATTTGAGGTTATGCGAGCCAGACCAAGTTTTATGACCTATAAAAAATATTGATTGAGATTTAACGTTTGTATAAGCACACTGATAAAATAATAGTGTTATATTTTCACATCAGGAGCTAGCAAGCTTGATTACCGGTGGGATGGCATAGTATTTTTTGAGCCCATATTATGACTAACTACCATAATCTTTTCCAAGTATTGCCGCCAAAGTGGCAAAAAGTAGTATCAGCCCTATGCACCCGTAGGTGTTACAGGACCTAAAGACGAAGAAGAAATGTATTGTATAATACGAGGGCGACACTGAAAGTTCTTAGAAAATCAAAAACTGAACAAACTAGAAAGTTATTAGTTTTATTATATCTTTTCAAAATAGTGTCCATTCACATCAATACATCGCTGCATCCGATGGAACCACTGAGAAAAGCACTTTGCCCACTCCTCCTTAGGGGTCTCTTCGACGGCCTTTTCAAACGCAGCCACTGCTTCCTCGGCGTCCATAAAACGTTTTCCTCGAAGTTTTTCTTTTATTTTCGGGAATAAATAAAAATCGCAAGGTGCGAGGTCGGGGCTATACGCCGGGTGACCCAGTAATTCCACGTCTGACGTCGCCAAATAGTCGATCGTTTGCTTGGCGGTGTGCGACGACGCGTTGTCATGGTGAAGGAGGATCCTACTGCGAGGTCGTTTCTCCCGAACTTTTTCCAAGACAAGTGGCAAACAATTGTTAGTGTACCACTCTGCAGTAACTGTTTTTCGATCCTCTAAAATAATTGTTGCGTAATGACCTGTCCTTCCAAAGAACGAAGCCACCATCTTTTTTCCCACGCTTCGACCTCTCTTCACTTTAGTTGGCAACTCCTCGGAAGGAAACACCCACATAGCAGACTGTCTTTTAGTTTCAGGATCATAACAGTAAATCCAGCTTTCGTCACCCGTAAGTATGTCGAACACAGCATTTGAGTCACCTCCGTTAAATCTTTGAACCATTTCACGGCACCAATCAACACGACGGAGTTTTTGGGCCTCTGTCAAATTATGAGGTATCCTCCTGGCACAAAGCTTCCTGACCGCTAAATGTTCATGGAGGATTTTGTGCACTTGACTCATACCGATGCCGAAGCTTGTCCGAATCTGCTGATAGGTCACTCTTTTGTCAGTCTCTATCATACGCCGCACATGACTGATGTTATCTTCAGGCGTCGCCGTAGAAGGCCGTCCCTCACGCAGATCATCGGTGAGATTAGTGCGACCACGTTTAAACTCATTAAACCAGTTGTAAACAGTGGCACGAGATGGGGCTTCATCGTGAAAGGCCAATCGAAGTCTATCATAACTTTCTTGTTGACTTAAATGACATTGAAAGTCATAAAAAATCATTGCACGAAAATTTTCTCGCGTTAAATTCATGCTGACGTGACACAGATAATTTTCAGTTTGCCGCCAAATCGTGAAACAAATGACAAATGAATGAAATACATACACGATAACATTGGCAAAGAGTTCCATTTTCAAAATTTGAACTTCTTTTTTTATTATATCGTTTACAAGTGGCCAGTTCTAAAAACTTTCAGTGTCGCCTAGGTAGAACAATAGATAGATGTTCAGTTTGAGTAAAAGCCTATTTTGTATGGCAAACGAGTAGACGGATCACCTGACAGTCAGCGATTACCGCCGCCCATAGACACCCGCAACACCAGAGGAGTCACAAGTGCATTGCCGGCCTTTAAAATGGGAGTCCGCTCCTTTCTTCAAGGTTTAAATGTTGTATCAGTCCGGAAATACCGCAGGCGACAATTCATTCCACAGTTTGGTTATGCGAGGCAGAAAGTTTCTACTGAAACGCTATTTGTTCCATCCTGCATGATTGTGTATAGATAGGGATCCTAAATTAATTTAATATAATATTACAGGTTACATTATTAATTCCGGAAAAGTCATTGTCAATAATTTGTTAGAATTATAAGTAATAAATTACATCATATAAGTAGAACTGGTACTTATCTAAAAAGAGAATGAATTTCCTCACATGCTTTCACACAAATCATATGCAATTTCTTTGTGCCATAAAAGAATTTGAATGCAAATTGCTGCACACGACATTGTGGGTAGCTTTCAAAGGAATACGGAAGTCTTATTGTATAAATGACTTCCGGGTTACGACACCGCTTAGTTAGATTCTACATTTTATAAGAAAAAATTTGTTAGAGGGAGTTTCTTTGGGCGCGACGTTTCTTCTTTCTCCGAAAATTATACATCAAAATAGATATACTAGTTTTAACTGGTAGGATCTCTGCATTGCTTAGACGAAAAGATATTTAATTGAATTTCAAATCACAAATTCATAAAATTTATACATATTTATAAGAAATGTCAATATTAAGGTAAAGGTAGATATAAAGAGAAGCTCCAATTACCGAGTTTTACACCTATTTATGATAGTGACTAGGTAAAAAATATTAGTTTAAATTTTGTTATAACTAGCTACTTACGTAACTAAAATATTTTTTTACTAGAAAGAAATATTTACCAATTTATTTTTAACCGACTTCAAAAAAAAGGAGGAGGTTCTCAATTCGTCGGAATCTTTTTTTTTTTTTTTATGTATGTTCACCGATTACTCGAAGACGCCTGAACCGATTTGAAAAATTCTTTTTTTGTTTAAAAGGGTATTCACACACATTTTACAGGTGGTCCCATATAAATTTTATCGAAATCGATTCAGCGGTTTTTGAGAAAATCAACAAAAACATATCAAAATTGGAGTTGTTGCGATTGAAGTCGGTTGTTTTTAACGTATTCAGCGTGGTCAATTATGACCTCAACAATGCTTTAGTAACCTCAAGCTTTTGCAAAAACATCTCCTAATTACCATTTCCATCCACGTACCACATACAGAAGGTAGCGAAACCGTAATTTTTACAAGTAGCCATTGCGATTTGACATTTATTGTCACATTAAGGAGGGCAATACTCGTATTGCAAACATGGCGGCCATTTCGCGCACGGGGTGAATTCAAAATGGCTGCGTACGATGACAGCGAACCGTTATGTTTCATTTCGTTACTCGTTTTATAAGGTTTTTGGCAGAGGTTTGTGTTTGGGTTCCGGAGCTAAAATGAAAAAGGTTTTTTGTTTAGTTTTTCGGGTGACGTGTATGAAATTTGAAAATTTTCATTTGCACACACAGAGGTATATCACAAAACCTGTACTTCTAAAAATTTCGCTTGAAAAAGTTTTCATACTATTCAGTAAATGGGCTAGATAGCTTGACGGTAATATAAATACTTACTAACTAATCTCCATTTGGCTAATGCCATAGTCAATTTAATTTAAACGCCAAAGGCATGTCCTGATTAAACAATGTTTAGGTCTTTGTTTGCCCTTTTGCTTTCTCAATAAGTGTATGTATAGTCTGAAATATTCAGATAGGTGTACTAATGTTTATTTATGTATTTCATTGTATGGATGTTTGTTTGTTTGTCAGTTTATTTGTTCGTTTGTTCCGCTTTCACGCCGAAACTACTTAACAGATTTGGATGAAATTTGGTAGGTAGATAGATAAAGCACTCGGCTAACACATAGGACTTTTTATCCCGGAAAACTTAAAGGTTCCCGTAGGAATGCTTAAAAACTCAAAATTTCCACTTCGTCACTAGATGGCGCTATCTTAACATTTTCTTTCTTTCTGGACACAATTCTGAAGTCCACGCGAACGAAGTCGCGGGCGGAAGCTAGGTATTTATATCTATCTTATTATTATTATATACTACTTTGGGTATTATGCTAAGTGGTTAGCGATCCTGGCCTCTGATCCGAGAGTCGTGGGTTCGATCCCTACACAGGACAAACTTTTCCGTGACGAGCAGAATTGTTTGCTCTGAGTCTGAGAGTATTATATCTATATATGTATGTATGTAAAAGTATATGTGTAAATATATCAGTCTCTGGTTCCCAAGATACAGGGAATCCTAGTTTGGGGCCAGCTGACCGTGTGTGATTTGTCCCAGATATTATTATTATTATTGTTTTAAACGATAAAAGGTTAACACTTAAATATTCCTTTAGGGAATGTATACATGTATGAACAATATCGTTTTGCTCAATTAAGTAAATAAAACTAAGGCGTATATAGATAGCAGTCGCCCGATGTTGCACTAACATCACCCGCGGTCACGTGTAGGGCATTTAGATTTACACCCCACGGACGTGTGCAACGCGACCATCATACACATCTAGAAATTAGATGTATTACTTATAATAATAATATAATAATAATAATAATATCTGGGACAAATCACACACGGCCATCTGGCCCCAAACTAGGATTCCCTTTATCTTGGGAACCAGAGACTGATATACATACACATATACTTTTAAATACATACATATATAGATATAATACACCCAGACTCAGAGCAAACAATTCTGCTCATCACAGAAAAGTTTGCCCTGTGTGGGGATCGAACCCACGACTCTCGGATCAGAGGTCAGGATCGCTAACCACTTAGCCACCGAGTCAGTCAATATATCAAATAATTATACTTGCTGATTTCTTCGCGAAGTTTTCTTACGCTGTTATATTATTCGGTATGAAAATGTACTACTTTAATTTCATTTCACATAAACAGATTTAAATTAAAAATGGTAGCTTTAAAAAAATATACACAGTAAATATAGAGCGATGGTCTAAATACAGGATGTTAAAAAAAGTGCGTTTGAAATTTTAAGGGGTTACTCAGAATCAAGTACAGAACCCAGGAAAAATATTGAAAAAATCCGCTCTTCAATTATTTTTTTCAGATTCTCATACTAAATCTAAATAGTGAATCGAGAATTTGTATGAAAAACTGCAAAAAAAAAATTGAAGAGCGAATTTTTTCAATATTTTTCCTGGATTCTATACTTGATTCTGAGTAACTCCTTAAAATTTCAAACGCACTTTTTTAACACCCTGTATATAAAAATTCCAATACCCTCGAACAGATACATTGGTCGGGATTCAAATCCAAGACTTTTAGGATGTCCGAGGCTTTACAGTACATTGCAGATGTTAGCAATGACGCTAAAACTACTATGCGTTTATGTGTTTAGGAAAACCGAATAAAGTCCAGTCACAGCCATAACAGGGAAGCGGTCGTGGCTCAATGCAGTTTGGCGCGTCGATCACGCAAGTTAACTGACTACAGATACGGTCATAACCTGGATGGGTTTGACTGTTAGTAGCAAGGCTCGTGAAGCCGTATAGGTGCCGGCTGCTATCACTAGATGGCAGTCGTTATAGGCGGCTTGAAAACATCTAGCACTGGCGTTTGCCACTAGCTACACAACCTCCACCAATTCGGACTTGGCCCTCGTGTGTGGAGTATGTCCTAATCGTCCCGATGTATAGGAAGAGACCCGTGCCCCTGCAGTGGGGACGATTTGGGTTGTTTAAATCAGAGCCTTAACAAATGCTCTGAAATGTTATAAACTCTTACGTAAAATAACATATTCAACTTTAAAGTTTTTATTTACATTTCACTACAGTAAGTATCCTCGTTTTCTGCAAATATTTTACAGATACAGAAACATAACTATAAAATAATTGACCACGCTGAATACGTTAAAAACAACCGACTTCAATCGCAACTACTCCAATTTTGCTATGTTTTTGTTGATTTTCTCAAAAACCGCTGAATCGATTTCGATAAAATTTATATGGGACCACCCGTGAAGTATACCCTTTTAAACAAAAAAAAAATTCCAAATCGGTTCAGGCGTCTTCGAGTAATCGGTGAACATACATAAAAAAAAGATTCCGACGAATTGAGAACCTCTTCCTTTTTTTTAAAGCCGGTTAAAATACATACAAAAGCTTTAAAATTATATTTTCGTCGATCTAAAACGGAAAGCATACAGGTTTTAAATAATAAATGATAAAAGACCGGTTTATAATAAGCGTGCCGATAGAAAGAGTCAGCTATAGACATAATGTATAGTGCGAAAAAGGGATAGGTAATGTCGCAATGTGTAGGTGCTTTTTCGTAACGAAGAAGAATTTATTAAAAATGAAATTGTTTTTTTTTTTTATATCTTCCTGTAGCTTCAGCTAAATGTCTATTATTTTTATAGAATATGTACCTAGTTATCCCTAAATATTATGTATTTTTTTAAATAAACAGATTATACGTCCGCATAAATAAAAAGACACGGATCAGTGATTAGCGCCCCTGACTGCTTTCGTGAGAGTCGTAGGTTCGATTCCCATCCAAAAATTTAATTCTGAGAAAACTTTCATCTTCGTAGCTATTAGCTTAGAATAGGGAACAACATAGAATAGATTTATCCCGAAACTCATTTCCCTGGTCACACCCTCAACGACAGCCCTATAAACGATTTTCACGCAAGCGAAGCCGCGGACAAAACCTAGCTACAAATAAATAAGTTATTCTGCTTAGGTCAGTATTTATAAAAATGAAATAACATTTAGTCTGAAAGTACTTTATCTTATCTGTATGCCAATCTGATACAGAAAACTCATGTTATTCTAGAACAGAAAAATGTTCTTAAAACACTAAACTGAATGCAGTAAAAACAAACAAGACAACACTTCCGTACAATTTCAAATGTTTTTGCTTAAAAAACATAACTTAACCTAATATAACTCTCTTTACTGCATACTCCAACACAGAATAGAAATACACATTGAGAAAATCGGGAAAAATTACAGTGAAACCACCGAATTGTAAGGCAACTTGCAGCTCTGTGGCAAATGTAAAGGAAAAACTACTAATACTGAAACGCTGCCGTCTCGTTTTTGAGGCTCTGCAGTGATGGGGAAGGGAGATAGATATACGCAGCTTTCACCTGTTGGAGTGAAAAGGAGATATTATTGCACCGGTAGTGAGGAGTGAAAGAGATCAATAATGAGAGGCACGACGAGTTGAAAAGGGATTTCAGATTAAGGTCGTTGTCGGTACAAAGATTATGTAGGCGGTGAAAATTCAGAACGGACATTTTCATCATTTTCTTTTGTATGAGGGTTTTCGAAAATTTGCTTTGTTCTTTTTGGTTTAAATTGTTGCAACTAGGATTTTTAATATACGAGACTATGTTTGATTACTATTAATTTTTTTTAAAACAAAGTAGCATTTATTGTTCTTTGCAATAGAAAAAATATAAATATATTCAATTTCGCTCCTCGATACTAAGTATGTTTCTTGAAAGTCTACTTGTCCAACAGTTTCGTGTATTTGAAAGTTTGAAATGACTTTTAATAATCAACTTAAAAACTGCAGGTTATTTAACATGTCGCTTTTAATATTACATAACCGGTTTATCTGAAATCTATATCTCGAAAAGGTAACCACGAATTTTCGAGTAAATTAGCATGCAAACGTTTCCTTACTCTCAATAAATATGTCTCTTCTGGTGCCAAACATAATCTTTGCCGCCTAGCCTGGCCGGGACCAGAGCTTACGGACCGCCTCAGTCGCGAGCTACGCACGAAAGGCGCACCGTCGCGTTTGCCGCCTTTTTGTGCTCTACGTACGTGTCACGCGGTACTCAGATTTTGAAAATCGAACGCCGAAAAAGCATAAATTACAACTGCTCATTAAACCAGTGCGAATACCTATAATTCGATTGTCATTAAAAAAAACTATCGTGCCAGTGTCAGTGACAGATTTTGGTGACAATAAAAACCTAACTGAAATACAGGTGTGATTTTCGTGAATCGTGTTGCGTTTTCACGTCTTTTGTTGGTCAAAGATTAAGTGACTCGTTTTTTTTTGTTGCCAGTGGGTTATGTGGTGATTTTGACTCGAGATATTTTTTACCCAACAAATTGTTGGGTGATTGATTGTTCAAAAGGATTTCTGTAACGTTTCGTGACTGCCGGATAAAGGTTAGTGAGAATTACAGTACAATGAAATGGCACTTATTTTTTTATATTTTCTGGGGTGAAAATGAAAACTCATTTACCCTGCCGTTCTTTTTCCTTTAATTACATTAAAAGCTTGAGTATTCTTTTTTTTGTTTAAAAATTAGATAATTTGTCTAATTTTCATTTCAGAATGTTATCACGTGTTAATGAACGCATTTATAACAAGGCGCTTAATTAGTTGTTGGATAACATTTATCTACATTTAGGAAAATACATTCTTTAATAAAGAAACTTTAGAAGACTCAAAACGGTTTCATAACATGCTTATAAAAAAATATAATCAAGTTATCTAAATTCAAAACATTCGGCCTTAAAACAGGCCAATCAAACCTTTTTTAATTTTTGTTTTAATCGTCTGAAAAAAGATTGCTTTCATTTCTCCCGCCCAAAAGGAGAACAATATTTTTTTATTACGAATGCCCCGAGGAAGAAGCTGCCAGTTACTACGTACCTAATTAGGTAAGAAAAGTGCTTTTTCCCCCCAAATTTTTCGTTTGCGCCAAGAAAAACATGCTCGAAGTTCTAATCCCACAGGGGAAGGAAAGCCAAATTGTTTTTTTCTCGTCTAGTTATAAGACGATTCGCAATAAAGTGAAACGCGGACTGCCTGCCAGTTTCTTTTTTCTTTTGTCATCCGTAAAATGAGAATAGACTTTATTTGGAATTAGACGCAGATGCCGATTTGAATGGCAGTCTCGATAATTACGTATCTAATTACGGAAACTACAATTACTGTCATCAGTTTTAGTGGTAGGTGACTCGATTTTTAGTTGTTTCTTATTATGTATTTGTATAAAATTAACTTCGTTATTTGGATTTTTTGGAAAGGTATATGTGACCAAGGGACGGAAACTTAAAATACAATACTTATTATAGGCAGTAAGTGTCTCTTATCATTGTCATAAAAAATATCATAATTTCAAACAACAAATTTAGCATGAAATAAAAGCTTTTTCGTAATCTTTGCCAAAGACAATTAAAACAGATAGGACTAATTATCATGATTAAATACAATCTCTTTTAATTTGCAACCGAATCTTTCCGCCAATTCCAAATTTAAATTAAACGCGTGCCACATTCGCCAGTTAAGCCGGGGAAATCACGTTTCAAGCCGTTTTGTCAAACCATTCTACGCAGTAGCGTAAGGAAATTATCTTTTACAAGCGAGTGGCGGGAATGGTAAAAGGAGAACTTGTATTCTAACTCGAATTACGTTGTCTTACATTTTTTATTACATTGGTAACATGTTATTATAAAGGGTTCTTCTAAAATAACTGAAAAAAAAAAACTACGGCTTCTACTCATGAAACTGACCAACTTTTCCTAAGGAACCCAAAACGCAAAAAAAACCGACTTCCCATAGATAACTGGCTGTTCCGTTGATCAATATAATGGACTCCAAAAAACGGGAAAGGCTTTATGTACTAAGCGATACTTTTAGAAATATTCAGGAGTTCGTTTTACAAAAATACTTTCTTATAAAAAATCTAATCAAAAATTAACTTCTTAAAAATATTAAAACTATGAGGAATATAAAGACTGTGTAATATACTTAGAAGTTTATTTTTTGTGATTATTTTAATTAGTAATTTTTAAAACAATCTCGTGAACATTTCCAAAAATGTCGCTTAATATAAAAAGCTTTTCACACGTCAACATGCTCACAAGTTAGAAAGCTTCATACAATCACAATTCTTGGATTCTTGGAGGGAGTAGGCGTGAAAACGCAAAGACGCTTTTATGACTCTCAGTTAAACTTTTATTCGGAAAAATAGTAAATTCAAAAGTAAAGTTACACAAAGTATGAAGTTGTAGTGTACAATACCTGCTAGTTAGCCTGTGAACTTAATTTCCTGTATTTTTTCTTGTTTCGTCCATATTTCACATAAGTTCACAAAACCTAACCTCACTTCACTGCACTAGTCACATCATGGAGGTAGTAAAAGGCTCCCTTGAAGCTCTCGCACAGACCTTTTCGGCCAGAATGACAAATTTTGAGGAGGAACTCAAGAAGGCATCTCCTACCAAAGCCGTTTCGTTGGAATCCTTGGCATCGGAATACAACAACTTCCGAACCTTTGTTGTCTCAGCGTTGCACAATATCCAGAAGGAGGTGATGATGCTGACAGCTGAATGTGATGGCATTGAGATGCGTAGCCGTCGTAAGATGCTTCTTTTGCATGGGGTGCCAGAACAGAACAGTGAAAAAGTTCCAGAAATTGTCGTCAACATTGCCCACAAGCATCTATCTCTGTCATCAGTGAACTCTGATAGCTTTAGCAGAGCTCATCGCATGGGTCGCATTTCTAATGACAAGCCCCGACCGATTCTTGTTAAGTTTCGAAGCCAGGAGCTGCGAGACAAGGCTTGGTTTGCTAAAGTGGGTCTTAAAGGCAGCGGCATAACCTTGTCTGAATTCTTGACGAAACGTCGACACCAGATTTTCATGGCCGCACGTGACAGAGTAGGAGTTTCAAGATGTTGGACCAGTGAAGGACAAATTGTGGTCTTGGGTGATGACGGTAAGCGACACCGCATAAAAACTGTAGCCGATCTGGACTCGGCTGCGATTTCTGGGTCCGCCAAGCAACAGCCATCCAGTGGACCGACAGCTGGTATCAATGTTGCCAAGCCTGTGGGCAGAGCACCTGCGAAGAAGAAGAAGTGAACGATAATAAACAGTTAAAATGTGAATAAGACTGTTACAATTTACTAAAATTTAATTTACTCACCTTAATAACTTTAATTAACAGGAATGTTTCTCAATTTAAAACCTGATGTACTTGTTTTTCAGTATTTTATTATCGTAGGTGCTGTCGCTAATATATACAACCGAAACACCTTGTAATGTTGTAATGTAAACAATGCAAAGCTATCAAGCCATCTCTCAGAAACAATAATAACCTCATTTCATTCTGACAATTACTGTTTGACGTTTTGCGTTTCGTTTTTCTTTTTTTTCAGAGTTGCGTTTAGTTCGCAATATTTTTGTATTTTTTTTATTCTAAAGTGTTTTTGGTTGTTGTCGTGATCATTGTGTTTTTTTTTAATAAGTTTCAAAAATATTTTGTTTGATAAGGGCTACTAGCAGGTAAAGGAATATAAATTAGAGATAATAGTTATTATATATTTTATTTGTGTAGGTACTGTATTTATTGTTTTACATATTTATTAGTAGTTATATAAGTATTTATTTATCTATGGACTCATCTCTTTGTGATGCAAGTGACCTTTTCTTAACTTGTTCTTCTTCTGATGTTTCTCCTGATAGTAGCTTTAAAAGTCTTTCAAGCCTTGAAGATCAGCTGAACTCCACGTTTACAGATTTGCCCAAAAATTTCAATATAGTTCACATTAACGCACAGAGTATACCAGCCCACTATCCGGATATGCTTGACTCTTTTACTAATAAAAATATTCACGCAATTCTTGTCTCTGAAACTTTCCTCAATCCATGTCTTCCTACAACCTCTTACTCGCTTCCTGGTTTCGTTCTAATTCGAAACGATCGTGTGAGTTCCTCCCATGGAGGGGTAGCCATTTATCTTCGAAGCTACATTCCTTTCACTATTGTTAGTAAGTCCCCTCAACCGCCTCCTCCAAACACACCTGAACATCTTTTCCTTGAAATTCTACTGTCTAACCGAAAAATCCTCCTTGGTGTATATTACAGCCCGTCTCTTAAAATTAACTATTTCTCCTCTTTTGAAAGCCTTCTCGAAGACCTTATTCCGTCTTATGATCATGCCATTATAATAGGTGATTTCAACACATGTTTATTAAAGGACGATGGTAGATCGCACTTGCTGAAATCGCTTGTCAAATCCTGCAACATGCATATCCTTCCCTTGAATTCGACCCATCACTTTCCAAATTGTGTCCCTTCTCTGTTAGATTTAATGTTAGTTTCATCTCTTTCTCATGTTGCCAAATATGGTCAATTTAGTGCCAATGCTTTTTCTTATCATGACCTTGTTTTCCTGTCTTACAAAATTCGCCCTCCCAAAGTAAAACATAAAGTTCTTCTTCAGCGCAACTTCAACGGTATAATCGCTGATAGTCTCAGTGAGGATGCCCGTAAAATAGACTGGTCGGCCATCGACAAAGTTTCCTCAGTCGATCAACAGGTTGAAATTTTTACTAACCTCCTCACGCAGTTATATGACGTTCATGCACCTGTACGACCAGTTAAGGTTAAACATCTTCCGGCTCCCTGGCTGACAGAGGATATTAAACTGGCAATGGGTCGGAAAAACCGAGCTAAGGCGAAATATAAGGCAGACTCCTCGGATCTCAACCGAGACAAATATCATCATGTCCGAAATCGCTGCAATACACTCATAAGAGATGCTCAGCGTCGCCATATCCATAAATCTGTGGATAATGGAGATTCTGCCAAAGTCTGGCGATTTCTAAAATCATTGGGAATCGGCAAGTCGCGTAATAGCACTGTATCAAGGGACATTGACCTGGATCGCCTTAACTGTCACTTCTCTTCTTCTTCTTCTCCAGTAGATTCCGACACCAAAAATCATACTTTGAATAAAGTTTTATCGTTACCTACCCCTGATTTTCCTTCTTTTTCGTTTAGCCAATTCACCAAAGAAGATGTAAAGAAAACTATCCTGTCTATAGGTTCAAACGCGGTCGGAAGTGATAGCATTAGCCGTAATATGATTATTCCACTCATTGACATCCTATCCCCTGTGATCACAAAAATCCTTAATAACTCTGTGTCCTCTGGTGTATTCCCTACAGCTTGGAAGGATGCGCAGATTATACCTCTCCCCAAAAAGAGCACTCCAATCTCCTTTTCTGACTACCGTCCTATTTCTATTTTGCCATTCCTTTCCAAAGTACTTGAAAAACTTGTCCATGGACAGCTTAATTTTTTCCTTAATAACAATTCCCTTCATAATCCTCTCCAATCTGGTTTCCGATCTGGTCATAGTACGGCTACTGCTCTCGTTAAAATTACTGATGATATTCGTTACGGCATTGAAAACCAGCAGGTAACCGTACTAACGTTACTCGATTTCAGTAATGCATTTAACACCGTAGATCATGACATTTTGCTCGGGCTTCTACGATCCTTCAACATCTCTCCTTTGGCGATTAGCTGGCTCCGCAGCTATTTGGCAGGTCGTCGCCAGTGCATTCGTGTCGATGACTCCTTTTCTTCATGGTGTAACATCTCTGCTGGTGTACCGCAGGGCGGCGTCCTATCCCCTCTCCTTTTTGCTATTTTCATTTCCTCTATTACTACTTCTATCTCTTCTTCTTATCACCTTTACGCGGACGATCTGCAGATTTATACCCAATCCTCCCTTCAAGAACTTCCGGCTGCAATCAGTGCTACGAATGAGGATCTCCAAAGAATACATGACTGGAGTCGATCCTACGGCCTCAACGTTAATCCCACGAAGACACAGACTATTATCATCGGCAGTCCTTGGTTTACATCAAGGATAAATTACGGACTTTTGCCACCTGTAGTCTTCGATGGTGTTAACATTCCGTACAGTGAAACTGTCAAAAATCTTGGAGTGATCTTCGATCGATGTTTTTGTTGGAAACAGCATGTTGCGGAGCTTAGTAGAAAGATCTTTGCTGCTTACAGCTCGCTCAGACGATTGCGTAATTTCTTGCCAACGCGTACAAAAATATCCCTAGCTAAGTCTCTGCTCTTACCGATACTCGATTATGCCGATGTATGTTATTCTGACCTTTCTGTCGAACTTAAAAACAAATTAGAACGCCTACAAAACCTCTGCATCCGTTTTATCTTTAGCCTCCGGAAATACGACCATGTTTCCAGTTTTCGCGCCCAACTTAAATGGTTACCTATTCCTCGACGGCGAGATTTGCACATCTTATCTCTTCTGTACAATATCCTCTTCAACCCTGTCACTCCATCTTATCTTAAAAACCACTTCATCTTCCGGTCCTCAACTCTATGCCGTACATTAAGAAAATCCAGCACCCTCACCCTTGAAATCCCTACCCATTCTTCTTCTACCTATTCTAACTCTTTCACTGTTCAAGCAATCCGACTGTGGAACTCGTTACCTGAAACTATCAGACGTGCTCCTTCAGTGAACTCTTTTAGAAGACAAGTTAAAGCTCACTACTTATAAAGTTATATATTATTATCTGCATTTTTGATACATACTTTTTTACTCTGTCCTTCCTCACCCATAGATGCTATGATGTATATATATATATATATTATATATATATATATATATATATATATGAGTATATATTTAATATATATAGGTTTATATTTAATTTATATATGTATATTAGTATGTATTTGTGTTTCTTATTACCTATTTCGTTATTTCAGTAATCTTTTCTTTTATTGCTCTACCCCAGTACATCTCATAGTTTATTTCCTGCCTTAAGGTTGCCTGGAAGAAATTGCTACCTAGCAATAAGGTCGCCTATTGTTGTCACCAATTTTCTTTGTGTTTGTTTTTGTTATATTATATTTTCTTATGATGCAATAAAGTATATTGATTGATTGATTGATTGATTGAGTTTCTTTAGGGCCCGACGTTTCTTCTCTCTCCGCAAACACTTCCCGAAACGTTGGGTATACGAGTTCCGAGTGGTAGGAACTTCGTATTAGGTAGAAAAATATGACGTTCGAAAAGTGTACAGAGATACCTACTTCGAATAAATATTATTTCATTTCATTTCTTCTTGTACAACAGTACAGAGCAAGAATGGAACGTAATAAGGTACAATAATATGTTGATTACGCACTCTGAACATGAAAATGAACACGCTGTATACAAGGATATATACCACAGATTGGTGAAATAACAAAGACACGTGTAAACGTATTAGATTTCGTACATTTGCGGTTCTTAACAACGTTTAGCTTAACATTTCTGCCAGAAATTCACGCATCGAAGATTTCCTATCACTATACATTTTGGATTACGTTTCAAAACTAACCTGGATGGAGTTGACTGTTAGTGGCATTTATCTCGACCGTTTCCGTGCTTTGCAAGGCACGCTAAGCCGTTGGTGCCGGCTGCTATCGCTAGATGGCAGTCGTTAAGCCATGTCGGAGGCCTTAAAGGCGCCTTAAAAACTTCTTATACTGGGGTTGGCCACTAGCCCCACAATCTCCACCAATCCGGACTTGGCCCCCGCGTGTGCAGTATGGCCCAACCTTCCCGAGGTATGGGAAGAGACGTTAAGGGTAGTTAGCTACAACTACTTCTACCAAAAAATATATTAAACTTTTATGCAATTCAGGATCGTTCGCGTGAGTTCGACTCACACTTGACTCGGTACTGTCAGTAAGTATTTTACGTTAGAATTTGCACTTTAAACGAATTTAATATATTCATACGCGTTAAATTAACTGTTTTAACTAAATATTTAGTGGTGTTAAATTAACAGTTTTTACTGAAGAGTAAAAACAACAATATCTTTGAACTGAGAGGATCCCCTTAGGATTTGTTAGTGTATCCGCCGTAATAACATAAATTATTTGAATTTTTTAACCTGATAACTGTACGGTTTTAAAGATATACATATTTTCTGTTAAGGTAGGACTTGTTAGCCACCAAAACATTATAAGACCGCCTACCTGTATAACTTTTTTTAAATGTTTATTTTTTTATTTTCCTGTTTTGTTGTGCAATAAAGTGTTTTCATTCATTCATTCATTATCTAATAATTTTTGACGTTAATAAAAAGTATCTCAAATAACTAGCAATTAACACACACACGGGGGCCAAGTCCGGATTGGTGGAGGTTGTGGGGTAGTAGCCAACCCCAGTGTCAGAAGTTTTCAAGCAGCCTGTCAGGCCTGCGACATGGCTTAACGACGGCCATCTAATGATAGCAGCCGGCACCAGCCGTGTCTGTAGTCAGTTAACATGCGTGATCAACGCGACCACGCAAGCCGCACTGACCCCCAACTGCTTGTGAGTTAAAATAAAAGAAAACTCGTCCTTTCTTTTGACCTTTACGTGTAGATAATGTGATTTTCTGTTTTCCTGTAAATACGTAAATTAGCTATTCATGGAATACTCTGCAACTCCCACGCATCTTCTTCCGCCCACTAAACTTTACTAGGAATATGACGTAGAGCCAACAACGGAGGTATAACTGATGTTAGTTAAGATACAGAGTGCTCTAATAAAGACTTAACGACTTTTATAGAAATTTTAAAATTGTAAGACAAAGTAAATTTGTAATCGTTGGTAATATTAAGAATTAATATTAAGGTTTGTCAATGGATTTTTATACAAAAAAAATATAAATGAATATTTAAATTCGTAAAACATTACTTGGATAATCGAGTAATAATCTGACTAATTTAACTAAAAAAAATTTATCCTAAGGAGATCTAGACGAAGCTAACTATAGTTCACACTAATAAAACATATTTTATTATGGCATATTCTGCATAAAAGAACATTTATTCTGCAATACCTTCTATCTATTACAATTTGCAGGTTCACACGCGAAAAATTGCCCTGCACACGGGCAGTCGAGTACAAAAGTGTATAGTCAGTTTTAAGGAACCAACACCCTGTATGAGAAAACTGTATTAATAAAAGTGTTGTGTAAAGTGTGGGTCGCTATTCTGTCCTCATAAAGGCCGCAAAGTATACAAGAATCTCACTAATGTTATAAATGCGAAAGTATGGATGTTTGTTTGTTTGTTTGGTCCGCTTTCAGGCCGAAAGTACTGAACGGATTTGGATGAAATTTGGTAGGTAGATAGATAAAGCACTTGGCTAACACATAGTATACTTTTTATCCCGGAAAACTTTAGGATTCCCGAAGGAATGCTTGAAAACTCAAAATTTCCACTTCGTCACTAGATAGGTTAGGCGCTATTTTAACATTTTCTTTCTTTATGGACTCATTTCTGAAGTCAACGCGGACGAAGTCGCGGGCGGAAGCTAATCTCCATATAATTTGCGGCCTTTTCTCTTATGAGGGCACACACTTTGTTTGATATTAAATTATGGTTTTACATCTATCACCGACCCACGTGTTAGTGTGAATGCTGCGTACACGCGCGTAGGGCGTAGTTATGAAATTAATTTTTGAAGGTGAAATTTAGGAGTATTTAAAAAAACTAAAGTGTAGAGTGAGAGAGGGGAATTAATGAGCTTATGTACAGGATGTAAAAATTCCACTTTAGTAACCTTTAAAGGTGGGGTCCCCTTATGAAAGTGAAAAACTTTCAAGGAACCCATACTGAATCCTCAAAA
Source organism: Coleophora deauratella (assembly GCA_958295455.1). Taxonomy (NCBI): domain Eukaryota; kingdom Metazoa; phylum Arthropoda; class Insecta; order Lepidoptera; family Coleophoridae; genus Coleophora; species Coleophora deauratella. The sequence goes on from OY282412.1 coordinate 963,814, forward strand.
AAAAGTTTCTTCATATAAAACTTCATATAAATTGGCCGACCAATTTCTTTTTATAGATATTTAATATTCAAAAACTTTTTTGGGAATTCAGTCATCAAAAGTCAGTAAGGAGTCAGTCAAAATTTGTTCAGTTTTGTGAGTAAATCACGCTTTAAACCTGGAGTGTTTTTTTTACACCTGTATAAAGGGGGTTACAAATTGGACAATTAGGTATGGAGTTTTGAAAAAATGATTTTGCTTTTTCAGCAAAGCGTAGAAAGAAGTTATTCAGTATCGTCCGTAGATGCCTCAGTTAAATGTTTCGTTTTACCTGTTTTAATACTACTTGAACCAGTCAGCTTAAAGATTGAACATCTGCTAAATATGATTTGATAAATACATATTAGGTTCTAGATAGTAGCAGTTAAGTAATGTCAAAAGTCAAAGGTCTTTAAGACTGCTTAAAAACTTCTAGCACTGGGTTTGGCTACTAGCTCCACAACCTCCACAAATCCGCACTTGGCCCCGTGTGTGGGGTTAGGTTTAACCTTCCCAAGCCTTTTGCCTTTAAAAACATAATGAATTTGATTCCCATTTAATATCAGTCACTGCATCAGAACATATAATCTTCTTGTCAGTAAAAAAGGTAAACAGGCAAATTACTAGTTATCTTTGAAACTCGATCTTCCAAAGTATCGTTTTCAACCGAAAATATAGGTATAGGGTGCGATCCAATATTTTATTGTTGGGCCCACACTACACTACACTACAATTTATGTTTTTTCATTGATCGATTTACCCTTTTCGCTCTTGCTAAGGGATCGGGTTTCGATACCCGTATTTCAAGTTTTCCGTTGTTACGAAACTTTTTTTAGGATCTCTTTTTGAGAACCAAAAAGTTTTTATTGTATTTTGGCAAAAAAACATTGACAAAGCCAGAGATGTAAAAACTCTAAGGAGTTTATGTTAGGTATTTTTTTCTAACAATAATTAGGCTGTTTTATTCATTCTAAGGCTTACGTTTTTTTTATTAGAGATGGATTAAGTGAATGGGAAGAACAAGAAAATATGTTTGGGTTGGCTTAAAAGGTATGATTTGAAGGATTGTGAAATACACCATTGTGAGGTGTGAATGAAGACGAAAATAATATGAAACCATCTTCTTATGAGAATTATAATGCAGAGAACATGATGCTTAGTTTCAGCGTAGTAGCTTTACACATTTCCTGGTTGTCAATTGGAGGGTTCACTGCAAAAATGATTTTTAATTCTAAGTAAGTGCGCCATTCGTTATTTTTTCCCGATATTATGTAAACTCATAACCAAATTATCTTAAAAAAAAGAAATAAAAGGAAATTCATCACTATTGTAGTGTAGCCTTCATTTGGTTTTAAGCTTACAAATGGTGAAAAAATGACGAATGACGCACTTACCTATATAAAAATCATTTTGGACATTCATCGTTGTTGCAGTCTATCTATCAGCCGAAAGACGTCCACTGCTGGACAAAGGCCTCCCCCAAGGATTTCCACACCGACCGGTCCTGTGCGGCTCGCATCCAGCGGCTTCCTGCAACCTTTACCAGGTCGTCGGTCCACCGAGTCGGGGGCCTGCCCACACTGGTTGTTGCAGTGGACCCCTTTAATTGACATTTTCGTGCGGACTTTGTCGTTTAAACTCAGTCAGTGATGTACTTAAAATAATTAAACGCAATTTTTAAATATCTTTTTCTATCTTGAATTGCGAATTGATTTCTTAAAGTAATGGAAAAGTTTGTATCTTTTTTAACACTAGAAATTTTAATAAAAATCCTGAGTAAATTCAAATTCTTGTAAAGCATTTTTTATTTAATTTGCAAGTTCATGGCAAAATGCAATTCGCGTTACATTTTTTATTAACATTCTTTTTCTGAGATAAAGGTATCATTTTAGGAGGAAAATGTTTAAGAGAAAACTCATGTTCAATATCTCTCTTTTGCTGAGAAACAATTTACAATTTTAGGAGTTACAGGGTGTTAAAAAAAGTGCGTTTGAAATTTTAAGGGGTTACTCAGAATCAACTAGAAATACAGGAAAAATATTAAAAAATCCGATCTACACACAATTTTTTTTTCACTTTCCCATACAAATTATTGATTCACTATTCAGATTTACTATGAGAAACTGAAAAAAAAAATTGTAAATCGGATTTTTTCAAATTTCATTTTTCCTGTATTCTGTACTTGATTCTGAGTAACCCTTTAAAATCTCAAACGCTCTTTTATAACACCCTGTATATACTATGATAACAGTTTTAGTCCTAGTGATAGGAACTTTATAAATACTATAGGTAGAAAAAAATACGATTGAAAAAAAGAATGTGTACAACATTTACTTAATTAAAAAACATTCTCATTTGATTTGCTTTATGGTTCTTCGTGCAGAACAGAACAAAACAAAAGCATAAATTATTTACGTTAGTCCCACAAAGTAAACAACTGCTAAAGTTAATGACCACGCTGAATACGTTAAAAACAACCGACTTCAATCGCAACAACTCCAATTTTGCTATGTTTTGTTGATTTTCTCAAAAACCGCTGAATCGATTTCGATAAAATTTATATGGGACCACCTGTGAAGTGTGAACCACCCTTTCAAACAAAAAAAGAATTTTCGAAATCGGTTCAGGCGTCCTCGAGTAATCGGTGAACATATTGAGAACCTCCTCCTTTTTTTGAAGTCGGTTGAAAAGGTTGAACGTAGGTGTGTTCGTTCTACAACCTCTCCCCCTCAGTCCTGAAGCATGATTTCATTTGTGACACTGAAAAAAATTACTTCGACATACTGAGGGGTTTTTATATTCGGGCTCCACAGAAAATCAGCGACATTTTATTAACCGACTTCAAAAAAAGGAGGAGGTTCTGAATTCGTCGGAATCTTTTTTTTTTTTTATGTATGTTCACCGATTACTCGAAGACGCCTGAACCGATTTCAAAAATTCTTTTTTTGTTTAAAAGGGTATACTTCACAGGTGGTCCCATATAAATTTTATCGAAATCGATTCAGCGGATTTTGAGAAAATTAACAAAAACATAGCAAAATTGGAGTTGTTGCGACTGAAGTCGGTTTTTAACGTATACAGCGTGGTCAATTATAGAACAGTCAGTACCAACTCCTTAACTCATAAATCAAAATTCATCATCTTAACGATATCCTTAAAATATGTTTTATTTCGCGAAAATACAGGCACAAGAGGCATTTCATCTTAGCCCTCTAGGTTGGCAACGCATCTGCAATCCCCTCCGGGGTTGCAGGTGTCTATGGGCAGTGGTGATCACTTACCATCAGGTGACCCACTTGCTCGTTTGCCTTCCTTATCACATCATCATCATTCTCCTGCCCTTATCCCAATCATTTGGGGTCGGCGCAAAATGTTTTCTTCTTCCATACATCCCTTTCAGCTGTCATCTCCGTACTCACACCCTTTCGACACATATCATCCTTCACACAATCCATCCATCTCTTTTTTGGTCTCCCTCTCCCCTTCGACACTCATCTGTAACACTCAGCCTTCCTTATTACATAAAAAAAAAAAAAAAACGGTTTCTACTTCGAAAGGAAGACACTCATTGATTACGCGTTCTTTCGCGTCACTGATATGATTACGCCATTGACTTTCATACTTTCAGACTCGGTGGTTAGCGCTCCTGACTTCTGATCCGAGAGTCGTGGGTTCGATCCCCACCCAGGGCAAACATTTCTGTGATGAGCAGATTTGTTTGTTCTGTGTCTGGGTGTATTATACCTATACTATATGTATGTATTTAAACGTATATGTGTATGTATATCAGTTTCTGGTTCCCAAGATACAGGAAATCCTAGTTTGGGGCCAGATGACCGTGTGTAATTTGTCCTGGATATTTATTTATTTATTATTATTAATTTCCGGTAAAATTTATAAACAGCAGGCTGTAATCGCAAAAAATTTTTAGACTCTTCATACAAAGCGATCAGCTGGAGAGCCTAGTTTTTATTGAAAAGACCAAATTTTTTTTGCGATTTCCACGAAGTTGTTCAGTTTGATGGGTAGAAGCCCGCCTTGAAGTATTACCACACCTTTTTGTTACACCCTGTATATCCTAACAATTAAAAATCTCCCAACGAGTACACAATACATATAACATGCATATATTAAATGAATCAAAATCGATTCACAATTTCTATGACAAAGAAATATATGCCATTAGTATTACAATTTACCGAGACCCAGTTAAAAAGACAACAAAAGCAAGAATGGACGCCCTTGCCGGAGGTGAATAAAAAAAACCTCCAGTAGCCTCCACACCTGTTGTTCAATTATCCCTGGACCACTCTGGGCCCGGGGCAAAAACTCGTTTTAACTTTTGATGGTTGGGGAATCTACCTGCTATTGTCGCTGTGGTACTACCGAAACTCGATTGTAATTGGCTTTCAATAATAAAGTTAAATTGAGTGCTTTAGTGGTGAATTAATTTGTGATTTTTAATTAGTATCTTTGGTGAGAGAAGAGAAGTTGAAGAAGTGTAGTGAGAATTTAACTAAAAACACGAAGTTCATATTAATCAAAGTAAGATAATTTTCTTCAGAAATTAAAAAGGTTTGACTAAATAATCGTGCAAAGCAATATCTAAGAAAGTTATAGAGTGATAGTAAAAAAAACCTCTTTTAAGTAATATAACTAACTTTTACTAATCAAATGTGTACCTACAATACCTACTTCAGTTAAAAGTGAAGTTTTCGCAGAAGTCATTACTATGATAAATACTTGTTGGAAAACTTAAATTATCATTCTGTGTAGTTTCGTAGTAATTACCCTTCTGATCGTACTTTCATAAAAAGTCATAATTTATTTGTTTGCGCCATTTTTACCAAGAACTGCTCGTCATTACATTGACCTTTTGTTCGTAGAAAGTGGGGTAGGTACTGACCTAGAATAATTCATGAAGTTTCCTGTCTAATTCTTTATTAAATACAATAGTTTCTGCGTAAATTGAATAAATTAAGCACATTATATGTGGTATTTTTACAAATTATATAAATCGACCTGTTGAACTAAGTAATCAACAGACTCTTATTCTTCATGATATAATCAAGAGCCTCGGCACTACCCTGAAAGCGGGCGTGGTTTTTTTTTAAAGAGATGCAATGTTTTGGTTCAATAATGGTACTTACCTATCGCTAATCAAAAGGACGTAACCTGAAAAAGGAGGTTTTTATGCACATCCGAAAATGTAGGAGAAATTAAGTAAAAACGAAGGAATAGCAATTGTATGCCACACACAGGAAATATAACTGTGGTATATCCTCAACAACCTAAAAACATAAAATGTACAAACGTTTAAAAAATCGTCTGCATTACGCAAATTTAAGATTCGAACATCGGATTAGAAATGTCGAATCGCTGCCATAGAGTCACGAATTAAATACAATGGCATTTATCCTACTTAATTCATCGGTGAGAATAATTCGAGAACCAGTAGTTCCTACGCAATAGAGGTGACCATTTGAGAGGTATCTTTTCAAGAGGTTAGTTTTATTTGATATCGTTTTTTTTCCTATTTATTTTTGGATTGATCTGAATTCTCAACCTGAGTATCACAAAAACACGGTTTATTTTTTAAAATGACGTTGGTTACTTGGAAGTAAAGTCCATTCACTTCAGATAATGTGCTGTGATACGAACTATGAAATAAAAGTTTTTGGTTCGTAAAAGTTGGAGTCTATAACTAAAACGCGATCATAATCTTTGAGTATAGAATAGAATACAATAAATCTTTATTTGGCATGATAAAACTTAATTAAAAAAAGGAAAAACATACACACAAAAAATAATACCAAAAAGGTGCAAGATCAGAAATTGAAACCTATCCGGCTGTAGCATGGGGGGAGACGTTCACCGCTGCACTGGAAGACGTTTTCAAGCTTCTGGACTGGAGAGGACTCGGCATCAATATCAATGGCGAGTACCTACATCACTCACGTTCGATTTGCTGACGATATCTTGATCATGGCTGAGACCTTGGAGGACCTAGGCGCAATGCTCGATGGACTCAGTAGAGCCTCCCAACAAGTGGGTCTTAAAATGAACATGGATACAACGAAAATCATGTCAAACGTCCGTATTACACCCTCTCCTCTGAAGGTTGGAGACTCTACACTCGCAGTTGGTGACGAATATGTATACCTGGGACAAACAGACCAGTTAGGTTGATCCAACTTCGAGAAAGAGATCAATCGTCGAATCCACTCGGCTGGGCAGCGTTTGGGAAGCTCCGCAATATCTTCACGTCCAAAATACCACAGTGTCTCAAGACTAAAGTATTTGACCAGTGAGTGTTGCCAGTGATGACATATGGTGTGGCCCGTGCAGGAATCGAACAACGTTAAATTTAGAAGCGCTAACCACTTACAACGTAAAGTATACAGTACTTTCTAAAAACTAGTACGATCTTAAGGAAGGTTACGCTTAAGGTAGAAGGGTATACGAGTTCCAAGTGGTAGATCTCGTTTTAGGTAGACAAAAAAAGACCTTCCAAAAGTAGACACTGTGGTATGTAGTCCTAATTTTTTTACCATTTCTATTATAATATGTATAATAGAAATGATAAAAAAATGAGGAGTACGTATTCTTATTATATTAGTGTAACAAAGAACACACTTTGTGACTCTAAAGTCTAAAGAAATAGTTACCATGAAGACAAAAAAATCTTATATAAAAATCCGAAACCCGAGCCGCCCGAGCTGGAGGATCCAATCGTACTCTCAAACAAATCACAATGCGAAGACGACGGTATGGCGAGCAAAGAATTAACCAGTACGACCGAGCGAGCTGCTAATTTTTTTTTATGGCAGAGGTGGCAAACGAGCAGACGGATCACCTGATGGTAAGCGATTACCGCCGCCCATAGACACCCGCAACACCAGAGGAGTCACAAGTGCGTTGCCGGCCTTTGATATGGGAGTACTGCAGCCACAGCTCTGGTATTCTACTTGAACCTTTAGGGAAAGGGAAGGACACATAAGCACAGTTTATACATTTGTACTACATACACTATTAAAAACCCCTGCCCCTCTCAAGGCGACTCTCCTCTCATGTTCATCAGTTGATATCTTAATTTCTAGCTTTGTTTTTTGATTCAGTGTGCCTCTTACGATTCAGTGATCACTTCTAGCTTTCGCTGAATTGATCAGAGAGCTTATCTATGACATGTTAAATATTTTTTTTACAATTGCTCTCCGCGTGACACCCCCTTGAACTTGAAGCCCGGGGCGGACCGCCCCTCTGCCCCCCCGTTACGACGCCACTGGTCTCTTTCCATAACTCGGGAAGGTTAGGCCATTCTTCACACACCTGGCTGTTGCCTGTCAGGGTATAAAGCTGCATTTCCACAGACGAGGCGAGGGGGGAAGAGAATTTTAGTTGTATGGGAAAATATAAACTCTCTTCTCGCACATCTTCGCTGGAAATAATCTAGGTATCTATTCGTTTTTGTCAATATGAAACAGTACACAGTATGTTTGTGGAAGTATCTCTCGCGCAAACTATTCGGTTTAAAAAAAAATTATATTAGAAAAGAAATTTCAATTCCCTTCACTACACTTCCTCGCGAGTGGAAAAGCAGCTTAATAAAGATGTCAAAGTAACCAAGCGTCTTTTCTGGTGTTCCACCTAGCCCCCCGTAGGCTGGCGAGCGGTAGCTATTAATTGGGTCCCGTTGCCCTTTGTATACGGAACTCTAAAAAGTGACAGAGTAAAAATTGACACATGTGACCTTAACAATAGCATGGATATGTTTACAGCCGCTATTACAAAATCACCTTGTTTAACTAAATCTCTTCTCCATTTGTATGACACTACAGAGAAACCATATACGTATAGGTACCCATTCAGTTCATCGTATTCGAGTAAACCAAACCCCAACGTCCCCAACCACGGACCTCGCTCCACTTTTTCATTGCCGTTTAAAAGACAATATTTCCCCAAATCCAATTAACTTGCTAATTAAGGCTTCGCAGGGCCCACATTAAATGCGCTTGCTTCGTTTAAGCTGTTAAAATGAGTATAATTGCTATCATCGCTTAAGTAACGGCTCGGGTTCATCTGAAGATTTTTTGAGATAAGATTTTTTTGTCTTGGAATTTTGTCTTCATGGTAACTTTTTCCTTAGAGTTACAAAGTGTTTTCTTTGTTATACTAATATAATTATGACAAGATTACGCCCGCGACTTCGTTTGCGTGAGCTTCAGAATTGGGTCCACAGAGAAAGAAAATATTAATGTGGCGCCATCTAATGACGAAGTGGAACTTTTGAGTTTTTAAGCATTCCTCCGGAAACTCCTAAGTTTTCTGGGACAAAAGGTATTATATGTGTTAGCTGAGTGCTTTATCTATCTACCTACCAATTTTCATCTAAATCTGTTTGGTAGTTTCGGCATGAAAGTGGAATAAACAAATATCCATACTTTCGCATTTATAATTTTAGTGAGATATAGTAGAAATGAATACATTTTTTGGAGTACGTAGCAGCGTATACTTTACGAAGGTCTTTTTTATCTACCTTAAACGAGGTCCCTACCACTTGGAACTCGTATACCCTTCTACCTTAAGCGTAACCTTCCTTAAGATGGTACTAGTTTTCACAAAGTACTGTATGCTTTACGTGGTAAGTGGTTAGCACTCTTGAATTCAACATTGATGGGTATGGGTTCGATTCCTACACGGGCCACAGGGTATATCCAACCGTATAGGCTCTGAGATGGTATGGTTCATTGAGTATTACTAAGTTTCACATGTATTATAGTTTTGTCCCTTTTCAGCACATTTAATGCCCTTTTTATGTATAGTATTGTCTTGTTTGCCAACACTATTATAAAACAATCAACATTAATTTCCCTTAAAACACTCATAATAGCATTTTATTACTGTAATACTACACCTTATTCTTATCAAACAAGGAATAAATCAACACAATAGTTATTGTTTTCAGCGATTCGCATCCATTTAGCTTTGAGATCAGGGCCGCAGTCAGAGGGGGCTCCTGTTAGGTTGTTTATCCCTCTATATCTAACTCTCTACGTTATGAGAAAGTCATGGCATAGAATAGGCTCTGGGTGCTCTGGAATCTTCCCTGTCACGACCTACGTTGATACTTGTTTAGTTGGAAATTGGCTAAATATAGAGACTTGAAGAACCGTCAGTACCTCACAAGCACGTATATAACAATAGTAATATGTAAGTATGTATAATAAAACTATCATGATGTAACTCAATTACTTAAGACACCGGGGTTGGCCACTAGCCCTACAACTTACAACATCCATCTACCTGGACTTGGCCCCTGTGTGAAAGTATATGGCCTAGCCTTCCCGGGCTTATGGGTAACCCGTGTCCCAGCAGTGGGGACACTATGGTTGTTAACGAACTCAATATTATTATTTTTAAATCTTGAAATTTGTCACTCTGGTGATGTTTTTTTAAGAAAAGATAAAGTATCTATAGTGACCCTTGTCTATTTAGATTAAGGTACCATCCATAAATTACGTCACACGAATTTCATGATTTTTTCACAGATGGTCACATTTGTGGGAACACCCCCTCAATTGCCCAAACTTGAATAAATGAAAAGATAAATTCCAAAATTATATATTTTTTAATAATTATTTATTAAGTGACGTCACAACGTTTATAACTTCCCCCTACCCTTTGTCACATAATGGCACACTTCGTTGACCCCCTCCCTCCCCTTAACGTGTGACGTAATTTATGGATGGTCCCTAACTAGTATTACACTTCGGTATAGACTCACCTGGTAAGCGCTAATACTTATTGTTAGCTATCGATGACCGTGGAAAATTCATGTCACGATTTTTAAATCTTTTTACCCAAAAAGGGCCCCAATTTCCTCCCTTAATCCGGCCCTGGTAGCAATTCCGCTTATCGGGGCTAAACCAGCGCAGTAAGTTGTAATAAGAGCAGCGCTATCAGTCACGTACTCGTTAGTTATTCAATACCGTATTTACTGAATATTAAAACCTGTTCAGCGTTTATTTTTTATCTGTTTTCTGAGAGAAATGTTTTATTGCCGCTCGGGTGATCGATTTGCACGAAGAGTCCAATTTTTTTTTTGCGATTTGACTATGGGTTCCTTGGAGAAAGTTGTTCAGAATCAGAAGTAGAAGCACTAATTAAAATTTGACGCACGACTTGATTTACAGCCTGTATTTCTGAGAGCCTTTTCTGTATTTCCATTTAAGTTTAATTTCATTGTCTCCGTGATATAGTGGCTAGTCTACTCGTTAAACAATCAGGTTATGGCGGATCGCGGGTTCGATCCCCGGAGGGTCTAACTTTGAAAGACTGGTTGGTAGAAGGACATTTTCTGAGCCCGCCTGGCTAGGTACCCCATCTTACGTAAGACTTGCCGGAACACATCAATGCTAACAACAGCCGTTAAGCTATGTCAGAGACCTTATGCCTGCAACCTCTGACGCCGGAGTTGTCAACTAGCCCCACAACCTCCACCATTCCGGACTTGGACCCCGTGTGTGGAGTATGGCCTACCAAACCTTCTCGAAGTATGGGAAGAGACCCGTGCCTCTGGAATGGAGACGATATGGGTTGTTAACCTCCCCCTACGCCTGGTCGTCCGATAATGGAACGTTGAAGGAGATATAAGATATAAGATTGTGAAGTTATTGAACACTCTCTGTAAAGCTCTAAATAATGTGGGAGTTTCTTTTGGGCCCGACGTTTCTTCTCTCTCCGCAAACACTTCCCGAAACGTTGGGTATACGAGTTCCGAGTGGTAGGAACTTCGTATTAGTACAGAAGACCCAATAGTATAAGTAGTATTAGGTAGATTAAAAAATTACCTGCTACAATGCTACCTATACTCATGGACAAAAATATGTTGCACGACTTTTGAATAAATAACTCTATCTAGCAAAAAAACACTAAATCAAAAGTTCAAAATCTGCGTGTTTACTCTTTATGGTTTTAGTTTGGTGATTTTCTAGTTTTTTGTTTATTCTATTTAGTAGTTTTGTAGACTGAGTTCTTTTTTCAAAGTCGGTCAACAGATTTTGAGTCGATTTTTTAGTCCACCAGTGTACTTCGAATAAACATATTTTGACTTTTGACTCTAGCCCTATTAAAATATTAAGAAATAGAAAAGTACTACAAATGTCAACATCTGATACTTGGAACTTCTAAAAATGATAACTTATTCAAAACATGTAACTCAAGATATTATTATCTTTGTATTTTCGTGTGTATTGCAAAGCTGACCCGGTTAAAGTATGATGGAGAAACGCTCTTGGCTTTACTGGTCCGCCCACACGGTCTCAACATGGCGAGATTATTGGGGACCAGCTGTCATTTTGCCGAAATGCAGGAAACCTTTAAAAAAATTCTTCATCTCAAATTGAATTAAACAAAAATATTTATTCGAAGTAGAAAGTACTGTATACTTTTCAAAGTTCCTTAGTTTATGTCCATCCAAAACTAAGCTCCTACCACTTGAAACTCGTATAACCATCGTTTCGGGAAGTATTTGCAGAGAGAGAAGAAAGTCGGGCCCAAAGAAACTCCCTCATTTATATTGTGATATTTTCGTCACTCGGTAATTTAATTATGGGGAAGAACGAGTACTAAACTAGATACACTAAAAAGTTATATAGGACACATTCTTAGCACCGCTCTAGAAAGTTAAATTTAGTTTGTAACTAGTGCGCTATATATGCGCTACTTATTTAAACAATTCACTTTAGTAAATATACAAATATTTTGAATAACTCGATGGCTCAGTGATTAGCGCTCCTAATTACTGATCCAAAGCTCGTGGATTCGATATAAAGTAGTAAACGAATATCTGAATCTGAAGACTGTAAAAGAAGTTCAAAAATTGTAAACGGAACCACGCCGTCAATTCGCTAACACGCTTAACCAATTTTAAAACCTTTGGTAGTCCGAATCCGTTTCTAAAATAAGAATTGTGGTTTGGATATCACCAGTTATTTTGTGATATTTTTTGGTGAATTACTCCATCTAATCATTACTTACAGACCTATATCATTATTTTAATTTAATTTTCCTTTAAATTATTATAAAAGTGTGTTACAAGCGGTAACTATATAGGGTGACTTTAAATTAGTTCTTCATACGAAAGGCTATGCATGTGCTCAAGATAACGAACAACTTTCCCTAAGGAACCCATAGTCAAATCGCAAAAAAATTTTTGGACTCTTCATACTAATTTGGCCGGTCAGTTGCTGGATTTGTATGGAGGGTCCAAAATTTTTTTTGCGATTTGACCACGGGTTCCTCAGAGAAAGTTGTTCGTTATCATGAGCACATGCATAGCCTTTCGTATCAAGAACTAATTTAAAGTCACCCTATATAATTTTAGAGTTAAAAGAGATCATGTTTTACTGCGATTTGTATACATAGTTATAATTTTTTACACATATTTTATTTGGTTTCGTTCGAAAGGTAAAACCATAAATCATTCAATAAGAAAATATGAACTTCTTAGGAAAAAATCCAAGCGCTTAGGCGCAATTTTTTTCGAAATTTTTAATAAATTATTTTACACATTGTTTCCAATATTACAGATTTTTGCAATAATGCATGTTTTGTGACAAAAAAAAAACTTAAAGGTTCCGACTCCATTCTAAATGTAAATTTCAAAGTTAATAAAAATAATTTATTAAATGAAAAAGCTCTTTATAAATTGAAACATTATAAACGCTGATTCTTTAACTAAAGCATTAAAATGACAAGAAATATTGCTTAAAAAAACAAGATGTTTTAAGCTATAAACGCCACAATATTTATTTCGTAACCGAATGAATTAAAAAGAAACTTTATGTCCTGTATGTTATGGTTTAATTTTACATTCTGATCCCACGCAAATCATGTGTGGCCTTATTTTAACACTATACACTGGTACTTATTTGCAAAAATATTTACATTTAAGCACTAAGTAAAATAATAATTTATATAAACTTGACATATCCTCTTTTAAATGCGTATTTTAATGTTTTGCCTTTTAAATAACTACCAAAATAAGAACAGGAAATGTCTTTATACTGACACTATACTATGACTGACTCGGTGGCTAAGTGGTTAGCGATCCTGACCTCTGATCCGAGAGTCGTGGGTTCGATCCCCACACAGGGCAAACTTTTCTGTGATGAGCAGAATTGTTTGCTCTGAGTCTGGGTGTATTATATCTATATATGTATGTATTTTAAAAGTATATGTGTATGTACATATATCAGTCTCTGGTTTCCAAGATACAGGGAATCCTAATTTGGGACCAGATGACCGTGTGTGATTTGTCCCAGATATTATTATATTATTATTACTGACTATAACTAGGTTGTTTTCGGCAAATTTTAACAGAATTAAAAAAAAAAACTTGGATTTTTCATAAAAACTCGACCAATCAGTTTTGGATATGAGATGTGGGAATTCAGTATGCGTTCAGATATGGATCTCACTATTTCCAGGAGCGGTCTTTTTACATCCTGTATAAATTTAGCTTATAAGCGATTAAAATCATGACTGTATTACCGCTATACATATAAAAGGTGTTAAAAAAAGTGAATACAGGAAAAATATTGAAAAAATCCGATCCACATTTTTTTTTCAGTTTCCCATACAAATTATTGATTCACTGTTCAGATTTACTACTTGACTTTTTCTTGAGTCTGAGTAACCCCTTAAAATTCCTTCGCCCTTTTTTATAAAGGATAATTGAAATTAGATTTTTCAATTTTTATTTTTATGTTTGCATTGAGGCATTTTGGTTAGCCCAATTCCATCATCATTCATCATAAGTTACCACCGTCGAGGTAACATAATGCTAAGGGCTATATACAGGGTGTAACAGAAGTGTGTGACAATACTTCAAAGTTGGCTTTTACCCATCAAACTGAACAACTTTGTTCTACAACTTTGTTGAAATCGCAAATTTTTTTTTGGACTTTTCATACAAATCGATCAGCTGACGAACCAAGTTTGTATGAAAAGTCCGAAAATTTCTTTGCGATTTCATCAAAGTTGTAGAACAAAAGTTGTTCAGTTTGATGGGTAAAAGCCCACCATGAAGTATTATCACTCCTTTCTGTTACACCCTATATATACGAATTTTGACCGCATTTTTTCAGCTTTTCACCGAAATTGAATCACCAAATCCGTGATATCTCGGCGATAAGAACCTTTTTTTCACACACACTCCCGGAAAGCCTTCGGCAACCTTATACCGAACACCGGATAGTTTTAAGGGAAAACTTGGACATTTATTGCCTATTTAAATGAATTAGTGCCAAAGCCAACGTTTTTCGGTCGTAACGGCAGTGCGGTTTAGATAAAAAAATAAAAATAAAATATTATTTATGAGCAGTATAGTTTTTGCTGTCTCGTAAAATTTAAGTTATTTTTAAGAGACGAGAAAGAGATTTTTACCCGATTTTATAAGCGGAGGATAATGTTTTTCGAGTGTATAGTATTTAAATATATTATATAAATATGTATTTAAGTACGTAAATATTCAGGGTGTTAAAAAAGTGCGTTTGAAGTTTTAAAGGGTTACTCAGAATCTAGTATAGAACACAGGAAATATATTGAAAAAATCCGATCTACAATTTTTTTTCATTTTCCTATACACATTATTGATTCACTATTCAGATTTAGAGTGGGAAACTGAAAAAAAATATTGTAGATCGGATATTTTCAATATGTTTTTTGTAGTCTATACTTAATTCTGAGTAATCCCTTATTTAAAACGCACTTTTTTAACATCCTGTATAAACAATAAATACCTATATAGGGTAACTGTCACATATCTGCAAAACTGGTCATCTCTCTTGTGAAACTGAACAACTCTGCAAAAATCGCGACGAAAAATTTTATATCTGATTTAATCAAGTATCATTATTTTAATCACATCTGATATCCGTAAAGTCTTTTAATATATCTTGAATAAATTTTCATTTTAGAATTATAATTTTATAACATCAATCTTCCATTTTATGGGCAAAATAAAATGTCCATCCGAGCCTCAAGTTTAACGCACTCAGAAACTGGTAGCAAAATGACAGCTTTGAAGCATCGCAAAACATTGCATCCTATCTCTTTAATTTTCTATGCAAAGCAACGCCAAACAAATATCATCTTTATTTTTCTACCCACAAAGTTGAATACGGAACACTGAGGCAACTCAAGTTACGCCATTTTCTATACTGATATCGGAGAAGACAGCCACGCGAACGCAAAGTTTTGAAACAAAAAGTTTTGAGTTTTAAGTCGTAGGTATAAAGATAAGTTTAGTGTAATCTGAAAGATTGTCACTTACGTCATTATTCACATGACTGTGTAGGCACGCGTAAAGTACTTGCTCTCGAGTCTCGACTGGTTTGTTTGCAGTGGCCAGTATTTTAGTTTTTTCTTTTTTTCCCGAGAAAAAGATATTCTTGTCTCTTTCCTTTTTCTTTTTTGCAGATATTTAAAGCGATGAAAGATACTGTTGGATTGTATTTTAACGTCAATAAACTGTGTTGTTCAATGCGTCGATTGTATTGAGAGTTTACACCTTTGCGAGTTGAATCGTGGTTCTTGTTTATATGCAGATTTTGTTTATACGTAGATATTTAGATTTTGTTTTTAAGATTCCCTGATCAAAGTATGCTAATAGGACCATTTTTTATATTTCTAATCCTGCACCTTTGTCGTTCTGTTTAACTTTTGAATCATTGGGACCGTAACACAATTAATCAAGAATTATAAAGTTACACAGTGCATTAAATAATTGACCGCGCTGAATACGTTAAAAACAACCGACTTCAATCGCAACAACTCCAATTTTGCTATGTTTTTGTTGATTTTCTCAAAAACCGCTGAATCTATTTCGATAAAATTTATATGGGACCACCTGTGAAGTATACCCTTTTAAATAAATAAAAAAATTCCAAATCAGTTTAGGCGTCTTCGAGTAATCGGTGAACATACATAAAAAAAGATTCCGACGAATTAAGAACCTCTTTTTTGAAGTCGGTTAAAAATATTTTAAAAAATAAATGCCGTACTGAATCTAATTATGAATGAATTACCTATAATATATTTTCAATACAACAATAACAATAACAAAAAAAAACATTAACTTAACATAAAATAAGCCTCTTTCAGAAGCGAAAGTATAATTATTACATGATACAAAAGTAAAAATTTTAAAAATGCGAGTGAAATTTGCGTTCACCAAGGATATTTTTCACAAAAATTTGTCTACACAAAACAATATATAGTATTTTTTATTTATTAAACAAGACAATATACGTTTTAATTAAAGGACGGTCTTAAGATGTTTCTGTAATTTCATATGTTTAAAATACCTTTTCAAAATTGCAGTAGTAGGATATAGTTGTCAGAGTAATTTGAGATTACAAGCATACACAGAATAGCATTAAGCTGCACATGACGCTAAAGATTCCACGAATGAGTAAGCTTTCTGCGTGATTTGCTTGTACCTGTGAGAAGAGTACCGTTTTTGAAAAACTATATTTAATACAGGGGGTTTAGAAACCCCCTGTATTCAATAAAAAGTTGCAAACTGAAGTTTCTACTCATGAAACAAACAACTACTTGTTCTCAAGGAACCTGTATAATCGAAAAAAAAAAACAAAATTTCTATTTTAATTTTGCACTGATTGTTGTATTGCCTTTCGTTTAGTAGTTAGAAAGTTTTTTGAAAAAGTTGTTTAGTTTAAGTAGCAAGCATCTAATTAGCCACTTTTTAGTAAGTAAAAATACAGCCTGTATTGTATTTCAAAGTTAAATATCCTAATTTCACTAATTCCTTGAAATATAACACTTTAGTTTTAATCGTGAAAATCAAATAATGTTTTCAGGTTGGTATACCTACCTAGTTTTAATACAATATCCAGGCAACTGCCCTCTATCCTTTTAAATCTCTCGTAAATTGTTTAAACCTATGGGTATTTTAAACATACCTAACTTATTATTCCCTATGCCCTTTTAACTACCTCCCAGAGAACACAAGTTGCTCCCAGCACACAGCATCCAGCCTCTAACGAGGAGACAGGTGCAACCAGCGGATATGCAACCGGTTGCTAGCCAGCCAGTTCCCAAGACAAGTTCCAATATGGCTGATCAGTTTTTTCTTTTTAATTTTATTTTTCTAATACATTAAATTTACTAAAGAGATTGGATGCAGCTACGATTGTTGGTTTGGTGACTTGCTATTTTAGTTTTGGGTACAAATGACTTTTATTATTATCTACGATAAAAGAAGATTTGTTTTAGTTTTTTTTTTTATATAAAGACCTTTTTAGTCTGAAATTGAGTTTCAGTATTTTGGAATTTGTTAACTTATTCAAAGTTTTTTTCTAGGTGAGACTTTTTCTATTATTATAATTTTAGTAATATTTTTTCAAAGTGCTCTTAAAATATCTGCCAAGGCTCAAACTGGGTATAATGCACGTGATTTTGTATTTTTTTTTTCAAAATTAAGTAGGGAAAAAAACTCTTTCATGTTCCTAGAAGTGGTTTTTGTTCACATTCTGTATAATCAACGAATCACCTAAATTCTAGTTTAACATTTTATAATCAACCAATAATTTAAGAAAAAATAATTTGCAAAGACCCAAAAGGAAAGACAATTTTATTGCTCGCAATAACATAAATTGTGTATTAATTATTTATTTAAATTAACCTCGTAAAACTAGCCGCTAATGTAAATTTGATGCAAAATCTTTTGGCGCCATTACTTTGTCCTAACTTGTTTTAGTTGATCTGTGTTTGACATTTATTTTAACGGTTCATTCTCTTTAATTTTGGCGCCTTTAATATAAACTTTTTTTTACTAAATAAGTTAGTTTTTTTTTCTTCTTCAAGGCGTGTTAGGAACTTTGTACTAGGTAGACTATGAAATGACGATTTATTGTAAAAGAATGTGCAAAGCATGTACTTAAATAAAAACATAGATTTTTGATTAAGATTTCTTGAGTAAAATACTGCTGTGTCGGTGTGTAATACTGATGCTTATAAATAAAATAAATAAAAAATAAAATTGTTTTATTTCAGACATAAGTCCATACATTTATACTATGATTCTGGTCTCTTAAGGAGCGACACTCTATTTCTTTATGTTTTTAATTAAATTTAAACAATCTTGGCGTTTTATTTTTGTTGACATCTGTATGTTTAAATTCTGAAACGAACGGTAGAAAGAGCACAATTTTATTACTATGTTCCACCATCTCTGATACCTATATTCACAAATAAATGAATTAGTATTTGTTATAGAATTTAGTGCGTATTATTAATAAGTTGTACCTGATAATTTTAAACTTCCACTTATCAAACTGAACAATTTTCTCAAAGCACGACATTGAATCTGCAATTTTTAGTATCTCTTTACTAACTGATCAGTTTTTGAGGGCTTTGTATGGTAGTTTTTTTTGCTGGCGGTATTTTTATTTGTTTGTTTTTGATATGTAGCTTACATTTTGTAATTGCTTTTATTTAAACATGTTTTGATTTGCAAAGTTTTTGAGTTTGTTGACTTAAAACTAGGTACGGTTTAATTGTCTTTTCGGTATTTCAGACGGAACATAATATTTTATTCGGTTCAAAAGAAAATCATTTTTTTTGACACCTGTAGGTATTTTAAAATATCTTAATCATTATACTAAATGAAACTTAATTAGAATTATTGTTAACTACTTCCTAATAGAGATATTAAGAACAACACGATATAAGGAGAAATCTAATTAACATATTAATTTTCACATCATTAATTTTAATTATAATAATATTAATCACATAGGCCTTGAATCGACAGAAAAAATACAGTTTATTTTTTATTTGTATCAAAGCGATAGCTGATAACATAAAAATTTTTGACCCCCCCCCCAATTTGATATACGTGTCACAGGGAAAAGCCAATTTAAAAATACTCACATTTTTTTATTCTTTTGAAAATTGGGTTCCAGTTCCCCATTGCGTTGGGGAATCTTGGTAAGCCCGCTTCCATCTTCGGCATCGTCATCACTTACCCTCAGGTGAGATGATGCCAAGGGCTTACCAATAGAGGGTAAAAAAAAATTTTTTTCTCGAGAAAATATTATTTTTCTTCATCAGTGTAGTGGGGATGATATGAGTTAGTGTAGAGTTTTATACGCTGTATGCATGACGCGTATGGTGTTATGATGCTGGTCTGGGTCACAACTAAGTTAAAAAAAAGTGAAGTGGACCTGACAGAAAGTCTTCATGTTCCCACTCTATAAAGCGTAATAAAGAAAATTATCTACAGAAATTTTATATTACATTATTTAGTTTTGCATAGTAGCAGATGGGGGGGGTGGATTTTTTTATGTTTTCAACTTGGAGATCCTAATGGTTAAACTAAATTATTTTTTCCCAAAAAACCAGTGCAATCCAATTTTTATACATATACAATATAGGATGATAAAAAAGTGCGTTTGTAATTTGAAGAAGTTACTCAGAATCGAGTATAGAAAACTATGGAAAAATATTGAAAAAATCCGATCTACAATTATTTATTTTCAGTTTCCCATACTAAGTCTGAAAAGTGAGTCAATAATTTGTATGGGAAACTTTAAAAAAATGCAGCTCGGATTTTTTCAATATTTTTCCTGTATTCTATACTTGATTTTGCGGAACCTTTTCAAATTTTAAATACACTTTTTTAACATCCTGTATAAACACAAATCAATTATAAAAAGTGGATAGATAGATATTTATTATGTATTATGATTGGCAATTGCCTTTTGAAAATACTCAATATTTTCGCAACTTAAATAAAAAAAGAACAAGAGCTACCTGTTTTTAATTCGCTCCGGAAATAATTAAATTAGTTGAAAAAGATAGCAAGGCGCTGATAAAAGTTTACCCGTTTAATTTTATCGCTGTTTTTAAGTTAAAAACATTTTTTTAGCAAAAAAAGGTCGTATTCGATCTTATTGCTAAATTTCGCTATGGTTTCCTTTGATTGGTATCTTTTTAGGGTTCCGTAAACAATTAGCTGGGGGATCTTTGTAACGGGTAAACCGTTTCCTGTTTCTACAGCGGACATTTTTTGGTGTACGAATAGAATATATTTACATTATCAATCTTACAGCGTTATTTTTCTTTAAAAGAAAATGAGAACAACCAAATAAATAACTGCAGAACTCCAAATAACGTTAGCAATCATGTCACTAAAACAGACTTTTCAAATTTCAGTATATTATAGGTACGTATACAGGGTGTAACAGAAGTGTGTGACAATACTTCAAGGTTGGCTTTTACCCATCAAACTGAACAACTTTTGTTCTACAACTTTGTTGAAATCGCAAAATTTTTTTTGGACTTTTCATACAAATCGATCAGCTGGCGAACCAAGTTTGTATGAAAAGTCCAAAAAAATTTTTGCGATTTCAACAAAGTTGTAGAACAAAAGTTGTTCAGTTTGATGGGTAAAAGCCAACCTTGAAGGATTGTCACACGCTTCTGTTACACCCTTTATATGTATAACTCGTTATATCAAGAAAATTACGAAACCTTAGCAAACTCCAAAAATCTAATACGCTATTTTGGGCATATGTCGTACTCACATCCACAAAACAATGAACATTAAAAATAAAAAAATATCACTGAAAATGTCACTACAATAACAGAAACGCCGATGCCGATGCGAGAAGATTGATTAATCTTGGTGCTTACACAAACTTTTAATATTATTTTCAAAGTGTATTTTTGACGAGACGCGACAAGGGACTTTACCTTGTTTCGCGTCATTGACAGCGACAAAATTCCCTTGCCCTGAACCGTTGAGTGACAGATAGCATTTTTTTCACAAAGCTGTCAAAACCAGACACGGTATTTTTACTTTTTTGGCGCACGACGAAAGAGACTTTTTTTATTATTGAAAATGTAACACAGACGTCTTCTACGGAATATACAACGCACAAAAAATGTGTTTATACAGGGTGTAACAGAAGTGTGTGACAATACTTCAAGGTTGGCTTTTACCCATCAAACTGAACAACTTTTGTTCTACAACTTTGTTGAAATCGCAATTTTTTTTTTGGACTTTTCATACAAATCGATCAGCTGGCGAACCAAGTTTGTATGAAAAGTCCAAAAATTTTTTGCGATTTCAACAAAGTTGTAGAACAAAAGTTGTTCAGTTTGATGGGTAAAAGCCAACCTTGAAGTATTGTCACACACTTCTGTTACACCCTGTATAACTTATAAAAGGAAATGTAAAATTGGAAACAATTTAAGGGCTATTTTTTGACTTATAAAACTTTTAAACTAAAACTTTGTAAAGTTTTTAGATAAAAATATGAATTTACCTAATAACTTGGACTTATTAGCAACATCGGATTTGTGTTAGTAGTAGTTCAGCTTTCTTTGCAATATCTAGAAATATGTTAATAATCAATGTTAAATTAATCAAATATTGATTAATTTTAAGTATGAAAAATAACCCATTTCGTTAATATATTTTCACCCAGCGCTTTTACCCATATAATTTTATTTTTAAATTATGCATTCGATTGCGTTTGCATTAATTAATAAATCATTCATCAAGTATTTAATAAACCCCTTACTCTAGTTATAACATTTTAAATTGAATACTTGCATTCAGAACAAATACATAAACATACATAAACAAATTATACTACGATTGATATGTTTTGATACTCCGCCGACGGGAGGTAGATTGCTCCCGTACGCTTTCTAACCAATCAATATGTTAATCTTGTCATTGTGTATGTACGGTATTTATGTATATTATATTACTATCATCGATGATAGGCAAAAAAGCCTTACAAGTTGCTCTACGTGGGAAATAGAGGCGTAATAAATAAATGTATCTAATACAAGTTGTAATGTTCTGTCATTTGTTTAGATCGGTATTTTTTTGTTCAACTATAGAGAAGACATTTTTCAGTTTTAATTACCTATGTTTAGGGTGACAGAATAAAAAAAATATAAATTTTTGGGCTATACCTATACACAAAAATCTATCTGTTGATCGACAAAATGTATGGCAGGTAAAATACAAAAACTATTTTATGAATTCGTAAAATTAACAAAACGAAACTTTAAACTAAGTTTTTTAAACTAGTTTGGTGATCGGGAATTCCATATATTTATTAAGAATTGTGTTAACTGGTAAAACAATAAAGATTTTTGTTTGTTTGTTTGTTTGCTAAACAAAAATAACCTAACCTCCTTTCTTAGAGTTATCCCGGCTGGAGCCAGGGTCCGCTTTCCGACTCAATCTACTCCACTTTGCCTGATCTTTAACATCTTCTTCGGTGAGGTCATTTTCTCTCATGTCCGCTCTCACAACATCAAGCCAGCGCTTCCTGGGCCTTCCACGGGATCTAGGGCCAACAACGATAAGTTCAAGGCATCTTTTACCGACGTACTCTGGCGGTCTGCGGTTTACGTGACCAAACCATCGGAGAGGACCAAACAAAAATAACCTAACCATAATAAAAAAAATCCGACTGCATTAAAATGCATCCTATGTCATTCTCAAGATCAAGAGGAATCGAACGACACCACTCAAGCTAAAATCCATATGCTACAGAGCGAGCCAAAGAAATATACATAGATACATACAGTAATACACATTTAATAAGGCTTGCCGATGTACCTGCGCAGTAGACAATATTTTAATTACGCGGGAAACTGATGGACCAATCAAGTAGCTTCATTGTCACCCATCAAATTTAAATATAAGTATATTTGTGCTGTGAGATTTTTTGGATCAAATAAATAAAATAAATAAAATCATTAAACCTTCCGAAAATCTCTGCCGCTATTGGTTGATTGATTTCGCGCCTGATTCAATGAAATTGTCAGCTGTCAGAAAGCTGTCACCGTGCGTTGATTGTTTCGGGTGTTTCCGTCGATAGTTTGTTCTTGTCTGCGCGAACGAAGATAACCGACGCGCCTTATTTTTTGTGTACTACTGTACATGCATACACTCGGAAAACATAACCCTCCTTCTGGTGCAGCTGGGAAAAAAACAACAGCCCTGACGATAAACGATGGTGCCGAAAGATGTAAGCAAGCTTACTAGGAGTTGAAGAGGGTTCATTTCGCATTGCTTTTGTGATATAAAACATTGCAGAAATATAAACCAGTATTTTTTAAACGTCAAATGATGACTGAGATAACATTTTGCGAAAAAAACATTAACAACCTCTTTCGCAAGTTTTTTC
This sequence comes from Coleophora deauratella, assembly GCA_958295455.1. NCBI lineage: Eukaryota > Metazoa > Arthropoda > Insecta > Lepidoptera > Coleophoridae > Coleophora > Coleophora deauratella. The sequence goes on from OY282412.1 coordinate 987,078, forward strand.
TTCAGTATAGATCAGCATCCTTTAAATGAAATAAAAACTTTTTGATCGGAGCTCTTCAAGCTTGATTTATTTTTCTTTTCATGTCAGGCTAAGCTTAAATGAAAAAGTTTGTATCTGTCTGTTCAACTTAGTTATTAAAATCGTGCTGGCTGAATAATTAATTCTTTTTTTTTTACATCTTTAAAATGTTACGATAGTGTGTGTGAAAAATATATTGTTTTATTTTTTTATGAATAGCAGGATCTTTCAAATGATAAAAATATATATCATTTAGGCAGCCTCATCTTTCTGAGATTTAAGAAGGTTTAACGTATATTTAATTCTGATTTTATCATATCATAATGTTTTGGGTTGGAGGGAGTTTCTTTGGGCCCAAAGTTTCCTCTTATACCGCAAAAACTTCTCGAAATGGCTGGTATCTAACTTACATGTGGGTGATGTAAGTTAGATACCTGATATTAGGTAGATCAAAATGTCATTCAAAAAATCTAAGTATACTAGTGCTTTCTATTTCAAATAGTGAAAATGTCTTCATGTTTAGATTAAGTCCTTGTACACGGGTCAGATATTTGAGAAGAAATAATCCTATTTTATTTAGGCGGTTCTGCATTGGAAACTCCTGTATCCCCAGTATCTTTTACGCTCTACAAGAAATAAAATAAAAAAAACTTAAAAATGAGCGCAATAAAATCAAAAACAGATTCGATTTCGGGTTACCTCGGACCAGACACCGTCATTAAAGAAATCCCGTTTCATGTACAGTCGAACGAAAAAAAATATCCAAATTTGACTTTCGAAAACCGAGTTTAAAATCCTATCTTCATCTCGATTTAAAGTTGAATATCGTATGTCCATTAATTCAGACAGGTGGTAGTCAATAAATTTTGTGGCTGACTGTACGATTAAACGGATGCCTGCAACATCCGTTCCCAGAAGGATTGAGGTCGGTAAAAAGAGCGTCGATAAAGTGAAAAAAAAACAGGGCGAAGTTTGAGTGGGCATGTAATAATTAAGGGTTCCGTGACCTCGAGTTGTAGTAAGTAAATTTTGTTTATTTGTTTGTAAACTCTTTACTGTACAAATAAAACAAAAAATACATACTATTGGACAAAAAATAAAGACATGTACAAAGACGGACTGATCTCAATTAATTTAATACGTATAAGGTGTTTTTTATGGCATAAATGGACATAATATCCAGGCTATATTCGGGTAAAATGTGACTAGTTTTGTTTCACAACTTTCAGAATAAACAACAAATTTTTGGATTCTCCATACATATAAAGCAGTACAATGGTGAATCCGACGATAGATTTTATGGAGATTTAAAAAAAGTTTTGTCATTTATTTGGACAAAAGTTGTCCTAAAATAATAACCTGAATATATTTATATCCGCCTTTAAAAAATCACCTAGTATATTTAAAATTAGAGTAATTACTTAATGAATGCGAAAATAAATCTGCTACATTTATCAGTGACATTTTAGCCTAATTAAAACCTGTTATAAAACAGATGTTATTAACAACCTGTCACTTTTACACTTCTGTCACTTAAAACAGTCTCTTCGTAAAAGTATATAAAAAGAGTTTAGACATGTAAGTAATGAAAATTAATTGAATTGAGTAATGTATATTACTGGCCAAGTGCAAGTCGCTTTTGGGCACCGAGGATTCCGTAGCATCAAATCATTATTATTTGTTTTATATATTTATCAAAAATATTACATTATTTGATTTGTTCTGGGATCGTAAGTGTGAGGGACTAACACTTTTTTGCTGTTTTCTATATTTTACACTATAATCACACCAAGTCAGCAGCTTGTATGTTACTACTATCTAGCGTTTTTTACGATAGAGAAAAAACAAAACGTTGAAAATATTTTTTGTATTGTTAACAACCCATTACGTCCCCACTGCAGGGGCACGGGTCTCTTTCCATACCTCGGGAAGGTTAGGCCATACTCCACACATGGGGGCCAAGTCCGGATTGGTGGAGGTTGTGGGGCTAGTGGCCAACCCCAGTGTCAGAAGTTTTGAAGGCACCTATAAAGCCTTTGTCCATCCATGTATAATTTTTATAAATTTTTGTTGTGTTATTTTGTCGTACAATAAAGAGTATATAAACAAACAAACAAGGCCTTCGACATTTTTTTATATTATTGTTAAAATACTCCCCTACTTTATTATATTTTATTTTTGTACTTTATTAGTATTTGACCCTGATTACACGTAGTTTATAAATATTGAATTCTCATAACTATGAAGTTTCAAACCGACAGACAAGCAGAAACTTAGTAATAATTAATGTTCACTTAGAACCATCCGGGTACAGAATCCTAAAAATAATATCTGTGTCTATATGTGTGTATTTAATCTACATTACATTTCTTTACTGTGAAAAAAATTAACTTATTACATATTACATTTACATATTACATATTACAACTTAATGATTTACAAAACAGTTGATATTTCTGTCAATGTTATTTTCATATTAAAATATTTAAGAGTTGTTATTTGACGAAAAGTAAAAAGGTTACCATTTATTTTACCCTCATAAGATAGAAAGCCGCAAAATACGATAGAAAGCCGCAAAATACGATAGTTTCGGTACACTTTGCGGCCTTTATGAGGGCAGTATTACCAACAGCGCGTCGTGTCGCTGTCTAGAGCAGACGTGTACTTAATTTTTATTTAATTTATTAAAATACCTGTAAAGGAAAGTGTGTCTAACTGTGTAACGCATACGCATCAGTTGAGATCGTCATCGCTACTGGCGCCGAAGCTGTTCTTCTATCTGTGCCGAGCCGCGTCTTTGCGGTAACTGCTCTTCACCACCTCGAGTAAAGAAGAAGGGCTGCTATAATTCATCTCGCTCGCTCATCACTGCATGTACCGTCACGCGAAGTGTTCGTGATCTGCACCTGATCGTCCAAACTTGACCAACTAGGTGCGTACATCTGTGTCGTTACTACTGTGAAAGTTGGGTCTTTATTGCTGTGCAAATAAACGGAGCCGGTAAGATGATCTGTACAGCGTGTAAAAAGAACATCGCGCCTGGGGAAATCTTAAGATGCACCAAATGTAGGGTGTTTTACCACTATGGTTGTGTCAATATGAATACCGCTTATTTTATGGGTCACAGACATGACCTTGTAAATTTTTGGTGCTGTCCGGAATGTGCATCTGAGTCTCGCAACCCTAAAACAGACGATACTCCGGTGCGAAACCACCCTGCACCGGTGTTATCGGTTCTCAATAACACTATTACAATCACTGAAGACCCAACTCAACGTGATGAAGAAAGTATAATAAATGTCTCGGGTATATTATCTCCGGCTGTAAATGAGAAGAACCTGGACGAGGAGGCGGGAGGACTTGAATATGTGACAATCCGAAAGCCTAATTCTCAAAGACCTCATATAAAATCAAGTCTCTCAATACCGACAGTAGATGATAACAACTGCCCTATCACACACGATCTATTAGGGAATAAACCCGGTGGAAACCCAACCAGTAAACCAAACACGGAACTGTCTTTTGAGAATACCAAGTTATTAATACACTCGGAACTGCAGAAGCTAATTACTCCGTTAGTTGATACAATAGTGAAGCTAGCAGACAAAGTATCAGTGCTTGAAAGCATAATTAGGGGAAAAACACCTAAAGCAAGTACCAGTACCATCTCACAAGGTACACAAACTTGTAGTGAAGAGGCTCTGGTTCCCTCTCGAGTGACAAATACTAAGACACCTGAATCATCTCCTAACTGCCGGACAATAGCTACTGCAACACCAACAACCGCTACACTAACATCCGTAGCCAATGACACTGAATGGCCAACCTTGGAACCTAGTGGTCATAAAGGTAAAACACCCAAGGCAAAACACCCTAACAAAAACAAAAACACACCTCCCATCATACCCCCCAATAGACAACCTGAAGTCGGTGCTGTTCCTAGTAATGTAACGGTGAATGAAGTTGAGACTCGCCAAGATAAAGCTGACAGAGATGAATGGACAGAAGTAACGAGAAAGCGCTCACGATTGCCACCCTCTGTGGAAGTACTACGAGGAACTGCGATCCCTGGAACAACATCTCTGGAAGCAGCTGAGAAGACTGATTACCTTCACCTTTTTTATGTCAAGGAAGGCACAACTGATGTACAAGTACGCGAGCATTTGGCACATATATGTGGTAGTGATATGTGCACCGTCGACGCATTAAAATCACGCGGAAACTATGCCTCTTTTAAAATTGGAATACCCTCAAATATGACACAGCGTGTCATGGCAGTTGAAAATTGGGCAAAAGACATATGCTTGAAACAATGGACGCAGAATTTTCGCAACTTTCGAAAGAAAAACAACCCTCAACAATAGGACCACCAAAGCAGGCTTCACCATAAACGCATATTATCAGAACGTTCGTGGTATTAGAAGTAAACTTCTGCAATGGAGAACCAATATCAATACTGTGGACAACCTGAATTTACTTGCAATAACAGAATCGAACTTAAATGAATCGGTAAACGATGCGGAAGTCTGTGACGGCAATTGGAAAGTGCTGCGACGTGATAGGCGTACTGGCAATGGCGGTGGAGTACTACTTGCTGCGAGGCCCCCCCTTAACCTGGAGAGGATGCCTCATTACGAAACCCAAAGTGGCGAAGATCTGTGTGCTCGTACTCTAATTGGTGGACAATATATTTATATTAGTGTCGTCTATATTACTCCAAGTGCACATGATGATGTATATATGGAATGGTTTGATATGATAGAACGAATTTGTTTTAAGCATGGAAGTGATAAAATTTTGATCTTTGGTGATTTAAATTATCATAGCGCAAGTAACAGTGCTTTGTTGTATTATAGCTGCTTTATGTCATCTTGTAACTTAACTCAATATAATGAAGAGTATAATATTAATAACAGAATATTGGATGCTGTATTGGCGAGTGCTGAGATGAGTGATGCTGTAAAAGTGCGTAGGACAGATCCCGGGGAGGAATTGTCCAAAATAGACCCACATCATCCACCACTGGCTGTGTCTATCAGGTACAATTTTTCAAAGACACCTGTGTTTGTATGTCCGTCTAATTTGGACAGGCTTACGGACTGGGACTTCCAAAAGGCTGATTTTCTTGAGTTGTATAACCGAGTTTGTAACATAGAATGGGCTTCGTTTTATGCTACCGAAAGTTCTGATACAGCAGTTCAGAGATTCAACAACATTTTATACGACATTTTCGAGCTTTGTGTGCCCAGAAAAGTTAGAAAAGTTTCTGAGGCTCGTACTTATCCGATCTTTTACACGAGATCGATTATTCAAGACATCGAAGAAAAGTCGAGCCTACATAGATTATGGAAGATGTCCAAAGATACTGGAGCACTGGAGAAATTTAAGTTCTTGCGAACCAAAATAAAGCGGGATATACGATCTGCACATGATTCGTATGTACTAAATGTCTCGCAGAATTTAACAAAAGACCCAACCCAGTTCTGGAAATATGTCAATACATTACGTACTCGCGGAGGCTTTGAATCTAAGGTAACGCGTGGCCAAACCGAATACCAGGGAGCCGAAACGGCGACAGCTTTCGCAGAACAATTCGAGTCTGTATTCCTACCTGAAGAGCCACTGCTAAACCCAAATTTAGCCAGTACTAACTCAACTAGTGATGCACGACATATAGACGTACAGGCCTTCACGTCAAATGACATACTCTATGCCATAAAGAAACTTAGGCCTAAGACTGCAGCTGGTCCGGATGGTGTTCCTCCTTACATCATTAAGGCTTGTGTAGATGAGCTTCTGGGACCAATTCAGTACATATTCAATTTAATTCTTGCCACGAGTGTCTACCCTACGGTTTGGAAACTATCGCGAGTTTCACCGATTCCTAAATCAGGATCTAAAACAAAGGTAGAAAACTATAGGCCAATAGCAATTATGTGTTCTCTGGCTAAAGTATTTGAAATGGTCTTACACAGCAGGCTCATGCCTCAATGTCTTCCTTTTATCACAGATTCTCAACATGCTTTTCTGCCAAAACGATCAGTATCCACTAATCTGGCCACAGCTGTTGATCTAATAGCTAAGGAAATGGAGAACAAGAAACAGGTGGACATCATATACCTAGACTTCCAAAAAGCCTTCGACAGAGTCGATAATGATGTTCTTCTGCTGAAAATGGGGTCCATTGGTTTCTCACCTCGACTTTTAAAACTCTTCGCCAATTATCTGCTGAACAGATTACAGTTTGTAAAATACGGACCTTATCAGTCTAAGCCCTATAAAACTCGATCCGGTATTAGTCAGGGATCAAACCTAGGGCCTTTACTGTTTGTTCTGTTAATAAATGACCTCCCAGAAGTGGTTCGAGAATGCACGATGCTCTTATTTGCTGACGACGTCAAGCTGATCAGAGCTATTTCCAAAACGAGTGACTGTGATCTACTCCAACGTGACATTGATGCAGTGTTTGCCTGGAGCATAGAGAACAAGCTGCACTTCAACATCAGCAAATGCGAAATGATGAGCTTCACACGCTCAGCTTGCCCTCTGAATCATCCCTATATTCTAAATGGTACGAACATTGTACGGGTGCCCACTGTGCGTGATCTAGGCGTAGTGTTCGACCAGCATCTGAACTTTCGGGACCATGCTAACCGAGTTGCAGAATCGGCAGCTCGACGACTCGGTTTTGTCTTGCGTAATGCTGCTCCGCTTACACTTGCTGCTACGCGAGCGTTATACTCGACGTTGGTACGCAGCGTGTTGGAGACAAACGCAGTGGTCTGGAGACCATTCGAAAAAAAGTACATTCTTTTACTTGAGAAGGTGCAAAAGAAATTTCTCCGTGCCTTATATAAAAAGGCGTATTACTATTACCCTTACCTGTACCCCACAAAATTTTTACAAGGGCAGATGGGCTATGAATCTCTAGAAACAAGGAGATCTTTGTTATCACTGAGATTCATCATACACATCTTTAAAAATAACATAGATTGTCAATATTTGGTGGAAGCATGCGTGCGACTTTTTGTGCCTGATAATTATTTAAGAGCTCGCGCACATCGGCTGCTGGCAGTGCCGGCGGCGCGCACCGCGGCCTACCAGCACTCGCCCGTGCCACGCGCGCTCGCGCAGCTCGCCGCAGCACTCGCCGAATCGCCTGAGGTCGATCTGTTTGAAACAGGTTTTGCTAGAACGATGCGTGAATGCCAGCGAGTGTTAGAAAGAAGTATGAATGACTTAGAGTTAGATTCCTAAATACCTTCTAATAATATGTAAATGTTTGTTTAACTTAAAAATTATTTTCCTATGTTTCTTAAATTGTATTATTAACGTTGCAACGCTCTGGCTTTGCTGTAATGTTGTAAAATGTGTTTAAATAAATAAAAAAAAAAAAAAAAAACATACGCGACATTTTTCCAAGTATTATTTTTTCTTTTTATGGCAAAGGTGGCAAACGAGCAGACAGATCACCTGATGGTAAGCGATTACCGCCGCCCATAGACACCCGCAATACCAGAGGAGTCACAAGTGCGTTGTCGGCCTTTAATAAGGGAGTACGCTCTTTTCTTGAAGGTTTGAATGTCGTATCGGTCCGGAAATACCGCAGGCGACAATTCATTCCACAGTTCGAGACAGAAAGTTTCTAGTGAAACGCACAGTTGTGGACTGCCTTATGAAGTTATTATAGTGAACAGCGGGTGGTAATTGTAATGGGGAATGGTCAAAAAATTTAAGGTAGGTACGAGGTATGTATGTATGTAAATAAACATACCTCATAAGGAATAAATCAAAATACTTATTCCTATTTACATGAAATAACATGATTCTGTTTTAGTTCAGTGAACCATATTTATACAAACAAGTTCCAAGTTAATAATTTGACCCGTAATTTTTTTGACTGTGTTATTTTGGTCAATTTTCAGGAATTCTAATATACATGGTACTGAAACAGTTTTTTTTTATTCTACTTGGACTTTTCATACAATTCCTGTTATATGAAATGTCTATTTTTTTTTTAATATTTTTTTTTATATTTAAGGTAAAACTTTCTTTAAAGTATCGTACTTTTAAAGCATGGTAACCACGGAACCCTAAAAACGTCAAGGGGAAGATCAATACCGAACAAATTAAAGAGAACTAAGTATAAGTAAAAAATGAAGGGTTGATTGTTTACGGACAAGTTTTGTTTTGAGCTGTTTTCTAACCCTGGTGCGTGTTTGTGTAAGTTTCATGCACGAGTACACAGATTCGATTCCCGTGCAAGGGTTTTTGGTGAACTTAATCTCGTTTTATTTTTGTCTGAAAGCTGCGATGTTGAAATTATACGGGTGTATAGACCCCTCCCAAAATATTGTTTGTTTGTTTGTTTGTAGTCTCTTTATTTTACAAAACATAAAACAGAACAATATTGCTAATAAAAGTAACAGATTGTACAAAGGCGGACTTAAGATTAATGGTTTTTTTTTAATCAATAGTGAATGAAGACATTATGTCCAAAAAAAAGAGAATTCTGTATGGGTATCTTTGGAGAAGCTGATCATTATGAATCCCCATCTATGATTCCGGGATATGATTTGATGATCGGTGAAAGATTGGACTGACTTGGTGGCTCAGTGGTTAGAGCCACTGACTACTGGTCTGAGAGTCGTGGGTTTGATCCCTACCCAGGGCAAAAAATTCTGTAATGTGTTTGCTCTGTGTCTGGGTGTATTATATGTATTATACCTACATATTATGTAGGTATATGCGTATGTATATCAGTCTCAAGTTCCAGTAATACAGGGAATCCTAGTTTGGGGCCAGATGATCGTGTCTGATTTATCACGAGATATTAAGTATGATTTTGTAATTTTACACCTGTATAAATAGACTGTACACATATTGTACACATGTAGAGGGTGAATTATACTCTTTTTTTATTCGATCACCAGCGCGGGATTAATTTTATTCAATTAAATAAATATGTTGTCAGTTTCAAGGGCGTCACACACTAGCGCTATACTGTGCTATAAAATCCGTCACACTCATGGACGGCAATTCTAGCATGAGGCTACCAACTTCACGGTCACCCCACTCGACTCACCATCCGCCCATAAGTGTGGTGGATTTTATTGCACAGTATAGCCAACACCTACTACTATTCTGCCTGCTACAGTATAGTGTAGTATAGTATGGTATAGTACAGTACAGTACAGTACAGTACAGTACAGTACAGTACAGTACAGTACAGTATAGTATAGCGCTAGTGTGTGACGCCCTTCATTGTAGCCCTCTGAAGCCAAAACGGCTCGATGAATTTTGAAGTACGAGATACCTTTACATTGGCCGTAATGCCGTACTGCCTTCATAAGACAAAAGGCCGCAAAATATACGAAAACTCCATATAACTTTGCGGTCTTGTTTCTAAAGAGGGCAACATAAGTAACACAGGATATAATAATCGACAACGCTAAACACGTTAAAAAACCGACTTCAATAGTAACAACTACAACTTTGCGATGTTTTTTGGTTTTGTTGATTTTTTCAAAAAGTGCTGAGACAATTTTGATAAAAAAATTATGGAACTACATCTGAAGTATTACCTACCAAACAAAAAAAGGATCATTAAAATCGATTCATAATTGGCGGAGTAATCGCTTAACAAACATACAAAAAATAAAAACAACATACAACTCCTCCTGTTTTGAAGTCGGTTAAAAATAAATCAGGTTTCTCAGACTGCTACATTAAAAATGTAAGCAGTTGAGTTTTTAATTTTTAATTAATTCGTCGGTCGTGGCTCAGTGCGGCTTGCGTAGTCCCATCGATCACGCAAGTTAACTGACTACTGTGGCATTTATCTCGACCGTTTCCGTGCTTCACATAGCACGTCAGGCCACTAGTGCCGGTTAAGCTGGTGCTACACGGTCGCCAACAAGCACCCCAACCAAGGTGACATTCGTTGTTTCCAACCGTGTAGACCGTGGTTGGTAACCAAATTTCGTTGTCTACTCGGTTGGAACCAACGAATGTCACCTTGGTTGGGGTGCTTGTTGGCGACCGTGTAGCACCCGATTTGCTGTCACGAAATGACAGTAAGCCATTTCAGATGTTTTATTAGGCGGCTTCAAAACTTCTGACACTGGGGTTGGCCAATAGACCCGCTTCCACCGATCCGGACTTGGCCCACAAGTGGAGAGTAAGGCTTAACCTTTGATTATTTACTGTCTAGATAGTGCGCTGGTGGCGCAGATGCGTCCAAAAAATTATCAGCCAACTGTTGGCCTATAAGCCGCTTCCCACTCTTTAGTGTCCAGTTTGACGTCAAAGGATGCACACGCCCGCTCGAGTCACGAATTAAAAAAAAAGGTGGTTAAAATGACGAAATGTGCAATACAAGTGTGCAGAAATTACAAAGAACGTTTGAAAACAACAAATAAAGTCACCTACCATCGCTAAGCAATTCAGATTCATCGTATTTTGATAGAAAATAATTCGTTTTTCAGCCAATTTTTAAAGACCCACACTTGGCATTTTATTAGTGTTGCCAGTTTTTCAATGCAAAATTTCCTCCAAATTTGAGTTAAAATGATAATTCTGGTACCAAATTAAAACATATTGGAGGCTCGAAAATGTATGTCAATGACACAACGTAGATTATCTCTAACTTACTTTATGTCAGTTGGATCGTTATGGCATAACTACGGCCAATTAATTGTTTAGATACCACTTAATTGTAATTGTTTCATCACTACTAAAACACTATCATGCGTTCGAAATTTTAAGGGGTTACTCAGAATCAAGTCAAGAATACAAAAATAAATGTTAAATTTGTTCAATTTTTCTTTACAGTTTGCCATACCAAATATAAAAAGTGAATCATAAATTGGTATGGGAAACTAAAAAAAAGTAATCTGTTTTTTTTTCAATATTTTTCCTGTATTCTAAAGAAACCCTTTAAAATTTCAAACGCACTTTTTTAACACCCCCTCTATGTAATGTAATGTGTTATATTTCAATTTAAAAAATCTGCCAACAACACTTTTTCAACATCCTATATAGTACATTCAGACATACTGATGACCAAATTATTTAAAAATACATATTTAATCTAACCCTAATAATCTATTTAACGTTCCTTAGTTACTTATTTTGAGGGAAAATATGGCATCACCTACTATCCCCATGCACGCACACATAGGCAAATTGAACGACATGACGCGAGCGTAAGACAAAGCTGTCACGTGACTATCACATTGTTGTTACACACACAAGCTTGAAAAAATTGGCCGGTTTTGTCGTAGTGATTACAAGGCGACGCTCTATCTAGACAGTAAATAATCAAAGGGCTTAACCTTCCCGAACTTTTAGATGAAACCCGTGCCCCATAATTGAGGACGCTATTGGTTATTAAAGAAATTAATTGAAAATTCAGTTCAGTTTCAAAATGCTTGTCACAGTTTTAATAAGCATGTTCCAAAATTTCATTAAAGCTTAAACAACTAAAGACGTTATTTTAACTTTTAGAATCTACCTTTAAAACTCAACAGTTTTTCTAGAATCCTTTAGATTAACAAAAAAATTGTATCCTATACGAATAATATAGTGATAAATCCACCTTTGCTATATTTTATGTAATGTTTTTATCAGTATTATGTATGCAGAAAAGAGTTTAGAAACAAAGAAACGAACTGTAAATAATGAATCTACTGGTTTCCAAACTTTGAATCAAATTAAAAAAAAGAGCAATCTCAACCTCCAATTATCTTTATGGTAAAGAAACATAAAATACAATAACCAGTCCAAAAGAACACGTCGTTGTATCCAAATAAATTGAGCTCAACACCATAATTATACTTGTACTTCTCCAAAATACAATCTTATAAAACAAAAGGGAAGCAATTACGATTTTCAGAGAACAATATGGAATGGAGTTATGGAAAATGGTTTCTTGTTTACAGCAATTATGTGTAATCAACTCCTAAGAAATGTACGTAACGATGTTTGTTAAAGTAAGGTTTAATCATCTTGTTTAGTTTCAAAATTAAAAAAAATTGTACATTTTGTTCGAAACATTTCCAAATTTCTATGTATCTTTTCACAATGGATAAGCCCCTGGCTTTCATTTTAGAAGTTTTGCATTAGGTAGACTAAAAATTATCTTCGAAAAGAGTACAAACATTATTTTTCCACAATTAATAAGCCCCTGGCATCTTTATAGAACCTTCGTATTTGGTAGGTTTGAAAATGACCTTCAGATATTTTACTGTATGGTAATTCGGTAGCTAGTGGACTGTTTTGAAAGAAACTCATAGTATAAACTAAATCAAGACATCAAATAGACAATGTATAGACACTAAATGAATTTTCACAAGATAACTTCAATAAATTTTAATGGGCTTAAATTTTCAATTTTAAATGGAATGATAGGATCTGGAGTAAGACAGCCGAGGAAATTACAGGCACAAGATGCATTTCATCTTAGCCCTCTAGGTTGGTAACGCATCTGCAATCCCCTCCGGGGTTGCAGGTGTCTATGGGCAGTGGTGATCACTTACCATCAGGTGACCCACTTGCTCGTTTGTCTTCCTTATCACATAAAAAAAAACTAGGTTATAGGTATTTAAAATTTTAAATATTATTTATTTGAATATTAATCTTTATTTTTATGATGAATTTTTCTATATATTTTTTTAAATACAATTTATTTATTTAAAATTTATTTAGAAATTAATTTATCTAATGAATTTTTAGTTTTGTTTTACTGAATTATTTTTTATCTTTACTCGTATTATGTTAATTTTGTATTAATTTCTTGATTTAAATTTATCAAGTAGGTAATTTTAAAAAAATGTTTTAGTGATGTAATTACGTTTTTTTTTATTAATATATACATTTTATCTTTTTCATAATTTTATAATGCATGATTTATATAAGAATATTAAGGTCCTCCTCTCCTCTAGTCTATATTGTTGTGCCCAAACTGGGTCCATGATGTACATTTTAATATATCTTAACATCTGTGTAAAACTCATGGAGTATTGAAAAAAAAACACGCACAGTTGAAGAGCTCTTCGACTTACCTCATATCCAGATGGTCCTAGTCCTTGGTGCTTCTTCCTGGGAGCTCCCTTCTTGCAGGCACACACTATGGACTAATCTGGATTCACTGGGGAGGCTTACAAGACTCTTCAAATGGTATTTGTACGAGAAATTATTTATTTAACCGGAGCGCGATATGCACCGTGTTATGCAGATTAAAAATCTTAGGGGTTCGCAACGGATGAACGCGCAAAATTAATAAATGGAATATACGAATTTATCATACATGTACAATGCTGCGTGTTTCGAATAGACATATTTTGATTTGACTTTGTACTAGGTAGAAAAAAAATGTCGCTTTAAAAGAATGTGTAAAGCATCCACTTAAATAAAAAACATTATGAGTTGAGTTTTTGATTTGAAAACGTTTACCTCACTACTGGAGCAATCCTAAAAGCAATCATAACAAAAATAAAAAAAAATATACAGGGTGTAAGGGACAGGTTTACGAAAACTTTAAGGGCTTGCTCAGTAGACGAAACTTTCCACAAGTTTTTTTTTCGTTTCCTGAAAGAAAAAAATCTTGTGGAAAGTTGTTCAGTTTCATCTACTGAGCATGCCCTTAAAGTTTTCGGAAACCTGTCCCTTACACCCTGTATACAACCTAGTTCTCACTGACCAAAAAACGATACCAAAATTCTTTAAAACCTCCAAATAGGAATGACAACTTTATATTATGTCGAATCTCATAATACCGAATACCTCGGATTGTTCACAAGAGAAGGCAACATAAAAACGTAATCACAGCACTGCCCCCCTAAGACAGAAGGCCGTAAAGTACCCATACGGAACCTCTATACAGGTTGTAACAAAACTGGTGTAGGACCCGTTAACTGGGGATTCTACTCATCGTACTGAACCAATTTTGTTCTACGAATTTGCTCAAATTGCAAAAAAATTTTTGGACTCTCCATACAAATTGATCATCTGTTTGCCATTTTTGTATGGAGAGTCCAAAAGTTTTTTGCGATTTGACCAAAGTCGTAGAGCAAAAGTTGTTCAGTACGATGAGTAGAATCCTCAGTTAACGGGTCCTACACCAATTTTGTTACACCCTGTACATATATAACTTTGCGGCTTTATTTCTTATGAGGGCAGAGCACCAGTCGCACGATGAAACCACAGTGTTCCCAGAAGCCAGTCTCGATTAGAAAAAATCGATTAAACCAGATCTCGATTAGCTCCTCGACTCTCGATTGAACTTGTAGAATGTGATCCATTTCCGTCCCACGGAGTAGTTTGTAGCCATATAAAAATAGTTCTTTTGATTGTTCACTATTACGAATTTAAAGAATTTTTATTTTTCAACTAAAACTAACGAATGTTCTTCTTCTGGTAAATAGACTCCTTATTGTGTATAAAAAAAAACTAAAAAAAAGGAATGAAGTAAAACTTTAGTTTGTGAACTACCTATTTTCATTCAAAAAAAATATTTAATTATAGTTCTGTATATACTCCAAAGGTAATGCTACATTGCAGTCCCAAATCTCAAATAAAAAAAATCTTTCTGACACAGGTTCTATGAGTTTTACCGTTTTTTTTAAGTCTAGTATATAATAGGGTCTTAGGTTATTTTTCGAAAACTATCTCAAATGGACCAATAGATGATAAAAAAACAGTAACAATGAAATATCGTTTAAAAGCAATTAAGTAGGTACTTACTACAAAAATAATTTTTATTTACTACTAAGTACTATAATGTAGTAGTAAATAAAAACCACAAAAATATTTTTTTTTATTTACTATTTACATACCAACTATAGCAGTCATGATATTACGCTCATGACGTCATAAAAACTGAACTATTTCGCTTTTTTGTAGTTAAAAAGTATCGTAAAACTAATTTACGTAACAACATTGTCGGAACTTGTTGATCATAAAACATTGTTGTTGATACGTCGTTAATACAACACAAAATCAACTAGTAAAGTACAAATAATTTTGTAAATACATACATGCAATTTCCATAATTAAACTACAAAGTAAGTAAGTAAATTTCCTTAATTAAACTACAAAGTAAGTAAGTAAGAGGTAAAATAAAACACTAGAAACCATGGACATCTAATTCAAGAATTGTCTTTCCGAATACTATGCATTAATCAATGTAATATTATAATCTTGCAGTGTATATCTAAATAATGATTTTGTTGCTTGACTTTTCTAACATACGAGAAGTGATTAGCCCCGGTAGTGGGGGCGCTATCGGTAGTCACGGGAAATTCTATGGAATCAGAGGTAAATGAATCTAACGACATTTTCCTCTACAAAATAAATATAATGCCATCCAGTGAACCCATGGCAAAGAGACATACATTCATACATCTAAAAAAAACATTCCTTTTACAAGGAGTGTTGGGTAAATAGACTTACTTAGACTACCGTTGTGACAAACAGTCACGGTCTAAGGGTAAGGATTCTACTCAAGCAGAGCGGACCAAAAACGTGCCGTTTTTACCAATCACATTTCTCATAATTGACCACGCTGAATACGTTAAAAACAACCGACTTCAATCGCAACAACTCCAATTTTGCTATGTTTTTATTGATTTTCTCAAAAACCGCTGAATCGATTTCGATAAAATTTATATGGGACCGACCACCTGTGAAGTATACCCTTTTAAACAAAAAAAGAATTTTCCAAATCGGTTCAGGCGTCTTCGAGTAATCAGTGAACATACATAAAAAAAAAGAGTCCGACGAATTGAGAACCTCCTCCTTTTTTTGAAGTGGGTTAAAAATGGAGCGAAGATTTTGAGGAATCTAATTGGTTACTTCTGCACATCTCCGTTCTGCACCCTAAGTTTTAGATTGAGGTTATAATTACCAATATACGGCTCCAACAAAGTGACCACACTTTCAATGCTATGAGCGTCCTTAATATTTCGCGAGCGAATCCTTAATATTTTATAGGTCTTTGGTCTTGAACCAAAGAGGGCTGCCATCTGCCCATCGCGTCTGATTTCTTGTATTATTTTGTATGGAAGGTACATACAGAATTTCGATTTTAATAAGCACTAGCTTCCGCCCGCGAATTCGTTTGCGTGGACTTCAGAATTGGGTTCAGAGAAATAAGATGTTAAGGTGGCGCAATCTAGTGACGAAGTCGAAGTTTTACGGGATAAAAATTATCCTATGTGTTAGCCGAGTGCTATATCTATCTACCTACCTTTTATCTAAATCCGTTTAGTAGTTTCGGCATAAATATTTATTTTTTCAGCTGCTCACATTCTTCTGGAATGTAAAGAGGTAGCATCATATAGGGTCAAATATTTTGAAGTTTCGATAACACTCCCGGAAATCTTCGGTAACCTGTGAGCTTCTGGGGTTTCTAGAGGGGCTGGGCTAGCAACTGTTAACAACCCATTATAACCCCACTGCAGGGCAAAGGGTCTCTTCCCGTACATCAGGAAAGTTAGGCCATACTCCACACGCGGGGGCTAAGTCCGGATTGGTGGAGGTTGTGGGGCTAGTGGCCAACCCCAGTGTCAAAGGTTTTCAAGCCGCCTATAAGGCCTCCGACAAGGCTAGACGACTGTCATCTAGCAATAGCAGCCGACACCATGCAACGGCTTAACGTGCCTTGCGAAGCACGGAAAGGGTCAAATCAAATCAAATCATCAAAAAATCAATTTCTTTTTATTTTATTTAAGTCGATGTTTTGTACATACTTTTACGGTCGAGATAAATGCCACTTACAGTCATTCCCATCCATGTTATGACGGTTAATGTAGTCAGTTAACCTGCGAGATCGACGCGACCACGCAAGCTGGACTGAGCCACGACCGGCAATAATGCCAGCCAGTATATTTAGAAGTTAACCACAGAGTTCTCGTTCTTTATGACAAAATTGAACAATTTTCATAGTATAGTTTTTAATTTGCTTGTTAGGTAGCTATAATTATTTTTAACGCTTTACGGTTGGAACGGGTTTAAATAACAGCGTTTGGTACAGTATACGGTCCTTCTGAACAACATGAAAATTAAATAGATATGGCTTATACTTGTGAAACTGAACAACTTTCTCCAAGAACTTATACTCAATTCGCGAAAAAATGGAGTTCTTATACAAATTGATTATCTGATTCGCAAATTTGGTATGGGAGTCCAGTTTTTTTACGATTTGACTATAGCTTGTTCAAAGTTGTTCAGTTTTACCAATTTTAGACTGTCCATACAAAATTGGCTGAAAGGCTGATCGACTTGTATGAAAAGCTAATTTTTTTAGTGAATTAGATATAGTTTAAATAAGAAAAGTTGTTCAGTTTCATAAATAGAACACCCTGTTAAAGTTTCCTAAAGAGATTTTTTTTGAGGATTGAATAGGCGTGATCCAAAGTTACATTTCGTGGCTTATTACAGTTAATTCAACCAAAACCATTTAAACCATCGTCTGGTTTTAATTTTAACCGTGAGTAAACAGTGTCACTGCCACTAGCTTCCTCTTAACGGTTGTTCCACTTACGTCCTGGAAATTGTCCCATAAATGTAGATCTTTATCCCACCGTTTCAATTGCACGCTATATTAGGGTTTTTAATTCAAAAATATATATAAATTTCACGCTGTATTATTTAAATTCAAAAATATTGGAACATATTCGATTATATGTTTTATTAAAATCGACAGAGGCATTTTATGTTATGTCTTGTAATATAATCTTCATTGTAGTCCAATTTGTGTGGTCGCGTCGATCATACGGGTTAATTGAAAACAAAACATGATTATAAACTAGATGGTTTTGTTTGGAATTGTTTGTTTTGGAATTTATCTCATCTGTTTCCGTAATTTTCGAGCCATTGGTGCCGGTTTCTGTCATAACAATAAGCAACGTCAAGATTCAAGATTATTTATTGTTATAAATGTGGTACATTTTCGTTGTTACATTTATAAATTCTCACACATTTAGCCATATATTATCATAGCATGCAATATTTTATTATATATACATAGTTATTAGTGATTTTGCCTCATTAAAATTCAATTTCTCATGTCAATTACAGCATTAAAAAAATATATAAATAAGAATAAGTCAAAATTACAATTTTAAATATCAAGTTTATTAAAAATTATAATAATTAAATTCTAAAGATATTCATATTCATATTCATTTATTTCTGCATAACATGAAAAAAAAACAAAAAAAAACAAAAAAACATACACACAGAGGTCAGTCAGTCACAGAGTATCAGAGGGCTGACAGTCAACTTGAAAACTTCTGCCACGGATTGGTCAGCCAACTCACAACCTCCACCAATCCGGACTTGCTCCCCATGTGTGAATTACGGCCTTACCTTCCCAAGCTATGGTAAGACACCCATATTCCAGTAGCAGGAACGATAAAAGCAACAGTATTACAATTTTACAGTATTCCTTTGGCGCTTATTTTTGTATGGAAGAGATTGCTCTTTAGCAATAAGACCACCTACCTGTATAACTATTTTTCATATTATATATATATATAGGGTGACTTTAAATTAGTTCTTGATACGAAAGGCTATGAATGTGCTCATGATAACAAACAACTTTCCCTAAGGAACCCGATCTCTATACAAATCGAGCAACTGACCGGCCAAATTAGTATAGAGAGTCCAAAATTTTTTTTGCAATTTGACTATGGGTTCCTTAGAGAAAGTTGTTTATTATCATGAGCACATTCATAGCCTTTCGTACCAAGAACTAATTTAAAGTCACCCTATATTTTATATTCCTGTTTATGTTGTGCAGTAAAGTTGTTACATTAATTTGTTAGTTTAATGAACTAGCGCATAGCGGACCATACCACTCTGAGTTAGTCAGACATCTCTCGAGGGGGTGCGTTAAAAATACCCACAATGGACTAAAAGTTAACCTCTCACAGTATCCGACGGTCTTCCCAGTCGAATAGTTTAGTAGCCTATTGGAACAGCTTCAATTTTGTACACGTGGTTTTTTGGCAGTGATTCGTTGAAGTGTTGCGATCGTGTTGTGTAATGGAAAACGTATTTTTTGGTAATGTAACGTTTTGGATTTTTTTTTGCTGCATGCATTTTTTGTACAAAATCTAACCTTAATATTTTGATACTATAAGTACACAGGATTTGAAAATAGTAAAAAAAAATTAAACATTTTCATAAGCTAAAACACTGGGAACTCCTTCTACAAAATACCAAAATGATAATATATATTTTTTTAAATCTTTGGTTACTTTATTTCATACTTTACATTTACAGCATAATATCGTATTTTGAACTGTTCAGCTTTTAATTTGACGCCGAGTTAACTATTAACTAATTTTGTTAATTTAATTGTATTTAACACTGAGTTAACTATTATTTAATTTTGGTAATTCTGAATATTGGACTAATTTTAACGCCCTATTTCTAGTCTTTTTAATGTCAGTGGTCCCGTTTCCCAATACACGTCAATAAAAACACCATTCCAAATTTAATTACATATCAAATCAACAAATTTTATTACACATAAATAATTAAGATAAACATTCGAGAATTTCACTTTAGTGTCCAGATAGGCGTAAAATTGTATACAGGATGTGAGAAGTTGGCGTAGGTCCCGGAAATTGAGGTTAGTCACGATACTAGTCTCGTTTGGTTTGGAATAATATGTATTATAATTAACCACACTGTCCCACGGGATGCTACTAACAAAACTAATTTACAAAGGAATTTGAATACTTCGATCGTATGTACTTACAAGTCTTGGGTAATATTTTTTAAGATTTTATTGAAAAAAATATTTTTTCAGTTCTGTGATAGGTGATAAAGTGACGATTTAAAAGAATATAAGTGCAAAAGATATAAAAACATTGACTTTAATAAAAAATTAAAAGAATTGAGTTCCTTATTTGGCTTTTAGTTTTTTTTTTTTTTAACTAATCAACTTTTTGTGGATAACTTCTTTTTTCTAATTGTATAGAAAGTCTTAATAGGTTCATTTTAATATTTTAATTGAAATCCTCAGAAAAAAAGAAAAACTCCTCCTAAAAGAAAAAAGAAAAAC
This sequence comes from Coleophora deauratella, assembly GCA_958295455.1. Taxonomy (NCBI): domain Eukaryota; kingdom Metazoa; phylum Arthropoda; class Insecta; order Lepidoptera; family Coleophoridae; genus Coleophora; species Coleophora deauratella. The sequence goes on from OY282412.1 coordinate 1,007,173, forward strand.
CTCAGAATTTTTTTTTCCGGTTGTATGAAATGAAATAATTTGAATTTAATGTTTGTAATTTTAGTGACTGACTAACAATACTTATTTTGTAACTAACAACTATGGATTTATATGTCCGTAATAAATGATTTATTATTATTAGGTATTATTATAAAAAAAAAACCTAAATATAATGATGATCGCACCCCCTGTATATCACCAACACATTTAACTAGGCTCGTCTATTTCGAAACTATGTTCATTAAATAGTTGAACCAAATCGATGTATTATCAGTATTAAATTAATAGTTTTAGATAACTTAAATGTTTAACCCCTGGAACGCTAGGTGGCTAAAAGAGGCCACATGTGCTCTTAATAAATTCTAATTGGTTTTGTGCTTAGTGAACAGGAAGGTCGAGATTAAACGGATATTTACTCGTAATATTAACAGTTTTCAGATGAATATATTAATGGGTTGGATATACATTCTTTAAATAAATGTACGATTCTTTTCGTGTCGACTTCAGTATAAATTGTTACTTATTTATATTAATATATATAATAGAATAGAATAGAAAACTCTTTATTTAATGTAAAAACACAACACCTTAAAGTAAGACATTCGTTCTTAAGCTATAAAGAGATGTTATTTTGGTCGATGCCAAAAAAATACTCTAAAAGTTTCATACGTCGGCTTTTATATCTTTCAATGTCTAATTTTGGAATTGCTTAATATATCAAATACATAACAGTAAATAAATAAGAAAAAAAAAGACAGAAAAATATAAAAGACATAAATCGAAAAAAAAAACTCAATGACACTTTTAAAATTAAAACAACGGTTGACCTTTTACCGTTTTCCATACATAATACATAAAGTAATTACCTACCGCCTCTTACCCATCTCAATTATTTAAAAATTCCTCTATAATCACAAGGTAGCTCCAAGTTTCACTGCGACCACGTAACTTATAGTTAACTTAAATACCTAGTAGTTAATACGAGTGACCATAAAAACCGTATGTTTCTATACCGTTGTAGCTCATTATAGCTAATCTTTAAGATACCATTTATCTATTAGTCGCTTCAGTAAAGGAGTTTATACTCTCGTTATGTATAGATATACATATCAAAATTGCAATGTTGTTATTATTCTTATTTTAAAAATTGCACAAGCTTTTAGTACGATAAAGGTACGATACTAATTGAAATCGTAAAATTGAAAAATCAGGTGATTAATTGTGAAAGCAAAGTTGCATGGTAATATTCATTTTGATTCTTTAATGGAAATAACTTTGACGTAATATTTAAAACAGATATAAATAAATGTTTTATTTTTATTTCTATCTAGGGATCATAACGAATCTAACGATATCTGCTCACCAAAATTCGCCAAAAAGCTCATCAAACTCATCTAGTATCGAGTATGATACCTAATTATGCTTACACAGGTTAAGTTTTGAGTACAATACCAAGTATAGTAAAAAACCCTTAAGAAAAGATCTTATTAAATAATGTCACTGAAAATAATATTAGCTAATTATGTTACACCATATACCTCATCAATAATTAGTTTAAACAGTTAGTCATATTCATTACGTATAATGAACAGTCGCCTTTAGCGCAATCAACATTACAGCCAACCGAGCAAACCGGACTTTAAAGCTCGCATTTTTTGTTTAAATTAATAATAATATATACAATTTTGTTTATACACGGTTTTTTGACCGTTACACATATTAGGTTAATTTGGGCGCGGACAATTTATGTTTAATGTTATTTTGTATTCATTGTCTGTGTTTTTTGTGTTTATGGCTATTGACGGAGATGCTACTACTGTACCTTTTTTTAAGAAGATGCAGCATTTTTTTAATACAATAGCAAATCATATTGGAATGTAAAACAATATTCGACAATATAGATCTGAAATAACTGTGTACTAGGTAGAAAAGATTGACGATTTAAAAGAATGTGCAAAGCATCTTCTCTTCTTCTATTTAAGAGCAATGCTCTTGTCGGTGGTCTACTTACTTAAATAAAAATAAAAAATTTGATTTGATTTTGACAGTACTTGAGGAAGCCAATAAAATCTTATTATTGAAAATTATCGAAAATATAAACATATTGCCTACTATTTGCGAACCCAAGCATATCTTGGCCTTAGACAAAGTTTAACGCATGTTTCCCGATATAATTTATTGTAAAATTATAAATAATCCCCCATTCTATCCTTATAAGTTGCTTAACTTCTTACCATTTTACCCTAACAAGCCTCTTGTTATTTAAAAATAACACTCTCTCTTTTTTGTTTCAGATAACGGCATGTGATCTTCAGAACGAGTGTTAAAAATGTCCCCCTAAATCAAACTTCACGTATAATAAATCATCGCACTAAAAAGTACCTAAAATTAAACATGGCGCTAAAATTCTATGCGCCTGTCATTTCAAAAATAGAACGGCTATCCGATAGGGGAAGCTGAACTTCCTTTTACAGTTTGAAAATTCAAAAATAGAACCGGACATTCCTGTTATGTTGGCAAGAGGAAACGGAAGCGTAAATAGTCGTTGAGTGACTGTGTTGTGAAAAATGTCGAAGTCTAGGTATAGAGTCACCAGTAGGGGTGCTCAACCGTTATTTTTGCTGTTGCGGACTCGAAAAATTATGGTGTTTAGTTTTTTTATAGTGATGTTTAGTGCTGTAGGTGTGTGTAGTGGTTACCGTGAACAGAAGTTTGCGATGGAGCCTCAAGATCAGGTAAGATTTTGTTTTATCTGTAGTTTCTGGAGGTAGTTTTTTTTTTAATCGTGCTGAGTGAAGAATTATGTGGCGAGGCTTACGGTCTACAGCGGAATTCCTCCGGTTGATGATAATTATGCCTTTCTGTAATGTCTGAATACAAAAATTATATTAGTTTTGGCTTCAACTCCAACAAAAAAATCCCAATAAAAGAAGCAGAACCAGCGGACAGCTGTGTTTGGTCTTTTTTATTATTAAGTAAAAAATTTTATTATTAAGAAATAATTTAAAATGGGATGGCGACACTCATAGAAGGTCAAAGCCCTCCTAAGGATCACCAGTACACAAAAGAAAATTTCACGAGTAGGGGCCGCAAGCCGAAAGATGTGGTGTTAGAATTACTGGTACTGCTACCCAGCGATACTTTCCAAACTTTCAAGTTATCAACTATCCATTTTATCAAAGACACCTAAAATTACTTTTTATAATTTAGAAACGCTACAAAACATCTCAGAAGTCTTATTACGAATTTCTTTATATTTTGTTCAAGAAAAAGGCAGACAACTTGACCTTATTTCACAGCGTCTCTTTTGATACGATCTCTAAACGACCGCCAGCGCCATCTAGTTAAGCTTATAATGTACTACAACAACCTGTCTTGTTAGAAATTGCCTCTCAATTTCAAACTCAATTGAGCTCATGAATAGAATATGAGGTGAGGCCGTGTATATTCTATACCTATCAGAGTACTAGGAAACAAGGTATTACACCGAAATGACCTTGTGTTCTTGTCATGACATATTTACGTATATTTTGTGCTGTCAACGGAACTTGGAACACACGAGGGGATAAAATAAAGAATGAACTAATAATTTCTACATAAAAAGATGACGTTTGTTTAAGCTTGTATCTTTCCTTGCGGGGGAAGGGGTTTAAATTTGCCTCTAGCTAAAGATGAGAAGTGCCATAGATTATTCATTTTTGAGAGCTCAACGAAATAACCCATTTCCAAAACTGGGTAGGTAGTGTTTTCTTTTTGTTGTTTCGCTTACCCAAGTGGAATATATTCCGTTCTTGTACCATGTCCTATACCAAATAATTCGTGATTGTACCATTATCTTCATAGAATGGGGTAGGATGCAATTTCCATGTGATTTAAAGGTATAGAGTGCTCCAATTTGGTATAATATACCCTGCTGGTGGTACCAGACAATGGGGTGACCCAATATTGGCCCATGGGTTCAGATTTTAATTACGTATTGAAGTGTGAAGCAGAGACCTTTATGGGCCAGTTAAATTTAGTATGTCGAATATTGTTGAAAGATTAATTAAATAAAGATTAATTTCTAGTATCCCGCTCTGCCCGCTATTTTGGGAAGTGAAAAAACGTATTACATTTTTGAATTTTTCAAATAAAAAGTCCTTAAGGTTTTTCTGAATCTTTCTTATCATCACTAAATAACGTAAAAACCTTCATGAAAAATAATCTCCCAATCTTAGTCAAATTTAAAAAAAAACTGACTGTTTAATATGTTTTCTATGTCTATCTGGTGGTTTTTTTACCCTCAATTGGTAAGCCCTTGGTGTCATCTCACCTGATGGTAAGTGATGATGATGCCGAAGATGGAAGCGGGCTTCCCAAGATTCCCCAACGCAATGGGGAACTGGCTATCTTATTTTCATGCCGGAACACATTAATGCTGTTAACATTGATGTTTGGCGGCAAGACTTAGATAAGATGGTGGTAGCTAGCCAGGCAGGCTCGCAAATGCCCTACCACCAAACAATCTGAGACCTACAAAGTAGATAAAGTGATAAAGAATAAAAGACCAATCTAAAGACCCCTTGTTACTAGTACGTCTATAGAGAACAACATTCATACCTTTGGCTGAAACAGACATAATAATATAATATAATATAATAAAGCCATTTATTCCCATTTTAAATTATAAATTAAGTAAGACTATTTCGTATACATTTCACAGTAATAAGCTTATTAATTAGTTATACCTTATAGTTTTACGTTATATGTATAAATGAATTTCATTTAAGAATAAAAATAAAAATAGTTGATCTTATTTAAATCTATCTATCTATCAGCCGAAAGACGTCCACTGCTGGACAAAGGCCTCCCCCAAGGATTTCCACACCGACCGGTCCTGTGCGGCTCGCATCCAGCGGCTTCCTGCAACCTTTACCAGGTCGTCGGTCCACCGAGTCGGGGGCCTGCCCACACTGCGCCTTCCGGTGCGCGGTCGCCATTCGAGAACTTTACTGCCCCAACGGCCATCTGTTCTACGAGCTATGTGCCCTGCCCACTGCCACTTAAGTCTAGCGATTCTGAGAGCTATGTCGGTAACTTTAGTTCTCCTACGTATCTCCTCATTTCTGATTCGATCACGTAGGGAAACACCAAGCATAGCACGCTCCATCGCCCTTTGGGTGACTTTGAGCCTTCTTATAAGGCCCATAGTAAGCGACCATGTCTCGGATCCATATGTCATCACTGGCAACACACACTGGTCAAAGACTTTAGTCTTGAGGGACTGCGGTATTTTGGACGTAAAGATATTGCGAAGCTTCCCGAACGCTGCCCAGCCGAGTTGGATTCGACGATTGATCTCTTTCTCGAAGTTGGACCTACCTAACTGGACTGTTTGTCCCAGGTATACATATTCGTCAACAACTTCGAGTGTAGAGTCTCCAACCTTCAGAGGAGTGGGTGTAACACGGACGTTTGACATGATTTTCGTCTTATCCATGTTCATTTTAAGACCCACTTGTTGGGAGACTCTACTAAGTCCTTCGAGCATTGCGCCTAGGTCTTCCAAGGTCTCAGCCATGATCACGATATCGTCAGCAAATCGAAGGTGAGTGATGTACTCGCCATTGATGTTAATGCCGAGTCCTCTCCAGTCCAGAAGCTTGAAAACGTCTTCCAGTGCAGCGGTGAACAGTTTCGGAGATATAACGTCTCCCTGTCTCACCCCACGCTGCAGCCGGATAGGTTTCGAATTCTGATCCTGGAGGTGGACCGACATGGTGGCGTTTTCATACAAGCACTTCAACACTTCGATGTATCGATAATCAATTTGGCACCGTTGGAGAGACTGCAACACAGCCCAGGTCTCGATCGAATCAAAGGCTTTCTCATAGTCCACAAACGCCAAGCATAGTGGCCGATTATACTCTTCGGTCTTCTGTATAATCTGCCGCAGCGTATGTATGTGGTCTATGGTACTGAAGCCTTTTCGGAAACCGGCTTGTTCGGGAGGCTGGAAGTCGTCAAACCTGCGTGCGAGACGATTCGTAATGACTCTCGAAAACAGCTTGTAGACATGGCTCAGGAGTGAGATGGGTCTGTAATTCTTCAGCAGAGACTTATCACCCTTCTTGAAGAAGAGCACCACCACACTCCTGTGCCATGCTGTAGGCGTTCGTCCCTCGAGCATGACGGAATTAAATAGCTTCTGAAGAGCTATAAGTACCGGTTCTCCACCTGCTTTCAGAAGCTCAGCCGTAATTCCATCATCACCCGGTGCCTTGTTGTTCTTAAGCTGTTTGAGAGCCATTCTAATCTCGCACAGGCTGACGTCTGGGATATCTTCGGTATAGTGTCGGGACAATCTGGCTCTCGGGTCTTCAGCCAGATTGCTGACAGGTAAGCGTGTAGTCATGTATAATTGTCCGTAGAATTTCTCAACCTCTTCCAACAGCTCGGGCTTGGACGACACGACTCTGCCATCCTCGGTCTTCAGCTTTGTCAGTTGGCTTTGACCAGCAGACAGATCCCTTGCGAATACTTTTGACCCTTTATTGCGCTCGATAGCCTCTTTAATACGGTTGGTATTAAATTGGCGTATATCACGGGTCAAGGACTTGGAGATCTGTCTGTTTAGTCGCCGATACTGACAAGCATCTTCAGAGGATTTCAGAATCAGGCTTCGTCTTTCCTCCATGAGCTTGCTGGTGAGGTCCGAGATACGAGATGTTCTTTTTAAACGGCCGGTTTTGAAGGCCTTATTCCCAGCCGTTTGGACAATTTCCATGAACCTGTCGTTATAATTGTCCACATTTTCGCATTCTCCTAGGCATTCGAAGCGGTTGTGCAACTCGAGTTGAAAGCTTTCGGGGTTTTGGAGTTGGATAGGCGCTGGTCGGAGCGTGGACTTCATCAGTCGACATCTTTCTAGCTTTGTTTTTAGATTCAATGTGCCTCTTACCATTCGGTGATCGCTTCCTGTCTTCAGCGAGTTGATCACAGAGACATCATTGAATATTTGCCTTTTTGTCGACAAGATGAAGTCAATCTCATTTTTTACTACGCCACTGGGATGCAGCCATGTCCACTTGCGCTGTTTTGGCTTTTTGAAGAAGGAGTTCATCATGAAGAGGCCCTCCTTCTCCATAAAGCCAGCCAGCAGCTGACCCCGCGCATTCCTCTCTCCGTATCCAAATTTCCCCACTCTCAGCTCGTTGTCCCTTCGTTTGCCTAGTTTCGCGTTGAAGTCCCCCATCACAACGGTGAAATGGGTCCTGGAGCTATGTATGGCTCTGGAGATATCCTCATACATAGCCTCCACCTCTTCGTCGGGGTGTTCCGCGGTCGGCGCATATACCTGTATGACCTTCAGCGAATACCGTTTGGTGATTCTGAGTATAAGGTACGCTACCCTCGTCGAAACACTCTCGACCTGGACCACGTTGTTGACTAGGGACTTGTGGACAATAAACCCGACACCACCCTGGGACAGTTGGTCGCCCTCCCGGAAATAGAGCAGGTTTCCGGACTTAAGGATCATGGTGTCCTCACCCTCTCTTCGGACTTCACATAATCCCACAATATCCCATCGTAACCTGCTCAATTCCTCCTCCAGTTCAGCGAGTCTTTCGTCCGTTCGCAGTGTGCGCGTGTTATAGGTTGCCAGGGCCAAAGGTTTTTGTTTTTGGTAGCCTGGCCTCTGCCGGAGATTCTTCGCACCCCATGCCCCGCCGTTACCGTGACCGCTACCGGAGTCAGGAATAGCGGGGCTGCCGGGGACTAGGGGCCGTTGTTTCGGGTTCCTAATCATGTTTGGGGGGTAGTTGCCATAATCGCCACGCTTGGCATGCGGGTTGGCGATCGCAGTGTGGCGTGAGCCAAGATGGTACGCGGGAAAGACGCTGCTGCCCATCCTCCGGTTTATGGATCCCTTAGTCGCCTTTTACGACACCCACGGGAAGAGATGGGGTGGTGCTATTCTAAGGCCACACCACAGGCCATTATTTAAAACTAGCATAAAACTTTCATATGTGCATGAAACAGACATACAAATACTTAATTATAATATAGGGTCCTTATGAAATACCTGAAAAAATGTAACCACGGCTTCTTCTCAGAAGTGGAGTATTGATTTTGAAGATAATTGTTGCGTATTTATGAATTACGAGTATATAGGGTCCTTCTAAACTTGAAAAACATTGAACAGTGGGTTCTACTCATGCAGGCGCGGATCCAGGATTTCGTTTAGGGGGAGGCAAATTTTCAGTGTACCCGTATTTATGAAGCGGCCGATGATATACACCATTCATATTAAAAGGCGCGAGCGTAGCGAGAGCGAAATTTTTTTAATAGTTAAGAAATGCCTCTATTTATTTGCATTTTATAGAAGTTTTAGTACTTCGGTCAGGCTTCAGGGGGGGCAATTACACCCATTGCCCCCCCCCTGGATCCGCGCCTGTACTCATGAAACTGAACAACTTTCCCCAAGAAACCTATACTCAATTCGCAAAAAAAACAGTGGACTTCTCATACTAATCAATCAACTGATCCGCCAATTTTGTATGGGAAGTCCAAATTTTTTTTTTGCGAATTGAGTGTAGGTTTCTTGGGGAAAGTTGTTCATTTTCATGAGTAGAACCCAATGTTCAATTTTTTTCGGGTATTTTAGAAAGACCCTAAATACTCGTAACTCATAAATACCCAACAATTATCTTCAAAATCAATACTCCACTTTTTGTCTACCTTTTAGCTACCATAAAAAAAAAATCTAGTAAATGATTACACTGAAAATCTATTCAGTTCTTTTTGATTTATTCATCTTTTATAGTAGGTATGTATTGTCTCTTATTTACATACATACTTAAACAGGTATAACAAAATTGGTGTAGGACCCGTTAACTGGGGATTCTACTCATTGTACTGAACAACTTTTGTTTTACGACTTTGCTCACATCATAAAAAAAAATTTGGACCTTTCATACAAATTGATCATCTGTTTTCCTATTTTTGTATGGAAAGTCCAAAAAAATTTTTTGCAACTTGACCAAAGTCGTAGAACAAAAGTTGTTCAGTACGACGAGTAGAATGCCCAGTTCATGGTTCCTATATACCCGCACCCATTTGTTACACCCTGTATACATTATTACTACAAAAAGTATGGACACTCCCTGCCCCTCTCTGAAGGCGACCCCCCGTCTCTGAAGGCGTACCCCCCCCCTGCGGGTAAGATCCGACGACGGTTGCTAAGCACGCAACGCACACATCTACGCGTGTACAAACGTCATATTTTTATGAAGTAGTAGTAGCCAATAATAGCTCATTTGTATGGTCGGTGTGATCATCATCAGCTGGAAGACGTTCACTGTAGAACAAAGACCTCCCCCAATGACTTTCATACCGACCGGTCCTGTGCTGCCAGCATCCAGTAGCTTCCCGCAACCTTCACCAGGTCATCAGGGACGCCTATGGTCATAACAACCCATAGCGTCCTCACTGTAGGGGCATGGGTCTCTTCCTATACCTCGGGAAGGCCATAGTAAGCAGACGGGGGCCCAGTCCGGATTGGTTGAGGTATGGGTTTTCTACCGACTGGTCCTGCGCTGCCCGCATCCAGCGGCTTCCCGCAACCTTCACCAGGTCATCGGTCCACCGAGTGGGAAGCCAGTGGTATTTTTTCTAAAAGGATGATTTCCTAGATGGAAAGTAGCTACCGCCGCGTTTGAGCATCTGTCAGTACTTATCAGTACCTTGCCGATCCTTGAGGGCTAAGATGTTATGCCTCTTTTGCCGGTAATTGCGCTGGCTATCTCGCGCCACCCGCCGGAACATAGTGCGCTGCTGGCGGCAGATGTAGAGCGAGCAGTGGCACCCACCTAGTCGGCAGTCAGACTTGGCATGTTAAGGTTCTACCACTAGTTGTTGTTAACAACCCATTACGTCCCCACTGCAGGGGCACGGGTCTCTTCCCATAACTCGGGAAGGTTTAGGCCATACTCCACACACGGTGGCCAAGTCCGGATTGGTGGAGGTTGTGGGGCTAGTGGCCAACCCCAGTGTCAGAAGTTTTCAAGCCGCCTATAAGGCCTCTGACATGGCTTAACAACTGCTAGCGATAGCAGCCGGCACCAACGGCTTAACGTGCCTTGCGAAGCATGGAAACGGTCGAGATAAATGTCACTAACAGTCAAACCCATCCAGGTTATGACCGTGTCTGTAGTCAGTTAACCTGCGTGATCGATGCGACCACGCAAGCCGCACTAGTTAATACTTATATATTTTCTAATTGCTTTCTGTTCTCTTCACAGACGGCTGTAGTAGGGTCTAGAGTGACCCTCCCGTGTAGGGTGGAGAACAAGGTTGGGCAGCTCCAGTGGACTAAAGATGACTTCGGTCTTGGTCTGCATAGAGACCTGAGTGGCTACGACCGATACAGGATGATTGGGAGCGATGAGGAAGGTACGTTTATTTTAGTGATTTTTTTATTATTATTGGGGTAGATGGCAAAGGCTGATGGTCCACCAGATGGAAGGTAGCTACCGCTGCCTATGAGCATCTGGATTTTCAGAAGAGTTACCAGTGCCATGCCAATCCTTAAGGGCTAAAATGGAATGCCTCTATTGCTGGCTGTCTCCGCCAACCTTTTATCTCTTTTGAATCCTTTCTTTCTTTATTCTTCTTTATTTATTCTTATTTTTTTATATTTTATTTACAGACATGACATTGTATAATTCATTTATTGATCTAGCATTAAGATGTAATAGAATATAAGACTTATAAAAAAAATGTGTTGGAGGGAGTTTCTTTAGGGCCCGCCGTTTATTCTCACTCCGCAAACACTTCCCGAAACGGCGGGTATACGAGTTCCGAGTGGTAGGAACCTCGTATTAGGTAGATAAAAGAATGACGTTCGAAAAGTGTACACTGCTACCTACTTCGAATGAAAAATATTTTCATTTTCATTCAACCGTTGGAACATGTTATTTATTTTTATCAAAAATCAAATGTCTCCCCCTTAACTAGAGACAATTTGTAAAGTGCTATAGGACACTGTTTTCCCACAATTGGTAAACATTTGTTTTTTTTTTGCACCGATTGAATTGGTTCTTAGAGAAACTTTTTCGGTTTCATGAGCAGAAACCCCTTTTTAATTTTCACCCTGTAGATAAAAAAAATAAAGGTCAACGTAATTTTGGAAGTGAAATAAAGGTTCATGAAATAATAAAATCCTTAACGAGTATGTAAAGTACTTTTAACAGCAAAAAATAAGTCCCTCCTTCACAAATTCTAATCTTGTTGCGCCCCGAAAGCAAAATAAGTAAAAAAGGTAGCTTTTTTTAAACTTAAAAGTCGAAGTTGTCAGAGGCGATCTCTCAAAAGCAACAAATTCAACTAAGTTTCCTGTTTTGCATTAGCGAAGTTTCCAGAAAAAATACTTGACCGTTTTCAGGGTTCTGTAATCAAAAGGTTCCTTTAACCTTTTGTGCCGGCTGCTATCACTAGATGGGAGTCGTTAAGCCATATCGGAGGATTTCTGTCTGTTCCACCTTTAAATGGCTGTACTTATACTTTAAACTGTAGAATATACTCGTATCAGGTTGAAATTGTTGAAGAATATTTGTTATTTGTACTTTGTTACTAATATTTAGTATTATTAATTTATTACTTATCCCATACAAGAAACGTAATTTACTAGCTTCAGATTTGGTGACATTTTAGGGCAAATTGTAAAGCAAAACAATAAATATTTAATAAAAGCCTTCCAAAAGTGCATCGGGATTAGACTAACGATTTCGAAATGAAAGAAACACAAAGATATGTATTGTGTACGAAACCCTCAGTGTATAAGACAGACTCACACTTAGCCGGTTTTTTATTAAACTCATCTCTTTTCAAGATTTACGCCCGAAAAAGACTTGGCCCCTTAAATCGACTTTTCAACTGAGCTTCTTAACAAGTCTAGTAAAGACTTCTAGAAATATCACGGAGAAAATAACTTTGTAAAGACTGCTTCTTTTTAGAAACATCAATAAATATGTGACGTTGTTGTTACGTCATGCCGGCAAATCAGTTGTGCTAGATATACAAAGAAGATATAGAATGACAAAGACATTTGGAAATGTATTGCTCTTCCTGATAACTGTATTGTTGATAACATACATTGTAATAGTATATTAAGTATTATTTTAAAAAAATGTATTGAAGCTAGTTTCTTTTGGGCTCGACGTTTCTTCTCGCTTCGGAAACACTTCCCGAAACGTTGAGTGTACAAGTTCCGCGTGGCAGGATCTTTGTACTAGGTAGAAAAAAAAAGACGATTTAAAAGTATGTGCAAAACATCTACTTACATAAAAAACATTTTGATTTTTATTTATATTTTCATTTTAGGGTCTATGTCATAACCTACAATTATAAAAACTATACTAACTCGGTGGCTTAGAGGTTAGCGCTCCTGACTACTGATCCGAGGATTGTGGGTTCGATTCCCATCTAAGGCAAACATTTCTGTGATGAGATGATTTGTTTGCTCCGTCTGGGTGTATTATGTGTATATACATATATATATATATATATGTATTTAAACGTTCCCATAATACAGGGAATCCTAGTTTGGGACCAGATGACCGTGTGTGATTTGTCCCGGATTTTTATTTGATTTTTATTTACTACTATGATACTATTACAATTTAATTTGTTTGTTCCAGGAGACTATTCTCTGGATATAAGAGACGTCGCTCTGGAAGACGATGCCAAATACCAATGCCAAGTCAGCTCTGGTCCGAGAGGTATGTCCTTTTTTCTTTAATTTATTTAATTTACAAAAAGCGACATATTTTCTTTTGTTAGAGAACGTCTAACAAAATTTGCTGAAACTGGGTTTCATAATTAAAACCTAACCTGTAAGTTACATTAATTGCAGAGGAATATGCTGGTCCAACATTAATGCAATAGGAATACAAATTTTAGTTTCTCGGTGGTTTTTTTTTTCCATCTGACAGATCTGATGTTTTGGCATAGATTTGATTGGTCAATATTTGATTATAGAAACCGGTACATTACTGCTTGTAATCTGTTTTAAAACCCCATCTGTACCGTACAGTTATTCCAATTATAAAAAATAAAAAGATTTTTAACCGAAGTCAAAAAAGGAGGAATTCTCAATTCGACTGTATGTTGTTTTTGTTTTTTGTATGTTTGTTACGCGATTACTCTGCCAATTATGAATAGATTTTGATTATTCTTGTTTCGTTTGGTAGGTAATACTTTAGAGGTGGTCCCATATAAATTTGGTCTAAATTGATTCAGCGCTTTTGAAAAATCAACAAAAACAAGAAAAAACATAGCAAAATTGTAGCTGTTACGATTGAAGTCGGTTTTTAACGTGTTCAACGTTGTCAATTATCTACTTTAATTTCGCATCACTACGTATGTTTTTTTAAAATTCTATTTTCTATTCTTAAACCCTATAAAAGGTGATCTTTGGTTACAATTCCTTGGGAAAATCTATTTAGTTTCATGAGGTCCAGCACCAAGAAGTCTACTTAAACTTTTTACTTAAAGAAATCGAAACGAATTTATTTATTTATTTTATTTATTTTAGGAAGACTTACAGCTAAATGTTTACAGTAGTAACATTACACATGAAATAAAAATTAAATCTAAAATAAAAATAAAATAAAATCTCACCTCTAAAGATAACAAAGCAAATCTTTTATTTTAAATTCTAAACTTCTTATTTCAATAACGAACATTACTAATACCAATGAAATGAAAATAATCACTGAAAAAATGAACCTGCAATTGTTTCCAAATTGCACAACAGTGAGTAGTGTGATTCTAACAATAGTCTCACTATCTCACTAATATTATTATATAAATGCGAAAGTATGGATGTTTGTTGGTTTATTCCACTTTCATGCCAAAAGTACTGAACAGATTTGGATGAAATTTTCTAGGTAGATAAATAAAGCCTAGTGCTAACACATAGGATACTTTTTCGCCCTGAAAACTCGAGGGTTCCCGGAGGAATGGCTAAAAACTATTGTTTTTTACTTTGTCACTGTGCTGCTTTAATATTTTATTTCTCTCTGAACCCAATTCTGAAGTCCACGCAGACAAAGTCGCGGGCGAAAGCTAGTTAAATATAATAGCTTTAGCACACCACCTCTGTAATTACATGTCAACCATGCGAATGACCCGTTTTTAACCGACTTCAAAAAAAAGGAGGAGGTTCTCAATTCGTCGGTTTTTTTTTTATGTATGCTCACCGATTACTCGAAGACGCCTGAACCGATTTGGAAAATTCTTTTTTTGTTTAAAAGGGTATATATACTTCACAGGTGGTCCCATATAAATTTTATCGAAATCGATTTAGCGGTTTTTGAGAAAATCAACAAAAATGTAGCAAAATTGGAGTTGTTGCGATTGAAGTCGGTTGTTTTTAACGTATTCAGCGTGGTCAATTATTGTATTCAAAACTTTTAGCAATTTATTTTCGTAACGTAGGTGCACAACAACCTAACTGCCATCATTAAGAAATAAGGCCGCAAAATATATGTAAACTCCATCTATTTGCGGCTTTATTTCTTACAAGGGCAGCATACGTGTTGGAACGCAATCTCCGTTTGTAAATGTCATTGGAGTAATATTTGTTCTTCTATGTCAGTGACCGTTTTTGTTTACGTTTTAGAGTAAATATTGTTCCAACTAGAATAGTGAAATAATAAAAATAAGAACTGCTTAGCGAATGTAAGTCAAAAACTTGAGTGGAAAAAGGAATCTGTTCTCTAATTTAATGGGACCGATACATTAATTTACTACCGTGACCGTGTGTGATTTGTCCCAGATATTATTATTATTAATATTATTACCGCATATACCTCATCTCATCAACCGAAAGACGTCCACTGCTAGACAAAGGCCTCCCCCAAGGATTTCCACTCCGACCGGTCTTGTGCTGCTCGCCTCCAGCGGCTTCCCGCAACCTTCACCAGGTCGTCGGTCCACCGAGTCGGAGGCCTGCCCACACTGCGTCTTCCGGTTCGCGGTTGCCACTCGAGAACTTTACTGCTCCAATGGCATATACCTATTATAACAGATTTCAGTGTAACTCTATCAAGTTAACAATTTTAGTTATTATTAGCGTGCATCAAAAAAAATTGTATTAAACTAGCCTCCCCCCGCGACTTCGTCTGCAATCTGCATAAACTTTAGAATTGGGTCCAGAGTGATAACATTTTAAGGCAGCGCCATCTAGTGACGAAGTAAAAAAATCCATTTTTAGACATTCCTCCGAGAACCTTTTAGATTTCCGAGATAAAAGTTGCCTATGTGTTAGCCGAGTGCTTTATTTATCTACGTACCAAATTTCATCCAAATGCGTTCAGTAGTTTCAGCGTGAAAGCGGAACAAAGAAACAAACATCCATACTTTCGCATTTGTGATATTAGTGAGAAGTGAGATGAGATATTAACAGTACTTGTAGTGGAAATAGTAAAAAAGAATATTTAAGCGGAAACCCTGAAAACTGAAGCTTTGTTCGATATTTTTATTTGAACTTTTATTATTATTATAAGTAAAGAATAAATCGATAAATTAATCAAACAAAATATTTTATAACTTAATATAACGAGTTTCTTTGACATTTTTTTACGTCGCAATGGCATTTAACATAACATTTTCGCAACGATAAATTTATGGGGTAAGTGACATAGGCTACATTTTATCTTATAAAAACAATCTTATAAAAAAAAGTTCAGATGTTAAAAAAATACGTTTGAAATTTTAAGGGGTTACTCAGAATCAAATATAGAATAGAGGAAAAATATTTAAAAAAATCCGATTTTTTTCAGTTTTCCGTACTAAATGTGAATAGTGAATCAAGAATTTGTATGGAAATCTGAAAAAAAATGTACATTGGATTTTTTCAGTATTTTTCCTGTATTCCATACTTGATTCTGAGTAACCCCTTCAATTTTTGTCTGTCTGTGAGAGAAAAAATACCAAGTCGACAAAATATTTTTGTAACACATTTTCGAAATTGTGTCTTATGAGAAAAAGTATTTTCCAAAATGTTGCCCTGTCTTTACGTACCAAGTACAACGACGGTAGCCTTTTTTTTCATTCTTGGGTAATTTTCTTCTCGAACAATTTCGAAAAACGTTAGAAAAAATTATTGCGTATTGTACTTTGTACATTCTGTATACTATCATAAGACGATGCCAAGGGCTTACCAATAGGGAGTTTTCAGATGACGTATGTCACACCGTTCAAAAGTGTCTCAATAGATGGCGTTTCTAAGCTTTGGCAATATATTTTTAAAAACAGCGTAGAATTTACGGTAACAAAATAGATTTAGTATTGAATACATATAAAAAGCCACCTGAACATAGATTGTTATTAATTGAATCAACAGAAACGATAAATTTCCAACTTGGTCAAGTATGGATAAACTGGATGCGTTCTGGTTTCTCTGTTATATGTAATTTCTTCTTCCGAACTAAAAATAAATTGATTTTAATACATTCTTATTCATTAAAATGCAATTTATAACTCGGTATCATGTTACAATTCTTTTAAGAAATACAAAAACAATACTGATAAGCTTTGTGCATCAAAAATTATGAAAAGTATTTTTTGGATCAAAATGCAAAAAAATATTCAATGAAAAATAATCTTCGAAAGCTATTCATCATTATTAGGATATTAGTTGGTTATATCAGTCAGTTTTGATGATTTTTAAGAGATTTTCTTATTTCCAATGTTGATCAGCACCATCTAGTTGAGTTTAGAGAAACCCGTGGAAAATTCCCTATTGTAGAAAAAAAAAGATATATTTTTCATATTTCGAAACGTATCTTTATTTTCTTTACAACTCCTTTCCTTTTTACGTAACTAGGTAAACATTTTCGCCCCTGATCCCTAACCCCAGTAAAATTGTGTTTACTTTTAATAAATTGGAGAATCTTACTGGGCACTTCTTCCGCACAAACCTTTTTTGTTCCTTTCACGTTTCTGTGTACTTTACGGTCTGTTCCACTGTGGTCTGGTTTTTACAATGGTCCAGTTTTACATATAAAATAGTTAATATGAAAAACTAATGACATAATCATTAATTATATTATACAATCAATCAAATATTATTTATTGCATAGAGACATAATGCATGATACCTTTACACGTATCGGGAAAAAATAGGTTACTTTGATTTTGTAGGTTTAAGTTATTGTTCGTAGAACAGATGGCCGTTGGGGCATTAAAGTTCTCGAGTGGCGACTGCGCACCGGAAAACCCAGTGTAGGCAGGCCTCCCACTCGGTGGACCGATGACCTGGTAAAGGTTGCGGGAAGCCGCTGGATGCGGGCAGCGCAGGACCGGTCGGTGTGGAAATCCTTGGGAGAGGCTTTGTCCAGCAGTGGACGTCCTTCGACTGATGAAGTATATTGTTAAAAGTTAGGATCTCACTTTAGAGGTTTTTTTGATTTACCATTTTAACAGAAACATAAAAAAAAATAAGATAGCTACAAAAACCACTAAGGTTTAACCTTGTGCTATAATGAGTCGTTAGGCGTCGAAGTTAATAATAATATTTTAAGGATTTAAAGAGGTTTTGTTTGTGTATTTTGTGACAGTTAGTGTTCCACAGTGAACGTCCGGCTGTTAAGGAAAGATTTATCATTCATTACGAATTTATCATCATCAGCCGAAAGACGTCCACTGCTGGACAATGGCCTCCCCCAAGGATTTCCACACCAATCGGTTATACGAGTATTTATTTAAACTAATCTAATATAATCTTGACTGACTCGGTGGCTAAGTGGTTAGCGATCCTGACCTCTGATCCGAGAGTCGTGGGTTCGATCCCCACACAGGGAAAACTTTCTGTGATGAGCAGAATTGTTTGCTCTGAGTCTGAGTGTATTATATCTATACAGGGTGTAAGGGACAGGTTTCCGAAAACTTTAAGGGCTTGCTCAGTAGACGAAACTGAACAACTTTCCACAAGAATTTTTTTCCTTCGTTTCCTGTAAAAAATTCTTGTGGAAAGTTCTGTTCAGTTTCGTGTACTGAGCAAGCCCTTAAAGTTTTCGGAAACCTGTCCCTTACACCCTGTACATGTATGTATTTAAAAAAGTATACGTGTGTGTATATCAGTCTCTGGTTCCCAAAATACAGGGAATCCTAGTTTGGGGCCAGATGGCCGTGTGTCATTTGTCCCAGATATTATTATATTATCTCAAAGAGCTCAGAAGAACAAATCCTTTTCTTCTCTGCTTTCGTATATTTTTTCGCAATCACCCCTATTACTCAATGGACGAGTCGTTCTCTCGTAATTTGTTTTTAATTTTCGCTTAAGTCGTTTTTTTACGCGCTATCTCAATGTTTATAGGCAATTTACTTTGGCAAAATTTGTTTTCTATCTTCATTGGAGCTTTGGACGTAATCGTAGTGTTTAGCTGTTCCAGTTTAGTTGGGGATTAGTGTATTAGGCGTTTTAGTCTGGACGGTATTTGAAAGTAAATAAGGATCTTTAGAATTATACCGCCTACCTGTATAACTTTTATCTTTTCATTTTTATGTCTTTATTTTCCTGTTTTGTTGTGCTTTAATTTATTCATTTCTTGACTGCTTATTTTCTTGCTGTACGCTTATTTTTAAATCGTCTTTTTTCTACCGAGTACAAAGTTCCTACCACTCGGAACTTACACTCTATAATCTATAAGTCATTATATTATCTGATGACAAGTGATGATGATGTTGAAGAAAAAACTGTCTCACTACGATAACTTAAGTATCTCCATTCATTGGTGTTTGGCTACAAAATAATGAGGAATGAAGACTTTGTACTAGGTAGAAAAAATACACGAGGATTTCAAAAATGCCGTACCATCAACCAAACCGAGTCTTATGAAGTTGGACTCGTCGGAAATCGAACCTGTACCTGATGTTCGAGAGAAGACTAGCTACTATGCCAAGGTTGACAGTGATTTATATAAGTTAGGTAATACTTTAGTCCAGGTTTCTTAGTTCTTAGTACACGTTAGCTAACTTAGTTAGTTGCTTGCGGTAGTAGCTGACTTAGTTAGTTGCTTGCGGTAGTAGCTGACTAGGAAGCGGTCGTGGCTCAGTGTGGCTTCCGGGTCACCTCGATCACGCAGGTTAACTAACTACATACATAGTCATAACCTAGATGGATTTCACTGTTAGTGGTATTTGTCTCGACCGTTTCTGTGCTTCACAAGGCACGTTAAGCCGTTCGTGCCGGCTGCTATCATTAGATAGCAGTCGTTAAGCCATGTCGGAGGCCTTATACGCGGCTTGAAAACCTTTGACACTGGGGTTGGCCACTAGCCCCACAACCTCTTCCAATCCAGACTTGGCCCCCGTGTGCGGAGTATGGCCTAACCTTCCCGAGGTATGGGAAGAGACCCGTGCCCCTGCAGTAGGGACGATATGGGTTTTTAACGGTAGTAGCTACCTACAAAGATATTATAAGAAGTTTAGTGGAGTTTTCAAGTAAAGCCCTAACAACACAGGTACAGACAAAGGAAGCGAGGTCACTGGTAGTTAATAGTTATAATATAACTCAGTGCAAAGGAGACAATGAGGGTCTCTCCTGTCAGATAGTTGAACGAAGAAACCAGGGTCGGAGTTAGATAAATTTTGTGGTAACAAAGTTACCTTCAACATTATTACATTATTGGCTATCGTGGAAAAGTGTAAAGGCTCTATTATTTAAGTTTTGAACTAGATTAAGCATAATAATTTAAGAATGAGTAGTTGTTTTTCCTAAAAAAAAGGATATAAATAAATAAAAAATTAACATGGCTAACTATTATAGAAATAGTGAAATATAGAGTTCTACCAATGAGAAAAAAGCGGCCAAGTGCGAGTCGGGCTGGCCCATGAAGGGTTCCGTAACAGCAAGTAACATAATATAAAAGTTTTTGTAGTTCGTTGTAACTTGAATGAAAGGTAAATTGCGGTTTACGATTTATGACGTATTAAAAAAAAACTACTTACTAGATATCGTTCAAACTAATTTTCGGTGGAAGTTTGCATGGTAATGTACATCATATAATTTTTTTTAGTTTTATCATTCTCTTATTTTAGAAGTTACGGGGGGGGGGACACATTTTACAACTTTGGAAGTGTCTCTCGCGCAAACTATTCAGTTTAGAAGAAAATGATATTTGAAACCTCAATATCATTTTTGAAGACCTATCCATAGATACCCCACACGTATGGGTTTGATGAAAAAAATTTTTTTGAGTTTCAGTTCTAAGTATGGGGAGCCCCCAAAATTTATTGTTTTTTTTCTATTTTTGTGTGAAAATCTTAATGCGGTTCACAAAATACAACTACTTACCAAGTTTCAACAGTATAGTTCTTATAGTTTCGGAAAAAAAGTGGCTGTGACATACGGACAGACAGACAGACATGACGAATCCATAAGGGTTCCGTTTTTTGCCATTTGGCTACGGAACCCTAAAAATGATATTATATTTCATTAGAAAATACATAACCACTATAATGGTCTAACCAACCACCTGAAAGTCTCCTCTAACAACTTCTAAGTCATAAGCAATACTATTTCGCAAAAAAAAAAACAGGAATGTTGTTCAATATCATGATTGATTATAGATCTTTGTATAGTATACTGACAAAAAGAATTAAGAAAGAAATTTTAAACATTAACTTAAGTACTTATTTTTTTTTATAACTGCGGCTCGTCTATGCAATTTGGTATGCAGATCCCAATTTATTTATTAATATTTAAAAAGAAACAACCTGAATATCAACAATAAGAAACCTTAAATACAACAACAAGAACGAAAATCCTCAAAACTACTTACAACTAAAAGTCCTAAAGTGACAAACTATAAGCTTTTTTTCTTTCAAAACACTCTGACTACATCCCTGTCAAAACCCTACCCCCAACTAAGTTTACAAGTTAAATAGTGCAAAGTTGTACAATTTTGCCGCAAGCAACTATCCATTGTGCTTTTTGCTCGATAAAAAACAAAGTTCTCCCTTTTACTTAATGTAAATTGTCCGTTTTTCTTCGTGCTACTAAGTTGGATAGTTCTAAGCTATCACTGTTGTTCTGTGACAGCGAAATAGCATCTATAACATTGTAATTGCGTATCACAAAATAAATGACAGTAGTAGGTATTGTTTATACATGGTGTAACAAAAAGGTGTGGTAATACTTCAAGGTGGATTTCTACTGAACAACTTTTGTTCCACAACTTTGTTGAGATCGCAAAAAAATTTTTTGGACTTTTCATTCATTATTTACTCCGATTTCAACAAAGTTGTAGAACAAAAGTTGTTCAGTTTGAGTAGAAACCCACCTTGAAGTATCACCACACCTTTTTGTTACATCGTGTATAAAGAAATACTAATAACCTTGATATTGCTTATTCGAGACTAAAGTTAATAAGTCATTTATGGGGCAATGTGTAAGATTCTAGAATATAATAGGGATGCAACGATACCGATGCCGATAATCGTAAACCGCAGGTTATCGTAATGTTTTACGATAATCCGTATCGTAAAAAGTATTACGATTAATAAGTATACTAGTATTATCCATAAAACCAGCTACATTCAGAAAGATTGTGTTCCACAGCTGGGTTAGTCCATACCACAGAATTGTACGTTAATAGAAACAATCTTAAACCAGACAATATATTTCTGCGTGTGTGTGAGTGTGGATGATACATTAAAGAGTAAGTGTAACTTATACTGGATCGATCTTCATATATTTCTGATAAAATTTATGAAGCTGAATTCTTAAACAGTAACAAAAGCTTATAAATATACACAGAAGCAGGAGTGAGCAAGAAACCCCTTCATTACTTAAGAAGATTACTCAAGAAACACAAAGTTGAAACCTTTAAACAAAAGCAAAGAGCTACTAAGCACTCAGAGTACAGATAGGAATATTAGAACAGAGACATTAAAGGCTTGGTCACACGAAGCGAGTACTAGGCGCCAGTAAACTGGCTTTATCTGACATACTATTAAGTTAACAACACGTATTCCGCTGTTGGATAAGGGATCTCTTACCATACCTAGGAGATTACTCCATACACACATTAGTCTAGGACGGATTGATGGAGGTATTGAGGCTAGTGGCCAATCCCGGTATCAGTTATCAAGCCACCTAAAAGGCCTTTGACGGGGCTTAACGACTGCCATCTAGGATAGCAACCAGCACCAACGGCTTAACGTAATTTGAGAAACGCGAAAACGGTCCAGATAAAATTAAATGCTACTGGATCTCACACCCATCCAGCTTATAACCGTATTTGTAATCAGTTAACCTGCGTGATCTACGCATTACGTAAGCCGCATTGAGTTATAACCGTTTAGTCACATACTGTATTTGTAGAACGGGTACATAGAGATTCTGTTCTAGTAGCATACTACGCGCGTGGTTTTTAGAAAAGCTTACGTCCCGTTCTAACATAGAGCTAACAAAAGAGACAAACACTATTTTCTCGCTTTGATCGCGTTCAACAGTTCTGTCTACGCCTAAACGATAAATAAAGATGTCACCACAACTACTCCAGTATTCGCTAGTTGCGAATTTTTAAAGCGAGTAGCGATTCAGTTATTGCGAGTGAACTCGCTTTGTGTGACCGCAGCTTAAGGGTGCAGAGAGAATTTATCAAAAGGGCTACGCTGCCTTACAAAAGGCTATGTAAATTAATTTAATATACCTTTTCGTTAGCATTTGAATAGAATAAGCACTTGACGCTGAAGGGATCGAAACACACGAAAATTCTAAGACGTCTTATTGTGAGTTTGTATGGGTTTTGTGAATATGGATGATAATTTGAATTATAATAGTAATAATACTATAATAACGTAAATATTCTGGGATAAATCGCTCTCGGTTGTCTGACTTCAAAGTAGGGATGTCCCATTATATAGATATGAAGCTGTAAATTTTATATGTGTAAAAAGAGATGTAAATTTTAATATAAACACATTATATAGATATGAAGCTTCCAGATACAGTGAAAACAAATCTTCTCATCACATAAATGTTTGCACTGGATAGAAATCAATGTACATTAATGTCAACGTACAATCTCACTAAACCACTGAGGGTAGAAACAAAAATTGGAAAACGTCCTTATGAAAGAACTTTTAGAATTCCCAACTGGTTTGAAAAGCTGTTTACATACGAAGCCTACGCGGGGTTATTAAAATGACAAAACCACTCTAAAGTATTAAATTATCTGTCTTTTGAGCCTATAATGACAAAAATTTGGTGAAAATTTAACCGTAATTGTATGGTCCCTTATGGGGGTATTTAAAAAAAAACTATAAGTGGCTAAATAAAATAAACTCATTCTCCATGCGCCAGAAGGCCATTGAAGCATGAGATCTGAAGATTTTTAGCAGTCAGCTTTCTGTGTATGTTTCTTCTTCTTTACCTTAAGAGCTAGGCTCTTGTCAGTGGAGTAACCGTCATTATTTTCTACTCCTCGCCAACTCCTTGACTTCCTGGTACGACACGACATTGACTTTGTGTATGTTTACATATTAATATCTGGGACAAATTACACACGGTCATCTGGCCCCAAACTAGGAATCCCTGTATCTTGGGAACCAGAGACTGATATACATGCACAAATACTTTTTAAATACACACATATATGTATATAATACACCCAGACTCTGAGCAAACAATTCTGTTCATCACCGAAAAGTTTGCCCTGTGTGGGGATCGAACCCATGACTCTTGGATCAGAGGTCAGGATCGCTAACCACTTAGCCACCGAGTCAGTGAATATTTAGTTAATATTTAGTTGACGCTATAGTGTTTTCACCCCAACAAATCATAATCCCAAAGTCAGATACAAGAAATTTGACGAAGGTACAACACCCACCAAACTTCTACGTAGAAAAGGATTTATTTCCAAAGCAATTTGCGAAATAAGGTGCCTTCCATTTATTAGTCTCGTATCGAGTTTTACTTTACGTGCATTATAGAAAATGGAGTCGATTTTGTTGATAATGGAATCACTTAATGGAAAATTCGATTTGAATTTCTCCTTTACTGTGATAAAATTTGTTTTGGGACATGTAACATTTAGCATAAATTAGGTCTTCTTTAGATGAGAATTTTCGACGAGATCTGAGACTACCAAAGTGTTTATTTAGATGGAAATATCAGTTGACTTAAGTTTTTTTTACTTACTATTTTATTCAGCCTCTTTTTTTAAATGAACACTCTCAATTTTTCCATATATATATTTTTTTGTTTTATTTGTAAACAGAGAAGGGTTTTTAAGGCCGTATCAAGGTTGTATATCTTTGTCAACTGGATGACAAACAATTTAAATAAAAAAGTTATTAAGTCGTTCTAATGCTAAGGTAAATAATACCCCTGGCTTTCTTCCAAAGAGGTGCTAAAATAAGGCGGAAAGTTAATTTTACGCGAAAACATACCTACGCTTAACGAATTGAAAGCTTACCTTGAAGTTCTTCTACAGCTTTTATTACACTCTATATAAAAAGAAAAGAAACAATAAACAAGAAATTGCCAAAAAAGCAGCAAAAAAAGCGAAATTGATAAATGATAAAATTGAAAAAAGTCTATTAATTTCACAAAAACGTGAGGTTAAAGTGAGTTGACTAAATCCAGTCATGGCGCATAATTGGTGTATTCTTCGCTGACCCCAATTTGAGGTGGTTAAAATTGATGGTGAAAAATACTACGTCTCCTTAACACGGTTTAAAATGTTGACCTTAACGAAATATTTGATTTTTTTTTCTTTTTTTTTTTATGTGATAGGTGGCAAACGAGCAGACGGATCACCTGATGGTAAGCGATTACCGCCGCCCATGGACACCCGCAACACCGGAGGAGTCACAAGTGCGTTGCCGACCTATGAAATGGGATGGGGGATGGGGGAATAGGGAGGGGGAGGGGGGGTTGGGCCTCCGGTACCCTCACTCACTCGGCGAAACACAACAAACGTTGCTTCACGCCGGTTTTCTGTGAGGCCGTGGTATCACTCCGGTCGAGCCGGCCCATTCGTGCCGAAGCATGGCTCTCCCACATCTAATATAGAATAGACGCGATGAACTTTTGTCTGAGTTTAGGTTTGTACTTTATCTACAACTAGCTTTCGCCCGCGACTTCGTCTGCGTGGGCTTTAGAATTAAATCCAAAAAGAAAATGTTAAGGTGGCGCCATCTAGTAAAGAAGTGAAAATTTTGAGTTTTTAAGCATTCCTCCCGTAATTATTATTTTTTCCGGGATAAAAAGTATCCTATGTGTTAGCCGAATGCTTTATCTATCTACCTATCACATCCAAATCCGTTCAGTAGTTTCGGCGTGAAAGCGGAATAAACAAACGAATAGACTCACAAACAAACAAACATCCATACTTTCGTATTTTATAATATTCGTGAGAAGAAGTGAGATGAGATGTACGTGGTTTTTCTTGATGTACCTAATAATGTACCTAAGCTATTCTTTTTTTTTTTTTCTTCTTATCGAGTGGAACAATTTAACCGTAACAAGCGATAGAAGGCTTTTTTTGAAACACTCATATTAATTTAACTTAATTTTTTTCATCTTTTCAGTTATTTATTTTGTCAGTGGCGAAATCATGGAAACCACAATTAATATATATTTTTTTTTGAGTAGAAGTAGTATGTTTACGTATTTTCATATATATATTTTTTATCCTAAATCGGTAAGCCCTTGGCATCATCTCACCTGACCCATCAGGTGGTAAGTGATGATGATGCCGAAGATGGAAGCTGGGTTACCAATATTTGCCTTTTATTTATTCAAGTTTAATTTCTATAACTTGTCCACATATAACTAATGTCTCCTACCCTATAACATATGTATAGTTATCAAAACCGACCTCGCAACTTACGAGGAGATTTCAAGCCGTCTACACGCTAAGGCAGCCAGCGGATGTAAAGCTGACTTAAGCCTGGTTCCGACCGGCTTAAGCTGTTGGCAACTGCAACAGGTCTTGACGGGTTATCTTGTCTTGAAATATACAGGATGTGTTTAAAATAAAAGTGTGGTTTTACTTTAAGGCAGACTTCGATTGATTCAATAAATTGGAAGTTTTTGGCGTAGTACACAAAACTTGTTCAGTTTTAATAAATAGAAATCCATTAAGTTTTTTCAGTATCTTTAACAATAAAAGAAGAACAATGTAAAAATAAAATAAAATAGATAATAAGCATAAATATTTGATATCGACTAATACGCCTCGCTGCTTAAACCTACTGAATACAGAGCCGTGACATACATATAATAAAAAACATACTGTACACGGGGGTTTGCCGCGAAGACTGGCTATATTAGTCATTTTCGGGCGCACCAGCGAGCGCCAACAAGCCGACTATAGAGCATTTCAACAAATAGTTCCTATGCCGTTATGTTGGCAGCAATGTTTTCCACGCACACTACATAGAACTCAGACACACACTACATAGAACGCAGACACACACTAACAAAATGGGTAGAAGAGTCTTCGCGTGTTGATGTCGTTGATAGACAGGGGAGCCAATATAACGGCATAGGAACTATTTGTTGAAATGCTCTATAGGAGTCGAAGTGGTCGTCATGACCGAAATCGGTCGGATGGTTCTTTTATTCATTCATAATATAAAACATTTTATTTTCATGTGCGACAATATAATGCGGCTTTTTTGGTAGACATACTTTTCCGCTGAGCTAGTACTTTTATCTAATTTGTGGTTGAGCTATATTTTTTAAAATAATCGTGCCTTTTGTTATGTAAAAATAAAACTAGAATTAAAAAAGTACAAATAACTTTAAAAAAAAACAACGTCTTTTCGAAACCACTCATGTCATCTGTTTTATTACGTTTCCAATTCCATCCACCTCTAGACCCAGCCCAACATCGCTTAACCCCCATTTTCTTTGTTTCAGGTGAACCAGCAATAAGATCGCGGTACGCTAAACTATCGGTGTTAGCCCCACCAGAGCCTCCAAAGATCCTGCAAGGGAATTTCCTCTCTACCATGGAGGATATACATCTCAAATTGGAATGCGTATCTGTGGGAGGAAAACCACCTGCTGAGGTTAGTGTCTTTAATGTAATTAAGTTTAATAGTTAAATTTATACAAATTGTTTTTTTATGGCCGATATGAACATATCTAGGCTATTATTGTATTCGTGTGACAAAAATGTGACAACTTTTTAAATAAACGTAAAAAAAAATTGAACTGTCTTTAGAACTCTCGTTAAAAGAGTGCATTTGTTACAGGTGGTTACTCAGAATCAGTATAGAGTAAGAATAGAATCTTCTTCTTCTTCTACTTAGCGTTATCCCGACTGGAGCCAGAGTAAGAATAGAATACAGTAAAAATATTTAAAAAAACCGATTTACCACTTTTTTTCAGATTCCTATACTAAATCTGAATAGTGAATCAAGAATTTGTATGGAAAACTGAAAAAAGTTGTAGATCGGATTTTTTCAAATCTTTTTCCTGTATTCCGTAATCGATTCTGAGTGAACCCTTCAAATTTCAAACGCACTTTTTTTTACATTCTGTATAATGAGACCACTTTAATATAGGAGTCCAAAAATCGTTAGAGAACAAAACTTGTCACATTTTGACATAAACTTGAGCCCGGATATATTCGTGTTCTTCATTCAAAAGATCACTTTGTAGGTATAACGTAATAAATTATGAAAAAACTACAAGGAACGTCGAAAATTTTGTAAATTCGTGGCAAAATTTTAACGAACAATCTTAAAGGTATTACAAGGACAGTCTTCCGACGTTGTTTCCTTATCCAAAATAAACATGTCTAAGTGAATTTTATTTATCAGGTAAAAAGGGCTAAATAAAGATACAATTAAACGCGCAACAGATGAAATCCTTAGAGGTACCAAAGAGGTGCCGTTACAGAGATACTGGTGTGGAAGGTGTCTGTTCCAATCATTGGCCCATTTTCCTCTTTGTGAAAAAAAAAACATAGAAAAATGTTGTTTGTAAAAATATCATGTTGTTATATTTTATAAAATAAGACCTGTATCTGTGTTAAGGGTCCGCTTTTGTAGTGTTGCAATGTTTAAAATAATAAATGTAGTATATTTTTTTTGCCTGTAATTCAGAAAAAACTATCCACTAGCTCGATTTCAGTTTATTTTTCGAAAGAAGTAACACGTTACCGACATTGATATAGTAAAAAAAGGTAAAGATATGAAATTATTTTCAATTAAGCCAGTTAGTTCCTTACAAATTCCAAGACTGTACTTTCACGAAATGCAGGATCCCCTTAAAACAATTGAAATTAATAAAATATCATAACCAAATTCTTTGTAATTATTGAGATAATTTTTTTAAAATAACAATACCTCGCATTTCAAAATTTATCAAACCGTTTAGTCTACAATCTCAAGCAAAAAAGAGACATAAAAACATAACCCTTCTTTTACTATATCACCTCTTCATTTACTTGTCTTCGCTGCATCTCTGCAAGTAAGAAATAAAATTGAGAACGAAATTTAAAATAGGTACAAAATATATTTTTATTTGGGAAAACAAAAGCATTAAATAACTATACAGTATGGACTTATACGACTCTGCTGAAATTGCATTTTCTTTTAGAGATTTTACTATCTAAAGATCCTCTGATTTGTCAGATTTGTATTAGAAAGTTTCAAAATTGTGT
Organism: Coleophora deauratella; assembly: GCA_958295455.1. NCBI lineage: Eukaryota > Metazoa > Arthropoda > Insecta > Lepidoptera > Coleophoridae > Coleophora > Coleophora deauratella. Next base: position 1,035,852 of record OY282412.1, read on the forward strand.
GCATTACAGTGAAAACATATTGAAAAAAAAAGTTGTTAGTAGCTCCAGTTTACAGGTCCGACATCTATTCTATTTTGTTATACTTTCAATACACACATCCAAAAAACATAATCTTTCTTTACCGATTTCCCATACCAACCAGTTCTTTTTTCCCTAATCTTGCAAAATCACTTTAGGATGAAATGAAATTAAAGATTAAAATTGAAAATAACTACGTAAAATTGAAACGCTTCCCAGTTTGGAAGCTTTTAAAATCGATCAGTTTATTTCGGGAACTCAAGAGTTAGAATGTTCTGGATTTTCGGTATCATTTTATTTATGAAAGCCCGAATTTTATTTATAGAAGAGCTTCCGGATTCATTTGCAATGAAACGAATAACTCTAGAACTGGTTTCAGCTAAAACTATAAATATATCGTTTATTAAGTCCACAAACTAATGATGAATACAGAAGGAAAAAAGAAAAAAAAGGAAAAAAGTGAACAGAGACATGTCATTAAATCTAATACAAAAATGGCGTTTTAAAATAAATTTGCGAGAGTAGTTTTTGACTTCAAATAAGGAGGAGGTTCTCAATTCGACTGTACGTTTTTTTTTGTATGTATGTTACTTTTTTTTTTTTGGTTTGGTTCTTTCCTGCTTTTGCAAGGAAAAGGCAAAGGCTTCTCTGGCCATACAGCCTATTCTTACGTAGTTTGCTCTTCTCTAAATATTTTTCTATTTCATTTGAGTTCTCATTTATCGATTTCTGTCGTCTTTAACTTTTTCTCTATTCTTCAACAAAATGATAGCATTTTTGATGAAGATTTCATTGACTTCTTGAGAGCACTCGAAACACAGTCTACACACTTTTATTTCATTATCCTACATATTAGACACTTAAATGGCACTTTATTGAACAATACACTATCAATATTATGCATTAAAAACCACGATATCTATTTTTTCGGATAATAAAACAAAAATGACAAACTCTTGCCGCGAGTTCCCACCAAAAAGTCTAACAATATGTATGTTACTTGATTACTCCGCCATTTATGAATTGATTTTGATGATTCTTTTTTCGTTCGGTAGGTAATACTTTAGAGGTAGTCCCATATAAATTTTATCAAAATTGACTCAGCGCTTTCTGTACAAATCAATGAAAACGAAAAACATAGCAAAATTGTAGTTGATTGTTGTTGTTTTTGCGATTGAAGTCGGTTTTTTAACTTGTTCAGCGTTGTCGATTATTACTCTGACAAGGGGGTAGGTAGTCAGTTGTTATAAATAATATCCGGGACAAATAACACACGGTCATCTGGCTCCAAACTAGGATTCCCTGTATCTTGGGAACCAGAGACTGATATACATACACATATACATTTAAATACATACATATATAGATATTATACACCCAGACTCAGAGCAAACATTTCTGCTCATCATAGAAAAGTTTGCCCTGTGTGGGGATCGAACCCACAACTCTCGATCAGAGGTCAGGATCGCTAACCACTTAGCCACCGAGTCAGTCGTTAGTCTCTTAAGAGTGAAAAGGACAGACTTATATCATCAAGATTACAATAAAACTCTTTCTCAAGAAAACAGGAAAAGTATTTTTTTGTGTAAAACGGTTTGGATCCTGTAAGATTGCGTTATAATGCAACCTTCAGTTTTTTAAATTACCGACTCGATCTTACACTGACGCGCCTATAAAGTTGTTTATTTAACATCCGACGGAAAAGAGGGGTGATGTGCTTAAAGCCCATGTATGTGTTTGTCTGTGGATTTGTAACTCGCAAACGACTAGACCGATTTGAATGCAGTTTATTTCACTTAAAAGCAGATTTCATCGCGATGGTTCTAAACTGCGTTCAATGAAAATCTGTTTAGTTATTTTCAAGTAATGTCGACTTTTAATGTCAGAAATGGTTATTTTCAAAATTTTTGTCATTGTTTCAGATAACTTGGGTGGATAGTAATGCGGGAGTCATTACACAAGGAGTGACATACACTGTGGAACCTCTACCAGATGGGCACAGGTTTACTGCCAGGTGAGTAAATATATGAAATACCTGAAAAAATATATGGAAAACCTGAAAACATATATGAAATACCTAAAGAACTATATGAAATCTAAAAAAGTAACCAAACTTCTCTAAAGGAACGTATACTCAATTCTCAAAAAATTGGCATAGGCACCATAAAGCCTTTAAGACCGAGGAATACAAATGTAATAACGAAAAAAATCGTGAAAAACATAAAAAATCTAAAATCAAACGAGGCAAACTGCCTACGTTTCCAAACTAAACATTATATTACTACATGAACAACAGCCAATCTCACTTTCAAACAATTTCGAGAACAAGAATCGTTTTATGTCATTGTTCTTTACAAATTCTCTGCCTTCGCTAACGAGAGCATTAAAACTTTGGTCATCAGAAATGTCTGTTCGCCTGATGTTAAATATTTATGTGAACGCAAAACGTTTGAAATAAATTTAAGGTGCTCCTCCAGTGGTCATGCGAAACGATAAAAATAACACAATATCGTTACCAGGATTTTTTTGTTACTCATTTTCTCTGCCAAGGGTTGTATTTAAGAGATCGCTTCTAGCTGTAAGACCGCCTTTGCACACAAAATGTAATATTTTATTCGCTTTTAAAATTCCTGGTGTGCAATAAAGTATTCATACATACATAATGAAGCGAATTTCACTAATCATTGTCAAGATAAATCAAAATCAAAAAACTTTTTTATTTAAGTAGATGCTTTACACATACTTTTAAATCGCAGGGATTTTATAAATGTCGTGATATTAATTTCACTAGTGAAATTATAATAACATTGTATTTCATAGCTTGGCATAGCTTTCGTTAAATCATTGTGTGTGTTTGCCAAATTAGTAATCGTTTCGTTTAGTTTCTTCTGACGTAAACATATTTTTTTTATAGGACCATAAAAATACTTTCCGTTTTTAAAACCTTTTTAAAACTTTTTTATTTATCTACTTTATTATTGAATTCTTGTTTTGGAATAGGTGATTTTATTATTATTTGGTTAAGTTTTATATAGCGTAGCATAGCTTAGGTAGTGGAAAGCAAGCGTACAGTTAACGAGAATCTTAATTACTATGTAATCATTGTTATAACACGACGGAGTTTAAGAATGACTTATTGTGGAGAAAACTTAAGATATTTCCAACTTTATTTTTATCCGTATTATAATTTTCGCAAAATCGTCGTGTTTTTAGGAGAAAGTTTCGTAATTGTCACCGCTTTTACATTTAAATGTGTTTGGTTTTGATATGGATAATTTGGTTGGCATGGTAATTGGTTGTATGGTTTGGTTTGTTCAATTTGAGTTTGTCTTTTTCAATTCTTTAGAATTGTGTGAAAGTGTGACTGTGTGACACATTTAGTTTTAATCTTAAACTTTCACCAGTTGTCTTATAAATGAATGAATGAATAAAAACACATTTTATTGTTCAATATGAAACAGGAAAAGACAGACATGGACCAAAAATGTATTGGAGGGAGTTTCTTTTGGACCCGATGTTTTTTTTTGTCTCTACGTAAACACTTCCTGAAAAGTTGGGTATACGAGTTCCAAGTGGTAGGAACTTTTAGCTTAAAAACTGACCTGTGAAAAGTGTAACAAGCTACCTTGATTGAATTTTGAGTCTGAAAAAAGTTAATTTCATCACTAGCGACAAATGAAATTCAGTAATTTGAAAGTTTAAAGAAAAATATGAAACTCCGATACTAACCTTTCAAAATTGTTATTTAATAATACGCCTATTGACTCAAATTTCTCCGATACCTAGAAAGAAATCGCCAATTCACGACTGCTCTTTTATTCTTCTACTTTGTGGTACTCTCTAGAAAATTTTTGGTCTCGTCAAACAAATCTATCAGCTGTCCAGCCAATTTTGAATGGGGAGTCCAAAATTATTCCAACAGTCTTAGAACAAAATGTATTAATGAGATGATTAGGAAGTCCAGTTACGGATACGATACCATAATATTATATATATAACAGACTTTTTTTATATGGCAGAGGTGGCGAACGAGCAGACGGATCACCTGATGGTAAGCGATTACCGCCGCCCATAGACACCCGCAACACCAGAGGAGTCACAAGTGCGTTGCCGGCCTTTGATATGGGAGTACGCACTTTTCTTAACACAAAAGTAAAGATTTGTAAAGATTTTATGCGGAAGTGGTAAGAATAACTCTGTAGGAGTTTCCTTCATATATCATACACATACAAATGGATATTAAATTGTAACTTCAAAGAAAAATAGCTTCAAAAGGAGAGTGCCTACTTATGTCAAATTAAAAGTACTATATTTTCTTTTCCAATATATTTTTTCCTTTGTGAAAACTGTATCAGGAATCAAGGTATACGAATAATTTGGTATTGTATGAATATACTTACATATGTATATGTGTATTTTATGTACGTAGTGAGGCTTTCTCCTCAGTTTCTATTATTTTTATAGCTTTTAAAAGTTTTTATGAATTTTCTACCTTTTATAAATACATCTCATCTCACTAATATTATAAATGTGAAAGTATCGATGTTTGTTTGTTCCGCTTTCACGCTGAAACTAGTGAACGGAATTGAATGAAATTTGTTAGGTAGATAGATAAAGCACTCGGCTAACGGATAGGATAATTTTTATCCCGGAAACTCGAAGGTTCTCGGAGGAATGGCTAAAAACTGAAATTTTTACTTCACTACTAGATGACGCTGCCTTAACATTTTATCTCTCTGGACCCAATTCTGAAGTTAACGCGGACGAAGTCGCGAGTGGAAGCTAGTGGCATTTATAAGTATGGATGTTTGTTTGTTTGTTTATTTGTTTCACGCCGAAACTTCTGAACGGATTAAGATGAAATTTGGTAGGTAGATAGATAGAGCACTCGTCTAACACGTAGGATACATTTTTCCCGGAAAACTTAAGGGTCCCCGGAGGAATGCTTAAAAACTTAAAATTTCCACTTCGTCACTAGGTGGCGCCACCTTAACATTTCCTTTCTCTCCGGACTCAATTCTGAAGTCCACGCAGACGAAGTCGCGGGCGGAAGCTAGTATATTAATAAATTACAGCGAGTAACATATTCAAAGATAACAGCGACAGTTCACGAAATAATATGAGTCAGACCATATTTTAGTATTCTTTGTTTAGAATATGTCTCCAGCTTAAAAAAAAACACTTTCAGCACTAGTTTCGAAGACGAACCCATATATAGTCAAAATCGATACGGAATTTGGGTTTAGGAAAATAATAATTTATTACATAGGATCCTTATGCCCCAGCGTCAGAAGTTTTCAAGCCGACTAAAAGGCGCCTGACACAACGAATGGCATTTAGTTATAGCAACCGGCACTTACAGCTGATAAATAGAGATAAAAGTAGTCGAACCCATCCAGGTTATAACCGTGTCTGTAGTCAGTTAATATGCGTGATCGCTTTGTTTATTTATAGAAATAGAAATAGAAACTCTTTATTTAATGTAAAAACACAACACCTTAAAGTAAGACATTCGTTCTTAAGCTAAAAATAAATGTAGGTGCTGCATAGTGACACTAAAAAGGTCCCCACTCAGCATTAGTCGTAACAGGCAGGTGCTGCTACAACGCTGGTTTTCTGTGGGGCCTTGTTTAATGTGTGTAAGACAGCAAAACTACGGGACACATTTAAAATACAATTAAAATTGCAAGAAGAAATAATAATTTGCGTAGGTATTGAAAGATACAAGCTGATATTTGTTTGTTTATAAACTCTTTATTGTAGTAACTTAATTTAAATTCAATTTCAATTCATTTATTTCTTAAACAAAGCGATTATTATATCGAAAATACATGTCAAAACTACAATTCATAGATAATATTTTTTTTATATTGAGATGAAAGTAATAAGCGGACCAGACACTATCAGTAATAATGACAGTATTTTCAAGTAATGACAATATACTGACATTATACTGACAGAGCAGTGGTTGGAATGATGGTCTGACGCATACTAAACGAAGGAATGTCAGTATACTGATGTAAAAATACTGTCATTATTACTGATAGTGTCTGGTCCGCTATATAATATCAATCATTGACGCTACACGGAAATACGTGGTATTACTTCTTCAGTGTTTTTACCTAATATTTTTTTTTCTCTATAACAAACACCCTGAATATTTCGTTGGTTCCGATCCCTTCCACTCTTGACGGATGTCTTCGCAAGCTACTGAAAAATTCAGGAACAGAACCCAGCCTTTGGGTCGGCTTTAGGTCGGTTATCCAATGCGAAAAGAAAGTAATCAAGTGAATAGATACCTACTTCAAAATATACCTAGGTTCTTTCCGTAATACCTGAAACAAAAATACTGTTTTTTCTGAATATGAAACTCAACAACTTTCCTGAGGAACCTATACTTAATTCTCAAAAAAATTTGACTTCTCATACGAAATTGGCGGATTAGTTCATCAATAAGTATGAGGAGTCCAAAATTTCATATATTTCATAAGGACCCTGAATATCACAAGGTTGAGGGCCTACTAGAAATTTGCTACCGCTGTTAAGGGGTCGTCCATTAATCACGTGATGTTTTTAGCAACTTTTTAGACCCCCCCCTGCCCCCTGGTGATACGTGGTGATGTTTTAGACTACCCCCCCCACCTCCTACCCAAAATCACGAACTTTGGGATGAGTTGAAAACAACGAAACAACAACAGTCCTACGTTTGGAACTCAAACTGAACGACTTTTGTTCTACAACTTTGTTGAAATCGCAAAGAAATTTTCGGACTTTTCATACAAACTTGGTTCGCCAGCTGTTCGATTTGTATGAAAAGTCCAAAAAAAATTTTGCGATTTGAACAAAGTTGTAGAACAAAAGTTGTTCAATTTGATGGGTAAAAGCCAACCTTTAAGTATTATCACACCTTTCTGTTACACCCTGTATATAAAAAAAGAATAAAGAAGGTTAACTATTTGTTTTAAGATTTAAACCTTTTATTTAGGTATCCATCAATTTTTAGTGGAATATTGCCCTTAGGTCAAGTTTAGGGATATCGTATTTTTTGCGTACCGACTGACCTATGTTTGGATTACGGTTTCCTACTAAAATATCACGCGTGGTTGTTTTATTGATGGTTGTTTTTGAGCTAAAGGTTTTAAGAAAAAATTAACATTAAAGTTTGAAGGAAAAAAGAAGAAAAAGCGTAACTAGAGTACCTAACTAAAGTAAAAAAAAAAAAAACAGAAAATTCTGACTGTCCATAAAAATGTTTGCTAATCACATGATCAATATTTTATTGACAGAAGAATGATTATGAGAAATAAAATTTACAATATTATAATGAGAAATGAAGTGCTTTTTTGGGGCGAGTTTCTTTTTGTCTCGACGTTTCTTCTCGCTCCGCTAACACTTCCCGAAACGTTGAGTGTACAAGCTCCGCGTGGTAGGAACTTTGTACTAGGTAGAAAAAAGACGTTTTAAAAGTATGTGTACAAAATCTACTTAAATAAAAAACATTTTGACTTTTAAACAGTATGTATGTATGTTCGTATGAACACTTTATTGCACACAAGGAGAACATGACAAAATAAAAATTACTAAGACTATGTGTACAAAGGCGGTCTTATCGCTAAGAGCTATCTCTTCCAGACAACCCTGGGTAAAGAAATGAAAATATTGGACAATATCAACGATCAAAACGAATATCAAAACAGTATGTAAATAATTGACCACGCTGAATACGTTAAAAACAACCGACTTCAATCGCAACAACTCCAATTTTGCTATGTTTTTGTTGATTTTCTCAAAAACCGCTGAATCGATTTCAATAAAATTTATAAGGGACCACCTGTGAAGTATATCCTTTTAAACAAAAAAAAATTTTTTGAAATCAGTTCAGGCGTCTTTGAGTAATCGGTGAACATACATATAAAAAAAAAAAACGATTCCGACGAATTGAGAACCTCCTCCTTTTTTTGAAGTTGCTTAAAAAAAACAAATACTAGTTATAGTTTAATTTGAGCTTCTTAGATCAACTCATGTTTGAAAATTTCGATAAAATGCGATTTTTTTGCGATTTCTCCAAATTCTTAGAAGAAAGGTTTTTCAGTATGATGAGTACAAGTTAATGTTAATGAGTTAATGAGTCCTGCACTTACTAAGTTACATTCTTTATACTTTTTAAATTTTGTTAGCCTTTTTGACACAAATTGCAATCAAAATGTATTTACTACTGCTCTTTGCATACCTGAGCCGTGGATATACGAACTTGTAGCAGCAACTTCTGAAGATGTACTTGTTAAATTTCATAAGAATTGTATTTTTGACATGTATTTTCGATACATTAATTATATTGTTTAAGAAATAAATGAATTTAATTTAATTGAATTCTTATAAACTAAAATAAAAAATGACTAGCGGCAATGAAGCTGGGTATCCTATCTAAGGTGAGACGGTACTTCACTCCTGGACAGCTTCTTACATTATATCAAGCACAAGTCCGATCATGTGTGGAGTACTGTTCACACCTATGGGATGGCTCACTGCCCGCTACCAGCTTAAAGCTTTGGAAGCTATCGACCGACGCGCAAGGAGACTTATATGTGATGATGAGCTTGTTTTAAATTTGCTCCAAAGCCTTGAGCATCGCCGCAAAGTCACCTCTTTATCGGTTTTTTATCGAATTCATTTCGGAGAGTGTGCTCAAGAACTTCATGACCTAATTCCCCCAGCTCCATTCCACCTTCGGTCAACTAGGCGTAGGGAGGCCTTTCATCCCTTTGTAGTTGACATTCCACCTATTCGCACGAAGCGATATGCTTCCTCTTTTATTATGCGAACTGCGAAGGAGTGGAACTCCTTACCTGCGTCCGTGTTTCCCGATTCCTATAATTTGGGGGTCTTCAAGGCGAGAGTGAATAGGCATTATTTGAGTTTGCGTGTACCATCCTCGACTACATCGTCACTTTTCATCAGGTGAGATGTAGTCAAACGCACTTAAATTTTTAATAAAAAAAAAGACCTTCTAAATAACAGTGCCACCTACTTCGAATAAATATTTTTAGATTTCATTTGATTATTTTTATAATAACCTCCATTGTTACAGGTCAATACTAAAGATGGTTCCCAAGAAAGAGCACCACAATCAAACGTACACGTGTCAAGCTCAAAACACAGCTGATCGAGCCTACAGAGCCGCTAGCATTCAGATTGAGGTGAGTAAAAAAAACACTTTTATATCAAAACCAGTTTTCGCCCGCGTTAAAGTCGCAAAAAAATGCACCAACTATAAGGTCGTACACTACCGCGCAGTATGCGGTGGGCTGCTATCTAATGGCGCGGAAAACAAGAAAAATCAGTATGAAGAAACTAAAATCGTAATTTTTATCATTTTATTGAATGAAAGTGACTGTTTTCGGACATTTTCTCTAACTCGTGAAGTCAGTCTATATAAGGTGCTACTTTATTAGTGCTCGATATTTTAGTCAGTGCTTCTACTCCTGATTCTGATCAACTTTCTCCAAGGAACCCTTAGTCAAATCGTAAAAAAATTTTTGGACTCTTCACACTAATTTGGCCGCTCGGCTGATCGATTTGTATGAAGAGTCCAAAAATTTTTTTGCGATTTGACTATGGGTTCCTTGGAGAAAGTTGATCAGAATCAGGAGTAGAAGCACTGACTAAAATATCGGGCACTAATAAAGTAGTAATCTTATTGTGTGGTCGTGAACACGAATAGTTCTGAGCCAGTCTATTATTGTGTGGTCATAGACAGGAATGAGTTAAGTAGTTCACTATCTTCATCTGAAGTCTCTGTGAAAAGGTTCCTTCAGACTTTAATTACCAAACTTCGAACATAAGTATCTAGCCCTATCTCACACTAAGGACCAAGTTCACCATTGTACTGTATTCACTGCGTAGCACCAAAAACCTTTAATTTAAGGCTTTATATCACAAATACTTAAGTACTTTTAATCTTAGATTATAGATCAATGTAATTAACAGTAAGAACGTTTCAGGAATAAGGTAAGTTCTTATTGATAAATAAATAAATGAAATAAATATATACTAACTAAGCATACTAGCTTCCGCCCGCGACTTCGTCTGCGTGGACTTTAGAATTGGGCTTAAAGACAAAGAAAATGTTAAGGTGTCGCCATCTAGTGACGAAGTGGACATTTTGAGTTTTTAAGCATTCCTCCGGGAATCCTCGTGTTTTCCGGGATAAAAGGTATCCTATGTGTTAGCCGAGTGCTTTATCTATCTACCTACCAAATTTCATCCAAATCCGTTCAGTAGTTTCAGCGTAAAAGTAGAGCAAACAAACAAATAAACATCCATACTTTCGCATTTATAATATTAGTGAGATGAGCCAACTTACAACGTTGAGCGTACAAGTTCCGAACGGTAGGAAAATACTATAGGTAGAAAAAAAACACGATTCAAAAGAATGTACAAAGGATCTACTTAAATAAAAAACTTTTTGATTTTATTTGAATCAAATCTAACAACGTTATAAGATGTAATGTATGAAAGTTACCAATCTACGATATTCTGACCAGATTATCTTTCGTATAACGTCTTTATAAATCCCCAAAAACGGGGAAACAAAACAAACGCCTCGCAAGGAATTCGTCAGTAACTTGAAATTCCTCTTTTTCCCTTGGGACCTTCGGCTTGAGACCCTCGGAATATGTACGGGACTTGAATAAGTAAAAAGGGGGAACCTAAGAACAATAGGCTTTTGGACGTGACTGCTACTGTTTTCAATTAGGTATCTTATCTTTTTTAGGGTTCCGTCACACCCTGGACACTTCGTACAAATATCGCGTTATTGTTTACTACATAGAAATTTGACACTTCTTCATGTTTGTACACGTGTTTGTGTGTGTGTGAGTATCTAGGACTGCTTAAGCTAAGGCTTCTAGGTCATACCGCTTTGTCGTAGGTTCGCTTCTTTTTATTATGTTGACGTTTTTAGAATTTGATATTTCCATAAACAGTAGAAGTTTTAACGACAGATATGAACATAAGCGACAGATTTTTACAATTTACATTTTAATGAATGAATGAATGAATGAATGAAAACACTTTATTGCACAACAAAACAGGAAAATAAAAACATAAACATTAAAAAACATGTTATACGGGTAGGCGGTCTTATCGCTAAAGAGCGATCTCTTCAGGACAACCTTTAGGTGAAGGAAATCGCATAAGAACATTATATAGGGTAGTGCGCAATATCAATAACGAAAAAATAATAATTAAAAAGTAAATACTGAACTTAAGAAACTACTATTATACATAGACCGTACTATAAATATATACTTATTAATACATACAAAACATTTATATAAATACATACATATTATACATATATATTACATATTATACTACGGTGTAATACTAAATAACAAAATAATAATAATACAACCAAAGACAACCAAATTTAAAGGACACAGTAAATAACTAAGAACTTAAGAAGTGCGCTTTCACCTGCGACCTGAAAATATTAAGAGAAGGAGAACGACGAATAGATTCAGGAAGAGAGTTCCACAGTCGGATAAAACGGATAGTGAAGGAATTGGAATAGAAATTGGTGGTATGAGGTGGGATGTAAAGGCGAAGAGAGTCAGCTGATCGAAGAGGACGAGAATGAGTAGAAGAGAGATATTGAAAACGGTCTTTGAGATAGAAAAGAGTACGAGGATGGAACAAGACTGAATATAATAGACAGTGAGCATCCCTTTGACAACGCACAGAGAGCCAATTTAGTTCCTTACGATACTCGGAGACATGGTCATACTTCCGCAGCCCAAAAATAAACCGGATGGCAAGGTTTTGCAAACGCTCTAGTTTGTTCACCAGATCAATATTAAGGTCGGGGTAACACGTGTCTGCATAATCTAATATTGGAAGGAGAAGAGACTGGGCTAACACAATTTTGGTGGCAATGGGGAGAAAATTGCGCAATCGGTTTAAAGAACGGCTAGAGACAAACACCTTCCTACTGATCTCGGCCACCTGAGGGACCCAGGAAAAAGTTTGGTCAAAAAAGGTTTTTCACTTTTGCACTGTAAGGAACAGGAACACCGTTAAAAACAATGGGTGGCAGTTTATTGTAGTCAAATGTTAAGTTTTAATGAAGTGAAAACTGTTTACACGAGACAAGGCTTTATAGCCTTAGAAGCCATCACCTCTCTCCTTATGTAAATAAAATTGTCTTTAGTTTTAAAATCACTTGACAACTGGTCACTTAGAAGTCACACAGGGGAGGTGAGGTAGCCTTCAGAGAGTGGTAGGGAGTGTCCATACTGTATAATGTCCTTATACTGTGGTTCCGTACTCAAAAGGTAAATAGTAAATAGTAATCTTGCTAATAACTAAGGCTACGTCATCTGTTCTACCTTTAAGGGACCGTCCATTAATCACGTGATGTTTTTAGCAACTTTTTAGACCCCCCCCCCTGGTGATACGTGGTGAGGTTTTATACTACTCCCTCCCCACCCCCTACCCAAAATCTCAGTACACCCCCCCTCCCCCTTGTGATATTTAGTGATTTTTTCTGAACCGCCTCCCCCCTTTTGAGCCTCACGTGATTAATGGACGATCCCTAAAAGGCTGTGTATTTTGAACCACAACCTGTAACCGGTTGAAATTATCAGAGCAAATGATTTAGAATTACGGATATTACAAGACCTAAAGACCTAAGACGGATAAAAATTAGGAAGTTTGAAGTTACTTTGGGCAAACGTTTTTTTCTCTCTCCCCAATCCGAAACGGCGCGTATACGAGTTCCAAGTGGTAGGTCGTATTACATAGATAAAAAAAATACATTCGAAAAGTTTACTATGATACCTACTTCGAATAAACATTTCGATTTAATTTGATTTGGGTTTACTCATTCATTATACACGTATTTTTTTAATGTTTTTTGTATTCGCTGTATCGTAAGGAACCTTCAGTGCGCGAAGCTTGTCGCACTTGGTAATTTTTACCCAATCGGCTCTGAAGGAGGGTTATGTTTTTCAGTTGTTTGTATCTATTTCTTTCTTTGGCTAAGCAGGCTGCCTAATTAGCTTATGAATTTTGTTGTCATTAGATTAAACATCTTCAGAGCGTCAACAAAAAGAATTAGTAGTTTTACCCGATTGCTCTAGAGAAAAGTAATGTTTTTCTAGTATAAGTACATATGTATCAATTTTCAAATTTTTTTTACGAACTGAGTTTCCTTGGTGAAAGTTATTCAATTTCAGGAGTGGTTAATTTTTTGTTTGTATTTCATATAGAGAGTCAAAAATATAAAAAATGTTTAGAAGTATCAATTAACGATTGTGTTACTACTATTATTGTTTCCCAAACACGTGTAACCTTCAGAGTTAAATACAATTCAAATTGTTCTTAGAACATCGTCCCCCATTTCTAATAATATGAAATGAAATGAAATGAAATGAAATAATATTTAATAATATCGTAAGTATCTTTATTCGTTCAATGACCTTAAGGTGGATCAGAGTCAAACTTAAAATGTTTTGGGGTCCTGGACATTATGAAAACCTCGTCTTTGAATTTTTAAGAAACTAACCGACTGATTTTATATAAAGTTATTTGATACCTGTAATCGGGTTTGGTATGTTTATGTCGGTATCGTGTAACTTTTTTGAAAAACTAAATTAAAATGGATTTATAAGTCTATTTATGATTCATTTTCATTAAAGTCGTTTTATATGATAAACGATAATAATCCTTGCGGTACCGGTGTTTGTAAAATAGGTATAGTCTATTTTCAATAAAATAAAATAAAGAACATTTGAAATAATTTTTTAAAAGAATATAGCAAGATTAGACTAAGAAACTCAATGGGGAACTGGCTATCGTATCTCTATGTCGGAACACATAAATGCTTATAATATTGATGTTTGGCGGCAAGACATAGATAAGATGGTGGTAGCTAACCAGATGGTTTCAGAAAATGCCCTAACACCAACCAAACCGACCCAAAAAGTTTGACCCCACCGGGAATCGAAAGTGCGACCTCCGGATGTCACGTGACTACCCTAGATCACGTAGGTGGTTAAAAAAGTTTACAATAAAAATAACGAAAATGTCAGAGGACATTATAATGGTCAGCATTCAAAAGCAAATATGTTTTTTTTTTATATGTGATAGGTGGCAAACGAGCAGACGGATCACCTAATGGTAAGCGATTACCGCCGCCCATAGACACCCGCAACACCAGAGGAGTCACAAGTGCGTTGCCGACTTTTGAAATGTGATGGGGGGACGGGGGGAATTGGGATGGGGGAGGTTGGGCCTCCGATATCCTCACTCACTCGGCGAAAATAACGCAAGCGTTGCTTCACGCCGGTTTTCTGTGAGGCCGTGGTATCACTCCGGTCAAGCCGGCCCATTCGTGCCGAAACATGGCTCTCCCACGGTCAAAGTACGTCCCGTACGTACGTCAGTACGTCCGTCTCTAAAAGTAGTTCATTATTTTTTATTTCCGCTCCATCATACGTTTTGAAACTACGAAAATTCGGTTGTCCATTCCGGAGGGACATAAAAAATGTATATGACAAAAGTCGACGGTCATAAAAGTAAGGTTTAATGTTTAAAAAATACGCTACGAAAGCTTTTTGGGGACCCACAGAAAAATAAACGGAGGTTTATTTATACGGGACGTAGCAATATTTTGAAATGAGCTTCTGAACTACTTTAGTAATGTAATTCTGCTTATCGACGGGGAAGTGCTAACAACTCCTAACTTACAAAGTTTAAAAAACGTAGTTAGAATATATTTCCAGCCATAATTAATCAGGTTGTGATGGACCTTAATATAGGAGACTGATATTTCCTCGGTGCCAAGCTACGTCAATTTTGCGAATTTCAACTTAATTCGTATAGACGTAGAGTAGACGCGAAAATTCATTCTCTATCGAACTGCATTCATAAGTCATTTTCGTAAAAAAAATAAGTTAAGAATTGTTAGCACTTCCCCGTTGTTATATCAATTCAATTCAATTATTTGTTTGCCAAGTAAAAATGTAAGATTACTTTTAGCTCGTCCAATGCAACAATAAAACAAAACAATCGTACAGCCACGCTGAACATACTTTCTCGCGAATCCGTTTATCGTCTGGCATACCTAGAATCGTCATTGGCTCAATACAAATCAGCTTTAAACATTCTACAAATATTAAAAAAAATTAATTAACAAATTATCTGGGTTCGTATAGGAGTAAGCTTATTTCGATATTTTCCTGAATAATGAACTACATAGTATAGAAGTCCGTATATATTGCTATATAAACGTACAAAGTTTCGTTAAAATCGTTAAAACTATTTTTGAGAAATAATGTTACACTTTTTAGGGTTCCGTAGAAAAAATATATCGAGGGTTCACGGGCGACTTGTATTAAGCGACATTTTTAGAAATGTTCAGGAGACAGATTTAAAAAATATTTCTAAGAAAAAAAAACATTAAAACTTAACTTCTTAGTATTATATAAGGTGCTAATTTATTAGTGCCCGATATTTTAGTCAGTGCTTCTACTCCTGATTCTGATCAACTTTCCCCAAGGAACCCATAGTTAAATCGCAAAATTTTTTTTGGACTCTTCATACAAATCGATCAGCCGAGTGGCCAAATTAGTATGAAGAGTCCAAAATTTTTTTTTGCAATTTGACTATGGGTTCCTTGGGGAAAGTTGATCAGAATCAGGAATGGAAGCACTGAGTAAAATATCGGGCACTAATAAAGTAGCACCTTATATAGATTCTCGATATTCTTAATATTTTGAATATTATTCAGAAGTTATTTTTTGTGAGGTAGGTATTTTGTAAGAAATAAATTTTTAAAGTAGAGGTTACCTGTGTTTCCAAAAATGTCGCTTAATACAAGTCGCCCGTGAACCCTCGATATGATGTACATTACCATGCACACTTCCACCGAAAATTGGTTTGAACGAGATCTAGTAGGTAGTTTTTTTTTATTTTAATACGTCATAAATCGTAAACCGAAAATTACCTTTCATTCAATCAACTCAAATATAAAAAATATAGATTTCAAAATATGTGTGATTATGAATTTATACGGAACCCTCGGTGCGCGAGTCCGACTCGCACTTGGCCGGTTTTTATTATACTCTATTTGTAAATTGTTGTGAAGAGACTGGTATTAATTTTCACTTCAGTCATTCATATATAAATATTTGTACAATAATTGTTATGAATATAACTAATTATTAGAATTAATAATGATTTAACAATCAGAAGTTGTTTAGTGTAAATAATAATCCAATGATAACTCGCTTAAGCTACTAGATCTGTCAAAGAAATACTTATTTTCTTGACATAACTTATATCTCGCGTATCTTACGGAATATAAACCGTAAGTTCACGAAGAAACGGTTTTAAACCAAGTACAATTTCGCGAAAAGCCGATTTTCACGAACATTTTGGATTTAATCCTTAAGATCACATAAATATTATAAACTATAGGTATTTTCTAATAATCTTAATTTCTCTTAGAAATAATACAGGGTGACAAAAGAATGTCCAGCAACATTTTAACTATGCATCAAATCGAACAACTTTCCCCAAGAAGCTCATGGTCAAAAAGCAAAACATTTTTTGGACTCTTCATTCAAATCCGTCAGCTGGTTGATGAATTTGTATAGGAAGTCCAAAAATATTTTAGCTTTTTGACCACAAGTTTATTGGGAAAAGTTGTTAAGATGAGTAGGCAACAGTCAAAATATTGCTGGACAATTTATGTCACCCTATATGTATAATAAACTTAAGAAATGACGATAAAGCTTAACGTCTATGGCGGTCTAGCCATAAAAATATAGTACGGAGCCCTCGATACCTACGCTCCGTTTCCCAATATTGTATTTATTCATTAACTGCCAAGAATACAAGAGTTGTGTATTTCCCATTTTTGTATTCTTTGTCCATTTACTGACCGTTCTCTGTCCATTCCTACAAAAATTTATATTCGAACGCACATAAAAAGATTCCCTCCAAAAAATACAATACTTTTGAAAAGGAAATTACTATGCTGGTCACGGATTTTTCATCTCTATGAAATGTTATGTTAGTGTATATACATATTTATGTATATATTTTCATTACCCTTTTTGTTTTAAAAGGAGTATTGTTATAATTAGATTGGTGTTCGTGGTCGTGTCGATCGTGCAGGTTAACTGACTACAGACATGGTCTTAACCTGGATGGGTTTGACTGTCACTGGCATTGCTGGCATTTATCTCGGTCGTTTCCGTGCTTCGCAACGTTGATATCGTCTCGTCTGATGCAATAGATGGAAGATATTAAGCCATGTCAGGGGACTTTGCGAAGCACGGAAACGGTCGAGATAAATGCCACTAACAGTCAAACCCATCCAGGTTATGACTGTGTCTGTAGTCAGTTAACCTGCGTTGGTTAATCATTTGTGCCGGCTGCTATCGCTAGATGGCAGTCGTTAAGCCATGTCGGAGGCCTTACAGGCGGCTTAAAAACTTTTGAAACTGGGGTTGGCCACCAGCCCCACAAGCTCTATCAATACGGAGTTGATAATCTAGACTTATATCAAATAAATACGTTTAATCTATGTTGCCATATAAATAAACGTTAAAAAATATTGTATTGTATTTCCAATACAAAATATCTGTGGTTATTCTTGGTCAGCCTCTGGTCTTCTGGGGACTTGTGATAGTTAACGACCATATGCCATTCCTTTCTTTCACATTGTTAAAGTAATATATCCATCCTTCTCATCCAACACTGTCTCATATAACTATACGTACAAGTACCAATCCCAACCGTTTATTGACTGTTGGTGTTGCAATAATGAAAAAAGGGACGGGTTTGTTTATCATGTATATTTTTTCGGCGCGGCCGTAAAATAAGAACCCTTTACTGGTAACCCAATTACATTTTATGTGAAGATGGCCGACGATAGCATTTGATATTAGAATCGTTGTCATTCTTTCCCGCGTGTATCGCTGTGTGACCATTTTATATAGACTTTATTAGAGATAAGATTAAAATTATTTTTGGGTGTTATCGTTTAAAAGATGAACGAGATATACGATACTTAGGAGATAGAAGAGATAAGCAGCCATTTTCTTTGGTACATCATGTTTGTTTTTGTATATCTAAGTGTTTAAGATAATAACTGTGCCTAATTAAAGTATTATTTGGTTGAATAAATTAAGATCTATTAAAATTAAACTGTACAAGACGCTAGCTAGATTAATTAAAAGCGGATATTTTAGGGGAACATTTACAAATAAAACTGAATATCATTAGCTCCAATATAATAGGCTAATCAGCTGATTAATTGGCCTATTTTTTGCTTTTTAGTAACTGATTTTCAGTTAAAATTCTTTGTTTAATAAAATAAGCATATTCATACGTAAGCAAAATTCGAAAAAAAGTAAAAGTACAATAACTTATGTAAAAGAGCTGGGCTCTTCTCGGTGCAGCTCACACCATTCACTCCTATTTCTATCCTATTATCCTACTATTCTACCATTCTATCCTATTATTGACTGACTCGATGGCTAAGTGGTTAGCGATCCTGACCTCTGATCCGAGAGTCGTTGGTTCGATCCCCACACAGAGCAAACATTTCTGTGATGAGCAAAATTGTTTGCTCTTGAGTCTGGGTGTATAATATCTATATATGTATGTATTTAAATGTATATGTGTATTTATATCAGTCTCTGGTTCCCAAGATACAGGAATCCTAGTTTGGGGCCAGATGACCGTGTGTGATTTGTCCCGGATATTATTATTACTGTTCAAGGGGTTCTCCTTCACTTCTCTGTACGACATCACATCAACCTTTGGTCTTTATAGGTAGTTTGGAAAAAAATATCGGTCTGTATTACTATTGATATTTGGTCCTTTGAGTAGGCCTTGGGGCCTTTGGAGTTTAAGTTTTAAAGTATGTCTAAGTTGTGTTATTATAACGCTCAAACGAGTGCACTGACTTGAATGGTTTTTTTTTTACATTAAAACATATTTAATTGCGGTGGTTTTTAGCTATCTTTGATGAAAATCGGTTCAGTGAGTTTTGAGTTATTTGAGTTTAGTCGGGAGAATATATATTTATTTCACAATTGTTGAATTGTTACTTTCTAGTTATAAGTAAATTTTACTAGGGTATTTCAATGTAGATTTTCAAAACACCGATGCTAAGAATTTTATTTTTAATTTGATAACACGCGGGGTTTTAATTTATTGCTCCTACTAAGGAAGTGAAGCATTTTTATGCAAAACATCTAGTGTGGAATTTGACCCCGTACATAACGCCTTACAGGTTGTATTTGTTTATAATTTTAAGGTTTTTTAATACCGTTGTAATTATGAATGATTTTAGCGTTGCAGTATAGATGGCGCTATAGGTTGTATAAAAATCTGCCATGTTTATCTGTTACGTTATTTTAAGGTTATTTTTACACATTTTTAAATTTAAAATATAATTTTAGCTTCGTTATTTGCATAGAAGGCAAGGCAAAGCAAAAATTATTGTTACTATTTTTTTTTATGGCAGAGGTGGCAAACGAGCAGACGGATCACCTGATGGTAAGCGATTACCGCCGCCCATAGACACCCGCAACACCAGAGGAGTCACAAGTGCGTTGCCGGCCTTTGATATGGGAGTACGCTCTTTTCTTGAAGGTTTGAATGTCGTATTGGTCCGGAAATAC
This sequence comes from Coleophora deauratella, assembly GCA_958295455.1. Taxonomy (NCBI): domain Eukaryota; kingdom Metazoa; phylum Arthropoda; class Insecta; order Lepidoptera; family Coleophoridae; genus Coleophora; species Coleophora deauratella. Next base: position 1,055,573 of record OY282412.1, read on the forward strand.
CGCAGGCGATAATTCATTCCACAGTTTGGTTGTGCGAGGCAGAAAGTTTCTAGTGAAACGCACAGTTTTGGACTGCCAACCATCTAAGTGATGGGGATGAAATTGTTGTCGCGTAGAACGATGGCGAAAAGAGGCGGTAGGGATCAATCCGAACAATTCCTCGGAGCACTCCCCATTGTACATGCGATAGAGAATGCAGAGCGAGGCTACATCTCTACGCAGTGCCAAGGAGTCAAGCCGATCTGAAATATCCTGGCAGCCGACGACTCGAGCCGTTCTAAGGCCAGTTCTAAGGCCAGAACCAGTATTTCTGTTTTCGTTTGAAATCAAATTTTCTTTGAGACTTATGACATTGAGTAGGTTCGCAATTGCTAGCATGAAGCTGTGTCATGCATCAGCAGAGGGGACTGCGGATTTATAACCGATACGTGGCGGAATTTTAGAATTTTCCAAAACCCGATTTTATGACCAATCAGATTTTAGTTTGGCGCGAAATAACGTCGTATTTTATTCAAAATTCACATCCAACGTGTGTCTTTTATTGCCTATTGCCAATAGGCAAATTTGGTTTTAAAATTTTACGAACAAAGGTCGTAAAGCGTCACACTGCTGTAGAGTTGTGGATATATAGGGTGATTTTAAATTTGTGCTCATGATAACAAACAACTTCCCTAAAGAACTCATAGTCAAATCGCAAAAAATCTTTTGGACTCTTCATACAAATCCAAATCAATCAGCCGAGCGGCCAAATTAGTATGAAGAGTACACGATTTGACTATGGGTTTCTTGGGGAAACTTGACCAGAATTAGGATTAGAAGCAGTGGTTAATGTGACGCATGACTAGATTTACATCCTGTATATTTTTAGTCTGGTCAAATTAACTAAGCTTAGAACGGTAAACCAATATGTATTAGTCTGATAACTGGTATCATATCAAATGTTTACCACCATTTTTTTACGTGTGTTTCGCAGAGAAAAAGCAATAATAAAACACTTTTTTTTTTGGAAAATTTTATTTTTCTCTGTTAGGGTTTCAACAGCTTTATGGACGTAAGGTGCCTAGGCAAAGTGGGTGGCAACTAATAATAAAAACAACATGAACTCGACCTGATGTAAAGGCGACCCCTATACAACTATACAAATATTTTGAGAAATACGTAACTTCTTTGCGTATTCTACATATAACACTCGGTTGAAAAATTACACTTTTATTTTTGTTTTTAAGGTTTAATTTTGAGTAACTAACTACAACATTTTCCATTTGCAAAAACTAAAGAAAATTACAAAAGCAAAAATGGTGCATTCCCATCTCTACCCACACTACGAGCTATTAAAAATGCAGCGTCAAAACCTGTCTCCTATTTATTAAGGCGGAAGTTTACGGTACGAACGGTTAAGCCATCGGAGGGGTTATTTATTACTTTTTTATTATTTGCGTCCGCGCAATGAATTTTGTTTATGGTCTCAGCTGGTATTGTAGTCTATTAAAACCGGAGAATACAGGTTTTGTCATGGAATTAATTTTAGATTGGAAGGTAAGTTGGTATTTTAGAATGGATTTTAAAAGTCACCTTTTTTGACAAAGCTTTTCTATAATATGGAAGTATCTAAAGATATTTATTTAAAATAGAAAAACCTGAAATAACTGAAAACATGACTATTAAAAAAAGTTACAAAACTGTATTTCTAAAACTAAATTTTATTGTTATTGTTAAAATATTCACATATTTCAAAGAAACTTTTTCAACATTCTTATTTAATAGAGTCTTTGACAACGCGACGATAATGTGTTTTTTTAAGTAACTCGCTATTGGCAAAATGAGTTACACTAAAAGGCAACCTAAAAATAACAAATGATTTTTTTTTAAATTATGTTTTAAATCATATTTTTGAATTTTTCAATAATATACCTCTTAATGTAATATATTATAAATTAACGAACTTTTGTATTAGGTGTTGAAACTAAAACTACAATGTTAAAACCTTATCTTTCTATTAATTAACTTACTCGAATAACATGATTCGTTTGAATACAGAAAAAATATTAATACGTACTTTCAGTTTAGTAAAAAAAACACGCATAAACGCATAAGATGCCTAATCCAATTACAGATATAAAAGACCTTTTAAATGAACCGGTTAGTTTAGTGTAAGTTTTTCCGAAGTCATATTTTATATTGAAGTGGCAATGGGCCGGACATATATGTCAAAGAACTGACAACCGGTGGACAAACAGTGTGCTACAGTGGAGACCGCGTTTGGGCAAACGTAGCGTGGGACACCCCCTGGCTAGGTGGAGCGATGATCTGCGCAAGGTTGCTGGTAACAGCTGGATGCGCGTGGCCGAAGATAGGTATAAGTGGCGTGCCTTGGGGGAGGCCTGTGTCCAACAGTGGACTAATGCAGGCTGATGATTATGATGATGATGATGATATTTTATATATATTTGTACTGCTTTACATGTATCATTTGTTTTACATAAGGTGTTAGAGTAAGTATCTATGAAGTATTTAGTAAGTTATATTATAATCCTATAAGTATCATGTATATACCATTACCCTTTAAGGGTATCACAGTTGAGCATGCGGGTAACAGACCAGAACCCCCTTAACCCAAAGTTCCTGCTGCACCTTACGTACCGTTTTATATTGGCAGTTTAGAGTTACCAATATTTTTTATCAACAATAAAAATATTTAACATGTTTTTCGCCTGCCGATTTTTCCTGCCCCATTTCTCAACGGGAATATTATGTTTGCCCACCAGCCATAAAAAGTTGTCGTAATAGCTTATGAAATTTGACGGCCATTTTTATTGGGCTCAATTTCGAAAATGAGTTCGACGTTCCCGGCTGCCTTGTTGAATTTTTTGTTGTTTCAAAATTTGGAGAAAACGGGAGTGGACCCGTTGTAATTACATTAAATTTTTATGTCAAGTTATAAACATTTTAACCTCTGAAACGGTTATAGCGTTTTATAACAATAAAATTGGTGTGAACTTATGATTTAAAAAAGTATTTAAAGAAATATTTCATATTTATTCGGGTAACTTACCCTCTAGTTAATGAGAAGGGGTAAATACAATTAACCAGGGAGCACTAACGTTTAACCAAAGTAAAAAATCCCCAGAGAGCGAGCGTCTAATAGCCATGATCAAAGCTTAAAAATATGGAAAATTTTTCTTTGCGAATATTACAAAATGAATAAGCAAATATTATATCAGTTTAATAATAATAATAATATTATAACAAAATAAGTGTAGAGCCCGTATTTACTTTTAAAGAAATTGAGCCAAATGTTGTTGTAAAGACTTTTAAATCTTTAAAATTAAAAAATACAGAAGACCTCTGGGGATTATCAGTTAGTTTAATCAGTAATGTAATACATATTTTAGCACCATATTTGGCTTGCTTGTATAATACCAGCGTTACCATTGGTGTATTCCCTGATCTTATGAAATACAGTTAAATACTACCATTATATAAATCAGGCAAAAAAACTGAACCGGGAAACTACAGGCCTGTCTCAGTGCTTCCTGTACTTAGTAAAGTTTTTGAAAAAAATATTTGAGGTTGAGCATTTCAACATGAACAATCTCCTGCATAATCAACAATTTGGTTTTGTCAAAGGGCGTTCAACAACAGATGCAGGAGTTGCTTTAGTACGCAATATTTATGAGGCATTTGAGGAATCACAAAATGCAATAGTGGTATTTTGTGATCTGTCTAAGGCTTTTGACTGCGTAGAACATCAAACCTTACTCATAAAATTGGAGCATTACGGCGTGAGGGATAGGGCACTCGGTCTCCTTAAATCTTATCTTGATAATAGAATGCAAATGATACAAGTCAAGGACGTTAATTCTTCTGGGTCCACTGTGAAAATGGGCATGCCACAAGGATCTATTTTAGGCCCTTTCCTTTTTCTGACGTACATCAATGACTTGCCATTCATGGTGCAAAACCTTTCAAATATTGTGTTGTTTGCTGATGATACTTCGCTTCTTTTTAAGGTGAGTAGAAAGACAATTGAAATTGATGAAGTGAACAACACTCTCTCTGAGTTACTAGACTGGTTTACTGCTAATAATCTATTACTAAATGCGAAAAAAACAAAATGCATCAAGTTTTCTTTGCCAAATGTTGAACAGACTCATAATAAAGTAATATTAAATGGTAACGAATTAGATTTTGTTCCTAGTACAGTTTTTCTCGGCATAACTATAGATAGCACTTTACAGTGGGGCCCACATATTGCAACTCTAGCGGGGAGCCTACGGGCTCGGCTGCCTACGCCATCAAGAAAATAAGGCAATTGACGGATGTAACAACTGCCAGATTAGTATACTTCAGTTACTTTCACAGTATAATGTCTTATGGCATTTTACTGTGGGGACACGCAGCAGACATTGAAACCATTTTCATTCTACAAAAAAGAGCAGTCTGAGCTATATACCAACTACGATCCCAATCACTTCGAGATAAATTTATGGAAATAAATATTCTAACAGTTGCCGGTCAGTTTAAACTAAAACTCAAACTCAAAATGTTTTTTATGTAAGTAGATGCTTTACACATGCTTTTAACATGCAATTTGAATTTGTTTTCTGCAAACTAGTCACATTTTCGGGTATTTTCTTATAATATTTTACACACTGCCCCATAAATGACTTCTTTACTTTACTCAGTCTCGAATAGGCAACATCTATGTTATTTATATTTCTTAGATTAAAATTATGTCTGTCACTGTTTTTATGAAACAAGTGCAAATTTTTACGTACATACATGATATTTTCGTATATGAATTGACTAGCAACAGTAAGAATATTAATTTCTTTAAACATATTCCTCAACGACTCGCGGGTTCGCATCTGGTAGATTGCGCGAATTGCCCTTTTTTGTAAAATGAAAATCGTTTCAATATCAGCGGCATGTCCCCAGAGTAAGATTCCGTAAGACATTATACTGTGAAAATAACTAAAATACACTAGTCTCGCAGTTTCTACATCTGTCAACTGTCTTATTTTCTTAACAGCATATGCAGCTGAACTAAGCCGTCCCGCTAAGGTTTCTATGTGTGGGCCCCATTGCAGTGTAGCATCTAAAGTTATACCTAAAAAAACGGTCTTATTTACAAAGTCCAATACATTATTATCTACAGTTACACTGTTTTCAATTTTCTTTACATTTGGTAATGAGAATTTTATGCATTTTGTTTTTTTTGCATTTAAGAGTAGATTGTTAACAGGTAACCACTTTAGAATCTCTGTAAGAGTGTTGTTTACTTCGTCAATTTTGCTATCTTTCCTGTCAATCTTAAACATAAGAGAAGTATCATCAGCAAACAACACAATGTTTGACAAATTTTGCACCATATATGGCAAGTCATTTATATATGTAAGAAAAAGAAAAGGGCCTAATACAGATCCCTGGGGCACACCCATTTTAACCTTAGAGCCGGATGAATTTGTGCCATTTACTTGGACTTTTAAAAATATCATGTACGTTCGTAAGAATCTAAACTTGTTCTTAAAAAATAGTGACAGACATAACCGTAATTTAAGAAGTAAAAATAATCTTGACATAGCTTTCTCGAGGCTTAGTAAGGTGAAAAAATCATTTGTGGGGCAGTGTGTACGCTTTTATAACAAAATTCCGAATCACGTGTGTGAACTACCAGAATGTAAATTTAAGAAACATATAAAACGCTGTATTTGTTCAAGAGGATACTATAAGACTGTAGTATGTATATATGTAGTAGTAGTTATTTTAATGATAATGACTTTTGGAATATTCCTCCAGCAAAATGATATGACTTTTATAAGAGTGCTTAATGTACCTACGTAAACAAAATAAAGAAATTTTGTGTAGGGATTCTACACATCACACTGAACAACTTTAATATGACGATATTTCTGAATTATACTTCCCCATTGCGTTGGGAAATCTTGGTAAGCCCGCTTCCATCTTCGGCATCATCATCACTTACCATTAGGTGAGATGATGCCAAGGGCTTACCAACCGAGGGTGAAAAAAACCTGCATATTTTTTACTCTTTATACAAACACAGCTGATTTGCTTCTTCTTAAATCAAAGCTAGAAAATTCAAAACTATTTTTCGATTCAGCATACGTGTATAGATAAGTAATACTGTCCAGTTTGATTTCTGTGTAAGTACATTTATTTTGTTATAACCTATTTATTTTGTACTTAAATATTGTAAGGTGAATTCCATAAGGTCCCATTCCCCCATCCCCCATCCCATTTCAAAGGTCGGCAACGCACTTGTGACTCCTCCGGTGTTGCGGGTGTCCATGGGCGGCGGTAATCGCTTACCATCAGGTGATCCGTCTGCTCGTTTGCCACCTATCACATAAAAAAAAAGGTTCATTATTTTTATTTAAATTTTGCGCCGCTTGTGTTCTTGGAAGTTATTCAGTTGTATTAATTAACAAATATTATTTGTAGCTTTCCACACAATAAAAACACTCTGTTTTTTTTCGCAAACAACACTTCCGGTGAAACCTGAAACGGGCTATCCAATTTGTCACGTTCAAAATTAACCCAAAAAGTACTGTCAAAATTTTTAACGTCAGAAATCTCCCAGCAGACTCACCTTTAAATTTCATAAAGCCGGCCGTCAGATTAAGGTTTTTTTGCCTTTTTACGCTGTCTATTAAGACGCCCCGAGGGGCTTCTTCCAGTTAAAACTGAGTAATATATTTTTTTTTCATAGCAGCTTTTTTTGTTAACAGGTAAAATATGCTCCGAAAATCGAGATTCGCGTCATATCCGGAGTAAAAGGACGAATACCGGAAGGGGAGGATGCCGTTATAGGTAAGAGCTTATTTAGGGTTCCGTTGTCAGTTTTAGAAACTATAAAATATTTACAACCTTTGACGTTGCTTGTACGAACTTGCCGTGTTCGTTCTGTATTTCAGTTTTTATGTCGGCATTGAACGTGTTAAAATTGTACCCTTTTGTATTGTATTTACTTTTACATTTGGAAAAGTCTTTTTTTTTTTTCAGTAAATCAACAACCCTTCTTAAGGGGTTCCCCTTATCTCTATTGTTCAATTTTTTACTCTTTTTGTACACGAATATCAAATAAAATAGAACATCTTTTATAGACATTTAATTTGATTACATTGGTATTATTTCTATTAGTTTTAACTGGGTTAATTAGAAGATTGTTTTTTTTTTTTTTTTTTATGTGATAAGGAAGGCAAACGAGCAAGTGGGTCACCTGATGGTAAGTGATCACCACTGCCCATAGACACCTGCAACCCCGGAGGGGATTGCAGATGCGTTGCCAACCTAGAGGGCTAAGATGAAATGCCTCTTGTGCCTGTAATTTCCTCGGCTGTCTTACTCTCCACACCGGAACACAACAGTGCATGCACTGCTGCTTAGTGGCAGGATTAGCGAGTAAGATTAACTTCCACTCGTGACTTCGTCAGCGTTGACTTCAGAATTGGGTTCACAGTGAAAGAAAATATTAAGGTGACGCCATCGAGTGACGCAGTGGCCATTTTGAGTTTATTAGCATTCCTCCGGAACCCTTAAGTCTTCCAGGATAAAAAGTATCTTGTCTGTTAGCCGAGTGCTTTGTCTATCTACCTACCAAATTTCATCCAAATCCGTTGAGTAGTTTCGGCGTGAAAGTGGAGCAAACAAACAAACATCCATACTTTCGCATTTATAATATTAGTGGGATGAGATGAGATGAGATAATATAATTTCCCATCGTTTCACTTTATTCTATTTTTCTATTTGGCATTCCACATCTCATTGAAGGAGTGATTTTGACAATGTCAAGTGAAAAATGAGAGAATCTTCAATAAAAACAATGGCGAAATGCCAATGTCAAGTGAAAGACGCGGCTCTAAGGGTGATGGGCGCTTAAAGACGCTCCACGTGGTGGTTTGGCTGAAACTCGGAAAACGCAGCTGTCTCCCGAGTTAATCCTCTTCTTATGACCGCTTATCACTGAATCGGAATCACAGCTATTTCCCCATCCCAAAAATAATGCTTAAACGGAAATAATTAAAAAACAACTCAGCAGACGTGTGCTCGGTACAAGTCCCGGCAACCAACCCCCATCCTTTCACTTATCTTTGTGCAAGAAGTCATGTCGATCCGTAGCTCCGTTGTGACTTGAAAGAAAGTCAAACAAACTTACTTTGGCCTTATAATATTAGTAAGGATTTTTAACCGACTTCAAAAAGGAGGTTTTCAATTTGGCTGCATGTTTTCAGTATGTATGTATGTTACGCAATTACACCGCCAGTTATGAATTGATTTTGATGATTCTTTTTTTGTTTGCTGGGTCATTCTTCAGAGGTGGTCCCATAGAAATTTTATCGAAAACGATTTAGTGCTTTTTGAAAAAATCAACAAAAACAAAAAACACAACAAAGTTATATAGTTATTACGATTGGAGTCGATTGTTTTTAACGAGTTCACCGTAGAAAATCTTGTGATAATTTCTTAAAAGTAATGTTTTGTTTCAGCTTGCCTAACTGATGCGAATCCTCCGAAGTCATCTTACAAGTGGTACATGAATGATGAGCTTGTGGTCGGAGCTAATGATATGGAATTGGTAAGAATCGAACCCGTTACCCCCCTTATGGGCTATATTTGCACCCCACTTCTGGTGAGTCGTTAAACAACTTTCCTCAAAGATCCTATGATGTTTTTAGTATGATCTATACGTCCCAAACAATTTAGGGCAATGCCTTGAGAAAATTAACATAAAAGGTTTAAGTTTTGTTAAGTTTTGGCAGGGACGTTACAAAATTGTAGAAAAGACATCGTCTATAACGTCTAACCTAAAAGCCTCCGTAGCCTAGTGGCTACTCCGCTCGCTTTACATCAGGTGGTCGCGGGTTCGATGCCCGGCGAGGTCCAAAATAGGACACGGTTTGGTTGTGGTAAGGCATTTTCATTGGCATTTCATGGCACTGAGTTCGCCTGACTAGCTACCACCACCTTATCAAAGTCTTGCCGCCAAACATCAATGTTAACAGCATTGATGTGTTCCGGCATGTAGATAAGATAGCCAGTTCCCCATTGCGTTGGAGAAACGTGTTAAGCCCGCTTTCATCTTCGGCATCAATCATCATTTATCATCAAGTGGAATGATGCCAAGGGCTTACCAATTGAGGGTAAAAAAAAAATCTTCTTCTCTTCTCTGGTGTCACGATTTCACAGTGTTATAACCCTTGTGTTAGACGGAGGTTGCCTGGTGTTATTATTATATTACAGCGGTTATATTCTAAGATTACGTTTTTATGAGCAAAACTATTTGGCTGAACGGACATTATTCAATAATACACTTCAAAACACATCAATCGGCCCACCTAGCGTTTTGAAGCTTTAATAGCTTTTTGCAAAAAATAATTGTTAGGTTATTTAAAAAGCCTTTATGCAGTTCTGAAGTCGGCACATTAGCAATCTTTTTTGTATGCCTTTAGTTCCAAATTCAAACTCAGGAATAGCCTATAGCCTATGGTCTATAGCTAGGTTTTATCTGTAGGCTATTAAAACTTTTAAACTTAGGTGGGCTGATTGATGTGTCCGGAAGTGTACAACATTTGTTTTTTTTTTACAGAAAATACAGAACGTAACAAGGAAGTACAGTGAGATAACAATTAAATGTGAGGCAGTGAATGAAGTGGGGAAGAGTGAGGAAACAAAGACTTTGGAAGTGACGTGTAAGTTAGTTTGATTCCTGACACGGGCAAAGAAAATAACTTTGCATTTTCACCTTTGATACGGAAATTTTTGAAAATTGGCAATTAATAAAATTAATTTAATTTTTTATTTATCAAAATCAAGTCAGTTGTCATTATAATAAACTAGCTTTTGACCGGGGCTTTGCCCGCATGATTATCCTTCTTATAACTATCGTAGAGATTGAGCAGTGCACGAGCCGCAAGTAGCTCTATAGAATCCTGCCTTAAATTGACAATAACTTAAATTTATAATTTTTCCAAAGTTTCAGAAACATACTATTTGCATATCAAATTAAATAAATTGCAAACCTAACCTACAAATATTGAAAAAGATTTTTGTTGTGCGATTAAGTATTTTTTGATGGGTGACTAAATATTTTCCCTTTCGAAACACCAAACTGAATATTCGACATTCAAACCTTCAAGAAAAGAGCGTATCAAAGGCCGGCAACGCACTTGTGACTCCTCTGGTGTTACGGATGTCTATGGGCGGCGGTAATCGATTACCATCCGGTGATCCGCCTGCTCGTTCGCCACCTCTGCTATAAAAAAAAAATAAGAGAATCTCTTTTCTTCCAGACGCACCAACATTCAGGAGTAGACCAGCAGACGTAGAAGGAGAAAAGGGGTCAATAGTGACATTGAGTTGTGATGTGGACGGTTTCCCCACTCCGGAGATCAAATGGCTACACCACGAAGAAGACCAGAAAATTGTAAGTAAACTCCTTTGAAAATAATAATAATAATATTCGAGAGAAATCACACACGGTCATCTGGTCCCAAACTAGGATTCACTGTGCTATGGGAACCAGAGACTGATATACATACACATATACATTTAAATACATACATATATACATATAATACACCCAGACTCAGAGCAAACAATTCTGCTCATCACAGAAAAGTTTGCCCTGTGCGGGGATCGAACCCACGACTCTCGGATCAGTGGTCAGGATCGCTAACCACTTAGCCACCGACCGAGTCAGTCGAAAATGAAAATATTTTATTCGAAGTAGGTAGCAGTGTACACTTTTCGAACGTCTTTTATCTACCTAATACGAGGTTCCTACCACTCGGAACCCGTATACCCGCCGTTTCGGGAAGTGCTTTACGTCATCATTAGCTAAATCAAAATCAAAATTTCTTTATTGAAAATTATAGGTACAGAAGATCTTAAAAGTAGTTTAAAATATCACTATATCTTGATATTGTAGCATTCAATATAAAATGTATACAAATTCTAAAAATACAATTTTTACGATACTTCTCATTCTGAACACCTTTTTGCTTAAATCTCGAAAAGAAATAATAAAATCCTCATACGTCAACTTATTTAGTATGATAATTAAAACCCTTACAATAGTAGTATACGTTATTTATTCATATAAAAGCGTGGGTGAAGATAACAAGAACAAAATCATACATAATATCATACATAACAATGTTATGTTATCAAGATTTACCATTTCCTAAACAAAAAACAAAATGTTATTCTTTGCACGAAACAAAAGCCTTATTGGGTCATACTAACGCATACCCCGTCTATGCCCGTTACCGAATACGTCAAAACTGTTACATATTGCCTATTCCATATGTTTATTAGCATCTCTTAGGCGCGAATGTATTCTGTATTCATAAGGCTTATGTTTTCTGATGTAAAGTCGCATTCATATGAATTTGAAAGAAGACATGTATTTTTTTAAACAAAAAGACCCATCAGCGACATTGTATCGGTCGGAAAATGTTCACTTTTGAAGGGGCTCAGTCATAAATTTACACAACGGTCGATCTTGCGGTTCCCGCATCCCGCATCCCGCGACTTTACCAGGTCATTGGTCCACCGAGGGGACGCCTGCTTGCATATGCAGAAATGAAACTCATTTTATGCTCATGGAATTGCCAAACTGAAGTGGCAGTGGGCGGGGCACATATTACGTAGAACAGATGGCCGTTGGGGCAGGAAAGTTCTCGAGTGGCGACCGCGCACCGGAAGACGTTGCGTAGGCAGGCCTATATTAGGCAATTTATTGGAATGATCTGGTCAAGGTCGCGAGAAGACGCTGGATGCGGGCAGAGTAAGACCGGTCAGCATGTTCACTTTTTTCAGCAGTTGATGTCTTTCATCAGATACCAATAATAACAAACATAATGTCATTAGAAAAAAACAAATTCTATACAGCCAGGCGTAAAATTACTTATCAAAACAAGAATGTATTTAATTCTTACATCGAAGATTAAATTAAAAAAAAATTTATTTAACCTTTATTTAGACTGTTAGTGACATTTATCTCGACCGTTTTCATGCTTCATAACCCACGCTAAGCCGTTGGTGCCGACTGCTGTCACAAGACTGCAGTCGTTAAGCCACATCAGAGGCCTTATAGGCAGCTTGAAAACTTCTGACACTCGTAGGCCACTAGCCCCACAGGCACCGATCTGGACTTGGCCCCCGTGTGTGGAGTATGGCCTAATCTTCCCGAGGTGTGGGAAGAGACCCGTGCCCCTGCGTGGGGACAATATGAGTTGTTAACGAAATAAAAAAGTCGTGTGGAAACTCACTTAAAATAGACACAGCTCAGACGAAGGTTGAATAGCCAACTGAAGGGAAAATTAACTTATACCTTTTCCGTAACAAAAGTGCCTTGTTTAGTTAACTGTTTTATTTTATTTTGCGCTTTCCGTTTTGTTCTTGTTTGCAAGTTTAGTCATTGTCATGCATATTAATGTGAGTTAATGATAATTAAGAGTTATGTTACGCACGAGTTTGGAGATTATCGTCCATTCGCTTTAATAGGGGGTCGCGGGTTCTATTCCCAGCGGGGTCTGACTTTATACGACTCGGTGCGTCGTTTCGTTGGTCATAGTGCATTTTTGAGCCGGATAGGTAGATCTTATTTTGTTGTGAGAATGCCATATTTTTGACTTTTGTTAAATTTAGAAAAGATTTTACTTTTTGAAAATTTCCTTTTAATTTAAAAGATTAATTTAATACCTAATGGGAATTTTGGTTTTTTAATATAATTTCATTTCTTATTGGAAGTTGATATTAATTATTCAATTTCTAATTTTCTTTCCTTTTCCAGCGCGTTGGGAAAACACCCAACCTTACCCTGACTCTGGACACGCACACGATGGGCAAATACACGTGCAAAGCCAGTGTAGATGGGTACCCAGAAATAGAGGCGGAGGCGTCCATATTCCTCAAAGGTATGTTATTGCGATACTTTATTTATTTATTACTAAGGAAAGACACACGTTGTGAATGGCGACCGCGCACCGGAAAACGCAGTGTGGGCAGGCCTCCGACTCGGTGGACCGACGACCTGGTAAAGGTTGCAGGAAGCCGCTGGATGCGAGCCCGCAGGACCGGTCGGTGTGAAAATCCTTGGGGGAGCCCTTTGTCCAGCAGTGGACGTCTTTCGGCTGATAGATAAGGAAGGACAAAATATAGGTGCCACAGCAACATTGCATAATCGGTTTTACCATAAATATACATAAAATACCTGTAATTTCACCGAAAACCGAAAGAACGCGACGCTGATGATTGTCTTGCGGAATGAAAATCGTGTTTTCTGTAAAAAAAAACGCTTTAATGGTAACGAGTATGGTCGAACATGACCGAACTTTCTCAAGAGCCAAGATTTAAGCAATTTTACGGATTGTAACCGCATTTTAGTAAGAATACAGTGCAAATCAATTAATTATTTTTAAAACCCAAAAACCAATGACAAGTCTACATTGATGATGACGATTCTATAGTGTAATAATCTTATATACAGGGTGTAAGGGACAGGTTTCCGAAAACTTTAAGGGCTTGCTCAGTAGACGAAACTGAACAAGTTTCCGCTAGAATTTTTTTCAGGAAACGAGGAAATGAAAAAAAATTCTGCTTCTCCATAAAAACTGTCCAATCAAGTTTATAATTTTATATGGAGAAGCCGATTTTATTTCGTTTCCTGAAAAAATTATTGTGGAAAGTTGTTCAGTTTCGTCTACTGAGCAAGCCCTTAAAGTTTTCGGAAACCTGTTTCTTACACCCTGTATATTTTTTTTTCATTTGGACCAATAAAAAAATTACTCGTTCGGCAATATTCTTGGTACAGTAGTAGTACTCGTAGGTACCTACCATACTTTCTTAGTAACAATCTTTTATGCCTTTACAAAGAACAATCTGATTTGATACTTTTTTCAACAAAGGGAAAATAACCCTCACATCTACCCCTAGGCTCGAGGGACGCGAGGGTATGAAATTTTCGGATATAAATATACAAAGATAATTTATTTATGTGCTTTTTCCTACTACAGCCACTAATACAGTGTGTAGTAAAATATTTATGGTAATACTTAAGGTGTTTTTTCTATAATTATTATTTCAAAAGCATTATTTATACAGGGTGTCAAAAACTGCGTTTGAAATTTTAAGGGATTGCTCAGAATCAAGTAACAATAAAAAAGATCTACATTTTTTTTCAATTTCTCATACAAATTCTCAATTCATTGTTCAGAATTAGTACGGGAAACTGAAAAAAAATTGTAGAAAAGTTTTTTTACTATGCTAAGTAATCCCCCAAAATTTCAAACGAACTTTCTTTACCAGCCTGTATAGACAGATCGACTAGAAGCGGATATGTGTTGGCTCCTCCGCTACTAGTCCTAGCGTCTACGGTGTCAATCTCTCATTGGGCTAAACGGTCACCAATATCATTAACAGACTTCCAAAAAAAGGAGGAGGTTCTCAATTAGTCGGAATCTTTTTTTTTTATGTATGTTCACCGATAACTCGAATACGCCTGAACCGATTTGTAAAATTCTTTTTTGTTTACAAGGGTATACTTCACAGGTGGTCCCATATAATTTTTATCGAATTTGATTCAGCGGTTTTTGAGAAAATCAACAAAAACATAGCAAAATTGGAGTTGTTGCGATTGAAGTCGGTTGTTTTTAACGTATTCAGCGTGGTTAATTATTTACATACTGTTTTGATATTCGTTTTGATCGTTGATATTGTCCAGTTTTTTATTTCTTTACCCAGGGTTGTCTGGAAGAGATAGCTCTTAGCGATAAGATCGCCTTTGTACACATTGTCTTAGTAATTTTTATTTTATAATGTTCTCCTTGTGTGCAATAAAGTGTCAATTATTTTAATCCGCAAAACTGATTGATTCGTCCACCGTAGACGCAAAACACCAATATGTTAACAACCCACATGGTTTCCACTGCAGGGACATGGGTCTCTTCCCATACCTCGGGCGGATTAGGCCATACTCCACTCACGGAGGCTGAGCTTGGATTGATAATGATAAATGTTAAATGATAAATGTTAAATGATAAATGATAAATGATAAATGATAAATGATAAATGATAAATGATAAATGATAATTTATTGCTTAAATCATGGTGACAGAAGATGTTAAATTATTAAATAGTACATTACATGATTTGCCATAGAAATGGCATGCAACATTGAAAATAGGAAATTAAAATATTCAATAAAAAAATTACATGCACCCAAAATTAATATATAATAAATTAAAAATTCAAATAATAATGACACAATGTCAGGTATTAAAAAATGACAACAATATAAAATAATTATAATTACATAGTTCATTAAATTTTTATAAGCTCTCATAAAAAATACTTAGTTGTCAAAAAATTTTTAATTTTATAAAAACATTTCTCTTTAAACCAATTTCGTAGCTTGGTGTAAAAAAAATTGCCTGTTCGCTCCCTAATGGTGGAAGTTGCTTGGCTAGTGGTAACCCTAGTGCCAGAACTTTCAAGCCCTTAAAGCCTGAAATCCGTAAGGCTTTCAACATGGCTTAACGACTGTCATCTATAATTGACCACGCTGATTACGTTAAAAACAACCGACTTCAATCGCAACAACTCCAATTTTGATATGTTTTTGTTGATTTTCTCAAAAACCGCTAAATCGATTTCAATAAAATTTATATGGAACCATCTGTGTAGTATGACCTTTTAAACAAAAAAAGAATTTTCTAAATCGGTTCAGGCGTCTTCGAGTAATCGGTGAACATACATATTGAGAACCTCCTCCTTGTTTTTGAAGTCGGTTAAAAAGAAAGCAACTGCATTTTTGATATCTAATTATTTTTCCGGGTTGATATATCTTTTTATTTAGTTAAATATTTCGTTCAGGGGGAGAAAAGGCATATCGCTAAGTTTATTATTACATTGCAGTGTCTAATTTAGTATAAGCAATTTACTTAATTTTAACTTTTTTTATCTGATACCATACTCGTATTATCGGATTTTAATAAGATTTTTTCGGATATCTAATTGTATTATGTGTCCCACGTTACCCTAGCACACCTCAATTTACACACAACACCTTGGCCTCATTAAAAATACACACAAACCGTTTCCCTTCAAAATGACACATGAAAAAGGAAGGTTTTCTTCATTATTTATAAATAAAGGCCTTGACTGAATTTCCTTGTGCTACTTAATTTCTTGAAAGTGACATGACTTTTTTGTAGTGAAAAGGTGGAATTGGACCCTATGGCTAAGATAATAAATGTTTATTTAGCTTAGGGCAAAAGAAAATAGGTGTAAGACCTACGTAAAGTAGAAAGTCGGTAAATTATTTAACAGGGTTTAAAATTATAATTTGAGGATCCAGTTAATGTGATTCTACTGATCATACTGAATAACTTCAGCTCTGCGGTTTAGCTGAAATGCCATACAAAACTGGCCAAACGACTACAACTCTCACTCAGGAACCTACTGTACTGTAAAGTCGCAGAATGTTTTTGTCTTCTCTTGCAAATGTTACTATCTTGCTGTTCATCTAACTTTATGTGGAAAGACCGAACGTTAAAAGTTATTATTATTATTATTATTAATAAGAAATTTCTTTTCAGGACCTCCAAAAATCCTTTCAAACAATACCCAGTCTGGATCTCAAGGGGACACAGTCCATATTGAATGTGCTGCCTTTGCAGTCCCGAGGATTGAGAGCATCATCTGGACCTTTGATGGGAAGGAGATTGACAGCATCCATGATCAGGTATGTGCTCGTAACAACCCATATCGTCCCCACTGCAGGGGCACTTGTCTCTTACTTATATCTTGGGAACGTTAGGCCATACTCCACACACGGAGGCGTCGGTATTGGTGGGGGCTGTGGGGATAGTCGCCAACCTCTTTTAAAGTTTCAGGTATGTGATATCAAAACTATTTTTTTTTTATTGATTTAGATTTTGTTTGTACCTTATACCAAGCGCCTACCACGCAACTCAACGTTACGGGAAGTTCTTGGTGTTTTATTTGTCATTGTTATCTTCTTGCTGGTCGGTTCATTCTTTGACTAGTGTTTGAAAAGTGTCATTGGCTCCATGGTAGTGACTCAGACCTCCTAACTAGAGGTCTTGGCTTCAAATCCCTGATAATGTACCAATGGGTTGGGCTTCTCATCCCTACTATGTTAAGAATAGAATAGAACAGAAAACGTTTATTTATCGACAAAACACAGAAAACCAAACAGCATTATTTAAGTACATAAACTTACTAAACAACTAGTTAATTATGTGTATCACAGTTTTGTCCTCTGTATTGCGCCAATAAAAAGATTTTGCCTCAGCATATTGTTGCAATGATAATCACTGCAACACTGATGTTTTACTATCCTTGTTACCTACTACAAAAGTAAAAATACAGGTATATATTGACGAATAGACTATGGGTTCTTTGGGGAAGATTATTCAATGTCACGAACAAAAGTTTAAACAGATTAAATGGGTGCTACACGGTCCCTAACAAGCACCCCAACCACAAAATAGACACAGAAGGTCCGCTCAATACAAACCACTAAAATCGTAAGCATATATATGCTTATAGAAAAAATATACGGTCGTTCGAGGCAAGGTCACGATCGCATAGTACGTGATCTTGTCTACAACGACCGTTTACGTCTATAAGCTTAGGATTTTTGTGAGCGTATTGAGCGGACCTTCTGTATCTGCATATGTGTTTTGTGCCCCAACTAAAGTAACCGATGTTTCCGACCATGTAGATCGTGGTTGGTGACCAAATTTCGTTGTCTACACGGTTGGAAACAACGAATGTCACCTTGGGGGGGTGCTTGCTGGCAACCGTGTAGCACCCGTCTTAAGCTGACTTTGTTAGACCTAATAAAATACCAAAATTGACAGAGATGAAAAAGTAAAGATGGCAACATCAGTTACACAGAAGTGTGTTGGAGAGAGTTTCTTTGGACCCGATGTTTCTTCTCTCTCCATAAATAAAGTTGCATTTCCACTGGCGAGACAAGAAGGGAAGAGAATTATAAATTGTATGTGAAAAATAAATTCTCTTCTTGCACATCTTCGGTGGAAATGGACCGACGCGATTTCAATTCTCTTCACTCCACTCTTCGCCTTGCCTCGAAAAGCAGCTAGAACTTCGCATTAAGCAGACTAAAATACCGTCGAAAAGAGTAGACCTACTTATTTGATAAAATTGTAATATTAAAGGAACAAAGGAATGAAGTAGAGATTTTGAGATTCAAAAAAATAGTACCTACCTATAGAAAGTAAAAGAGATAAAGTACGTTATAAACTAGACATATAATATAAAAGAAGAAAAATAAATGTTATAATATTTGCTACCATATTTTCTTTGCAAATAAGTAAAAATTTCTTTGACGCGTAATTGCTATTCGGACGTTCCTAATCCTAACAAGGTACGATATTATATTTTGATCCGAACCCAAAATAGATTAATAAGGTATCAATATCAACATTATTATTTTTTCCGGAAGAGAAAAAACCTTATTGGCATTATATTGTAAATGCTAACGTTTACTTATCTATCCGTGGTTATTATTTTACGAAGTAACTAACTACTGAATCCATTTACTAATATTGACCACTATCGTTTTTAGGTTCTTTTTAGAAAAGTGTTTAGTGATGTATGTGGATGTATGTGCCCCCACGAAAGCGTTATACCTAAAAATAAGATAGTTTTATACAAAAAAGTGTATTTCTTTAAGAAAATTGGAAAAAAGTATATGTTTATGAGCCGCTGTTATGTATATTTAGCAATGCTTTGTGTAGTATTTATTTAACATAAGACATTCAATTCAACAATTTGCCTGAAACTCTAACGGATAAAAAATACAATTTCTTCAGAAATATGGAATAATTAAAAAAAATGGAAAATGTTCGTATTTTGTTATTGTCTTTTCTCAGTGAAACGCAACAAGTGGCGATCGAAAACTTACAATTTTGTAAATTTTCAACCGCTTCGTCGGTATGACCACATCCAATCCAATTACGGATGGAGCCACGCGCTCTTCACTAGTCTAAAGTACAAAAATTCCCACGATCATCTGCTCTGTATGTCTTGTAACTATAGTGTAAGTAATATATTTATCATTGATCTTTAATCTTCCTAAAAAACGGTTGTACCGACAATAAATAACACTTGTGTTTAGATAAATACTTGTTTCTAAATGTATAACATGTGTTTGGGCTTTCAAGCGTTAAATCTGATTTGTGGAGGCTGGTTTCTTTTGTAACTCGTTGTTTAGTTGTATTTTTGTATTTTGTATTTCCTTCATTATCTTTATGTAATTTATGGCTACTGAGATTCTTGGATTGGTCAACTGGTATTTTGATCAAGTGAGTTCAGTAAAGCAAGAAACTTATTAAAGAAATGTTCAATATTGTTATTAAATCATACACACACAATTTGGACGAGTTCTTTTCAAGGCTTTTTTTGTATTTTTTTCCTTGGCAGTGTAGAACTTTCTTCCTACAAAATTGATTCCTTGTGTGTGTATTCCTTCCTAGGGCAAAGGCACATTAATTTAATATCTTACCAAAAACTTTTTATCAAATTGTTCTAAAGTTACTTTTTATTTCAGGACTACGCTTTCCTCGAAGACCTTCAACCAGGGGGCATCATCAACTCTACTCTCATCATCAGGGAGAGCCAGTCGAAACACTTCGGTACATATAAGTGTAATGTGTCCAACGAGTACGGATATGATACTATGGAGATTGTATTGAAGCCTAACAGTGAGTTTCTTATTTTTTTATTTTCAACTTTTCGCAGCAAGAAAAGGCAGACGCTTTTATTACCATACAGCCTTGTCTGATGTATAAAATGTCTGTGGTAGAAGTTAAAATAGGTAAAATAATATGCTTTATATTCAGTGAGGTACAAGGGATGCTTAATATAAGAAGCATTACTTAAAAACAATTTTGTACTAATTTTGCTATAAATTTGAAACACTCCTTGTGTTTTATAAAGACATATTTATATTTCTATAAACACAAATTAGCAACCAGCAGAATTCGTGACACTATTTATAATTTTGAAAAAATTCAAATTATTTTGCCTCAAATTCAAAGTGCGTTGCCTCGATTGTGTTCTACACTACATAAAAGTCAAAAGCATAGTCAAATGGCATATATTCATCACCAGTTCAGCTAACTGTACCATAAAGCAGTGCAAACAAAACCCATTCAAATCAAAGCCCGCAATGCATTACATGAATTCGTATTGAATAGATAAGTCCTTTGCGTTCACATTATGGACAAATCTATCCGATTATACAACTACTTCGAATAATCCTATTATGAAATACAAATGAATATTAATGGTTTAATTTTGATGCTTATAGATATGGTGAAACATATTGATGAATGTGAAAATGTACGTAAAGTTGATTAGGTATCTGCATTAGCTAAGTGCTTTGATAGTAATGAAATTAATGAAAGTGAAGGTAAAGAAATGATGTTTGATAATTTATTTTTTTGTCTTTTGTCGACATCGATCTTTTAAATTATTTTATAATAATATAAGTAATTGGTGTGATTTGTCCCGGATATTAAAAAATATTAAATATTTTGATGGTGAAATTAAATACATCGTACATTCCGAATCGATCACACAAAAATGATTATAATGTAAAAAAATAAAGTAAATTACGTAAATAAGCAAACAGTTATTACAAGTCCACATCACAAGGACACCAGCCAAGCAATTTTAAAAGCATACACTGCCAACTACGCAGTTACTCATAGAACCATATTACCCACAACATTCTCTTAACATTATGTCCAACAAGCGACAACTATCAGACTCATAGGGAACGATGAGGGCATTACAGAAAATGTATGGCCATAACATAGGTTAGGTATGTTACATTATTTCAGAAAAATATCCGAACCGAATGAGCAGAATACCGAAAATTGAGGGTTTTAAAAGGATATAGAAGAAAGAAAAGTATTGATTATTTCTTAGTCAGAGAATAACATTTAGTAATAATTTTTCGTACTATTTGTAAATTACGGGTAGGCTGATTACAATTCTTATTTCACTTATTCAAGCGATTATTTTTTTCGAAAAGAAATTGTCTGTTTTTAGTACCTAGGTAATATAAAATAATTGATTTGAGAATTGTGAAAAAAATGTAACGTAAAAGAAAATGACAAAATTGCTTTTCACTAAGCAGTATTATTCATACTCCTTTTATTTTCGTTTTTTTTTTTAATGACAAAGTGAACAAACGAAAACTCACACAAATAAAAGAATAAAAATATAAAACTATTCCTAACATAACTCTTTTTACTATTTTTAAGAATGGAAACATAAAAGGCATCAGACATGGACGCTATACTGTGTTACATATAAAATCCACCACACTCGTGGACGGATGGTGAGTCGAGTGGGGTAACCGTGAAGTTAGAAGCCTCATGCTAGAATTTAGATATTCTGATTATGCTAATCGTAAGCGTAACGTTACGCTAGCAGCCTCGGTGAAAAACTCAATTTTCTCTGAAACTATGAAAGCAATTTTTTTCTTTGGGCACTGTTTGGCAGTATTTATTGGCATAATCAGAATATCTACATTCTAGCATGAGGCTTTTAACTTCACGGTCACCCCACTCGACTAGCCATCCGTCCATGAGTATAGCGGATTTTATAGTACAGTATAGTGCCCGTGTTGACGCTCTATACGGATACACCGCTAACTTGAGAAGTCGGCACAACACTAATGCACTGGATAAAATGTCTATCAGTAATTTTTGTGTCCCCTCTAGTAATAAATTGCTGCTATTAATACAGTTTACCTAGAAGTTATTAGGTTTAAAGAACTTTTAGAACTTTCCAAGAAAATGGAAACAAGGTTTATTTATAACCTTTTTGTACTTCTGGCTTATATGAATAAAAAATCTGGATGACACGAATATTGTAGTATGAAGCTATTTTACAGTTAAATGAACATAAGTGGATTGAAAACTTTTTTGTTGCTAATTGCTTATTACTTGTCGTAAGTTAAGTAACTTTTTAACGGTCTCAAGTAAAAAAAAATATTATAACATAAATTCAATAAAAATTATGAACCATATAACGAAATGGTCAAACCACAATTTTATTGCCGCTGAAAACTGAATTTTATATGTGATAATTTTCTGATTCGAACGGTCGAGCAGAAATAATGATAAGCTGCAAAAGTGCTTTATAATTAGAAAATAATAAAAAATAAATATGTTCCGAAAAATTATAGCTCAATCAACTTCAGGTCTTAAAGTAGTAAAATAATTTAAGAAAATGACCAATATTTTTATTTCCAGAAACCTTTCCACTACTCATGATCCTATTTGGAGTAACATCGGGTACTATAATGGTGGTAGCACTGATAATGCTGGTGATACTGTGTCAAAGGAAACAGAGGAGGAACAAGCAGAGCCAAGTGGCAGAGAAACCAGACGTGACAGTGACAGCTGAGGAGTTATTCAAGGAAAACGATAGGAATTCGAATATAAGTGACTTGAAATTAGAGTTCAGACAAGCTAATGGAAATTGTGAAGTGGTAAGTGGAGACTAATGCAAGATAAAATAAAAAAAACCTTACACATATTATTTGATGATATGTACAAACACTAAATAAATAAAGAGGTTGTGAGTTCAACTTTTTAATCAATACTTACTGGGAGTTTGTAATCTTGCGTTTTTATTAAATATTATTTATTCCTATCAAGTGTTGAGCTATGTAACTATTAATAAGCATTTCAACATCGTCTAAAAATATTGAAGCTACAACTAGCAAGCGGGCATATAAAGAAACTCACTACAAAAATTAATTGGCTACTTTATTCATAACAAATTAAATAAAATAATGTTGTCATGTAGATGACTTGCTAAGGTTTTTAGTAGCAGGTGCTTTTTGAGTAACATTTCACTATATTTTATAAATTACTCTGTGTGAACTAATGGTTTGAAAACTTCATAAAGAGGTTGTAAGTTCAACTTTTTAATCAATACTTACTGGGAGTTTGTAATCTTGCGTTTTTATTAAATATTATTTATTCCTATCAAGTGTTGAGCTATGTAACTATTAATAAGCATTTCAACATCGTTAGCCACATCTTTTAACATTAGAAATTAAACTCTGCTTTTTTACAGGACTATTCCAACACTGGTTCCGATAGCACATTATGCTCAAACGCAAAGCTAGGAAGTGGCATTCCTCTAGCGGGAACCGTACCTCTGTCTTCTATAAACCAGAATAATTATCATCCATATAGATATAGTAATGACTATACGGACCCTGCATATGCTGAGTGCTACAATAAGGTTTGTCAGTTATATTAAAATTATCATTACTTTGATTTTTATACTTTATTTCAATAATCCTAGTAAAAAATTTGAAGTCTATGTGTGATTGTGTATGAAATGTATGGAATTGTAGAAATCTCAAACGGATGGGCTGATTAGAATGCGATTTTTTTTCACTTGAGAGCATCTAATGTGATAATGGTGATTCTTAGTTACGTTTGACAAATAACATTAATTTAGTGGTTTTCTAGTTATTCAACGTACTGCTATTTTGAATGATTAACGTCTGTATGTGTACAAATTTGGAGCCATTTGTTAATTATTCTATCATGTATCAGTCTCCGATTCATAATATTTACTGAACTTGTTTCTTTGTCATCAGATGAACGGCTATAATAATGGGTACTCCACATACGTTCACTACGGGCACGACTATACCCCTGGCTCTTTGAGGGTACAATCACCCACCATGAGCAGTGACAAACTGACACCTAATAGGTAAGACTTTTGACCTTTGCATTTTAATGTTTCTAAATTCTCCTCCATCTGTTTTCCGTATTCATGACATTGATGAGAATTTCAGAATTAATTTTCGTATTTTCTTCGATAAATTTTCTGTCACTTTGGCATTTTTGTTAAGGTTAATCAATTGTGTATGTCCTGTTTTAGTTACCTTAATTTATGAGAGTCTTTTTTGATTCCCTAAGTTTGGGCTTTTCATGAAATTTTCTGTAGAATGATGTAATAGTTTTAGGTTATCTTTCAGGTCAGTAAACGGGAGTCTGCCAAGAAGCGTAGATACTTCCTCCACTGTTCAGTTCAACCCTGGAAATGGATCACAGAACAACTCTTTACAGAAAAAACGACAAGATAGCAGTAATGCTTTGAACAACATCGGGATACCTGCTAATGATGGTAAGTTAGGTTGTAATTTCGTTATTATTGTTAACTGTGATTTTTACTTTTTTTATCGCCATATAATGTTGGTAACAGATGCCTTGATTTTTAATATTTAAACCATACTTTTGTCAATTAATCAATATTTTTCTTGTACACTGGGAAAATAATGGTAGTGGTCTAGTTCTGATAATCAGTACTAGTTTTTTTTTGATCAGCTGGTTTTTTGTAAAAAAAAGAGATGTTACATTAATTAAGAGATTGTAAGTTTTTACTAACAAAAGTGGATCATTTTGTTGTCCTTAATAAAATGCTTTATTATTATTATTAATTTGAATCGTGGTCAAATATTTATATGTATTCAGTTTTATAATATTTCCCTGTATTTTATAACAGTTGACCGTATCTACCATTATAAAACACGACATTGCTGAGATGCAAAATGTTAGCATCTCAGTGAGATTATAGATATTCAATTGAATTTTATGTATGACACCCGAGAGAGTACTGTCAGCTCCAGTTACTTTAAACATTGTACAGTTTTATGTTTTCGTAAGGGAAATACAATTTTGTGAAGAAACGCATTTCGTTTGATGGAACATTTTTATTTCGCATTGTGTGAGACAATGTTATGTGAAGTTTTAAGGTTTCGATAATAATTTTACTAAAGCTGAAGTACAGTTTCTTTCTCTTTCAGACGTTTGATTTATTTTATTCCGCCACAAACTTTTATTAATTTAATGTTTTTATTTTAATTTACCAAAAACTTTATAAGGTCAACCCCAAGATTAGTTTGTACAGTTTTAATATGTTTCTCATCTTTGTTTTTTTTTTTAAATCTTAATCTCAGTATTGAGATTTTTCTTTTTCACACTTTATACCACATACATGTTACTACTATGAGTAATCTCACTTTACATAACTCACACTTTTTGTTGTTACAGTATCAAGAATACCAAATGGTGGTATTCTCCCAGGTGTCGATGTGCGATACGCAGCAACTTATGGGAATCCTCATTTAAGGACCGGTGGAGGACTAGGATTCTCTAATACTGTGAATACAGCAAAACCAGCCTCTACACCAGCGCCACCGCCATATTCATCTGTTAGAAGTTCAGTGATAATGCCTTCAGGTAAGTTACTTCCGACATTACAATATTCCTCTTCTTTATTTGCCTTAACATTGAAACCTTTTTTACATCTTACATACTAAGATTTTAATAAACGTTTTATCTTCAGTAACTAAACGAATATATAACTTTCATTTTTGATTTATTAAAATTTCGTGATTTTGTTTTTACATCTCAATTATTTAGATTTTTCTTGTTTAAGTAACCCTTTATTTACTTTTATTAAGAAAAATATTGATTGCTAGAAAGAACGTATATTCTTTTCTTATTTACATAATATTCATTATTACCACCAGGCACATCATCGCATTCAATAACATCACCTACAAGTTTGGCATCACCGCAGTGTGCCAGCAGTCCTATCACTACATCTACCATGTCTACTGATAGTACGCAACCGGTATGTAATATTTATTTATTAACATCAAATACAGACAAACATAAAACTTGTACAAAACACCCTAACAAATCCCTGCTCTAACCATTCTTTGTCCACGTTTTGTTGTTTCCTTTTTTAAAGATAATTTGAATACCGTCGATCAATAAATTAAAGAATTGATATCCTCTAAGAATTTCGAATCGTACATGTATTTCATGCTAATGATATTTTATGCTGATGATAACAGGGATCTATTTAGCTCAGAATTGTGCTGAACATAGGCTATAAGAACCTTATCAACAGGGGAAAGTCTTTTGACTGGCGTTTGGAAATCAAAGTTTAAAATTTGAGTTTAATTCCTCAAATCTTACTTCAAGTTTCATCTTAAACAATGATATTAACCAACGTACATCTTATTCTACTCGGAAGATTTTTCTGATGCGATTATTTAGTTCGCTGAATTCTACTACTTGTTCCCAATTCCTCTATTGTTGTCATTTTGTAAAACATGAGTTTGTATGCAGGTCGGTGTGGCTACGTCCTCGGCGACACCTCAGTCACCGAGTTCTCACTACATTCTCGCACCTTCGACTAGGATGATTAGTAACGCCACTGTTACTAAGAAAGGTGAGGTTTTCATTAATAAAGTTAACTTTCAGATTTGTTATACATATTTAGTCTCATCAGTGAATTCACAGATAAAGTGAATCCTATGAATTCTACTATTGATGCTATTAGAAGATAAGGGTCTGTAGAAACAGGCTTCACAGCAGCCACAACGTAGAATAAGAATAGAAAGTTTCGGATCGGATGGGCTTCAACGCAAATTTTCTTTCATTTGTGTATTCTAGGAAAACGACTAAAATACCTATAAAAAAAACCACGAATAATTAAAGACTCATGAATAAACAAACATAAATGTCTGTCTGTTTGTCTGTATATCAGTTACGGTAAAAAAGATAAAATAACCTTTATAAAGTATTTCTTCTTCTCTAATTTAAGAGCTGGGCTCTTTTCAGTGTAGCTCACACCATTCACTCCTATCAGAGTCTTCCTTTGACTTATTTATACGACATCACATCAAAATTATTCTTAATTTGGTCCATATAATGTATCATTGGTCTTCACCTTCCACGCTTCCCTTCAATCTTTACTTCCATTATGTTTTTGATAATGTCGTCAAGTATTTACATATTGGTAAAGGCTCTGTATTAACTATAAGTGTGTATTATTGCCATATTTATTTCAAATCTTCTTCCACAGGTAATGGTCACCAGCAGCCACTCGCAACACACGTATAACCTGCGTTTTGTTAAAAAAAAACTAAACAGTAGTGAACTGTAAGAGAGACCTTTGAAAAACTTTTTTTTCTTGTTACGGTGAATAGACAATTTCTTAATTAAAGAGACTTTTTGAAGAACTCTGAGAAGTGCGTTTTTATAAAAAAGAAAAAACTAAGATAAAAATCAACAAAACTTTTTATATACCCTATATTATGTGTGTTTTGTGTTAAATGTGTTGTTTTTCTAATTAATACTTTTTAATTACATATATCCAAAAATATACTTTATGGCTTGTTTTTACTATTTTCTTGGTTTTCTTTTTGTGTGTGTGCAATGTGTCAATTAAACTTTTGTAATATCTGTTTAGTAATAACGCAAGTGTTGTCAATTTCAAAATTATATGCTTGAGACTGGTCTTGTTATTATGTATCATAAAATCGTTGTAAGTAAAATGTATAAAATTTAGAAAATATTGACAAAATGTTTCAAAATAGTTCTATTTGATTATGTACATAGAGTAATCCATAATAGTTTTTTTTAATGTACAATATTTCATAGTGTAATTAGTACGAAACCTCTTTTCAACGAATGATAATCAATGTACTATCGGCGAGAAAAACAGCACTTTATATCGCAAGATAAATAATTGTACAGTCACGCGAAAACGGCATTAACGTATTTAGAAGGAAACGTTTTGTATCAAATCAACATTGTTTTAGTTTTGTTTAGCTACTCAAGCTCAACAAAGAATGATTCTCTTGAGGATACATTTGAGACTCAATCCCTTTTGTTCCCGATTGTACTTTTTATGATGTGGTTGTAAAAAAACTTATAAAAAGTCGTTGTTCTGGTATATTTTCGTTAGGTTATTGTTACTTACCTTCTTTTTTAGTTCATATTGATAATAAAATAAGTGAGTTTGTATCTAATTTACTTTAATTTTTTTTATATAATATTTCAGAATTGTTTTTTTTTTAAATCTTACAAAAAAAACATGAGATTTGTTATCTATATAAAAAGCTTTTATGAGTAAAATATTTTTTTCTTTAACTTGCTACTGTTGATTTTTTCCCATCGATGTTTAGAATTAATTGATCTAATATTTCACTTTAGACGTAAAATTAAGCTTTAATTTCTCAGTTAAAGAGACCATTGTGCCATTTCATATCTCAAACATATCTACTTTTAATAACATAATTAGAAATTTAAATATAAAAATTGTTTATTCCATATCTTTCATCATATCCGCAGTGCAATTCAAAAACGTTAAAATAAATAAGTTTAAATATTATAATATCATTTGTTAAAAAAATATGACACTAGAAAAAAAAACGAAATGAAATAATTAGTTTAAATATACACAGCCTATCACTACATTAAATGCTCAATAGTAGATTAAAATGCTTCGAAAATGTTTTTTTTTTTCTTTTTTCGATCTAAGACTGATTAGATTTACATTCATGAATTGTCCTTTTATTCTGAGTCTATTTTTGGGATTATCACAGATTTATGGAAAAATATTAGACTTGTGTCAGTATTGTGTAAAATTTTCAAATTTGTTTGCGCTTTAAATTACAAAAAATCTGAGCAGTATTGATGATGTCATCATGTAATTATTTGTTATATATCTCAATTTCTTTATCCGAAATCCTTAACGTGTCTATATTATTAAAAATGGTGTTCGGCGCGGATTATTGAGCAAGGTTACATAAAATAAGCTTAAGCTTTCTTATTAAAGAAAATTAAAACGAAAGTCAAAGGTCAGAATACTTTGTACTACATTTTATGAAACCTTGCTCAACAATCCGCGCCGAAACCCCCAAATCAAAACTATAAAGAACATAGAAACTTCGATTCATTCGGTGCGGTATTCGGTTTGCGGAAAACTTCACAAAAACTATTATTCATATTTAATTTTCAAATTATAAATTGCGAATTCCACAGTTTATGTTAACGCCGTCAGCTTTTGACAATATTGATAAATCATATTATAGTAAACTTCACCAGCGTCCAAAACATTTAAGGTCAGTTCGCACCGAGGAGATACACGACATCGACACGATGATAATACTCGTATGCTTAATATTGTAAAAACATCAGAGTTTTTACGTAGCTCGGTATATTTCAATACCTCTGTAGTTAGCTTTGTCCTTTTCCATGAAATAAATTAGTTCTTTACTGACTTCCGCCCGCGAATTCGTCTGCGTGGACTTCAGAATTGGGTCCAAAGATAAAAAAACTGTAAGGGTGGCGCCATCTAATGACGCAGTAGAAATTTTGAGTTTTTAAGCATTCCTCCGAGAACCCTTAATTTTTCTGGTAAAAAAAGTATCCTATGTGTTAGCCGAGTGCTTTATCCATCTACCTACAAAATTTCATCTAAGTCCGTTCAGTAGATTCGGCGTGAAAGTGGAACATACAAACAATCAAATAAACAAATATCCATACATTTTCATTTATAATTTAGTGAGATGAGATAGTATTGCTTAAAGCTGTGCGCATCGCTTCGCGTCTCTGTGTGAACTAACCCTTATATTCACAGCACTCAGCCGAATCCAATCAATAACAGTAATTCCATATAAAACAAAGGTACATCTGTATTACTTATTCATCGCTTAACAATGTTACGTCAATTCCTATAACTCCTATTAACTCGTAGTTTCAAACTGTCAAACGCATGTCAATGTCATTTGTTACAACTCTATTGGTTTGACCTTGAATGTATTGATCAAAGCGCTGTACCTTCTAAGCTAATTGTTTTCGTGCCGATTGTACCTGTTCAATCGCGCACAAAAATTTGTGCTAAATCTATTTATGATTATTGTATTATAAATATATAATCATTAATCTTAAATATGATTATTTATATATGTAAAAACTTAAAATATAAATAAACACTTTACAGAGGTATAAAAACTGTCAAAAAATATGAGAAATAATATTGAATTATGTATTATGGATGATATATTTAAAACCTTGTGATAATCCCAGAAAAAATAATGGTTTTGCTTTTAAAAAAATCAAAGGCCTACATAGATTTTTTTGAAAATTGCTGATTTGAATCATGTCATTATCCGTCTTCAAAAAATAGTTATTAGAAAAATGTTCTGTATTTTTTTTATTTTTTTTTATTCGATTAAACATTTTTTTAAGTGAATCAAAAATCTAACAGATAACTATAGATATTTAAGCATACTGAATACTGCTATCAAACTCTATAATTAGACAACTTACACACTAAAGACTTCAAACTAAGTTGAATGATTTATTGTGTGTAAAGCCCGGTTAACATTAGTCAAGTACAGTAGTAAGTCAAGTAGAAAGTAGAAGTCCATTGCTTGTCTCGCAACTGTACTCTTCGAAAAGTATAGTTGCGAGAAAGCAATGGACTTCTACTTACTACTAACTTGACTTCACTACTGTACTTGACCAATGTAAACCGGGCATAAAGGGCATTATGAAAATCCTGTTACAACTGTAGCCAAGTGAATCCTATGGTGATTGAGATGACAGCTCTCATAATATAACTGGTGACGAGGACGATGATTAAGATTTTTTTTTTAATATATTTAGGTTAAATCAATATTTACTAGATTTTCACACCACTTTAATATTTGTAATCCATTGCCAATTTTTAAAGGATTGCATCCGTCATTCTAATGTCACGCATAAGATTCAATTGGGTATAATTTGTATTTATTTTGTAACAGTCAACTTATAAAAAAAAACCTATATGAAAAGTTTTAAAACGAAATTTAAAACAACACGAAAAAACTGTTACAAAATATAATATTATAAGTAAACTGTAATAAGAAAATCTGATATAGAAAATTATTGATATCATAATTATATTTTTCTGTGATACTTAGGATAAAAGTTTTTTTTGTAAATAATCTTATACTACTGTGCGAGTGAAAAATGTTATTGACTGTACTTACTATAAAAATACTTGAAAAGCTTTTACTCTTGTGAAAATTAGCCGATAGCAGAAAAGGAGGTTAAGTTTATGAGTGAGAAGTAGTTAGATATTGAGAACGTTGGAGTTTTCGAAAACTCGATACTTTGTATTAATTATTGTAAATAAGTCAATTGTACAAACTACTTTTCTAAATAAAAATGAAACTTTGGCCTATGTATTTGGTTGTTTTATTTTATTAATCCTCAAGCGTGGCCATTAAAAACAGTGTTATCGCTCAAGTGTGGACATGCCAGAGCGCTTACGCTTAACCGCATTTTTTCACATTTTTCTTGTGATTGAAGATAGGAAGACAAAATCTAATTACTGATTTGAAAAGACAATCAAAAAAAGAGTAAGGATCCTCTTCTAAGGATAAGTTAAAGAAAAGTACAATAGTTTTTCCATAGACATCATAATGTTTAGACAGGGTGTTTTCTGTCGCAATCATCTAGGGTAATTCCAAGGAACCAATTCAGTAAGTGCAAAAAAATTGGACTCTTCGTACAAATCGATGAGCTGAGTAGCCAACTTTTTATCGAAAGTCCAATTTTTTTTGCTCCGAATGAATTGAAATGAACTTTTAATTTCACCCTGTATAATATTTCCTTTATACATTATCAATTACATATATCAATTTTAAGTAAAAAAAAAAAAAATTGGTACCAATATCGATTTAAAGGACAATGGATAAGAGCGTACCCAAACACAAAGTGAATTGTAGCATTATGAACTATGTCGGTATAAGTTGCCCTAATGGAGTAGTTTAATTTATCCTTAGATCGCTTGTCTAAATTCTCTTGAAGAAAAAACCTAGTTGCTCATACATTCCTGGAACAAACATTTAGTTGTTACGAAAATCTTTTCATCTTTTAATAAACTTATTATTAATTTTTCCAAGAGAATTAATGCATGCTGTCTTCGGATAAATTAAACTACTCCATGAGGGCAACAAAGACCAACATAGTTCATAATACTACAGTGCACTGCGGACGATGCTCATACAAAATTACCCATTCTCCTTTAGATAGTTAATTTTCTAAAGATTCAAATACTACATTTTCATAAAATTCAGGCCTATGTTACGAAGCATCAAAGACGTTTTTTTTAATAGAAATTTGTAAGGTTATTATACTCTGTGGTACAATTTGTGGTGCCCAAGAACACGTGATTGCGAAGGAAAATTAGGAAGCTGTATTATCTCAGGGGATATCGCGCCATTATAATAACTCCACACGAGGAAAAGATTGCTTTGTTGAAGCGGTCGTGGCTCAGTGCGGGTTGCGTGGTCGCATCGATCACGCAGGTTAACTGACTACAGACACGGTCATAACCTGGATGGGTTTGACTGTAAGTGGCATTTATCTCGACCGTTTCCGTGCTTCGCATGGCACGTTAAGCCGTTGGTGCCGGCTGTTATCGCTAGCAGTCGTTAAGCTATGTCAGAGGCCTTATAGGCGGCTTGAAAACTTCTGACATTGGGGTTGGCCACTAGCCCCACAATCTCCGCCAATCCGGACTTGGCCCCCGCGTGTGGAGTATGGCCTAAACCTTCCCGAGTTATGGGAAGAGACCCGTGCCCCTGTAGTGGGGACGTAATGGGTTGTTAACACACCGGCTAATTAAATAGGCATGTAATCGTATAAAGTATATGTTTATGACGTATACTTACGTGTTTTTTTTATTTATTTGAACTGAATCCGAATAATAGCTAGTACATAGAAGGAATCGCCTGAAAGACCTTCCATATTGTACCTCCGCATCTTTAACATATTGTACCTATTACAGATATATGTAATTATGTATAGGGTTCTTATGAAATACCTGAAAAAAATTCACCACGGCTTCTAAACATGACACTGAACAACTTTCCCCAAGGAACCATATATTTAATTCGCAAAAAATTTTGGAGTCCTCATACCAATTTATCAACTGAACCGCCAATTTTGTATGGGAAGTCCATAATCTTTTTTTTTGCGAATTGAGTATAGGCTTCTTGGAGAAAGTTGTTCAGTTTCATGAGTAGAAGCCACTGTTAATTTTTTTCAGGTATTTTAGAAGGACCCTATATACATTTTGTTGTTGTTAGTTTTTGTGTGTACAATACAAGAAAGAGTACATCAATTAGTCAATTTAAGAATCTTTCAGTGTTTCACGCCAAAACTAGATAATTTTACCGAGTTATTTCTAAAATATATGGTGGTTCCTACCTAGAACCCTCGACAGCCCCTACGGACAATGCCCTAACTGCAAAAGTCAAATTTTACAGGAGAGCAGTTTAAAGTTTTAAACGTGTGTAACTTTTGTTATATTTTTCATAAAGTGATGAAATTTTCCATATACGTTTAATATTATGTATTTTTCAGTTTAAATTAACAATTTTTTTTTTTAGTTATCCTCAGTCTATTATTCGTCATTTACGCACATTTATGTCGGAATCGTTTTATCAACAAATAACTGAAGTGGTACTTATTGAATTTTACACCGGATTTTTGAATTCGATCCTAACCATAGCGGACCAGGAACTATCAGTAATAATGACAGTAATCAGTATAATGACATTCCATCGTTTAGTATGCGTCAGACCATCATTCCAACCACTACACTGTCAGTATAATGTCAGTATATTGTCATTACTTGAAAATACTGTAATTATTACTGATAGTGTCTGGTCCGCTTAAATCTGTCAGATAGGAAACTATACGTGTGGGAAACATATGCGAGGGTGAAGCCACCTTTTCAACGTATAATCACTGAACTACCACTGCTTTTGTATACCTCGGAAATTAAACGTAATTCTGTAGTTACGGGAAATTTAGTGTGTAGATTAAGGTTCAATTTACATGGTTATAACCAATTTTTTTAAACCAAATGAAAGTATAGAGTGTCCTGGATGTCACGCAAACATAAACTGAAAATCACTTAACTACCACTTATGGGATTGTACGTAGGGACCGTCGCCTTAGGCTGCGGAGTAAGCTTCCACCCGAGCTTTCCCTGAGGTCCACAGTATAGGGCTCTTTAAAAGGGATTGAAAAGGTTTTTGAAAGCGGTGGTAACCACTTTCCCATCAGGTGGGCCGTCAGCCTTTTTTTTATACCCTCAACTGGTAATCCCTTGGCATCATCTCACCTGATGATAAGTGACGATGATGCCGAAGATGGAAGCGGGCTTACCAAGATTCCACAACGCAATGGGGATGTCAGCCTTTTTGCTTTAGAATACAAAAAGATAAACCTCTCTTCGAAAAAAATGCGGTACTGCCATCGGTTACATCCCTAGTCTACCTACTTTCAGTAAAAGTAAGAAAATGAGAAATTGCTTGTATATTAAAAATGCAATACGAAAGAGTTCTACTGTTCTGCTTTAGAATACTAAATCTTGTCTACTGCGTAATTCTTGGTACGTCTTTTGAAAGAGTTGATGAAAAGTCAGTGTTTTTAACCTTTTTAACCGACTTTAAAAAAAGGAGGAGGTTCTCAATTCGCCGGTTTTCTTTTTATGTATGTTCACCGATTACTCGAAGACGACTTTTTTTGTTTAAAAGGGTATACTTCACAGGTGGTCCCGTATAAATTTTATCGAAATCAATTCAGCGTTTTTTGAGAAAATCAACAAAAACATAGCAAAATTGGAGTTGTTGTGATTGAAGTCGGTTGTTTTTAACTTTTAGCGTGGTCAATTATTTAATACCCGAACCTTTTACAAGTGAAAAAATTTTTGCGACCCCCTAGGGCCATAAACATACAAAATATTAGTGATTTGAAAGTCTACGTTTATCATTTTCTTCAATTAGAAAACGATTTAATTTTAAGGTATCCAAAAAAGAACCACAATTTTACGAATTGTTAAAGAATAAACAGATCCAACTTTCAGATCACTGAAATCGTATTTTTTATTGCAGTAGTGAAATTCACTTGCCTTTTTCTTGTACTCGCGACCCACT
This sequence comes from Coleophora deauratella, assembly GCA_958295455.1. Taxonomy (NCBI): domain Eukaryota; kingdom Metazoa; phylum Arthropoda; class Insecta; order Lepidoptera; family Coleophoridae; genus Coleophora; species Coleophora deauratella. Next base: position 1,090,497 of record OY282412.1, read on the forward strand.
GAGAAAGGCTTCGCGACCCCGTAAGGGGTCACGATTCACAAGTTGAAAAACACTAGCCTAAACCTACGCTGTCTCTCCATGTGTCATATTTTTAAATCTGTAAAGTTAATCACTTGGTTAAAAAAAAAGCTACTCTGTAAATGACTTTTTCAAATGATTTTGAGTGTTTAATTTTAATGATGAAATATGCTGTACTATACTTACTGTAACATCGTATGTGACCATATTTCAAGTGAATAAACTGAACGGAACTGTAGCTTTTGTTTGATCTATAAAAGGTAAGCCCGTTTCACACAGTGTAATTATGGCGTTTTTTTAAAAGTATTTAAGTAAAAATTTTATCGGTACCAAACAAATATATTATATAAAAGGATAGCAAACACAAAATATAAAATAGCACAGGTAGGTACCAAAGAGGTTCCCCCTCAGTAGCTCTATCGAGTTACAACGCCTCCGTGATTTAGTGGCGAATCTGCTTGCTTCATATCAGAAGTTCGAGGGTTCGATTCCCGGCGAGGTTTGAAGACTTGGTTTGGTTAGTGGTAAGGCATTTTCGGAGCCCGCCTAGCTAGCTACCACCATGTTACCTAAGTCCGGCAAGGATATAAGATAGCCAGTTCCCCATTGCGTTGGGGAATCTGGGTAAGCCCGCTTCCATCTTCGGCATCATCATCACTTACCACCTGGTGAGATGATACCAATTGTGATTAAAAAAGGCATGGTGATTTTCAGCGGCTTCTGTATTTTATTTTATTTATTAATGGAAAATTTTGTATCGTAAAAGCGGAGAATTTCAGAATTACCATTATCGGCAATCAAATACGAGTATAGATCAAAAGATCATCTTTATATTTAGCAGGGTAATATAATTGCTCATGAAACTGAACAAATTTCTCCAAGAAACCTGCCCAATTGAAACATTTTTTTTCTTCCCGTACTAATTATCATTATTAATAAGTACATAAATCAGTCAATTTACAAACTTTGTATGGAAATTCAAAATTATTTTCTTTCTCATGTTGTATAGGTTCCTTTGTGACAGTTGTTTAGTTTTATGAGTAGCTTGTAATAAGTGAATTAAAAAACACCATGTAAGTATTTTGATTCAAATTTCAAACACAGGCCAACGCTCCTTACTCTTAGTTAATACGAACATAACTCGTTTCAGGATTGACTTTTGCGCATGCGTTTAGAATTTTTACGATCCCATAGTAGGATATAAGGCAATTGTGATTCATATGCCGACGCTACACAAAGATATACATCCGCGGAGAATGGTTATCGCCACTCACGGTTGGGCCATGAGAATAGCGTAAGGATTCTTTTTTTTTTGCTAAGCCCTAGTCTATTATTCTTTATTTGATGAGTTATTAGACAAAGTTCAGGAATTTTTGCAAATTGCAAGTTTCTTGGGGAAAGTTAAAAGAGTTGACCAAAACAGGGTATAACAAGACGTGGGAGAGCCATGCTTCGGCACGAATGGGCCGGCTCCACCGGAGTGATACCACGGCCTCACAGAAAACCGGCGTGAAGCAACGTTTGTTGTGTTTCGCCGAGTGAGTGAGGGTACCGGAGGCCCAACCCCCCCTCCCCCTCCCCATTCCCCCATCCCCCATCCCATTTCAAAGATCGGCAACGCACTTGTGACTCCTCCGGTGTTGCGGGTGTCCATGGGCGGCGGTAATCGCTTACCATCAGGTGATCCGTCTGCTCGTTTTCCACCTATCACATAAAAAAAAACAAACGTTTCGATTTATAATATTTAACCCGATAACTGAATCTTTTACTTATAATACTAAAATTTCTGACCGAACTTGGCTCCTGTGTGTGGAATATGGCCTAACCTTCCCGATATGTGGGAAGAAACTCGTGACCCTGCAGTGGGGGCGTAATGGGTTGTTAAAAATAACAAAAATTTTTATAATTTGCTCAGATCATTAAAATGTTTAAAATTTTTCAAGCAAGTCGTAATTTTATTACAAATAGTAAGTCTGTAGGTAGGTATTCTAAATTGGTATACATATATTTTTAAAAGAACTATAAAAGAGCGCAACTGCAGCGTATCTTTGTTTCTTATTATAGGTCTGTTTAATGAATTGTGAGGTTGATGTTATGGGATTTGGATATTTTAGTACACGGAGGTTATGGGCACAAAGGTTGAATTAGGTAAATTCAACCTTTGTGCCCATAACCTCCGTGTATGTTTTTCTAAGAGTCAGTAAGATCTTATTTTATTATGTTACAGGCAATTGGGGTTTGAAATATAAATGAAATTGCTGAGGTTATCACGCTAAACGCTATTTTCATAGCCACATCCTTAGCCTAGGGGAGCCGTATAAAAGGAAAGTATTAGGATGCTACCGTGTTCGCACTCCGTTCGGTTATTGGTTATTACTATACCACAATATACATGTATATTGTATACTTTGTATAGGAGGTATTGTATGGAAACCTTTTGTTATATAAGTTATTGGAATATAGGTAATATTATTAGTAGGGCTAAGTAAGTAATGGATAAAGAAATCTTAAGATGTTCAAACGAATGAGAGCAAAGTAAGACTTTTGTGTATATGTATGTATACAGAGTGTGCCAAAAACTTTGCGTGTGTGTGTGTAGGTGTGTGTGTGTGTATGTGTGTTTGTGTGTGCACATTGAGAAAATCATAATTTTATGACACAAAAAGATAGATAATACACTCAGAAACAGAGAAAAATATTTGCCCTGAGTGAGAATCAAACACACCTTCGGATCAGTAGGTAGTCAGGAGCGCTAACCACTGAGCCAATGGAGCCACGCACGGGAAGATAATTTATACAGGGTTATTTTTGGACCTCCCACCAAAACTGCACAGTGGCTTCTACTCATGAAACTGAGCAACTTTCCCCAAGTAACCAATGGTCAATTCACAAAAAAAAATGTTGGACCTTTCATACTAATTTGATCACGTGATCGGCCTATTTTGTATGGAGAAGCCCAAATTTTTTTGCGAATTAACCATTGGTTCTTGGGGAAAGTTGCTCAGTTTCATGAGTAGAAGCCACTGTGAAGGTTTGGTGAGGGGTCCAAAAATAACCTTGTATAATTAATTGTCACCCATACAACGTATTAAGTACGTAAGAATTAGCCGTAATTAATTAAGTCACATTGTCTGAAGTAGAACAATCAGAGCATTCTAAAGTTTCATTGAAATTCTACACAACTTTTTGTTCAAGAACAAGGTAAGATTTATATAGAGATGTGGTAAACCGAAAGCGTCGATAAAGCTATCGATAAAAGACATTTCGTCACTTTCACTTTTGTTTATGGTAAGTAAGGAAATATATTTAGGGTTGGGAACCAGAGACTGATATGCATACACATATACGTTTAAATACATACATATAATACACCCAGACACAGAGCAAATAAATCTGCTCATCGCAGAAATGTTTGCCCTGGGTGGGGATATAACGCACGACTCTCGGATCAGTAGTCAGGAGCACTAACCAATAAGCCACCGAGTCAGTCTATCTATAGTTATAATGCAAATTCTAAAGCAAAACAACAAAAAAGATTTGGAAAGTTAAGAAACTGAATGGAAGAAAATATGTACTCTGTTTACTAATTTTAACTTAACAAAATAAAACTGTTAAAAATATTTTTTTAAGTTAAAAATCTCTAAAACTTATTTCTACAGAGAACCTTTATTCAGTTTGAAATAGAATAGTCAGGTATTTTAGAGTGAACATAATACGAACGAAGGAAATCCAAAAAAAAATTGCGAGCTGAGAATCGGTTATTTGAAGAAAATTTGTTCAGTTTTCTGGGGCGAACGTAATTTTTTTAGGTATTTAGAAAAACCTTTTATAAATGTAGTTGAAAGAATGTAATCCAAAGAAGTGAAGGACACATTGTATCTAAGACATCATAATTAAGACGCTCTTATACCAAAATGACATTTTTTTAAACAGTTATGAAGTAAAACTATAGAAATAGGTCTGAAAAAATAATGCTTATAATTGACTATATTTCCAACGATTGTACGCCATCCAAAATACGATTTAACAATTTTGGCTCGATAGAAAAAATATGGTTACCTACTCAAAACGTAAAACAGCTCCCAATATGAAAATAAAAAAATGGAAAATTGTATAAAAATATTGTTTTCGACGATACGAAAGAAACTACGCCATTAGTTTGAACAATTTCATTCACAAGAAATTAAAATAACCTAAAGCGTAAATAATTCGCGTGATTTGTGTCGGTAGGGCTTGCGTTTTCGTTAACAACCCATATCGTCCCCACTGCAGGGGCACAGGTCCCATACCTTGGGAAGGTTAGGCCATACTCTACACACGGGGGCCAAGTCCGGATTGGTGGAGGTTGTGGGGCTAGTGGCTAACCCCAGTGTCAGTAGTTTTCAAGCCGCCTATACTTAACGCCTCCGACATGGCTTAACGACTTGCGTTTAGTACTGCGCAAATGAATGCGCAGTAGCTCTGTACTACCTCGCCTTAAAGTAAATCCCTGTCTCTGATTTGAAACACCTCAATAAATCGATAATACATGTTGCTACATCTCTATTCTAAACTTCAATCCTCGATACAAAATAAATCTTTATAAATAGAATACTCCTAATTATTTTGTTCCACGCAACATTTAAGTACTAAGACGCAATTATCCATACAAAATTAAAATTTCTTTCTAGACTAGAAACTTTATGAGAAGTCTGCTTTACATTTAAATGTTCATTTAATCACATTGAAATGCGTAATCAAAATAGGTACAATAGTTACCTTAAGAAAGGCCCTTCTGAATTACATGATATTGACTAATATAAATGGCTATTACTGATTTAATCGACAACGGTGAACGCGTTAAAAACAACCGACTTAAATCGTAACAACTACAATTTTGCTATGTTTTTTTTTAGTTTTTGTTGATTTTTTCAAAAAGCTCTTAATCAATTTTGATAAAATTCATACGAGTCCACCTCTGAAGTATGACCTACCAAAAAAAAAAAGAATTATCAAAATCAATTCATAAATGGCGGAGTAGTCACGTAATATACATACAAAAAAAACATACAGTCGAATTGGGAACCTCATTTTTTGAAGTCGGTTAAAAAAAGAGACCCGTGCCCCTGCAGTGGGGACGATACAGGTATCTATAGACGGCAGTTGCCTTCGGGTCACGTGTTGGGAATTTATTTAGATTAACATCTACTAACGTGTGCGACGCTACCATCATACATATGTACAGGGTGCTAAAAAAGTGCGTTTGAATTTTTAGGGTAACTCAGAATCACATAAAATGCCGAATAAATGAAAATATTGCAAAAATCCGCTCTTAAATTTTTTTTCAGATTCCCATACTAAACCTGAACCGTGAATCAAGGATTTGTATGCAAAAAAAAAAGAAGTTGTAGATCGGATATTTTAAATATTTTTCCTGTATTTCTGTTACTTGAAGTAAACCCTTAAAATTTCAACTTTTTTCAACATCATGTATAATCAGAAGTGCAGTTTTCCTTCACCGTTAAAGCAATCGGTATGAGAGCAATTGTAAGTTTCGAAAAACTCATTGTAGAAATTGCCAAAATTGGAACCCAAGACTGGTTAGAAGATCGAAGTCAATACCGTAGTTTTAGAAATTAAAACTTTCTGTAACAAAATAAAAATTCATAATTGTTTATTGCAATACTGGTACCAAAAAAAACAAAAAAATATTTTCTGTGCAAATAAATATTATATATACAGGGTGTAACAGATGTGTGTGACAATACTTCAAGGTTGGCTTTTACCCATCAAGCTGAACAACTTTTGTTCTACAACTTTGTTGAAATCGCAAAATTTTTTTTGGACTCTTCGTACAAATCGATCAGCTGGCGAACCAAGTTTGTATGAAAAGTCCAAAAATTTTTTTGCGATTTCAACAAATTTGTAGAACAAAAGTTGTTCAGTTAGATGAATAAAAGCCAACCTTGAAGTGTCACAACTTTCTGTTACACCCTGTTTATGTATATATATATTTATAAAGAAGTTTTATATCGTCGCTCTGCTGAGCGGGGCGCATGTCTGTGACTGGTACATAATAATGTTAAATTATTAGAAAAAAGTTTTTTTGTGTAACCCTTTGTAGCCATAAGTAACCATTTTCGGTAACCTGTTCCGTAACCTGAAATACAATATAAAAGCAAATATTATTATTAGCGTCGGTGGCTAAGCGGTATTGGCTTGGACCTCCTAACCAGAGGTCGTGGGTTCAAATCCTGTCCAGTGCACCAATGAGTTTTTCGAAACTTACGTGTATTTTCATACCGACTGCTTTAACGGTGAAGGAAAACATCGTGAGGAAACCTGCACATCTGATTTCTAGATGTGTATGATGGTCGCGTTGCACACGTCCGTAGGTGTAAATCTAAATGCCCTACACGTGACCGCGGGTGATGCTAATGCAACACTAGGCAACCGCCGTCTATACCTTGTGGATAGAACGGTTAAATGTGCCACACGATAAGAAGAAGAAGAAAGCAAATATTGCATTGCTAACAACCCACATCGTCCCCACTGCAGGGGCACGGGTCTCTTCCCATACCTTGGGAAAGTTAGGCCATACTCCACACGGGGACCAAGTTTGCCAGAAAACAAATTCAAATTGCATGTGAAAAATTGTTTATGCTCTAAAGGGTATTAAAAAATACTAGATTATGTAAATTACAATGATATATGGACATGTATAGATTCTCCAGCTAACAATTTCATTGTTGACATGAATAATTGTAATAGAATTTAAGATTTTATTTAAAAAATGTGTTGAAGCGAGTTTCTTTTGGGCTCGACGTTTCTTCTCGCTTCGCAAACACTTGACGAAACGTTGAGTGTACAAGTCCCGCGTGGTAGGGACTTTGTACTAGGTAGAAAAAAATATTGATGATTTAAAAGCATATGTAAGCATCTACTTAAATAAAAAACATTATGAGTCTGAGTTTGAGTCCGGACAAGTCAAAAAGTTCAAGACGGACATGATATTTAGAAATTAAAAACACAGGATTGATGTTAAAAAGAACATATTTTCTTTTTATTTAAACGTTACACTTTTCTTTGTCAAAACCTTTCAACACAGTTGTATTGTATACATAAGATACGATACGAGTATAAGGGACTACCTTTTCAACTGCAAACATCCAAGAATTTTCAAATGAAAATTTTGTCGAGAATATGAAAGGAAGCTAGCAATACATTTTTCCAATTTCCACTCTGGCAATACCTAAAGCGAGCGTCGAGGCAAAGCATACGGTATTTTAAAATAAGACTAGATAGTTTTCAAGTTCGTATTATATCGTATAAAGGGTGTAAAAAATATGAAATAGATCGTAAAACTGTAGGTAATGACTGGTTTAATTTGATTCGTTAGCAACCAGATGATAGTGCACGGATCTCTTCTTATCCATAGCGAAGGTTAGACCTTACTCTACACATGGGGTCTAAGTCCGGATTGCTGGAGGTTGTGGGGCTAGTGGCCAACCCCATCGTCAGAAGTTTTCAAGCTGCCGTGATGATTTAAAGGAATATGTACATCATCAACTTAAATAAATAAAAAAACAGTTATATTTATTCTAAGTAAAATTAATGTTTTACTTTATTTTTTATTTATAAATATATATGAGGGACAAACCACACACGGTGATCTGGCCCCAAACTAGGATTCCCAGTGTTATGGAAACCAGAGACTTATAAACATACACATATACATTTTAAATATAAATACATATAAAATATAAATATAATACACTCACACACAGAGCAAACAAACCTGCTCATCACAGACATATATGCCCTGGGTGGGGATCGAACCCACAACGCTCGGATCAGTAGTTAGGAGCACTAACCACTGAGCCACCGAGTCAGTCATCAGTTGACTTTCGTAAATAAATCTTGTATAATTTAATGTTCAACTCAAATTTAATTCAAACCTATGGCACAAAATAGACACAGAAGGTCCGCTGAATACAAACCACATAAATCGTAAGCATATACATGCTTATAGAAATATACGGTCGTTCGAGGCCAGGTCACGCGGCAAAGTATCACAACAGTATCGTGACCTTGCCTACAACGACCGTATACGTCTATAAGCATGTATATGCTTAGTATTTAGTGATCGTATTAAGCGGACCTTCTGTATCTGTGTCTTTTGTACTTATGGTCGTTCTGCTCGAAGTAAACAACTTGAATGAAAATAAAATAGGTCCGAAAACGTCACACGTTTCCTGTCCGCTGTCTGATCTGCCTACCGTAGCTAAGCTGCAGACCATAAGAAAGAAAGCCGCAAAATATACGAAAACTACATTATACAGGGTGTAACAAAATTGGTGTAGGACCCGTTAACTGGGGATGCTACTCATCGTACTGAACACTTTTGTTCTACGACTTTGCTCACAAAAATTTTTTTGGAATTTCATGCAAATTAATCAATCTGTTTTGCCATTTTTGTTCCAATTTTTTTTGCGATTTGACCAAAGTCGTAGAACAAAAGTTGTTCAGTACGATGAGTAGAATCCCCAGTTAACGGGTCCTACACCAATTTTGTTACACCCTGTATATACTTTGCGGCCTTATTTCTTATGAGGACAGCAAGGTCCTAGCGTCCCTTCTTCGCTTTACATAATGTTGAGGCTTTACTCAGATTGTTGGCTTTCGCTGTTTCTTGTTCGTTATAAAGGGTGGTGGGAAAAAACCTCTTGTTAAGAACTTTAAATCTCTGTTATATAAAACAAACAGCTAAAAATTTAGATTATTATTGGTATTCATTTATTTATACACTAGCTTCCGCCCGCGACTTCGTCCGCGTGGACTTAAGAATTGTGTCCAGAAAGAAAATTTTAAGATAGCGCCATCTAGTGACGAAGTGGAAATTTTGAGTTTTAAAGCTTTCCTACGGGTTCCCTTAAGTTTTCCGGGATAAAAAGTGTTAGCCGATTGCTTTATCTATCTACCTACCAAATTTCATCCAGATCCGTTCAGTAGTTTCGGCGTGAAAGCGGAACAAACAAACAAACAAACTGACAAACAAGCAAACATCCATAATTCGCATTTATAATATTAGTGAGATAAGATGAGATATCGTAAGCCCTTGGCATCATCTCACTTGGTGATAAGTGATGATGATGATTACCAAGGGATTACCAAGACTCCTCAACGCAGTTATTATTATTTCTAGCCAATAGTCCCACTGCTGAGAGATCCGTAGAGAGAGATCGCATCCGTAACGAGCACATCCGTGGTAGCCTCAGTGTCCGAGACGTAGAGGACAAATTGCAGGAAAGTCGTCTCCGACCGCCAGAGTACGTCGGTAAAAGATGCCTTGAACTTATCGTTGATGGCCCTAGATCCCGTGGAAGGCCCAGGAAGCGCTGGCTTGACGTGAGAGCGGACATGAGAGAAAATGACCTCACTGAAGAGGATGTTGAAGATCGGGCAAAGTGGAGTAGATTGAGTAGGAAAGCGGACCCTGGCTCCAGCCGGGATAACGCTAAGTAGAAGAAGAGTCCCACTGCTGAGAGAAGGCCTCCTCTCTATTTATCCACACATCGCGATCCCGGGCCATCACTTCCATTGATCTTCGAACCTCTCTTAGTCGTCCTGCCAACTTACACTGTAGAAGATAGGAAAAGGAAAAAGAGAGCCGTGGAGAGCCATGCTTCCGCACGAATAGGCAAGCTCGACCGGCGTGATACCACGGCCTCACAGAAAACCGGCGTGAAGCAACGCTTGCGTTGTGTTTCGCCAAGTGAGTGAGGGTACCGGAGGTCCAACCTCCCCCCCCACTTCCGCATCCTCCCATCCCATTTCAAAGGTCGGCAACCTTGTGACTCATCTGGTGTTGTGGGTGTCTACTATATGTGGCGGTAATCGCTTACCATCAGTTCGTTCCTATCGATCCGTCTGTTCGTTTATCACCTATCACATAAAATATAAATATAACATAGCACAACTATGTCTAAGAAAGTGCCTGCATATAAGCCCCACGGCCTTCCTACAACCTTCCTTCCTACTTCCTACAAGGAAGAACCATTTAAGCTTCTTCCTACAAGGAAGTAAAAAAGAAGTATATATCCTGAAAAATTTACTGAAGCTTCTTTTTATACCTTTAAACAACTCGACTACACTCGATGGTTTAATTAAACAATTATCTGGTCGACTGGCCAGTTTTTAATTATTAATTAAAAAGAAAACAACATTAATTTGTTTTTCAGGCAGTCAGGTCAAAATAAGAAAATATAAAAGGTAGTTGTTTCATAATGTTTCACTGTTTTATGAAACAAATGAATTGAATGGAAAACAATGAGTGGGACGCGGATAAGTAAAGACTCTTTTAGTCTAAAGAGGCATATATAATAAAAGTAAAATTATAATTTTAAAAACCCCTCGACACAAAAAATAAACTCTAAAAACTAACAAATAATATTTTAAACCTATTATAATTATTATCGTCACATATATTATGTAAGTTCAAATATTTTTATTTTCCAAGCGTCGTCGCGTCGGGGGACCGCTAAAGTTTATAAAGTATTTTTTCAACAACAGCTAATTAATTATTAAGAATTACATTTAGGTACGAGCGATCTTTAATTTCATGCATAGTCTACGCACTACGTAATGCCGCGCGCGGCGAGCTCGGTGTGCGGTATGCGGCGCGGGGGAGGCGTCACCAAGTGCGGCGACCCGAACGGTCATACACGTGAGGGCAGACGTCGTTGACGGTTGTGTCGATTTTGCGAATTTTTCGGAGTAAATTCTTTTGTTGCAATCTGCGACTACACCTGTTTTTCTCACTTAGCGGTCCCCCGACGCGACGACGCTTGGAAAATAAAAATATTTGAACTTACATAATATATGTGACGATAATAATTATAATAGGTTTAAAATATTATTTGTTAGTTTTTAGAGTTTATTTTTTGTGTCGAGGGGTTTTTAAAATTATAATTTTACTTTTATTTTGTCCTTTTTAAAGTAGGTATAAATATTAGGATGGTATTTATAATGATTAGTTAGTTGAGTTAGTAACAATAGGACATATGGAAGGTAGTCAAATCCCCTCACCAACTATTAAAGAGCTGATGATCTTCAAACGGCTGATCAGGTCATGGTTACCTTACCATATACTTTCAATATCATTGAAGTAACATGGTACCAAATTTCGAATCGATAGGACATATGGAAGGTAGTCAGATCCCCTCATCAACTATTAAAGAGCTGATGATCTTCAAACGGCTGATCAGGTCATGGTTACCTTACCATATACTTTCAATATCATTGAAGTAACACGGTACCAAATTTCGAATCGATAGGACATATGGAAGGTAGTCAGATCCCCTCATCAACTATTAAAGAACTGATGATCTTCAAACGGCTGACCAGCTTACGCTTGCCTTACCATGTTCTTTAAATATCGTTGAAGTAACACGGTACCAAATTTCGAATCGATCGGACATAAGGAAGTTAGTCAGATCCCCTCATCAACTAGAAAAGAGCTGATGATCTTCAAACGGCTGAACAGATTTTCATGAAACATGGCTAAGAACACTCGGGATAAAATTATCTATGACACAAAAAAAACAAAACGAAAATCGGTTCATCCGTTTGGGAGCTACGATACCACAGACAGATACACAGATACACAGATACACAGATACACAGATACACAGATACACAGATACACAGATACACAGACACGTTAAACTTATAACACCCCTCTTTTTGCGTCGGGGGTTAAAAATAAACAAGACTGGTATAATTTAAAACCTTCAACAAATTTGTTATGAAAGTTTGCTGAAATTGCAAAAAAAACACTTTTCAAACAAACTTGGATGAAAAGCTGATCGATTTGTACATGAAAAAGCTATTTTTCATCAAAATTTGTAAAACAACATTTGTCCAGTATTTTTTGCAATTTAAGCAAAATTTATAAAATAAAATTGTACAATATTTTAAGCCAATTTTTTTTACCAACCAAACGAAAATCTTTTGAAAATCTTCCAAAAACCAAACATCTAATATTTAAGCTCCACTATCATAAATTATGCAGTGACCTCTGAGAAGAACATTTGTGAACCCTGCACAATACCCTGAGGGCATGAATTTATACCGACCTAGCGGCGTAGATCCTTTTAGGGTTGAATTTAAAAGGTTTTATGCAAACATTTTTTGCTTGGAAATAGTTTTTGTAGTACGATCTTGTATAAAGTAACTATGTTAGTTCTCGTGTATATTCTGTACTGGTTTTAAGGATTTTCTTTGGGCAATGTTTATCTTTATATATATTTATATAGGATATATTTGACTCCGATATGTGTAGAGTAACAAGAATGGACAAGATTAGGAATGAGTATATAAGAGGAAGTTTGAAAGTTGCGCCAGTGATAGAAAAATTGAGAGGAAATCGTTTGTCGTGGTATGGGCATGTAATGCGGAGGAATGAAAGACATGTTACAAGGAGATTGTTACAGATGAGTGTCGATGGATATAAGGGGAGAGGGAGACCAAAAAAGAGATGGATGGATTGTGTGAAGGATGATATGTGTCGAAAGGGTGTGAGTACGGAGATGACAGCTGAAAGGGATGTATGGAAGAAGAAAACATTTTGCGCCGACCCCAAATGATTGGGATAAGGGCAGGAGAATGATGATATTTGACTCCGATAACTTTTCCGAGTTCTTTACTTATGACCGGAAGATATTTGAGTAACGACTGTATGGACTGTGACTAAATCCTACTTACCATTAGAGGGGGTGATTTCGTGGATGCCTACTACGCACTTAGCTGATTTCTCAATATTTTCATAGAATCTGTAGCACAAAGACAACATTATTAAAATTTCATAATTCAGATCGCACCACGCCTACTTTTGTAAAATGATAATTAATATTTACTTATGTACATTTAATAGCTGCATGCCGACTTTTATGATCCTGCTTTATTTTGATATGTGGATTTCCTTCACCTTCAGAAAGCGGCAGGAAGTATCCGTACTGTATGTTTTAAAAAAATACTATGTATTTAATATCATGTGCTCTCTTAGGTAATAAATTTACAAATTACGGTGTTTAATAAATTAATCTATTAGATAAGACACTCTGGAATTTAAACGCGAATGTAGAAAAGCCTCGTATACAGACCAAGAGTTTGGGGTTTCTGTCTACTAATTAACAAGTTTTCTCCAAGGAGACAAATCGCTAAAATTAATGTCCGGACTTCACGTGCACACTACAATCACACATACGTACCTATGATTAGCTAAAATATGAGAAGTCCATATGGCGACATGTAGGACATTGTTCAATTTCATGAAATAAATGGCATTTATCTCGACCGTTTCCGTGCTTCGCAAGGTACGTTAAGCCGTTTGTGCCGGCTGCTATCACTAGAAGGCAGTCGCTAAGCCATGTCGGAGGCCTTTTATGCGACTTGAAAACTTCTAACACTGGGGTTATCCAGATCCAGACTTGGCCCCCGTGTGTGGAGGGCCTAACCTTCCCGAATGTATGGGAAGAGACCCATGCCCCTACAGTGGGGACGCAATGGGTTGTATCAAACAAAAGAGTTTGGTATCATGTAAAACTTTCAAGAAGTTAATTAATTTTTCTATGGAGACGAAGAAATGCGGAAGAAATGGCTTTTCGCCTCTAAATTCGATAGACGATTTTCAACAGACTGGGCTGTATGGCTCTGATCCTTTGCCTTCCCCATCTCGGTAAAATAAAACAAACAAACAATCTTTATGCTCGTTTGACTAAAGAGATTGGGATAAATTAGAGCCAAAATTTCTTCTTCAAAAAATTCTTCTTTTAACAGTTTCGTTTCCTGAAATCGCAAAAACTAAATAAGTCTTGTTCATTTTCATCTCCTCCTTCTCTGACTAAAAAAAGCCTTTATTTCTTGTCCGTTTCCAACTAATTGTTTTCCATTAAATTAATTTGTCTCATATAACAGTGAAACATTATAAAACAGTTACGTTTCATATTTTCTTATTTTCATTCTTATTTGTTTTTTAATAATTAATTAATAAAAATTGGTCGGCCGACCAGTTTATAATTTAATTAAACCATCTAGATGATCGTATTGTTAAAAAGTAAACAAAAGGAGCTTCAGTAGATTTTTCCAAGGATGGATACTACTTTTTTCTTCCTTAATATATGTTGTTAACATGAAATTGAAATAACGCCATTGTACTTTTTTTTTATGTGATAGGTGGCAAACGAGCAGACTGATCACCTGATGGCAAACGATAACTGCCGCCCAAAGACACCCGCAACACCAGAGGAGTCACAAGTGCGTTGCCGACCGTCGACCTTTGTTTAGGTATTTCAAAAGTACCCAGGACATGAAACAAAAGTTTCTTACTTTTTCATCATGAAACCTAAAAAAAGGCTTCTGTTTCATCATTGCAGAAATCTTAAGAAATAAACTTTTCAAGTAGAAGCATTATAGAGGGTACTGAAGCTGATTGTTACTAAAAAAAAATCACTGAGTTCATTCTATTCTTTTCTATAGTAAATAAACAAAACAAAAAACGAGTAAAAATAGTTGACTAGAAGATAAGAATCTATTTTTTATTGTATCAATACACGTTTTTGTCAAATTCTGTATAACTAAATGTATATTACGTAGCGTTATAACAAAAACATTATATGCCTATCTCAAAGCAAAGACAGCTAGACAATATAATAAAATTGAGGCATTTTTGTTACGAGAAAATCATAAAGATATATTCTGCCAGTATTAGAAGATGAATGTTATATTCTGTTAGATTTTTAGGGCCCCCAAGGACCGAAATAGGGGGCCGTTGTCAAAAATATCACGTAGTATCTTTACGGGGCCGCATTTGCACATAAAAGAACTTTACGATTGTGCCGACGAAAGAAAAGAGCGGTCAGGTGTGTCTGACGGACTTGTCGTATAATGGTTCCGTAAGTTTCTATTATACGACTTTAAATATGGCGCTATTGCATACGGTATTTTAATATGTTTGTAGGTTTCGTCTCATGAAACTGAACAACATTCTCTAAGAAACCAATTCAGTCTATTCAGTCGAGCAAAAAAAAATTTGGCCTCTTCAAACAAATCGATGAGCTAAGTAGCTAACTTTGTATGGAAAATTCATTTTTTTTTGCTCCGATTATATTGGTTTCTTAGAGAAAGTTGTTCAGTGTCACAGTTAGAATTTGGTACCTATCAGTACCTACCAGCAAACTTCTTAACTGGTGATTCTATGCAAGTGAGGAAACTAAACTACTTTTGGATTCTATTTAGGCGAGGGAGGAAACTGAACAATTTAAATATGTTCTATTAAAACTTCTAGATACATCATACAAATTTATCAAGCTTGCGAAACTAATTTTCAATTGAAAAATCGCTAGTCAAAGATTTACAAATACGGACCACTTTTCCTGTATACATATGTTTTTACTGACCGCGATTTTTTGAAAACTATTATATTATGTATACCGAATAAGCGAAGAAGCGGTCGTGGCCCAGTGCGGAAGGTCCCATCGATCACGCAGGTTAACTGACTACAGACACGGTCATAACCTAAATGGGTTTGAGTGTTAGTGGCATTTTTATCGACCGTTTTCGTGCTTTGCAAGGTACGTCAAGCCGATGGTGCCTGCTGCTATCGGAGGCCTTACAGGCGTAGGCAGCTTGAAAACTTCTTACAGTGGAGTTGGCCGCTAGCCCCACAGCCTCCACCAATCTGGACTTGGCCCCCGTGTGTGAGTATGGCCTAACCTTGCCAAGTTTTGTGAAAAAACCCGTGCGGTATACAGACGATATGGGTTGTTAACATACCGAATAATTTGAAACTTTTTGATTGAAAGATTGAAGCCTTAGAAATAATCTTGGGTATGTTCGGTCTATGGTATAGTAAGAAAGTTTAATAGATTCTCAGACTAAAAATAGTCTTAATGATAGATTACAGGACGAATTTCGACCATCAGACAGATCCCCTCTGTGAAGTACCTATAACTTAACGTTTCTATGGCATGCACGTGCCACAGTATACACACGCACAGTACTACCAAGCTTGTCTCACTTCGACGAAACTATACGCGCGAGTTTACATCGCCGCGTGCCTTCGAGGGTACACGTTGAGATTACTAGAGGCAAACAAGAACAGGAAACATTGGGTGTTTGGCGTAAAATAAACTCCCGCGCGTTGTGAATAGGTATATTATTCCTTGTTTTTACGTGTGATGCGCATTTATAAACATAAATAATGAAAAGCGCGTAGCGTACGGGCAAGCAAGATTGAACTTTACTGCTGTGTACTGAGAGTATCTTATTAATTTAACATCTCTGCAGAGTGAAACTTCTATACGTATTACGTAATTATTCTTTATTCTATGGTACTACATATAGTATGGCCACTTGCTGCCCCACTCTTTTATGGTGACCTCACCTCCCTTTCAGGAAACATCCAGTGACGGATGCTTTAGTTAGTGTAAGGGACGCAACACACACGTTTACTCGTGTACAAGTACCATATTTTAATGTACCGTCAAACCGTCTAACTTTGCCCTAAACGGATATTTTGCCCATTTAGCCTAATCTAAGATCAACCTTAAAAAAGAAAAAATATATCCAATTTCAGTTGAGTTTGTTTGATTTAGCAGAAAATAGATTATATTTAAAACAACAGCGTGAATTTCATTGGACTCTAATTTCACTCATTTACTTGTCAGTACCTGTCAAAGTGCACTAATGGTTTATTGCGGGTCAATATACTTTCAGTGTTTTGTGTTTAAATAATCGATGGCGAATTCAAATGTGAGTTTTTCTTATTACACGATGTAGACAAAGGTTTGTAGATCATTTATCTATAGTATTTTGTACCGTAAGTAGCTTAAATTGAGAATTATGACGATGGGCAAATTAAGCCGCGAAAACTTTGCCTCCGAGCTGTCAATTTGGCCCGCGCGAAAAAATGTACAAGGGTTGTCACTTTCTTTTTTCCATAATTATGAGTCTAGTCAAACGATGTTTTAATGTTTAGTAGTATGGGAAAATTTAAATAGGTACATAGTATTCATAATTTTAAATGTACGTATGTATGTTATGTTATGACAAAGTTATAAAACTATAATATGTACCACGGATTCACCTTGGATTATTTGGTTAGATCTTATTTTGACAACCTGTAATAAAACAAGATGATAGAAGCTGGCAGTATTTATAGTTAATTTATGCGCCAACGTGAGTTATTTTATGCTACTGAAATACGGATGTTATAAGATATCTTTTTTAATGTTATTGATTTCGCTAAGAAAAATATGTGTTCCTACTTCGTATTAATATAAATGAGTGCCATACACATTATTTAAGACTGATATGTTATCTACGGATGATATCTTTTAAATAAAAAAGAATTTTTAAACCAATAAAAATTACCTATATTTTTTTATAACCAACCAGATTTTGACAACCCTAGACCTACAAGTTGCTTGTATGGAAACAAACGGAGTTTGGCAGGTAATTTTGCCCATTTGTTTCTAGACGAGTCTGTTATTAATTAGCAATTGACAACATGTTAGAACGTCAATTTTGCCCTTAAACTTCAAATGGTTCTTACACAAGGACTGCATAAGAGTTATAGTTTAACAGATAATGGGAGTGGGCAAATATGGACGAAAGTGAAGGAAAATTTGCCCGCTATCAAAATATTTAATTGCTTGGAATCGCATTTAAATATCACTGAATATACAACTTTAACCCAATTCCATGATCCCATAGATCATCCTTAGAAATTAAAAAGTAATGCTTATGATAGAAAATTTTTGAAAAAATCAACAAAATTGTGAAAAAGCGGGCAAAGTTAGACGGTTTTACGGTATTCGTAGAAAATTTATAACATAGGTATTTGTACTTTTCCATTTAACTTAGGATCTTTTAGTAGGCTTTTGGCCCCCTTTGGGCCAGCTGCCTAATTGCGTCTTTGGGGCTAAAAAATCTAAAGAAAGTGATTCTAAGCTGACATCAATTGAAAGATTAATTAACATGGTAACTAAAACAGAGTAATGTTTACACATACATATACAGGGTGTAACAAAATTGGCGTGGGACCCGTTAACTGGGGATTCTACTCATCGTACTGAACAACTTTTGTTCTACGACTTTGCTCAAATAACAAAAAAAAATACCATTTCATACAAAGTAATCATCTGTTTTGCTATTTTTTGCTTTTTGTATGGAGATTCCAAAAGTTTTTTTGCGAGTTCATGAGAGTTCAGGAGAGAGAGAGCAATTTTACTCTACTCTACAATAGTAACTTAAACTTACATTAAGATTCAAGAATACCTGCTCTCTGAGCCTACTAGATTATGGTTCCCCATTTCACTGCGGAACCCTAAAAAGATAAAACAAACCACATCTTGCGTATTACTCGTGAGTCTTTTTCTCATCGTAATAATTTTTAGGGCTCATTTTTGATGTTGATGAAGGTTTTTGTTGTTATTTTTGTCTTATACTTTGTAGCAAAGATACAGCAAAATAGGGCGTAATTTTGCATATTTTAACGGTTAATTAGAAATATCTTTTTGTGTAAAATCTTGGTATATAGTTGTCTGGTTTTTTGAATAAAGGTTTTTAAGAAACAATGCCCTCTTTAAATGAAATACTATTTCTTATCGCGTAGCGTCGCGTAGTAAATAAATACTGTTTCCTTTCCCCGTTGCATTGGGGAATCTCGGTAAGCCCGCTTCCATCTTCGGCATCATCATCACTTACCACCAGGTGAGATGATGCCAAGGGCTCGCCAATGCAGGGGGAACAGCCTTTAAAAAATTAAACGACTTTATCAAAGGAACCTATACTCAATTCGCAAAAAAATTTAACTCAACATCAACTGATCTGCCAATTTTGTAACGGGAGCCAGATTTTTTTTTAGAACTGAATATAGGTATACTGGCGAAAGTTGTTCAGATTCAGGAGTAAAACTCACAGTAAAAAAAATCGTGTATTTTACAAGGAGCCTTGCGAACTGACCATTGGTTATTGGGGAAAGTTGCGCAGTTTCATAGTTTCATGAGTAAAAGCCACTGCGAAGTTATGGTGGTGGGGTCCAAAAATAACCGAATTATTCCGGATTTAAACGAAGCGAAAAACATTTGGTATTCCAAAATGTTCTTCTAGGTATAAGTATTTGTATACAAATCAAACCAAATCTATATATTCGAATTAGGTTACTATACGACGGTATTTTTGTTTTTACAATACTTAATATGAAGTTCCTAACACTTGGCGCGTATACCCAACATTTCAGAAAATGTGGAGAGAGAAGAATCGTCGCCTTCAAAAAAACTTTAACACTTGTTTTTAAATAAAAAGTCTTACGAGATATTATACATAATTCATTTCAACAAGTCTGAATTTATATTTATATTTAGTTCACAAAAACACACAGGACCAAATGCTTTTTTAAAATAAATTTAAAATCAACTTTACGACTGCATTTATGCAAATAATCTGCGCCATCCGTTTTTAATCAATTTCTAATTGAATCTTACACTATTTAAACTCACTAACAAGTCAAGTTGGATAGCTCTCTTCAGCTTGGCTTGGAATCACTTGGAACCACTTATAACTTCCGGTAGACGCCGATAATAGGGAATGTTCCCTAAGTCTGGACCCCGATTTCCGATTCCAATTCGATATGGTGAAATCGATTTTTCAATTACGGACTAAGAAAGTTTTACAGAGCTTTTTGGGGTTTCCAGGTTTTTCAGGAAAGGTTTTCCGTAACGAGCATTAGTTACGGAAATGAATGATAGTGTAGTGTCTAAACTGACATTAAAAAAATTGTAAAAGATCTAAAGAAAGAAGGAGAATGAAAGAGGAACATAGAGAGATAAATCGATCTGTCCATTTTACTCTACTGCCCCAGAAATAAAGCAATGTACTTCGGGACAGATAAATAAATGTTTATATCGTAAAAAAAATATATGAGATCAAAAACATGGAATCCGTCTTTATTTTCTGAGGTAATAAAAACTGTATAACAGGTAATTTTCTTCTCAAATTTCTTCTCCAAATAGGCACGGTACAAAATAATCACTTTTATTTTGCACTGATAAAATTACAAAAAAACAACAAACAACAACAACAAACAACAATAACATTATGTTAGTAGATATGATTTATTTATAGACTTATAGATCCTTGCAAAAAGCATAAAGTTCAGTCTCCAAACAAAGTTATGTGTTTGTATGTTTGTGTTACTGATCCTATACAAAAGCAACGTGATGAATTTTGGATTGTGACTAGGTCTTTATCACTATCAACCTAATGAATGTCCACATTCATAACAAAACAAAAATGAGCGTACTCCCATTTCAAAAGCCGCAACGCACTTGTAACTCCTCTGGAGTTGCGGGTGTCTGTGGGCGGCGGTAATCGCTTACCATCAGGTGATCCGTCTGCTCGTTTGCCTCCTGTCCCATAAAAAAAACCGCACCTGTTATCTTTCCATTGTAGGTTCATAAGTTTGGATTACCAAACATTTAAGAACAAACTCTTATAACTTGAGAATGCTAAAACTAGTAATAAACCCCAAAATTGGTAATTCAAGTATTCAGTTAACATCATTAAAATTCTGACTCTAAGTTTTCCGAAGCATTGCAAAGTGAAATGTAAGACGAACAAAATTTACGTTTCAAGCTTTCACAACGTCTTTGTGAATAACCGAAGTATAGCCAGGGATGGAGTAAGGGTTATAATAATACATATACAGGTTGTTAAAAAGTGCGTTTGAAATTTTAAGGGGTTACTCAGAATCAAGTATAGAACCCAGGAAAAATATTGGTAAATTCTGCACTTCATATATTTTTTAGATTCTCATACTAAATCTGAATAGTGAATTAAGAATTTGTATGAAAAACTGAAAAAAAATTTGAAGAGCGGATTTTTTCAATATTTTTCCTGGATTCTATTCTTGATTCTGAGTAACCCCTTCAAATTTCAAACACATTTTTTTAACACCCTGTATACAGATTCGAATTCAGTATATCGAGGGTTCACGGGCGACTTGTATTAAGCGATATCGTGGCCGATATTGAGTTATATAATAATGCGCCATTGGAAAAGTTGTTCAGTTTTTCAACTAGAACACCTTGTAACAGTTTCCGGGAATCGTCTTCTTACATTTTGTATATCTGTATACAGGGTGTAAGGGACAGGTTTCCGAAAACTTGAAAGGCTTGCTCAGTAGACGAAACAAAATTATAAACTTGATTGGACAGTTTGTATGGAGAAACCGATTTTTTTTCGTTTCCTGAAAAAAATTCTTGTGGAAAGTTGTTCAGTTTCGTCTACTGAGTAAACCCTTAAAGTTTTCGGAAACCTGTCCCTTACATCCTGTATACAATAAAATAACTTTACTAATAAAACAAATTTACTATAACAATAACAAAACAATATATATTTTTAACCCTGAACACGTCCCTGCAAACCCACACTTCGCTATTATCACGAAATGCCTTAACAAATCAAATGTTGCCCTTCAAAGATAAACATGAACTTCTAAAAGCGAAGCAGGCCCTTAACGAGTTGAGAAAAAAAGAAAAGAAATCTCCTAATTTTAAAGTCAAATGCTTTAACCTGTATAAAATAAAGCTTTAGGATGGTAAAAAACCTGCCAAGTGCGAGTCGGTGTTTGTCTCTAATAGGGTTACTTACATTATGCTGAATTAAACAATGTTAACAACCCATTACATCCCCACTGGAAGAGCACGGGTCTCTTCCCATAATTAGGGAAGGTTTAATTAAACAATAATTGTTAAATAATTGACCACGCTGAATACGTTAAAAACAACCGACTTCAATCGCAGCAACTCCAATTTTGATATGTTTTTGTTGATTTTCTCCAAAAATTTCGATAAAATTTATATGGGACCACCTGTGAAGTATACCCTTTTAAACAAAAAAAGTATTTTTCAAATCGGTTCAGGTATCTTCGAGTAATCGGTGAACATACATAAAACAAAAATAAAAAAAAAGATTCCGACGAATTGAGAACCTCCTCCTTTTTTTGAAGTCGGATAAAAAAGTGCGTTTGAACTTTTGAGGTTAGAATCAAGTACTTATCAAATACAGGAAAAATATTAAAAAAAACCGACCTACCATTATTTTTGTCAGTTTCCCATACAAATTTTTGATTCACTATTCAGATTTAGTATGAGAATCTAAAGAAAAAAAATTTGAAGAACGGATTTTTGAAACATTTTTCTGTATTTTCTACTTGATTCTAACTCCTTAAAATTTTTAAACGGATTTTTTAATATTCTGTATACATAATATATGACCAAACACACATAGCCAGCACACACAGCTAAAGTATCTTGTCAGTCAGCGATTTTAGTACATTTACTTTAATGCAGCATATGGTAAACTTACTTATACATAACCCACGACTCCAATATTCCTAACATGTTTAAAAATTTGTATTTAAATTTAGGTTTTTATATAAATCCCGTAAAAAAATTTGACGACTGTTCTACCTTCATCATTTTTTATATCTAGACACAAGGGAGTGTGTCAAACCAAGTTCAAGAAAAAATAACTATACAGGGTGTAACAAAATTGGTGAAGGACCCGTTAACTGGGGATTCTACTTATCGTACTGAACAACTTTTGTTCTACGACTTCGCTCAAATCGCAAAGAAAAATTGGACTCTCCATACATAAATGGCAAAACAGATGATGAATTTGTATGAAATTTCCAAAATTTTCTGTTTTGTTGTGCAATAAAGTATTTTCATTCATTCATTCATTCATTTTTTTGTGATTTGAGCAAAGTCGTAAACAAACGTTGTTCAGTACGATGAGTAGAATCCCCAGTTAACGGGTCCTACATCAATTTTGTTACAATCTGTATAGTTATTTTTTCTTGAACTTGGCTTGACACACTCCCGCGTGTCTAGATATTAAAAATGATGAAGATAGAATCGTCAAAGTTTTATCTGAGACTATTTTTTACGGGATTTATATCAAAAACTAAACATGTTAGGAATTCTAGAGTCGTATGTTATATCTTCTTCTTATCGTGTTAAGGACTACACCAATTTTGTTACACCCTGTATAGTGTGTAATATTACACGAACCATTTGGAGCCACTTTTGATAAATATAATACAGAATATATGTATTTTCACTCTACTTAATGAGCTTTATAAAATGAAACTTCATACGTCAAAGCAAGAATCATTATTCGGACTTATTTTGAGCTGCCCTGAAAACAATATTCGGTTGACTATTGCAAAATTCAGTCAGCCGTCTACACAAAATATCAAAATGGTCTGATGCTGTCACTCCATCCAGTAACTAACTACGTGACATTCAGGTGAACTGACAGACATC
The DNA here is from genome assembly GCA_958295455.1 of Coleophora deauratella. Classification (NCBI taxonomy): domain Eukaryota; kingdom Metazoa; phylum Arthropoda; class Insecta; order Lepidoptera; family Coleophoridae; genus Coleophora; species Coleophora deauratella. Next base: position 1,113,887 of record OY282412.1, read on the forward strand.
AGAGTGGCATCATTGACTGACTCGGTGGATAAGTGGTTAGCGATCCTGACCTCTGATCCGAGAGCCGTGGGTTCGGTCCCCACATAGGGCAAACTTTTCTGTGATGAGCAGAATTGTTTGCTCTGAGTCTGTATTTCTCTGAGACTGAGGGTGTATTATATCTATATATATATGTATTTCAAAGTATATGTGTATGTATATCAGTCTCTGGTTCCCAAGATACAGGGAATCCTAGTTTGAGGCCAGATGACCGTGTGTGATTTGTCCCAGATATTATTATTATTATAATATTGTTAAAAGGGTTACATCAACATCTATATTTTGCCCTCTCAGTACGAAACCCTAAAAAGACCGTCCAAAAGTTTCAAGAGTTTGTATGGGGTTGAAAAAATACTTAAACACTGAAAAGCAACTTCGAAAGAATTTGCATTACCAAAGTTTTAATAGCTTGGACTTAACTGTTATTTATTTGCTATTTTGAATTTTCCCACTTCCATTTTTCGGAACCATCATCCTCATTAGTTGATTTAAATCGCTAAGCCGTTGGTGCCAATTGCTAAGACTAGATGGCCGTCGGAGGCTTTATAGGTGGCTTGAAAACTGGCACTGTGGTTGGCCACTAGCTCCACAACCTCCACCAATCCGGACTTAGCCACCGTGAGTGAAATATGCCCTAACGTTCGTGATGTATGGGAAGAGACCCTTGCCCCTGAATTGGGGACGATATGGGTTGTTAACGTAAGTAGTAGAGTAAATACTGTTCCCTCCTCGGTACACTCTCTCTCCTTTTCTCCTCTGCCAGAACATGAGCGCTTAAAATTAATATATTCAAGATGCGTTGAACTGTGCGAAATTCCTGTGGGTTGACCCAAAACGTTAAATTCTTCGATAACAAGAAATAATTATACTTGAACCTCCGCCAAATCAAATTGTGTGGTGAGTGCTATAGGCCGAGCCTCCGGCAGATGCTTTCTGGACTAATCAAGTGAATAAAACTGGCATCCATTCTCTATTTCGACTCCTATACATTCTACTCACTATCAAGTTTGTTAAGGTTATTAGGCTTCCGATTTCCAGAGTCGGCTGCATCAAAACAAATCGCTTGGATTTTAATGACATTATACAAACTTTAATTTAAGTAGGTGTACCAATCAACATCATCAATAGCCCCTATAATTGAATAATGACATCATCGTTGACAATTTCAAACATGTTTGGAATAAGATTTAATTTTAAAATTTAATATTTCTTATGTTATTTTTAAATATCTTAGAGGACTAGCAATCAACTAGCGGTTTGTGGATAAAAAGTTATTAATTACTTATCTTACAGTTAAACATTATTTGCCCCGATATCGATTGCAGCACCGATACTAATGTCGTGTCGGATAGTGTAAAACACTTTTAACTCTGGCCAGAGACTGAACTGCAAAAAAAGAAATCCCAATTTGAATTTCGAATTCGCCACGTCATTTAGTTACCAGCTCTCTAGCAGTTAGCACGTTTTAACGAAGTGCATTCACCAGATGGCGTGGAAGTAAGGAATTTAAATTACCACGTCTCCTTTACTCATTAGGAGTTTTTGTCTCGGACGAGACGGATTTTTTATCTTATCTCTTTTAACTCCAAGATAAAGACGTTTTATCCTTTGACCCCGTTTTCTTTTCTTTTATTTCTTGCCGTCGTTGGTAGTGTTAATTAGGTTTGTGTGGATTTTTTTGAATACTAAAACGAATCTTCCCTTTTTGTTACGCATCTGCCTTTTCTTTTAATATTGCGAGCTTTTGTTTAATTTAGGATACCAGATAAAATTGAAAGCCAAAGACTTCATAGGCATCAATAATCTTTTTTTTAATACTCATCGGGGAACATTGTTCACTTTTATGAGTATCATCTAACATTTGTCGCTATTCAATTAAGTGACTAAAACAACCCTGTATAATTTATCACACCTTTAGCAAGAAGCACTCAAGTCGAACCTCGGAGAAATTCAATTTTCCAGCATTTTATTCTGCGACCTTAAAGATGGCAAAAGATATCCTCTTGCCAAAGGGAAATCGCATGGAAAAACTGGGCAGAAAGGCAAAAGGGCCGGCCAGAAACGGTTGGCTCTACGTGCCTCTCATATATTCGTCCCAAATTACCTACCGAAGTAGATGATGTATTGATATGATGAGCAGAATGTTGACGATCGGGCAAAGTGGAGTAGATTGAGTCGGAAAGCGGACCCTGGCTCCAGCTGGGATAACGCTAATTAAAAGGAAGAAGAAGATGATGTATATGACAGACGTATTCGAAGAAACGAGCACGGAAATGTAGCTGTGTTGAACTGCATTATTCGAGGAACCAATGATAAATCTGATAAATAATTTCAGACGAAATGACTAATATACTGTTTTTTTACGAACTGACAACAGATCCCTTGGGAAAATGTTATTCATCTCCTTTAGGAATCATTTAAATAACGAACGAAGATATAAAAATACAACTTCTGTGAAAATGACGTGATGATACAGGAAGCCGCTGGATGCTGACAGATCAAGACCAGTCGGCGTGTAAATCCTGAGGTCTTTGTTTAGCAGTGCACGTCTTTCAGCTGACGATAATGAATAAAATATTAATTTCTTGTATCAAATCAAATCGTTCATTGACAAAACAACAGTATAAAAGAAGCATGAAAAATTTAACCAAAGTAAATTTGTCATTTACTCCGTTCCTCTTTGGGAACAGTGCGGATAGAACCAAACGGTTTTTATAGCGGTCATTCTCTCAAGGCACGGTTTTAACGGTTTTTTTAGATAGCCGTAGAGGGATGGTTTATTGCAAAATGCTTTACGAACCGCTTTTGTGAAGGGTCTTGCATGTATCGAATTGTAGGCTTCAGCAAAGACAATTTAAAAGAATATTGTCAATCTCTCTAGTACCTTATGTGTTACGAAACTTAGTTCATTAGCGACATCTAGTGATATCTATCTATCTATCAGCCGAAAGACGTCCACTGCTGAACAAAGGCCTCCCCCAAGGATTTCCACACCGACCGGTCCTGTGCGGCTCGCATCCAGCGGCTTCCTGCAACCTTTACCAGGTCGTCGGTCCACCGAGTCGGGGGCCTGCCCACACTGCGCCTTCCGGTGCGCGGTCGCCATTCGAGAACTTTACTGCCCCAACGGCGATCTGTTCTACGAGCTATGTGCCCTGCCCACTGCCACTTAAGTCTAGCGATTCTGAGAGCTATGTCGGTAACTTTAGTTCTCCTACGTATCTCCTCATTTCTGATTCGATCACGTAGGGAAACACCAAGCATAGCACGCTCCATCGCCCTTTGGGTGACTTTGAGCCTTCTTATAAGGCCCATAGTAAGCGACCATGTCTCGGATCCATATGTCATCACTGGCAACACACACTGGTCAAAGACTTTAGTCTTGAGGGACTGCGGTATTTTGGACGTAAAGATATTGCGAAGCTTCCCGAACGCTGCCCTAGTGATAGCTTCAAAAAAAAAGAAGCGGCGATCTTTTTATCGGACTTTGGACACCTATTAATTCTGTTTCAATCCAGTTTGAATAAAAGCACTTTTTACAAAAGAGAAAAAGCTGTATAGCTTCGAAACTAATATGAATACAAGACTGTTTCTTGTGCCCAGATTTAGAGCAAATTAGAGCAATCTGCTCAAAAAAAAACTAGAATTACAAACTTTATAGTTACAGCGGCAGCTAAAAACTGAATTTTCCCGCCAATTTTTAGGGTTCCGTAGCCAAATGGCAAAAAACGGAACCCTTATGGATTCGTCATGTCTGTCTGTCTGTCCGTCCGTATGTCACAGCCACTTTTTTCCGAAACTATAAGAACTATACTGTTGAAACTTGGTAAGTAGATGTATTCTGTAAACCGCATTAAGATTTTCATACAAAAATAAATAAAAAAAAACAATAAATTTTGGGGGTTCCCCATACTTAGAACTGAAACTCAAAAATTTTTTTTTCATCAAACCTATACGTGTGGGGTATCTATGGATAGGTCTTCAAAAATGATATTGAGGTTTCTAATATAATTTTTTTCTAAACCGAATAGTTTGCGCAAGAGACACTTCCAAAGTGGTAAAATGTGTGTCCCCCCCTGTAACTTCTAAAATAAGAGAATAATAAAACTAGAAAAAATATATGATGTACATTACCATGCAAACTTCCACCGAAAATTGGTTTGAACGTAAGTAGTTTTTTTAATACGTTATAAATCGTAAACTGCAAATTACCTTTCATTCAATCAACTCAAATATAAAAAATATAGAGTTCAAGACATGTGTGATTTTGAATTTATACAGAACCCTCGGTGCGCGAGTCCGACTCGCACTTGGCCGGTTTTATTTGTGTACCAGTTTTGATTTTCCCTAAGATACCCACACATTTAGGCGCTCGTATCTCGAAAAGAGTGATTGCTCTAATTTTTTTACTTGGCACGATGATTGCTCTAATTATACTCTAAAATTTGAGATAGGTAGCATTCTTCTAGGAGCCCTAGGAAAAAAAGTGCTTGCTGTGGTCAAGGACACCAAATTAGTGTCCCTGACCCCAGCAAGCACTTTTTAGAAAAGTGAAAAAGCCAAATTAACTATGGAACTGACAGATAAAAATGTCAATTGCCTTAAGTTACAAGTTTGTTTATCTTTTATTTAAATCAGTGTTTTAAACCGTTTTTGATATCCGACCCCTTAACAAGTAAAAAAATTCTGGCGACCCCCCTAGAACATAAACATACAAAATGTTAGTTATTTGAAAGACTACGTTTAAAAATTTCTTCAGATAGAAATGATTTAGTTATTAATGTCCCTAAAATAGAACCGCGTTTTGACAAATTGTTAGAAAACCGACAGGCCCAGCCTTCTCACTGAAATCGTATTTTTTCATTGCAGGACCTACAAACACTTTCCTTTTTTTTACCCGCGACCCCTTGAGAAAAGCTTCGCGACCCCCCGGGGGGGTCGCGACACACAGGTTGAAAAACACTGATTTAAATTGTATTAAAACAGAATACTTATAGTATGAATGGAATGTAAAATAGTGTAGATGACTACTACAATAGTCATACGAGTAAATTTTTATTATCTATCAAAACGACATTTTACTGTAAAAATGTTTGAAATACCACGACGTGACGTCATAGTTTAGCATCATTAAATGACTCATTTTTTATATTTTCATTAATGAAAGATTGAAAATTGGATGGAAAACAAAAGAAATGTAATTTTTTGAAGTTTCAGTGGAAAAGCGATTTAGTGAACAATCGTTTATAATTTATTTAATTTAGGCGGCTTGAAAACTTCTGACACTGGAGTTGGCCACTAGCCCACAACCTCCACCAATCCGGACTTGGCCCCCGTGTATTGAAATGAATTGAATGGGAATAATTTAATATCATCAGGGTTTGTAGACATACAGACGTATATTTAACTAGCTTCCACCCGCGACTTCGTCCGCGTGGACTTCAGAATTGTATCCAGAAAGAAAGAAAATATTAAGATAGCGCCATATGGTGATGAAGTGGAAATTATGAGTTTTTAAGCATTCCGACGAGAACCCTTAAGTTTTACGGGATAAAAAGTATCCGTAGATAACATAGTTCTGGGATAACACATAGTTAGCCGAGTGTTTTATCTATCTACCTACCAAATTTCATCCAAATCCGTTCAGTAGTTTCGGCGTGAAAGCGGAAAAAACAAACAAACAAACAAACTGACAAGCAAACAAACATTCATCCATAATATTAAGTGAGATAATAGAAATACAAAAAACAGTCGCATATTATTGAGTAAATACCCATCAACTATAATCTTTACAAGTAGGCAACGAAGAGGGAATGGTTCTTACTTATATTAACACATCAGAGGGACTCACGCGATGTCTGCTGGCTAACGTATGGTGAAAGGTTTTCGAAGCGTTACTATAAGAGTAGGCAGTAGGTAATGTTAGGTAACAGGCCACTGAAATTATTCTAAGTGACATATAACTATTTTATTAAACAATGTTGGCGAAAAAATGCGCCATACATAGTAGATCATTACGCCAAACATAGTAGATTATTGCGCTATACATAGTAGATCATTGCGTCATTCGTAGTAGATCATGTTAGGCTTCTTTCTTCTTATTTAAAAATGCATATGTTACAGTCAAAACTACTTTTGACTGCAAAAAACAAAAGTAGTTTTGACCGATGCCCTTGGTTAAGGAAAATTTTTGTAGCGATACGTATTTTGATTTATTTAGGAGGTTAAAAGTTGTGGTGTAAAAGGTTAATAACTATGTTGTTAGTAAAATAAAACTGATGCAATAAATGTTGACTAAGTTTTCAATCTTAACCACAAACTCAAAATATTTTTTTATTTAAGTACACATGCACACGTATAATTTACACTTTTTATGCTTTTAAATCGTCGTTATTTTTCTACCTAGTACAAAGTCCCTACCACGCGGAACTTGTACACTCAACGTTTCGGGAAGTGTTTGGGAAGCGAGCTTGCTTTCTCTGGTTAGTTAAAGTCAAATGACTTGAGTTTATTAAATGTACATTAGCTATTCTACGCAACAAAATATATGTTAACAGTTAGTATAAAATATATATTTAACACTGTATAGTATGTCCTATCTTTCTGCATCTGGCTTTTCAATCCATTGCATGGCATACAAACCAATATTTCCTCTATTTTTGATTACCACTCGAGTCACTTAGAATAAATTTAAACACAGTTGAACAGAAGCAATGTTATGTTAGCGTGACGGAATTATTTTGTCTCTGATTTGTGCTTCATTTTATGTGATGATTCATTTTGGTGGGTATTGGTAAAATGTTGTGTTAGTATTACTTTTATTCTGTGTAAATAAGTGTATAAGATAAGAAGCGATTGTGGCTTAGTACGGCTTACGTAGTCGCGTCGATCACGTAGGTCAACTGACTACAGACACGGTCATAACATGGATGGGTTTGACTGTTAGTGGCATTTATCTCGACCGTTTCGTGCTTCGCAAGGCACGTTAAGCCGTTGGTGCCGGTTGCTATAGCTAGATGGCACTCGTTAAGCCATGTCGGAGGCCTTACAGGCGGCTTGAAAACTTCTGACACTGGAGTTGGCCACAAGCTCCACAACTTCCACCAATCCGGACTTGGCCCCCGTGTGTGGAGTGTGGCCTAACCTTCCCGATGTATAAGGAGAGACCCGTGCCCCTGCAGTGGGGACGTAATGGGTTGTTAATATTTAACATAAGTGTATGAGAATTATTTTAGTTCTTCTGGTGTTGCGGGTGTCTATGTGCGGCGGTAATCGCTTACCACCGGTGACCGTCTGCTCGTTTGCCGCCTATCACATAAAAAAAAAAACTTCAAAGTCCAGACCGGTTATTTTTATGTATCTTCACATGTGATGCAATACAGCGGATAAAAAACGACAACTCATGTTTTTTTTAATCCACAATTTTAGTAAGCCCTTGGCATCTCACTTGTTTGAAATAATGGTAATTGATTGAATTGATTGATTGAAATGAAATGAAATGAAAATATTTTTATTCGAAGTAGGTAGCAGTGTACACTTTTCGAACGTTATTCTTTTATCTACCTAACACGAGGTTCCTACCACTCGGAACTCGTATACCCACCGTTTCGGAAAGTGTTTGCGGAGTGAGAAGAAACGGCGGGCCCTAAAGAAACTCCCTCCAATACTTTTTTTTTAAGTCTTATATTCTATTACATCTTAATGCTAGATCAATAAATGAATTACACAATGTCATGTCTGTAAATAAAATATGCAAAAATAAGAATAAAGTAAGAAGAATAAAGAAAGAAAGGATTCAAAAGAGATAAAAATAAAAATTATTTGTAGCTAATGACTAACAATTCAAAAACCAATGACAAGAGCAGGCCAGTTCACACGGACAGCACCCGATCACGAGTATAACGCGAGAGTCAGCCATCGCTCCCCTCAACCATATTTGAGGGAAGGGAACGACCCGGCTCCCGATTAAAGTACTTACCTTCCTACGATAGTTTTCCTGTATTCTGAAAATATATATAAAAAAACGTATCTATAGCATTTATGCGTTCCGACAAGGAGATAGGATAGTCAAACCCGCTTCCATCTTCGGCATCATCATCACTTACCACCAGGTGAGATGCTGCCAAGGGCTTGCCAATTTTGGATAAAAAAACTCTACTTCAGTCACCAAATAATTTGTACTTTGTTTATTATTTAGAAACGTGTGTAAATTATTCACCTTTTACAAATAGAAATAGATTTTACAAATTAGACGTGGGAGAGCCATGCTTCGGCACGAATGGGCCGGCTCGACCGGAGTGATACCACGGCCTCACAGAACACCGGCGTGAAGCAACGTTTGTTGTGTTTCGCTGAGTGAGTGAGGGTACTGGAGGCCCAACCCCCCCTCCCCCTCCCCATTCCCCCATCCCCCATCCCATTTCAAAGGTCGGGAACGCACTTGTGACTCCTCCGGTGTTTCGAGTGTCCATGGGCGGCGGTTATCGCTTACCATCAGGTGATCCGTCTGCTCGTTTGCCACCTATTATATTAAAAAAAAAAAAAAAAAATTATTTATACAATACTTTTAACACAATTTTTCCAAACTTGGCATCATCTTACCTGGTGGTAAGTGATGATGATGCCGAAGATGGAAGCGGGTTTGACTATCCTATATCCTATCCATGTCGGAACGCATAAATGCTATAGATACGTTTTTTAAATATATTTTCAGAATACAGGAAAACTATCGTAGGAAGGTAAGTACTTTAATCAATCCGAACCTGGAAATAAATTTGATCCTCGAACGAAAAACAATTTCCACAAAACGTTCGAACATTTATCGGGAATGCGTTTTAAAATTTATTAAATATTTTTTCTGTAGATTTTATTTTATTTTATTAACCATTCTTTTAGAAGAACACATTTTTTACACCCTGCAATTACTTCAATTTCATATTAACTCATTATTACTGATGTGTCATTAGGAAACAAATAAATTTTTTCAGGTGATTTTGTCGATGACAACAAAAAATTTGTTTTTAATCAGAGACTTTTATATCGATTACATTATTATTATCAGTGAGGACAACACATTCTTCTTGCCATTATTAGTTTCTCCAGCATAAAGATAATATAACCAGTTCGCGATTGTGTTGGAGAATCTTTGCAAGCCCACTTTCATCTTCGCCATCATCACTCATCTGGTGAGATACTGCCAAGTTTGGATAAAAAAACCCTACTTCAGTCACCAAATAATTTGTACTTTGTTTATTATTAAGAAAGTGTGTAAATTGTTTACCTTTTACAAAAAAAATAATTAGTTTTAACACAATTTTTGCTACTCTGCCCACTTGGCGTTAGGCTTAACTTAAAATATAATTTTTAGACACTCATAACGAAATGGGTAATCAACTTAATCAGTTCGTGAGAAGTAAAAAAAATTAAAATCTCTTTTTTTTGAAAAAATTCTTTAATTTTTCGTGAAAATGTATTTAGTTTCATGTATTGTATTACTCTTTAACCGACTTCAAAAAAAGGAGGAGGTTCTTAATTCGTCGGAATCTTTTTTTTATGTATGTTCACCCATTACTCAAAGACGCCTGAACCGATTTGGAAAACTCTTTTTTTGTTTAATAGGGTATACTTCACAGGTGGTCCCATATAAATTTTATCGAAATCGATTCAGCGGTTTTTGAGAAAATCTACAAAAACATAGCAAAATTGGACTTGTTGCGATTGAAGTCGGTTGTTTTTAACGTATTCAGCGTGGACAATTATTATAATTTTGGCACCACAACATTTTTATTTTATTGTGTGAGATGATAAAAGGCTGACGGCTCATCTGATGGAAAGCGGAATCCGCTGCGTATGAGCATCTATAACCCCAGAACGGTTATCAGTGCCTAGCCCATGTTGAGGGCTTAGATGGAATGCCCCTTATGCTGGTAATTACTGTGGCTCGATGTAGCAACTCTATTTTTAGCAACTCTATCTGATCTAAACCTCAACTCTATAAGATCTTTACCTATTTCTCTCATCCAAAATTATAAAATTTAAAAACGGGATAAACCACTGTAAATTACATTGTAAAGGACTTCAAACTAAAAAAATGGGAATGGAGTTTTTACCTGTTTTTATAGTGGCATCAGACAAACATACATAGATTATGAAATTGTAAACTTAATTATTGTAAAATAATAAAACAATTATTTCATTGAAAATGGAAAATGAAAATGAAAATATTTTATTCGAAGTAGGTAGCAGTGTACACTTTACGAACGTCATTCTTTTATCTACCTAATACGAGGTTCCTACCACTCGGAACTCGTATACCCGCCGTTTCGGGAAGTGTTTGCGGAGTAAGAAGAAACGGCGGGCCCCTAAAGAAACTCCCTCCAACACATTTTTTTTAAATAGTCTTATATTCTATTACATCTTAATGCTAGATCAATAATAAATAATGACCTTATAAATAATTAATAAATAAATAATGAACTAAGCCAATTATCCGTCTATCCATCTATCCCAATAGCTAATAAAGCCACTGGTCCCTTGTAAAACGGCAAATACAATTTAATTACGACATATTCACAGTCACCACATCAATGTGGACACCACCATATCAAAGTTTGTCTGGAAGAGATCGCTCTTTAGCAATAAGACCGCCTACCTGTATAACTTTTATCTTTTCATGTTTATGCTTATATTGTATTTTCCTGTCTTGTTGTCCAATAAAGTGTTTTCATTCATTCATTCATTCAATGTTAAACTAATAAACGTAAAACTATGCAAAGCTAACCACACCCAACTCTGTAAATATATAACTAGATCTAGATATATTTACGAATATCTAGGTCTCGTTTTTCAGTCCGGCGAAGCGTACACATTTTACCTGGGGCAAGGTCGTGCCTAGACTGTAACAACTTTAATGCTTTTGATCGCGACTGTACACGGTTAACAAGAGGCAGAATAAACGCTGTATTTTACTTAAAATTATGGATACGAGTCTGAACTTTTGTAAGCTTAGAATCTAATTATTATTTTTAATTCTGGTATTACTAAAACTATGAAATTGAAATTATTCTCAATTAAACATTGGTAGGCTTTTACTAAGATATTAGATTAGGCAAATATTGAATTTGATTTTTGTGTCAAAATAATAATTTCGAATCAAAAAAACCAAAATAAGTTTTTCAATACTGTAAAATAGAAAACAAAATGAAGTGGTAATAATGAATAAAAAATATTCAGTCTCAAGTGTTATGGTCAGTCTCATGTGCAAAAACCTGGAGATTTGCGTGTATATAACATCATCCTATAGATATCGGCTCCGCTTAAGAAATGGACAGTCAACTAGACTGGAAAAATGTATGTTCAAAACTGAATCCAGTTATTTAAGAATTCGTGTTTGAAATTTTACTGGGTACACTCCAGGCCAAAGATGATGTACTTATACATATTTTTTATTTTTCGAAATTGTTTTTAAACGTAAGGTACTCTAGTAATACTGTCTATATTGTATAAAAATTCAGCATGAAGTTCTCAAAACAAAATGGACTCTTCATACAAAATAATCTGATGAGCCGATAAACTTTATGATTTATTTTTGCAAATAATTCTATTATAGTAGTTTTGTATATTCCATGAATATAATAAAAAGTCCTGTTAATGTTTTCGGTAGCTATATTTCTACACACTGTACTGTATATTATTAAAATATATTGTACTGAAATTGTATTTGCAAGTACAATCGGAGCAAAATTGATTTCACTAATATCAGGTACAGTTCAATACCTATTCAGAGATAACAATTCAGAGTCTCGTTTTCATCGTTTTCCCGTCTAGTATAATTGATTCCATCCACTACGGGCTGGGCTCGCACGAGGTGGTCAGGGTCGCCAGGTGATGGGTGGGATCCCCAACTGTAAAGTAAAAACCCTCAAAGTTTGGGGAATTTAGTTGCTAAGAAAAATATTATATTTATTTAATTGTTTAAGGATTGCAAACAGAGTTTACAATTTACATGATAATATTAATTATATGTTATGACAAATATTTATTGCATTTCTTATTATAGGCAGCCACATCATGCTCTAATATTACAATAATATAAGGAAGAAAAAAATTCGCGAAAAATGCGAAATTAAAAAAAACTCTGTCATTTCGTGCACAGTTTTGATATCAAAGTCAATTTAATATTTTATTTTCTCATCTATCGAATTTTTTAAACTTTAAAATTATTGTATTGCTTACATTATAATTTTTATTTGATAAACTAATCATACTAGCAGCCGAAAAATGTTAACTGATCTCTCAAGGATTTTTTATAACAACCGATCCTTCCTGGCTCTAGGTTACCTTTTGTACGAGCTATGTGCCTCGCCGCTTCAGTTTAACGATCCAAAATTAAAAAATGTAATTATTATATTCTTAAAAAACAATGGCTAAATAGCATAGAATACAAAATATTTTATTTTTAGTAACAATCACTTACAAAAATACCTCTGATTCTCAGATATTTCCCCCACCCTGGTAACACCAGACACATAAAGGTTTATTTTACGTGCGTCCCTGCGTCCAATAGTTTGTTGTGTTATTTCCGGCTGTATTTCTGCTTCAGTAGCGCATAAGCTGAATAAATGGGGATACCTTCTATACCTTGTAATGTTGGGTATTGAAAATGGTTATTGTAGTTTTTTTATCTATATTACGTAGCAATATACCTCTATACAATAATAAAGTATTATTAGATGTGGGTTATTGTAAGGTATTAGTGGAAAATGTAATAAGGTCAAATGTTAAGACTGATTTTGTGGATACGCAGTTAATGCTCCTAGAAATTAAAGGATCTTGAGTTCGATTCCCAACTAGGGCACGTTACGTTTATGTGATGAGCGTATTTATTTTGACATCTTGTTTTTGGATCTAGGTAACTTTCTCTAAAAACTGTTTATCATCATATTTTGTCTAAATAAAAAAACTTTTCATACAAATCTATTGGGATAATAGATGGTAGTCATATTTTTGTATTGCTCATAGTTTGGTTTACTTTCACGGCTCACTTTAAGTATGCGCTGAACTTAAAAAAGAGAATCCTAAATCTGAATATTGAATCAAGAATTTGTATGGGAAACTAAAAAAAGTTGTTCATAGATCGGAATTTTTGAACATTTTTCCTTATTCTACACTTGATTCTGGGTAATCTCTTAAAACCTCAAACGCACTTTTTATAACACCTTGTATTGTGAATAGAGTATCACAAGTTGTAAGTATTATTTTTTTAATCCTTTAATCATTATACTTTATTAAGAGTTTTCAAACTAAATCACGGGTGGTCAAACAAGAAGCGATCACCTTGATCATGAACTTTATACTTTTAAAGAGAGATTGAATCAGTGATATAACATCTAATGGATTTATGTTTACAAAAAACATCACTATATCTTGGTTGTATGCCACAATTACTTTAGTTATTACCTATTTGATTCGGTGCCTCTGTGGGTTTCTTACTCTATGTGCGGGGGAACGGAATTACCGAGCTTTTTATTAGATTGCTCCAATTTTTTTAGATTAGGTTTTTTGTTAGGCCTACATTCGGACGCATGTTTATTAGACTAAGCCTAATATCGTTAAATAAATATCGCGGACACTGACTCAAGCCAATAACGGAGGAAAGGTAGATGAGAAAAAAATCATTACATTTGTCATTATAATTCATAAGATATCAATCGTCTTCCTCGGTCCCTCAATGCTGAGGATCGCGACCACAAATGGTCTTTCCATTGGCTGCGGTTCTAGGTGCTGTGGACTGCCCTCTGTATGTTACCTCCTACAGGTTTCTTCACCACATCTATCCATCGGGAAGGTGCTCTACCCTTGCCTCGTTTCAATCAAAGATAATCAATGACAGCCCCAAAAAATGTATTGTTATATTTGAAACTTATATACTGTTAGAAATATGTTATAAACTTTTAACTTTAACACTGTTTAGTTTGAGTCTTTACTTTGTACGTATAACATAGTTAAAATAGAGCTTACGAAATTCCACCAACAGCACTTTAGTCTGGATTACAAGTTTAAAGTTATTATTAACTCAAAACGCGGGTTGATAAGTCGAAGGCCTCGAGCGGGGCTTAAGAACTTGCACCGGACTTACTTCCCGCCGTACACGAAACTTTTATGACTTGGAGTGGAATGTATCTACAATTGAATTAAGATGTCATTAGGATTGTGGTTGGAGGTCTATTTTCTTTTTTTTTTTTGATGTAGTGTTAGAAAAAAAAGTTAATAAAAAAGTAGGGAGTTTATTTTTTAATTTTTTGCGATAGAAGATGTAACAAAGAGAAAAACTGATCCTGTGAGATGGTAATCTCGCAAAACTAAAAACTTTTTGACAAAAGCTATACTTACATACATACAAAGTGTACAATTTTGCGTTTGCTATACCTATTTTAATGTCCTTTAAGGATTTTAAAGGGATAAGTTTGCATTTGTTATATAGGGTCCTTCTAAAATACCTGAAAAAAAATTAAACAGTGGGTTCTACTCATGAAACTGAACAACTTTCCCCAAGAAACCTATACTCAATTCGCAAAAAAAAATTTGGACTTCCCATGCAAAAATCGGATCAGTTGATTGATTAGTATGAGAAGTCCAACATATTTTTTTCGAATTGAGTATAGGTTTCTTGGGGAAAGTTGTTCAGTTTCATGAGTAGAAGCCGTAGTTGAATTTTTTTCAGGTATTTCATAAGGACCCTATATGTATTTTGTTTTGTAATGCAATTCCAAGCTTGTTAGTTTTTCTACTGTTTCAATAAAAAAAGCTACTTAGTGAAAAATATTTTATAACTAAATGTTGTTACTATCAATATCCCTAATAAGTGTTTTTAAAGAAACAAAAAAAACTTCGCAGAAAAGGCAAAAATAAAAGGTCAATAAACAAAAACCTCCAAGAAAATGTTTTGTTCAAAAACACGAGTAAATTTCTCGTTTAAAAACTATTACAACACCGTTTTTTAACATCCTATAAATGCTGAACTTAGAAATAAATTACAATCTTATTTTATTGATTAATAAAAAAATATTAATATCTTATTATTTATTATTATTTGGGCTTACCAATTTTGGATTTAAAAAAATGAATTTATTTTGTCGACTATACAAATTATAATACATCAACATACAAAAAGTGAGAAGTTACACGGCCCTATAACTGTATGGTGGTAAACAAATTACTGATGTGTCAAATTGTATTGAAATTACTGCTTTGTGTAATAACTAAGAGATTTTTTGAGTTTTTTTTTTACAAAATTTGAAGTTCATACGGAATGTTAAAAAATGTGTACCCTCAAACAGCTATAAAAAATCAATCAATCAATCAATATACTTAAAAAAAAACTAACTATAAAAAATCAATGGTAAAAAAAGTATATATCTGGAAAAACATGAAAAAATTAAAATTTTGCTAATGGAAAAAACGTACTGAATATTTTCGACCAAAATCTGTTTAGTAGGGTAAGCACCAAAATCTTAGAGGCGATCCTAACATGTAATACTTCACAAAGTTCAGGATAGCTTCCTAAATCAGGCGGGGTTACCCGACTGGCTCCAAGCCAGGGTTCACCAACTTTTAACATCAGTTAATCTAAAAGGGGCCGCTGGCGGCCATTCAAGTTCTTTTTCGAATTTTGGCACCACAGGCAGAGGTGGCCAACCTAATAGTATAATGCACAGTAAAAAAAAAAACAGATACCGTAATTGCTTTGACCCAAATTACTTTGTTGTGGGATACCGATAGTTAATTAAAAAAAAAGGTTTTTTATTGTTTGACATTTAGAGTTTAAAGTTTTTTGTTTGTTTGGTTTTATTGTAAACACTTTAATAATCGTAACATGATTTTAAAATCAAACAAAAACGTAGTTTTTTTTTTCTATATTTCTAAACCTGTATCTTAAACGGTCTGATGAATTTTTGAGTGTAAGAGATTTTTTTTCATAATAGAATAGAATAGAATAGAAACTCATTTATTCAGTGTCAAAAACACAACACCGAATAAATGAGTTCTATTCTATTCTAAAATTAATTACTTTTTAAACAGGGACATTTTTTTTTTACCCTCAATTGGTAAGCCCTTGGCATCATCTCACCTGATGGTAAGTGACGATGATGCCGAAGATGGAAGCGGACTTACCAAGATTCCCCAATGCAATGTGGAACTGGCTCTCTTATCTTCATGCCGGAACACATCAATGCTGTTAACATTGATTTTTGGCGGCAAGACTTAGATAAAATGTGGTAGCTAGCCAGGCGGGCTCAGAAAATGCCCTACCACCAACCAAACCGAGTCCTACAAAGTTGGACCCCGCCGGGAATCGAACCCGCGACCTCCAGATGTGAAGCGACTGGACTAGCCACTGGGCTACGGAGGCGAAACAGTTTTATTGTAGTGGCTACGATTTCCTTTCAATTTCTAATAAGAGTTTTATGATGTGGCGCCATACAGCTCCCTTACTACAGCCCGGTCACACTGTCGCGTTAAAGTGACCTATTCCTTATACATAAAAAATCACACCATTTAAAAAGCGTCGGTGGCGCAGCGGGTAGTTACTCCGTCCTCCTACCCAGCGGTCGTGGGTTCAAATCCTGGCCAGTGTACCAATGAGTTTTTTCGAAACTTTCATACATTTTCATACCGACTACTTTAACGTTGAAGGAAAACATCGTGAGGAAACCTGCACATCTGATTTCTAGATGTGTATGATGGTCGCGTTTCACGTGCGTAGGTGTAAATCTAAATGCCTCAGCAGGTGATGCTAAGTGCAACACCAGGCAACCGCCGCCTATACTTTGTGGATAGGACGGTTAAATGTGCCACACGACAAGAAGCAGAAGACAACTATTACCTTTGTTCCGGGTACGATTCGGGGCAGTATTTTTGACTAATCAGTTTTCAATTGTGTTATATTTTTTTTGTGTCTTATAGAATAAGTACTTATCTGACTGAATAACTATTATGAACTGAACAGACCCTTCAAAAATCTGATTAGTCCATTCCAGCAGGTTGAGATCCAGCTCTTCATATCTCCGTTTTACTGGAGTATCACCTTTAGAAGTTCGTCCTTTCACAGGCCGTTGAGTGGTCACCCCACATCGGGTTTTATTCTTTTCTAAGACTCGTCCGTCCCACAATTTCCTTTTTGACGTGGTATAAAGAAAATGTAGTTGTATTTTACGATCGACATATCCTTGCGTCGTAAAGATTTTCATTAGATTTTCTTTTTATTACAGTTTCGGTTGTGATGTCAAAAAGCTAAAGAATTATACTACGATAGAATAAGTGGTTATTTTATTATTATATAATAATAATAATAATAAAGCCATTTATTCACATTCTAAATTATAAATTAAGTAAGATTTTTTCGAATACATTTCACAGTAATGACCTTATTAATTAGTTATACCTTATAGTTTTACGTTATATAAGGTGCTACTTTATTAGTGCCCGATATTTTAGTCAGTGCTTCTACTCCTGATTCTGATCAACTTTCCCCAAGGAACCCATAGTCAAATCGCAAAAAAAAATCTGGACTCCTCATACTAATTTGGCCGCTCGGCTGGTCAATGTGTATGAAGAATCCAAATTTTTTTTTTGTGATTTGACTATGGGTTCCTTGGGGAAAGTTGATCAGAATCAGGAGTAGAAGCACTGACTAAAATATCGGGCACTAATAAAGTAGCACCTTATATGTATACCTAAATGAATTTCATTTAAGACCTAAAATAAAAATAGTTGATACTTATTTAAAACTAGCATAAAACTTTTGTACGTGCACGATTATACAATAGAATTCATTGAAACATAAATTAAGTAAAATTATGTAAAATTTCAAAACTAAAATTTAATTATTATAAAATTTAATTATTATAATGTATTATATGATTATGCCAGAGCGGCACGTTATTCACTTGTACAGTATTGTACTTGCTCACTTTCAAACATGTATCTGCAAAAACATTTTTCAAGTAAAAAAAACTTAACCAGTATTTTACCGCATTCGAAGACTATGATTTCTCCGGAGACCCGTAGAAGGCCAAACGTTAAATTTTTAAAAGCAATAAAAAGTTTGTTACACCTCTGTTTCCTGAGGCAGACGTTAATCTGTTAAGGCTCTTTCTTTTCAGGGATTGGGGATTAAGGGGATACTAGTATTGCTGTGTGGTTTTACTTGTGAGAGATTCTACAAAAAGGTCCTTGACAATGTAACTAGGTTACCAGAAAATTATTTTTTAACTGGTGTGATTGATTGATTGATATACTCTTTATTGTACACACACAAAAATAATAATATATAAAACAACAAAAGACACAATATTAAAATAACAGTGGTACAATTTGAATACAATTACAAGTGGTAAATTTTTTTTACAATTGGTGTGAAGATTTGTTCAAAAGTTAAGTAATTATAAAAAAAACCCACTAGACTATGTAAATGACAAAGATGTACATACATGCTAAAGCTCTTAGTTCCAGTAATAACAACATTTTTATTTTAAATAAATTATATATAATAATAATAATATCCGGGACAAATCACACACGGTCATCTGGCCCCAAACTAGGATTCCCTGTGTCTTGGGAACCAGAGACTGATATACATACACATATACATATACATATTTTTTTATTTTTTTAAATGTGATGATGTGAGTCTTATTCTCGATGTTTCTTCTCACTTTTCCAAACGTTGAGTGTATAAATTCCGAGCGGTAGGAAATTAGTACTTAGTGAAAAGGAAAATTTAAAAGAATGTGTACAGCATCTACTTTAATAAATACAAAATCATTTTGAGTTTGATTTCATCATCGATGTTGAGTAGACTGAAAAATATTATCGTTTTCTTTCCATTGTTTAAGTCGCAATCTCATCATCACTCACTAATATTATAAATGCGAAAGTATGGATGTTTGTTTGTTTGTCAGTTTCTTTGTTTGTCAGTTTGTTTGTTTGTTTATTTGTTCCACTTTCACGCCGAAACTACTGAACGGATTTGGATGAAATTTGGTAGGTAGATAGACAAAGCACTTGGTTAACACATAGGATACTTTTTATCCCGGAAAACTTAAGGGTTCCCGTAGGAATGCTTCAAAACTCAAAATTTCCACTTCGTAACTAGATGATGCTATCTTAACATTTTCTTTATTTATGGACACAATTCTGAAGTCCACGCGGACAAAGTCGCGAGCGGAAGCTATAATATAAAAAAACACGTATTTTAATAAAATTCCGGACAATTGAAAAATTATGTGAAAAAAACTATGAATATGATCGAGTCAGACGGACTCTCTAAGTTGCTGGTAAGAGTTGGATGCACATGCATATGTGGTTGCCTTGGGCACAGTATACGAGTACATCACAGTATACATATACCTTATTATTGTTCTTCGTACCTTGTTTAAAAGCAATAAAGTCTTTACTTACTTACTGACTTACTTACTTACTTACTCACTAACTTACTTAGTTACTTGCTTACTTACTTCATACAATATGGACACTTCCAGTACCCTATCTAAAGGTGACCTCACTGCCCCGCAGGTATGATCCGAGCCCAAGCCACGCAACATACATTTATGTGAGTTCTATCTATCTATCTATCAGCCGAAACACGTCCACTGCCGGACAAAAACCTCCCCCAAGGATTTCCACACCGACCGGTCCTGTGCGGCTCGCATCCAGCGGCTTCCCGCAACCTTCACCAGGTCGTCGGTCCACCGAGTCGGAGGCCTGCCCACACTGCGTCTTCCGGTGCGCGGTGGCCATTCGAGAACTTTACTGCCCCAACGGCCATCTGTTCTACGAGCTATGTGCCCTGCCCACTGCCACTTAAGTCTAGCGATTCTGTGAGCTATGTCGATATTTATGTGAGTACAAACGTGACTTTATATGTAGTACAATACAATACAATTTTACTAAAAGATCAAAAGAAAATACTAATAAAGATTACAGTGAAATATGTAATTCACTAAATTGAATAAATAAAAATATCCGGGACAAATCACACACCGTCATCTGGCCCCGACAAAAGGATTCCCTGTATTATGGGAACCAGAGATTGATATATACACATTTAAATACATACATATATATAATACACCCAGACACAGCGCAAACAAATCTGATTATCACATTTTTTTTTGTACTAGGTGGGGATCAAACCCACGACTCTTGGATCCAGTAGTCAGCACTAACCATTGAGCAACCGAGTCAGCCAAGAATAAATAGTATAAAGAAAGATTGAAGCGGTATTAACTGTGCGGCTTTCGTGGTTAGGTCAATTACGAAGGTTATCAGAATATAGAAACGGTCATAACCTGGTTTTCGATGCCTGGGTTGGTATATAAAAAAAAACCATTTTTTTACTTTTATGGTTTAGGTGGCAAACGAGCAGACGGATCACCTGATGGTATTTTTGGACATTTCATACAAATTGATCATCTGTTTTACCATTTTTCTGTGAGGAGTCCAAAAATTTTTTTGCGATTTGAGCACAGTCTTAGAACAAAAGTTGTTCAGTACGATGTGTAGAATCCCCAGTTAATGGGTCCTACACCAATTCTGTTAAATCTTGTATATGATTGTTGAAGGCATTTGTCTCGACCGTTTCTGTGCTAACGCCAAGTTGGTGCTGCAGGTTGTATCACTCCCTTTTAGGTAGCTTGAAAAATTCTGCAATATCCGTCGTATTTTAACGTTGAAGCAACTTCTGACATACATATATGTATGTCGAAGAAGTGACAACCGCTGGACAAAGAGAGTTCTACAGTGAAGACCGCGTTTGGGTAAACGTAGCGTGGGACGCTCCCGGCTAGGTGGAGCGATGATTTTCGCAGGGTTGCTGGTAACAGCTGGATGCACGTGGCCGAAGATAGTTAAATACTTAATTATATTAGAGTTCGATACTTAATTTTAATTTTACACACAACTGTGCGTTTCACTAGAAACGTTCTGCCTCGCGCAACCAAACTGTGGAATGAATTGTTGCCTGCGGTATTTCCGGACCGATACGACATTCAAACCTTTAAGAAAAGAGCGTACTCCCATATCAAAGACCGGCAACGCACTTGTGACTCCTCTTGTGTTGCGGGAGTCTGTGGGCGGCGGTAATCGCTTATCATCAGGTGATCCGTCTGCTCGTTTGCCACCAAAAATTCATTGTTTTTAATGTAATGTAAGTATTACTATTTTTTTGTAATATTTTAATCTACTTTTTATTTTTTGTTTTATTTATTCAGATCGATCTCACAGCACACTGAAAAAAATATCTGGTACATGTAACTAGATCTCGTTATCCGTAGGATATTGTCTAGTTCTATTTGTGACGACAAAACGCTTTGTCGTCATTACTATAATAATCTAGTTAAATCAATTTGTGAATATAACAGAACATATCGGTATGTGTACAACATTTCATGTTCACCTTACAATCCGATTATAATGACAACAAACCTTATTGTAAAGAGTACCCACTTCCAGTATTCATTACTATCGCATCATTAATGCTTACTATGCAGTGGTAAACACTACAATCTGTGTTTAATTGGATTTTAAAAGTAAATATTACTAATCGCTTAATACATGCTGCAAAAAGTTATATTACTTATAACTGTTTTTTTGTTACAATAACTATTTTTTAACAACTATACGTTCTTGTTGTATTGTAGTCAAAAACCTTATTTCGGTGCAATGCATTTGTTTTACTATTTACATTGTTGTAGGCCTTATGAGTTTAATCTACTGACTTTTCATTTTAACTACAATATTTTTTTATTTATTAAGTATAATTCAATTTCAAAGACAATCATGTATTGTTCGTGAATATTAAACTGAATTGAAGTGAATAGGCATAAAGTGGTGTATCTTGGGGGAGGCCTATGTCCAACAGTGGACTAATAACTATACTATACTATACTATACTATACTATACTATACTATACTATACTATACTATACTATACTATACTATACTATACTATACTATACTATACTATACTATACTATACTATACTATACTATACTATACTATACTATACTATACTATACTATACTATACTATACTATACTATACTATACTATACTATACTATACTATACTTTACTACACTACACTACACTACACTAATACAAGTCGATGATAATGATGAAAACTTCTGATACTGGAGTTGGCCACTAACCCCACAACATCTACCTTATCTGGAGTAAGACATAACCTTCCCACAGTATGGGAAGAAACCTGTGCCCCAGCAGATCCGATGATGCTGATACCGATTGTTATAGAAGAACAGACATAAATAAATAAATAAAATAAAAATCATTTATTTCAGGCACTAATAGTCCCATATTGTAGTACTACTACTACTAAATAAACTAAATTAAATTAATAATAATTAATTAAACTATAGATAATTAATTAAAAAATGTTTTTTTTTATGGCAAAGGTGGCAAACGAGCAGACGGATCACCTGATGGTAAGCGATTACCGCCGCCCATAGACACCCGCAACACCAGAGGAGTCACAAGTGCGTTGCCGGCCTTTGATTTGGGAGTACGCTTTTTTCTTGAAGGTTTGAATGTCGTATCGGTCCGGAAATACAGCAGGCGACAATTCATTCCACAGTTTGATTGTGCGAGGCAGAAAGTTTCTAGTGAAACGCACAGTTGTGGACTGCCAACCATCTATGTGATGGGGATGAATATGTTGTCAATAGTTAACGGGGTAACAGAGTGTTCTGGTCATTATAAAGTTGTTCATTTAGATATATTAGTTGAAACACAGTCGATATTGTATCGACTGTGTGTATCGATCATTTTTACATACTTGGAGTCTCTTGTGAAAGGAGGCTCTCATTCTTCGCATGACGGCGAAAAAGTCGTCAACCCTGTAGTAGGCGAACATACCAGATGCACTACACCGCCAAGGTAATAAGTATGAAAAACTGCAAACAACGTTAAAAAAAAACTCAAGAATATAAACTCCAAAAATGGCAAAATATTTTAATATATAAGTACAACAGCAACAAAGCAAAAATCTCTTAAATTTTCCGCTCAACTTGGCAGTCTGAAAATGAAAATTGTTATTCTGTCTAGCTAAGTGAATTCAACTCATTAAGCTTATCTCAAGTCAAGGTCTTAAGAGGCGCCAGTAAATTAGAGGTTTACGAATTTATATTTTTTATTTGTAAATAATTTGCAGCTGTCTATAATATTAAGAAAATAGAAGTTTGTGACTAATTTGTTTTTTGTTTAATCTCTTTGGTTTCACATCTCCATGGCACGTACTACCGTCTTTTTCAAATATGCGAGTAAAATAAATCAAAACAAAATTGATTTTAAACGTTTAGTTAATGCGAAATATTCTAAATCTAAACTTATTATAATAAAATGTATTTAACCCAACTGCTTATGAACCAAAATTCGTTAAACTACTTAGACTAGAGCAGTGTTTTTCAACCCCCCTGGGGGTCGCGACCCACAGGTTCAAAACCACTGGTCACTAGAGAATCAATTAATAATAATAAATAATAATAATAAATATCTGGGACAAATCACACACGGTCATCTGGCCCCAAACTAGGATTCCCTGTACTATGGGAACCAGAGACTGGTATACATACACAAATACGTTTAAATACATACATGTAGAGATATAATACACCCAGACACAGAGCAAACAAATCTGCTCATCACAGAAATGATTGCCCTGGGTGGGGATCGAACCCACGACTCTAGGATCAGTAATCAGGAGCGCTAACCACTGAGCCACCAAGTCAGTCAACCTTAAAAATTGTTCGAGACGATACGTCATAGCAATTACGTCATAGTTTCTAGCTGATTAGTTCGTCATAGTTATATCGTTACTCGTTATACTACTTATAGTTTGTTGTTATTTTATTTGATAGATAGTTGATTTTTAATAAAGATTTTACTTAAACTAGGTTAAGCTAATAGGTAGAATAACTAGATATAGAGTTTATAGCGTTTTTATAGGTATTTAGATAGGATTTTAATAAAGAAATTTCTAGAAAATAGACAGAGATAGACAGATATAGTTCGGTATGTGTTAGGTAGAGACAAATAGATAGGGTGTTTTATTTGTATGTAAATTTTAAATTTAGCATTAAATCTCAGACAGGATAGTTATAATAGATAGATTTAAGTTTGTATAGCATAAATAAAGCATTCCCAGTTCGGTCCGCACGCGCGCGCGCTCGCTAGACGACTGAAAAGCGAAAAATCGTTACAGGCGATATTTATAGTCCTGAAGTGCGGGACGGGGGGTATAAATATAGCGAACAAGCATTTTTGGCTGCCATTTCGAGCTCGAGCGCATGCGGATGACACCGATTATGTAAAAACATAGCAAAATAGGTACTCTTGTAGAATCCAAATAGGGGCGAAGCTCAACTATTATAGTTTTTATATTATTCAAAAATAAAGCAAATCGGGGGTGAGGAAAAGGGATCGCTGGCCAGCTGTTTTTTGATATAAATAGAGGCATGGTACGTAGGGCCAGTGTGACAGTGCAATTTTTACAGTGCAGTTCGAACCAGCTCCCAGAAGAAAATAGAAGAAAAATAGAAAAGCTGGCCAGAACCCCTGCTCCTCGGCTTTCCCGGCTATAGTACATCTTGAAGACGTTGTTTTCGTTGAAACCACCTTGAACCACCCCATTGTACGGTGCCGTTCGTCACTATCCGCTAACGTGCGCGGCTATACCGTACAAAGTTTTGGTCCTTCGAGCCGGATTTTATAGTACTACAGTTTCTACGGTTCCTACCTGTTTTTTCGTCGTTCGTTTCGCCTTCAAGATGCCCGTTACCCGCTCGCAGTCCGGGAAAGCGCCGCCGCCGGTACAGAATATAGAAGAAACCACAGAGCGGCCGGCCGAGAATATAGAAAATATAGAAGATCGCATAGTTCCAGAGGATCCCGCACCTGACAGTATGTTCCCGCTACGCCATGAAGACCCGCCGAAGTCGCCGTCCGTGCCCATACAGCAACATGCCACGCCGACAGAACAGAAGAGAACGAAGAGCGTGTCCAGTAAGAATAACAAATCGAAGCGGCTTGCGCGCGCCATGGAAGAGGTAGCGCGACGGAAGTTGGAACTCGCCGTCGCACAGATGAAACTAATAGAAGCGGAATCCGAGGAAGAAGAAGCACCGTCGTATCACAGGGTGCAGAAGATAGAGTTACGTCGTGGTTGGAAACACAGCGCACGGTGGAGGACCCACAGATAGCACCAAAGGTACAGCCTCCATCGTCTTCCTTACCGGCGGGAGCCTTCCATATAGCGCCTCAGGCCCCGCCACAGTCTACACCAGGCGACAAACAGCAACAGCAACAGCACGTAGCACCCGAAGTTCGCATAGAAGAAATCCAGCAGCCATCGGCGAAGAATATAGCACAGAAGATCGTACCACCGCCGGTCCTGAAGCTGTCCAAGGATACAGAAGCACGTCATATAGAAGCACGCAATACAGAAGCACGTTGGAATGTCGCCGCGCCGCCCGCACCCGAATATACAGTACAGAAGCAGTCGGCGCCGAGCGAAATAGCACAGCTCACCTCAGCCATCACCACAGCGATTCATAGTACAGCACAGCACAGAAGTTCGAAGTACCTGGGGGAGCTACCAGTTTTCAACGGAGCCTACAGCGACTGGCTCGCCTTCCGTTCAGCATATATAGAAACGGAGAGTCACCTGAACGACCTTCCTAGAACGAGCGACTCCCCGAGGGATATATGCCTCTTCGCCAACAAGATCGTCAACAGCGTCGCTACTCTACAGTTATTGGGGAAGGACCGATACCTCTACAGTCCAGAGATAATCAAGAATATAGTGGAGAAGCTTCCATCAACTACCAAATATCGTTGGTTCGACTTCGCTGAGAACATAGAAAACACAGAAAAGAGGAAGGACGAACCTGAACTTCTCCTGTTCTGCGATTTTATAGAAATAGAATCGAGAAGATGCGCAAGATACGCAGCTCCAGAGCCAATAGGAACGGAAGACAGTGTACCGCCATTCAGAAGACAGCGTTCCCATCTGACACAGAAGATAGAAGGCGGTAAGAAGACAGAAGAAAGACCGTGTCTCATATGCAAGCAACCTGGTCACGCGCCTGTCAAATGCGAGAAGTTCCTGCAAGCCTCAACAGATGATCGATGGGCAACAGCAAGAGAACACAAGCTATGCTACAGGTGTCTGCGCTACAAGAGCATGTCACACAAGTGCGAGTATAGGACATGCAACAGAGATGGATGCATCAGAAGCCACCACCCGTTGCTGCATTTCAAGCGAGAAAAGAATACAGAAACAGAGAAGGTCGCTTCCACATTCGAGAACAGGAAGACCCATACCTACCTGAAGATAGTTCCAGTCAGAGTGTCTGGTGCAGAGAGCTACACAGATACCTACGCTCTCTTGGACGACGGATCAACAGTGACACTCATAGACTCAGAAGTGGCAAAGAAGGTCGGCGCCAGAGGCCACACAGACCCTCTGGAGATAGAGACAATAGCACCGACGAACCTGAAGTCCGAGTCATCACGTCGCGTCACCGTCCAATTGAAGGGCACAGAGGAAGCTCACCAGATAGAAGCACGAACAATAGTTGACCTCAGACTGTCACCGCAGATCATCAAGGAAGAAACGGTATGGGGCTGTGATCACCTGAAGGGCCTCGAAGATCGCTTCACGTACGAAGAAATGCAGCCAACCATCCTCATAGGTCAAGACAACTGGCATCTCTTGATAGCGTCAGAAGTCAGAAGAGGCAATCGTCGACAGCCAGTGGCATCTCACACACCGCTGGGTTGGGTTCTACATGGCACAGATTCACGCACCATCGGGCACCAGGTGCACTTCGTTCATCACCTGGCAACAGTGGACGAGAAGATGGACGACATGCTGAAGCACCACTTTGCCCTGGACGACATGGGAATCCAGCCGAAGAAGCCACAGTCAGATCCAGAACAGAAGGCTCTCGACATTTTGAAGACCAGCACAGAGAAAATAGGAGACCGATTCGAAACAGCGATGCTCTGGAAGAGCAAGGACTGCGAGTTGCCTAACAACTATGACAACGCATTGAAGAGGCTCCACAGCACAGAGAAGCGCATCGAAAAAGATCCAGAACTGAAGAAGAAGTACACAGAACAGATGGCAGCATTGGTAGAGAAAGGCTATGCAGAAAGGGCACCCATACAGAAGACGCCGGGGAAAACCTGGTATCTACCGCACTTTCCCGTGCTGAACCCTAGAAAACCGGGAAAAGTCAGAATAGTGCACGACGCAGCGGCACAGACGAAGGGAGTCTCCCTCAACGACTACCTTCTAACAGGACCGGATCTGCTGCAATCGTTACCCGGGATTCTGATGAGATTCAGACAGCATCGCATAGCAGTAACAGCGGATATAGCGGAAATGTTTATGCGCATTGGCATAAAACAGCAAGACAGAGACGCGCTACGTTACCTCTGGCGCGGAGATCGACGCGATGGCCCACCTGATGAGTACAGAATGAAGTCCCTCATCTTCGGTGCTACGAGTTCGCCAGCAACAGCCATTTTCGTGAAGAACTTGAACGCTCAACAGCATGAGGAGGAGTATCCAGTCGCAGCCTCAGCCATAGTCAACGCTCACTACATGGATGACTACCTGCACAGCTTCCAGACAGAAGATGAAGCTATAGAAGTTTCGAAGCGGGTCCGTGACATCCACCGGGAAGCGAACTTCTACCTTCGTGGCTCGGTATCCAATTCAAGACGTGTGGTGCTGAACCTCGACGAGAAGCCCACTGAGACAGTTCAAGTTACGCTGGACGACGGTACGAAGACAGAGAAAGTTTTGGGACTAGTCTGGAAGCCTCAAGAAGATGAGCTCGCCTTCAACCTCAACTTCGAGCGAGTACCTCCACACCTGCTACAGAAGAACGCGCCCACCAAGAGAGAAATCCTGAAGATAGTGATGTCAGTCTACGATCCTCTCGGCCTGGCCTCACCAGTCACCATGCAGGCCAAGCATCTCATACAGGAGGTCTGGCGCCAAGGAATCGACTGGGACGTTCAAGTCGACAAAGACCTAGCAGAGCAGTGGACACAATGCATAGAACAGATGCAGAAGTTGAAGACGATCAAGATACCGAGGGCCTACATAGAATACAGTGAAGCCGCGTCTCTCCAGCTTCATATCTTCGTAGACGCCAGCAGCACAGCGTACGCAGCCGCCCTGTATTGGAGAACGGAAACAGCAGATGGCCGCGTGCACGTCTCCCTGATCATGGCCAAGGCGCGCGTGGCGCCCTTAAAAGTCACATCGATCCCTCGCCTCGAACTTCAAGGTGCAGTCCTGGGGGCGAAAATGGCTCAGACAGTCACAGAGGAGCACGAACGAAAGCCGGACGCCAGATTCTTCTGGACAGACAGTAAAACCGTCCTGGCTTGGCTGAAGAACGGAGCCAGAAGCTACAAGCAGTACGTCGCCCATCGCATCGCAGCCATTGAAGAGATCTCGCCAGTCAGTGAGTGGAGGTGGCTACCATCAAAGTTGAACGCGGCAGACTATGCCACCAGAGGCGTCCCATCGAACTTCGACACCGATCATCGATGGTACAGAGGTCCAGAGTTCCTGCGCGACCACCCCTCTTCATGGCCAGCTGGACTCACCATAGAAGCCACAGAGACAGGAGAAGAGAGAACGTATCACGTGACATCCAAACAGCCAGCCGTCAGTCGAATAGTTCCGGACGTGTCACGATTCTCCAAATGGGAAAAGTACCTCCGCACAACAGCTCGAGTACTACAGTTTATAGAGAAGTGCAAACAGAAAACAGAGATAGTCAATTATAGAAGAACGAAAAAGAACAGAGAAACAGATCCGGACTGGAGAAAACAGAAGCAAACGCCGAAGACTTCGAAACCGAAAGGCGCAAAGAAGATAGAAGATCGGGTGTTCATACCGATAGAAGCTGACCTGCTGTGGAAAGCTGAGAAGCTAATAGTTCGTTCGATCCAGCAGGAAGGTAGAAAAAAAATATTGACGATTTAAAAGCATGTGTAAAGCATCTACTTAAATAAAAAACATTTTGAGTTTTTTTTTTGAGTTTGCCTTTCTGGAAGAGATAGAGCTGCTCAACAAAGGGAAGCCCGTACCGAACAGCAGTCGACTTCACCAGCTGTCAGTCAAGATAGAAGATGGCACCATTCGTATCAAAAGTCGCATCAACGCAGCTGTAGGAGTAACAGAAGATCAGAAATCTCCAGCTGTCATAGACGGGAACCATCCAGCCACGCAGCTCTGGATAGAACACACCCATCGCCGCCTGCTACACGCCGGAGTCGAGACCACAGTGAACGAATGCAGACAACACTACTGGGTCCTTCGTCTGCGCCCCATCGTGCGCACCATAGTTCGCGGCTGCCTGCCTTGTCGAATCCGCAGGGCAGCTCCTCCATCTCCACCCACGGGAGACCATCCACCCAGTCGCCTCGCTCATCACAGGAGGCCGTTCACGTACTCTGGCGTGGACTACTTCGGCCCAGTCAGCGTCACAGTAGGAAGACAGCACCAGAAGAGATACGTGGCACTCTTCACGTGTCTCACCACCAGGGCAGTTCACTTGGAGCTCGCGGCATCGCTCTCGACAGATTCAGCCATCCTCGCGCTCAGAAGATTCTTCGCACGCCGCGGCTGCCCTACCATCGTCTTTTCGGACAACGGCACGAACTTCCATGGGGCAGATGCAGAGCTACGACGAGCCGCCATAGAAGCCATGAACGAGGAAGCCAACATCCGCGCGGTCAAGTGGAAGTTCATCCCGCCAGGAGCTCCGTTCATGGGAGGAGTATGGGAGCGACTCGTGAAGTCAGTGAAGATAGCGCTTGCAGCCGTGCTCCAGGAACGCCACCCGACCGAAGAAGTCCTCACCACCCTGCTCGCGGAGGCGGAATACACAGTCAACAGCCGCCCCCTCACGGACGTGTCCGTCCATCCAGAAGACGCCGAAGCTCTCACACCAAACCACTTTCTCCTCGGCGGATCAGCACGAGTACCAACACCCGGTACGTTCGACGACAGTGACCTCATCAACCGCTCTCACTGGAGGGCCTCACAGCGCCTCGCAGACATGTTTTGGGCCCGCTGGATCCGCGAGTACCTTCCCGAGTTGCAACAGCGGCGGGAGCCCCGAGGAAGTGGACAGCCAATCAAAGAAGGGGACGTCGTGCTGATAGTGGACAGCAGCTTACCGAGGAACACCTGGCCGAGGGGGATAGTCACAGCAACCTACCCAGGCCAGGACGGCGCAGTTCGAGTGGTGGACGTCCGAACCAGAGGAGGAGTACTTCGGAGACCGACTAAGAGACTGGTGATCCTTCCGACGCAGCGCATCGTCTCTCCCACACCATCGTGAATGCAGCGCCGCACCGGGCTACGTCGCTGCACGGCGGGAGAATTGTTCGAGACGATACGTCATAGCAATTACGTCATAGTTTCTAGCTGATAAGTTCGTCATAGTTATATCGTTACTCGTTATACTACTTATAGTTTGTTGTTATTTTATTTGATAGATAGTTGATTTTTAATAAAGATTTTACTTAAACTAGGTTAAGCTAATAGGTAGAATAACTAGATATAGAGTTTATAGCGTTTTTATAGGTATTTAGATAGGATTTTAATAAAGAAATTTCTAGAAAATAGACAGAGATAGACAGATATAGTTCGGTATGTGTTAGGTAGAGACAATTAGATAGGGTGTTTTATTTGTATGTAAATTTTAAATTTAGCATTAAATCTCAGACAGGATAGTTATAATAGATAGATTTAAGTTTGTATAGCATAAATAAAGCATTCCCAGTTCGGTCCGCACGCGCGCGCGCTCGCTAGACGACTGAAAAGCGAAAAATCGTTACAGGCGATATTTATAGTCCTGAAGTGCGGGACGGGGGGTATAAATATAGCGAACAAGCATTTTTGGCTGCCATTTCGAGCTCGAGCGCATGCGGATGACACCGATTATGTAAAAACATAGCAAAATAGGTACTCTTGTAGAATCCAAATAGGGGCGAAGCTCAACTATTATAGTTTTTATATTATTCAAAAATAAAGCAAATCGGGGGTGAGGAAAAGGGATCGCTGGCCAGCTGTTTTTTGATATAAATAGAGGCATGGTACGTAGGGCCAGTGTGACAGTGCAATTTTTACAGTGCAGTTCGAACCAGCTCCCAGAAGAAAATAGAAGAAAAATAGAAAAGCTGGCCAGAACCCCTGCTCCTCGGCTTTCCCGGCTATAGTACATCTTGAAGACGTTGTTTTCGTTGGAACCACCTTGAACCACCCCATTGTACGGTGCCGTTCGTCACTATCCGCTAACGTGCGCGGCTATACCGTACAAAAATTAAACAAACATAATTTGTACATACACTCAAACAAATACAGTTAAGGGTAAAATCTAATTCTAATTTTCATTTTAATTATATTTTTAATTTTCAGTTATAAAAAAATTTAATAACTTACAAACTTACTGACACAGATACTAGAAGTCTTATTAGAAAATATTTGTGGTTAGGGTAAGTCCGTATTCCGTATGTTACTGAAAGTGTTTGTATACTTCATTCCAATAAAAAAAAAGCAAAAATTAAACAAAGGTAGTATGCAGATAACATTGACATGTGTCAGTTCCATAGTAAGTTTGTTTACCTTTTGCTTTTTTTTTGATTGGAATGAACTATAGTTTGAGTAAGTCCATGTGCCGTATGTCACTGACCTCGACGATACTGGCGACTCTTAAGGTACAGGGGTAACTTAAGTACGCCGTAAACAAGGTGGAATAAAATATTTTGGTACTTCTTAGGTAACTGTGTAATTAGACAGATAAAATTCTTAAGAAAAATGGTTTGGGTATTCCGGTTGCTAAGTTGATAGTGTCTTTTATTTATTTTATGTGATAGGTGGCAAACGAGTAGACGGATCACCTGATGATAAGCGAATACCGCCGCCCATAGACACCCGCAACACCAGAGGAGTCACAAGTGCGTTGCCGATCTTTTTTTTTCTTATGTGGAAAAAATCTCAAAGAAGACCTGTTACTCGTATTTGTATTCCGTATGGTGGCAAAAACTCTTATATTTCAAATAAGAGCTATAATGGCAAGGCAAAGCTGTATTTGTAACATCAAAGCTGAACCAGTGCTGCGAGTATTTCAGTGCAATATGCAAGTTAGTAATGAAAATTTTAATTTAGTATATTAAAATACCTTTATTTCACTAAGATTCTTCCTAACATGTTTTTGTTTCATATTTTCTTTGTATGTTGAACAAAACAATGTATTTATCTATCTATTTTTTGATGTTCAGGGCAGTCGTAAAGACAGCAAAGCTAATATCGCCACACGATAAAAAATAATTGATATCAACTATTCTTTTGTAATTATTTAAAATTACAAAATAAAACATTTTACTTCACTAGTTCGCCACCATCATTGTTTAAAGTTCTTTTCAACCCTTACTTTATAGAAGACCAACCCCCAAAGGTGTTATCGGACAGACAGACGAAATTGCTGTCTAGGCACTCTTATTACATACATGAGCAGTACGGAGTCAGGGCCTGATTCAGGTAAAATTAAGGTACCTAGAAAACTGTAATTGACCACGCTGAATACGTTAAAAACAACCGACATCAATCGCAACAACTCCAATTTTGCTATGTTTTTGTTGATTTTCTCAAAAACCGCTGAATCAATTTATATGGAACCGCTTGTGAAGTATACCCTTTTAAAAAAAAAAGAATTTTCCAAATCGGTTCAGGCGTCTTCGAGTAATCGGTGAACATACATAAAAAAAAATCCGACGAATTGAGAACCTCCTCCTTTTTTTGAAGTCGATTAAAAAGACAATTATTTTGAGCAAGGCCCGACTGAGTGGGAGCCACAGCTTTTTATATAGTTATATTTTTCCCAAGCAACGTGCTGTGTTCCGATGGGTGGGATGAGATAGCTAGCACAATTACCAGCATAAAAGGTATTCCATTTTATTATTCATCGTATTCTGTAGAATCGGTAAAGCACTTATAATCCTTCGGGGCTTTAAAATAAACTGGGGTTAGAACAAGAAAATACGAATATAATTTTTGGGGTTTCTTTCCTTAGGTAATCTGATTCTTAATAAAATACCTAAGTCTCCTTATTATTTTAAAACAGAAAAGTTTACATAAGCATCGTTAAATGAAATAAATAAACAGGGGCCCCGTTTATTTCCCTCAATCCGTCCCTGTACGTAACTACTACGTATGCCGTGTAAAGTGTAGTATGCATGAGAGGAACGCTGAAATGACGGCTCCACAGTCCCGCAGTAAAGTGGAAAATATGAGGGCGATATAAAGTTAAAAGTTAAAGCTAGTTTGCGTACAGAGTTTGCGAGGAATAATTTTGATAGGTTGCAGTGGTTAAAGTTTATTAGAGCGAAGTAATTTGGGATAGGATGCATTTTATTTAAGTATCGCTTCAATGTTCGTGTGGATGGTGGCGTATCGGGATCCAGATCGTTCTCTTCCCTCAAATATGGTTGAGGGGAGCGATGGCTGACTCTCGCGTTATACTCGTGATCGGGTGCTGTCCGTGTGGACTGTCCTGCTCTTGTCATTGGTGTGTGTACCTTACTGACAAAATTTCAAAGTTATAATTATTCGTGTGTATTTTGTGGAATATTCAAACATTAAACATTCATCTTTTTTACAATATTTTCCTAATGGTTTGATATTTCTATGAGCTATGTCCGTTACTTAAGTTTTCCTACGTAGGTATCTCCATAATTTTGATTCGATCTCAAAGGGAAACTCCAAGCACAGTATGCTCCATCGCCCTTAGATGACACTGAACCTTTTTTTAAGACTCAGTCAGTAACAATGTTTCAGTTCCAGCATATGTCATCACTGGCAACACACCGTCACCTGAGTGCTTATTTGTTCAATCTCCATATCCAAAACTTTATACAACAAAGTTTTTACTGATTATTTCACGAAAATTAAATGATTTCTTACAGATTGCGTTGTCAACAGGTAATTCTATGTTTAATGTTCTAAAAGTCTAAATTATAAGATTCATACACCAATCGACGGGAAATTGGATAATATAATAACTGCATTTAAAAGTAATTTTCGTTAATATGGTCGATTGGACAAATAAGCACTCAGGTGACGACACACTGGTCAAAGACCTCAGTCTTGGGACACTGGGGTATTTAAGACGTAAAGATATTGCGGAGCTTCGTGAACGAAATAACAATAAACTTCGTTCCAAATGTGCCTTGTCGCTTCCCATAATACAGACGGATCACCTGATGGTAAGCGATTACCGTCGCCCATAGACATCCGCAACTCCAAAGGAGTCGCAAGTGCGTTGCCGACCTTTGAAATGGGATGGGGGTATGGGGGGAATTGGGAGTTGGCCTCCGGTGCTACTTTTGGGTATAATAAAATTCATAATTTCTAGTATAATTAATTAATTTACAACCATCACAAACTTAAGTTTTAAATTAAAAACATAAGACAGAAATTATAAAAAAACTGAATTTTTGTTTTTATTATACCCAAAAGTGTACTTTGTTCCTTACGCCAACTGAAATTTCCGTCATTAGTTTTTTTTTCAATCTGTAGTTTGTTTAAGTACTGCTACATATTTTCGTTGCACACGGTATAGTGCATCCATATATCGTTGCCCCAAACCAATTTTGGAGCCGCATAAGAACTGTCAAGTAATAATAACAGACGCCTGCCCTGAGCGGGAACCAAACTGCGACATGGTAAAATTCAAATGGGTTGCCTCGCAAAGCCCATGTGGGCAGTTAACGGAGACTTGGTATAGCTCAGTTCAATCTACGCTTGGTTCAAGTTGTAGACTCTGGAAAGTTTGTAATAAAAATATTTATCGCTTCTTCTTCTTATCGTGTGGCACGTTTAACCATTTTATCTACAAGGTATAGACGGGGGTTGCCTAATGTTACACTTAGCATCACCCGCGGTCACGTTTAGGGCATTTAGATTCATACCTACGGACGTGTGCAACGCGACCATCACACACATCTAGAAATCAGATGTGCAGCTTTCGTCACGATGTTTTCCTTCACCGTTAAAGCAGTCGGTATGAAAATACACATAAGTTTCGAAAAACTCATTGGTTCACTGGCCAGGATTTGAACCCACGACCTCGGTGACGGAGTCACTACTCGCTGCGCCACCGACGCTTTTATCGCTGACGTGACCTAATAAGCTGAACATGATGAGGTTGTGGATCAAATTCTCGGCAGGGTCCACTTATGAGAATTCGGATAAGTAATTTTTTTGAGCCTGTCTGGTTAGCTACCGCTATCTTATCTAAGTCTTGCTGTCAAACGTCAATGGAAATAGCATTGATGTGATCCAGTATGGCGATAGGCTAGCCAGTTCCCTAGAGCAATCCAACTTTGTAGGATTCAGTTTGCTTTGTGGTAACGTATTTTCTGTACCCGACTGGCTCTACCACCATCTTATCTCAAATTTGTTGCAAACATCAATGTTAAGTACAGTGATGTGTTCCGGCATGGATATCCCCAGACATCTAGTTCCCCATTACATTGGGGAATCTTGGAAAGCCCGCTTCCATCTTCGGCATCATCATCACTTACAGTCCGACTACGATCTTTTGGCGTATGGATGACATTGACTATACTGGCGTATGCGCTTTTGTCGCGAATCTGACATGTATTTCATACAAAAAGTGTCATGTTTCAAGATGACGGCGTTAGTTCCGGGTGAGACTGTACTAGGTGAGATAATGCCAAGCGTTATATAATTTCCTCGCTGTCGCTTCTAAATTAAACCAGCCCACGCCTCACAGATCATGTCTAACATAGAGAGAGCTGTTAGCATACAAATAGTATGCAGTTCATAGTTATCCGCTTGGTAAGCTGAATTGAACTACCTTACCAACTGTGATAGGTTAGCTGTAAGCTGTTAAATGATACATTTCCATTCATTGGTAAGTGAAGTGAATCCTATGGAAATAATGATAAGAAACAATTTTCCTTTCTTCCTTTATCGTTTCTTTTTTTAGTCTTATTAATTTTATTTACAGACATGACATTATATAAATCACCTCTTGACCTAGCATTAAGATGTAATAGAATATAAAACTTTTTTTTTTTTTAAATGTGTTGGAGGGAGTTTCTTTAGGGCCCGCCGTTTCTTCTCACTCCGTAAACACTTCCCGAAACGGTGGGTATACGAGTTCCGAGTGGTAGGAACCTCGTATTATGTAGATAAAAGAATGACGTTCGAAAAGTGTACACTGCTACCTACTTCGGATAAAATATTTTCATTTCATTTCATTTAGAATGGAATAGGCAAACACTATTTTACTTTTTAACACCTTTATATTTTGTAAATACATGGAATGCAATAAAGAATTGAATTTAATTGAAATCTGTTAGTAGATTAAAATAAAAAAGTGACAAACTAGCCAGCTACCACCATCTTATCTAAGTATTGCCGCCAAATATCAATGGTAATAGCATTAAGGTGTTCCGGTATGAAGATAAGATAGCCAGTTCCCCATTGCGTTGGGGAATCTTGGTAAGCCCGCTTCCATCTTCGGCATCATCGTCATCATCACTTACCACCAGGTGTGATAATGCTAAAGGCTCAGTAACTGTAAAAAACAATCGCTTTTATGACTGTCATCGTTTGTGATATGACAAGCACACAAACAAACACGCTTCTTCATTTCCAATAAGAACAAATGAAGTAAAAATGCCACACGATGTCTTTCAAAATTTGTAAATTTAAAAGTAATTTTCACAAATAAACATAAAAAATGCATTTGCTCGCACTGCAATCTGCACAACTTGCAAATCTGTATGGAAGATAATACAAACTCGCAAAGGATTTTCTTAGAAATTGTCTTACTTTGCAAACGTCTTCGTTGTGAAGGTGCTATGAGCAAAAAATGGATGTGGTAAGATGTGGTATTTTTGTTATGTGAAAAATATATTTAAAAACAAAGTTTTTTTCAGTATCGCACTAACACTAATAATTCTGCTGCAAAAATATTTAAATTACTTGTGCCAGAAGTTTCCGTTCTTCCACAAATACTAATATGTACTCGTAACAATATTATGAGATATTGTAAAATGACCTAAAGTTAAGATGTAATAATAATAATATAATATCCGGGACAAATCACACACGGTCATCTGGCCCCAAACTAGGATTCCCTGTATCTTGGGAACCAGAGACTGATATACATACACATATACTTTTAAATACATACATATATAGATATAATACACCCAGACTCAGAGCAAACAATTCTGCTCATCACAGAAAAGTTTGCCCTGTGTGGGGATCGAACCCACGACTCACGGATCAGAGGTCAGGATCGCTAACCACTTAGCCACCGAGTCAGTCAATGTGATAGCATATAAACTATATTTAAAAAACAAACATGTTTCTTTTGGAGCGTTGTTTCTTCTCACTCTTCAAACATTTTCTGAAACGGCGTGTATAGGAGTTCCAAGTGGTAGAAACCTCGAATTAGGTAAGTAAACAAAAAAAACCTTATGTATAACGCTATGAATAAAAAAAACATATTCATTTAAAATTGTATCTACGTCTCCAACCCATAAATATAAAAGTAGTAATATAAGTCTGTTGGATATTACTAAAGATATGTGTTTATCGATATGGTAACCCTAGGAATGTGGTAACTATTTGTAATGGAGATTGGCAATAGATAATAAACAAGATGGCTTAGGCAAGAAGTGGTTTTATTTCATTAAATTGATATACTACATGGTGTCAGGTGAAAATTTGGTGTAAATACCACATAATTCCTCTAGTGGAACTTAAAAATGAAATACTCGGGTGAACTATTCCTATAGTGGGAACTGAAAATATTCCTCAAGTGGAAAACAGCAAGTACGACAAAATGGACGCATTCAAACCTCCGAAAAACTTAATAATGACGGGAGAGGGTGCAAACTGGTTGAAATTCAGACAGTTATTATTAATTTATTTAGAAGCTGCGGGGTACACTAAAGCGGCAGAGGGCCGAAAGATAGCAATTTTCTTAAACTGTGCTGGTGAGGAAGCGATTGATGTTTATAACAACTTTTGCCAAAAAGGTTCCATTGAGAAGTTGGAAGACCTAATCACAGAATTTGACAAATACTGCTTGCCCAGAAAGAATTTAGTATTACATACTTACGACTTACTG
The DNA here is from genome assembly GCA_958295455.1 of Coleophora deauratella. Classification (NCBI taxonomy): domain Eukaryota; kingdom Metazoa; phylum Arthropoda; class Insecta; order Lepidoptera; family Coleophoridae; genus Coleophora; species Coleophora deauratella. Next base: position 1,152,209 of record OY282412.1, read on the forward strand.
AATTCAAAACAAGAGGAAGGCGAGGAGATAGACCGTTTTATAACTAGCTTAAAAACTAAGGCCAAACTGTGTGAGCTAGGCGATTTAGAGCAAAGACTCATTACCATCATGCTGATAATAGGAACCAATGATTTATGCTTGAAAGAACAACTCCTTAGAGAGGAAGATTTGGACTTGGAAGAGTCCATATCGAAGGCAAGAGCTGCTGAAACAAGTAGAAAACAGGTAAATAAGTTAGAAAAAACACAAACTGTAGACGCAGTGGTCAGGAAAAACACTGGAAAAACTTTTAAGAAAATAGAAAGAAAATGTACTCGTAGTGGAAAAATACATGAATCGAAGAATTGTCTGGCATATGGGCGAAAGTGTTTGAACTGTGGGCGCTATAATCATTTTGCTGGGATGTGCAAACAGAAATCGAAAAGAAAGGTAAATTTGATTGAAGAAGAAGATGAAGAAACCTCAAGTGGTAGTGATCAAGAATATGTACTTAACAGCATAGTGAGTGTTGTTGGTATAAAACAGTGCGAGTGGTTGGAAAAAATACAGATAAATGGACAGGACTTTGAGTTTAAGATAGACACTGGTGCGGACTGCAATGTGATTAGCTGGGAAATGTTTGATAAAATAAGTAAAATGTCAAGTGTAAAATTAATAGAAAATACCACAGTTTTAACTGTTTACAATGGAGAGAAAATAAAAACTGTAGGTACTGTTCAACTAGATTGCAGTGTGAGAGGTAAGATACACAAAATATTTTTTTCTGTGTTAGATTTAAAAGTAAAACCAGTTATTGGATTGCCAGATTGTATAAATTTAAACTTAGTGAAACGCATACAAGAAATGTCAAAGTCACAAATAGATACAGAAAAAGAAAAGTTTATAAATGAAAATAAGGATGTGTTCACAGGGTTAGGTGAAATTGGGAAGTATGAAATAAAAGTTAAAAAAGATGCTGTACCTGTAGTGAAACCTATTAGGAGAGTTCCACAGACAATTAAAGACAGGTTGAAACAGACATTAGATAATTATGAAAGTAGAAATATCATTGAAAAAGTAGAGGGACCAACGGATTGGTGCAACAATTTAGTTATTGTAGAAAAACCAGATGGATCTCTTAGATTGTGTTTAGATCCACAGGAATTAAATAAAAATATCCTTCGTGAAAAGTATCAGATTCCTTCTCCAGAGGAAATATATAATGACTTAGCGGGAAAAGAGGTCTTTAGTGTGTTGGATATGAAGGATGGATTTTTTCAAATCTTGCTTAAAGATGTAGATAAACTGTGCACTTTTGGAACACCATATGGGAGATACAGGTTTTTAAGGATGCCGTTCGGTATTTCCTCTGCACCTGAGGTAATGCAAAGAATAAATAATAATATTTTCGGTGATATACAGGGAGTACATTTGTACTACGATGATCTGATAATTTCAGGAAAAGATAGAGTAGAACATGATAAAATATTAAAGCAGGTCATAGAAAGAGCAAGAAAATTTAAGGTTAAATTTAATAGTAAAAAGTTACAGTTCAGGAAAGATTTTGTGAAGTATGTAGGATTAATAATATCTAAAAAAGGAATAGAAGTAGATTCGGAACATGTGAAAGCAATAATTAAGTTAGAAAAACCAAAAAATGTAAAACAACTGCAAAAATTTTTGGGCATGTGTAACTATCTAAGTAAGTTCATACCACAATATTCTAAAATTACAGAACCGCTGAGACAACTATTGAAAAAAGGTACTGAATGGATTTGGAGTGATACACAAGATAAATCTTTTGAAGAAATAAAGTGTAGACTTAGTTCAACCCCTACGTTAGCCATGCTAAGTAAGGAAGGTAAAATTGTATTACAAACAGACAGTTCTAATACAGGTATGGGAGCTTGTTTGCTTCAAGAAGGTAGGCCTGTGTCGTTTTACTCAAGATCATATACTGATTGTCAAAAAAAATGGGCACCTATTGAAAAAGAATTATTTGCCATATGCTTAGCTATGGAAAAGTACCATCAGTTTGTTTATGGACGTAGAATCACTATAGAGACAGACCATAAGCCGTTAGTGGCCATTATGGCTAAAGATGTAAACAAAATTTCATCTAGGTTGCAACGCATGGTTTTGAGGTTGTTAAAATATAATTTTGAAATAAAATACATACCAGGTTGTAAAATGTTTATTGCAGACTATTTATCGAGAAACTTTGTATCAGACAATGCGAAAATTGAATTAACAGCTAAAGAAATTGTACATTGTGTAGAAACAGAGAGGGTTTATTGTTTGGAGACAGATTTGCCTGTGTCAGAAAATAGAATACAGCAGTTTAAAGTAGAGACTAAAAAAGATGAAAACTTAAGACAGATTGTTGAATTTTATGAGTCAGGTTGGCCAAGTAATGATAAAATGTTACCAAATAAAGAGCTAAAAACATATTATAAATTAAGAAATTATATAACTGTGACAGATAGTATTGTATATTTTAAAAATAAAATAATAGTTCCCAGACAGATAAGGAAAGAAATTATAGATACAATACATACAGGACACATTGGAGTTGTAAAATGTAAAAAGAGGGCAAGGAAAATTATATTTTGGCCTGGAATGTCACGTGATATTGAGGTATATGTTCTGTCATGTAAAACATGTGAGAAATTTAGACCATCAAATGCAAAAGAACCGCTCATGTCTCATGACATCCCAGATCTACCCTTTCATAAAATTGGATTAGATATATGCACGTATGGACGAAGAGATTATTTAGTAGTAGTTGATTATTTTTCTAAATGGATAGAGGTTAAGTTGATAAAAGAAAAAACAGCTAAATGTGTAATAAATAAATTGAGAGCTATTTTTGCTTTACATGGTATTCCAAAGTACATTGTCAGCGACAACATGCCGTTTGGTAGTTACTTATTTAAGCAGTTTGCCAGTGAATTGGGTATTACTTTAATAAAGTCAAGTCCTAGGTACCCACAATCAAACGGTATGGCTGAAAAGGCTGTTGGGATTGTGAAAAACATGATGAGAAAATGTGAACATAGTAACACTGATTTTAGTTTGGCACTGTTACACTACAGGACAAGTCCAGTAGCAGGGTTAAATTATAGTCCATCTGAACTGCTAATGTCAAGAATGTTAAGAACCAATCTACCTTGTGTAAAAGAAAAATTAAAACCAAAAATAGTTGTAGTATCAGAATTGTTAAATAAAAATAAGCAAAAAGTAAAGAAAACTTATGATAAGACAGCTAAGGTTAGGAAAGAATTTAAAAGGGGGGATAATATATTGATTCAAGAACAGGATAGGACTTGGAAACCAGGAAAGTTAATAACGGAAGTGGGACCAAGGTCATATACTGTACTAAATGAAAATGGAAATATTTTGAGGAGAAATAAAAGATACTTAATTTTAAGTAGAAATAAGTTTATTGTAAAACCAGATGTAATTGATTGTGAACCTAAAAGAGAAATAAGAGAACCTGTTGTAACTAACAATTTGGTGAGTGATTGTAATGATTATCGTACAAGGTCTGGTCGACAAGTTAAACCGCCAACTTATTTAAAAGACTACATGTAAATTATGACTGTAGTTGTTTGTTTTGTTTAAAGAGATTTCTGTTTTTGTTTAAAGAGAATTAGTTTGTTTAAGGATAATTAGTTTTGTCTAGAAAATAACTTTTGTTTTGTGCCTTCAAAGAAATGTTTACTTTTAAATTAAATGTTGTAAAGGGGGGATGTTGGATATTACTAAAGATATGTGTTTATCGATATGGTAACCCTAGGAATGTGGTAACTATTTGTAATGGAGATTGGCAATAGATAATAAACAAGATGGCTTAGGCAAGAAGTGGTTTTATTTCATTAAATTGATATACTACAAAGTCTGTTCAAATAAAGCAGTATTTATAAGTTTAATGTTATGATTTAAGTGACCCAAGTTTGAAACAAAAAAGTATCAAGCAGAGTTTGTCAAATCATATTTCTGATATATTTAGGCTCATGTATGGTGTTCTGAATAAAGTGGTATTCAATATTTTTTAACACATTTATCAGAAAGGAGGAAATTTGTAAAAATGAAAATGAGCTTGTCAAATTTTGATCATTTTATTTTGGGTGGTACCTTATTGCGGAAAGATGTCTAGTTTCATGACATTGTACATAGTACGATATAGGGGCGTTGTTAACAACCCATTACGTCCCCACTGCAGGGGCACGGGTCTCTTCCCATAACTCGGGAAGGTTTAGGCCATACTCCACACACGGGGGCCAAGTCCGGATTGGATAGGGGCGTACTAAAAACATTCGAAAAAACTTTATAAATACTTTTTTAGAGTTTTTTTTTTCAACTTAAGTTCTTGAAACTTGCCTTCTCCAAAATTGGAACTTGCATTCTATTCCCACTACCCTTAGCTTTGTGCATTATTGTTTCGCAGGCAAATCTTCTTTGTATGACATCTTTGTGAAGCCCACCAGCCGCCTTTGTAATACACATTCAATTTTGTAATGGCAACATGTAGGTATATTTTTAGGGTTCCGTAGCCAAATGGCAAAAAACGGAACCCTTATGGATTCGTCATGTCTGTCTGTCTGTCTGTCTGTCTGTCCGAATGTCACAGCCACTTTTTTTCCGATACTATAAGACCTATACTGTTGAAACTTGGTAAGTAGATGTATTTTGTGAACTGCATTAAGATTTTCACACAAAAATAGAAAAAAAACAATAAATTTTGGGGGCTCCCCATACTTAGAACTGAAACTCAAAAAATTTTTTTTCATCAAACCCATACATGTGGGGTATCTATGGATAGGTCTTCAAAAATGATATTGAGGTTTCTAATATCATTTTCTTCTAAACTGAATAGTTTGCGCGAGAGACACTTCCAAAGTTGTAAAATGTGTCCCCCCCCCCCGTAACTTCTAAAATAAGAGAATGATAAAACTAAAAAAAATATATGATGTACATTACCATGCAAACTTCCAACGAAAATTGGTTTGAACGATATCTAGTAAGTAGTTTTTTTTTAATACGTCATAAATCGTAAACCGCAATTTACCTTTCATTCAAGTTACAACGAACTACAAAAACTTTTATATTATGTTACTTGCTGCTACGGAACCCTTCATGGGCGAGTCCGACTCACACTTGGCCGCTTTTCTTTTATTTTGAGAGTCATCTGTTTTGAATTTTACATAGCATAGAGATCTGGTGATTGCGTTGTTTTTGCAGAATTACTCCGGCGTACTGACAATTTAAGGGAATCTTGTTGATGCGGGCAGCGCAGGTATGGAAATCCTTGGGGGAGGCCTTTGTCCAGTAGAGTCAGTTAAGATTCAGTCACAGTATACAATACAACAGTAACAACCGTTAAGATTCAGTCGCAGTATACAAGGTACAACAGTATCAACCGTATAACGGTTGCGGGAAGCCGCTGGATGCGGGCAGCGCAGGACAGGTCAGTGTGGAAATCCTTGGGGTGGTTTTTGTCCAGCACTGGACGTCCTTCGGCTGATGGTGATGATGATGACACAAGGAACGTTTCCGGCTGATATGCTGGTTTTCCCTGAGGTCTATAGTATGGGACTCTTCAAGAATGTTTTGAAAAGGTTTCAACAAAACATCGATAGCACCCACCAGCTAACCACTAACCACTTTCCGTCAGGTGGGCCGTCAGCATTTTGCCTTCCGATTTAATAAATAATACAGGGTGTAAGGGACAGGTTTCCGAAAACTTTGCTCAGTAGACGATACTGAACAACTTTCCACAACAATTTTTTTTCAGGAAACGAAAAAAGAAATCGGCTTCTCCATACAAACTGTCCAATCGAGTTTATAATTTTGTATGGCGAAGCCGATTTTTTTTTCGTTTCCTGAAAAAATCTTGAAGAAAGTTCAGCTTCGTCTACTGAGCAAGCCCTTAAAGTTTTCGGAAACCTGTCCCTTACATCCTGTATAAATGCAAGGTTTAACTCAGCTGAAAAAAAAATCACCGTAACTTCTACTCATGAAACTGAACAACTTTCCCCAAGAAACCCATAGTCAATTCGCTATTTTTTATTACTTCACCAGACTTAGTTGGCCGATTAGCTGATCAACTTGTTATACAAAGGTTAAACCTTCGGACCTTATAATACATTACAGTATGATTATTCTTTATTATCCGTGGGAGAGCCATGCTTCGGCACGAATGGGCCGGCTCGACCGGAGTGATACCACGGCCTCACAGAAAACTGGCGTGAAGCAACGCTTGCGTTGTATTTCGCCGAGTGAGTGAGGGCACCGGAGGCCCAACCTCCCCCCTTTCCCAAATCCCTCCATCCCCCATCCCATTTCAAAGGTCGGCAACGCACTCGTGACTCCTCTGGTGTTGCGGGTGTCTATGGGCGGCGGTAATTGCTTACCATCAGGTGATCCGTCTGCTCGTTTGCCACATATCACATAAAAAAATCATATTTTTTATGTATGATTATTATAGTACCACATTCAAAATCGCCATTCTCCTCTTTAAAGGCGACCTCGCCCTTCAGGTAACAGAGGGGAGGGTTGCTTAACGCAAGCCATGTAACACACACCTGTATGCACGAACAAACAACATATTTTATTTAGTGTAGTATTGGTAAGTAATAAATAATAATGTAGATGCCAAGGGCTTGCCAAGGGCTTACCAACTAAGAGTATTTTATGAAGTGTCCAGGTTGTGCTGGCACACTGAAGTCTTCTAGATTCAAATTATATAAGTCTGTGATGTATTATATAAGTTCATCTTATACCATAGATATCTTACAATGTGTGCATTGTCTAAAAATATAATTCTCATGCTGTGTGCTCATATAATTGAGATTAAATCTAGATCTATACATTGTAATGATATTTGGTAGTACTAAGGATTGTTTCTTGTTTGAGTACCAAATAAATAAAATAAAATATTAAAATTCGCCTTTTAAATCGCCATTTTTTAACTTTTTTTCCTAAAGAACCTCCTCCTTTTTTTTGATGACATTATGTGCCCATTCTTTGAAATCTTCATAATAGATTTTCTCTATTTTTCTAAATTATCATAACAAAAAAAACTACTAGGAAGAACACAAAACACAGTAACACAATAACCTGAAACCACAGCTCGCTACTAAAAATTTTACGCGCAATCTCAGTACAGAGCACCCTGTATACGGCGTTTGTTACTATCTCGGCTTGCGCTAATAAACCGAGCCTACTCTGCCCTCATACGAAATAAGGCCGCAAAGTGTACGAAAACTCCTGCTTTGCGGCTTTCTTTCAGTACTGCGCCGCTTAATCTTATTTGTCCGGGTAACAGTGATTCTGGGGCACAGAGCAGAGAATTCGAAAGGTTTCGCAGAAGAGAATCTATCAACTGACAAAGCTCGCCGATAGAGGTGCTGATATCGCTAGACTCATACTAACTGTCAAAACGTATAGAAAAAAAATGTTTACGTGAGCTTAACATAAGATTATTAAAAAAAATGCCACGTTGTGTGGCGATTGGTTGCAATAATAATGGAAATCATAAATTTTCTAAAAATTCTCGGATGAAGAAGACGTGGGAAAAGTTAAGTTTTCAATTATATACTTTTCAACTTCGCCTTTAATTGAGGAACTGTCCAAATCGCATCCATTTTCCATTTAACAATTTTACAGAAAATAAACTAATTTATATCACCTCAATAATAAAAAACGCGGAACTAATTGAAAGTTGTGTCAAGCGTCCGTAGCGCCATCCGCAAATAGCTTTGCGTTTTCTTCCCCATTTGCTACTTACTGTGAGCCAGATGGGGCCAGAAAGCGCAGTGATGAAACGGTCCCCACCAGGTGAACTTAATGGTGAAAATTATCATTCAGAAAATGAAGCCGATGGGGAGAAGTAGACTTTAAAATACAAGAGCTTGAGCTGAACACGGGAATAAAGTCATAATAAGTGTATTTGGTAAAGAATAGTAACAGACTGTTTAAACTATACGTATGCCTTGTGTAGTGTGTACGCCCCATTTAATCGTTTTGATAAATTCGCAATAAGTCATTTAAATAAGGTTTTAATCACTTTAAGATGATTCATTATAGATGTGAACACAAAACTATGTTAATCACTAAGTCCGTTAATCTGCAACTTTATCACCATACGTAATTTACTGTTATACTGTTATTAACGTGAATGAATATCATAATTACGTTTCTGGTTTCTATAAAAAAAATACGACTTTGTATTTTTTTAAAGAAAAGCGAAGACTTCTAACACAAGTAGATCGGAAGTTTTTAGAAACTGATAAAGTTTGTGTAAAGTGGATTAGTGAAACATTTTTTTTTATGGAAAGTACGAGTACATAAAATCTGTTTTGGAGCCCGTGATATTTAATATGTGTGATTTGTCCCTACATTTAATTGCCCTTCTGTTTTTATCTTACCTGTGGCCATGCCTACTTGCCGTGGAGGCAGGTGCATCACGGCAGCCAATAAATCGTCTTTATACAGGCTGTTTAAAAAAGGAAATCAATAATAAATGTGTGTATGTACGACGCAAAGCGACAGAGTTCTCCCTGGACGTCAATTTGCGTTATTTTATTACTGAAGGTTTTAAAGTCCTGTTTATTACTTAAATATTTTATTTTATTACATTTAAATACCTTATTTAAAGTACCTACCTATATAATGTGTCGCAGTAAAATCAGTTCTTTTTATCGGATTATTGCAAAATACTGTGTATAGTTTACAAATAAAATTGAGCCGGACAGAACTCACACTCCAAAATCTCTCAAGCTGTTTAGGCGACAAGCTTAGATAAACAGACACACACACACACATACACACAAACATCCGAAAACCATTAACCAACTTACAAGGACACTCGTGAAACTTGGCAAAATACTGACGGGACAGCCCCTTTAATGGAAACTGAACTCCATTGCCTATTATCTGGAACCCTGGAAGGGTTATAATGCTGGCTAACTCACTATAACCGTCTTTTGTATGTCTATAACCAACCCTACCGTTAAAATCCAAACAATGCTTCTAAAACACAAATTAACTCATTATGCACAACTAGCGGTAAACTGGAAAAAGTTGAACCAACAGTTAGACCATAAAGTTTCCGGCCGCAATTAAATTCGATTTACTAGTTAAGTTAGAGCCGAGTTCAACTAAGTTGTAAACACAGTTTTAAAATAGGATAAATTTTACCACTAAGTACAGAATAAAACAGTATTTAGTCTAATTGCACCATTAAATTAAGGCTATAAAACAAGAAAGATCAATTTGGAACGTTCACCAAGAGTCATGGTTTAAACTTTAACAGCAACAATTTTTTTTATGTGATAAGTGGCAAACGAGTAGACGGATCACCTGATGGTAAGCGATTACCGCCGGCCATAGACACCCGCAACACCAGAGGAGTCACGAGTGCATTGTTGACCTTTGAAATGGGATGAGGGGATGGGGGAATGGGGGGGGGGAGGTTGGGCCTCCGGTACTGAGGGTACCTTTTCTTTTCTCATAGTCTCATCACCATCAACCAATATACGTCCACTGCTGAACAAACGGTTTCCCCAAGGACATTAATGTCTTGCACTGTCCGCATTCAGCATCTTTTCGCGACATTCACCAGGTAATAGGTCCACTGAATACGAGGCCTGCCTACGCTGCGTCTGCCAGTCTTCCAAATTTGGTATTTCGTAGGTAGTTCAGTCCCCATTTTGAGACTCCATGGAAACCCTAACTAGGTATCTAGTAGGTAGGTCCCCCACTCGAGACTCCAGAGAAACCCATGTCTGATAGATGAAGTTCCCACGTAGGTACCTGCTTGAGATTCCAGACAAGTCCAAAGGTATCGGGTTGATTTCCACTTTGGAAGCCAGAGAAGTCCAGAGAAGTCGCCAGTAATGGATGTCCAAATACGATAATTAGCTCTAATTAGTTAATTAGAAATATTGTAGCTACGTATGCAATTAAGTATAAATTTTTATTAATTATTTATTTGCGCCGCGGCGGATACCTACTAATTGAATAAAAGTAACTTGTTTGAACATATACTGATATGTTATTAGGTTCGCCTAGTAATAATTAATGTCGATATACCTTTCGAATTCTTTATTTTTTTGTTTGTTTCACTTTCATTTTTCTTTGACCTTTGAAAATTTGACCGTTTGACTTAGGCAGTAGGACAAACAAAAAAAGCGGTCAAGTTCGTGTCGGGCCACGCACGTGTAGGGTTCCGTAGTACAACTTCATCAAAGTAAATTTCAATGGAATTATGAAGTTGGTTCGTTTTACCTTTGTTAAAGTTGATCGATCGACTACTACTCTTTAACAGGTAAAGCCTACTTAGCTGTGACAGTTTTCGTTTTAAATTCATTATATATTCTACTGCCGTGATTTGTTTCGCTTTTCTAGAAACAACCGTTTAGCTAGCTCATGAATTTCACAAAAATTTGCTTTTTAAAGCTTATTTCGAAAACGGATCCCTGTATCAAAAAATGGTTTTCACAAACCCACAATATGTTTGAAAGACCTATCCAATGACACCCCATCCCATGGGATAGGCGAGAAAAAAAATTCATCCCCACTTCACTTGTAGGGGAGATACCCTGAAAAAAGTCGGGAGCCGGGTCGTTCCCTTCCCTCAAACATGGTTGAGGGAAGCGATGGCTGACTCTCGCGTTATACTCGTGATCGGGTGCTGTCCGTGTGAACTGGCCTGCTCTTGTCATTGGTTTTTGGGATTGTTAGTCATTAGCTACAAATAACTTTTATCTCTTTTGAATCCTTTCTTTCGTAATTCTTATTTTTTTATATTTTATTTACAGACAACATTATATAATTCATTTATTGATCTAGCATTAAGATGTAATAGCATATAAGACTTTTTTCAAAAAATGTGTTGGAGGGAGTTTCTTTAGGGCCCGCCGTTTCTTCTCACTCCGCAAACACTTCCCGAAACGGCGGGTATACGAGTCCAGAGTGGTAGGAACCTCGTATTAGGTAGATAAAAGAACGACGTTCGAAAAGTGTACACTGCTACCTACTTCGAATAAAATATTTTCATTTCATTTCAAAGATTTTATTTCAACACTTTGTCGGCGTGATTAATATGATATCCGTGCCAATTTACAGCTCTTTAGTACTAATAGTCTCTAAGCTAAGCCGCGGACAGACACACAGACGGATATGGCGAAACTATAAGGGTTCCTTATTGACTAAGGAACCCTAAAAACGTTTTACCTATTTATCTATCTGTCTAGGACGCGGGACGGTCAATAAACATTGAACTTAAAAGAATTTCTCCGTATAGACACATACATACTTTATTACAGACATTTACATGTATGTACCTATTATAGATATTATAATACACCCAGACACAGAGCAAACAAATCTGCCCATCACAGAAATGTTTGCCCTGGGTGGGGATCGAACCCACGAATCTCGGATCAGTAGTCAGGAACACTAACCACTAAGCCACCGAGATAGTTATATAAATTTGATCTTGATAAGCATAGCGTGGAAAGCTGTCATCAACCGACTTCAAAAAAAGGAGGAGGTTCTCAATTCGTCGGAATCTTTTTTTTTTTTTTTTTTTCTATGTATGTTCACCGATTACTCGAAGACGCCTGAACCGATTTCAAAAATTCTTTTTTTGTTTGAAAGGGTATACTTCACAGGTGGTCCCATATTAATTTTATCGAAATCGATTCAGCGGTTTTTGAGAAAATCAACAAAAACATTGCAAAATTGGAGTTGCTACGATTGAAGTCGGTTGTTTTTAACGTATTCAGCGTGGTCAATTATTTATAATGTATATTTTTATTTACACACTAGCATCCGCCCGCCACTTCGTCTGCGTGGACTTCAGAATTGGATCCAGACAGATAGAAAATGTAAGGTGGCGCCATTTAGTGACGAAGTGGAAATTTTGAGTTTTAAGCATTTATCCGGTAACCCTTAAGTTTTCCGGGATAAAAGTATTCGATGTTTTAGCCGAGTGCTCATAATGCAGCGTGGACAACGATGACGGGTTTGTTACTGTTCAGAAGAAAAAAACGAACTCGCCCGAACAACAACAAGTGCGGCACGGCACCGACTGGGCCCAACTTTTTGTTGCGCGCCGCAGTGCCTACTACTCTGTTGTATTTATCCCGGCTCCATCACACCACTACTCCTGCAGACCTGATGAAGTATATCAAGGTGAAGTTCCGTTTGAAGCCAAGTTCTGTTTGAGGGTGACGCCGTTGGAGTCGCGCCACATCGTGAACTTCAAACCGTTTGTGGTGCGAGTTGCGACGGAACATCTGGAGTCCTTGACAAAGGAGGAATTCTGGCCGAAGGGTGTAGTGTTTCGGAGATTCCGAGGAAGTTTGCCGACCACTGCCACCGAAATAGTACCGACACCTTCTACTAAATAATATGATATTTTTAGTTAGTTAGTTAATATTAAGTATTTATGTATAATATTTTAACTATAAAATGTATTGTATATGTTATATGGGCCTCGTTGCCTGATCAATCGTACGAGCGATTATTACAAAAAACACATTAGTAAGTAAAATAAATTTAGACAGATCACTGAGGCAGTACCGAGATTAAATCTGAAATTTCTTTTCTAGCAGAGACTACAGAACCAGAAAATATATCAAAGTCAAATCTGATACCATTATAGAACGAGCACATACGATATAGAGGACAGTGCTGACCGAGATTAGTTCTACAGGCAGGGAGCAGAAAAGTCTTGCGATTTTGTAGGCGGCTACTAGGGCGGGGCACAGAAAACCTAAGATGTTAGAGAATGTCCGGTGCATTAATGTAACCGTGAATAAGTTTGAAAAGGAACATTAAATCAAGTATTTTGCGACGATTGTGCAAGGAAATCATGTGATAGTGAGAGAGACGCGATTCATAGGAGAGTATCTGTTTACATTTGTTGTCACGGAAGGTGAGGTAGTAAAGAAAACGCTTTTGAATACGTTCGATTCTATCCGAATGGACTTGATATCCTGGATTCCAGACAACTGAACAGTACTCCAGTATACTTTGTATTAGGCAGTTATAGACAAGAATTGATATGGATCGCTTACCATCACCATCAGGTGATCGTCGAAAAAAAAACTCTACCACGCGGAACTTGTACTCGCAACGTTTCAGGAAGCGTTTGCGAACCGAGTATGAAATAAGTCGAACCCAGTATGAAATAAGTCGAACCCAGTATGAAATATGTCGAACCCAAAAGAAACTGACATCAACACATTTTCTCTAAAAATAATAATAGAACATGGTACTTATTTTTTTCACCTGTTAATAACAGAAATTTTTGTTTTATCTGTTGTTATTAGACATTTTTGTTCGGAAGTTTAAATGGACGATAAAAATTGTACCATTACATCCATTACATTTATATGTTACACAAAAACTATTTTGATGTGTCATTGAAGTATATGTTACAAAATAAGTAGGCATAAATAACACGTGCGCTTGCGTCATAATTTGTTAATTTCTTACAAAACATCAAAGTTCACTTAAAATTTATCTTCAAATACCTCGGGCGAGTAATGTAACGATGAAATAACGTGAAATTCCTATTAAAATATTTAAGCTTTCAACGTGGTTGCTTTGTGACTAATATTAACAGTTATTTTAGTAACGCGCGTAAAGTGTAACGTAACGTCTACAGAGTTTTTGTGTTACATGAAATAGCACTGTACTTTTTGTTATAAGTACCATATTACAATAGATACGTATACAGGGTGTAAGGGACAGGTTTCCGAAAACTTTAAGGGCTTGCTCAGTAGACGAAACTGAACAACTTTCCACAAGAAGTTTTTTCAGTAAATGAAAAAAAAATCGGCTTCTTCATACAAACTGCCCAATCAAATTTATAATTTTGTATGGAGAAGCCAATTTTTTTTCGTGTCCTGAAAAAAATTCTTGTGGAAAGTTGTTGAGTTTCGGCTACTGAGCAAGCCCTTAAAGTTTTCGGAAACCTGTCCCTTACACCCTGTATAGTTTAATTTGAAACGCATACGTAGTGTCATCAGTCATCATGGATTTTGTATGGATCGACCATAATTTTTTTTGAACATTTAGTATAAGATCCTCGGGAAAAATTGTTCAGTTTCAAAAATACGCCGATAAAGTTTCCGAGAGTGGTATGTTACACTTACATTCTAATTTATTTTGATTGATATTAATTAAATATTTATTTTGATTAGTTTGTTTTGAAAGAATAATAAAAACTATATATAACCTTCAACTACTTTTCAAACAAAATAAATAGTTTCATGATCATCAACATAGCATCAACAATTTGCCAATTATCAGTAAATAAATAAACACCCCAATTTCCCAAAATTTAATTCTCTTTATTATGGGAGCCTGACACTAATAAACATGCACAGATCCGTTTCAATACATACATAAAAAATATAAATAATATACGCAGACACAAAGCAAACAAATCAGTTAATCATGTTTGCCCTGGCTGGGAATGGAATCTACCATCCTCCGATCAGTAGTCAGAAACGCTCATATGCCACTGACTCAGTCAAAATACACCCTAAACTTTTTATGTCAGAACATGTTAAATGAAAATTTGAAAAAAATATTCGAAATAAGTAGATAGTTTGAAATCACGACGCGCCTATCAGACACTTGCCGCACCCCGCCTGCTCAAATTCCTTGGACACATCGCGCGGAGAGAACCAGAATCCCTTGAAAAACATATTTTAATGGGCAAAGTGGAGGGGAAAAGAAAAATTGACCACGCTGAATACGTTAAAAACAACCGACTTCAATCGCAACAACTCCAATTTTGTTATGTTTTTGTTGATTTTCTCAAAAACCGCTGAATCGATTTCAATAAAATTTATATGGGACCACCTGTGAAGTATACCCTTTTAAACAAAAAAATAATTTTCCAAATCGGTTCAGGCGTCTTCGAGTAATCGGTGAACATACATAAAAAAAAAAAAATTCGACGAATTGAGAACCTCCTCCTTTTTTTAAAGTCGGTTAAAAAGAGGCCGAGCACCAGCTAGATGGTGTGACCAGACTAAAGATTTGCAACTCCACCTGCACGAAGCTATTCACACCGCTGTGGACGGGGAAAAGTGGAAGTACCTGACTCGGCCCCAATCTACGGTTCTCACTGACTTGACCCCATGATGGTCACGATCCCCACTTCCCGGGGTTACGACTTAGAAGAAGATAGTTTTGTGTATATTTTATGCTAAGCCTGTATTTATACCTGTTTTGTACACATTAAATTATAACATTAAAATAAATAAAATAGCTGCGTACACTTTTCGAAGGTCACTTTTTGTCTTTATATAATAATACGTGGTTTCTACCACTTAGAACTCATATACCCGCCGTTACGGAAAGTCTTCGTGGAGTGAGTAGATAATTTTACTTTCTCAGACATATAAAGAAAAAGATGGATACATTTTTTCACTAACTTAAACTATAAGACCAATAACGCGTCCAAGTTCCGAGGGCAAAGTTATCTATCTATTAGTAACTACTTCTAACTACCTAACAATGTCCAATCTTCACGTAAGTGCAAAGTTTGCCGCCGAGAATCTATGAAAATGTTTATTATTTTTGTTTTGTTCAAGTTAAGTTAAGTAAGGGGGAATATCCACTGTGATTGTTCTGTGTTAAATTTGAGATTTTTTATTTATTTATAAAGTTACTTCTCAATAATACAATACTCTCAATAAAATCTCAATACAAGACGGATCGTGTCTACTGCTGGAATTTTTTTTTTTTTTATGTGATAAGGAAGGCAAACGAGCAAGTGGGTCACCTGATGGTAAGTGATCACCACTGCCCATAGACACCTGCAACCCCGGAGGAGATTGCAGATGCGTTGCCAACCTAGAGGGCTAAGATGAAATGCCTCTTGTGCCTGTAATTTCCTCGGCTGTCTTACTCTCCACACCTTAACACAACAGTGCAAGCACTGCTGCTTAGCGGCAGGATTAGCGAGTAAGATGGTGGTAGCGATCCGGACGGACCTCGCACAAGGTCCTACCACCCGCCACATAAGCCCCACCCTCCTCCCTAATGGGGGTGATGCCGTAATAGCCAGCTTGGCAGGCGAGTTGGCGATGTGTGATCATAAGTAAAGTACATGGAAGGATTCTGCTGTCCATCCTCCGGTTCCCTTACCCCTTATCTCCTCTTACGCATAGGAAGAGGTTTTCGAAGGCTGTGGTGCTTTTCGAAGACCACCACAGCCTAAAGACTAAAAAAGGTACATGCGCAAACAAAATTTTATACTCTGACCCCCACGCTAGCATTCCTTGTATTTAAACCTTTTTGACCGACTTCAAGAACGGTTCTCACTTCGTCGGAATCTTCCTTATTTTTTATGTATGTTCTCCAATTACTCGAAGACTCCTGAACCGATTTGGAAATCATTTTTTTTTTATATTTCGAAGAAAGGACGAAAATGTTAAAATGGGTACTTGATTAGAGTTAATTTTGATGACATATTGCTCAATAATACCTTGATTTAAATATTTTATTTATGAGGTGACCAACAGAGGAGAATGTTACATTTGTTTTATAAATTACAGACTTCTAACGTTCAAATTTAAAAGTGATACACTTTCCCTATAATAATAATAATAATAATAATATCTGGGACAAATCACACACGGTCATCTGGCCCCAAACTAGGATTCCCTGTATGGGAACCAGAGACTGATATACATACACATATACTTTTAAATACATACATACATAGATATAATACACCCAGACTCAGACTATCAATTTTAACCCAAAAACGTACTCCGATGTTAATGTGGTTCATTAATGTTTAATTAATTAACGTTAATTATTCAGGTGGTTCAAACATCTAAGTACCTGTAATCGGTGATAACTTACCCTATATAAGGGCCATGATCCACTGCAAGACAGACATTATCTTCTTGTATATTGAATGTGTATGTCCCCTATTTTTTTTATTGAGAAAGCAAAACTTTTTAAGTGCCCCCTTAGTCTAACAGAGTTGGACTATCTCAGAAGTTTATCAGATTTCGTAGTTGTTTGTCAATAAACTGATGAGGGAGTGAAATGAAATGAAATGAAATGAAATAATATTTATTCGAAGTAGGTATCTCTGTACACTTTTCGAACGTCATATTTTTTTCTACCTATTACGAAGTTCCTACCACCTGGAACTCGTATACCCAACGTTTCGGGAAGTGTTTGCGGATAGAGAAGAAACATCGGGCGAGTGTTACTGTTTTAGACTTTTAGCCGACTGCCTCTGAAAGAAGGGTAATGTTTTCAGGTTTATGTTTATTTGTTTGCAGAAGGTTTGGTTTTATTTGTTTTACCAGTAGACCTTATTATGCAAGGTGGGTATCACTGTTCGCTCTATACCTGCCGCCAGCAGCGCGCTGTGCCGGCGGGTGGCGCGAGATAGCCAGCGAAATTACCGGCATAAGAGGCATTGCATCTTAGCCCTCAAGATCGGCAAGGCGCTGATAACCGTTCTGGGGTTATACAGGGTGTAACAGAAAGGTGTGATAATACTTCAAGGTTGGCTTTTACCCATCAAACTGAATAACTTTTGTTCTACAACTTTGTTCAAATTTTTTTTTGGACTTTTCATACAAATCTATCAGCTGGCGAACCAAGTTTGTATGAAAAGTCCGAAAATTTCTTTGCGATTTCAACAAAGTTGTAGAACAAAAGTTGTTCAGATTGATGGGTAAAAGCCAACCTTGAAGTATTATCACACCTTTCTGTTACACCCTGTATATAGTCATAGGCAGCGGATGCCGCATTCCATCAGGTGGGCCGTCAGCCTTTTGCCATCTCACACAGTAAAAAATAAAAAAAATCTGTAGCCTAAATGTCTTGATAAATGTAGAGAGACGTATCGTTAGATTATTTATCAATAATAATGAATATTTTGTACACTAATTGATAATACACTACAATAGGATAATACACAGAAAATAAACTAGAAAATTACTGTACAGTTAGAAAGGGTGGTTTGTTAAAAAAAAATATTTTAAAAAACTCATTTTACATTGTAAATTAAAATTCCCGTTTTGGGACATCTTGTATGTATCATACTTTTTTACTACCCAAAATCTCATTAGCCATAGCGATCAATACATATGGTCTAATCTTTTAAAAGTATGAACGTTAGTTTGTTTGTTTGTCTGTTTGTTCCACTTTCACGTCGAAACTACTGAACGGATTTGGGTGAAAGGTATGTAAATAGATCAAAGTCTGGATTAACACATAGGCCACCTTTTCGTTCCGGGAAAATGCATGGTTTCCGTAGGATACCTTAGAGACAGTCATAGAACGACATCCACGCGGGCGGAGCCGCGGGCAAAAGCTAGTATAAAATATTCTTCAAAAGATTTTTAAACGAAATATTTTAAATTATTCGATAAAGACAACAGACTCTTTAAAATCTCCTTTCGTACCTTTAAAAAATATTTTTATAAGGTCATCGCCCAATTAATTGTCAAAGGAAAAATAAATGACAGCGGATTAGTAACAGTTTGCGCCTTCAGCGATCGTGAGCTTCAAATAAAGTGTTTTGTCTCTTTTTGGCTTATAAACAAAATGGCACCGTCTCTTTCACACGGCACGCTTATTGTTACAGCTTTGCAGTATATTGGAAATTTTCAGAATAATCCCTAGATGGGATTCAATATAATTTTTATATTTAGTATAGTATAGTTCATTTAGTTTATTTAGTTGTATTTCATCAGTAAAAGTAGGAGACTGAAATACAAACGCGTTAAAAGAGTTAAATTATAATAGAAACTCAGTGTTTTTTTATTTATTGTAAAAATATACAAAACAATTTAAAACTAATTAAAAAATAACGCTAAACTTTGTTTCCATTCCATGTCAAGATATTTATATAAGGATTTGATATTTTTTTTATTAGACTTTTTCAAGATTTCGTCTATTTTCAAAGAAAGTAGGGAAAACTCAAGTAAAAAAGAAGTATCAAAAATTTTACTATGGTATAATGGGACACCGTGCCAAATACAGAAATCATTTTTTTTATTATTCACATGCGCTACCTGTTACTTTTCAAAATAATTGGATTTTTAATAAGTTAATAAATCGCAATATGATATTCAATGCCCTGAAGTTCAGTTCATAAGATCATAGAACTTATTTTACCTGAAACATGTTATACTTATCAAACACAACACGTACCTAGTTTGAATAAAAATGGTTGTTCTCAAAACTTCCCGTTTACTATAATGAAGTAATTACGGATCCAACAGAAGCCCGGCAACAAAACTAAAAGCCTTTTTCACCTCCGACGACTAAACTGTCTTAAAACTTTTTATGTAGCAGTTTTTTCTTTTTTTTTCTCGTTTCAAGTCCACGGCACGCTCCGGTTGGCAAGCGACAATAGTTTTGGTGGGAAAACAAGAAAACAACTTATTTTGGTTCCTTTTTTAAATTGTTAACAACCCATATCGTCCTCACTGCAGGGGCACGGGTCTCTTCCCATAGCTCGGGAAGGTTAGGCCATACTCCACACACGGGGGCCAAGTCCGGATTGGTGGAGGTTGTGGGGCTAGTGGGCAACCTCAGTGTCAAAAGTTCTCAAGCCGCCTATAAGGTCTTTACCATGGCTTACTGGCTGCCATCAGAGACAATGCTGCCATCTAGTGATAGCAGTCGGCATCAACGGCTAAACGTGCCTTGCGAAGCACGAAAACGGTCGAGATAAATGCCACTAACAGTCAAACCCATCCAGGTTATGACCATGTCTGTAGTCAGTTAGCCTGCGTGATCGATGAAACCACGCAAGCCGACTAAGCAAAAAAAAATTATAAACTAGGAAGTATTGTATAATGTATATTGAAGAGGTAGGTTATAGAAGATTTTTTACTATGTATTATACATATTTTTGAGATCTTGTAAATCGATAACTAATGCAATAAATGATTACCTGATTGAATATTGAAATCCATGTTATTACCTCAAGTAAAAAGGTGAATTTTGATAGCAAAATCAGTTTGCCCCTAAGATGAAACTCAGTAAGAAATCAGATATATTTTTCCGCTCTATTTACTTTTGGAAACACCCTTGTTAGATGAGATCTCACTAATGAAGCTAAGGTTTCATTCACGCGTTCCTCGCGACGGAGATTTACAAGGTATCTATGTATTAAACAGAATGTTAAAAAAGTGCGTTTGAGATTTTTATGGGTTACTCAAAATCAACTATGGAATACAGGTTAAATATTGAAAAAAAAAAAAACGAAATTTTTTTTCAGTTTTTTATCCTAATTCTTGATTCACTATTCAGATTATGAGAAACTGAAAAAAATACTGGATTGGATTAAAGACTCGAGTTTTTCAATTTTTTTTCCTGTTTTCTGTACTTGATTCTGAGTAAACAAACGCACTTTTTAACACCATGTAATTCTCAATTTGACCTATTTTAAAGTTTCACTTCAACAGTGACACAGCAAAAGGTCACAAAAAAAGGAAATTATATTATCCAGAACCCCGTAATGCCTTCTGACAAAAATGAATGAAAAATAATTACTCGAAATGAGTTCGCGAGACATGAACCGGACCTAACTAATTAGCAGGAACGGACGGAATAAAAACTTTTCCTTGTTTTTTTTTTTAATTTTGACAGTCCACGGCCAGCATTCTTTCATAGCACCCAAAGGACTTTTAGCAGTATGGCGTTTAAAACCATGCAGTTTGCGTGTAGAATTGCGTGAATTTTAAATATTGCAGTAATTTTTTGTAATTACATTTTTTGGGAAGTGACGCCGTCGCGTTCGTGTGTATTTTTTTTAATGAACCAGTTTTAGTTAAACCTTTTATCGTAAGTGACGTTTTTGGAATTTAAAAACTGTAATTAAAGCAAATCATCTGTCAAAAATTAAAAATCTTTGCTGTTTAAAAAAACTTCCATTCAAGTAGTTATTTTTAAGTAGGTACCAAATCCAAAATTAAGCTTTTCTTCTAGCTTCATTCGCCTATTTTTCACGTTTTATTTAGATTTATTTATGTAGGTATGTCCTTCATTGTATAGCGTCGATGGCTCCGTGGGTAGTGACTCCGACCTCCTAACCAGAGGTCTCGGGTTCAAATCCTGGCCAGTGCACCAATGAGTTTTTAGAAACTTACGTGCATTTTCATACCGACTGCTTTAACGGTGAAGGAAAACATAGTGAGGAAACTTGCACATCTGATTTCTAGATGTGTATTATGATCGCGTTACACAGGTCCGTAGGTGTTAATCTAAATGCCCTACACGTGACCGCGGGTGATGCTAAGAGCAACACCAGGCAACCGCTGTCTATACCTTCTGGATAGCGCATTTAGATTGTGCCACACGATAAGAAGAGGTATCCCAAACGGAGCAATAAATTCTAAAGTGCGAGGTTTCCTTTGGTTTACTCTAACTGTTTTAAAAATCTATTTTAAGTAGTGATCAGATCTGAATTAAATTCTTTAGGTTTTTCACACTTTTTCCTCCTGTTTTCCCGCTTTTGTTACCGAATGGCATTGTTTTCAGCTTTATGTTTTTACTAGCCAGCGACTTCGTCTGCTTGGACTTCAGAATTGGGTCCAGAGATATATGTATAAATGTTAAGGCAGCGCCATCTAAATTTTAGCCATTCCTCCACTAACCCTCAAGTTTTCCGGCACAAAATTTATCCTGTGTGTTAGCCGAGTACTTTATCTATCTACCTACCAAATTTAAATCTGTTCAGTAGTTTCGGCGAGAAATTGGAACGAACAAACATCTCTACACCTTTACAATATTAGTGAGATGAGATGAAATTATTGAGATCTGCTTTTCATTATTACCAGCTTCATCCGAAATTGCTAGTGGATTTTGATAGAATATATTGAAAAGGGATACATTTTATGCAGTTGGAATTAATGTTAAATTATTTCCGATTATCTTAAGGTTCTTTAAATTTCAAACTACAGATCAATAAAATTAAACAATCAGTAAGGTAGAATATTGGAAAATCGTCGAAATCTAGCTGAAACTCGTGGCATTATCACAGGTCGCCATTTTCGCTTTATCACTTCAATTTCGACGGACTGTCCGTCTCTCAAAGCTGTCCGAATATCCTTTAGTAGTGGACGATTCGAATAATGATTTCAAATTTACCAGGGCCGTACTCGCCTTTTTGGAGTGAAAACTTCTTTAGGCGCACTTTTCTGTGCACTAAACGAAACTGAACCGTCACGCTCGGGTCGTTGAGGTTGAATCGGGAATACTTGGCTCCCCCCCCCCCCCGTCTTGCTGCCACCTTGTCGTTGGTGGGGGAGCTTGCGTGTCCTTATGACCTTCAAGGCTATGCCGGATAGGGTTAACCATACCGGACAGGCTTGAAGCGAGGGACCAGACAAAGCGCAGCACAGAAGGGGGCACTTGAGGCTATCCTATGGGATGTGCCTCGCGCCACCGCCGAGGAGCTCCCTTGGAGCTTTGCTGAAGGGTCCAATTAAGGGACGCTCGGGGGCGTCGATTTTGTCGATGCCCCAGGGTGGTGCCGCGAGAGATTTTCATCTCTGCGTGGCGTCGGTTGGCAGCGGAGCCCAATATCTTATCCGCCGCAGGGGGTTGGATTTCCTGGCCCCCATCGCTTCCAGACAGTAGACCGGGGGAGTCTGCTGTTTACTGTAAGGAAGCAGTTGGAGGGTGACCACAGCGTCCGAGTGCGCCCTACAAACGCGGGTGGGCAGATTTTCTGCCCTTCACGCAGCCGGGGCGCCTTCGGGTGACAGTCGCCGGTAGCTAACTGGAGGTAAAGGCTCTGCCGGTTTCCCAGACCCCTGCCATACGGCGAAGCGGGAACGCTGTTGGGTTTTAGCCGGTAGGAGTCCGACATAACCCGGTTGCTACCCCTGTAGTGACTGGGTATCCATGATGGATTTCCCAACGTTAAAAAAAAGGTATACTCGGCTTCAGTCAGTCGGCGACGCTGAATTCACTTGGTACTAAATAAATGTATCCTTAACCCACATATAAGGTTTCACTTCTATCGTGTGGTCATAAAAACACACACACATACACACACATACACTATTTTTATACCTACTGTGCAAAGAAAAGACAATATTATAGCTTGTTATACTATTTTATCACAAAACTTTTTCTTTTTTTACTTATTTTAGTTAAATAAATTCAAGTTCATTAAAAACAATAAATTCAAGTTTGAACTTATGGTACCTATTACGGATGCGGCAAGCCTGCGTAGCTATAGGCGGTTTAAAATAATAAAATATCATAAGAAAAACCACCATCACATTTTTACACAGACTTCACATATATTTCTTTTTATCGACAGCTTTGACATAAAAAGAAAAACAAAATAGATTTAAAAAGAGTTCCCAACATCCTCCGGGCGCAGAGCTGCGTACGCGCAGCACAAAAATATAACATAAAACACACGAATAAAAGTAATATAATTCAAAATTTTAACCTATCTGGTATCTTAACATGCCGACCAGAACGTGTGATTTGAGTATGACGTGCATTGCTCAGGTCTATATCATTACTGGACAACTCCAAAGGGTATAAACTCTGAAAAGCTCTTAATTTTTCCCCTGTAGTAGTCTTAACTCGAGCTACTCTCGCGACGCCGTCAACACCCTGGCAGATATCCATAACTATACCTAGAGGCCACTCTACACGCTTCTTATCGGTTTTGATAAGGACTACATCCCCCGATTGTATGGCCATCTCACGCCTATTGTTGGACTTTTGTTTCAATAAACTTAAGTATTCGTCTCTGAAACGCTGCTTTAAATCAACGCACAACTTAACAACATAGCGCCAACGTGAAGTTAGAATCTTGCCATCGATAAGACCGATGTCTAAGTTTGAACTGTCGGTTTTAGAAAGTTGTAAAAAAGAAGTTGGCGTCAGAGGTACGAAATTTTCCGTGCTATCTGCAATGTATGTGAGAGGACGAGCGTTTACAATAGCCTCTACTTCGGTTAGTACAGTGACCATCTCTTGAAAACCGAGAGCGGCTCTACCTAACACGCGTCGAAGAACATCCTTTACCACTCTCACCATTCGTTCCCAAAACCCTCCCCACCAAGGAGCGGCGGGCGGGATGAAGCGCCATGAAACGCTGTTAGCTTTGCATTCTATTTCGTTCCAGTCGAGATTATTTAAAACACTATACGCACCGCGAAAATTCGTCCCATTGTCGCTATACATTACATCTACCTTTCCTCTCCTAGCCAAAAATCTCCGAAAAGCGAGTAAAAACTCCTCCGTTGATAAGGAAAGGCATAGTTCTAAATGTATGGCGCGATAAACGGCACACGTAAACAAAGCAATCCAACATTTATCCCCACCTCGCAATATCAGTGGGCCAGCGAAATCTACACCCGTGATTTGAAACGGTTTGCCGCACTGTATACGATCTACTGGCAGTGGAGGAAAAGGGCCACAAAATGACTTAGCATTTAAACGCCTGCACACCATACATTTTTTTACTATACGTTTGGCAAGTTTTCGGGCACCTAAAATCCAAAAAGACTCTCGCAGTTTAGCTAATAAGGTCTGAGAACCAGCATGGAGATATTCTTTATGCTTTCGCAGTACTAAACGTTCAACAATAGCCCCATCTCCGGGTAGCAAAATCGGGGTTATAAAATTGCTCGTATCTTCACTCAGTGTCAAACGCGTTTTTACCAAAAGCAAATCATCGTCACTCTTACACATCTCCAGTCGTAACCTCTCGCGCACGTCTTTCTCATTTAAATTCTCATACTGTAGCAGCCTAAATAGACGACGCTCTGCGACTCTATATTCATCTGCCGACAAATCCCCTCGGTGTAGTGCAGTTTTACTACGACAGTTATTAATAAAACGGAAGCACCAACCAACCATTCTAACAATTTTATTATAATTTCCAAAATACTCTAGCCGTGCTGAAAAGGCATCTTCCTTGCGTACAGATACTGAATGAGTACCTAGCTCTTCCTCTAAAACAAACGAAGGCTCACCCTTTGAATTCGGCCAGTCTGACTCATATAACCACGCAGGGCCTTTCCACCATTCACTCTCGGCTAGCGCTTTTGAGTTACAACCACGTGAGGGTAAATCGGCGGGATTTAACTCGCCTGATATATGACGCCAGTTATCAATGTTTGTCCGCCGAACAATCTCTTGAACCCTATTCTGTACAAATACACTCAAACCTGTTTGTTTTTTTAACCATGCCAAGACAATACTAGAGTCTGTCCAATAATATTCCTCACAGGACATCTTTAGACTTTCTTTAACTTCCGCAGCTAATCTGGACGCCATAAGTGCTGCTAAAAGCTCTATCCTTGGAATAGTCACCCGCTTTGTCGGTGCAACTCTAGATTTACCTAACACCAAACGAACAGACACTTCACCTTTATACTCTGACCGTAAAAATATGCAGCAAGCGTATGCAGTCTGACTACCATCACAAAAAATATGAAGACTATTCTCACTTTCACTTATGTCAAACGGGCTAAGTCTTCTAGGAATAGTACATAAATTCAGACTATCCAGTTGCTGTATCCAGTCTATAAAAGATTTATTTAATTCATTCGGCAAAGGTTCATCCCAATCTACATTTAGTAACCAACATTTCTGAATTATGATTTTAGGCAGAATAGTGGCAGGGCAAAGAAAACCCAGTGGGTCAAATATGCTTTGAGCAATTGATAAAACGTACCTCTTCGTTATTTTTTTATCAGATTTAGGAGGTAATTTGCACTTCAATTCATCGTTACGTGGATCCCAACAAAGACCTAAAACTGATGTCGAAACCACATCATTGTCTACCATGTTCGGCCCAGTGACCCAAGATCTTAGTTCAAACTTCCCATCCCACATAATCGTCTTTGCTTTCTCTATAAAATCTCGCATCTCCTCTTCATTTCTAACACTCAATACACAATTATCTACGTAAAACGATGTTCTTAACGAAGCAGCAATCTCACAATCATACTTTTGTAAATGATGTAGGATAGTAGCGGATAGAAGATAGGGACTGGTAGTCACACCAAAAACAACGCGCCTATGTCGATACGTTTTCAAAACTCTTGGACTTTCATCAATATCACGCCACCAAAGAAACTTTAAATAGTTACGGTCCTCGGGGTGCAACGAAATTTGCAGAAAAGCCTTTTTAATATCTGCCGTGACTCCTATTTGATGTTTTCTAAACTGAATTAACAAGCGTGGGATCAACTCAATTAAATTAACTCCCTTTTCTAAACATGAGTTTAATGAAAACCCATTTTTGTCTACTGCAGAAGCATCGAACACAGGTCTAATCTTCGTAGTCGCGCTGGAGTCTTTAATAACCGCGTGATGCGCCATATAATGACCAGTTTCCTTATCATCATCAACTTCCTCTTCTATTATTCCACAGTCTTGCCATTCCCGAAAAACTGCATTATAGTCATCAATAATACCTATACGTGTTAACCTAGACGAAGTCGACTTCAGACGCTGCAATGCTAACTCATAATTTGGCTCTATGTTCTTCGATTTCCAAGGCAGCCTGACTTCGTACCTACCTTCAGCATCTACACTAATAGTGCTATTAAAAAACTCGTTTACCTCTGACTCTATCACTTTCTGACCTTTAACTTCAGCGTCATCTCTAATTCCTAGCGTCTCTAACCTCCAGAAGTTCTCAACATTCTCAACGTCAAAAGAAGCATGCAGAGTGTTTACGCCATCTCCTGAGCAATACACGCCAACCGCGGGGCCTTGGATTGTCCACCCAAGCTTGGTCTCCATGGCCAGGAGGCTGTCGTCTACACGTTCTAATCGGCCGGTCAGCAGAGTACCTAAAACATCAGAACCAATTAGCAACCCAACATCAGTTTTATCGTCAATACAATCAGTTAAACATATGCCTTTCTGTCTAAGTTCGTCTACGATACTTCCATTTCTAAGCTTCGGCAGATATCCACAGAGTACTGGCTGCTCCAATGCTTTCAACTCGCAGCTAAACTTTTTGTCTAAGCTTGAAATATTAAGATTGAACATCTTATATTCGCGTTTCTTAGTTACAGACCCTCCAAACAAGTTTTGACTGAAAGATTGCTCGCCAATAGGATCCAGCTTCAATCTCTTTATGACGTCAGTCTTAACAAACGTTCTCTGTGCTCCCGAATCTAACAAAGCTCTAACTGGAATAACCTGCCCTCCATTACAAATGTTTAATTTCAACGTTTGCAGTAAAACGGTTCTTTTCTCCTCAGTTTGGCCTGATACCGTCTGCTTGTTCATTGATTCGGTAGGTTCGTTCCTAGAGACAGAGGCTTCAGTCTTAGGTAAATCGCCGCACATTAATGTGTAGTGTCTTCTACTACAAACAACGCATCTTGGATATTTTCGACATTTTCGAGCGATATGACCTATCTTTAGACAAATCAAGCAGGCACGATTTTTCTTCAAAAACTCTTTTCGCTCCTCTAAACTCATTTTCATAGCCATCGAGCATTCGGAACTAACATGAAAACCTTTTTCGCACCAGATACAAATCTCTTTATTGTCATCGCTCTTCTTTTCGAACTTTTTTTCATCTTTTTTAACAGAAGTTGTCAAACATGACGCAGTAGGTAAATTTTGACAACTTGTTTCATTTGAATTCAAACGAGCCACACGAATTCTTTCCTCAGACTCAACTTCCAACCTTACAAATTCCAATAGCTGAGAAAGTGGCATATCTTTCTTTTCTGTATGAAAACACGATCTATTCCAGGCTCTCAAAACGTCATCTGGAAGAGCTGACTCCACTAGAGGATACAAAAAAGAAGCATATTTATCTTGGGCGAGCCCGAGCGACTCCAAAGCCAATATTTGTGTCATTAGTCGGTCATATAAGGTTCTAGTCGAATGTCTCGACACATTTTTAGATACAACTAATTGCAACAGCTCTCGCACATAATAATCAATGATTAGCTCATCTCTAGCAAACCGCTGTTGTAACTGGCCCATAGCTTTTGTGTAGTTATCACCGCATGGCGGGAAGCTCTCAACTAACTCTCTCGCTGGAGAACCTCTTTCCATGGCTTGTAATAAGAAATGCATTTTATCGTCGTCGTTCAGTTCCCCATCTTCGTGTATCTTACGAAACTGCGACCAAAAACCAATCCAATGTTTAATTTGGCCATCAAAAGTCGGCAGTTCAAATCTCGGCAACTTTAAAAATCGACGCGCTAACTTCTTGGACACACCGCCTTCTGATTCCCCCGCACCCTTAACAGTCTCAACATCTGAACCTTTTTGCGAAGATTGAGATCGGGTGGAGTTCAAAAACGGCAACGCCTTTTCTCGTAACGTAAACCACCTTTCGGTATAAACTTCAGCACTATCTAAATCCTGCTCCATTGCAGCCTCGTCACGCTCTTCCAAATCTAACCATAAGGTCATAATTTTATTATTTACAACCTCCAACTCATTGTTATGCTTGGAAAGTGTATTATACAAGGCAGCAATACTTATCTTGTCTTTGCGCTCTATTGCTTGTTGAAGTTTATCCGCACATAGGGTAAAAGATCGGCGTAATATTTTCCGCTCAACTTTTGCACGATCCATGGTTCGTTTTATAGAATACTCCTTACGGTCGCCAGATATTACGGATGCGGCAAGCCTGCGTAGCTATAGGCGGTTTAAAATAATAAAATATCATAAGAAAAACCACCATCACATTTTTACACAGACTTCACATATATTTCTTTTTATCGACAGCTTTGACATAAAAAGAAAAACAAAATAGATTTAAAAAGAGTTCCCAACAGTACCTTAATGTACAAAAAAGATTTTATCGTTTTGTAGCTGTCTCTAAATACAGCCCTGATGACGTGTGGCATATTCCGACGCTACACACTCGGTGCATCGCACGAGCAAAGCCCGAAATCAGAAATCGCAACAGTGAATATGGGACAGGTACTTACCTGTTTGGACTGTTTGAGAGCTTTCAGCTATTTCCAATACTCTTCAAGTAGTGAACCTCAGTATCCTACAGGTACCTCGCTAATGCTTACTGCAACTACAAAATTGACACAGAAGGTCCGCTCAATACAAACCACTAAAATCGTAGGCATATACATGCTTATAGAAATATACGGTCGTTCGAGGCAAGGTCACGATCGCACAGTACGTGATCTTGCCTACAACGACCGTATAAGTCTATAAGCATGTATATGCTTAGGATTTTTGTGAGCGTATTGAGCGGACCTTCTGTATCTATGTGTTTTGTGGTGCAACACTGTGTGTAAGCCCATATTGTCCCCATTGTTGGGACTCAGGACTCTTCCCATACCTAGGGAAGTTAGGACTTACGCCACACACATGGGGCCAAGTCCGGATTGGTGGAGGCCAAGGCCAATTCAGTGCCTGAAATTTTCAAGACACCTTCAGGCCTTTTACATCGTTTAATGAGTTCCATCTAGTTATAGAAACTAGCACCAACGGCTTAACGTGGCTTGCTTAGCACGGAAACGATCGAAATAAATTCTACTAGCAGTAAACTCCATCCAAGTTATGACCGTGTCTGTAGTCGGTTAACCTGTGTGATTGACGAAGCCACAAAACCACATGTCAGTAATGACCGCTTCAATGCGATCCCTCAAAATTTCAGGATTATAAAGATACTTAGCGGTTTTAGGAAAAGAAAAAACGATTTAAAAATATTAACAGAGTTACTCGTACTTGTACAAGCATGTAACAAAATAGGTGTATGAATGAACCCGTAATTGAGGCTTCTAGTTTTATTAAACTGAACAACTTTTGTTCCATGACTTTGCTGAAATCGCAAAAACTTTTTGAACATAAGAAATTAAACAAAAACAAAAAAATAAATTAAAAACAAACAAATATTAGATGTTTCGCTAACCTAGTAGGTTTATGCCAAAATTTTATTTTTCGTGTTATTTAGTTTTTTTTATAATCAATACTCTATTAACTTCATCGCATTTATAAACCACTGACAAAATAAGGCCCACTCTTCTTGTGAAATGAATTTTTTTGAGTCGATATCAAATTATTTTCCTTTCAACAGAAAGGTCCGAACCGAACCAAAGGTTTTGCGGGTAGAGGATAAAAAAGTCTGTCCAAAGAAAAATTGAATAAGTGCTAGAGAGAATAAAATAGGAATTCTTTTACGCATAATTTGCTTTTTCGCCTCGTTTTAATAATTCTTCATCTACATGGCTGTGATTCGGGAATGAAATATCGCAAAGATTTTCCAGTGGTTTTTACGCGTCGAATGAAAAATGGATTTTATTGTAGAAAAATGCCAATGATATCGAGGGTTCACGGGCGACTTGTATTAAGCGACATTTTTGGAAACACAGGTAACCTCTAATTTAAAAATTTATTTCTTACAAAATACCTCACAAAAAATAACTTCTGAATAATATTTAAAATATTAAGAATATCGAGAATCTATATAATACTAAGAAGTTAAGTTTTAATGATTATTTTTCTAAAAAATTATTTTTTTAAATCAGTCTCCTGAACATTTCTAAAAATGTCGCTTAATACAAGTCGCCCGTGAACCCTCGATATGTTTAAAAATTAAATTAATATATATCACCTGGCTGTGGAACTCCTTGTATTTCTTTTGGAAACTAGATACTGATATTCAATTTAATATACAATATTTCAGGATGACACTTAATTAATTGAATTAAATAGATAAAAATGACAGGTTCTTATGACATTTAATAATTTTGAATTATATTTTTTTACGACTTTTTTTTTTTTTTTATGGCAGAGGTGGCAAACGAGCAGACGGATCACCTGATGGTAAGCGATCGACTTGGCTGAATTCGGTTTTTTTATTGACAACTGGTGGCCCTCTCCATCATTTTACCTGATGGTAAGTGATGATGAAGTGGGCTTACCAATGTTTTTCTTTTTATATCTTTAAGTCGACCGTGGGAGAGCCATGCTTCGGCACGAATGGGCCGGCTCGACCGGAGTGATACCACGGCCTTACAGAACACCGGCGTGAAGCAACGCTGGCGTTGTGTTTCGCCGAGTGAGTGAGGGTACCGGAGGCCCAACTTCCCCTCTCCCCCCCCTCCCCCCATCCGCCCATCCCATTTCAAAGGTCGACAACGCACTTGTGACTCCTCTGGTGTTGCAGGCCTTTTCTTTAGGGCCCGCCGTTTCTTCTCACTCCGCAAACACTTCCCGAAACGGTGGGTATATGAGTTCCGAGTGGTAGGAACCTCGTATTAGGTAGATAAAAGAATGACGTTCGAAAAGTGTACACTGCTACCTACTTCGAATAAAATATTTTCATTTTCATTTTCACTGACTGTTAACACTGATGTTTGGTAGAAAGACATAGATGAGATAGTGGTAGCTATATATATAGCTAATGAACTGGTTAGGGTAGCTAACCAGGCAAGCTCCGAAAATGGCCTACCACCAACCTTAACGTAGGTTCTGTATTCAAATCACACTTAGGATAATAAATAGTTTCTCCCTACGTCACGGGATGGCGAAATCAGACCTGTGTCATTTTATATTAATGATCAGATTCGCCTGACCTGTCCGAAGGTCTCTGAAGATGTGGGATGGTCGATAATGTACTTACTTTAAGATGTAGTACTAAACATAAAGTAGACAATTTTTTAAAGGGGTCCTGAAGTTCTTGAAAATCTAGTCTGATTTTAATACACACGATAGTTAGTTAACATTTCATATTGTCCCCATTACAGGAGCACGGGTCTCTTCCAATACCTTGGGAAGATTAGTCCATACCACCATAAAATAGACACAGAAGGTCCGCTCAATACAAACCACTAAAATCGTAAGCATATACATGCTTATAGAAATATACGGTCGTTCGAGGCAAGGTCACGCGGCAAAGTGTCACAACAGTATCGTGACATTGCCTACAACGACCGTATACCTCTATAAGTATGTATATGCTTAGGATTTTAGTGAGCGAATTGAGCGGATCTTCTGTATCTATGTATTTTGTGATACCACACCCGGACACTTCATACAAATTTCGCGCCATTGTTTACTACATATACATTGATGTTTGTACACATGTAAATGTGTGCGTGATGTTCTAGGGTTCTGAATAAAGTGAAGGCTATATACACCAGACAAGGCGGTATAGCCTTAGAAGCCTATATCTCTTTCCTTAAAAAATAATTTTCTTTGGTTATTTATTATAATGTGCTTTGGTTTGCCAACCCCATGACAAATGGTCACACAAGGTTACGGTACCTTAACCTGGCGCATAAGGTTACGGATGTGTGGCAAGTGCAATGCACTGAAATCATTCCTGTAGTCCTGTCCGTTAATGGTTTGATCCCCGCTGACCTGGATCGTAACCTTAGGCGGTTGAGACTTCGAGGCAGACCGATAATAGCGGCTATGCAAAAGGCAGTCCTCCTCGACAATGCCCGGATTGTCCGACGCTTTCTCTCCTCGTCGCACTGACCTCCAGCCGACTGCGCTTCTGCTGGAGTAGCTCCTGCCACTTGACCTAGCGCCAAGTGTGCAGAGTAGCCCAAATTTATATTCGAAAATAATAATAATAATATCCGGAACAAATCACACACGGTCATCTGGCCCCAAACTACGATTCCCTGTATCTTGGGAACCAGAGACTGATAAACATACACATATACATTTTAAATACAAAGATATTATACACCCAGACTCAGAGCAAACATTTCTGCTCATCACAGAAACGTTAACCCTGTGTGGGGATCGAACCCATGACTCTCGGATCAGAAGTTAGGATCACTTAGCCACCGAGTCAGTCACTAAGAATTTATCAATGTGTATAAGAAATCTAAAAGCTGTTATCTATGTTATATGAGTTGCTTTGAGAATGTTGTTCAGTTTCTTGAGTAGAAACCACAGCGTAGGGGAACGAAATGAGAAATAACCTAACCATATTTTAAAAAATATAAATATTATAATATTTTTGTTAAAAACTTATTCACCCGACTGCTTTAAAATGTATCCTATGTCAATCTCGGGATCAAGACGAATCTAACAACACTTCTCAAGCTAAAATCCGACAGCTGTTTAAGCTACGGAGCGTGCCAAAGAAATTTACATACATATATTCCCTCGAAAAACTTAACTCTCCTTCTGGCGCAGTCGGGTAAAAAGAAACACCCTGTATACAGAACATAATTTCCAATAAGTAAGTACTGAAGCCTACCAAAAAGTAATAGGATTATCGCCAACGTAATAATGGACAGATTTTCCTTGGACGAATGGTTTCGAAGTACTCATAATTTTTTTGGATGCGGTATTTACGAGTATGAATAAAAGACAAAATGACTTTTTGTAAATGGTACAAATCGACGAATGGTATAGGATTCTTACAAATCGATCAACGGCCAAAGTATGAAGTCCAAAAATTTTTGCGAATCGTCTATGGATTTCTTGAGAAAAGTTAAGCAATGGTTAAGGTTAAACGTTAGTGCTCCCTGGTTGAAAAAATCCGTTAGATGGCGTTAATCTGACTATAACTTGGTTTCTCGATTTAAAAATAGTATAAATAACCCTAAACTATACTACGTAAAACAGCGAGCAGCTACATGATCAATGTACGCTAATAAACCATAATAATGTTAATTTAATAAGGATTTCGATATATTTGTCCCCTTACAATTATAGTTTTGCGTTTATCTCGTATGAATAAGGGCTCAAATTACGCACACATACATAATTTTTTTACGTATATGATGCTTATTTTTGACTAACCTCTATAAGTAGTCCATAACCCAGAGGTGCAGGCGGCAAATTTTGTACGAACTTTTTACGTTATTGCTTTTAGGTCCGGGTTCGTATCCTACGAGACTTTATTGTTTTTGTCTTTTAATTTTTTTATTTAGTATGAACATAAGTAAATAGGTAAATAACACGACACAAGAGCGATAAAAGAAAAGATTTTTTAAAAGAAAAAAATCATTTATTGAATAACAATGTCGCATAGCAATCATTCATAGCATTGGCCTGCAAGGATATATGTATCACGTCGTCGGCAGCTGGTCGAGGTGACGGATCCACAGGAGTCCCCCATCGGTTCTGACTTCATAATGTACTCCACCCAGACGTCGGGTTATTGTGCCGAATTCAAACTTCTGGGCAAGAGAGGAGTAACTCCTGGCCACCTTGTCTCCAGGAGAGAAATGCCTCCTTGTCCTCTGACTACGTGGCTCCGGTCTAGATATGGGACTAGCATGGCATGTAGCTTGGTTCTGAACTCTTTTCCAAACATCAGTAGGTAGGGAGTCCCTCTTGGAGTTTCTGTCTGCCTCAAGCGGACTGAGGTCTCCCCTTGAGTGGTGAAGCAATACTTAGTTTTCGTAATGTAGTTTTCAGTGCTATACACAACTCCTCAAACTCGAATCTGTAGAAGGTTTCTTCCTCAAGATGTTCATCTTCGGTTTCTAGTTCTATGTTGTTCTGTATTTCGTGAAATCCTTTATTGTTTTGTCGAGTGACTCCAAGCGGGGCTATATACTTACTTGGGTCTTGAGTGTCGAGCACATTTTCTGTGCGCGTTAATAAACTGTACTGAGCTTCTTGTACGTTTTAATTTCTTTAAATCCATTGAATTGGCCTCGTCGCCAATATTAAAAACATAAAATATCTGTTCAGTCACATAACATTTATTGAATAACAACGTTGCCTAGCAATAGCCTGCAAGGAGATACGTATCATGCAAGGAGATACGAAGTGATGTCGAAAATTTGTGGAGGCACGGCCTTGCAAGCCTTTACAAGCCAAGTCTTACGCTATTTGGAATCACGGTAGTGCCTCCGCAAGCTAAGGAGAGTATCAAACTTAGGAATCACAGATTACCATAACTTTTATGTATATGTCATAGGGAATGGCCCCCTTATTACTTCCGTGTAGTGGCAGCATGAAATTAGTTTTCATTGTCGAGAAAAATAGATTCATTTTTTTATTAATTTTTTCAATTTATTTTATCCATACAGATGAAAGTTTTTCAATTGATAAAATTGATTAAGAAAAGTTGATGTTTTGTTAATTAAAATAACATAATTATCAGTATAATTATTTAAAGAATAATAAATTACTCCAATATACATTTAAATTCAGTCACTCACTCTCACGGTCTCATCAGATAGATTGATAATAACACATTCGCTGGGATGATAACCATCATAGTTACTTATTTAACAACCCAATATCGTCCCAGTGACTGAATTTAAATGGGTATTATAATTTTAAAATAATTCATTCTAATATAAATAATGATACTGATAATTTTCTGATTATATTGAACTAGCTGGGAGATCGAGCGTCGCTCGTTCAATCGGAGTTTTTATAAACTAAGATAAATTGTTTAGTAGTACATATAAGATATATTTTCTATGAAACATTTTGCAGGGTGTTGTTTTAGTCGGTAGTGGCCTTCTAAGGGACGAAAGGACAAGCAATATTTGTTCTGAAAATATCTATAATATTTTTTTATAATTTGATTCTATTGAAAAAAATACATGCAAATCATCCTTTTTTTTTAAAAAAAAAATAGAAAAATATTCAATGATACGTAATATTAGAAAGTTGTTCATCATTTATAAGTCAGTAATATCAATCAGTTTTGGCGACTTTTTAGAGATTTTCTTATTGCAAATGTTATCAGCGCCATCTGGTTGAGTTAAGAGAAAACCTTGTAAAATTTCCTATTTTCAAACACGGGACAGAGCGGCACAATCACCAGGTATATTATTAACTTATATGGCCAAAGATGGCGCTATTTGTCTCTAAAATACAAAGAGGTTAAAATATATTTTTTTATCACTCTTAAGTCTTTATATTTATTTTCATAATATTAACATAAGTTCACACAAAATAAAAAAAATAAAAAACAAAGAACTATAAAGTCTCATGGGTGGTATTCGAATCCGGACCTAAAAGCAGCAAAACGTAAGCGGCTCGCACCAAAACCGCTAGTCTACTAATGTACCTATAAGCGATGGTTAAATTTAAGCATTATATGCGTTCTCCTTATATGTAATTTCGATCATTAAATGAATTCTCCCTTAAATGAATCTTTTCGAAGATAATTCTCTCATAGATCTGGATTTATGGTGATTTTTAACCCCTAATCCTAGATTTTCATCAAAAGGTTTCAAGCCGTTTTCAAAATCGTCGGGACACTTAACTCGTTTAATAGTATAGGATAAAGCATCTAGTTTTTTAGGGTTCCGTAGCCAAATGGCAAAAAGCGGAACCCATATGGATTCGTCATGTCTGTCTGTCTGTCCATCCGTATGTCACAGCCACTTTTTTCCGAAACTATAAGAACTATACTGTTGAAACTTGGTAAGTAGATGTATTCTGTGAACCGCATTAAGATTTTCACACAAAAATAGAAAAAAAAATAACACTAAATTTTGGGGGTTGCCCATACTTATAACTGAAACTCAAAAATTTTTTTTCATCAAACATGTACGTGTATGGTATGGATACGTCTTCAAAAATGATATTAAGGTTTCTCATATCATTTTTTTCCAAACCGAATAGTTTGCACGAGAGACACTTCCAAAGTGGTAAAATGTGTGTCCCCCCCCCCCCCTTTAACTTCTAAAATAAGAGAATGATAAAAGTAGAAAAATTATATGATGTACATTACCATGCAAACTTCCACCGAAAATTGGTTTGAACGAGCTTTAGTAAGTAGTTTTTTTTAATACGTCATAAATCGTAAACCGAAAATTACCTTTCATTCAATCAACGCAAATATAAAAAATATAGAGTTCAAGACATGTGTGATTATGAATTTATACGGAACCCTCGGTACGCGAGTCCGACTCGCACTTGGCCGGTTTTTTTTGTTGTACTGATGATAAAAAATGTGTTTTAAATGTGCCATTTGTAACTTCTGTTCTGAAATACATTTAATTTTATTTGAATTCTGGATACACAAGGTAACTTTTTTAATGGCGGATATGAATATTAATAAATAATTCATAATTAATTTATTTTCTCTGTACAGGATAAAATACAAAAATACAAGGTACCTAAAATAGCACAAATAATTCTTTTAATTTAAAAATTCTTCCTTCACGGTTGGCACCTGAATAGTGTAAGCTTATATGTATCCGAGGTCAAATTTTATGATTAAAGAAAACCACTTGGCACACGTATATGGTACATAAATAGAAGCTGATTTAGCCCGGTAGCCACCCCACACCCCCTGGCAGGTCTATTTGACCTATTATCTTGAACTTGGTATCGTTTTCGAATAAACCGAGAATGGAGCTTTCATTTTTTGTATTACTTTTGTTAAATCTATTACTCATATTGTGAAAAAAACTAATAAAATAAAAATAAAAAAAAACCAACAAGATGCTATAGTTTAAAAAATGTGCACTAATGGCATAAACAAAATTTTTTTGTAGAAAACCAAACTAATCAAAAATAAAAAAACAGAGACACTAACGGCAATTACTAAATAAAAAGCTTCAGAAATAAATTTTGAACGTTGCACGGCGCAAGGCATGCGTGAGCGTTTTAATCTGCCGTGCTTCAGTTATCTATTATATTGGGCAATAATCTTGAATTTGGTGTAGTTTTCGGATGAACCGAGGATGCAGCCTTCAGTTTTGGATTGATTTTGTACCATGTCAGACAAAAAAATTAAAATTAACAAAAATCGAACCTGCTATTTTTGATAGCGATAAGACCGCCTTTGCATATCAATGTTTAAATATTTTATGTTTTCGTTGTTATTTGTACTCTTTTGGTGTGCAATAAAGTATATTTATCTTATCTTATCTTAACTATTTTTGTTAAAAAAAAATATTACTGTCCATTTCCTATTCCCTCTTAAAATATTTAGCACCGTATCCTAAAGGGCGGGCGATCGCTTCGTCCAGAATCCAGATGTGTAAGTACCTCACTTGCACAACAACTAGTTGGGAATAGGGAAGCTTATATTTTACTAGGCCAGAAACCCATGACTAATGAATAACGAGTATACCTTTGTTCTAGCTGAGTGCTCATTCTTCCGACATTTGAAAATGTGAACTGCAAAGGCATAATTCGGGGCATTTCATTTGTTTTTTTTTAACAGTTACATCTAAAGCCACAATGTGATTTGAACTGCATTTGCACCAAATTAGCTCTAAACAAGCGGTAGCAGCCACAGCAGTAGTCCATGTCGGTATCTACTGATTATTTGTGGTTATTTCCCACCTTCACTAAGCCGGACGTGAGAGATTTTGAATGGGCACTAATGTCTGATCCCATACGTGGACACCCTGGTATAGTGCTCTCAGAAGATGTTGTTGAAAACTTTTGTCCATTGATGGAATATTATATATTTGTCGGTCTCTTTTAGAGAATAATTCTCGCCTGCAATCGGTTAAGCTGGTGCACTAGCTGGATCTTAAACATATTTAAAACAAATCAATTTAAAATAATTTTATACCACAAAATGAGAAATCTATGTACAATACAAAAATATAATTTTATTCAAACTGTCTTGTCATAAGTACATGGTTATGATAAATTTTTCGAAAGCTTTTTTGGCGCTTGCAATGTCTCCACAAGCCAGCGTTTTGAAACCGAGAGTTGCTGGAGAACAAACAGTCCAGGTTTCGAACGCGGTTTTCTTTCCTCCTCCATTAGAGGCTGGAACGGTGTTACACCCTGTTAGAGCATAGAATAAGGACAACATTGTTCCTTTTTTGGTCTTGTAATAGAATTAAATCAGGAGTTTCGTATTTACAAAATGTATCTAAAAATAAAGTTTTCGTATAGGTAAGTAATTTAAAATAAAACCTTAACATGCTGCGATTTTGACACAATTTCAAGAACAGAAAAAGCAACAATGCTGCCTATACTTCATGCTCTGATAGGGAGTGATACAGTTTTTTAGCCTTTAATTGAAGAGATAAGAAAACCGCGTTCGAAACCTGGAATGCCTGATAATTTTTTCCAAAGTATTTTGGCGCTTTCAATGTCTCCACATTGAAAGCGCCAAAATACTGTGGAAAAAATTATCATAACCATGTTTGACAAGTGAGTTTGAATAAAACGAGGTTTTTGTACATAGACGACTATGTTTAGGAATATATTTTGGTGACAAAAAATATTGTGTAAGTGAATAACTGTTTATCCTTTTGTGAGAAATAAATTATTCTATAACCTGAAACTTTGTGCTACATGGCGTGAATTCATTACTTTTTACAGTCGAGTCTATAAATATTGACGTGTAAGACATTTTACTTGATATGTGAAACTTTTTGTCGGGATTTTACTTTCCGTGTATGAAAATCTACATATCTAAGGTTCGGGTTGTATCACGTGGTTGCTGGTAACTACTTACTTTTTGTCAAACGAGACAATAATAATACTCCCGGAAAACCGCCTCCGTTGTCTAGTCGCTCGCTTCACATCAGGAGGTTGCGGGTTCGATTCCCGGCAGAGTCTAACTATAATATGTAAGACTCCGTTTGGTCGGTGGTAGAGCATTCTCGGAGCCTGCCTGGTTAGCTATCATCTTTTTTTTACCCCCAATTGGTAAGCCCTTGGCATCATCTCACCTGATGGTAAGTGACGATGATGCCGAATACGAAAGCGGGCTTACCAAGATTCCCCAACGCAGTGGGGAACTGGTTATCTTACCTTCATGCCGGAACACATCAATGCTGTTAATGTTGATGTTTGGCGGCAAGACTTAAATAAGATGGTGGCATATACCAGGCGGGCTCAGAAAATGCCCTACCACCAACCAAACCGAATCCAGAAAGTTACACCCCACCGGGAATCGAACCCGCGACCTACTGATGTGAAGCGAGCGGACAAGCGGAGGCGGTTAAAATTTGAAATGGGGCATGGTATGAGTCTAAAAATTTTTGAATGCACCTTATACAGGCTGTAACTTCTGGAAACTTTAACATACCAACCCATACAAAATTCGCATAAAAATGAAGTTTTCATATAATATGGTAAGCTAACCGACCAATTTTGCATGGTGTGTCCAAAAATTGTCTTAAGTATTCAGCATTCTTAAGGTTCATTCGGAAAAGTTGTTCAGTTTCATGAGTGGATCCCATAATTTAAATTTCCCGGAGTGATCTTTTTACATCCTGTATAAGTAAAAATATCAGCCTGTATAACACAAATATCGAGCTGAAACTCACAAATAGACCTTGTTGGGTGAACAATATTTTCGTCTTTCAGATGTCCCTGACGTGAGACTGACAGCGTCTTTTTTTCTGAATATAAAAAAAGTTTGCCAGCATAAATTACTCAGACTAAAAAGTCTTTATAATAAATTTGCTACTTTGGTAATGCTCAAGCAAAATGCAAGATGGCGCTAAAAACGAAATCCTGGGCTAAACAAAGCTTAACAGACTAGTTGAGATTGTAGTTACTGTAATATCAGAAAGGTGGTGCTGAATTATACACCACTACATGCGTAAAATTTATGATATTTTACTGCAGTTTTTAATGATATTACAGAAATAAATAATATAATTATATAGGCACCTTATACAGGGTGTAACTTCCGGAAACTTTAACAGGCTGTTCTATTTATGAAACTGTAAAGCTTATCTTAAGGAACCCATACAAAATTCGCATAAAAATGAAGTTTTCATATAATATGGTCACCTAACCGGCCAATTTTGTATGGTGTGTCCAAAAATTGTCTTAAGTATTCAGCATTCTTAAGGTTCATTCGGAAAAGTTGTTCAGTTTCATTAGTGGATCCCATAATAAAAAATTCCAGGAGTGATCTTTTTACATCCTGTATAAGTAAAAATATCAGCCTGTGTATCACAAATATCGAGCTGAAACTCACAACTAGACCGTGTTGGGTAAACAATATTTACGTCTGTCAGATGTCCTTGACGTGAGAATGACAGCGCCTTTTTTTTCTGAATATAAAAAAGTTTGCCAGCATAAATTACTCAGACTAAAAAGTCTTTATAATAAATTTGCTACTTTGGTAATGCTCAAGCAAAATGCAAGATGGCGCTAAAAACGAAATCCTGGGCTAAACAAAGGTTAACAGACTAGTTGAGATTGTAGTTACTGTAATATCAGAAAGGTGGTGCTGAATTATACACCACTACATGCGTAAAATTTATGATATTTTACTGCAGTTTTTAATGATATTACAGAAATAAATAATATAATTATATACATTTGGAGAAAATAAAAGGTTGCAAAGTTTACGTTGGACAGATAAAATCGAAAATATAGTGGTTATTTGTGTAGTTAATAGCCAGGTAAATTTGTATGAAATAGGGTGACTGACGTTTAACCTTAAGCAGAATCAGGGGCTGAGTAATATATCGGACACTAATAAAATGCTACTTGTACTCGTAAGCACTGTTCAGAG
This sequence comes from Coleophora deauratella, assembly GCA_958295455.1. Classification (NCBI taxonomy): domain Eukaryota; kingdom Metazoa; phylum Arthropoda; class Insecta; order Lepidoptera; family Coleophoridae; genus Coleophora; species Coleophora deauratella. Next base: position 1,193,583 of record OY282412.1, read on the forward strand.
CCATCTGTGCTCTTAAGATAAAACTAAGTGGCGACATCTATTTTGTCCGCCTAGTAACAATGTAACTAGAATTAATATATTATAGTTAATTTGTTTATCAATTAGTTAGGTAGTCTTACCTAAGTAATTAGTTCTTCTAGAGGGCGCTGTACAAAAGTATATAAGTGAAATCATAACCAATGTCTCGTCCATTTTCACCGACTTTATAAGAGAAGACAATAAACCATTTTTTGTACCAAGAGATCGAGGTTTTGCTGTAATAAGCACCTTGCGTGTAAGACCCGATTCGAACATCTTAGTGCAAGCCACGGAACATATACATTTACGCGTGTATAAACGTCAATACTGGTAGTTTATATGGTAGTCACGGTATAAAAATATTATACAGTATGGACACTCCCTGCCGCTCTCTGAAGGCTACCTCACCCCCTTGTGTGGCCGATCTGTGACCAGTTGTCTTCCGGTTGTCAAAAGATTGGTAAACCAAAGACAATTTTATTTTCTTAAGCAGAGACGCAAAGGCTTCTAAAGTTATATAGCCTTGTCTCGTGTATACCTCAGTAAAAATGTCTTTTGTAAAAATCTGTCGTTTATGTTCATACCTGTCGTTAAATGATCCACTATTTTCGGAAATATCAATTTTTAAAAACGGTAACATAACAAGAAGAAGTGTTACCTACGACAAGGCGGTATGACCAAGGAGAATTTATTTAAGTAGCTGTAGATACTCACACACACATGAACACGTGTACAGACACGAAGAAGTGTCAAATTTCATGTAGTAAGCAATAACGCGATATTTGGTTGGTTGCCGGGACTTGTACCGAGCACACGTCTGCTAAGTTAATTTTTCAATTATTTCCGTTTTAGAGTAGTCTCAACGATAACTTTGAGACGTTAATAATTTTGTGATGGGGAAATAGCTGTGATTCCGATTCAGTGATAAGCGGTCATAAGAAGAGGATTAACTCGGGAGAAAGCTCCGTATTCCGAGTTCCAACAATAAACCACCATGTGGAGCGTCTTTAAGTGCCCATCACCCTTAGGGCCGCGTCTTTCACTTGACATTGGCGTTTCGCCATTTTTTTTATTGAAGATTCTCCTATTTTTCACTTGACATTGGCAAAATCACGCTCGTTATGAGATGTGGAATGCCAAATAGAAAAATAGAATAGAATAGAAAACTATAGCACATTAATTTTCTTTGAGTGTTCTGAATACGACTAAGCCCTCATTTCGCACATCAGTGTATCGGAAAAAGAAAATATTGCCTCACTACTCTGACATCTGGCAGCATGCTGCTTCATTTGTCAATGTCTGCGCTCAGCGTTATTAGAAGTCCTTGTTTATTGATGTTAAGTGACTTTGGGCTAGGTTTGTGACAAGATGTGTCAATAAACTGACTCGGTGGCTCATTGGTTAGTGCTCCTGACTACTGATCCGAGAGTTGTGGGTTCGATTCCCACCCAGGGCAAACATTTCTGTGATGAGCAGATTTGTTTGCTCTGTGGCTGGGTGTATTATATTTATTTATGTATGTATTTAAAAGTATATGTGTATGTACTTATATCAGTCTCTGGTTCCATAATACAGGGAATCCTAGTTTAGGGCCAGATGACCATGTGTGATTTGTCCCGTATAAAGTTAATCTTAACTTTTTTTAATGTATATATATTTTTAGATTTCTGTGTTCATTGGTAGTTATCCTACTTCGCCAGTTTCTCGGTTAAACTCCTCTTATTCATATCAAATCAAATAACTTATTTTCGTAGTTTTGGGTATTGTACTTATTACCTACATTTTTATTTAACTTCATCTGTCTGTCCATCATGTATGTCTGCGTATAAACTCGTTAACCAATTTCGGCTCATTTTCCGATTCGTCTCTCACATTCCTCCCTCGATTAATCACATGAGGATCAAAGGGGGGAGGGGTTCGAAAAAATCACGAAATATCACAAGGGGGAGGGGGGGTGTAGTGAGATATTACGTGTATTTATTTTCGTTAAACACTTGATTTCTAGAGTAAGTTCCAAACACCGGGCTGTTGTTGTTACGTTGTTTTTAACTCATCTCAAGGTTCGAAACGGCTTCAGGCAGTCAGAAACAACCTGCAACCTTCATGTCTGTCTGGACATATTTATCACGGCGCTTAATTTTCCAGAATTAAATTACATTATACCTTTATTTGAAGATAATATTTAGTACCAAAAAAACACACGTGATTTTGGGTAGGGGGTGGGGGTTCTAAAATGTTGCTAAAACATCACGTGATTAATGGACGACCCCATACCTGTTTAGATACGATCCGATAAAATACGTAGGTCACGGCATAAATTTTGTCGTATGAATAAAGTATTTATTGTTTCATAATATGATTTTCAGGACATTGAGTACACTTCACCATTTACAAAAAAAAAATGTCACATCAACGCTGCTACTACTTTGTCTCAGTTGAATAGCACATTGAATTTCCAAACCATGATCGGGCCCTCCTTGGATTCAACTTGCCTCTCTTCTCCTATTCCGTAGCAAACTTAAAGAAAATTAAAATCGTGTTACTAAACTTAGACAATAAGGTAAATGATTCAGTAGTTGTAGGTCAGATTCTTCAAACAACCGCATCTTCAAATAACTGCAAAGTGCCGCTGCATTTTCAGTATGAAAATTTTCTGAACGCTGGGTTGACTTCAATGATAAAAATTATGGTTATTCGTGTAATAATCAGACACAAACTTTAGTATTATAGTTAACTCTACATGTTTACGTATTTATCCAGATAAAAATTTGCTTCTCAACTCAATTTATAAAATAAAAAAAACACAATGATTTTTATTCAATTAGCCTTTTTTTTATTGAAATCGGGTGAACGTCACTTCCAAAGGCGCACATTTTACTTTGTGATTGGACTTGTGCGCTGAAATTTTTTTAACAGGTTACATCGCTCATGTAGATTTAATTCACAATACATAGGATTTATTTATTTTTTGCCATTTATTAATGTAAGAAACTTGTTTGTCATGTTGTTCGCCGATTAATGGAATGAATGGATACCTAGACTGTATAAATTTTCATAATACTGAAATAGTATGACCGAAATGATTATGATAACTCTTACAATTGAAATCGGGAAACCTACTAATTATTTGCGTATGATTCAACCGTTTTTCATTAAAGCTTCTCACATGAGTTTTTTCTGTTTTTCAATTATGATTTCTGGTGTCCTGACCATGAATTGACTTAAAAATTAAATAAGCTACAATAAAATGTTAAATATAATCATTTTATGATCCTAAAGGGATATTCTTTTTAAAAAAGTACTTTCTTCATTTTTCCGTCTTATTCTTTAGTTTTTAGACTGTGTCAAAATTTATGAAAGTAATGGGGCGCAGTGACCAGTGGTTAGAAATAGCTCTATTGCTGAATACAAAAAAATAATAATTAATAGTTTGGTCAATACTTAATAGTTTATATTAAGTGTGTTATCTAACTAAGGATTGTTCTTTAAGAAAATACAAAAAAAAATAACCCTGTGTTGTATCCATTTGCCGTACGACAAGACTTCTGCCGTAAGCTACGTAATAATATTGTATTACCTAAGTGTTATTATACTAACTAATGACAAACGATTTTAATCCATCATTTTCAAGCGTCTACTTAAATAAAAACATTTCGAAATTGCGTTTCAGATATAGGTTAGATTCAGATCAAATAAAACAACTGAATTAAATTCAGGATACTAAAGGCGAAGCCGAAGCTGAATGCGAGAAATTGGAAGCCGCTGGATGCGGGCAGCGCAGGACCAGTCGACGTGAAAATCTGTGGGGGAGGCCTTTGTCCAGCAGTGGACGTCTTTCGGCTGAATGTGAAAATCCTTGGGGGAGGCTTTTGTCTAGCAGTGCACGTCTTTTGGCTGATGACAATAATTATGATGAAAGATTGATGAAGGATATTATGTGCTGGACCTTGATATACTCACCAGTTGCCTTTTTCAACTGGTGAGTGACTTCCAGTTGACCATGTTTCATTTTTCTTTAAAACAAATAGTAGGTAAAGCAGTTACTACTTTTAGCTTTACTAACTACGATCTGAAATAAAAGGTTTTTTTTATTTTTATCTTATGTTGATGCAACTTGGGCGCTCTTATCGCTCAATGCGATTTTCTACCGATTCTATCCTAACTTACATATAACCTCTCCATACCTGGCTCCAGCTGAGGTAAAAATTGCAGAAAACTTACAACTTACCTCCGTCTTACCTTTTTCCAATTCCAAATGTAATATTTTATTTAAGCTCTGAAACACCAGTAAGTAGGTAGTGTGAGTACTTTTCCTGCTTCTCGCAAACTGGGTCACGCGATATTTTTACTTGCTAACTGAAGTTTAAAAGAAAAACAATTTGGCTAACTAATTTCACGAGTTTTACCTACTGTTTACGAGTAGCAGACTACAGAAAAGAAGGTTTTCTATTTGACTCATTAGTAGTATGTGATTTGTTGGAGATCCATGTACCTATGTGTATGTTGCTCTATGAGGGCTTCTAAACAGGTGTGACAGATTTCCAAAAATATGTATTTGAACCTACATCGTTCCCACTGCAAGGGCACGGGCACGGGTTTTTTCCCATACTTAGGGAAGATTAGGCCATACTCCAGATAAGGGGGCCAAGTCCGGATTGGTACAGGGCCAACCCCAGTGTCAGAAGTTTTAGAGCCGCCTATAAGGCCTCCAACATGTCTTAACGACTGCCATCTGGCGATAGCAGCCGGCACCAACGGCTTAACGTGCCTTGCGAAGCGCGGAAACGGTTGAGATAAATGCCACTAATGATCAAGCCCATCCAGGTTATGACCATGTCTATAGTCAGTCAACCTGCGTAATCGACGCGACCACGATAACCGCTGATAGTGCCAGCTATTTATTTAGTGTTCCAGTATTGGAGTAGTCATTGGCTGTTGGTAGACTGTTGTAGTTGTTGGTTTGTTTGTTAAATAAATAAATAATACAATTAAATGCAACAGACCGGGCACATCATCATATTTTAAACTTAAACTCGCAAAACGTTCAAATTTTCAATCACAAGCACAAAATTTATTCTTAAATCAGCGGTACATTTCCGAAGCTACGGATCTCCTAACAACGGTATCAATTCACTGCCATTTTGGTCGTGATTTTGCGCTAATAGGACTCATTATTGTATACTGTTTCTCCCTACATCTGGACTACTCGATCGATGGATTGAAATGGTTGTGTTTTAACGAATCCTCTTCTTATCGTGTGGCACAATTTAACGTCCTATCCACAAAGTATAGGCGGTGGTTGCCTTGTGTTGCACTTATCATCACCCGCGATCACGTGTAGGGCATTTAAGATTTACACCTGCGGACGTGTGCAACGCGACCATCATACACAACTAGAATTCAGATGCGCGTCGGTATGAAAATGCACGTAAATTTCGAAAAGATGAAGGCATGTATCATTTAGGTCTTGCGAAAGATTGTTAATTAAAAGCCTAAAGCCTGGTTCAGGGAGACGCGGGGCATTGCGCGGCGCGTTTTACAATACAAACAAAACGCGTGTGATGACTAGTGATCTGAAATTCGGATGCAATTTCATTAGTATGGATATGCCTTTCCCAATAAATTTATAGATTTTCATAGAAAAAATTCCCGGGATACCGGGATCGTAAAAAACATTCAAATTCTTAATTGTAATTATCTGATTGTAGTGAATGTTGATATATTGAAAATTTTATGTATGCTATTATGTGTTTATCCACAACTTATATACACAGAGTTAATGGTAATCCTTGTAGGAGGTGATAGGGGGGCTAAAATGTGAAAAATGTAACACTACATATGTATGGCCAATAGTTTCCAATTCTATTCAAAATGGCATGTCCATATTATGCTATCTCTCCAATTTTAGGTATAATTGCATCCGAATTTCCGATCACAAGTGATGACACTTCTACATGAACACTATCATAAATTACCATATGATTGATTTGACGCGAATCCAGACGCGCCGCCCAACGCCTCTCGTCTCCCTAAACTAGGCCTAACAAACACGAATCCTAACGCTACGTTTTTTTTTTAATAAACTGTTAATGTAGCTGTAATTCGGCATATACTGGTAGCTTAAATAAAGACCGGGGAACAATGTGGTAGAATGCAGTGTAAGGATAAAATATAAAATCTATTTCCGTGCTTACTCAAGGAAGGATATGTTGTTTAACCACCTCCGTGGTCTATTAAGGATCGGCATATGAAGATTAATAAATATTAATAAATTCTAGGGACAAATTAGGATCAATCCGGCCTTGGCCCCCGTGGTGTGTAGAGCTAACCTTTCCGAGGTATGGGAAGAGATCCGCCCCGACCGGGCCCCTGCAGTGGGGACGATCGGGGTTGTTTACACAAAAAATACAGTACAGGGCAAATTACACACGGTGTTTTATGGTCGACTAACCTTTGTTTAGGAGTGATGAAACATTATAAAGATTACAAATTTCTCCTCAATATATTTTTTTACTTTTCATACAAATCGGTTATCTGATTGGTCAAAATTGCCCCTCTTGCCCGTGGTACGGTTCAGTCGTCCGGTCAACCGGAAAAGTTTTTTTTTTGTATTTTTTAACAATAATCAATCAACACTGAATGTTGACGGTTTGTTGACCAAAAAAAAAAAGACCCGTATAATAAAAGCGCACTCAGACCAGGAGAAAACTCAGCAACCCAGGACTAGTCAGTAAATTTAATTACTGAGTCACCGAGTCAATCGTACAGAATTTCATAAGAATCAGCTTCGTCAATTTCAAAAGAAATCGGACTAAAACTTTGTAAAGGGTTAGTAAGTAAGCAAGTAAGGATACTTACTTACTTCACTGACTCAGCGATCCTCTCTTTCAGGTCTTTGATAACTTCATCTTTTCGACTGTAGCTATCTTGGTCAATCTGGCGGAGCTCGGAAGATTGTTTGGGATATGCTATTTTTGCTTCAAAAGAAGACTGGCAGCTTTTACCTTGAAGAGGTTCGGCCAGAATATTTCGTTCCCCGACGAATGACTTCATCAGCTAAAGGACTTCCACTGCTGTAAAAAGGCCTCCTCTTAAGGATTTCCACTCTGACCGCTCTTGCGCTGCTCGCATCCAGTGGCTTCCAGCGACTGCACCAGTTCACAAAATAGACACAGAAGGTCAGCTCAATACAAACTACTAAAATCGTAAGCATATACATGCTTATAGAAATATAGGTCGTTCGAGGCAAGGTCACGCGGAAAAGTATCACAACAGTATCTTGACCTTGCCTAAAATGATCGTATACGTCTATAAGCATGTATATGCTTAGGATTCTAGTGAGCGTATTGAGCGGACCTTCTGTATCTGTGTATTTTGTGACTGGTCACCAGTCATCAGTCCACTTGAGTTAAATGCTATTCGAGGCTACGTAACAGCTTATTTTCACGAAAATTAAGAAGAAAAAGAGTATGTTTCAAAAATATATACTCCCAGGCAAAAGAAATTTCACGGACAAGTAATTAGGCTTTATGGACTTCACTGACACATATTAAAGTGCCTATCTCAAGGAGAATCTTTTGATTTTATCCATAAGAATATCCCAAGGCTTTCCTTCCACTCAGATAAAAAGTAGGGTTGATGGGGAAAGAGTACAAGTTATAGACTTAAGCGATTTGGTAACATTATGAATGTATTGTAGTTTATTTTATTTATTTTTATTTATTTATGTAGTTTTTTCTTACGCCCTTTATTAAAACATACCTATTCTTCTCTCTCCCAATATTGCTGTGCCCAAACTGTGTCCTTGCTGTACTCGTACTGTCTATATTTTATGTCCGCCTTTATAAACAATATGGAATACAATAAAGATATTGAGTATTGAGTATTCCCAATTGTCTTATTGAGTAGTTCTGTTGACCGAACTACTAAGTACTTCTCGTCTAGATACAAAAATAGGTAGTTATATTCTATCTGCCACCAACGAGTGGCAATAAGGAATAGAGGGTTGTTACACCTCAACCGATTCTGAAAAGCGTAAGTCTGTAGTCTTTATAATCTGCCTCGGATTGTTTTTCTTAACGTCAGCCTTAAACGCTTTGAATCAAACACACAAGGGAGCCGAAGTTGGTAGTAGCCCAGCATTGTACGCGTCATCAGGCAGTTAAATTGTTTAATGCTCTACCCATTAATTTAAAGGCTTTGACGGAAAAAAAAATATTTAAAAACCATTTGAAGCGATTCTTATTGGAAAATTGTTTCTATTCTGTTGATGAGTTTACAGCATATAAGAACTAATTATTATTATTAAAAAATATATATATTATTTTATTTTAAGTCCGTGTGAAATTGACATAATTTTTGTTTTTATCTTTTAATGAATTTTTGTGACATATTAATTATCAGGTTCATCAAATATTTTGGAAATTTATATAATTTGTTTTTATCTTTTGATGAATTTTTGTGACATTTTATTAGATTTATCAAGTATTCTTATTTATGTTTAATCTTAACGTTCGATATTTATTGTTTATTTTATTTTAAGGTGTAATTTCCAACACAATTCATATTGTTTTATGGAATAAATAAATGAATGAATAAATGAATGAAATCCAGATCCTGTACGACAGATTTGCTTCATTCTTTCGTTTACGTCTTTGGGACTCTTAACTATGTAAAAAACAAAATATGGCAACCTGTCTTCTTCTCTCAACTATCTCCCATCACTTGGGCCACAGACTAATGAAGTGGAACGCAGCCATTATGTAAATTGGAAACGAGTCTCGTTCGTTTCATTTCGAACTCAACAATTTTGATGTTTGTCGAATGCTCTGAGCAATCAGCTTCTCGTCCCACAAGAAATGAGTCCCAAGGGCACGAAAAGAGACTTTTTTTACAAAAAACTAAAGTGGAAATCATGGCCATAGTCATGTCTTTCAAAATGAGAAACAATTAATTGTGAAGCTTGTTTTTGTATTTAAATTTCTTGGATGTATTTTTTTATATCTAAAAAATGTTTCTAGAACTGCTGGCCCTCGTTAATCTATGTTACATAACTTATAGGTGGCTAGAAAACGTCTGACGCTGGTGTTGACCCGGCCCCACAACCTGGCACTATCGCGGAGTATTCTTGAATAAACAGTCTTCTTTCCTTCATTAAAAACAATTTCGTACTTGAGTATTAGCATTTCAACAACTCGTTCAAAAAAATGTGTGGTACTAGTAACGAGAATATGGGATTCTTCAAATTCCTGGAACTATCGCGGAGCTGGTACTCCGCGATAGTTCCTTCATTAAAAAAATTTCGTACTTGAGCATTTCAACAACTCGTCCCAAAAGACAAATTTGCTGTGGTACGAGTAACAAGAAAATAGGATCCTCCAAATTCCATTTCTTTTCAATGGAGATTGTTGATTTGAGGGATTTAAATAAGGGTGGATATTTTGTACCCTGGCCTGGGTACGGCGATTTTAACAACATCAACTGCGATCTGATTTGTTTAGATTCGTCTGATAAGGATCATTAATATAAGGATAATTTGTGTACATGCTGTTCTGCCATGTCAATTTCAATTTTTCCTTCACCCGGGTCTGCTGGAAGAAATTTCTTTTAGAAATAAGTTGTACCCTTTGTGTATATTTTATGTTAAGCTTGTGTATTATGCCTATTTTGTGTACACAATAAATAAAAAATAAGTATTTTATCTAACTGTAAATTTCAGTTTAAAAATTTTATGAATAGTTAATAAATTTGTATTTGAATAAGCGAAACATAGTTTTTATTTCTTTTTTCATACGAAATATTAATGAAAGCTAAAAAATATACGTCTATAACAAAAAAGTATAGAATAAATTTTATTTTGGCTTCCATTCATTAAGCTTTTCTGTTACCAATCAGCTAGTTGGGCAATTTTGTATGGAAATTCCAAAATTGATTTCAACAAAATTGTGGTACAAATGTTTCGTTTCATTAGAAGAAACCCAACATAAAGTATTGTTATACCTTTTCTAAAACCATGTATACTACTTTATAAAAACTGTATTGACAAATGCAAATCTCAGGTCCTACCTTAATGGCGTAGAGTAGACTAAGTCATCATAAAACTAAGTAATACAGAAAATGTGGTACAGCTTCCCAGCCTATAATGTCCCCTAATGCTGGGGCATATGTCTCCTCCAGATGGACCAAGTCGCCATATCAAGATGGTTGTATTGAAAACGCCCATTGAACATACAAGTTAAGACATGACCTAATAACAGCCTAGTGAAGACACCCTAGAGTGCTCTGCAAAACGGTAGATATAAATGCTACTAGCAAACCCATCAACGTTAGGATAGTTCTTGATTCAGTTAACCTTTGAACGTCGTAATGATAAAAAAAAGATATCGTATATCTATATATATGTGGTGCGTACCTGCTATTTTGCTACCGTCCACTCCTTACTGCAATATGGCGCAGAGCTTTGGGGTTGTGCTGCGGACTGGCTGCGTGCCTTTCGGTTACAAAAAAGGGCAGTTAGAGCGATAGTGCAAGTATCGCAGTTCACGTCAGCTAAACCATACTTTACGTCTCTGGGTATACTCACCTTACCCTCGATAGTCATTATGCAAGTCGCTTCATATGCAAGAGGAAACCTTGACTCATACACGCGACGAGGCGACGGGCACAGGCACGATACGCGGGGCGCGGGTAAGCTGGCGAGCGTGCCGCACCGGCTCGCGAAGACCGCGCGGCTGACGCACGTGCTAGGCGCGCGCGTTTACAACCATCTGCCCCAGTACATTACCGACGCGCCAAATGACAAGATGTTTAGAAACAGATTAAAGGGCTGGTTAATCGAAAAGTCATTCTACACAATTGAAGAGTTTTTCGATTTTTAATTCCAGTAACTAAATATTTTTAGTGACATCGTAATTTATCAATTTTTGTTTTATTTTTCATTCGAATAATCTTTATTGTTTATTGACATTTATTACTATATTTAATACTATTAGGTAATTACTTAATATGTTAATTTTACTATTTTTAATGACGTGTAATAGATATTACCAATAAATAATTATGAATTATGAATTATGAATTATGATAATATTATAGATACGCACTAACAAGAAATAATGAGATTATGTGATGATCTTTTAAAAGATAATTACGCTAGTTGCTTAGATATTTCCTATTTTGAAAATCTTTTTTAAAATTTTTATTTTGTAAGATGACAAAAGGCTTATGACAAAAACCTTATGGGAAGTGGTATCCGCCGCGTAAGGGCATCTATAACTGCAGAAGGGTTATCTTTTTTATTCATAATTAGTAAGCCCTTGGCATCATCTCTCTTGGTGTTAAGTGATGATGATGCCGAAGATGGAAGCGGGCTTACCGAGATTCCCCAACGCCTGAGGAACTCCGTTCCTTATTAATCTTTTCACGTTTTAGCAGTGTGACACTGTGTATGACACTTTAGATTGCACTATATCCGAGCGTGAGCGGTTATATTAAGTTGAGCGAGCGAAGCACGCCACTCGCTCGCTTTACTAGCGGTTTACGCCATCGCCAAACCAACGTGTCACGTTTAACGCGTGGACGTGATTCGTTACGTTCCTTGCGATAGCGATGCAGAATCGCATGTGACTGTGCAATCCAGAATGCTGAGCAATTTCCACCAAGACATTCTATTGGAAAGTGGTTATCAAGGGTTAAAACACGATCAACCTCGTGGAAAGCCTTCGTACAGCACATGGGATCCGTGTGATTCTGCAAACGGTATATGTTTTTCAGCATATACATATGGTTTGGCATATCTGTCTGCAAGTCTTGCGTGTTTTCCTCTAAGAAGTATGTATGGTAAGTCGCGTAAGACGAAGGTGAAGTGTTATTGGGCTTTGATTTAGACAGGACTAGAGCACGCTGCACTACTGTCCCCCACGTATAGTCTTGAACTGGTACAATCATTTCATCAACGTCAAGTAACACCACCCAACGATACTTGTACAGATTACGATACAGACAATCATTGTATGGAATAGTTTCCATTTGACGTTCCTCATACTTGCCTTTCTTGATGTATAATTCCTGAACGCCAGGCAGATTGAGGACTTGACTTGAGGGTAGTGTGAATGGAGTGACGGTCACCAATCCTAATGCTGAATAGTAGTCAAGCACCTTACTGATATTTGGATGAACTTGGAATTTGTAGAAGAAAATTTTATCAGCACCCAGCATTTGGAGAAACTCTATCCATTCAACGAGGCGTGCTGAGATATCCGTATAAGGGTAATCAAGACCTTTGACACAAACAACGAAGTTCTTCTTCTTAATAGACGGATGATCATAACGTACGCGAAGGTTATTCGTTGCAACATCACAGGAATTATTCACAAGTGACACGGATGCTGGAACTAGATGACGCACTCGTTTAGGAAGTTCACAGCTCATCAGATACGGTCTGAAGAAGTTATTTTCCGGAGTGTCAAACCGTTTGAGCCAAATAGGCGAGTAATCACGATTTTTCACAATGACAGGTTTCTTGTCTTCTTGGAACCATAGTTGACAGTACGTGATACCTTTAACATCTTTATTATCATGTGCCCCAAGTATTCGTACAGCTGGTCTACCGTTTAAGGTATTGCGAGTGTCCAAATATGCTCCGTATAAGTAAAATTTTCTATTTGATGTTTGCAACGTCTGCCAATATGTGTTCTCAAATACAAGGTCGTTTATCGAAGGAAATTTTGGACATGTTACATTGTTCTTCCAAAAATGTTTGTCTGGTTGCCAGTAAGCAACTGGAAGTGAAGGTAAGAGTGATCCTATATGCGTTTTTAGGGCTTGTTTCGTGAGAGCTCGAGTATCTAAGACATAAAAAAAAAATCTGAAGTTATAACGTGCGTGACAAAATAATCAATCTTGTAGGTAAGTTATTTTTTTCTCTAGTTTAATATTTTTTTCTCTAGTTTATGAATCGTCTTTTGGTGGAAATTGTAACCATACTTTTATTGTCAATACTACAGTACAAAAAGTTACACAAGATAAAAGGTATTTTCGACGATAAGCTACTTTTCAACCGACTTCAAAAAAAGGAGGAGGTTCTCAATTCGTCGGAATCTTTTTTTTTTTTTTTATGTATGTTCACCGATTACTCGAAGACGCCTGAACCGATTTCAAAAATTATTTTTTTGTTTGAAAGGGTATACTTCACAGGTGGTCCCATATAAATTTTATCGAAATCGATTCAGCGGTTTTTGAGAAAATCAACAAAAACATAGCAAAATTGGAGTTGCTACGATTGAAGTCGGTTGTTTTAACATATTCAGCGTAGTCAATTATTATGATTTACAAACCATGAGTTATCTGACATGATGTAGAAGCATTGCTGATTATCACTATAATCGAAGGAGGTATAATGAACATTCGCATGTACATTATCAAACAGGCTGACATAAACGCTAGGCCTAGATATGCCAATATTATCAGGAAACAACGGCCTCGTCCACCCAAATTCATCATCTGAAACGAAACGTTCCTGTTATAAACATTAACCTTCCCGAGTTACGGGAAGAGACCCGTGCCCCTGCAGTGGGGACGTAATGGGTTGTTAACACACATAAACATTATTGTTTTATAGATCAACTTTCCCCGAGGTATGGGAGCGGGAGGTGCCCCTGCAGTGGGGACGTAATGGTTGTCAACAGATCAACGTTGAAATTTTTTTTTCCGCAGACCCGACTTTATATTTTCATATCCATTCATATTATAGAAGCGGTCGTAGCTCAGTGCGGCTTGCATGAACGACGATCACGCATGTAAACTGACTATAGACACGGTCATAAACTGGATGGGTTTGACTGCAAGTGGCATTTATCTCGACCGTTTCCGTGCTTCGCAAGCCACGTTAAGCCGTTGGTGCCAGCTGCTTTCGCTAGATGGCAGTCGTTAAGCCATGTCGGAGGCTTGAAAACTTCTGACAATGGGGTTGGCCACTAGACCCACAACCTCCACCAATCTGAACTTGGCCTCCTCGTGTGGAGTATGACCTAACCTTCCTGAGTTATGGGACTAGACCCGTGCCCCTGCAGTGCGGACGTAATGGTTATAATAACCATTCTTATTATGGTAATGAGGGCGTATATCTATATTTAGGGACATTAGGCTAGGTTAATAATTGGTGGATAGATGGTAAAAGTTCATAATTTTAGTGTCGAAAATTTTGTCATCATCGTCATTTTAGTTTGCTTAAAATAAATATTAAAACTTTCGTCGTAGCTTTATGCAAAGGTTTATGCACTTGCATTTCAAAGGATATTTTTGAAGTAGTGAAAGAACTAGGTAACATTGCATATCTCTGGAGAAATTTAAAAGAAGGACGATGCCTATTATTAAAATATGTTTTCGATAGATTGGCTGAAACACAGATTTCTTTATGATTCACCGATTGCATGTTATGCATATCCTAGAATAATGAGAATATTATATCTCAACATACCTTTACAACCATTTTCACCAATAATATTTTTTGTTCTTGAAATCCGCGATAAACACACTAATCTAGTTTCACGAGTTTAAAAAATATTTTTCTAAAAATAATGGCATTAAGACATTCCTGAACATTACAATACGTTTCAGAACTTGATCAAAACACATAAACCAAAAATAAGATAACGTGTTTATATGCTTTTCTATAAAACAAATACTTCATATGCCATCAATCGAACTTTTCAGAAATACAAAATAGACATAATTTCCAAAAAGCTTTGTTATGAGTATCTCATATGTACAATTGTAATTAGAATCTTGTCGTACGAAACAGATACAGACTGGATAGTAGAATAGACTACAAAATGATGTAATTGGCAAAATCTTGGGAACCCAGAAACGAAAGGAACGCCTACATCTTTATTTAGAGTACCATGTATTATAGTAGTAGATGGGTCTTAAAATGAACATGGATAAGACGAAAATCATGTCAAACGTCCGTGTTACACCCACTCCTCTGAAGGTTGGAGACTCTACACTCGAAGTTGTTGACGAATATGTATACCTGGGACAAACAGTCCAGTTAGGTAGGTCCAACTTCGAGAAACAGATCAATCGTTGAATCTAACTCGGCTGGGCAGCGTTCGGAAAGCTTCGCGAAATCTTTACGTCCAAAATACCGCAGTGTATGTTGCCTAATAGACCAGTGTGTGTTACCAGTGATGACATATGGATGGGCCTCATAAGAAGGCTCAAAGTCACCCAAAGGGCAATGGAGTGTGCTATGCTTGGTGTTTCCCTACGTGATCGAATCAGAAATGAGGAGATACGTAGGAGAACTAAAGTTACCGACATAGCTCTCAGAATCGCTAGACTTAAGTGGCAGTGGGCAGGGCACATAGCTCGTAGAACAGATGGCCGTTGGGGCAGTAAAGTTCTCGAATGGCGACCGCGCACCGGAAGACGCAGTGTGGGCAGGCCTCCGACTCGGTGGACCGACGACCTAGTAAAGGTTGCAGGAAGCCGCTGGATGCGAGCCGCACAGGACCGGTCGGTGTGGAAATCCTTGGGGGAGGCCTTTGTCCAGCAGTGGACGTCTTTCGGCTGATAGATAGATAGATAGTAGTACAGTATAGCCAAGTTACATAAATTACCTAGTGTGTTATAATATTAAAATGGAAAGTGATGATTGTAATCATGGATCATCGTGTGATTATAATTATAAGCATGGATAATGATAATTTTATGACACTGAATAGGTCACCAAATATTAGGTGGAAGCTTATTATTGGCAATTGCTATTTATGTTATTTATTCATCTTGTAAAAATAAATGTAAGCTTCCCAAAGAAAATAAAATAAAAAAATAAATGTCACCCACACTTTGCCACTTAGAGTAGGTAATTAGCATATAAAAGAAAACAAAAATATATTGCAAGAAATATATTAAAGAAAATATATCGAAATAATATTATTTTAAAGTAAAAATATAAAAATCTTCCATTTTCTGTATTTTTTTATTATGACTTCTCTTCTTCGACTCACTTTCAATCTCCATTTTCATAATTAAGGAAAATTCTTCAATTTCTTCTATATCCATGCTATTCATGACTCATTCTGATTTAAATAATTGAACTATTGAATTTGATCGTTCTTATTTCTTTGACATTGGATATCATTGTACAAGTAGCAGTATTCAATCTGTTATATATGTCTTATTGTCTAATGTATTTTGAGAAGGCTTTAATTCTTGTGTTTGAAGTATTGCCTCCACATTTGAGATAAGTGGTTCACGCCACCGCCATACCAAGGTATCTCGCTCAACATTCTTACTCATCAGATCACACATAGAAATCTTAGCCGTATAAGACATGCAGACTTTTCGATAATGGTACAGCCTTGCGTTCTCTGTGTGCATCCAGTATATTGAACAAACCCCATCAAGGCACGAAAACGGGAAATGATTGTGCAGAGTCACAACACGATCAGTCTCATGGAATGCCTTCACGTGATACGATTTACCCGTGTAGTTCTTTGTACGGTATATATGCTGAAGCATATGCATGTAGCGAGGCATATCATTTTGCCAATCATGTCTTAGAGAATCTAGGAAATATGTGTGATGTGCGACGTAAGAAACACTTGACTCTGATAGTGGTAAAACACGTTCCATCATCTCTTTCCAATTATTATCCTTAACCGGTACTATAAGCTCGTCAACATCAAGTGGCACAACCCAACGATGCTTATGCAAATTTCGGTACAGACAGTCATTATACGTTAACAGATCCATTTGACGTTTGTTGAAGATTGGTCTCTTAAGGTACATGTGCTCAAGTCCAAAAGGATTTAAAAGCTGGCTACCTGGCAGTGTGTAAGGTATGACCGTCACCACACCTAACTTATTGTAGTAGTGAAGCACTTTTGTGATGTTTGGATGGACTTGGAGCACGTAGAAGAAGATTTTGTCAGCGCCCATCAAGCGAATGAATTCGACCCACTCAACGAGACGTACAGAGATATCCTCAAGAAAGTCCAGCTCCTTAACACAAACGGCAAAGTTCTTCGATTTGAATTGACGATTATAATGTACGCGAAGGTTGTTAGTAGCACGATCGCATTGTTTTTCCACTAGTGACACTGATACTGGAACCAGATGATGCACCTTTTTAGGTAGGATACAACTTAAAAGATAAGGTTGCAATGTATAGTTGTTATAAAAGCCCCAATATTTGTACCAAATATAAAAGTACCTTTGGACATGGATCACGACTGGTTTTATTCGATTCTTGAACCATAGCTGACAATGTGTGATCAATTTTGGATTTATGCGATCATGCACGGCGAGTATTCGAATGGTTGGTCTGTGGCTCAATTTGCGTTTATCCATGTATGCTGAATAGAGATAAAATGTCCCTTGTGATGTTCGCAGAGTTTGCCAGTATGTGTTATCGAATATTATGTCATCTACTGAAGGAAAGGATGAGCAGGTACCATTGTACTTTTTCCAATAATTTTTATTCTCTTGCAAGTAGGCAATCGGCAGTGATGGTAAAAGTTTTCCCACTTTGCTTTTAAGGTCATGATCTGTGAGTATGCGAATATCTGCAAAGGGTGTTATTTTAAGTTAGATGGCATGCAAGCGTTTCATTGGTTTTTCAGATGATTAAGAGGCAAGTACACGAGCAACTAATGACACACTAGCAAGGCTTTACAATAATTTGGTTTGATAGATTATGCGGTTGCTTACTCGAAAAGTATAGACAGGTAAGGCATACGAAAAATAGCTATCAAGCACAACATATCTAAGAATATTATTGGACTTCTCATGAACAAAAATATCGCAAATGAATGGACCAAATCGCAAACCACTTCCCCATTGCATTGGGGAACCTTGGTACGCCCGGTTCCATCTTCGGTATCATCATCACTTACCACCGGGTGAGATAATGCCAAGGGCTTACCAATAATTGCGGATTTTAGGTCAGAGAGGTTAAAAAAATACAGTCCTCACAACTTAAAATATAGGTTCTTGAGATAATATCTACCTTAGTATCAAAGACTTATCCAATTATTTTTATATAAAATATGCACAAATCACAAACCTTTGAATGGCAGAACATTTGTTGATATATTCGTTAACAATAGAGTACTGTCGACATCTTCGGAGTCAACATTTTTGGTCATTCTTATTAACTGCATCACACAAGCAACTACCACCACCAATTCTATCAACATCAGCGTCATTAGACAGCAACGCAATGCCTTGCTTATACGTATCATCTGTATGTAAATATGGTATCAAAAACTCTTCATGATTTAGGTCATAATATTCACCAACTCTTTCATGGAGGAGATAAAATACTGACATTTGTCAGAATCTTAGCATGATTTCAAACTTAAATAATATATAAAACCTCAAACTTTATAAAGTCTAGCTGAAGCAGTAGAAAATTTTTAATAAATAGAGTATCAGCTACTGATAATTAAATAATAATATACGATTGTCAATATTATAAACAATAACATAAGTATAAACATGTTGTTTTAAAGGATTTCTTAAAAGAGATGTCCGACAATAAATCAAAGATTTTTTGTAGATAAACTATGCTTATACGGTGGGCCATCATCGGCGAGCAAGAGGGACATAACTATAGGTTAGACAAGGACGTACTTACATCGTTACTCTACTGTAATATAGCTTTGTCTCTCTAGCTGGCGTATGATGGCCCGCGATGTAGAGGAGCTTATTACATATTCTGAAAAACATTTTTCGCATTTTTTTTTATTTTACATTATTTATACAGATCCAAAGAACTTGTAGGTATGTATACTGTATAGTTTAATAGAAATCCATGCAGTCTGACTACCTCAGACAAAAAAAAACTTTATTTCACTGACTACGATCTTTTGGCGTGTGCATCAATAAACAAAGTAGACAACCCGCTAACTCTCGAGCGCATGGGACTGGCCGGAGTCGCGCTCGCGCAGCGTCACCTGGCGCTGGGGCCGGGCGTGGCGCGCCCGCGGCGGCCGCAGCGGCTGTTCGCGCCCGCGGCCGGAGCGCGCACGCACCGCGCCCACACTGCGCCGCCGCGCCCACTGCTAGGGCTCTTTCGCTGCTCAACCTCATGCTCACTATGCACCCGAATATAGACGTGTTCTTCGATGGACAGGGCATTGTACATCGTGGAATATTGTCCTTTGCTGAGAGCCTATTGTAATTGGTTTTTTCATTATTTATTACCATTTTCTCATGTTATTTTTATTGTGTCATTATTTTATTATTATTTTTGGTGTATCCTATTTTTTTTACTATTGTTCAGATATCTAGCCGTGTAAGTGTTTTGGTGTGATACTGTAAACTTACATGCAAATAAATAAATGAAATGAAATGACATGGACAGTGCTTTTGTCGCAAATCTTACAACGCTTACATTAAGCTTTAATTCATCTTCTTATTTTTCTTGTAGTACTTCCATTATAAATTCTAAGTCTTTAATTTCTAACTCTTTTATTATCTCATTCGATCTTCTTGATCCCTTGCCTCTATCAGTATTGTCATAGGCGAAATCATATTTATAAACCGCCATTATTTTTTTAAAAGTAGTAGTAGTAGTAACAACGCTTTCATACAAATCTGTATACAAATATTGTCATTTTTCAAGATGGCGGCGTTAGTTTCGGCTTTTGGCCACACGCCAAAAGACCGTAGTCCGACTGTATCGACATACCTAACAGTATTGGACGATACATCCTAAAACTGAGTTTGGCGATCTTTAAAAAACCTTCATGGTTGCAAATAAAGTACATAGGTAGTCCTGATGAAGCATAATCAGTGCTATGTAATCAAGAACTACTATATTACTGTTATCATATAGTATAGTTTCCTACCCCTTCACAAAGACTTCCTCAAATTGGGTCTATCTATAGAATCAATTCACCTAAAAGGCTAATTTAATTTAAACTTCGGCTAGGATCAGATAATAAGTCGTCATCATCGTCATCATGTCCTCCATGCCGTGACCGGTAACGGCGACTCCTTCATTTTCATTTTCCTCAAGCGCCACCTCACTGCTTGCGGCATACCTAGCGATCATTGGGAGTAGGGATGTTGCGAATATCCGTATCCGCATCCGCAAATGCGGAGCTTCCGCATCGATTTTGACATCCGCATCTGCATCCGCATCCGCATCATTCAATGCGGATTTAGTAATATTTAGGTTCAGAAATTAAATTTTGCAGTTTAATTAATTACTTACAAAAATTATATGAATATTTTTTTTTATTCAATCTATTATTTTCAAGTAATTACCAATACCAAAGTACATCATTAGACCAAAAGGCACCAAAGTTACTTTTTATCAAATATAATGCTCCAGTGTTTAACTTTGATTACTAAGAAGTAAGCATTTAATTATTTAATAAAAAAAATAGGGATTTGTATCATTTTTTTAATTTATGCACTCCCCCCATACAAATTTTCCTAAAGAAATCTTAAGATCCGCATCCGCATCCGCGGATGTAAAAAAATCTGCATCCGCAACAACCCTGGTTGGGAGGATCTCGCGCGTCTTAGACCGGAGTGGCGCTCTACTGTTCATAAAAGTGTCGACCGCTTTGAGCAAATGCGACTGGAAGATCTCGAAGTTAAGCGCCAGGTACGGAAGAATAAACCGAAGTCCTCCTACAAGTACACCTGCAATTTTTCTGGTCAACTTTACTGCGTGCCTTGTGATCGTGTCTTCAGGACGAAATTTGGTTTTCCGAGTCACATCAGAGCACGACAAATCCACTGATTGGTTGCAGTCAATCATGTTAATAAGTACATCTTACTAATATTATAAATGCGAAAGTATGGATGTTTGTTTGTTTGTCAGTTTGTTCCGCTTTCACGCCGAAACTACTGAACGGATCTGGATGAAATTTGGTAGGTAGATAGATAAAGTACTCGGCTAACACATAGGATACTTTTTATCCCGGAAAACTTAAGGGTTCCCGTAGGAATGCTTAAAAACCCAAAATTTCCACTTCGTCACTAGATGGTGCTATCTTAACATTTTCTTTCTTTCTGGACACAATTCTGAAGTCCACGCGAACGAAGTCGCGGGCGGAAACTAGTTGTAAATAAAACACACATTTAACTTTAAAAAACGTTCGCTTCCTTCCCTACCTGTTACAGAAAGTTTTATCTATCAATAACCAATTTGCAAAAGACAAAAACTAAACGAAGAAAAAAGTTTTGTAAGTGACGTGACGCATTACTCCCAAAAGCGTGATTCGGTACAAAAGTAAAGACATGTTCCTGTTGAGAAAAAAATAAAGATATTTTATATAAGTATTGTTATAAGTACAGTGTCACTGGCTTTAGAGTTAATTTATTTCACTTTGTTTTAAGATTATCGTCTCAAAGTTATTTATTTAAAAAATATTAAATTTAGGTAAAAGTTTTTATAATTAAATTCTACACTTTTAACACCTTCTGTGCCGTCTAACTTAGCAGGACTCTATTTGTATTATGAGCCGTAATGGCAATAGGTTTCAACAAATATTAAAAGGTTCTCTATTAAAATATACATAGGCCAGTATAATTACTCGAGCCACTAGTCATTTCGCCAAATTCATAATTAAACTTAAACTATATTAAAAATACTATTTCATTATGTAACTCTCGTATTTTTATTTCAATAGTTAAGGCTTTGTGTTGTCCGTAGCTTAGATAGTACATCACGGTATTATGTGATAGGGACATTTCTGAATTTTGAAATGGAATTAGGACGCAGTGGATTAAATCTTTTTGAACTAATAGAAAACTATGATACATTGCTCTATAAATCAATTTTGTAGCACGCGCGTAAGAAGAGGGGCCTTAAGATATAGTGTCTAAGCTAACTACTTGATATACGACCTTGTGACAACATATTAGAGTTGCTTATACGGTGATATTTTATAAAAATGGTCAGCAAAAGGCCAAAAATAATAGGTGGACTTTTCGCTAAGCTCCTCGTGTGAGACACGGTTGACAGTTGTAAGTCAAGTGATTTTGACAAGAGAAGACTTATAAGCGTAAGTACTAGCCTTATAAAATATTTTTCCTCTAAAAGTATAAGTAAAAAACCGACCAAGTGCTAGTCGGACTCGCGCACCGAGGGTTCCGTATAAATTCATAATCACACATGTCTTGAACTCTATATCAAATTCTCAGGCCTGCAATCCGTTGAAGCTGTAAAAAATCAAACTTCTGTGCCAACGCAATCAAGAGATACGGCCGTTTATGCCGCATATTTGGACACTTGCATGGGAATCAAAACCTATAAGGTACTTCCCATATACCTAGAATCATTTTGGCAACAAACAATGCTAATAGCACAAGTAAATGGAAAAGTCCGATAACCAATTTTGATTTTTTCACAGCTTCAAGGGATTGCAGGCCTGAGAATTTGATATAAATTTCAACTTGATACGTCTACGCGTTCCTGAGAAAAAGGGTATTGACAGACAGACAGACCGACGGACAGACAACAAAGTGATCCTATAAGGGTTCCTTTTTTATTTTGAGGTACGGAACCCTAAAAATCCTCCACGGCAGTAGCTGTTCTACGAACCGGATACTTCAGTTCGAATCCTAGTCAATGTCCCAAGAGTTTTTCTTTATGCAGGAAAATTTTAATAACGATTGCTTTAACGTTGAACGAAAATATTATAAAGAAACGCTACGAAGAATATTATGGACTTAAATATTAAACTGTTTTTTTGTATAATATAAGTCTTATTATTATACCTACTCTCTTCATAATTCATGTTTAGGTATTTATTTTTATCTTATATTCGAGACCGTACAAATAAGGACACGAAAGAAGTATTTCAGACTATGTCAGTCAAAGTGTTAACATAAATGACCGAGAGTCCCCTTTGTACAAGAAAATTATTTCTGTATTTGCATAGAATCTCTTTAGCAGCTTGAACTCTGTGCTCTTTGGTGTGAGCATAAAAAAGTATTTAATATTAGGTACTAAATTAGAAAGTTCATTATGTATTTACAAATTTTTATGTGAACTAATAAATAATCCAAAATTTGCTGCGTTTCTTAAATTAATCAATGTAAAGAAACATCAATGTTCTAGCAAATTTCATTTTAAATTAACCGTGTGATGTTGTGAGAGAAAAATTATTGTAAAATTTAAAGATTGGATAGGTATATTAGTAGCAGGAACATCCTAGTGTATTAAATTCCAGTGTGCACTTTAAAAGGACTGAGATAGTAAGTACTTAGCTAAAGGAATTTTTAGCTGTAACAGAGACAGCCACTAGATCCTAATAACCTCCTCCTCTAATATGAACTTGATCCCCTATTGGAGAACGGTCTAACATTCTCAACAGAATACCTTATATTATTAATTGACTGTATTTCTGTAAAGGACATCGAATCGATAGGTTATAAACTTTTTCTGATATCTGTGATCTTACTGCATCATAATTATATCAGCGGAAAAACTTCCATTGATTTTGACACTATACAACAACAGAGCAATAAATAACAAGGGCGAACATATCTCGTACATTATTTGTTGAACAAAGACCTCCTCCATAGACTTCAACTTAGTATGGTTTTGGGCCACATACATCCAGCTGCTTCTTGAAAGGTTGACTATTTATGGTGGTAGACCATCTACTATACATCCTTTAGTCAAGAACTATCGGGAAAGAAATCTCCATCGCTTTTATCAGTACTATGAGCTGTACGAGTATATGACCTGCTCATTACCACTAATTGCTATTTAATTATTTGAAAAGCACTCCAGTTCTATCACATCAGAGTTACTAGATCAATTGTTTTATAAATGAACTCTTGATGGTATAACGCTTCCCAGTATTCAAGAAAACGGTCCAGTGAAATCAGTAATATCAGACGTTGGATACTTTAGTTTCTTGTCATTATCACTAAAAATACTGCTGAAAGGTCTCACCCAAGGATTTCAACGATGACCAACGATATATTTTATATTTATAATATATGTCGGTATATATTTAAAGCATATGGTTATTTTATGTAATTACATAGTGTGTATTTGTGTTTCTTATTACCTGTTTCGTTGTTTTAGTTATCTTTTCTTTTTATTGCACTACCCCAGTTTATATCATAGTTTATTTCTATTAGAAAGAAATTGGTATCTAGCAATATGGTCGCCTATTGTTGTCACCAATTTTCATTTGCCTTGTTATGTAATATTTATATTTTCTTATGATGCAATAAAGTATATTGAATTGAATTGATGACCAGTCTTCTTTGGCCGCATCCAGTGGTTTTCTTTAACCTTCACTAGGTCGGTCCACCGAATAAGGAGCTTGCCAACGCCAATATTTCCGGTGCGCGGTCGCCACCCAAGAACTTTATTGCCGCAACTTTCTTATTTATTAGTGCTACGAATTATAATGTGGTTTCTTATTCCGAATCAAAACTAGTTGAAGCTGAAATTACTTTACAGATGATGGAGGAAAGTAAGCGTATATGGTGCCTAGTGTTATTTGCATGGCTAGCGCTGTTAGTATTGATTATTTACAAAGAAGAAATATGCAGAAGATCGGCCATTTCAACTACTCCCACAGCCGTACTGATGAGTGTTTCTACGCCAATGACATTTCTGCCTGCCAAAGGTAAAAAATGCATATATTTTACTGAATTTTGGGATAAATCACATACACTCATCTGGCTCCAGCTTAGGTATTACAGGAACCAGAGGATGATATAGATACTTATGTTTACATACATATACATGATATTAAACATCTAAAGACAGAGCAAATAAATCTTCTCATCACAGATATGTTTGTCCAAGGAAGGGATTGAAGTCACATGGAGGGAAGGGAAGATGTAAGAGTTAGGACTACTATGAAAGTCTGTGATGTCAATATTGTCATGATTAAAGTTAAAACGACAAGACCCAAAGACATGTTAGTTCAGTTCTTCCTTGCAGATTATTTTTCAGTGAATTTAAAATATCTTATTTCAGATCCTCGTGTTTTTACAGAAGATGATTTGAGAGCAGAAATAGGACGTCGCCTGCCCTCTCTTCCAGAAGTTTACTGGAAAAAGAATAAAAATTATTGGACTAATAGTCACAAGAGAAAAAATTTGACCTGCGCACCTTTCCCTAAAATTAACAACATATTATTTGACAATACGTACTGGCAGACTTTGCGGACATCTAATGGAACATTTTACTTCTATGGAGCTTATATGGACAAACGCAAAACATCGGAGCATGGACCAACCGTTCGCATTATCGGCTTCCATGATCGCATCAAGCCTACACTTGTCATAAATTGCCAGCTATGGTTCGACAAATATGAAAAACCTTTTACAGTCCGCAATTTCGAATACCGGTATATATGGCTTAAAACTTGGGGTAACCATCGCGATAATGTGTTGCAACCATACCTCTTAAGTTGTATACTGCCTAAACAGATGCGTCATCTGGTTCCTCTGTCTGTTTCTCTGGTGGAGAAATCGTGTGATCTTGCTACTAATAATCTTCGCGTTCGTTTTGACCATCCATCCTCCAAATTGAGGAAAAAATTTGCTGTCTGTGTCAAAGGACTGGACTTTTGGCACGAAGATCGTTCAGTTCGCCTCATCGAGTGGATCGAATTTGTTCGTTTAATGGGTGCTGACAAAATTTTCTTCTACGAGCTCAAAGTTCATCCAAACATTACAAAAGTTCTCGACTATTATACGAAACTCGGTGTTGTTACTGCAACGCCAATCACGTTACCTGGTGGTCAGCCAAATTTACCAGGTCTCCAGCACATATACCTGAAGACAAATCCCATCCACAAACGTCAGATGGAGATCATACCATATAACGACTGTCTGTACCGAAACCTTTATGAATACCGATGGCTAGTGCTGCTAGACGTAGACGAGATTATCGTTCCAGTAAAAGACAAAAATTGGATAGAACTGATGCAGCGGATCGTGTCACTATCAAAGCCTAAAAAAAAAGCACGCCCGCGCTCATCCTACATGACTCACCACACTTACTTCTTGGATACTCTGCGTCACGGCTGGCATAAAGATATACCGCCTTACATGCATATTCTTCAACATACATGTAGGACACATAACTATACTGGACCTAGACATTTCGTTAAAGGATTTCACGAGACGAAACGTGTACTGACGATACATAATCACTTCCCAGTGGCATGTATGGGTGGACCTTGCTCTCCGTACTGGCTGAAAACAGAAGATGCAAGGCTGCACCATTACCGCAAGGACTGCGTTCATCATATGCTAAAGAAATGTAAGGTGATGACTGAAAGTATCGAGAATGACACGTTGGTTTGGCGGTGGCGTGAGTCGCTTACTAATCGTGTGGATCGGACGCTTCGCTCGCTTGGATTCTTACCACCGAAGCGGTGACGTGCCTAATATTACAGTGCTGGATAGTTTTGGCGATGTCATATAAAGGATGATATTCTATTAACTGTAAAGTACAGCTATTTCATCGGAACAAACAAACCTTTTCTTCAGATATTTGCCAATGAATGTTTTATTGAAATTTTATTTTTGGTCTGATTGTATTGCATAGATTTCTTAAGGAAATTCTGATGTTTTCGCAATGCCACCCTATACACTGCTGTGACAAAAGTAAATAGACAGGGTAGTTAAAAAAAAAAAAAAACTGAACACTTTATTAAAAAATGAACACTTTTTTATTAATAGGGTGTCGAACCTCCTTTATTATCAAATAAGGTTTTTATTCTAGCTTGCATAGTATTAATCAAATTATTGATCTGCTCTTGTTCTAAATTATTCCATTCCTCCAGTAACATAGCTTCTAATTCCTTGTTCGAGGGCTTCACAGGTCTTTTTGCAATTCATTTGTAAAATGTGCCAAACATTCTCTAATGGGTTCATATCAGGTGATTGACCCGGCCACGGTAGAATGGCAAGCCTTTTTTGGGATTTCCAGTCGGTTGCTTTTTGAGCTCTATGACATGGTGCCCCATCTTCCATGAAAAGGTAATCTCTGCGTTTCATATTCCTGCCTTGAAAGATCGGTAGAAGACCCTCTTTTAGGATTTCAATATATTTTTCGGCATCAATTTTACCATCACAAAATACTAAACGACTTCTTCCACCATACCAAATAGCCCCCCAAACCATAACACTTATGCCGCCATATTTCACAGTTTGTTGCAAAAATGTATCTTCCAAGTGCATCCCGGAGCGACGCCACACCCATTTTCGTCCGCTATCGCTAAATTGACAGTATCGTGATTCGTGATGATGCCTAAGACCGTGCCTAGACTTCTCCTACTTAATGATAGTAATGTCCTAGTTCTTCGGCGATTAATTCCTTTCAGAAACATCTTCGATTGTCTGCAGCCGATGCACCCAGCCCAGGCTTTCTGTGTTTCACGTTTCATGAGTTCGCCGATAACCCCTTTGGTGACTGTTGCAGAAATAGGAAGTGCTGGCTCTGGTCCGACGAACCTAGTGCTGGCTCCTTCCCTTGCTAGGGCGTCTGCTCTTTCATTGCCTAATGTTCCCATGTGTCCCGGTACCCATGCTACTGTAACTGCCATTTTATTAGCCAGTTTATTGAGTGCTTCCTTGCACTCCCTGACTAGTTCCGAAACAGTTTCTGCTTTGGCGAGTGCTTTTATGGCTGCCTGGCTATCCGAGTAGATTATAGTGCCGTCCACTTCCCCTTCGGTACTGTTCAGCATTTCTTCTACGCATTCCTTGATAGCGAAGACTTCCGCCTGGAATACGCTTGCGTAAGTCCCCAAGGAAAGAGTCTTGTCTGCGCTAGGTCACTGGGTATATGAATCCCGGCACCTGCTTGTCCCGTCTCTTTCATTCTAGATCCGTCTGTATAACAGATGAGCTGGGCATCAGTTGTCCCTAGTTCCCAGTCTGATCTGTCACCTATATGTATTCTATACTTCTTATTGAATATCCTTTGTTTCTTGATTAGGTCGTTATTTGTCAACAGTAACGACATATCCCTTCCTAGTGCTTCCTCTATGGCGGCGTGACCTGCATCTGCGTCCTTCGCCTTCCATTCCTTGCATGCTTTCATTCTATACCATTGCTCTGCTGCTCTTCTTTTGACTTCTATTTGGATAGGGTTTAATCCCAAGGCCATGTCTAGCGCCATTGTTGGCGTGGAGGTCATGGCTCCTGTGGTCATAAGAGTTGCAGCCCTTTGTATTTTCCTTAACTCCTTTAGATTCTGCCCGATGTTGGCTCTGTGCCACCATATTATCGAGCCATAGAGAATCCTTGGGAGTATTATGGCTTTGTATATCCACTGGCAGACCTTCGGTTTCAGCCCCCAGATCCTACCAACGGCTCTTCTGCATTGCATCAGAGCCATTATAGCTTTGTTGCTTTGGTTTCTTATGTGACTATTAAAGTTCAGGGTCTTGTCCAGTGTCACCCCCAGATACTTTATCTCTTCTGTGATTTCTAGTATGGTTCCTCTTAACGCGATTGGCGCCAGGCTTATGTTTTTCCTTTTCCTGGTGAAGAGAACTATCTTTGTTTTGTCCGGATTTAGTCCGAGGCCCTTGTCCTGACACCAGTTCTCGACCAGCTTCAATCCTTTCATAGTGATAGCCCTCACAGTACTTAGCACCTTCCCTGTGACGAGGAGAGCTCCATCGTCCGAATAGGCTTGCATATATATATATGCTGTCTATTGACGGCGCTCACTAGGCCGTCTATGAGAAGGCACCACAGGAGTGGAGAGAGACACCCCCCCTGAGGGAATCCTCTCTTGGCTATAACTGTACGTGTCTCCGCACCTAGAGTCGTAGTAATAATACGATTCTTTAACATGGTTATGGCCCATCTCGCCAGTGCTGATGGGATATCTTCTCTGTTTAGAGCGTTCTCAACCGCGCTGAAGTGTGCTTTGTCAAAAGCTCCTTCCACGTCGAAGAAGCAGCCGACTGCATAGGCCTTGTCCCTGGGCATTGTAGACTGAATCGACATATGTCCCTAATAGACGGTACCACCGACCCCTCCTGCCCTAACTGCGGAGCGCTGGAGACCAGCCAACACTTCTTGGCGGAGTGTGCATTATACAGCAGGCTCAGGTGGGAGACGTTTGGCACCGACAGCATCGATGAAGAAGAACTATGTGACCTGGACACTGGTCGCATAGCGGAGTATTGCAGGAGGAGCGCAAGGTTTATGGGGGGGACGTCAACGGGGACACAGTAACGCTCGCGTACCACCGGGAATAGGGTGTAATGAGTCCACCTGGCGACTTGAACACCCGCCTGTGCCCCGCAGGCGTCCCATCCAGTAATAATAATCGTGATTCGTCCGAAAAAATAACATGCCTCCAAAAGTTCTCATCCTTAGATATCATTTCTTTTGACCAATCAAATCTCCGCTTTTTTTGAAGTTTTGTTAACAGAGGTTTCTTTTTGGCTACTCTTTTATAAAGACCAACACTGTGTAGATACCTCTGAACCGTTTGACGCGACAAATTTGAAGATACAACCACATCATCCACAGATTTTTCCGGATTTCTTATGACTTCTCGAGCTAACGCCCTCTTTTGTCTCTCAGACGGTCCAGGTCTCCCTGATCTTGGTGATATTTTCATACTTTTTGAACTGCACAATTACTCGATTAACAGTTGACAAAGGCACATTTAATGTAGCACTGATATCACGCTGAGATTTACCACCTTCAAATTGGCCAACAATACGCCCTCGAGTAAAATCGCTTAATTCTAGTGATCCACTTTTCTACGGCATTTTAAAAAAGTGTTATTTAACTGAGTATAGGTCCCGTAAACTGTCACAAATTTTTCACAACTACCCACTTGTATAGTTTTAATAATCAGTTACATTTATAGGTGTCTATTTACTTTTGACACAATAGTGTACTAAGTATCTAATAACTGTTTTCAATGATAACGTAAACCTATCGAGAATAGAGAAACCTTCCCTCTATTACTATGACAATGCTCGAAATTCAATCCATCGGCCATTACGATCATGTCTTAGAACAAAGTTCGTGTTCTTTTACGTGATTCAAATGTTAAATGTAATGTAATTTTTTCCGAGCTTTCATAGGTTTCTAGGCTTTTACCATTTTTTGGTTTATACTATGGAGTGCCCCTTTCTCATCCCGTTGCAAATCCATCAACAAGTTTTTAGGAGCTATACTAGTTTTCTAATTTACATATCGATACGTCTGGGCTCAAAGGGCGTATACGCCTAAGGTCTATTTAGCGTTTACGCCCTATGAGCCCAGAAGTATCGATATAGTATCTGTTCTTATGCCCGTCGAATTTCTTCTGAGCTATCTTCAAATTGAGCAGACGAGTTAGATTTGTCTTTTTCATTTCTTCTTATTCTTCTGTTTATTGAATACTTGCTGATTAGTTTCCAAAGTGAATTGTCCGTGTACGTTTACGGAATTTTGTTTCCACGTAAATATGATTATTATTTTTCTGTAATATGTCCGTATCCTGTATATGATATTGATATTTTTCTTGTGTTTTTTATTAATAAGTTTACAGTGTTTAGAAAATCCGTTTCTTACTTAAAATATCACAAGTGTTTTGTTGTTGTTTTTGACTTAATATAAATATTTAATATAAGTACCTATTTTGTTTTTTAAAAGTATTTTACAATACCTAAACTATGTTAACTGTTTTAAAAAATACGATTTTAATCAAATAAATGAAGGAATGTTAAAAGTGTTTTTTTTCCACTCTCTCACACCTTGTTCAGGCCAAAAACCAACAATTTTCTTACTAAGCTTAAATCTTCCGAAAGTCGTTAAAAAGTGCAATAAGCAATAGGACGTTATCTCCAAGACATATTTATCGCTGCCCGGGGGCAAAAGCGGGTAACCCAAGAAAAGCAGTTTTTCATTACACCACGCGACGCCCCGCCAAGCGCGAGTTAATCGCAATACACAAGGGATAAAGCAAAATTGTGTATGTGAGGAAAATTATATTTGGGATTCGTGACTGTGAGGATAATGAGGCAAAGATTTTTGGAAAAAGACATATCACACCCAAGTTATGGTTTCTCCAGTCTATTTATGATAATAATAATACTTTATTTAATTCAGGCCACAGATTCATGATATTTGTTAGTAATGTGGCGACATCTATCGTACCGCCACAAACTAATCCTAGAACGCGATATCGAAAGTTTCTTCGCACTACGCATATATACGACTTCCAACCATCGACGGTTGGACCACGGCCGGTCCCCAGGCATACCACCTCGCCTGGCGGAGGTACCTCCCTTCTCGCCGAAAGAGCAGTCGTCACCGTTCCCACAGTAACAGAAATACTTAAAAACTATGTTATTAAAATGATGATTGTAATTATTAATGTAGGTACCTAATTTGTAATTATGTTTTAAGTGAGATAATGCTGTTTTTAACTTCTCGTTTTTAGGTAGCTTTATTAGTACATATTCAGATTTATCTCCATATCCTATTAACTTTTTTTTAAATGCAGAGATCAGTATCATTTAAAAGACGTCCATGACGTCCGGGTTATTTATATATACAGGGTGACTTTAAATTAGTTCTTGATACCAAAGGCTATGAATGTGCTCATGATAACAAACAACTTTCCCTAAATAACCCATAGTCAAATCGCAAAAATTTTTTTTACTCTTCATACTAATTTGGCCGCTCGGCTGATCGATTTGTATGAAGAGACCAAAATTTTTTTTGCGATTTGGCTATGGGTTCCTTAGGGAATGTTGTTTGTTTTCATGAGCACATGCATAGCCTTTCGTATCAAGAACTAATTTAAACTCACCCTATATTTTTTTGTTTAGTAGCATGAGTCTTCCATTTTAACGAAACATAAAATTTCCATGATTTTTGTACGTTATTTCAAATTACTCTACTAACAAAATAATTCTTTAAAACCGAACTTATTGACTTTTCCTACAATCCGAGTCGTTTTCCAAAAGAATTCCCTCTGTCCCGGTCCCGATGTCTCGGGCACAGAAGGAGGGTAGATAAAAGAAATTTATTGCCCAGATTAAAGCAGTGGGCCGGATGGCCAATTGTTTGGTGTCAATCTGGCACCGCGCTATTCTCGACTTGCCCGGAATCCGGAATGTCGCACCGAGATGCTGTATTGGACTTTTCTCGATTTTTTCTTTTCTTGAGTTATATAGTTTTGTTACGGAGTATAACAGTGATTTTGTGAGATCTTCCTTCAAACTCAATACTTTATTAGAATACCATAATGTACAATGTACCTAGATGTTAAAGTTGGTATAATCAGATCATTATGGATCTGGATCTTGTTAAAATATAGCTTTCATCAACAACATCATCATCACATCAGGAGTATGTGCTAACCTTCCCAAGGTGTGGAAAGAGACCTACTAATCTTTAACAGTATTGGATGTTAACGAGTCATCATAGACTTCCACTAAGAATAGTTTTGAGTCACAATGTTATGTAGGTATATAATATCCAGCGCGAGCGGATTAGTGATGTTTTCATCACAAAATAGACACAGAAGCACAGATTAGATAATAGTACTAACAGAAGGTCTGCTCAATACAAACCACTAAAATCGTAAGCATATACATGCTAATAGACGTATACGGTCGTTCGAGGCAAGGTCACGCGGCAAAGCATCACAACAGTATCGTGACCTTGCCTACAATGACCGTATACGTCTATTAGCATGTATATATGCGTTACATGGATTTTAGTGAGCGTATTGAGCGGACCTTCTGTATCTGTGTATTTTGTGTTTTCATGCCTATCATCTATTCCCTATACCCTATACGTATTGTCCCCCCTTCAATTTTTTATTGTACCTTTAAAAGCTACATGCATGTCTACGCCGCCGTCGTCTTTTCGTCGCTTCGACAGTGATATAATGCCTTACTAGAACATTTCGTAAACTATTTTATGTACCATGTGACCTTCTTTAATATAGTCTATAAGTTCTTATTTACTTTAACTAGCTATTTAAACTGATTTAGCTTCCCCCACCCTGGTGGAGCATTGTACGTACGCCGCACCGGCGTCATTGCATTCTCTCGCTAAACGCGGCCACTAGTACTTGTGCTCTGTATAATTATTTTTATTTATAACTATTAATTTTGCCTTAAAGATTTTTTTTATATTTTACCTTTTGTTCCGTCATCAACATACCAAGTTTCATGATTTCTGCCGGATGGGACCGGATTTGAAGCTAAGAAGTCAGTCTATCATAGGTTATTTGGGTAAAGTGGTGTTATGTAGATTTATTTATTTATTACCAATAATAACCAATTCAATAGCGTAGTAACCTAGAAAAAAAAACATCAAAATAAATTACACAGATTACTCAGTCAAATAATTTTAAACTACTTTTTCGAATTCCATCAGTGTTCACGTAAAAATATCAATACCCTGCGCAGCACTATTTTTAATTCCCAAGAGATGGGAGCTTTCTCTATTTGGTCTGCACGCCGCGTCGGTACCTCAAATAATCTACAGGGTGAAATTGAAATCGTGGACAAAATTTTAACCGTGGTCTCTGCTCATGAAACTGAACAACTTTCTCTAACGAACCAATTCAATCGGAGCAAAAAAAAGCGGCCAAGTGCGAGTCGGACTCGCCCATGAAGGGTTCCGTAGCAGCAAGTAAAATAATATAAAAGTTCTTGCAGTTCGTTGTGTTTATAAAATTAAATGTTTTATTTTTATATTTGAGTTGATTAAATGAAAGGTAAATTGTGGTTTACGATTTATGACGTATTCAAAAAACTATTTACTAGATCTCGTTCAAACCAATTTTCGGTGGAAGTTTACATGGTAATGTACATCATATATATTTTTTAGTTTTATCATTCTCTTATTTTAGAAGTTACATGGGGGGGGGGGACTCACATTTTACCACTTTGGAAGTGTCTCTCGCGCAAACTATTCAGTTAAGAAAAAAATTATATTAGAAACCTCAATATCATTTTTGAAGACCTATCCATAGATGATACCCCACACGTATGGGTTTGATGAAAAAAAAAATTTGAGTTTCAGTTCTAAGTATGGGGAACCCCCAAAATTAATTGTTTTTTTTTTTTTATTTTTGTGTGAAAATCTTAATGCGATTCACAGAATACATCTACTTACCAAGTTTCAACAGTATAGTTCCTATAGTTTCGGAAAAAAGTGGCTGAGACATACGGACGGACAGATAGATAGACAGACATGACGAATCCATAAGGGTTCCGTTTTTTGCCATTTGGCTACGGAACCCTAAAAAGACTTTTCATACAAAGTTGGCTAATCAGCCTCATCGATTTTACTGTTACTACCGTTTTAGAATAGTTTCAACGTTATTTATGTCATGGAGAAATAGCCGTGATTCAGATTATGTGATAAGAAGAGGAATTAATCAGGAGACAGCTTCCTTTTCCGAGTTCAAGCAGGAAATCACCACCTGGAGCATCTTTAAGTGCCCATGACCCTTACAGCCGTGACATTCACTTGGCGTTTCGCCATTATTGTATTAAAGATTCTTCCAAATATTCGCTTTTATCTCTTTTTACTTGAAAGTGTGGAGTGCCAAAGAGAAAAGAAGAAGGAAAATTCTTCTTTTCCTCTTCTTATCTTGAAATTATTATTCTTTTTTCTTTGTTTCTATACTCTTTGTGAACGTTTCTTTTGTGAGTACCTATAGTCTGTCTAGTGATAACTGCTTTGTTTGTTTTAGTTTATATTTTAAAACTATCTGTGAAAACCTTTATCTGGCTGTCTAGAATTTAATTAAGTTTTGTTATTTTGTTGTAATTAATCTGTTGCTTTTCCGAATAAAATAAAATAAAATAAATAAATAAGACGGTATTAACATGTGATATTCAAAAAATTATTATAATTTCAAGATCATTTTGTTCTGTTAAAAGCATTAGAAAAAAGGGGATGTAAGATTTTACTATGGAAGGTGGCCTATGGCCGGCGTTTTTCCAATGTCGCTGTCGCACCTTGAATCCTTTATTAATCGCTAAGGAATATTTAGGCGATGAAAAAATATAATAAGTCATTTTTGTTTAAAGCTTCAGTTTCGGAGATATTTAACCATATGGAAGAATCATAAAAATCAATTAAGTATATATCTGCAACTGGAGATGTTACGAAAAAATTACCTATTATATTTTTTGATCATTTAGGTATCCTCTATCGATTTAAGTAGGTTTCAAACTGCGACACCACTTTTGTGAAAATTCGACAGATCATCGGCCACAAATCTTCCTACACCTTTTTTCAGTGTCATAAATAGAAACCCTTGTTGAATGTAGTAAGTTGTATGGTCCCTACAAATATTTCCCTATATCTACCACATAATATAAAACTATATTAGTAAGTAAGTAAGTAAACGTTTATTTGCAAGAAAACACACTCAAATAACAAAGAAAGATAGTAAAATATAAGCATATACAAAAAATTCGGTTTAAAATAAAGTAATAATGAAAACAAAATAAAAGCAAGAAGAAAAAGAAAAACAACAAAAATAAAAAACGTTAAAAATAAAAAATAATGATAAGCATAGAAACAAGAAAACAAAATAACTAAAATAAAGACAAAACAACTGATGAGTGTGTTGCAATGCAAATAGGTCATAGCTCAGTATAATTAACTTTGCCGCTGTGTGAGAGCAAAGCACTGATTTTCAGCTATAACCCGTGGCGGTCTACGACGGTCTACGGGTAGAAAAAAAAAGACAAAGAACTTATAGGAAATATATTTAAAACATAATAATAATAATTAAATAATACAAAGTATATTGTGTAACTAAATTATTTATCATTTATTTTGCTTTGTTTTCAATCTGTTCTCAAACCAAACGGCAATTCTCACCTATCTTTTATCACAATTCACGAACGACTCCATACATCAATAGACAGACCTACACTGTTTCGGCACGTTCAAGCACAGTTCGGGACGCCTCGGCAAGCCTCGGCACGTCTTGAGCCAAAGTGGATAAATTACAGAGGGACCACTCCGTAAAAGTGAGCAAACAAGCAGAGTTTCCGAAATAGGATTATGTTACGTATTTATCTTGCTCTCAGCTTGTATGGAAAATTGAAGTCAGATTTTGTATGCAAGTTTTAGAATCAGAATTTTGGAATTTCAGTAGCTTTACGTTTTGAAATGAAGCGCATGTAATTTCACTTATAAATTCAAAGTGGTTCTTCAATAATGTTAAAAGAGATGAATTCTACGCAACTTATCCTAAAATTTACGATATGACACTGAAAATAAAATCAGTTATTTTTCTATGGTGTGTGTCAATTGCCACGTGTGTGTACACACAAAACGATGATCCTTTACCTCTTGATAGTCTCGTGGCAAAGTAAACTTACAAAATAATATTCCTTAAATCTTAATTCATAGGCCTGATAAAACGAACACATTTATAATTTGTGTACAAAACATTAAGTGTAAAAATGTAACTCGTTTAATGTGTTTTTTCTGTCTTTCATATCTTATTCAAGTTGATAGCTATCCTTTTTTAGCACGCAGCCTATTGGTTTGCGTATTTGCCACGATTGGCCCTGAGACGGTGCGTCGGTGAACTATGCGCATGTGTGCGTTCGTTTCGAAATACGACCAAGTAAAACCTAACCCTCTTTACTACATTTAAGATTCAAAACACACCCGAAAGTGAGAATTTAGCTGAATCACTCGGTTTTACGTGATTCGAGTTCTCGAATAGATTCGTGTTTGCACTAGCGTAAAGCGTAACGTTAGTTCGGTTTGGTCTTTGGCAAGTTAGTCAACTTATCCCAGGCAGCCAGTCGATTTGTAGGTTAAATCATTTGACAGCATTTCGTATCTTAATATAAAATATGCCCGTTACGTTTTACATGCTAATATCAAGTAGAAATGTAATGGAATGTAAAGAGAAGCTGTCGTGGATCACAGGTGGCTTGGGCGGTCGCGTCAATCACGCAAGTTCACTGACTACAGATACGGTCACAAACTGGATGGGTTTGACTGTTAGTGGGATTTATCTTGACCGTTTCTGTGCTTCGCAAGGTAAATTAAGCCGTTGGTGTCTGTTCTTCATCTTCATTACCTACAATGTTTCAAAATGGTTTTTACACAATAGGGTTTTTCATAATTTTTTGAAAAGTATCAACAAATTGATCATTAGTTGGAAAAAGTAAAAAAATGTATTTTATTATAAAGTGTATTTTTTTTAAACCTATAAGTACCCCAAAAATACATTTTAAATTACCATTCCCAATTAGCGCGCGAAAACGCTAGCCGCCATGATGTTTACGTCGTGACGTCATTTTAGTAGTAAACAACAGCTCTGTACTAAAATTTTCACACATATTGCGAACAAAATTTCATTGTGTACCACTATTGTGACGTCACATGACAACCAGCATGGCGGCTGTCGTTTCAGATATTTGTATAACAGATTAAAAAACTAGATTTTTGTAAATCAAAAATAAAACGTTTTTTCTCATTTTGTTATATAGAAATCATATTAATTCGATTACTTATTACAAATACCGCAGTAAATAAGCAGTTTTACATTTTTTCTTGTATAGAGTAAAATACCCTATTGAACTTCATTCGGAAAAAATGAATTTGTTCGAGTCAAACGGGTAAAAAAACAGGTTAAGTCAAGCGTAAAGCAGCTGCTGAAAAAAGAGATACGGGGGCGGGGGAAGCAGGCGGGTAAGGAGTTTTATGAAATCTTAACTAACGAATTTTATGTTCTTTTTAACCGACTTCAAAAAAAGGAGGAGGTTCTCAATTCGTCGGAATCTTTTTTTTTTATGTACTATGTTCACCGTTTACTCGAAGACGCCTGAACCGATTTGGAAAATTCGCGACCTCCTGATGCGAGCGGAGAAACCACAAGGCTACGCAGGCGGTTATTACCTACTATAATTGACCACGCTGAATACGTTAAAAACAACAGACTTCAATCGCAACAACTCCAATTTTGCTATGTTTTTGTTGATTTTCTCAAAAACCGCTAAATCGATTTCGATAAAATTTATATGGGACCACCTGTGAACTAAAAAAGAATTTTCGAAATCGGTTTAGGCGTCTTCGAGTAATCGGTGAACATACATTAAAAAAAAAAAAGATTCCGACGAATTGAGAACCTCCTCTTTTTTCTAAAGTCGGTTGAAAACTGTTCTGGAAGACCTGTAATTTTGAATCGATGTCAAACTACCCTCGGGTTCCCTCGGGAACATTATGTTCAAATAGTTGGAGCCATCTATGTGTGTACGTGATCTGGAAGCTAAAAAATTTACTTTGAACTGTAAAAGGGTTACGGTAGACTTGTTTCTCGTTTTGGGTTTTGTTTTCGTCTGTAAAATTTTAGTATAGGTAATGTTTTGGAGAGGATTCTGAAATTGCTTACAGAGAAATGCTTTATGTCCATTAGGTACTCGTATGATATAATTATATCCGTAAGTTACAGTGTCTCCTTTCTGTACTTAGGAAATAGGAAATTAGGAATATAGGATATATAAGGTGCTACTTTATTAGTGCCCGATATTTTAGTCAGTGCTTCTACTCCTGATTCTGATCAACTTTCCCCAAGAAACCCATAGTCAAATCGTAAAAAAAATTTTGCACTCTTCATACAAATCGATCAGCCGAGCGGCCAAATTAGTATGATGAGTCCAAAAATTTTTTTGCGATTTGACTATGGGTTCCTTGGGGAAAGTTGGTCAGAATCAGGAGTAGGAGCACGGACTAAAATATCGGGCACTAATAAAGTGGCACCTTATATAGGAAATTACAGGATGAAATTAAAATATTGCGCCGAAGTTTTTAATAGATAATGCTTAGGTAATTGAATATTTTTGTTCTTCGACTTCATTCGTTGAAATTGCAACCTTTTTAATTTTTATTTGAATTTCAGCAAAGTCAAAGAAAAAAGTTTGATGCACGATTTCACTGATTTCGCAGACTGAGTCGGTAGCTCAGTGGTTAGCGCCTATCCGAGAGTCGTGGGTTCGATCCCAAACCAGGGCAAACATTATATCTATATATGTATGTATTTAAGTGTATTTGTGTATGTATATCAGTCTCTGGTTCCCATAGCAGGGAATCCTAGTTTGGGGCCAGATGACCGTGTGGGATTTGTCCCAGATATTTATTTATTTATTTGTTATTTACTTTAACATGTATAAGTGGTATTATAGTTAGTATAAGGAGATTAAAACAGAAATCCGGGTATTAAAACTTTTCTACTTTATAAGAGATGCTAACAAGAAAATTATGAAAATTATTACCAAAGCTTGAACTTGCTAACTAAACATATTTCTAAATGTGAGGATTTTAAGGCAACTTCTTAGTATTCTTGTTGGAGTATACTCAGTTTCATAATAATTTACCATTTAAAATATACAGGGTGTAATAAAATTGGTGTAGGACCCCTTAACTGGAGATTCTACTCATCGTACTGAACAAGGTCTGTTCTACGATTTTTCTCATATCGCAAAAAAATTTTTAGACTCTCCATACAAACTGATCATCTGTTTTGCCATTTTTTACCATTTTTTATGGAGAGTCAAAAACTTTTTTTTCGATTTCAGCAAAGTTGTAGAACAAAAGTTGTTCAGTACGATGAGTAGAGTCCCCAATTAAGGGGTCCTACACCAATTTTGTTACACTCTGTATAAAGTTTTTTACTAATATTATTGTTATTAACGATTTGTTAATAATGCCTTAAAAAGGGCATTTAACAAAACAAGTAAAGGATCTGTGGCATAAGCTAGTCAAGAGGTCGTGGGTTCGATTCCCTACGGCAGTGTTTTTCAACGTTTTTTAATATCCGACCCCTTTAAAAGTTAAAAAAATTATGCAACCCCCCTAGAGACATAAACATACAAAATTTTTGTGATTTGAAAAACTACGTTAATAATTTTCTTGAATTAGAAAATTATTTAATTTTAACGTATCCAAAATAGAACCACATTTTTACAAATTGGCCAGCCTTCTCACTGATTTTTGTATTGCACTGTAGGACACTTGCCGTTTTCTTTTACCCGTGACCCCATGCGAATGGCTTCGCGACCCCCCTGGGGGTCGCGACCCACAGGTTGAAAAACACTGCCCTACGGTGTCCAATTTAAAGGATTCGGTTTATTTAGGTGATAAAAAAAATTCGGTCCCACTTAACTGGGGGTCGTTGTTGTCATTACAGAGAGCAATGTTTGTAAATTGCACCCATAATAGTAAAAAAACTTTTTTCCTAAAAAATAATTTCTTGTGTGGAAAGCATTTCTTTTTCGCTACCACTTCCCAAAACGTCGAGTGTACACTACAAGTTCCGACTGGAAGAAACTTTGTTATAAGGTAGGAAAAAAATACTATTTAAAAAAATGTGTGCGTACAGCATGTACATAAATAAAAAAGATTTAAATATTTTTTTTCGATTTTCAAACAAAACTGTACAAAAAAAAATTACAAAAATGTACAGTTTCATAAAAAGAATCACCATTTAAGTGGTTGTGGGCTAGTTATTTTAGCTGCTTGCGGATTTTAATTTACAAAACAACACTGGGTAGTTAATTGTGCTTTTGAGTGTAGTGAAGCATATTACGGATCTAACATTCCCAGCTTAACTTTGAAACTAAATACTATTATGGGGTTAAGGAAAATGAAAATGAAAATATTTTATTCGAAGTAGGTAGCAGTGTACACTTTTTAAACGTCATTCTTTTATCTACCTAATACGAGGTTCCTACCACTCGGAACTCGTATACCCTTAAGTATTTAACTCTCAAAGTCTCGGCCGAGTTGCCGAATTTCTGGCATTATTGGGCTTAACACATTCGAGACAAGCACAGAACAGACACGAAAAGAAAAATTTTGGCCTATGCAGAGGGTAAACAGGCAAGAATTTTTATTAATTAGTAAAATTTTGTAAAGAACTTATTTGTCCGAATAAAGGGCTGAAAAAAAAATAACACATACCTACGTCCGTCCAAATTTAAGGCCGCGAAATGACTTTTTTTTAATTGGTAACAACCCATATGGTCCCCACTGTAGGGGCACGGGTCTCTTCCCATACATCGGGAAGGTTAGGCCATACTCCACACACGGGGGTCAGTCTGGATTGGTGGTGGTTATTAATTGCCTTTTTTTAAATAAATAATCATGTACGTACGTATAGGACAGTCCTAATAATGGGCTTTCAGTAATGACAATGATACAAAAACCCCAAATTTAATAGTAACATACAAAACCGCGGCCAAACAGTGATTTATTCGAGCGTAAAGTTACATTGACAATTTATGTTTGGTATCACACGAAAACACTAACAGTCATTAGTTTCGATCAAAACAACACACTTTGTGTGTTTTTTGGGGCTGGGTAAGAAAAAACGTTTGGTTTTGGAGGCAGGATTGTAAGCTGAATTGGAGACAAAATTGACGCATGGACATTTTGACGTGTTAATAATAAATATTTAGATAATAAATATTTAGACGTTTTCATATGTTGATAATATTTAGATTTATTTAAATTTTTTTTTCTCTTTCATCTGAAGTTAAGTGATAATAATACCGAAATATAGAAGTGGATTTGCCAAAATTCATCAAAGGGCGTTCGGTAACTGGTTATCCTATCTTCATGTTTGAACATATCAATGCTGTTACATTGGTATGTGGCAGCATAGATATGGTGGTGGTAGATATCCAAGGGAGTTCAGAAAAAATCTACGACCAAGTCCTGTAAAGTTGAACCCCGTCGGAAATCGAAACCATGGCTTTTGACGTAAAACGACTGGACTAGCTAACCATTGTGGTGGTTAAATAAAATCGTAGCTATTGTAATTTAAATGAAAACTTAAAACGTCGAATACTTTTCAGTATGGTACTCAGAGGAACTAATCGACGCATTTTTAATCCAAAACCATATCAACCCTTGAAGCGAAACCATCGTCAGAGGAGTTCTATTTAACACTAAACCGTGATGAATTGGAAATAAACCCAATTATTTATTGATCCCTAGAATTAAAATACCTACCCTAAGCGGCTTACGCTACGGCCAGCCGTAGTAAAACTACGCCTTATACTCTGTCCTTATGAAAGTTTCCCAGCTCCACCTCCCACACTCATAAATCCTCCCAAATAATGGCTCATGTTTATTTCTATGCTAATTTTCCCTTTGTTATCTTGCTGGGCCATTGCTGAGAGCAACACATGGCAATTTATTCTCTAAGACCTCAAAAATAGAGTTGAAAGTACAATGCCTGATTCGGTATGTTTGCTATCATGGTAAATAAAAGTTTTGCCTGGTCAGTTTTTAGTTAAAAGGAAGATTTATGGCTGAAAAGGTCAATTTGTAGACATTTATACAATGTAATTTTTAATGGCAGATATGAAGATATTCAGGCTGTTATTATTCGGGTAAAATGTGACAACTTTTTTTTACTACTTTTTAAATACAAACAAAGGAG
Organism: Coleophora deauratella; assembly: GCA_958295455.1. Taxonomy (NCBI): domain Eukaryota; kingdom Metazoa; phylum Arthropoda; class Insecta; order Lepidoptera; family Coleophoridae; genus Coleophora; species Coleophora deauratella. Next base: position 1,236,025 of record OY282412.1, read on the forward strand.
TCTCCATACAAAAATTTACGATTCTTATAATCGAGATTCAAAAATAAAAAAATCTATCAAAACCAAAATATTGGTATCTACACTGGTGGACTAAAAAATCGACTCAAAGTTTGTTGCCAGACTTTTGAAAGATAACTCAGTCTACAAAACTACTAAATACAAAAGACAAAAAACTAGAAAACCAAACTAAAATCATAAAGAGTAATCATACAGTTTTTGAAATTTTGGTTTAGTGGTTTTTGCTAGATTGAGTAATTTTTTCAAAAGTCGTGCAACAAGCCTTGAGTTGATTTTTTTGTCCATGAGTACAGATGGTGTACAAATTCTTTTACATCGTTATTTTTTTCTACCTAGTAAAAAGTTCCTACCACTCGGAACTTGTACCTTGAGTTCAAAAACATGTGATGTTTATTTAAAAAATGTTAGAACATGTTGCCGCATATGTTATATGCATTTGTTCTTCATGTCAACCATTAAGTTTTTTTTTTTTTTATGGCAGAGGTGGCAATCGAGGAGACGGATCACCTGATGGTAAGCGATTACCGCCGCCCATAGACACCCGCAACACCAGAGGAGTCACAAGTGCATTGCCGGCATTTGATATGGGAGTACGCTCTTTTCTCGAAGGTGGCATTACAGATTACATACTAGTTAACACTAGAAGATGGAAGGACCTTATCATGCAAGTTCCGACTGGATGAGGACCACTGCTGGCTCTCCTCCTGCCACCAGCAGCGCGCTGTGCCGCCGGTGGCGCGAGATAGCCAGCATAATTACCGGCAAAAGAGATATTCTGTATTTAATCTTAGCATCGACAAAGTAAAGTAACACACATTTAATGACGCTTACCGATGTACCTGCGCAGTAGACAGAATTTTAATGACGCGGGAAACTGATGGACCAATCAAGAAGCTTCACTGTCACCCGCCATTACAAGTTCCTAAAATCTCTGCCGCTATTGGTTGATTGATTTCGCGCCAGATTCAATGAAATTGTCAACTGTCACCGTTCGTCGTTGATTGTTTCGGGTGTTTCCGTCGATAGTTTGTTCTTGTCTGCGTAAACGAAGATTACCGATGCGCCTTTTTTCTGTTGTACCCATAATCTTTTTGGAGTTGCAGATGCCAGTGTTCACATTTGTTAGTGCAAGTCTGAAAAACTAGTGGTATCCACTTTCCAAGTTGTGTAAAAATGCGGACAGCCCATCTAATGAAAAGTAATAAAAAAGTAAAGACGCTTCCAAATTTTTATTTTTTATTCTGTCTAAAAAGTCCGAATACAAAACACCTTACACGTCAACAGTAAAACATGATCTCCTTTCATAATAAAAAAAAAGAAAATGTTTTTCTTTTTTAATGCAACCTCTTTTGTCCATCACATAGCCATTCTCCTTTCATCTGGGCATGTTCTAAAATGCCTATCTAAGAAACCGGAAGTATCGTGAACAAAGGGAAAAATCTCAGAAAATCTTAAAAGCCTTAAGGCACGGACAAAAGCAGTAATTGTTACAGATGGTTTAACCTCGTTTGATAGAAGAACACTTTTGATGAAAGGAAGCGTTGTACGATATTTTAACAGTAGGCCTTTAACGTTAAGGGGCAGTTTACGGCGACATTTTTAATTTAGAAAAAATGAAAAAAATTAAATTGCGAGAAAAATGTTTTTTGTCCAATTTAGTTAATAAACTATATTAATTTATTTAATAAATAAATTAAAACACAATGTATTCACTTATTTCAGTTATTAAAAATTTTTTTTGCATTTTTTTCTCACGTAAAAACAAAATAGTGGTATTATAGCTTAAACATTATGCGTGTATGTTCTCAAACGGGTGAATGTAACTGAGTACTTTTTTAATGGAAAGAAAGTTTGATGATATTCATTTGGGTAGTTTTTGAGTTATTCTACTCTTATTATCGGGATTGGTATTTTCATTAATATACATTAAAATCCCGTAGGTATCGTATTGGAGATTGTAATTCTAAAATATGTACATAAGTATCTACAAATAGATACTCACAGTTGAATGTAATCTCCTTGATAAATTAGTTTGGTAGGTGGTAGGGCACTGGTGTCAATTCGGTGTTTACGATTAAACTTATTTGACAGGACTAAACTTAATTTAAGCATCCTATCCTTGTCTTTTCAATACAGAGAGAAAAAGACAAACACTTAAATTAGGTTTCGTTCTGTCAAATAAGTTTATCGTGAAAAACCGAATCGACACCATTTTCAGAGCCCGCTTGGCTAGCTACCACCATCTTATTTATGTAAGTCTTGCCGCCAAACATCAATGTTAACAGCATTGAGGAGTTCTGGCATGAAGATAAGATGGCCAGTTTCCATTGGGTCGGAGAAACTTGGAAAGCCCGCTTCTATTTTCGACATTATCATCACTTACCATCAGGTGAGATGATGCCAAGGGCTTACCAATTAGGGGTAAAAAAAAAGATAAGTATATAAACTCCTTGTTTAATAAACAAATTTGTTTTCAGAGATCTGTTGTAACAAGCCGTGAGAACTTTCCCTTAAAAATATTATAGAAATATATTTTAAAGCAACTTCCATTTACGTTAACAGAAAGTTAACGTTTCTTTTTAATTAATCCCCGTTTTTTTGAATGACGTATAATCTACAGGACTTCGAATCCTGTTGTCGGTATTTTCTTTGCGAAATTTATTGAATAAGAAAATTTCTTATTAAAATATTGTGGAGATGTTAACAGTTTTTTTTTATAGTTTGAGGTTGTAATCGACTGGTTACGTTTCAAAGTTATGAGTAACAAGCTTCCGCCCGCGACTTCGTCTGCGTTGAATTCAGAATTGGGTCCAGAGAGAAAAAAAGGTTAAATTGACGTCATCTAGTGACGAAGTGAAAATTTTGAGTTTTTAAGCATTCCTTCGGGAACCCTTAAGTTTTCCGGGATAAAAACTATCCTATGTGTTTTATCGATCTACCTACCAAATTTCATCCAAATAATTTCAGTAGTTTCGGCGTGAAAGTGGAAAACACAAACATCCATACTTTCGCATTTATAATATTAGTGAGATGTTACTAACCTTAATAAAACTGTTGTACAGATGCCTGGAACTAATAGTTGAGCGCCCTAGATCCCGTGGAAGGATCAGCACCGGTAGCATGACGACGTATCTCGCGCGCGACGCGAGTTTTAAAAGCATTTGTTCCGTTCTAAAACTAAGCTAATGAAAGAGACAACTGAGCTGTTTTCTCGCGTTTGGCGCGACAAACAGCTTTGTCTACGCCCTCATGCTACCCGTGCAGGAAGCGCTGGCTTGACGTAGTTAGATTGGAAATGAGAGTATTTGACCTCACTGAGGAGTATGTCGAAGATCTGGCGAAGTGAAGAAGATGAAGTCGAAAAGCGGAGCCTGGCTCCAGCCGGGATGAAGCTTGATAGAAGAAGAATAAATAAAAGGGTTAAAAGTAGGGTTGGCTATGCATAATAATCTGAGAGCTAAGTGTAATGTCGATGAAATTAAAGATGATCTTCGGGAGAAACGCTTTATTGAGTTTTCTTATAAAATAATAAATCTTGATAGATGTCCCAAATGCAAATGAACGATTATATGTATCAGAAATCTATTTATAGCAAAAAGCCGGTTACACAACTCATTTTACACAATGTCTGTACCGCATGCTTAGCGATGACAGCTAGTTAAACATCTGTTACTTGTCACATTACTTGAAGGCTGTAGTAACGTTCCAAAACTACACATTATTACATCTTCCCCTTTTTAAAAAAAATATATTAAACATTTACTTAACAAAGATATTTACAACCTTCAAAATCAAAATTTTAAACAAAATAAATTATTATAAGTTTACAACCATATATGCTTTTTTTTTACATTTTCTCCCTTTTATACAATGAGAAAAAATAATATTTTTACTAGTCCTCATGTATTTCTAAAGATTACTTATAAAAATAATTTTTAAAATTTTTACAGTATTTTACTTACACTAATTTGAAAATCCTTTTTGAGATCACTATTATAGTTTTATCTCTAAGTTTTATACACTCATCTTATTATAAGTGAGAATTATTCAAATGTACTTATTACATTTTATCTTCTTAAACAAAATATTATATTTTGTTCTAACTTTAACTTATTTAAAAATATACTTTATATTTTTAAATATAATTACAAATTTTATAATTGTTTACACATTATGTGTTATCTTAAGGAGATAACTCGTTTTAACCGCACACTCATTCAGAACCAGAGTGTTGGCGAAACATCACATCATGCAGGTCGAACATGGTACGAAGTCCTAATATACCTGACATCATTATTGTCTAGAATAATATACGACCTGGGACCATTGGATCTTAGTATTTTACCAGACATCCATTTTTTATCAGTTGGGTCTTTTTTAAACCAAACATTTTGCCCTACAACAAAATCATCTTTTATTCTTGATGTTTTATTGTAATTTCTTACATTTCTATTTTTAGATTTTTTAAAGTCATTTTCTATATTTATGTTCAACTTTGGCTTTAGATAGGAAAAAGTTACAGGTAACTTAGTTTTTAAGTTTCTGTTAAACATTAGATTTGCAGGTGAAAAGTTAGTTCCACACACTGGAGACGTTCTATACTGTAACAGCCCTAATCTAAAATCTGTTCTATCTTCTTTACATTTATACATCATCTTTTTTGCTATCTGTACAGCACGTTCTGCCATGCCATTAGACTGGGGGTACCTAGGACTTGAAAAGGTGAACTTAAAACCCCATTCTGATGCAAATTCTTTACATTCTTTAGAATCAAATGGTACATGGTCAGCAACTATCTCTGATGGGACGCCAAAGTTACAGAAAATATCTATTAATACATTTATGATGGCACTTGCAGACTTACTGCTTACTGATTTTATATCTAACCACTTTGAAAAATAATCATATATTATCAGATAATTTTTCCTTTTTATTTCCATTATATCTATACCTATCTTAGAAAATGGTAATGATGGGATTTCATGTAACAAAAGAGGCTCCTTTATGTTATTGTTTTGGTAAGTTTGACAGGCAAAACATTTTCGAACATAATTGTCTATTTGATCATTTATTTTAGGCCAAAAATAAAGATTCCTAGCCAACTGAGTCATTTTACTCATACCAAGATGTCCTTCATGAAGTTTTTTCAAAATTGACAATCTCAAAGAGGTAGGTATTATCAGCCTATGATGGAGGAAAACTAAATTTTCATCTACAGTTATATCACATTTATGTTTAAAGTAATATTTACAACTTTCATCAACATCTTTTATGTTTTCTGGCCAACCATTTTTTGTATATTCTATTAATTTTGACAACTCTTTATCATTTTTTGTATGTACAATTAATTCCTCTTTTTGTTCATTTGTACATTGTAAGTAATGAGCTAAACCAATACTGTGAATTACTTCATACATGTATGACTCATCAGTGTCACTACACTCAAGATATGAGCGAGATAACAAGTCAGCAATATACATAAATCTACCTTTTAAATATTTATATTCAATATCATATTTTAATAATTTTAATTTTAATCTTTGCAATCTAGTAGATGGAATTTCATGAATAGTCTTTTTTAACAAAGTTTCTAATGGTTTATGGTCATTCAAAATTGTACATTTTTGACCATATATATAATAATGGAACTTTTTTGTGGCCCAAACAACACTTAATAACTCTTTTTCTATTTGAGAAAAATTTCTTTCGGAGGCGGTTAGACTCCTAGAAGCAAAACTTACTGGCTTTCCATTTTGTAACAAACAGCAACCTAAACCATCTTTAGAGGCATCACACTGAATGACAATGGGCAACTTTGTGTCAAAATTTTGCAAAATAGGTGCTTCACTAATACTTTGTTTGACTTTTTTAAAGGACTTTTCATGAACATCCGTCCACAACCAGCCTACATCTTTTTTCAACAACATTTGTAAGGGTGATACTATATCAGCTAACTTAGGAACAAATTTTCTTAAGTAATTAACCATCCCTAAGAATACTTGTAATTCTTTTTTATTTTGTGGGCTTTTAATACTTAATATGGCTTTGACTCTGCTTGGGTCAATTTGCATGCCATTTTTAGAAAAAATGTGCCCGAAGTATTTTACTTCTGTCAGCTTGTACTGAAACTTGTTGATATTGAATCTAACATTATGTTTTTTAGCCTTTTCAAACAACTTTTTTAAAATTAAGTCATGTTCAGCTTCATTTTCTGCAGTAATAAGTATATCATCACAGTAAATAATTACACCAGGAATGTCACCAAAGGCATTTTCATTATATTTTTGAAAAATTTCTGGGGCAACTGACAGACCAAAGGGCAACCTAGTGAATCTGTAACAGCCAAAGGGACTATTGAATGTGCAAAGATGACTAGACTTTTCATCAAGTTTTATATTGTAAAACCCTTCTGATAAATCAAGTACTGAGAAAAACTTTTTATTAGTTAACTTGGGAGTTATTTCCTCTAATGTGGGAATCAAGTGATGTTCTCTTTTTAGTACCTTATTCAAATCTTTTGGGTCTAAACAAATTCTAAGTGATCCATCTTTTTTCTCAATAATCACTAAATTACTCACAAAACTTTTAGGATGTTCGACCTTTGCGATGATGTGACGCTCCTCCAACTTCTGTAGTTTGTCCTGTAGCCGGTCCAGCAAAGCATTTGGTACTCGGCGAGGAGGCCTCACCACTGGCTCTGCTCCAGATTGAGTGTGTAGCTCCAACGGCTTCTCAAACTCTCCGACACCCTGGAATAGTTCAGAATATCGATTAATAATGACATTTTTATCATCGTTTATTTTTATCGTGTTGACATTATTTTTTAAATTAAGTAAATTTAATTCTATCAGTGAGTTTAGTCCAAGAATTGGTCGAACATTTTGTTTTACTATTATAAATTCAGACTTATAAGTTTCATCATCTTTATAGATTGTTAGGCATTTTTTACCTAATGGCTTTATGCGTGTTCCCCCGAAAACTTCTAAAATTATTGTTGTCTCAGACAAATTTATTTTGTTCTCATCATCGACAACTTTTTTGAGATCGTTGAGCCCCATCACATTAATTTGTGCCCCTGTGTCACATTTAAAATTTACTTTTTTGTTTTCTACTCGGATGGACTCAGTCCATTCCTTATTATTGCTATCAATTGCATGAACATTTACTAGTCATAAATCACTAACTGAATTTAGATCAACAGAATTTACATTTTTTACTTTACAACATGCTGTGTAATGATTTCGCTTTTGACATTTACCACAGAAAGTACCAAAGGCAGGACACATTTTAGGACCATGTTCAGAATTACATTTTCTACAAAAAAAAATATTTTTCTTTTTTGATATATACTTATCTTTAGACTTTGGATGTGTTTGATAGGTGGCCCGCTGTGAGGTTGTCTCGTTCTGTGCAGTTGCGCGTTGATGTGCAGGTGCGCGTTGATGTACAGGTGCTCGTTGATGTGCAGATGCTCGATGTCCACTTGCTTTTCCAGAGTACTAAAAAGTACTAAAGTTTAAAAGTTACAAAAGCATACTTATATCGTTGCGAAGATCCATCTGACGGCAACACAAAAATATATGGATGACTCTCCCTTCCCTCTACCCCCCGCGATGACGTCATAGACCCTGAGAGTAAGCGCTAACAAGTTCAAAAACTAAAACTTGACTACGGAAAAATCTCTCTCTGAAAAGATGAAACTATGATATATAAACTATCTATGAAACAAGATTGACTGACTCGGTGGCTAAGTGGTTAGCGATCCTGACCTCTGATCCGAGAGTCGTGGGTTTGATCCCCACACAGGGCAAACTTCTCTGTGATAAGCAGAATTGTTTGCGCTGAGTCCGGGTGTATAATATCTATAAATGTATTTATTTAAATGTGTAATGATGTGTATGTATATCAGTCTCTGGTTTCCAAGATACAGGGAATCCTAGTTTGGGGCCAGATGACCGTGTGTGATTTGTCCCGGATATTATTATTATTAGAAAGTATTATATTGATATTCAGTGGATATGATGTCGTATGTCAGTATGCTATATACTTTGTGGCCTTCTTTGTTATGATAACTCGCGATAGCATCAACAATCTTTGTTAGATTTGAACGAAATAAAGTGTATTTGACAGATAATAACTCGCGATAACATTAACAATCTTTGTTAGATTTGATCGGAATAAGTGTATTTGACAGAATAAAGTCCATATTTTGTTGCAAAAAAATCGACTGATAGAGTTATAACATAATAAATTATCACGCAGAAATGCTGAGACCGAAAGAAAAAATGTCAAAGAGAGTCAAAATTAAAAGGATTTATCCTGTTTGCGTCAGAAATAAGATTATCGAATTCACAAAAAAAACTATTATATTTTATTTTAAATCCACACTTGGTTAGCCCTTGGTAGCATCTCACCTGATGGTAAGTGATGATGATGCCGAAGATGGAATGTAATTTCCCAACGCAATAGGGACCTGGCTGTATTATCTTTATGCCGGAACATTGATGTTTGGCAGCAAGACATAGTTAAGATGGTGGTAGCTAGCCAGGCGACCTCAGAAAATGCCCTACCACGTGCCTACCACAAACCAAACCAAGTCCTATAAATTTGGACCCCGTTGGGCATCGATCCCGCAATCTCCTGACATAAAGCGAGCGGACTAGTCACAATACAACGGAGGCGGTTTAAACTAGCGGTACTTAATAAAACTCGGAACTCAAAATGTTTTTTATTTCAGTAGATATGCTTTACACATAATTTTAAATCTTATTATTTTTTGGTACCTGGTACAAAGTAAAAAGTCGCTACCCCGCGGAATTTGTACACTCAACGTTTCGGGAATGTAGTAGCCCAACTTCTACTCACCCAAATTTCTTTTTTATGCTACCAGCCAAACCTATTTTAATCTCTTTATACAGTTTTCAGCCAGTGACTCCATCACAAGGTTTATTCCAAACAACGAACCGCAAACCCGTAATAAAATTAACGGACTGATTGCTTTTTAGGGTTCCGTGCCTTGACGCTATACGCCAACTACGCAAACCCGTCCAAAGCATCGTACCAATACACATACAATGATAGCGGTCAATTGCATTGCGGGCCCTGTAAATAAAATAGATCAACTTTGGATTCGGTAGCCACCTTTGTGCGCACTCCAGGAGGTAGAGCCGTGGTGTCACCGTCGACGGATACGTCGTGGAGGACATCATCATCATTACTAAGCCTCCGGTGTCAGTCCTTCCGTCTGTCCGTCTGAAAGCGGGCTGTATCTCGTGAACCGTAATAGGTAGACAGTTGAAATTTTCACAGAGTGTGTATTCCTGTTGCCGCTGTAACAAAAAATATAAAATGAAAATAAATTAAATTAAAAATTAAAGGGGGATCCCCTACTAGTAACGTGTTTTTTGGCGTTTTTTTGCTCGATCTTAATAATGGCAACAGGTAGAAGTTTGAAATGCCCACAGAGTATCTATTTTTATAGTCGCAAAAGAATATAAAATAAAATCAATTATTTGAAAATTAATGGGGGTTCCTAAACAAGAGACACGTTTTTTGGAGATTTTGTACGATGGTACGAACCCTTCATGCGCGAGTCCAACTCGCACTTGGCCGGTTTTGTTTTGCTTCACGGATTCGGGTTCGACTCTCTGATACAGTTTTTACGAGAGCAAGTTAAACTTTACTGTGAATAAAACTATCGATAGGTTTTTGTTTTGCGTATTTTTACATTCGCATTTTGATGGATGAAAATGGATTTTTGTTTAGAAACTTTCATGCTCTTTCGAGAAGTTAAAATACCGTAGCTGCTAGTAGAATTGTTAAGTTTTTTTTTTATTAGTACCTATTTAAATGTGTTGGAGGGAATTTCTTTAGGGCCCGATATTTCTTCTCTCTCCGCAAACACTTCCAGAAACGGTGGGTATACGAGTTCCGAGTGGTAGGAACTTCGTAATAGGTAGAAAAAATATGACGTTCGAAGAGTGTACAGAGATACCTACTTCGAATAAATATTATTTCATTTCATTTCATTTCATTTCATTCATTAAATAGGAATACTTGACTGCATCAAAAGTAAATAAATAATTATTGTTGCCTAAATATCTCTTTTCTAAAATGTGCACCTGACGCATAGTACCTACGCAAATAACCAGTATAATATTAAATCTACCCCCATGGATATAATTTCGTTGAAGATTCGCAGTGCCCGAGCAATCGCTTTCGAGCACGGAATGAGAGATAATAAGGAATTGATAATTTTCTTTAAGTACTTATATTTTCGTTCGTCCCCTGTCTCTCCAATCTCCAGAACATTTCACTCTTTTCATCAACACAAAAAGATAAAAAAAATTCGCCGAATCGTAGTTTGAAACCTGAACTTCACGCTTTACAAGCGAGCTAACTACTGATCGGCTACGCTTTACTTGGAAGCTGTCGTCGAAAATAGCTGTACTTATTTCCCGTATTTAAATTTGGAATGCATGTCATTCAAATAGTTAAAAACTCGCGACACCAATTTTCTAACTAAAAGCGTTCTGCATCGTTTAATCTAATAGCTTGATATTGATGACGATGAGTTAATGTGAAGTTATTATTTCGTTTACAACTCATATCGTCCCCACTGTAGGGGCACGGTCTCTTACCATACCTCGAGAAGGTTAGGCCATACTCCATACACGGGGGCCAAATCCGGATTGGTGGATGTTATGGGGCTAGAGGCCGACCCCAGTGTCGGAAGTTTAGTTTTCAATCCATCTATAAGGCCTCCGACATTGCTTCACGACTGCCATCTAGTGATAGCAGCCGACACCAACGTCTTAAAGTGCCTTGCGAAGCACGGAAACGGTCGAGATAAATGCCACTAACAGTCAAACCCATCCGGGTTATGACCGTGCTAGTAGTCAGTTAACCTGCTTGATCGACGCGACCCCGCAAGCCGCACTGAGCCACGCAAGTTATTATTACACTTCCGAAATTATAAAATAACTCCAAATTTAATTGTTTTACGCTCCAAGACAGGCACGAAAACTTTTACAGTCAACCAACCATTCGTCAAGAAATTCTACCATTATATCCTGCTCTTGATATGCCATAAGTTTTGTTTATAGCAAAGCTCTGCTTATACTGGTTGTGTCACAGTAGCGCGGGTGACCGTACAAAATTCAAATGACGTCATAAAAGCGGCCCTAAGGGCAGCAGGGGTAAGTTCGCCAACTTAACTCGAAGTTCACATATTAAAGTTTAACGTTTAACCCTTAATAACGGCTTTGCGCGGTCAGGTCGTGTAAGATTTTATCATTGTTCTTGTACTTACTTAAGTGTAGTTAAGTTGGCGCGGAGGGTTTTAGGTCAGTGGCTCAAAGTTAGGGCACAAAATACACAGATACAGAAGGTCCGCTCAATACAAACCACAAAAATCGTAAGCATATATATTTTTTTTTACCCTCAATTGGTAAGCCCTTGGCATCATCATCATATACATGCTTATAGACGTATACGGTCGTTGTAGGTAAGGTCACGATACTGTTGTGATACTTTGCCGCGTGACCTTGCCTCGAACGACCGTATATTTCTATAAGCATGTATATGCTTACGATTTTAGTGGTTAGTATTGAGCGGACCTTCTGTGTCTATTTTGTGGTTACGGTTATTTAGGTGTAACCTGTATCTTTGACAGTTTGACGAGGTGCAAACGGAAATGTCATTTTCTTAATTCAAAATTTTTAAGAGTATTATTTTTGTTTTACGCTCAATTAAGTAAGCTCTTGGCATCATCTCACCTAATGGTAAGTGATTATGATGCCGAAGATGGAAGCGGGCTTACCAAGATTCCCCAACGCAATGGGGAACTGGCTATCTTATCTTCACGCCCGAACACATTAATGCTGTTAAGATTTAGATGAGATAGTGGTAGCTAGCCAAGCGGGCTCAGGCAGAAAATGTCCTACCACTAACCAACCCAAGTCCTGAAATGTTGGATCCCGCCGGGAATCGAACCCGCGACCTCCTGATGTGAAGCAAGCGGACAAGCCAATAGGCTACGGCGGAGGCCGTTAAGAAATTGTAATCCTATATAATAAAATAAATTATAATAAACATTTTATCTATCTATCTATCTATCTATCCTTGGCCAGGATCTAGGACAGAGTATTGAAACTAAAAATATTTTATAATTGATCAGAAAGATTGAAAGACCACGCAGTACGTAGTATGACAAAATACTCAAGTAGACAGGGATCAAACACACATTCATTCTTTGTAAAAAGGAAAAAGAAAGAGACGACTTCTGCCAGCCGATTGTCGACATCCGACAGAACAACAAGAAGATACCGGCGTGAAGCAACGCTTGCGTTGTGTTTCGCCGAGTGAGTGAGGGTACCGGAGGCCCAGCATCCCCCCCATTCTCCCCATCCCCCCATCCCATTTCAAAGGTCGGCAACGTACTTGTGACTTCTGTGGTGTTGCAAGTGTCTATGGGCGGCGGCAATCGCTTACCATCAGGTGATCCGTCTGCTCGTGTGCCACCTATTACATAAAAAAAAATACTGACACCTAACCAGTACCAAGCAACGATCTTGTCCAGCTAATTCTATCTTTGATTGTACTTTGACAATCCACATCGTCGCCACTGCTTTGCGTGTCTCTTCCCCATACCTGGGGAAGGTTGGACTATATTTCACACACCGTGCATACGCCTATAAGCTCTCTCACATGGTTTAATGACTGCCAACCAGTGATAGCAATCAGCACCAATGGCTGCTTTTGCCTGTAGGTTAACAACCCATATCGTCCCCACTGCAGGGTTACGGGTCTCTTCCCAAACCTCGGGAAGGTTACGCCATACTCCACAGTCTGGGGCCGGATTGGTGGAGGTTGTGGGGCTAGTGGCTTACCCCAGTGTCAGAAGTTTTCAAGCCGCCTGTAAGGACTCGGACATGGCTTAACGACTACCATCTAGCGATAGCAGCCGGCATCAACTGCTTAACGTGCCTTGCGAAGCACGGAAACGATCGAGATAAATGCCACTAACAGTCAAACCCAGCCGGGTTATGACCACGTTTGTAGTCAGTTAACCTGCGTAATCGACGGCAAGCCGCACTGAGCCACGACCGCCGACTGTACAGCGTTTTTAAAAAAGAATTTGCTAAGCAAATCAGTCTTGTTAACAATCTTCCCGGCCAACCAGAGAGCATAAATCAGATGGGTCACTCCTTTACCGCTAAAAACCCGCTTACTCTGCAATAATTAAGTAACAAAAGCTAAGCAATTATGCGAGGAACGAAATAATCTAGGTGGAGAACAAAGAATTTGTAGTACTGGATGTGGTTCTACTGCTCAGTTACCGCTGTGTGACTTGTATTTTTATTTGCATATGTGCTGAAAGCATATTTACTTACGTTTAAAACAGTAGACGTTTTTGGGATAATATGAAGAACTTTAATATTTTTGATATGTATTTGATGCTTTTGGACTATTTCTAAATTAATGTAATCATAATCACATATACGTCATCGATTTATACATTTGAGAACACTTTATTTATTAAGTTCTTTAAATATTCGTAATAATCCCTGGCCAATAAAAGTAAATGTATAAAATCTGTTAACAATTCATATAGTCCCCACTGCAGGGGCACGGGTCTCTTCTCATACTTCGAGAAGTTTAGGCCATACCACACGGGGATCAAGTCCGGATTGGTGGAGGTTGTAGGGCTAGTAGCCAACCCCAGTGTCAGAAGTTTTTAAGCCGCCTTCGACATGGCATAACGACTGCCATCTAGTGATAGCAGCCGGCACCAACGGCTTAACTTTACCTTAACGGCTTAAGGCTTACCATGCGAAGCACGGAAACGGTCGAGATAAATGCCACCAGCAGTCAAACCCATCCAGGTTGTGACCGTGTCTGTAGTCAGTTAACCTGCGTGATCGACACGATCACGCAAGCCGCACTGAGCCACGACCGTATAAAATCTAGATAAACTTTAATTCCTCGATTGCAATTTCGCTAGTGACACGGCTAGGTACGAACGAGTTAATTCCATTAAAGTCTTAGTAAACCGCAAGCGGGCCGACCCTGCGGAATGTTAACCGGACTCAAAATGGGGGCGGGTTTTCAGATGAATGGATGGTTCCGGGATGTAGGGAGTAAGTGGGGAATTCGTTGAACAAGGTTAAAAAAATATAAATTTAAAAGCCAGAAGAAATTCAGAGGAATTTAAGCCCGTTTACAACCCATATCGTCCCCACTGCAGGCGGGTCTCTTTCCATACCACGTGAAGGTTAGGCCATACTCCACACACGGGGGCCAAGTCCGGATTGGTAGAGGTTGTGGGGCTAGCGGCCAACATCAGTGTCAGAAGTTTTTGAGCCGCCTATAAGGCCTCCGACATTTGAGCTCACAATCAGTGTATTATACAAAGTCTAACGAATTCAGCTGAAACAATCTTAGTAAGCCCGCTTCCATCTTAGGCATCATCGTCACTTATCATCAGGTGAGATGATGCCAAGGGCTTATCAATTGAGGGTAAAAAAAAACTAAACTAGTTTTTTTTTTATGTCATAGATGGCAAACGAGCAGACGGATCACCTGATGGTAAGCGATAACTGCCGCCCATAGACACCCGCAACACCAGAGGAGTCACGAATGCATTGCCGACCAATTGGTAAGCCCTTGGCATCATCTCACCTGATGGTAAGTGATGATGATGCCGAAGATGGAAGCGGGCTTACCAAGATTCCCCAACGCAATGGGGAACTGGCTATCTTATCTATATGCCGGAACACATCAATGCTGGTAACATTGATGTTTGGCGGCAAGACTTAGATAAGATGGTGGTAGCTAGCCAGGCGGGCTCAGAAAATGCCCTACCACCAACCAAACCGAGTCCTACAAAGTAGGACCCCGCCGGGAATCGAACCCGCGACCTCCTGATGCGAAGCGAGCGGACTAGCCACTAGGCTACGGAGGCGGTTAAGGAGGAGGGTCTTCTACTTCTAAGAAACACACAGTCAATTCGAAAATTTTCACGGGAGTTTCTTTTGGATCCGACGTTTCGTTTCTCTCTGCAAACACTTTCCGATTTCAGTTCCGACCATAATGATTATGTATAATATCTAGGTCGCACTGCACACACCTGTAGCAATTTTTTAACACCATACGACCTCTGTGATCCTATCACATTCAGTTTTATTAGTGAGAGATTGTACAATATTTGACAATGATCAGATCAACGCAACTACGCGTGGTAATTTATCCTAATCTCTCATCGCCCAGAATTAGTGTGAAAGCTGAGTAAGGATTCCTTTTTAGGGTTCAGTACACAAAGGCCAACGGGACCCTATTACTAAGTCTCTTCTGTCCTTCCGTCTGCCCGTTGATCTGTTTATCTCTCATGAACCGCAATATTATAGGTAAATTGTTGAAATTTTGAGTGTGGAAATTTATGTTGCTGCTATAACAGCAAATATTCTAATAAAAATAAGTATAAATTAAAAATTTAAGGGGGCTCCCCTACTGGAAACGTATTTTTTTGGCGTTTTTTCCTCGATCTTAATAATGAAAAGAGGTAGACGCAAGAAATACTTACAGTGTGTATTGCTGTAGTCGCTAAAAAATGTAATTAAATAAAATTATATTTAAAAATTAAAGGCGGTTCCCATACAAGAGACGTGTCTTTTCGAGTTTCTTGCACGATGGTACGGAACCCTTCATGCGCGAGTCCGACTCGCACTTGACCGGTTTTTTACCAACTTAACGGCAGTTGCCTGATGTATGTCTGCCTAATTTATTGTCATCATCTATTCAATTTTTGTCCAATAGGTAAAGTTATTGGTTGATGGATGGGCAATTTTTCAGCCCAGGTGCCGGGCTGGCTACTATCAACTTATGTAAGTCTTGCCGCCAAACATCAATGTTAACAGAAAGAAAGAAAGAAAGAAAATACATTTATTGTCACTAAATACAGACACACAATACACACACACGATACAGTACATAAGTTTGAAAAAACATATTTTAGTGACCAAAGGGGAGAAGTTCAGCAAAATGCTGGCATTGTTGATAATAATCATAATCATAATCTTTATTGGTAACATTGGTTACTGTTACGGCAAATACATTAATTTGTTAAAAATGTATGCTTATATAATATAATAAAGTTCAGATAAAATTGTTACAGAAAAAATATTTCCATTCAAAAGTATGTGTAAAGCATCTACTTAAATCAGTTAAATAAAATAAAAAAAACATTTTGAGTTTTATCTTTTGACATTGTTATATACATATTCAATTAAGATATTCACTGTCCTCTTGTAAAAATATAGTTTTAACAGGCGACTTAAATATAAACATCTCCTGCTAACACAGACACAAATACCCAGGAATATTTGAATCTTTTGGCGTCACATGGTATGCTACCTGCATATGACTTACCAACTAGAGAATCAAACTGCTTAGATCATGTCTTTATAAAGTCTAAACATGTATCTAGTAACATTATAATCACATCTACAATTACTGATCATTACTCAGTTTATTGCGCCATCAGAAAGAAAATAACGACTATCTGGAACCAACAAACTACTAAAACGAAATTGCAAAGTAAACAATTAATTAAAATGATACAGTGCACAGATTTTACTAAAGTATTAGAGAATAATGATGTGAATGTAGCACTCGATATGTTTGTTTCAACGATTATAGATTTGATAAAAAACAATTCTTTAAAGTATACACCCTCTAGATATAGAATTATTAAGCCTTGGATGACCCCTGGTCTACTCAGATGTATCAGGCACAGAGATAGGATGCATGCTAAAATTAAAAGAAATCCTAAAAATGACACTCTATCTATTTCTTACAAAAGATATAGAAATGTTTGTAATAAATTATTGAAAAAACTTAAGAAAGACTTTGAACGTAATGAATTAATTAAAGCTACTGGAGATGCCAAAAAAACTTGGAAAATAGTTAGAGAAATAACTGGCCTAAGCACCAAAAATCAAACAAACTTAGAGCTTATTCAAGGAAATAATACACAGCAAACGATCAATCACATCAATAAATATTTTGCTAGTATAGGAATGTCTCTGGCAAATAAGATTATTCAGACGCGTGAAAATATAGATCACCCTTTGCTTTGCACCTACTCTAAAACTTTTCATACATCACAGTGTAACTCTTTCGTGCTTTTTGATGCTACCTCTGCTGAAATCGAAAGTATTATTATGAGTATGAGGCCTGACTGCGCTTCTGGGTGGGATCAAATCTCAAATAAAATTCTCAGGGATGCTAATAATGCGCTAGTAGAACCTATCACTCATATCTGTAACTTATCATTTAACACAGGTGTTTTCCCTGACCTCCTCAAGATAGCCATAATTCATCCTATTCATAAATCAGGGGAAAAGGATAAGGCAGACAACTACAGACCAATTTCAGTCCTACCTTCTTTGTCAAAGATTGTTGAGCGACTTATGAATAACAGGCTAGTGAACTTCCTCAATAAATATAATATAATATCACCTAACCAATTTGGCTTTATGGCGGGTAAATCTTGCGAAGACGCTGTGAACGGGCTTAGCGAACATGTTATAGAGAAGATTGATAAAGGATTGAAATGTGTTGGTATATTCTTAGACTTATCGAAAGCTTTCGATACAGTTTCAATTCCCTCCCTTTTATCAAAAATGGAAAAGCTAGGAATACGTGACACGTCGCTGCGCCTGTTCACTAGCTATCTTTCACAAAGAAAACAAAGAGTAAGGATAGGATGCTATGAAAGTAATGATGAATTGATTACCTGTGGCGTGCCACAAGGCAGCATATTAGGACCTACCCTGTTTTTAATATATATGAATGATTTGTGTAACATAAAACTAGAAAAAGGGCAACTATTCGCCTATGCTGATGACACAGCCCTAGTTTTTCACGGCAAAACCTGGGAGGAAGCTACCAAAGCCGCAGAAGTAGGACTTAGTGTAATCACTCAATGGCTGGCTCAAAACCTCTTGACTCTAAATGTCAGTAAAACAAAATTTGTTACCTTTACCTTAAAAAAGTCAGTAATTCCATCTACAGTAAAGATAAGAGCACATAAAACCTTGTCCCATATTGAAGCTGCAACGGGTATAAATTGTGACTGTCCTCTAATTGAAAGAACCAGCAACTACAAATACTTAGGTATCCATCTTGATGAGGAACTTAACTGGCATCACCACATCAGAATCTTAACTGGTAGAGTAAGGAAACTTATAGCTGTGTTTAGGAAACTTAGAGATGTGGCTTCTAAAGATTTATTAAAAATTATATACATATCCCTGTGTCAGTCGATCTTGGGTTACTGTGTCTCTGCCTGGGGTGGCACACACAAATCCAATATGTTAATGCTAGAAAGAGCACAGCGTGCAGTTCTAAAAGTCATACATCATAAACCTTACAGATATCCCACTGCTGTCCTGTACAAGGAATGTAGCGTACTTACTGTCAGACAACTTTATATTTTAAACATTATATTATACCAGCATAAAAATATGCCATATGATCCAAATTTACTAAAACCTAAACGAAGGAAGGACAAACCATGCCAATATGTCTCCTTCAACAGTGATGCCTTTAAAAGACACTCTAATTTTCTGGGGCCTTACTTATATAACTCAATTAGCCAGTCTATCAACCTATATGAGAAAACAAGAAATGAGTGCAAATTCTCTCTTTCATCGTATTTGCTGCAACTAAACTATGAAGAAACTGAGGATATTTTAGTCACCCAAACTTGAGTTTTTGAAAATTGCAGTTTTAAGCAAATATTTTTTTTTGTCCCATACTTATTAGTAACTTTAACAGGAAAGAAATTACATCCCCCTTGTGGTAATTTTACTACCTAAACCGATCCTAAGACCCAGTCGTAGGGCAAGGGGGATGACTTGACTTGAACTCCATCAGAATTTCAGTTTCTAGACACATACACACTCACTCCCAAAACACACACACACCCACACAAACACACTCACCCACACAAACACACTCACCCACACACAAAAACCATATATGAATGTATTAATTCTAAATCTGGTTAGAATGCTAATTATTTGTATTTATAGTGTATTCTAAAATGAATCCTCTTCTTTGTTACCTAAAATCATAGCAATGTGTACTAAGCCAACAGAAATAGAGCATTTGTTTAATAAAATATTTGTTGTAATTGCCCCTCAGGCTTAACATTGTAAATTAATTATTCGGAGCAGTATGTCTTGAAACACAAGATATTAATATATCTTTTTCAAGACCATGCCCACAAAGATGTGCATTAGCCTTCATGTATCACATTAACATAAGTAAAATATTTTAAGCTAAGATAAGCTGTAATTTAGGCTTAAATAAGTTTAAATAAAGTTTTATTATTATTATTATGCAGAAATATAAATTTGGGCTACTCTGACCACTTCGCGCTAGGCGAAGCGACAGGAGCTACTCCAGCAGAAGCACAGTCGGCTGGAGGTCAGTGCGACGAGGAGAGAAAGCGTCGGACAATCCGGGCATTGTCGAGGAGGACTGCCTTTTGCATAGCCGCTATTATCGGTCTGCCTCGAAGTCCCAACCGTCTAAGGTTACGATCCAGGTCAGCAGGGATCAAACCATTAACGGACAGGACTACAGGAATGATTTCAGTGGATTGCACTTGCCACACATCCGTAACCTCGTGCACCAGGTTAAAGTACCGTAACCTCTTGTCGGCATCGGCTTGCACGAGGTTTTCATCGTGTGGAATAGTGATATCCACCAAAAACACCCTTGACTGCGCCCGATCCATCAACACGATATCAGGTCTATTATGATCAATAGACCTGTCCGTGATGATGTCTCGGTCCCAGTAGAGCTTGGCGCGGTCGTTTTCGAGAACCGACTCCGGCGTGTACTTGTAATACGGCAACCGGCGAGCTACGAAGCCATATTTTAGAGCGATCTCTTGATGCAGGATCCTGGCTGCTTGGTTATGTCTGTGCAGATACTCAGTATTACAAAGAATCGAACAACCGGAGGTTATATGGCGCAGGGTTTCACCTGGCTGTCGGCACAACCGACATACGTCCAAAGTACCGTCTTTCATTATGAACCTCCTGTAGTTGTTCGTCTTTATTACCTGATCCTGTATTGCACAGACAAAACCCTCGGTTTCTGAAAAGAGGTCTCCGAAACGCAGCCAGTGCACGGAAGCCTTCTGATCTACGAAGGATCTGCAAAGAGCCTTAAAGAATCTTCCGTGCAGCTCTTTCTCTTTCCAAATGGCTTCCCGCTCAGTAGTGCTAAGTACAGCCGGCGCTTGCCAGTTCTCTTGGGCCATGGATAAAGGGGTTAGTCCTTTATCACATACTATGACAACTCTATGCAAATCACTGTCGATTTTCGCCAGGAAATAGCTTCGGAGGCTGCATATTTCACGGTTGTGCATTTGTTTTGCACATAGAAGGCCACGACCGCCATTCTTCCGCGGAATATACAGCCTCATCACTGACGACCTCGGATGATGCATCCTGTGGAGTGTCATAGTAGTGCGGACTTTCCGATCCAGGGCATCCAATTCAGTCTGTGTCCATCTGAGTATGCCGAAGGTGTACAGAAGAACGGGGATGACCCAAGCATTGATTGCACGTATCTTGTTAACGCCCGACAAATAGCTATTGAAAACTTTTGCCAGGCGCTCCCAAAACACGTTACATACTGCCTGTTTTACTTCCATCTCGTTCACACCAATGCTCTGCAACATACCAAGATACCGGTATGTCTCAGTCTCAGAGAGGGTACGAATGTTCATGGAGTCACTATTGACTCCATTCGAATGCACCACCCTACCTCTCTCTACATGAAGGATCGCACACTTATCCACCCCTAGCTCCATGTTGATGGAGCTGCTGAAATTGCAAGTAATTCTCAACAGCTCCTCCAACCGTGTTGCATTTGGGGCGAACAGCTTGAGATCATCCATGTACAAAAGGTGGGTCATGCGTAAGCCCCCTCTCTGAAACTGAAATCCCGTCCCTGATTTCTCGAGCAAAAAGCTGAGTGGATTCAGAGACAGGCAAAACCAAAGTGGACTCAGACAATCGCCCTGGAATATACCCCTCTTTATCCAAATCCGGTCTTCCGCATTCGACAGCCGCTGACCATGGAGACTAAGGATCGTACTCCATTGCCCCATACATGTACCGAGGAAGTCTCTAACTGTACTATCAATCTTGTACAGCTCGAGAACTCTCATTAACCATGAATGGGGAACCGAGTCAAAAGCCTTCTTGTAATCAATCCAGGCAGCGGAGAAATTGCGTCGATTGCGGTTCACCAATTTGCCCACGACCGTGTCAATCAGGAGCAGCTCCTTCGTACCGCGACTCCCGCCCCTACATCCATTCTGAGTTACCGCCATGATGTTATTCGCCTCTATGAAGGCGTCTATCTTGGCCTTCAGAATGGATGTTAGTGTCTTATATGTTGTAGAAAGACACGTAATGGGGCGGTACTGGCTAGGGTCAGCGGTATTGCTCGACTTAGGAGCTAAATGAGTGATCCCAGTAGTCAAGAAGTTCGGAACCTGACACTGCTCGAGTGCTTGCTGGAATTGGCTGGCTAAGGTCTCGTGACTAGCATAGAACCCCTTGAGCCAATAGTGGTGCAGTCCGTAGCTTCCTGGGGTTTTCCAGTTCGGAGCTTTACGGACCGCTTGCGACACGTCATCGGCACTTATTATTATTATTATTATTATTATTATTATTATGCAGAAATATAAATTTGGGCTACTCTGACCACTTCGCGTTAGGCGAAGCGACAGGAGCTACTCCAGCAGAAGCACAGTCGGCTGGAGGTCAGTGCGACGAGGAGAGAAAGCGTCGGACAATCCGGGCATTGTCGAGGAGGACTGCCTTTTGCATAGCCGCTATTATCGGTCTGCCTCGAAGTCCCAGCCGTCTAAGGTTACGATCCAAGTCAGCAGGGATCAAACCATTAACGGACAGGACTACAGGAATGATTTCAGTGGATTGCACTTGCCACACATCCGTAACCTCGTGCGCCAGGTTAAGGTACCGTAACCTCTTCTCGGCATCGGCTTGCACGAGGTTTTCGTCGTGTGGAATAGTGATATCCACCAAAAACACCCTTGACTGCGCCCGATCCATCAACACGATATCAGGCCTATTATGATCAATAGACCTGTCCGTGATGATGTCTCGGTCCCAGTGGAGCTTGGCGCGGTCGTTTTCGAGAACCGACTCTGGCGTGTACTTGTAATACGGCAACCGGCGAGCTACGAAGCCATATTTTAGAGCGATCTCTTGATGCAGGATCCTGGCTGCTTGGTTATGTCTGTGCAGATACTCAGTGTTACAAAGAATCGAACAACCGGAGGTTATATGGCGCAGGGTCTCACCTGGCTGACGGCATTACCGACATACGTCCAAGGTACCGTCTTTCATTATGAACCTCCTGTAGTTGTTCGTCTTTATAACCTGATATTGTATTGCACAGACAAAACCCTCGGTCTCTGCAAAGAGGTCTCCGAAGCGCAGCCAATGCACGGAAGCCTTCTGATCTACGAAGGATCTGTAGAGAGCCTTAAAGAACCTTCCGTGCAGCTCTTTCTCTTTCCATATGGCTTCCCGCTCAACAGTGCTAAGCACAGCCGGCGCTTGCCAGTTCTCTTGGGCCATGGATAGAGGGGTTAGTCCTTTATCACATGCTATGACTACTCTATGCAAATCACTATCGACTTTCGCCTGAAAATAGCATCGGAGGCTGCATATTTCCCGGTTGTGCATTTGTTTTACATTAAGAAGGCCACGACCGCCATTCTTCCGCGGAATATACAGCCTCATCACTGACGACCTCGGGTGATGCATCCTGTGGAGTGTCATAGTAGTGCGGACCTTCCGATCCAGGGTATCCAATTCAGTCTGAGTCCATCTGAGTATGCCGAAGGTGTACAGGAGAACGGGGATGACCCAAGCATTAAATGCTCGTATCTTGTTAACGCCCGAAAAATAGCTATCCAAAACTTTTGTCAGGCGCTCCCAAAATACGCCACATACCACCTGCCTCATCTCCGTCTCGCTGACACCAATACTCTGCAACATACCCAGATACCGGTATGTCTCAGTCTCAGAGAGGGTACGAATGTCCATGGAGTCACTATCGACTCCATTCGAATGCACGACCCTACCCCTTTCAACATGAAGGATCGCACACTTGTCCACCCCTAGCTCCATATTGATGGAGCTGCTGAAATTACAAGTAATTCTCAACAGCTCCCCCAACCGTGTCGCATTTGGAGCGAACAACTTGAGATCGTCCATGTACAAGAGGTGCGTCATGCGTAGGCCACCTCTCTGAAACTGAAATCCCGTCCCTGACTTCTCAAGCAGAAAGCTGAGTGGATTAAGGGACAGGCAAAACCAAAGTGGACTCAGACAGTCACCCTGAAATATACCCCTCTTTATCCTAATCCGGTCTTCCGCATTCGACAGCCGCTGACCATGGAGACTAAGGATCGTACTCCATTGCCCCATACATGCACCGAGGAAGTCTCTAACTGTACTATCAATCTTGTACAGCTCGAGAACTCTCTTTAACCATGAATGGGGAACCGAGTCGAAAGCCTTCTTATAATCAATCCAGGCAGCGGAGAAGTTGCGTCTATTGCGATTCACCAATTTGCCCACGACCGCGTCGATCAGGAGCAGCTCCTTCGTACCGCGACTGCCGCCCCTACATCCATTCTGAGTTACAGCCATGATGTTATTCGCCTCTATGAAGGCGTCTATCTTGGCCTTCAGAATGGATGTAAGTGTCTTGTATGTTGTGGAAAGACACGTAATGGGGCGGTACTGGCTAGGGTCAGCGGTATTGCTAGACTTAGGAGCAAGATGAGTGATCCCAGTAGTCAAGAAGTTCGGGACCTGACACTGCTCGAAAGCTTGCTGGAATTGGATGGCTAAGGTCTCGTGAGTAGCATTGAACCCCTTGAGCCAATAGTGGTGCAGTCCGTCGCTTCCTGGAGTTTTCCAATTTGGAGCTTTTCGGACCGCTTGCAACACATCATCGGCACTAATGGTCACGGGGTTCATAGGCTCGATGCCATCACACGCCTCCTCCAGCTCAGCCATCCACCGCTCCTCGTTGTATTGAACAGGCCTAGACCACAGGTTTCGCCAAAAGGCCACCATACCTGCGCTCTCTGGGCTTTCGTCTGTGTTCAACACAGCAGGTCGGTCCAATGATCTATAGAACTTCTTTTGATCACTCATGAAGAGGCGATTCTGACGAAACCGGTCTACTCGCTCCGAGTATCGCCGAATACGATTTGCCCACACAGCTATCCTTTGCTTTAGGTCATCGATGCGCTCTGCAACTAATCGCATTGCATGGTCTCCTGCAGGATCAAAGTCTGATCCTGCAAATGCGAGCCTGACGAAGCGCATCACTCTGGGCCTGGTGTTGCCCGACCTGAAAGCAATCAGTTTGCCAATGAGGACCCTTGCCTTAGTGATACGACGCTCGATCCTTTTCTGCCAAGCCGGCTTTCCCCGCGGGGCGGAGGTGCGAGCCGGTTCTGGCAGTTTGGCACCAATAAATCGGCAGACCGCCATTGCAGCGCCAAAAAGGATTGAGTTTGTATCACCAAGGTTGCTGCTACTCGCCAAATAATCTGGCAGCATGCGATTTACGGCCTCAATGACATCCCGATTCCGGACGCTAAGGGGCAATCGTGGAAGCTGCGGCCTCTCCTCAAGAGGCAGAGTGCGGAATTCCTGAATCGCCTCCTCAAGTGTGCTCCTGATTTGCTCTAATTCCTGGGAAATCGTTTCAGTCTCAATATGCTCATCCTGGTAATTGTCGAGGGCCAGTGGGTGGTTCATGCACTTGCGGTACATGCGCCGACAAGCGTCGCGACCCATTTAATGAGGATCTTGAGACTGGAACGATTTCGCGTCGTATTATTATTATGCAGAAATATAAATTTGGGCTACTCTGACCACTTCGCGTTAGGCGAAGCGACAGGAGCTACTCCAGCAGAAGCACAGTCGGCTGGAGGTCAGTGCGACGAGGAGAGAAAGCGTCGGACAATCCGGGCATTGTCGAGGAGGACTGCCTTTTGCATAGCCGCTATTATCGGTCTGCCTCGAAGTCCCAGCCGTCTAAGGTTACGATCCAAGTCAGCAGGGATCAAACCATTAACGGACAGGACTACAGGAATGATTTCAGTGGATTGCACTTGCCACACATCCGTAACCTCGTGCGCCAGGTTAAGGTACCGTAACCTCTGCGCCAGGTTAAGGTACCGTAACCGTTATTATTATTATTATTACTTAAACTATAGTATGCCTTCTCGACCAACCATCTTTTTAGTTTTTCTTTAAAAGATTTCTTTAAAAGATGATACAAAGCACAGCGCTGATTTTCAACTTACCCCTTGTTACCTACAAAAAAGAGAGAAACATAAAACGACAAAACTGTGGGATACGTGCTAATATAGATAAAACAACATATAACTAAAAATTAACATTAACAGCACTGATATGTTTCGGCAGATAAGATAGCCAGTTCCACATTGCGGTGTCTTGGTTACCCCAATTCCATCTTCGGCTTCATCATCACTTACCATTAGGTGACATCATTTCACCTCATCCTCACAGCATCCGAGAGCTAACCAACTAAGGACGAAAAACAACATTTTGATTCATGTTTTAGAACTAAACTAGAGTATTTCCGATCCCCTTTCATAGAAATTTCTCCAGCCACCATAAACCCAGATATCGAGTGAAAATATTTTCTGTCAAAATGCAATTTCACTTGCAACAGAGCTAGGGAAGTGAAAAATCATTGCCTAAAATATCAATTCGATAACGTTATACCCAAGTGATTAAAATATCGGTACTTAGGTTGTATGTCAGATAAGTACATTAAATTATTTATATGACTAATACGATTCATAATAAAAACTAAAACTAACTAAAACTTATCAATAATTATTTTAGAAAACACGATACAACTTCATAACATTTATACAGGGTGTAACAGAAGTGTGTGACAATACTTCAAGGTTGGCTTTTACCTATCAAACTGAACAACTTTTGTTCTACACCTTTGTTGAAATCGTAAAAATTTTTTTGGACTTTTCATACAAACTTGGTTCGTCAGCTGATCGATTTGTATGAAAAGTCCAAAAAAAATTTTGCGATTTCAACAAAGTTGTAGAACAAAAGTTGTTCAGTTTGATGCGTAAAAGCCAACCTTGAAGTAATGTCACACACTTCTGTTACACCCTGTATATTTATTTCCATTATCCTCAAATAATATATTAAGTTTATTTAATTTATTGCACATTTCGTTTTTTAGACGATTTCAGTTATAAAATTGCTGGAAATAGATCGCGACTGGCGTGTACGTCACTGAAGATTTCTTATGTTTTAAAAAACATTACTGCAATCTGCCAATTTGTTGCAACGCAAAATAAACACTTAATTGACTATGTGGTTTTGCATCGATATGAACACATAATATGTTGTCATTATTTTACAGTCTGATTTATGAACTATCGAAATTTAATTGTGAACTATCGATACATGCCCAACACTACAACCACTCTTCAGCCCTGATAAACCGCAACACAGACAGAGCGGTGTGGAGGCGTAGCGGAGGCAGATTTTTTTGTAATGACCGTATACTATAAAACCGAAAGCGGAAAAGTTGAGCACTCAGATTAAGATACTATATTCTTAGGTCCTTTGTTTTAGTATTTATAAGCTGCACACACAAATCTGTAATAAATTATAAGTTTTTGAGCTTTTTCTTACTTGGTTTGACCACACCAATCTGTAGAACATTTCAGATAAAGAGTATTAAAGCATCTAAAAATATATTTATAAGATTTTTTTTAAACACGTTCCCAATAAGCGATAAGACTGCCTTTGCATATCAATGATTTTAAATATTTTTTTGTGTTTTCGTTCTGTTTTTCTATTCTTCTGGTGTGCATAAGTATATTTATCTTATCCCAAACGATTTTCGCTTCAGACATGCTGCCACCACGATGCCTATGCAAGCAGATTTTTTTGTCCGAAGGGCTCCGCTCTACATTCGTTTCTCGCAGGCTCGCCACCGCAACGCTGCCGCTCAGTCTCCGCTCTGTGTGTTTTGCGCTTAATGCTGATGAATAACAATGATAAAATAAATTGTGTTTTAATAAAATTATAGCTTATTTCCAGCTTAACACAGTTATTTTAACGGATTCTGGGGAGGGCTTTAAAACGGTTATTTTATTGAAAGAACTCGATTTAAAAAGTTCGATTTCAACGGAATTTTAGCAAAAGATTAACACTCATATGAAAAATGATTATTTTTTTAAAAATAATCTGGCTCCGATTCCTATTAAATATATAACTATTGAAAACACATTCGAAAACCTATATTTTAAATTTTGAGAAAAGTGAGATTATTGAGAAAAGTGAGAAAAGTGAGATTATTGAGAAAAGTGGTAACTTTAGAAATAAAACCTTTTATAGAACTAGGTGACTGAAGTTTCTAGGAATGTGTGTACCTAAATTTTTCTACAAACCTCAATGAATTATACTTGCAACAGCGCACAGACACTTCATACAAGTCTGTCGAAGGAAGCAACTCTACTGCGTTCTTGTGTATTTAAGTAGATGTTTTCTTTTGAATCCATTCTTCTTTTTTTATTCTTATTATGTTTATTTACAGACATAACTTTAAATCACCTCTTTTTGTAATAGAATTTAAGAGTTTTTCAAAAAATATGTTGGAGTGAGTTTCTTTAGGGCCCGTCGTTTCTTCTCACTCCGCAAACACTTCCCGAAACAGCGGGTATACGAGTTCCGAGTGGTAGGAACCTCGTATTAGGTGGATAAAAGAATGACGTTCGAAAAGTGTACACTGCTACCTACTTCGAATAAAATATTTTCATTTTCATTTTTCCTTTTTGGCAATCTCTGTATATGCCGCATAAATGGAGTCACTTTCTTATGGGCCAGGCTTTAAATAAAAAAAAACAGTAATCTATCAAAATATCTCTACGTATAAAAAAGAAAATAAAGCCTTTTGGACCCACAGATGTCATAACCGGTTATCAGTGGCGGTACCCCCACTTGTCTCAAGGGGGATATACGTACGTCTCAAAACATAAAGGGTACCTAACCCCTTGGATGCTTTTGGGAGGTCCCTTCATGTCAGGCCTTCAACCAGTTTTCCCAAGTGGCTACCTTTCAGTCTGTAGAACATTGACATGCTTGTTGTGTTATGTACAGTAGCAAGGATAGGGATAACAACGTATTCAAGGGGCACAGTTTCGTTGGTTCAAAAAGTGACACCATTATGTCAGATGCCTCTTTAATGACGTATATCGTCCGCATTGCTGGAACTTTTATACCTCGGGAAGGTTAGGCCATACTCCATATATGAAAGTAACGTTCGGATTGGTGAAGGTTGTGTCAGATGTTTTCAGACTGCCTGCATGGGTTCTTAAATAATAAACTCGTAGAGGTATATGCCACAAACAAACTAAAACAAAGTAAAACCCATTCAGGTTATGACCGTCTCGGTAGTCAGTTCACCTACTTGATCGCTTCAAGCTTGCACTTGACTAGATTATTAGTATTTCTGGTAGAGCACGTCTTCCAAAGGAGAAGAACCTTTCTTCCCATTGGTTTATCAGTTGCGAGCTATAATAGGCCATATGGCTTGCCTCTTTAATTTGCTTATTCTATGAGCTATGTCAGTTACTGAAGTTCATTAACGGATTTCATCGTTTCAGATTCAGATCGAATATTTTTATGTTTACCTTTATGTTTTAAACTTGCATATTAAACTACTTATTGATGATTTTGTGATTTTTAATGTACGAATATAAGACGAGCTATATAACACTTTTAATATCATCCATATATACAACACATATTATATCAAATTAATTTACTTTACAGGTGAGATGATGCTAATGACTAACCAGTGAAGTTAAAAAATATATTTTCCGCTATAAATCTCTTTAGTTTGAAGGAGTGTCAATTTCGTATCATATTAAGTGTTTCGAGACTATGACCATTCACCATCTACCATTTTTGTTAAAGCATTTCCTTCCTCTTTCTAAATGCAAATTTCCATAATAATAACTAAAATAATATAAACGAATACAAATTCTTCACTCGTGTATTGTTGTAATTTATTTCATAAAATTATATACATCTCCGAGAGTTTTCTTTGAAACACAAGATGTTTTCTTTTAGATATATGGTCTGTGGTTGTTAGTTAATTCATAAGCGTCAAGCGATTTAGCGTGTCACATTTACAAAGTGGTCGATCATACAGGTTTACTGATTACAGACAAGGTCATGATTCTGACATTCGGGTGGGTCACTAGTCCCACAACTTCCATTAGTCCAGATTTGCCTATCTGTGGAGTTTGGTCTAAACTTCTCAACGTATGAGAAGACACCTTTAACCCAGCCATAAATATTTAAAAAATAATAATCCCTTCAGTCTTCCGTGACTCCAGCAGTGGAGGTGATATTGGCAATGATGGTCTTAATAATAATCATCATGATTATGAGGGCCTGACCGTCTATCGTTGTAGCATCCTCCATTTTAGCCTCTGATGGACTTATATTATACAAGATTTTTAAAAATATGTGTAGAATCCGGTAACTGGGGCAGAAACCCCCAACTCGCCATACTGACAAGCTTTTTTTTTTTGCTATTTTGCTGAAAAGAAGACGAAGAATACATCACACAGTAAAAGATCTTAAATAAAGAATAGTGGTGCCATTCTATACTGGTAAATTTTGTAGTGGCTAAAAGCGGGAATTTTTATAAAAAAAAAAAAATAACTTCTTACCATGTGGTAAAATTAAAACGTGCTGTCACAAGCGATATCCAAATAATTTATGGATTAACATAAATATGAATGCTTTACGTAAAGGCCAACTTCATTACCAGATTTCATACATTCAGCAGTGCAGAGCCATCAAATTCCAAACAGACCATGCTATCGCTTCTGCCTCGCACCATCCCCCCCTCTTCTCTCAAGAGAGGAGTCCCGTTTGTCAATGTCACAGTATCTCGCTGTTATGATTTGAACAATTCCCGTATAGAGAGTTATCTTGGAAAATCTCAACATTGTCCTCTTCGCTCACAACCGCGACGGCCTATTTTAGACGTGTCTTGTATTTACTACGTTATTTGTAGCGCTATCCTTGTGAGGAATAGACTGAGGGTTTCAAGTGACAGGTTTATATGATGATCTCTGGTTGAGATTAGTCTATAAATATTATACATAGTATAAATATATGATTACATTAAAAATAAATTATGGAATATTGTTTTTTTATTAAAGTTAAGGAGAAAATTGGTACTTTGGTTTTAATTACATGCACAGTTTTTATTTAAAACAATTTTCTCAATAGTAAAATTCAAAATTCAAAATAATTTATTTCTTTACGTAGGTACATTAAACACTCTTATAAACGTCATATCATTTTGCTGGAGAAATATTCCAAATGTCATTATCGTTAAAATAATCTATATACAGTCTTATAGTATCCTCTTGAACAAATACAGTGCAGCGTTTTATATGTTTCTTAAATTTACATTCTGGTAGTTCATACACGTCATTCGGAATTTTGTTATAAAACCGTACACACTGCCCCACAAATGATTTTTTCACCGTACTAAGTCTCGAGAAAGCTATGTCAAGATTATTTTTACTTCTCAAATTACGGTTATGTCTGTCACTATTTTTGAAGAACAAGTTTAGATTTTTACGAACTTACATGATATTTTCGTAAATAAACTGACCGGCAACTGTTAGAATATTTATTTCCTTAAATCTACCTCGAAGTGATTCTCGGGATCGTAGTTGGTATATAGCTCGGTTATTTAGTATGTAAATAACTTTGTGAAATTTTGACGTCATAGCTCGCTACTACTATTTTGATTCAATTGAAAGCTTCTACATGTGTTTTCCTGTCTTTGCCCAGCGATGTATGGAAGAGATTGCATTTAGCGATACACATAATCTTACTTTTTTATTTTGTAATTTCCACCTTGTGTGCAATAAAGCGTTCATACATGCATGCATGACTGACTCGGTGGCTCAGTGGTTAGCGATCCTGACTACTGATCCGAGAGTCGGGGGTTCGATCCCCACCCAGGGCAAATATTTCTGTGATGAGCAGATTTGTTTGTTCTGTATCTAGGTGTATTATATCTATATATGTATGTATTTAAATGTATACGTGTCTGTATATCAGTCTCTGATTCCCATAGTACAGGGAATCCTAGTTTGGGGCCAGATGACCGTGTGTGATTTGTCCCGGATATTATTATTATACATACATAATACATACGCTATTTCAAATATTATTACGTACATATTGTTACGGACCTTTAATAAAATAGAAAATAAGCCAGATAAGTAACTCTATTATAGCTTAATTCTGAAATGAAATTCAACTAAACCTTCCTCTAATAAACACTGACTTGCCGTCTAATACTAAATATTTACCAAATAGCCAAAAAAATAATAAAAATGTATTGCTTACTAGCTTCCGGCCGCGACTACGTTCGCATGGACTTCAGAATTGTGTCCAGAAAGAAAGAAAATGTTAAATGTGACGAAGTGGAAATTTTGAGTTTTTAAGCATTCCTACGGGAACCCTTAAGTTTTCGGGATAAAAAGTACGAAGTGGAAATTTTGAGTTTTTAAGCATTCCTACGGGAACCCTTATGTTTTCCGGGATAAAAAGTATCCTATGTGTTAGCCGAGTGCTTTATCTATCTACTTATAAATTTCGTCCAGACCCGTTCAATAGTTTCGGCGTGAAAGCGGAACAAACAAACAAACAAACGAACTGACAGACAAACAAACTGACAAACAACCAAACATCTATACTTTCGCATTTATAATATTAGTGCGATGCGATGCGATAATGCTACAAAAAGTAAATGTTCAGCATTGGCCTATCCAAGCAATCCTGTATGGAGCTATCTCAATTTATCCCCTTAATTCTCCTATTTAAACAAACTAAGCTACGTACGTGATATATGGGCTTCCCCTTCAATGCGATTAAAGAGTTCATTCGAGTCATCTCAAATAACCAACCAAGCTACTACTGGTTCTCACTTTGTTTTCGCTCTGTTTTTTATGATATTTTTGGTAACGAGGAAATAAATACTTTTGATTTGACATTTTATTTACTAGTCTTCGTGTCGTAGTAACTAATCTACTCGCTTAGTATCAGGGTTCGTCTTTCGGGCTTCTTGCAGGACTTGGTTTGGTCGGTCGTATGGCATATTCTCGGCCCGCCTGGTTAGTCATGATAAAAATCGACCAATTTCATCCACTCCAAACTTCTCTTCTTCATCTTCTTCTTAGCGAGTCGATCTTTGCCAATTGTATATTATAATTTTAAGGAAAGATGTTCAGATTTATGTAGCGTGGGCCATGGCGGACATTGTTAAAGTATCCTAGCTCGCTTAGTTTCAATATAACGGCATAATCACTTAAGTACCATCAGAGTACTGGTTTCGTCTTACCATTTAACAAGAAATAAATAAAAAAATATATTTTATTTTATGCAAAAAAGAAGAAACTCGCATGTTTCTATGATTACTAAATCCTGCACTGTTTAATTTTACTTGCACAAATATTTATATTCAGTTTAATTTACATCTGTACCCACAATAATGTGAATTACCATCGAGAACTCATAGTAATGAACCGCGTTGGTCGAATGGCACTTACTTTTATCGCCACGCATATTTTCCCGTAGATTTTGTAGGTCGAATTCGAATTTATCGAACGATTCGACTATTTACTGATATATTTGTTCATGGGCGCTTTCCAAAACGAAAAGATAAGGGTAGGTTTGATATTTATTACAATACATTACGTGATTTTGATAGCTAAAGGGTTCAGGGGTTTTAAGGATTTCATTTCAAACAATAGCTGTACCTCTTCCTGTTAAAACGCATAGCGATTGTTGGTACTAACTAGTATTTTCATAGTGGTTGAATAAATACAGGTCTTAAAAAAGTGCGTTTGTTTTAAGGGTCACTCAAAAACAAGTATAGAATACAGGAAAAATACTGAAAAAATTCGATTTATATTTTTTTCAGTTTCCCATGTTAAATCTGAAAAGTGAATCAAGAATGTGTATAGGAAATTGAAAAAAATAATTGCAGATCGGATTTTTTAAATTATTTTTTTCGTATCTCTGTACAGGATTTTGAATAAACCTTTAAAATTTCAAACGCATTTTTTTAACACCCTGTACACGATCAAGTCTAATAAAATTAGTTGAAACAATTAGAAACTGGGACTTTTGAAACTGAACAGCTTTTCTTAAGAAACCCAAAGACAATTATCAAAAAAAAATATTTCATAAAAAGTGATCAATTAATCGGCTTAGTGTGGAAATGGATTGGCTATGGGTTCTTTGGGGAAAGTTGTTCAGTTTCAACAGTAGGAGGTCTAATGTTGAATTTTGTTTTAGATAATTTAATATGATATTATTAGTATTTATAATGTGTTTAGTTTTGTTTTTGGTGTTTTAAAACGCCTGAGTACAAGGAAAAAAGTATCGGACATTGTCATATCCTATTTCTCGAACAATTTTTTGTATCGGATTCTGAAAACAAAAACAGAATTATCAATGAAATGAAATGATTTTATTCGAAGTAGGTTGCAGTGTACACTTTTTGAACGTCATTCTTTTATCTACCTAATACGAGGTTCCTACCACTCGGAACTCGTATACCCGCCGTTTCGGGCAGTGTTTGAGGAGTGAGAAGAAACGACGCGACGGGCCCAAAGAAACTCCCTCCAACACAATTTTTTTTTTAATCAAGAGGATCCTTATCTTTAATATAGCGCCTAAACAATAAATTCACTCATGGAACACATTAAAAACAATTTTACCTCGTAACTTACAAATCGATTTAAGATTAACAAATTGTTTCAACAACCATTACTATCTTTTAATCTTAAACTAAACGCTCTTGAAACTCGTAAGAGATGTTTGATTACTAGCTTCCGCCCGCGACTTTGTCTGCGTGGACTTTCGAATTGGATCCAGAGAGAAATAAAATGTTAAGGCAGCACCATCTAGTGACAAAATAAAAATTTCAGTTTTTAGCAATTCCTCAGGGAACCCTCAAGTTTTCCGGGTTAATATTATCCTATGTGTTTGCCGAGTGTTTCATCTATCTATCTACCAAATTTCATCCAAATCCGTTTAGTAGTTTTGGTGTGAAAGTCGAACAAACAAACAAACATCCAGACTTTTGCATATATAATATTAGTGAGAGGAGATGAGATAGCGATATTACAAAAACAAATGTTCAAATCATCGATGATTCAAAGTGTCGATTACTTCGATTGCTCAATTAATTTTGTGTCACAAAATACAAAAACAAAATGTAACTTAAAAGCGTATCGGTACGATCTTCACTGTTTCTTAGTGATTTTGTTTGTCTTGGTCAATATGTCGATTTTTATTTCGCCTAATTATTTGCATTACCTTTAGTGGAATGGATATTTGTCGCTACTACGTTTAACTTTGATACTAAGCGATTTCAAACAAAGTGCTTTGTTGACCTAAGATGAAATTGAAAATAAAAAAAAATAATTATCTAATTAATTTCACAAAAGAAATCTGTGTCAAAAATTCATGTTACCAAAGAAAGTTCCACCATAATTATTATTGTCTCGTTATGAAATGAAATGAAATGAAAATATTTTTCATTCGAAGTAGGTAGCAGTGTACACTTTTCGAACGTCATTCTTTTATCTACCTAATACGAGGTTCGTTACAATAAAGAAATAGAATTTCCTTACTGTACTAGTACTGTACTGTACAACTATGATGTTGTTTCTTTTTTTTATGTAGAAGGTGGCAAACAACCAGACGGATCACTTGTTTTTATTGAATACATTAAAAACAAAACTACATCATCACAATAAAATAATAAAAAACAAAACGAAAATCGGTTCATCCGTTTGGGAGCTACGATACCACAGACAGATACACAGATACACAGACACGTTAAACTTATAACACCCCTCTTTTTGCGTCGGGGGTTAAAAACAAAAATTATTAATTGAAATACCAAAACGTGTTTGAAATATTGAGTTGTCCCAAAAGTCATTGCCGGTTTCAACCTTTACAGAAATTTCGCGCTTTAAAATAAAAGTTTCTACTAAAAAACTCTATAATACGAAAGTATGTTCTAGAAGCTTCTAAGGCGCAGGTATAAATAGGCGCGCGCGCAACCAGGCAGCTCAGTATGAATTAAGATGGACCAACGTCAACTATGAGCTATTATGCTATATGAGCACAGGCTCAACACTCCTTCAACACAGACGGCTAAAAAGATAAACAATGCATTTGGGCCTCTTACTACTAGCGATCGGACAGTGCGTTTTTGGTACAAACGCTTCGAGGAGGGCGATACAAGCTGCCAAGATTTACCCCGTTCTGGTCGACCGTCTACCTTCGATGAAGACGCTCTACGTCGAGAATTAGCCGAGAATCCGGATTCCAGTACACGTGATTTGGAGAAGGCTCTAGGGCAACCACGTTCAACCATAGACCGGCACTTGAACTCTATGGGTTATCGTAGGGTGATGGCACGATGGACACCCCTTAACTGATGAAGACAGGGCTTCTCGTGTTAGTGTCTGTCAAAGTTTGCTTCTACGTCCGCACCGGAAAGACTTTCTAAAGGAAATCATCACAGGTGATGAGAGCTGGGTACGTTATGATAACAATACACGTCACGCATATTGGATTACAAGCGGCGAAAACCCACCAAGTCAACCCAAAGATAATCCACATGGTTACAAGATAATGTTATCTGTCTTCTGGGACTGGCAGGGAATGATCTACTGGGAACTTTTAGAACGAAACCAGACAGTCACTGCTCAATATTACGTTGCCCAACTCCATAAACTGGCTGAAGCTGTAAGAATAAAACGACCGAAAAGGCTTGATATCCAGCTCCTGCATGACAACGCTCGACCTCACAGTGCTAAATTGACTCACGACGAATTGGAGAAACTTGGATGGTTAACTGTACCCCATCCGCCTTACAGTCCGGACCTAGCACCTTCGGATTATCATTTATTTCGAGCACTTAAACGCCATCTGTCAGGCCAAAAATTCGAAAATTATGATACTCTCAAAAACTCTGTTGGAGACTTTTTTGCATCTCAGCCTCCCTCGTTTTGGGAGAAAGGTATCAACAGTTTGCCTAACAGATGGATGGATGTAGTAAATAATGATGGTGAATATATCATTGACTAAAAACATTGTTAACCATAAATTGCAATATTTTTTTATATATATTAATAGTGGCAAGGATTTTTGGGACACCCCGATAAATTCTTTCGGTCAAATGATCTTCGTCGTAACATATAATATCTCGGCACACCCAAGAGGTGTTAACTGGTAACAGTTCATTACGGGCCTCAAATATTTGATTACCGGACGAGATAAAAGCGAGGATTAATTTGGAAGATTTGGAAGCGAAAATTGTATATCTTTGAGCTTCTAGATAGTTGAGTCATAAAATATATAGATACAGAAGGTCCGCTCAGTACGCTCACTAAAATCCTAAGCATATACATGCTTATAGATGTATACGGTCGTTTTAGGCAAGGTCACGATACTGTGCGATCGTGACCTTGCCTCGAACATGTATACGCTTATGATTTTAGTGTTTTGTATTGAGCGGACTTTCTATTTCTATTTTGTGGTTGAGTTGACAATCCCTTTGCCTAGAATCTACAAACTTTCAACTTAGAAAGTAATAGATGTTATAGATAACTGAAGGATACTCTACTACAACAGGTTTTTTTCACTCATAGATTTCATAGATTTAGCGTAGCGAAAATACTAGGTCTATTGTCTTTGCTGATATATTTTGACTGACTCGGTGGCTCAGTGCTTCAGACTACTGATCCGAGAGTCGTGGGCTCGATCCCCACCCAGGGCAAACATCTTCTGTGATGTGATCAAAAAACTTCTGTGATGAGCTGATTTGTTTGCTCTGTATCTGGGTGTATTATATCTATAATATGTATTTGAAAGGTATATTGTGTATTGCGTATGTATATCAGTCTCTGATTCCCATATTTTTAATTTATTTTTTATGTGATAGGTGGCAAACGAGCAGACAGATCACCTGATGGTAGGCGATTACCGCCGCCGAAAGACACCCGCAACACCAGAGGAGTCACAAGTGCATTGCCGACCTTTGAAATGAGATGGGGGGATGGGGAAATTGGGAGGGAAGTTGGGCCTGTTTGGCCGTGTGTGACACTCTTTATAAGCCCTTGGCATTATCTCACCTGATGATAAGTAGCTGTAACAAATGATGCCGAAATTCAGGGTTAATATTGGACCGCCCACCAATACTTGACAGTGCCTTCTACTCATGAATGAAACTAACAAACTTTCCCCAAATAACCAATAGTCAATTCGCCAAAAATAAATTGGGTATCTCCATACAAAGTACGCCGATCACGTGATCAAATTAGTATGAAAGGTCCAAAAATATTTTTGCGAATTGACCATTCGTTCTTTGGAAAAGTTGTTCAGTTTCATGAATAGAAGCCACTGTGAAGTTTTGGTGGGGGGTCCAAAAATAACCCTGTATGTAACTGGGCTTACCTAATTTACTAAGCCAAAACACATTATATTCGACAGTGGATAGGTAAAAACGCTTAAGCGCCATTTTCAAAACATTACAGACTTACTTAGTACTAAGAAAATGTTGTCATTACTTTTTTATATTGACACTAGCATCCGCCCGCGACTTCGTCTGCGTGGACCTTAGAATTGGATCCAGATAGAAAGAAAATGTTAAGCCACCTTAACATAAGCCATCTAGTGACGAAGTGGAAATTGAGTATTTGAGTTCTTCCAAGAATCCTTAAGTTTTCCGGGATAAAAAGTATCCAATGTGTTAGTCGAATGCTTTATCTATCTACCTACCAAATTTCATTCAAATCCGTTAAGTATTTTCGGCGTGGAAGCGGAACAAGCAAACAAACATCCATACTTTCGCATTTATAATTTTAGTGAGATGAGATGAGATAATCTTAGGGTTCATTTTACTAAACAATAAGAAGCTACTATATTGCTGTGTCTGTGAAAGTTCACAAAAGGACTTTATTAAATAATTATGAATTATGTATCTGTATTCTGTTCTACTCTACTCTACTCTAATCTACTTCGATCCACTTCACTCCACTCCGCTCGACTTCACTCCGCTTCGCTCCACTTCACTCTACTCTACTGTATTTCTTGTATACATCAATGCGTTCCTCGTAAAATTGTTAGCTTTTTTCCAACAGAAAGGCGATCTATCAATTAATTTGAATCAATGGCAGATACCGTCCCGCTCCCGCTTACATTGCCTGTTAGCAAAGTTACCTACAGTTGTTTAGAAAAGTTACCAACTTCGGCCCCTTTTATCTTTGCCAAATGGAAATTTATATACTTAACTTGTTTGCGTTTCTTTTTAAGACTCGTTTTTATGGAAGTTCTTATCCACTTACAGCGATTCTTTTGAAAGGTTTAAAATAAATAAATAAAGTCGCTTAGCTATAGAAGTATTTTCACGTTTAAATTTAGAAGATTTTTTTTATTATTTTTTACACTCTTAGACGTACTTTTTATAGGAATTTTTGACAAATCCCAAGTTCAAAGTTGCACTGTAACACGATATTAAAAGTTTGTATATACAAGGCACACAAAGAGCGGCGGCGGCGTAACAAGAAAATCCAATCTCCCCCCGCCATATTCAGAACTTTTCAATGAATCAATTTATGTACTTCTTTGTAAATAACAAAGAATTATGTTATTTTTCTTTTATTATTATTTGTATTGTTTACCTTCCTAGGGACTTTGTACTTGGTAGAAAAAAATTACGATTTATAATAATAATAATAATCATTTATTAGCAGGCAATAGCAACCATATCACATCAATCATCGTCATCATCATGCATTAGTCCACACAATAACATACATTAATTACAGTAAAATTTAAAATTATCTAAAATAATAAAATAAAATATACAGCACAGTATATTAATCATTTTACGTTGTCGAATTTAAAAGCATATGTAAAGCATCTACTTAAATAAAATAAAAATTTGAGTTTCGACGAAACTGAAGTAAATAAAGAATGTCGTTTTTCTACAAAATCATAAGTTTCATAGAATTCATGTGCCTTTGTAAAATGGTTTTAATTTTACAGTAACTTTTAGGCGCCCAGTAGATTCTCTTTTTCGTTGAATGTGCAAGGCTCCACAATAATAAAAGTTCATCTTCCGAAGATGAACTATTGTAGAGATCGAATGACATTTTTAAGCAAAAGAGCGTATGACGTGTTACCATTGGTAAAGATAACTGAACTCCAGATTTCGGGACCGCTCATAGAGTGTACAAGTTTGAACGCGGAACGCAGAACTAAGAACTCTGACCGTTAGACCGCATGCAGTGGGGCCGGCGCCTTATTTAAAATATGTCCTTCTTTTGAGTTTCTTTTTTTATAATATAAATCACACACGGTCATCTGGCCTCAAACTAGGATTCCCTGTACTATGGGAACCAGAGACTGATATACATACACATATACATTTTAAATACATACATATATAGATATAATACACCCAGACACAGAGCAAACAATGTTTGCCCTGGGTGGGGATCGCACCCACGGTTCTCGAATCAGTAGTCAGTTTTTTATTTATAATCTGTTTTCTTATAAGCAAACACAATATTCACTCACTTTGAAGCATACAGGACGACAATTATTCTTCTTGTCGTGTGCCAGTGGCACATTTAACCGTTCTATCCACAGACGGCAGTTGCCTAGTGTTGCAATTAGAATCACGCGTGGTGGCTTCGCGGGTAGTTTCTCTGTCCTCCTAACCAGAGGTCTCAGGTTCAAATCCTGACCAGTGCACCAATGAGTTTTTCAAATTTTATGTGCATTTTCATACTGACTGCTTTAAAAGTAAAAGAAAACATCATGAGGAAATCTGAAAATTTGATTTCTAGATGTGTATGATGGTTGCGTTGCACACTTCCGTAGGTTAGAATCTAAACACCCTACACGTGATTGCGGGTGATGCTAAGTGCAACACCAGGTAACTGCCGTCTATACCTTGTGGATAGGACGGTTAAATTGTGCCACACGGTAAGAAGAAGACTTGATCTAACACTATTATTGATATTTCGTACGCCATGTAAATAAACTAAAAAATGAAAACATAAACTTAAATAAAAATAAAAATAAAAAACCTCCGGAAAGTTTAACTACGATACTTATTTAGACTGTAAAAGTTCCCATTAAAGTCCGTTTTACGTTCGCTTAGTTCGAATTCAAAGTTAAGAAGTCTAAAGTTAGAAACTGCAAATTTCACACGTACGCCGTTAGTATTAAAGAGCTGAAAATATTCTTTCCTGAACACTCAGCATCCATTTTCAGACTTGGCGAGGGCTAAATCTACGTTTAAACCTTTTCAAGTAACTTGACCTAGTTTTAGTGTTTTGGTGTAATTTATGAGCTGAAAGCGACAGCAAAAAACACTTCAATACTCGTACCACTACGTAAGGAGGAGATATCGTAAGTGGTAAGTTAAATGGGACTGCCTTTCATTTAATAACCCGTATCGGCACATGTCTCTTCCCGAATTTCCCACACAATGGGAAGGTAAGGCCATCCACACACCCCCTGTGAGGTCCGATTTGGTGGAGGTAGTGGGGCTAGTGTCCAACCCCAATTTCAGAAATTTTCTATCCACCTATAAGGCCTTCGACGTATAGTGATAGCAGTCGGCACCAACGACTTAAGATGCCATGTGAAGCATGGAAACGGTCGAGATAAATGCCACTAACAGTAGAACTCCTCAGTTTATAACTGTGTCTGTGTCAGTTAACTTGCGTGATTGACGCGACCATACAAGCTGCACTGAGCCTCGATCGCTTCTAAATTCTTCTTATAACTTCTTCTTTTCGTGTGGAAGTGTCAGTTCACTTATTTTTATAATATTTTTGGCCAATATCGTGCCACCTCGATCGCTTCGAGTCTTGACATCATTAGGTCTTCAGTGGTGCATTGTAAGAAGTAGTCTGAGGTAGGCTACACTCGCAGGATATGTTGGTGTTTTAGGAAGGATTCCCCACTTTCGCAGGCTATCTGGATCGTGCCACACTAGTCGCTGTCAATTTAAAGCTTTAAGCGGCATAAGCTGTTCTTCCGGGGGTTGGTTGCCGGGACTTGTACCGAGCACACGTCTGTTAAGTTAATTTTACAATTATTACCGTTTTAGAATAGTTTCAACGTTATTTTTGTGATGGAGAAATAGCTGTGATCCCGATTTGAGATAAGCGATAATAAGAAGAGGATTAACTCAGGAGACAGCTCCGTTTTCCGAGTTCCAGCAGCAAACCACCACGTGGAGCGTCTTTAAGTGCCCATCACCCTTAGAGTCGTCACTTTCACTTGACATTGGCGTTTCGCCATTTTTTTTATTGAAGATTCTCCCATTTTTCACTAGACATTGGCAAAATCACGCTCGGAATGAGATGTGGAATGCCAAATAGAAAAATAGAATAGAATAGAAGCTGTTCTTCCATTTTTCATTCAGAGTTCTTATAACTTGAACCAAACAAGTTGTACTCAAAAAGTTTCCGTTGGCTGTAACTTTGCTTTTACTATCGATGTTTATTGTGCGTCTGATTTCGTTACTGTGCTTACTTATTTAGTAGCTGTCTCCGAAAACTTATGTTTGATAAATTTAATTACGGTAGTCCAGAAAAGTGAAGCCTTGGAAACACACCCCGGACACTTCATACAAATATTGCGTTGTTGTTTACTACATAGAAATTTGACACTTCTTCACGTCTGTACACGTGTTAATGTATTAATCTAGGCTAAGGATTCTTGATCATATCTCCTTATCGTAGACTACACTTCTAGCTTTTTAACCGACTTCAAAAAAAAGGAGGAGGTTCTCAATTCGTTGGAATCTTTTTTTTTATGTATGTTCACCGATTACTCGAAGACGCCTGAACCGATTTGGAAAATTCTTTTTTTATTTAAACGGGTATACTTCACAGGTGGTCCCATATAAATTTTATTGAAATCGATTCAGCGGTTTTTGAGAAAATCAACAAAAACATAGCAAAATTGGAGTTGTTGCGATTGAAGTCGGTTGTTTTTAACGTATTCCGCGTGGTCAATTATTGTTATGTTGACGTTTTTAGTAATTGATGATTCGAAAACTGTAAAAATTTAACGACAGATATGAACATAAACAACAGACTTTTATAATAGACATTTTTACACTCGAAGCAAGACTATATAGCCTTAGAAGCCATTACCATCTCTTCTTATGAAAATAAAATTGTCTTTGGTTTGCCAATCTCTTGACAACTATGGTCACTTAGAAGTTACTCAGGGAGGTGAGGTAGCCTTCAGAGAGCGGCAGGGAGTGTCCATACTGTATAATATCCTTAAACTGTGCTTCGGAAGGTTTTCTAGTGGAAGGACCTTAATATGCAAAGCCTCACTAGTGATAGAATATATTATATTAAAATTAATTTTGTTTTAGATGATTGGAGGTTTATTTTATTATTAATATTAAAATGTCTAATGAATTATAATAAAATTAACTGTAATAATAGTTTTAATATTATATGAATTAGATAATACTATATAGTAATTTGTTTTTGACTGCGGAAGTACGTCACTGTCCTCACGCGATCACTTATCCCCACCAAGTCCCCACCTAAAGGGAAAGCAACCGGCTGAGGACAGTGTCGTTGGCCGATCGACCAGTCTGTTATAGAAGGTCTTCCAGTGCAGTTGTTAAGTAAAATCTATGTGTGACTGGAGTTTAACAGTGAATAAATGTATGGCAGTGTGTCTAACAGTGATAAAAATAAATACAAAGTGATCAAGGAGTTTGATTTCAACACTAGGTACCACTGCTCGCTCAATTCGAAATTAAGCAAAAGCTAGAATTCATAATCTTGCACGCGAGCTCGTTGCGTTTCGCGTACTGTGCACTTTCAGAGATAATTATACATAGAATAGAAACGATTCCCATATGGGCGTAGCAGCGGAAAATATCTAGATAATCATTGTTCGAGCTGATCTCGAACGATGTAGAATTGGGAAATGTGTAGATGTACCCCAGGAGTGTAGGACAGTAAGGGAAATTGTTAAAAACGTGTGTTCTCACCAAGCGTCTTTATTACACTATCTACAATTATACGGTCGGCGCACGATGTACAGAAACGCAATGTAAGCAAATAAAATAACGTAAAAATAATGCAGAGTGAGCTAGTACAATCATAAATGTTTTGTTTCTCACATAACAGCTGTCATTGGATTCAATGATTAAATTAAAATCAACCTTTCTGTGTATTTATGTCTGCAAAATCGTTTAGCTATTAAATAGTACCAAAAATACAACAGTTACTTTATTCTCAAACTTTACCATACCCCATAATTCAATAAATTAAATGTATACTTGCACGTACAAAAC
The DNA here is from genome assembly GCA_958295455.1 of Coleophora deauratella. Classification (NCBI taxonomy): domain Eukaryota; kingdom Metazoa; phylum Arthropoda; class Insecta; order Lepidoptera; family Coleophoridae; genus Coleophora; species Coleophora deauratella. Next base: position 1,279,669 of record OY282412.1, read on the forward strand.
TTGATTGATATAAGTTAGAAAACTTCTATTTGCCCTCAAACAAGTCAATAAAACAATAACTACGGACAAGTCTCTGCGAAATTCCAAGAAAACCCTGAAAAAACCGATTACATCTTTTGTAATATCCGTAATATCCTTTTAAGTTACCTCCTCAAAGGTTGACTGGAAGAGATCCCTTCCAGGGATAAGTCCGCCTTTGTACAATATATTATTTTTATAAACAATATTGTCCTGTAAAAATGTATGTTTAAAACAACAACATGTTGTAAAACAAACAAACAAACGTATGTAAACAAATATGGCTGACTGATATTGCCATTTGATTATCTATGGAATAGTGATGAGGACGCTATGTATCTATGTCTATTTCTATTTATCTAGTGTCAATGCTAGTGGATCATGTTGTGGAATAACAATGATACCTGTGGGTTGGTTGCCGGGACTCTGTACCGAGCACACGTCTGTTGAGTTAATTTTACAATTATTACCGTGTTATAATAGTTTCAACATTATTTTTGTGATGGAGAAATAGCTGTGATTCAGATTCCGAGATAAGCGACAGTAAGAAGAGGAGTAACTTGGGAGACAGCTCCGTTTTCCGAGTTTCACCACGTGGAGCATCTTTAAGTACCCGTCACCGTCAGCCGTGACATTCACCTGACATTGGTGTTTCGCCATTATAATATTGATGAGTTTCCCAAATACTCGCTAATACATATATTTACACTTGACATGGGCAAAATCACTGTTTATTGTTGTGGAATGCCAAGGAGAAAAGAAGAAGAAAAATTTTACCTGTTTGGCTATTTGTAAAGGAACTCAGGTTATCTCACTGCCAAATATCAGTAACAGTTTTAATATTACCTATTAATTTTGCATCACCTACCCACACTTTTGGTGAAACTAAATATTCTACCTTAAAAAAACACCACATAGTCGTAATTTCTAAAATCCAGACCCAACTTCAAAAACATCTAAAAAGGAAACATGATATCCAAGGTACTTGTCATTCTAACCTTTCAGCCTTGTACCCATATGTCACAGAGACTATCCAAAAACGGTAAAAAACCCAAATTCCCAGTTTTGTCTTCGCAGCAATAAATCGAACTGGAGTCCCGATCGTAGCCTAATCCGAGCCGAGACTTGACGGATACTCTACAAACCGGGAATGCCATTTTTTGTGGACCCCTCTAGTATCTTTACTGTTCTACGTTTGGTTTTATTCTAAGTAACTTAGGATGTCATGTTCTATGTAGATATAGGTATAAGATATTACTTTATATTCGGTTGTGCTGGGCAAATGGGTGATGCTGCTCTTGAAACTGATTTTTCCATATAAAACTATGTAAATCAGATGTTTAGCCGATGTTGTATAGGAATTTTTTTCTTTACGAAATTTGTTTTATCCGTGGAAGAGCCATGCTTCGGCATGAATGGGCCGGCTCGACCGGAGTGATACCACGGCCTCACAGAAAAACGGCGTGAAGCAACGCTTGCGTTGTGTTTCGCCGAGTGAATGAGGGCACCGGAGGCCCAACCTCCCCCCCTTCCCAATTCCCTCCATCCCCCATCCCATTTCAAAGGTCGGCAACGCACTTGTGACTTCTCTGGTGTTGCGGGTGTCTATGGGCGGTGGTAATCGCTTACCATCAGGCGATCCGTCTGCTCGTTTGCAACCTATCACATTAAAAAAAAAAAACTTTGAATAAAAGTTGACTTTTTCGAGATTACAAGCATATAAGCAACCTGTTTTGTTTCAACCTGTATAATATAGAATACCTTACAGACCAACCTCAATTATTATTTTTTATCAAAGTCAACTCCACATATTTTGAACTTAGATACTTATAATATTTTTTAAGTCCATGGCAGCCATTTTTTGTGGACCCCTCTCTAGTTTACTTTCGCGCCATTTGGCGTTCGCCACGCGAACATGCGGCCATTTGTCAAGATGGCCGCTACTGTTACTATTGGATCTCGGTTGTAATTCGCTTGCAAAAAAATGTAATTTATTATTTCTTTGTCACAGTCCATTATTTGGAACGTAACAATAGGTGTAGGTATCTAAAAAATCTTTAAAAAAGTCCAAATTTCAGCAAAGCTGTGGAAAAATTCAGTCTCATTTAGATTCACAATTAAAATATTATGTTCGCAGGTAATAGGTATGTAACATATGTACAAATAACCCTATATACAGGGTGTAACAAAAAGTAATGTGTGTATAATACTTCAAAGTGGGCTTCTACTTATCAAACTAAACAACTTTTGTTCTATAACTTTGCACAAAATCGCAAAAAAAACAATTTTCCATACAAACTTGGCTCGCAAATTGATTTGTATGAAAAGTCCAAAAAGATTTTGCGATTTCTGCAAAGTTGTAGAACAAAAATTATTCAGTTTGAGTCCATTCAGAAGAAAGTTGTTCAATTAACCTTCAAGAAAATGAAATTAAATCAATCAAAGAAAGTAACATTAATAAGAAAACTAGATGTTTTAATAATTATAATAACAATATTATCAGTATCATTATAAAATTATAATTAATTACTATAAAATTACAATACACATTTAAATTCAGTCACTGGGAGAATAGGATTGTTAACTAAGTAACTGTGACGGTTATAATCCCAGTGAATGTGTTATTGTCAATCAATATGATGAGGCAGTGGAGAGTGAGTGACTGAAATTAAATGTGTATTGTAATATTGAATTTCATTATTATTTAAATGATAATACTGATATTTATGTTATTAACCGACTTCAAAAAAAGGAGGAGGTACTCAGTTCGTCTGCAGGTGGTCCCATAAAAATTTTATCGAAATCGATTCAACGGTTTTTGAGAAAATCAACAAAACCATAGCAAAATTGGAGTTGTTGCGATTGAAGTCGGTTGTTTTTAACGTATTCAGCGTGGTCATTTTAATTAACAAATCATGGACTTTTCTGATAACTGTATGTATTGTCATTGATTTCATTTCATTTGCTTTAAGGTCAATTAAAAATGTTTCTTCTGTATCGATGAAATAAATTAAACATAAATTATGAAATTAAAATTTAAAAAAAAATTGAAGTTATATTTCTCGAGAATCAAAACGAAGTGCGTTCTGCCGCTTTACAGAAGTAATGAGGGTGGGCTGCCCTACGACATATAATATTATAATTACGGTAATCTGTGATTCCCAAGTTTGATACTCTCCTTGTAAGTTACCAAAAATCCATCTATTTCTCAAATTTGAAAATACCGAATCGACCGTTACAAGCTTATCGCCTTTGACTATCCAGAATTTCTGACTGTTTCTCCACTTATATTGAAAACTTAGAATTCGATACTTAAATGATTTTTTATGCTTCACTCACATGTCTAGTTATGATGACATAAAGCCTTAAAAGCTAAGAAATATCTAGGCAGTCTAGGTTTACCAACGTTATTTTCACAACATCTAAGAATGGTTTAACCTATTTTATTTTCTGTCACCTCAACGTAAAGTTTTGTACGAAAATCTGACATTTTCATAACCGCTTAACCCCCATTTGTACGGAAAACAAACACGCATTAAAAAAGCGACATCACTCAAGATTCCCTTTCTCGATAAAACGGTTTTTATACTTCCAGTACAGGATGTAGAAAAATTCATATTGTATTTAGAGGGTAAAACAAAAAATCGGAGTAAAAAGTAAAATTGACTTCTGAAATTACATAATACAAAATATTGTTTTTATATTAATTTTCCAGTTAATAGAACGGAGGAGTAATGTGATGTCAAAGACTTAAAAAAAATGTACGATAAAAAAAATAAAAAAATTCAACCCCTTAAGCCCTATAAAACTTTTATTTTTTCATAGCTACTTAATTGGTTAGTGGTTCTTTCAATTTTGTATGGGATTTCTTTTTTAATAATTAGCTATGAGCTTCTTGAAAAAAAAATATTGAGCTTCATAAAACTTTCTTCTATTTAAAGGATAGGGTTTAAAAAAATGGATTCAAAACGTTGTCATTTTTACACACCCTATACCTTCTAACAAGGACATATTCCCACACCTACCACAGTAAATTGCAAAACAAAATCTCATTAAAAAGAGTAATTTATTTCAAACTGGAAAAGTCAAAGTAAAAGTTAAAAAAAGTTTGACGAACTGTAGCAGCAGACGTTTGTAGATCTCTCATTATTTTTTGTAAATAAAGTTAAGTTAATTTTATGTTTTACGCTCCCGACTCGTGGTCCCACCGCATTGACCCACTGGTGGGTCGACGAGTAATTGACTGTTTACTCGTAGTCCCACCGATTCACTCTTGACTCTTCTTGGAGGATATGAAACAAGGACGTAGCAATATGGTATGTTACTGTCATAAAATAATCGATTTAATTTGTTCACATTGGCAGTTCGTTCAAATTTGCAATTAGTACATTAATTTAAATTACTTTTAGACCTTATAACAAATTGTATTCTAGCACTAGTTCGAATCGATTAAATGAACAGAGCTATGCTTTCACGTTTATTATGCGGATTGCGAAGCTGTAAAATCAAGGCGAGAGTGAATAGGCATAATAAAAGTTTGCGTCTCTCATCCTCGATTAATATGATCACTTCCCATCAGGTGGGATGTAGTCGGACGAACTCAAATCATCATCATCACTTCACTATCACTATATCACTATCACTATAATATTCTAATATTATAATTATATAGGGTGCTTCTAAAATATATGCCACGGCTGAAATGGGAGAAAGTATCACGTATAGTGATCACGAAAATGAGACATTCATGTCCGGAAACTGTTCTTTTTTTTTCCATACAAAAAAATAACAATCATAAAAATAAATTGCTTTACTTTATTAAGCCATCCCGTATTGTGTTGAATGAAACCAGGCGCGCAAAAACATGCTTAAACGCTCCGACGTTGCGGCTAGACATCAAACAAATTCGGCACTTGTGTCGTGCCACAAAAGGCTTTGATCTGTCCGCACCCTTTCGCATACTCACTCGGGAGCGGGGCGCGACCCGGCGGGCGGGGGCGGTTGGCGCCCGCGCGCCCTTCGTACAGGTCAGAGGTCAGGTCAGTTCGCTATGCGCAGCGGTGACGCGCAGGCGTGACGCGAACGTTTTGCATCGCCTGCGCCCCCATCCGCGAGTGAGATAACGATGTCACCCAGACGTACATACGAATCAAGAGTATCTTGAAATGATACTCTGCTACCGCCATACCCTCTGATCGCGAGTGCAATAACATCCCTGCGCATGCCGTAAACCTGTATGAGCAAAGTTTTGGTGTAAGAGTCAGCCAGCAGTGTTGTGTTGTGTCATCAATTCATCATCATCAACCGAAAAACGTCCACTGCTGGACTAAGGCCTCCTCCAAGGATTTCCACACCGACCGGTTCTGTGCGGCTCGCATCCAGCGGCTTCCCGCAACCTTCACCAGGTCTTCGTCGGTCCACCGAGTCGGGGGCCTGCCCACACTGCGTATTCCAGTGCGCAGTCACCACTCGAGAACTTTACTGTGTTGTAAAACTGATGTAAAACTTTGTTGTGTTGTGAAATAGCTTGTAAATAAGGTGATTGACACTCTACTACCGCGAGTGCAAATAACATCCCTGCGTTTGCCGTAAACCCGTATGAACAGAGGTTTGGTGTGAGTCAACCAGCCACCAGTGTTGTGTTGTGCAAATCCTTGTAAATAAGGTGATGAACTTAGAAACACGCCAAGTTACTTACTGTAATACACGTTCCTTTTAATTTTACGCATCTACTCTTGAGTAGATGCCTTACCTACCTAAACATTTTACAGATACATTACAAGTACGTAATTTAACAGTCCAAAGCCTGTCAAAGTGCGATGGTAAGTTTATCACCTTGTTACGTGAATAAGCCGTTTTAATAACTGGTAAGTTTGTTTATTCTGCTCTACATTTAATTTAAAGACAATCAGCTGTTCACTAAATTAACCTGTAAAAAGATATACCTACGAGCGTGCGTTGCTTTCATTCAGTGAAATGACATCGAGTTCATTCATGACTTCATGACGGAGCGTACGTACTTGACGGACCGTGTTGTGCGAAATTGAATCAAAGTAAAAAAAAATTGTTTAGTCTCCCAAATCAATTTAACGACTCCGGGGCACGAATTTTTTTTACTATTGTAATCTATATGCATGACTCTTACTCCCATTGCAGCGGTGGCATATATTTTGGAAGCACCTTATATAATAATAATTTATTAATTTATTATTTATTATAATTATAAATTATTATTATAATTATAAATGCGAAAGTAAAGATGTTTGTTTGTTTATTTATTTGTTTGTTCCACTTTTACGCCGAAACTAATGAACGGATTTGGATGAAATTTGGTAGGTAGATAGATAAAGCACTGGGATAACACATAGGATACTTTTTATTCCGGAAACTCGAGGGTTCCCGGAGCAATAGCTTAAACTGTTTTTTTTACTTTCTCACTAGATGGCGCTGCCTTAACATTTTATTTCTCCCTGGACCCTATTCTGAAGTCCACGCGGACGAAGTCGCGGGCGGAAGCTAGTTAATAATAAAAGTAATAATAATAATGAGTAGCTCCTACAACTTCGCTCACGCCAAGTGAGCTGAGTGTAGCGAAAGTTTATATCGAAAATAATAATAACAATTCAAACTTGCCTATGATTAGATGCAACATGCAAACTGTTGTCCCCATACATCGACATAGATCGCGGTTAGTTTAGCAACCGCAAAAAATAAAATTGTTTATGATGTAACTAAAAAATTACGGTTTTCGGATTTTTTCCCTTTACTTTTGCTATAAGACATTTCATGATTCTAGGTCAAGAGGAAGTACCCCGTAGATTTTGCTTCACTCGCGAGCATCAAAATATGCGACATAAACGGACTAAGACATTTATTTTTTTACAGTTCTAGGGCATTGCCGATTTGAGTATTTGATATTAACTTGATACGTCCACGCGTTCCTGAGAAAAGGGTCTTGACAGACAGACAGACAGATGGACACGAAGGAAGGGCAACGAAGTGAATCCTATAAGGGTTTCTTTTTTCCTTTTGAGTTACGGAACCCTAAAAATAGCTCAAAGTACTAGTAGTAAACTACCCTATGTAACCGTGGTAATACACGCTACTGAAATAAGTGCGCATACAAATCTTGTCATTATTAACAGCGTGTTTTATAGCAATAATAAATCAAAGCATAATAATAATAATTTGTGGCGGTAGGGTGTAGTGAGTAAGAACGTCCTTTATAGTTTGACACTATTTATTGGTGGTAGAAACTTAAAACACAATCCAAATACACAAAACAAAGTAAATACTTTCAAAAAGTCGTAAAGCGGTGAGCGCACGGCGAGAGCGACGCGCGTGTACCTCGCACGGAGGGCGTAGACCGACTGAATGACTTTGTCTCGCTGAACGAAAACGAGACCACGAACGAATGGTAGAACAGAGCGGCGGCGCTCAGGCGCGTTCACTCCCGCGCCAGTATTTAAACTAAGGTGACAGCCGCCGTGGCGGGATACCTCTGTTACGTCTATGAGGCAGCTTACTGCCACACGCTACATCCTCCCCCTCGAGTTCATCAGAACGTGCAAGTTCATGAACTCGCACAAGATCTTTAACAGCAGTAGTTAGTTCAACAACTCTAATGTGAGGACGACCTCGTCTCCTTTTCGGAATTACAGGACGAGGAGGCGAACTATTATTACGAGGATGGAACCGAGTAAGCTGAGATACATGAAACTTTCCCAATACGTCATCAGGTTCGGACACATTTGAGACCAGGTAAGTTGTTGGACTGACCTTTTTAGCAATGCGGTACGGCCCATCCCTCCTGGGTACCAACTTCGAAGTGATGTTCTTTGCTGCATTACTGAGAATATGTGACTTGATAAGCACATTGTCACCTACTTCAAATATATCTCCTGGCTTACGCGATAAATCAGCGTACACCTTCCTTCTGTCCTGTTGAGTTTCCACTCTATCCCTTATGGACACTAAAGAGTCAAGGAATCTCTTAAGATATGGCGTAGCCTGCGGTACAAAATTATCTTTATTCAGGACGGCCCTGATGTCATATTCTACCTCTAAAGGCGATCGCAGCTCTCGAGCGAACGTGAGATAGGCTGGTGAGACACCTATTGTTTGGCAAAGAGCAGAATTCATTGCAAACCTTATTGATGGCAAGTGATCCGGCCACGACGTGTGCTCCTTGTCTACCAACTCAGCTAACTGCACTTTGAGATCTCTATTTTTACGCTCAGCGGGATTCGCCTCAGGGTGATACAAGGGTAACAGATCCTGACTAATACCGAGAATATACATACACTGTTGCATGACAGCTGACGTGAATTGTACACCATTGTCACATACCACACGTCGTGGAAAACCATAGCGGAGGAAATACTCTTCTATGAGAATGTGAGCACAGGTCTCCGACGTAGCATCCTTCAGCGGGTAAAGCTCCACCCATCGAGTCGCAGTGTCCTCGACGAGCAAAATCCACCTCTCCCCCTTGTCTCCAGGTGGAAGTGGGCCGAACAAGTCTATTGCCAACACCTCACCTCTTTGGTTGAGTACAGGTGTCTGCAGCAGACCTGAAGGTTTTTCATTGGGTGGCTTGTACCTTTGACAAGTTGTGCACGTCTTGACGTAATCAGCAACCACACGACGCATACCCGGAAAATAGAACCTCTGAGAGAGCCTATGAAAAGTTCTATCAACACCGTGATGACCAGCTAACGGTGAGTCGTGGCACTCCTTCAATATTTCTAAACGAAGGCTTGCAGGAACGACTAGCTGCGGCTCCTCACTATCAACGTCAGGGTTGTACCTGTATAGAACACCTTGTTGGGTGAAATAACCTCTTTCTACCCAACGCTTCTCATCTACAGACATCGGTGCTTCAGACTCCAAACCACAGATGACCTTCTTGACCTCTGGATCATCAAGCTGAGCTCGTCGCAACTCCTCAGCAGACCTCGTTGGCATATCGAGGACGGAACACATACCACACTGGTCCTTTGTGTTGTCCTGACATGAAGGACGACTAAGAGTGTCAGCGACGACATTTAACTTACCTGGAGTGTACACGATTTCGATATTATAAGCCTGCAGCTTGAGAGCAAAACGGACCAACCTTCCTGATGGTGACTTTAAGGTAAGAAGCCACTTGAGCGGCTGATGATCAGTACCCACTATGACACGATGCCCTTCTATGTAGCCTCTAAAACGTTCTACAGCCCAAATCACAGCAAGCGCTTCCCGCTCCGTGGTGCTGTAATTGCGCTCTGAAGACGTGAGTAACCGGCTGGCATACTCTATGGGTCGCTCATCCTTACCTTCACCTTGAAGCAGCACGGCACCGACGGCATAATTGCTCGCATCCGTGCGTACAACAAAAGGCTTGGTGTAATCCGCCTGGATCAGAATAGGCGCTGACGTAAGAAGGGTTTTCAGATCCTGGAATGCCTTGTTTTGTTCAGGACCCCAATGCCACACTGCATCCTTCTTTAGTAATCTCGTCAAAGGTTCAGCGACAGAAGAGAAGTTTGGCACAAACTTCCTGAACCACGAGCAGGTTTGATGGAACGTTCTCAGATGACGCAGATTTGAAGGTGGCTGCATTTCCAATACTGCTTGAACCTTATCATTGTCAGGAGACACGCCATCTTGGGTAATGACATGACCCAGATACTTTACCTTTTCACGCGCAAAAACGCACTTTTCACGATTGGCGCGTAACTTGTACATGCGCAATCTCTCGAACACGGCGCGCAGGTCAGCGATGTGCTTGTCAAACCCCTCGGAGACCACTAGCAGATCATCTTGGTATGCTAGCAGGGTGACGTCCTTCAAAGAAGCGCCAGAACGAAGTCTGTCGATAAGACGCTGAAAGGTGGACGGAGCGTTCTTTAAGCCGAAAGGCATTCGCTTAAAGCGATACGTACCTCCAAAAGGTGAAAGAAAGGCGGTCTTGTCCCGGTCCTCCTCCCGGACAGACACTTGCCAGAATCCACTCCTCATGTCTAGCGTGCTCATATAACAGTTGCGCTTTGTCGACTGTACCAGCTCGTCTATCAACGGCATGGGATAGAAATCAGTCTTGGTGACTGCGTTGAGCCTACGGTAGTCTACACAAAACCTAACCTTACCATTTGCTTTAGGTACCAGCAATGCAGGAGAACCCCATGCGGATTCACATTCCTCGATGACATCATCGGCCAGCATCTTCTCAATCTCAGCGCGCATAGCCTCCTTCTTAGCCGGCGGTACACGGTAAGGTGGTTGTGATTATTTTCTATCTGTGCTTGTTTTATTTACAATACTTGTTTCTTTTCTTTTCTTGATGTAATAAGTTTTGTGTTGTTTGTTAAATAAATGTTTTTCTATTTCTATTTCTATTTCTATTTCTATTTCTATTTCTACGGCGATAGGCGGGTGATCGCCCGTATCGATCCTGTGCTCTGCGAAAGGAGTAGGCTCTCCCCCTGGCTCAAATATGTCCCGGTTTTCTACGAGGAGCTGTGCAAGGATCTCACGCTGTTGATCGGTAAGCGAGTTCGCCTCATCATCCCGCAAAACATTCATAGTAGCATACGAAGGTCGAGGTGATACGCTCTCAAAGTTTAAATTAAACTTCTGCTTACAGTTTTCCGCAAAGTGCCATGTCTTTTTACCAAAATCAACATTTATATTGAAGTCAACTAGGAAATCTATGCCTAATAACGACTCATTATTATCAGCTTCCGGAAAAATTAAGAAGTTAACCATTTTACTTTTATTTTCTAACGTCACCTCCACCTCGGTAGTCAACACCTCCATTAATTTACATACACCATCAGCTAACTTTACATCTTTCGTAGCACGAAATAACGGATGTCCCTTTTCTACCAGAAGAGAATGCAGCGTGTGGCCAGCAACACTAGTTTTAGCCCCTGAGTCTAGTAATGCGCTGCCATTTTTACCCAAAACATTAATATTTAAAATAGGGCGGCGCGACAATTGATCATTCTCTAAAGTACACATATCATAGGGTTCACAACAATAAACCTTATCAAAATCACTTACATTAGCAGGAAAATCCATATTACCGGAAAAACGGACGTTACCGGGCGTTACCGAACGGGGTATATATTTCCCGTCGGCGCGGAACGTGTTAATTCCACTTTTTGGCGGAGCCTCATCACGGCTCACGCAAGCTCGGCCGCAAGCGGACTTGGTGCCCCTGGCCCCCGGCACGTCCCCAACGAGGGACTGCGGTGGCACAGGTGGCGTTTCTGCAGGCACCGGGCGGTTACCACACGGCAACCTAACCGTATGACACGACGGCACTGTATCAGACAACGAATAGAACGCTTGGCCCACGGCCACACTAGGATTACACTTTGGGCATTTCGCTTTGATTACATTACGCGAACCACAACCGTAACAACGAACCGCACTATTTTCACTGTCACTGACCTCGACTTTCGACTTTAACTTTTCGCACTCATCTTTACTATGCCCACTACGCTTGCAGTACGCACAAAAAGTTTTCTTAGGTTTTGAAGACGACGAGACCCCTTCAGGAACCATTCCAGGTGAAGTAGTAGGAGCAGCAGCGTAAGAAGACGAGCCGACCACACGCGAGGCCGCGGGCGGAAGGGGGGTGCTCGCTCGCTTGACGAACGCGTCGGCGGCGCCGGCGGCGGCCTCCCGCGTGCGCGACGAGCTCGCGGGGAGTGGCAGCGGAGCCGGCTGCGCAGAAACCTCACGTCTGCTTTCCTCGATGCCTCTCGCTTTCTTCAATAGATCTTCAAAACTATGAATGCTTTCTCTGTCGATTCTTTTTCTTATTCTTTTATCTAAAAGCCCAAAAACCATGTCTATCTCGACTTTTTCTGTTAAATCGCCCACCGGCAGCTTCGCCAACAGGGCGCGAGCTCTTGAGATGAACAAGTCAGTGTGCTCTGATCCTTGTACCAGTGCGAACAGGTCCTTATAAATGCGGTAGGGAGGGCGACGTTCCCCGAACGCTCCCTGTAATCTGACGAGCGCTTCTGACCAGGTTTTAGTGGAGGTTTTCACACCTTGCCACCAAACTGCTGCGGGGCCTGTCAACAGCATAGACAGCCCACGAAGTGCGTTCTCGTCGCTAACATTGACGCAGCTCTTGTAGACCTCAATGGAGTCCAAAAAGTTTTCCAACGACTCATTTGGAGTGCCACTGTACTTAGATTGACACTTCGCAAAGTTTCCTCCATTAACAACGGCAGCGGATACGTCCATGGCAACGTTGCTGGAACCAGGTATTGACGGAGTGGACGAACGAAACTCCCGTAGAAGTTGTGAAGTCATCTCGGCCTGCGAACGTTGTAAACTGGCCAGAATACTTGTCAGCGCTTCCTGCGACATCGTAACGTTTGCGATGTTTTCATCACTGTTGTCTTCTTCCGAAATATCCGCCAACTGCCGTTGTCGAGTTCGACGAGGCGGCGCCATTTCCCTTGAGCCGGTAGGTAGGTACTTATCTCAAACGACGCTAACTTTTGAAAAGCAAATTATCCACCAAAACACGTTGGGCGGCCAAATGTGGCGGTAGGGTGTAGTGAGTAAGAACGTCCTTTATAGTTTGACACTATTTATTGGTGGTAGAAACTTAAAACACAGTCCAAATACACAAAACAAAGTAAATACTTTCAAAAAGTCGTAAAGCGGCGGTGAGCGCACGGCGAGAGCGACGCGCGTGTACCTCGCACGGAGGGCGTAGACCGACTGAATGACTTTGTCTCGCTGAACGAAAACGAGACCACGAACGAATGGTAGAACAGAGCGGCGCTCAGGCGCGTTCACTCCCGCGCCAGTATTTAAACTAAGGTGACAGCCGCCGTGGCGGGATACCTCTGTTACGTCTATGAGGCAGCTTACTGCCACACGCTACAAATTGCGCGTAGCAAATCGCATCGCATGGCTATAAATTTAGCAATGGCGTCCTGCGCAAATTACGCATTGACAAATAAAAGTGGGGATTTATCTGGTTAGCTATACTTATGAAATGCCTGCTTTATTTTTTACTAATTAAAAAATTTAAAAGGAAATCAGTTAGAATATTATAAAGTTTATGTATGGAAACAAATCTTTAAGGAAAACTCAGCTGCTTTTTTTGAAGCGGTCGTGGCTCAGTGCAGCTTGCGTGGTCGCGTCGATCACGCAGGTTAACTGACTACAAACACGGCCATAACCCAGATGGGTTTGACTGTTAGTGGCATTTATCTCGAGTGTTTCCATGCTTCACAAAGCACGTTGAGCCGTTGGTGCCAGCTGCAATCGCTAGATGGTTAAGCCATGTCGGAGGCCTTATAGGCGGCTTGAAAACTTCTGCGACTGGGGTTGGGCACTAGCCCCACAACCTCCACCAATCCGGACTTGGCCCCCGTGTGTAGAGTATGGCTTAACCTTCCCGAGGTATAGGAAGATACCTGTGCCCCTGCAGTGGGGACGATATGGGTTTTTAACAGCTGCTGTTTATAATTTTATGCATGAAACTTTTTTTTAACTTTATTGCATGTTGTGATAGATAGGTTTACAATTTTTTTGGGGGAAAACATTAAAATAAAATACAAGTACTTTTCGAAATTATTGAGCAGTTGAAATTAACAATTATCTAACAAATTGTCTATGTCTATGGTACAATGTTTAAGTATCTCTAATTCAAATTTAACTTTGGTTTCGGTATTCGAAGACTGTTTCTTTGTTGGTGAAACTAATTAAAACTTATTTCGTTAAGCCACGTTTACACTTTTAAGTTGATTTTCTTCAACTTGTAAATATTAGAGAAATCTTGTTTACTCATCTAAAGCAAAAATAAATAGCAAATATTTTACCAAATGTAGTAGTAATGAATAAATAAATATCTAGGCCAAATCACAGACGGTCATCTGGCCCCAAACTATGAAAGGATTCCCTGTTTTATGGGAACCAGAGACTGATACACCCAGACATAAAGCAAACAAATCTGCTCATCACAGAAATGTTTGCTCTGGGTGGGGATCGAACCCACGACTCGAATCAGTAGTCAGGAGCGCTAACTACTGAGCCACCGAGTCTGTCCAAGTCTGAAATGGTCAACATGTTTCGAGGAACTGTTTGACATGAGGACTACAGTATGGAACTCTTCAAGAAGGGATTGAAAAGGTTTTTTAAGGTTCGGCAAAGCATTAATAGCACCCCTCTGGTGTTGCAAATGCCCACCAACCACTAACCACTTTCCATCAGATGGACTGTAAGCATTTTTGCTACCCTATACAATAAACACTTGTGACTCCTCTGGTGTTGCCGGTGTCTATGGGCGGCGGTAATCGCTTACCATCAGGTGAACCGTCTGCTCGTTTGCCACCACTGCCATAAAAAAAAATACACCAAAAATATCTGACTGGATTCTATGTCGATCTACGAATCCAAAGCCACGTTGTTCAAATCATCAAACCTTTTTGGCTTCATAAGTAAACAATGAAAACAAGCATATTTACATGCAGTGGAAAAATATTACCCTCTACTATGGTAGTCTGGTAGTCTGGTGGCCAGTTACGAAATTTACCATATATCCCTAAATTCCTGCTTGAAATTAAAATTATATTATACTAGCTTTCGCCCGCGACTTCATCTCCGTTGACTTAAGAATTGAGTCCAGAGATAAAGAAAATATTAAGGTGACAAAGTAAAAAAATCTGTTTTGAGCCGTTTTTCCGGGAACCCTCAAACTTTTCGAGATAAAAGTATCTTATGTGTTAGCCGAGTGCTTTATCTACCTACGTACCAAATTTTATCCAAATCTATTCAGTAGTTTCAGCGTGAAAGTGGAACAAACACACAAACAAACATACTTTCGCATTAGTGAGATGAGATTCCTTCTTGAAATTCAAATTATATTACAAAATCAATTGAAAATCCAATATTTCGGCTTACTTTGAAAATTACTGGAGTAATGTAAACAAACCCGAATCTACAGCACCCGACAGGTAATCAGTGTGGATTGATTCCCTTCCAATGACTTCGCTGGCTAACTTTAATTAGTTATTGAGTAAACAATTGGTAATAAATAACTGAAGTAAAGTATCTACCTGATACAAAAATATAAAGGATGCTCTCAAAATATCTGCAAGGACTCATCATCATCATCATCGTCAGCCGAAAGACGTCCACTGCTGGACAAAGGCCTCCCCCAAGGATTTCCACACCGACCGGTCCTGTGTTACCCGCATCCAGCGACTTCCCGCAACCTTCACCAGGTCATCGGTCCACCGAGTGGGAGGCCTGCCTACACTGCGTCTTCCTGTGCGCGGTCGCCAGTTAACCTAGGGCTTCTTCTCGTGAATCTAAACAGCTTTTCCCAAGGAACACATATATCGACACGCAATATTTTTGAACTCTTTATACAAATCTGTCAGCTGATCTGCTAATTTTGAAAATGTATTCCAAACAGATGGCCGTTGAGACATTTAAGTTCTTGAATGGTGACTGCGCAACGGGAAACGCTGTGTAGGCAGGCCTCCCGATGGACCGATGAGCTGGTGAAGGTTGCGCGAAGCCGCTGGATGCGAGCAGCGCAGGACCGGTTGGTGTGGAAATCCTTGGGGGATGCCTGTGTCTAGCAGTTTTTGACGTCTTTGTGCTGGTGATGTGTAATCCAAAGAATTTTTGCGAATTGACTATGACGTGTTCCTTGGGGGAAGTTGCCCAGATTGAGGAATAGAAATCCCAGTTTGAGTTTTGAGAACATACTGTATCCTCACTTACCGACGACGCAAAGCTTAAGCTGATTAATGAAGTGGTATAAGAAGCATGATATTTTTTCACGAAAAGATTTTTTAAATTCAGCAAACATCTCTGATAAGTCGTAGTAAAGGTTGATACACTTTTTTTATACTTTGAATGTTCCTATATGTATTGACACTTGAAAACTTACAAACACTATCAACTTTCATCTTTGCCACTAACAGACATAATGCTTGCTTACAAGTAAAATAAAAACTTTTCAGACTTACCAATTTGCTCCCATAATCTCTTATAAAAAGATAGGAATCCTCCCAATATGTTCGCCGTTCATCCACGCTCTGACAAGGGTTCCCGACACCTACCAAAGATCCAATAGAAAATGATTTATATATTCTCCTTCCGATGTTCGAGCTTGTAATTTTCTTACTAACACGAGTTATTGTTTGAGAAAAAATTGCTTTTTGGTCAAATGAAAAATGTTCTGTCCCTTTCTTTGTACGGTGCCGTGATAAATGTTGTGTACCTAGTTTTTGGTGTGTTTTCGTGAATTAAATCATGAATGACAATGATATAATTTTGAACAACTTTTCCCAGAGAAACAGAAAATTTATCATCTTATTCTATGGAATCTATGATGATTTCGCCAAAAAAATTTAGACATTTTATACAGTCAGTTTTGTATGAAGAATCCTTTTTTGTTGAGAATTTTCAGAGTCATGACCTTGTGTTAGTAATTTGCAAACATCATTTTGTACATTCTTCCTATACAAAACTGGTGAATCGCCTGATCAATAAGTTTGTATGATATGTTAAAAAATGTATTTGAATGGGTTGTGACATACTAACAATAAGTATAAGTGATGAGGTAGCCATATCACGTTAGTGTCAATCTTAATAATAAAAAAAACAAACTTTAGTAAATGTTGTAAAATTATATTCCCAAAAACATAAAAATAGTCATAATAAAAATATTGATTTGATTCATTAATACGGATACTGATGACGGAGACAATGTCATTAAAAAAACGGAAACGGTAGAGGCAAACTCTTCTTACGAGTGAAGTTGAAGTTAGGTGCTAACTTGCAGTTGAAACGCCTGTAATATAAATGAAATTATATTTAAAAGAGATATAAAAATAAATGAAAGGAAACGCAAAGTTATCAGAGTCTAGAAATACTTTTTCTTTATCCGGGCAAACCAAACAACTTTCGCTAAAAAAAATGGCATTTCAAAATGAATTAAGCAGCAGCAGCAAAACAGCTAGTTGGGTTTTAGTTTACTGAGATTTGAAACGTTCATGGCTCAGTGTGACATGTGTGTTCGCGTCTGTCATGAAAGTTAACTGGCCATAGACCCGGTCGTAACCTGAATGGGTTTGACTGTTAGTGGAATTTATTTCGGCTCTTTTTGTGCTTTCGTAAGACACGTTAAACCATTGGTGTCGTTTGCTATCACTATGATGGAAGTTGATAAGTCTTTTCAGAGGCCTTATAAGCGGCTTGAAAACTTCCGAGACTGGGGCTGGCCACTAGCGCCACAACCTACATCAGTCTGGACTTGGCACCCATGTGTGTAGTATGGCCTAACCTTCCCGAGGTATAGGAAGAGATTTCTTAGCCCCCGTGTGTAGAGTATGGCCTAACTTTCCCGAGGTATGGGAAGAGACCTTTTAGCCCCCGTGTCGTGGAGTATGGCCTAACCTTCCCGAGGTAAAGGAAGGGATTTCTTAGCCCCCTGAGTAGAGTATGGCCTAACCTTCCCGAGGTATGGGAAGACCCCTGTTCCCTAGCAGTGACTGAAATTAACAGGAATTTATAGTCATTTTGTTACCCTATTACCCTAGCAGAGGGTAATAGTTTTCAACTGTATGTGTGTTAGTATGTCAATTTCACTGCGACCATCTGTAACCAAAACATCTAGATGGATTTCAGATTACGAGGTACTGTTAGTCTTTATCCCAAGATTGCCATAAGATACATTTTATTCGCGGATTTTTTAATATTTAGATTAGGTTAGGTGATTTAAAAAAACGATATTTTATTACCTACGTTTTGAACGGCAATTTAGATATCGTATCCAAACGCCATGTCGGAAACTTCCTCGGTCGCACAATTTTAACACGATTCACCACTCGATCACTGGAACAATATTTATTACACATTTTGGGGGGAAAGAACCCCAAATAGTTTTTTTTAATGTGGTCATATAAAGCTGAACTCGCATTTGTACGTGCCGATGAAGTCGAAAGGGCGAACGAACCGAATTTTTTAAATCTTTGTATCACTTTGTTTGAAACCTTCGGCAACGATTCGCACCGAACCGAAACTCTGGGAGTAAATAATGAAACTTCGATTCGTTCGGCACCATCGCTTCGTTCGGTTCAGACAGATCCGCAGTCAGCGTTATTCATTTTATATTCTTAAATTATCAGATCTTAGCTACCCTTTTTTTTATTAAAAAAAAAAAACTATGCGTTTGACTGCATCTCACCTGATGGAATGTGAAGATGCAGTGTAGGCTTAACTAGGCCGAAATTTATCGTCATCAATATTTTGTTTATAAATATAATACAGGGCTATTTTTGGACCCCCCACCAAAACTTCACAGTCTACTCATAAAACTGAGCAACCCAAATAACCAATGGTCAATTCGCAAAAAAATTTGGGCATCTCCATACAAAATAGGCCGATCACGTGATCAAAAAAGAGCGTACTCCCATATCAAAGGTCGGCAACGCACTTGTGACTCCTCTGGACCTGCCGTGTCACGCACAAGTCTACTATCTCAAAATACATCGTTTTGAGAAAAACGGCTTAGAAGTTTTAAATAAACATTTGTTTGTATCTTATTAGTTGAACATACAATAGACTTTAATGTTTTTGATAAAGTTGCCAAAAAGTTTCTAGAACATATTGTTATAAGTTATTTTTCTATATCTGAAAAACTAAATTTTTAAATCGAGATAAACGAGTTAAGCATAACCATCGTTTCATACAAACGTGGTTACGCGTCGTGTGATAAGTTAAGTTAGAAGAATTGGGTGAATCACAAACACCTGAAGCATGGAGAACCTATCTATTTTAACTTACAGTTGTATTAGATGTGTCTGACTAGTGTTACTTATGCAAGCTATGTCACGACCGACCATGTTGGAAGAAATAAAAGAAACTTTAAAATATGACGATTATAGTTATTATTTTAATAAAATTAAAAAAAAAATAACCAATATGTCAAATTATAAAATTATGAATTATCATGCACGGTGTCCAAATAACAAACGTTTTCATTAACAATCTTCGAAAAAGGTTTTCCATGTCAGTGGCATTGACTTGCACAATTCCATCAATTCCTTTTTTTTTATTTCACTTACACCTCGACGATGATCTTCTTGAGGAATTCCACTGATGAAATCAATATTATTATTATCTAATTTTAAGCATATTTTCTTCATTACATTCATTTCTTTAAAATCTTCAGTAACATATGAATTTTTAGCAAATATACTTGTTGAACCTCGACGAAATTCTACAATTTTTAACGCCATTATATTGTAGTCTTTTGGAAATTTCTTTGTCAATTGATCTTGAAACAAAATCATGTCTTTATGTGTGATTGTTTGGACGCTTATGGTTTTTCGTGATTTCTTCATTTTCTCCGTAAAGTCTGGTAAATCATACATCTCTTTCACTTTATTAAATTTGTTAGCTATGTTTGCGTGAACTGTGTCGGCTGCCATAAATGTATAGCCTGGTTCAAAGTACACAAATTAATTTTTTTCTGCACACACTAACGTCTGTGAGTTAACTAATCTTATCATGGCGTTGAAAAGGATTTTGTTTTTATTCTGAGCAGAGCAGTTATCACAGTAGAAAACTATTTCTTTATAGTCACGTGCATTATTCACTATAAAATATGTGTATGCTGATGCAATATTATGTGCTTTTCGATCACTTTCTCCTTCATGCCAAACGATGCAGAATACCTGTTTATTTTTCCCTGGAGAAACAAAAGTTTCATTGAATAGCACCAACTTTCTAGAAAAATAATAATCTTTAATAGTTAATTTATGCATGCAAATTGCCTTTTGCATATCGACTGTTTAAATCATCATCAAGACATTTTCGAGATTCAGTGTAATTTAGCTTATGCATAGAAAATTCTGTGCATACTTCACAATCGCATTCAGAACATCTATGGTTCTCATCGTCATGTTTGTCTTTATGTTTTTGGCACGTTGTACATAAGTCTGGCCTGGGATTTGCAGTGGACAAATTCATTTCTTTGACTATATTGTGAAAATAAGCCCAACTGCATTTATTGTTATTATAAGCTTTAAATAAATCACGGAATGATACTCCACAAGGCAGATATCGTCTGTTCGGTGCATGTTTAAGATTGTAATGCGATACTGTTGGTTTTTCATTTTCTATAAATTCTTTTACTCCTTGTTTATAGTTTATATCCTTGTCTGGGAAACTATTCCAAGGCTTTTTAGTCCCTCGCTGTTCTGGGGCTGCCTCTTGAGTATATATATCTGTTTTATAATTAGCTTTCAGTACTGTCATAACCGTTTTTTTTTTATGGCAGAGGTGGCAAACGAGCAGACGGATCACCTGATGGTAAGCGATTACCGCCGCCCATAGACACCCGCAACACCAGAGGAGTCACAAGTGCGTTGCCGGCCTTTGATTTGGGAGTACGCTCTTTTCTTGAAGGTTTGAATGTCGTATCGGTCCGGAAATACCGCAGGCGACAATTCATTCCACAGTTTGGTTGTGCGAGGCAGAAAGTTTGTGCATTGGAGAACCCCAAAGTCTTAAAAAAAAAGGTTTGCATACTTTAAGATTGCGTAAAGTCCACGTCAGAGTATTATGTCGCTTTGAATTGTACACTGTTATATATTTTTTGCGATGTCTAATCACATTTCTAGTAATGAAATTTCTTTGATTTTGTTTGGTCAAATTCCTATTTGACCATAGATGTCTTTCTTCCTCTGAGAACTTTGCCCAACATTTTTTTTTACAACTCTGCCCACAGGCTGGTTTCATTTTATACTTTTCTTTTTCTGCTTCTAACCGTTTTTTAGCATTTCTTTCTCTTCTTTTCTTGTTAAGATTAACAGATTTATTAATATCTTAAGCATTCGATATATCTGTCAACGACTGCTCCTGTTCTTCATTTGTCAGCCTTTTACCACTATTTTCAGAGTCTAGATTTTCTTGACTTTTTGACAAGCTGTTAATCTTCTTCCGTTTTTCTTTAAGCTTATTAGTGGTATCAGATTCCAGACTCTCTCGACTTCCTGAAAAACTGTCACTCTTATTTCGTTTCCCTTTAGATTTGTTGTTTTTTCGGTTTCCAAACTTTCCAGACTTTTTGACATGCTTTTACCCTGCTTCCGTTTCTCGTTATGCTTATTAGTGTTTTTAGATTCCAGACTCTCTGTCCTTTTTGAAAAACTGTCACTCATATTTCGTTTCCCTTTAGATTTGTTGGTTTTTTCGGTTTCCAGACTTTCCAAACTTTTTGACATGCTGTTACTCTTCTTCCGTTTCTCGTTAGACTTATTAGTGTTTTCGGGTTCCCTACTGCCTTGATTTTTAGATTTGTTGGTTTTTCGGTTTCCAGACTTTCCAGACTTTTTGACATGCTGTTACTCTTCTTCCGTTTCTCGTTAGGCTTATTATGTTTTTATATTCCATACTCTCTCGACCTTTTGAAAAAATGACACTCTTCTTTCGTTTCCTTTTAGATTTGTTAGTTGTCTCGGTTTCCCGACTTTCCAAACTTTTTAACATGCCTTTATTCTTCTTCAGTTTCTCGTTAGTAGGTTTAATAATGTGTTTAGATCCCAGACTCTGTTCTTTTTGAAAAACTGTCACTCTTATTTCGTTTCCCTTTACATTTGTAGTTTTTTTCGGTTTCCAAACTTTCCAGACTTTTTAACATGCTGTTACCCTGCTTCCGTTTTTCGTTAGGCTTATTAGTGATTTAGATTCCAGACTCTGTGTACTTTTTGAAAAACTGTCACTCATATTTCGTTTCCCTTTAGATTTGTTGGTTTTTTCGGTTTCCAGACTTTCCAAACTTTTTGACATGCTGTTACTCTTCTTCCGTTTCTCATTAGACTTATTAGTGTTTTCAAGTTCCCTACTGCCTTAATTTTTAGATTTGTTGGTTTTTTCGGTTTCCAGACATTCCAAACTTTTTGACATGCTGTTACTTTTAGGCGTTAGGCTTATTAGTGTTTTCAGATTCTAGACTCTCGACTTTT
Source organism: Coleophora deauratella (assembly GCA_958295455.1). Taxonomy (NCBI): domain Eukaryota; kingdom Metazoa; phylum Arthropoda; class Insecta; order Lepidoptera; family Coleophoridae; genus Coleophora; species Coleophora deauratella. The sequence continues at coordinate 1,301,694 of OY282412.1, forward strand.
TGACAAACTGTCACTCTTCTTTCATTTAATCCCTTTAGATTTGTTAGTTTTCTCAGTATCCTGACTTTCTAGACTTTTTGACATGCTGTTATTATTTTTTCCTTTCTCTTCAGCGCTGCCAGTCTTTTCAATTTCTAAACTCTCTTGGCTTGTCGAAAAACTGTCACTCTTCTTTTGTTTTATTATATACTTCTTAGTTTTGTCAGTTATCGAACAGTCTTGACTTATTGACGCGATGCTGTTATGGTTTTTAGTATTTTCTTTCTCTTGACTTCTCTTCCATTGTTTCTTTTTTATGTACGTCATTTCTTACATTTTTTTTTTATGACAGAGGTGGCAAACGAGCAGACGGATCACCTGATGGTAAGCGACTACCGCCGCCCATAGACACCCGCAACACCAGAGGAGTCACAAGTGCGTTGCCGGCCTTTGATTTGGGAGTACGCTCTTTTCTTGAAGGTTTGAATGTCGTATCGGTCCGGAAATACCGCAGGCGACAATTCATTCCACAGTTTGGTTGTGCGAGGCATAAAGTTTTTATTCGTAGTATTCACGTTAACAGGGCTTTTATATAATGTGCGGATAACCTGAACTGGCTCGTTACATTTATATGACGCTTCATCAAATCTATTGTTTTCAGTACATGATTTTCGTATATGAACAGTTAAGTCCAGTAGTATATTCTCATTCACGGAATCCAAATCGTTAAGGTCAATATCTTCATACAACGTACCATCTAATTCAATCAGGTCTTCCTTACGTAGTTCTGGAATAGGCGTGGACGTCAATATAGTTAATGGCACTGGCTAAAGGTCACAAATCGTAATTGGGGAAGATAAATTCTGACGATTACAATGTAAAACTGTTTCATTCAAAGGTATCGGTTGGAGTACATTACAATTAACCATTGGTGAGTTATGACTATCAAAACGCATATCCGCTTCATTTTATGAATGGATCACTGAGTGGTCTTCCCTCGAACTGGCTTGTTGAAAGCTTGAGAGTAATTCGTTACAGAACCCTTATTTTCAATCACTTTTTTGTCATTACTTAAACTTAATAAAATCTTTCCTGTTATAATATATATGTTGGTAAATTAAAAAATCACTTTATAATGTCTATTTCGATACACGGAAGCTAAAACAAAAGCACGGCTGCACTTTCCGCCTAGTAATGCACGTAATGATATGAATTTGGTAAACAAACAGACTATCCCTGCGCGCCGCGCCGATCTCTGTTTCGCGCACTATCGAGTGGCCACGCGTATCTATTCTAACTTTAAGTTAACAGATTTAGATTGAGTTGCAGAATCTATTGATAGGTAGCGCCTAACTATGTTAACTTCATATGAATGAGTTGGGCATGACTGAGCCGTTAAAAAGTGAAGTTAAACGAATTTGTCATATAAGGTTTTGGGTCACAGACAAATATTTTTTTGAATTTGTCTTTATAGCCATATAGACCATAATGTTTAAGACTGTTTCGCAGTGGTTAGGCGCAACTCGTCTATTTTAAGATAACATACTTGTGTGTGACAGGGCAGTGGTGTTGCGGGTGTCTATGGGCGGCGGTAATCGCTTACCATCAGGTGATCCGTCTGCTCGTTTGCCACCTCTGCCATAAAAAAATATATATTGTATGAAAGGTCCAAAAATTTTTTTGTGATTGACCATTACTTAGGTTACTTGGGGAAAGTTGCTCAGTTCCATGAGTAGAAGCTACTGTAAAGTTTTTGTGGGGGGTCCAAAAATAACCCTGTATTGTTGAATTTAATATAAAATGGCCTACATTTAATATAAAATGGCCTACATGTAACCGGTGGGTCGACATTTTTAAATTAGGTACCTAATCTCCTATTTATTCAGCCAGAAGACGTCCACTGCTGGACAAAAGCCTCCCTCGAGGATTTCCACGCCGACCATTCTTGCGCTGCCCGCATCCAGCGGCTTCCCGCGACCTTCACCAGGTCATCGGTCTGCCTACACTATCTTCCAGTTATCAGTCGCCACTCGAGAACTTTCTTGCTCATCAGTTTTACTAGCGACTAAGTGATATCTGTCCTATTATGGAACAAAATGTTCTTACCTCAACGATAATAAGGGCGATATTGGCCAGCTCGCTCACGCCGCCTCCTGCCGAGTCGCCTCATTATGTTCGACCTAAGAAGCTTCACTCGCCTACCATTCACTTCAGTTACTCGTAACCTTTTGAATCTTTCCATAAGGATAAGAAAAAAATCTTCGGTTTATAAAACTACCATTTTGTGTGAAAAACTTTAAAAGATAAGGTCACGGGCACACCGCGAGCGAAAAAAAATGTAGATGAAAATTTTCGTTACGAATAATAGGTATACGAATGTTTTATAATATTTTTGTGTAAAACGTTTTTAAATCTCTTTTTATTAATAAATATCCGGAACAAATCACACATTGTCATCGTGTTAACAGGTCTTAACATCAATATTTTTTTCTTCTGTAATAAAACATTGAAATTCTCCATAATTTGGTAGTACTTATAAAACTTCTGTACTTATAAACAAGTGTTGATTATTTTTATGAAGTATTTGATTTAATTATCTATAATATATTTGCTTTAAAATTCGAAATAAAAAATAGATTAATTAAAATTGATGCATGTGCAGCGAAAAGTCTACTTTTGAAAATAGCTCTTTTCGTATTTTTTGAAAAAATTTTTCGCTCGAGGTGTGCCCCGACCCTAAGTGTTGATACCAACCTCCTTGTCAAGTATCCAGTTGATATTTTTGGGCTTCTTGATCCTAATCCGAATGGTTTTTTCCTAGAATAAAAATAATTATTTACGTCTAAACTAAACTGCCTTGCTTTGACTTATTTTGTGCCTGAGCTTTCTTTTGTTTAATTTTATTACCTACTTTTTATCGCATAAAAATGACAATCGCCTAAATATGATTGAAAACATAAATTCAAGATACATAATACATTATGCATATTACTGCCATGTCTAGTGTACCAAATACAAGTAGCATGACTATCCAAAATTGTAGGTATATTATGTTCATGATTTTTTTTTAAAATATGACGAATCAAAAGTATTTTCAAACTTGCAAAGAATATTATTTTACAATACTTACATAAGTGCATTACGTTTATATAAGGTACAGCATGGCATTATTAATACACCTGGTAATGTATAACATTGCATTATTTGTTGATTCGACATATTTTGTAAAATTTACAAAAAAAATGTCGAAATAACAAATAATGCAATGTTATACAATACCAAGTGTACCGCATACAAGTGACACATGACAGTAATGTACATTGTATTATACATGCCATGGTATTTACAAAAATATGTCGAAAAAAATTAATAAAAGTATAACCTGTATCGGTCGGGGTAGTGCATAGTGACACCGTTCGGAGTAACTTTTTGCCGACATGGCTCATTGCTGCCGCATGGGCACCCCTTTTTTCCTTTAGTTTGTTGATAAGTATTCGGTATTGCTCGAACTCTGGAACAAAAATTACAAATAATATAAGAAAAAAAATGTATTACTATTTATTACATTTTAAGACCAGTAGACTTTGACCAGTTTATGTTGCCAGTGATGACATTTGGAACCGAGACCAGGACCAAAGGGCTCTCGGTGGACCAACCTTATGAAGGTTGCGGGAAGTCACTGGATACGGGCAGCGCAGGACCAGTTAGTGTTGAAATTCTTGGGGGAGGCCTTTGTCCAGTAGTGGACGACTTTTGGCTAATGATTAATTACCTACATTACGCAAATAAATTGTATCGAACGAAGTCCCGATTAAAATCAATATTCTAGGAAATCAAATAAGTTTTTTTACCCTCAATGGGTAAGCCCTTGGCATAAGCTCACCTGATGGTAAGTGATGATTATGCCAAAAACGGAAGTGGGCTCATCAAGATTTCCTCTGTCAATGAACTCATAAACATACATTCAGCAAATCACAAGTAAAGGTTTCACAATAAAAACTTCCAAAACGTTGATTGTACAAATACAAGTTTCGAGTGATAGGAACTTTGTACTAGGTAGAAAAAATAACGCATCTAATTGAATACAACAAAAATATTTTTAACCGACTTCAAAAAAAGGAGGAGGTTCTCAATTCGTCGGAATCTTTTTTTTTATGTATGTTCACCGATTACTCGAAGACGCCTGAACCGATTTGGAAAATTCTTTTTTTGTTTAAAATGGTATACTTTACAGGTGGTTCCATATACATTTTATCAAAATCGATTCAGCGGTTTTTGAGAAAATCAACAAAAACTTAGCAAAATTGGAGTTGTTGCGATTGAAGTCGGTTGTTTTTAACGTATTCAGCGTGGTCAATTATAATTAATTGAGTTACATACAGGGCAGGTTACATAGCTTGCAACTTATAGTTCACAGAACGGACAGCCAGTAGCAAAATGTTAAGGTAAAGTATGTTGAAGTGTCGAACTACCATTGTCAGATGGACTGATAATCTGTTGGGGCTTGCTTCCAGCTGGATGCATGTAGATCAAATGCATCTGAGTGGAGCTAAAGTATATTCAACAGTGGATGACTTCTATAAAATCAAAATCAAAATTCATTTTTATTTAAGTAGATGCTTTACACATACTTTTAAATTACATTTTCATATTTTTTTCTACCTAGTACAAAGTTCCTTCCACTCGAAACTTGTACATTCAACGTTTCGGGAAGTGTTAGCGGAGCGAAAAGAAACCAAATACTGTTCGGCTGATTTACTACATATGAAATTACTATTATCATACTCAGAGTGGACTCAAAATCTCAATTGTGTCCATATCATCTATATAGGGTGACTTTAAATTAGTTCTTGATACCAAAGGATATGCATGTGCTCATGATAACAAACAACTTTCCCTAAGGAACCAATAGTTAAATCGCAAAAAAAATTGTTGACTCTTCATACTAATTTGGCCGCTCGGCTGATCGATTTGTATGAAGAGACCAAAATTTTTTTTGCAATTTGGCCATGGGTTCCTTAGGGAAAGTTGTTTGTTTTCATGAGCACATGCATAGCCTTTCGTATCAAGAACTAATTTAAACTCACCCTATATATCCATTTTCAATCTTTGTTGCTAGTTACTTAACACAGCTGATTGTATAATATATGGTAATTATTGTGTAATTGAAATAAAGTGATTGTATTTATATTATACTTACTCTTTTTTTGTAAAAACTTTCCATTTTGGTTTTTCATACTCAACGTAGCGCAATTTTGATAAGCTGAAAGAGAAATCAAAGTATTAAGTAAAAAACTGAAATTTAGTGTCAGTGATTTCTAACTCATAAACTGTGATAAATTAAATATAATTAATAAATAATCAGTTAGGCGGTTCTCTTAATTTGGTGTCACAATTTTTAAAAAATGTCTATATTCTGACAAAGCTCGGTGAATGATATAAAAATTAATAAAATGATTGTATATCTAATCAAACAATAAAAAAATATTTATATTCTACATAATCAACATAAATTCCAAATTTCTAAGCAAATAATTTATTTTTGGAGAATGTAACAATAGAAACATATTTATGGCGCCCCAATTTTCTTATTTTATATCGTTCTTATCGCTCGAGGTGTGCCCCAACCTTAATGTTGATACCAACACTTTTCAGGCTTACGGGAAGCGGCTTGATGCATGTGCTAAGTTTTATCTAAGGCGGAGGTTTATTTTAAGCCACATCCGGACACTCCATACAAGTGTCACGTTATTATAACCTTCTACTACTCCAGAAGAATATGACATTTGTGCACGAGTAAATGTCTGTGTTTTCTGGTAAGCGGTCGTAATTCGAGAACTTTAATGCCTCAACGGCCATCCTGTTGAAGTAGCGTAAGCAGACCTTCCACTCGGTGGACCGATGACCTGGTAAAGGTTGCGGGAAGCTACTGGATGCGGGCAACGCAGGAGCTGTCGGTATGGAAATCCTTGGAAGAGGCCTTTGTCCAGCAGTGGGCGTCTTTCGGCTAATATGAGATAAGAAATGACAAACAGAGACTTAAAGCTCAAGGAGGTTATACCTGGAATTGCTAGTCGCTTCATCGATCTTGCGTCTTCCAGAAAAGAAATCCTTAGTATTAGCTATTCCCATTTGTATAGCTTTCAATTTATCCGTGCAATAAGTTTGTAAACTGCTCTTAGACTTATAGTTATAATTATAAGGTTGTATGTAATATGATGAATCCTTTTTAAATTTCATTTGGGAATAAGTGTGGACGCTTCTTAAAATTTCGCTCCGTTCATATTTTTTTGTACAGTTTTTGAAATATTTTATTTACCAAATAAACTTTTACATTTTTACCATTAGCATGTTTTCATTTAGTTTTGACGTTTTCAGTTGATGTCGTTATGTCGTTTTATGTTTCTTCTTTATTCAGTCTGGTAATGGAAAGAAGATTATATAGCTTTTGTAACTGAACTTTTTATTTTTCATATCTACACCGAATAGAAACTGTTTTCTACCCAACTTTCAAAATGGAGGATAATGTTTTTGAAGTTTATGTATGTATATTCATTTTAATTGCCTGGATCTTGAAGTGCGAGGATTCGTTAGATTTTTCATGATCCTCAGATTGAGACAAGATATTTTTCTGCAATCGGCTTTACATGTTTTATTGTTAAATTGGTTAAGGCATTTTCTATCAATCCGACGTAAATACAACTCTTTGGATATAAAAATATAAAAATATCTATATAATTAAATAACATTAACAATTTTATTAATGTAGTATTAATATTACAATACTTTCTAAACAATATACTCCATAAAACATACAACGAAACAATGTTTCGTCTAAGGAAGGTCGGGAGGTTACTAGGTATATTGTTATCAATATTTTTAATCTATTTTTGAAATCAATTCCAGCTATTACAAATGAACAATTATAAGCTCCCCAAATATAATAAAATAAACAAATAAATAATACGTGCATTTTCCAAAAACTTAAACCTCCTTTTATCAATTTTCCATAAAGCTTATTGTCAGAAAATGGCGTATCTTCCTCTTTTATACGTGCTTATTTTATCTATTGGCAATTTCTCGTCATCCATTGATTCCTTGCAGCATTATGTCAGCGGAAATGATGGATGTGTGTGGAGCGAGGCTTGAGTGCCAACAAAGTCCATCAACCACCTGTGATGTGCTTACTTCTAATAGAATACACACATAAATAATATTAATACTATAAGTTAGGTGTACAAGTTCCGAGTGGTAGGAACTTTGTACTAGGTAGAAAAAAAATATGATTTAAAAGTACTAAATAAAAATTTTTTTGACTTTGATAAAAATAAAAGTCCTGAATCACTCACAGGCTGACTCATCAACGCAGACCTAAAACTACTGAAGCTAGTATCACGAGAAATTAGACGCCGAAGAGGTGAAACGGTCAGTCATATCGAAAATCGAAGTAAACTCCTATTGAAATACAATCTGTCGAAGTAGCGATTTTTTGAAGTAGTTGTTGTTGAAGCTTAGTCCGCCACTCGTAGAGTTATAATATCTTTAAAGGTGAGTGCTGATTCTTCTTATGAAACTGATAAAGTTTCCCCATAAAACTATACTGTCAATTCGCGAAAAAGTTGCACAGTTTGTAGCCCGGTTTACATTGGTCAAGTACAGTGATAAGTCAAATAGAAAGTAGAAGTCCATTGCTTGTCTCGCAACTGTACTCTTCGGAAAGTATAATTGCGAGAAAGCAATGGAGTTCTACTAACTACTTGACATCACCATTGTAATTGTAAAGGCTTTAGGACAAGTCGATCAGCAGATTGGCGAACTTGGTATGGGAACTCACATTTTTTTTACAAATTGCTATGGGTTACTTGTGAAAAGTTATTCAGTTTCCTAAGTATTCTACTTTCAATCGTCTCTGTACTTAAAAAACACCCTATATAAATGGAGGCTTCTTCTCATTAAACTACGTTAAAATACCTTTTCCAAGGGAACTCATACTTAATTTTCAAAATAATTTTAAGACTCCACATAAAGCTGGCCGATTAATTAACCGATTTGCATTACAAAAGAGCATTGATATGTTCCGGCATACGGCCCTTATTAGCTTATAAAACTAATCATAGTAAGTACGCTTCCATCATTTGGTTTTGTCGTCACTTACCTTATGAGATGACGAAACAGCCAAAAGTAACATTACTAGGTATTTGTCGATGAAAACTGTCTAGACATATTATGTAGTTACTTTAAGATCATTATCATCATCATCTTTGGTTTTTCACTTCTATTACAAAACAGTGTAGCAAAAACAAGAGGGCTACCCAGGATAGGCGTTAGCTTTGATACCAGTACCTACAAAATTTTTCTGATAAGAAGGATAACCGCCTCCGTAGCCCAGTGGCATAGTCCACTCGCTTCACATCAGGAGGTCGCGGGTTCGATTCCCCGCGGGGTCCAACTTTGTAGGACTCGGTTTGGTTGGTGGTAGGGCATTTTCTGAGCCCGCCTGGCTAGCTACCACCATCTTATCTAAGTCTTGCCGCCAAATATTAATGTTAACAGCATTGATGTGTTCCGGCATGAAGATAAGATAGCCAGTTCCCCATTGCGTTGGGGAATCTTGGTAAGCCCGCTTCCATCTTCGACATCATCGTCACTTACCATCAGGTGAGATGATGCCAAGGGCTTATCAATTGAGGGTAAAAAAAAAAACCTCAAAAGTAAGTCTCTTTGTCTCCAAAAATAAAATTTTCATCGTAATCGTGTCAAATAGCTTTGATTGTAACAAAAAAAAACTGTACCAACCGCGCGCGCGCTCAAGACGATCTATTGAACCAAATTCGACCAGGGATTTGTTCTAAAGAAAAATTGGCCTCAATTTATAAGGAATTCCTTTCGTTGTTGTAAAGTTGTGTTTGGCATGATAAATTTCAACAATCGACCAAAGTCGGGAAGTTTTGATTGAGCCAACATTTGTCAGGTTTCTTAAAAGAACGGAGAAGGGGTATTCGACTGTTGGGTTTTTGGTAAGTTATTTGACGGTAATCATTTCTTTTAACTTTCAGGCGTTTTAACGTGAGTATTGCTCGATTTTTACCTTCCATTTAGAAGTGTGTTCGATACGGCGAAGAAGGAGATTATTTCTCCTTTACAGGGCAATTGGAAACTTGCATAAAAAAAAATCTTCATTTAAATAGGGCAACGTAGAAGCGGCTGTGGCTTAGTGCGACTTGCGTGGTCACGTCGATCACGCAGGTTAACTGACTACAGACATGGTCATAATTTGGATGGGTTTGACTGTTAGTGGAATATATCTCGACCGCTTCCGTGCTTCGCAAGGCACGTTAAGCCGTTGGTGCCGGCTGCTCTCATTAGATGACAGTCGTTAAGCCATGTCGGAGGCCTTTCGGGCGCCTTGAAAACTTCTGACACTTGGGTTGGCCACTAGCCTCATAACCTCCACCAATGCGGACTTGGCTCCTATGTGTGGAGTATGGCCTAACCTTCCCGAATTATGGGAAGAGACCCGTGCCCTGCAGTGGGGACGTTATGGGTTGTTAACGAAATAGGCGACGACTACCTGGTCAAGCTTGCAGGAAGGATGCGAGCAGCACAGGACCGGTCGATATGTAAATCCTTGGGGGAGGCCTTTGTCCAGCAGTGGACACGTCTTTAAGAACTGTGGTGACTGCTCTTCGGCGAGAAGGGTGGTACCTCCGCCAGGCGAGGTGGTATGCCTAGGTACCAGCCGTGGTCCATCCAATTTGATGATGCTTGGAAGTTGTATATATAGTTAATCCGAAGAAACTTTCAATAGCGCGTTCTAGGTTTAGTTCGTGGTGGTGCGATAGATGTCGCCACACGTCTTTCGGCTGATGATATTGATTTAAATAGGGTTTTAAATATAAACATTTGTGAAAGTAGTTTTTTTGTTATCACCATTATTCACTGAGATAATGCACTTTGATCAGAATTTCGCCGAACAATGAATATTAATACAAAGTAGCGACATACATTTTTCGTCATCAAATATTGCGCACGAGTTTAATTAGTTTCTTTTTTTTTTTCTAGCCTTTTATTGTGTTGGCCACAATAATTATGCGAACGTCAACGTAGAAATAATTTAAATATAAGGAAGAAAATGTTCGGTTTGACTGATGTTATTTTTTTTTATTTTTTTTTTTATCCGCACAAACAGACCGCCACCAAACACAGAACCCACCACCGACACAAAAGTAAGTTAAATCTCAGTAAAATTTAAAGAAAATTCAATAAAATTGAGCGATTCGCAAAAACACGTGAAGTTAACCTCGCATCGGTTGACGAAATCCGAAGGTAGTCTTAATTAGAATTATTAATTTTTTTGACTCTTCATATGATTCCGTCAGCTGGTTGATGAACTTTGTATGGGAACTCCAATTTTTTTTTGCTTTTTGACCATGACTTTCTTGGGGAAAGTTGTTCAGTTTGATGAGTAGAAGCCACAGTTAAAATATTGCCAGACATTTTTTATCACCCTGTATAGTAAAAAGAAAATGTATAGTTATCTTTTAGTCGGAAAGTAGATGGTAATATCAGCGTTTTACCTACCAATAAAACGCTTATTAACTACTTACCTTATTGGTAGGTAAAACGCTGATATTAACTCACTGTATCGTCATTCGAAAGCCTATATAAATGAGACGTGTTTGTTATCGCCTGGTGGAGAGGTTATGGAAAGTAACAATAGCCAATGTGATTGCTTAAGTTTTTAGTTAACTACCCATGTATTTGCTAGTGAATGATAACTAAAAAAGCAAAACATGGAAGGTAAGCTATGTACTAATGGATATAAATGATTCGTAATGTAAACTGAGTAATGTAATGTAAGTTTAAGATTATGTAAACAATGAAATTCTAATAGGTAAGTGGGTACCTATAAAAATAAAATTAAAAACGAATAGAAACTGAAATCATACACATTTATTTTCTTTAATAAGATTTACAGCGAGTAAATGTTTATGTAAGTGCGTACAGTTTGTACGAAAAACTAAATAATATAAAAACCAATTCTTAAAAGTTAAACATTACAAACGAGCAATCTGCTAACATTAAAATAAAAATGAAAATTATTTTACTTCTGTATGTTTATATAATTTATGTACAGGCAATTAATTAATTTGCTATGGGCATGAACATAGCAGACACCACCGTTGTTTGGGATTGAGTCGGGCGTATTTCACGACAGTAGTGCTGTCTAAATGTATTTTCCGACCTCCAGTTTCCTCGGGTCAGTATTTCTTCTATTGGGAAGTTTAGGGCCCAATGTTTTGAAGCGACCGCAGGGCGGATGCTTCCGGGTGTGGCCCTGATGCCGGCTTCTAGAAGGAGCTTCTGCACCCAGCGCGCTATCACCGTACGAGACGCGGCTTTTGGTGCTCCACATGCTGTAAGGAATAAATTGGTGCTATTACAAAGTGCTCGTCTAGACGACGACAGCTCGACCACTCTTTTGACCCAGTAGACGGGGTCGATTTTAGGTTGATCTTTATTACGAAGCAAACGCCACCCTGACTGTCTTGCATCCAAGCTATCGGTTTTCGAACCAAACATAGGCCAAAAAATAATATGATCTTCTGACACTTCATAATGATTATCATCGATTGCAAGCAATGTTAAGTCATGTACTCTACGACCGGAGCAAAGGAGCAAAATAGTGGCTGCCCTTTTGGAGCACTGGAATAAATTATTTAAATCGCAGTCACTATTTAAGAACCATGAAACTAGAATATCAACGTCCCAGATAGGCGGTTTTGAAACTTCTTTTGGATTTTGCAGGGATATTGATTTTAACACTTTTTTAACCAAGACATGGGAGCTTAGACGGTCAGAGTTTTCAGGGTTGCATAGAGTTGAGATTGCTGATTTGTACACCAATATGGTTCGGTATGCTAATTTATACTTTAAGTGCAGGTCTATTAGAAATCTAGCTAACTGCGAACCATTGGGGTTATTAGGTAAACTAATATCATGACAAGAACACCACCTTAACCATTTACGCCATGCATTTTCATAGGTCTTTAGGGAAGAGTCACGCCAACCTGATCGCAGGAGCTCCTTTTGTTGCGGTGTCCAGTCCCTTAGGCTCGAACTCCACCCCCACATCTCCATACTTGAAGGGACATTTCGTGGACTTTCGGCGGTGGACGGCCCGTCGTTGTATCCACCAGGACTCGATGAAGACGGTGAATCGTGAAAGGCGGCGCCAGAGCTCTGTTTTTGATATCTGGTCTCCAGAACACCTTCTCCCACACAGGGGCTACAATTAGATAGATTCCTCGGGCTGAGTTCAAGTGACTTAGGACTCTGGGTATCCGGAAGGGAGGAGGGAATATCCATGCTAGAGGGAAGTCCCAATTTTGACTGAAGGCATCGTGAAAGTACGCGTTTTTGTCTGAACAATCTAGGCTGACGTAGCGTTGGACTACATGTGCCGTCTTTGAGGCCAAGAGGTCTATCCAGGGCGTCCCCCACTTTTTGAAGATGACCGACATTATCTGAGGAAGTAGATGCCACTCGGGCGGGGCTTGAAATCGAGACAACCGGTCCGCTTCGCTGTTGAACTTCCCGGGTAAGTGATGGGCTACGAGATTGATTTGAAATTTGTCCAATATCGAGAATATTTCCCTCGTCATGTGCATTAGAGTGGGTGATTTCGACCCACCCTCTTTTTTGAGGTATGAAACGACAGTTTTGTTGTCGCTCTGAAGCATCACAGAGCAATTTTTTAACGAATGGGACTGTTTTTGTAGCACTCGAAGTACTACTAGCATTTCTTTTTGATTTGAATGGAGATTGAGTTCCTGAGCTGACCAGCGGGCCCCCATTTGGATATTGTCCAGACGGGCTCCCCAAGCTACCCCGGACGCGTCTGTTGTCAAGAAATGACGAACCGGTGGGTAGTGTAGCAGCGATCGTACACTGCGATTCCTTATCCACCATCTTAGTTCTGTGAATACAGGTGCCGGTAACGGTAAACGGTGACAAGAATTTGAATGTAACAAATCTTTGCAAAAAAGTAGGAGGTTGCGGTGATTTAACCGACCTCGTGGTACAGGGAAGCTGGCAAAGTTTATGAGGCCCACGAGACTCTGTATTTCTTTGAGGTTTGCTGTTTTTCGAGCAAGAATGGTATCGATTTTGTCGACCAGCGACTGACATTTCTTTTCCGGTAACCATTTTAGTCCAGACCATGGGTCCCAACAGATACCTAGAAATTCTAGACACGTCTGAGGAGTCACTATCGACTTTTTGGAATTTATTTGCCAACCTAATCTCTCTAACAGATTTACCGTGTACTGTACTTGAAGGGACAGTAGTTGTTTGTCTTGACTGACCAAAAGATAATCGTCTAAATATGTTACGATCCTGATACCTCTGTCTCTCAAGATTTGTGCCACCCAGTTCGTCAACATAGAAAATACTTTCGGCGCTGTTGCTAGCCCGAACGGTAGACACGTCATTTGAAATATTTGACGATTGTAGATCAGCCTTAAGAACCTCCTGTGCGAAGGAGATACAGGGACGTGAAAATATGCGTTTGACAGGTCGATTTTTACTAGCCAATCCAGCGGCTGAAGGAAATTTGGGATTTTTTGCATATTGATCAATTGAAATTTCGAAACTATGAGGTATTCGTTCAGATTTCGGAGGTTGAATATAGGCCGCATGGAACCATCGCTTTTCGGGGCGAGGAACATAGGAGATACAAAGCTTGGAGAAAGATGCGCGCTTTCTAGAACTCCTGAGTCTAACATTTCTTGGAATGCAACCGTCATTTGAGGTGAAATTGAGGTTCAACACCTGTGGTACTAAAAGCGGTGGTTTTTGTTGGAATGGAATTCTGTATCCCTGTATAATCTTTATTATAGATTCGGGAGCACGCAGGTCTTTCCAAGCTTGGACGTAATTCGCTAATCGACCTGCCACACGCTCCGAGTCAGAACTTTCGCTGCGAGCGAAACCTTTTTGAGCTTTGTTGTTTGGAATTACCTTTAGCAGAAGTCTCATCTTGGTAGGACCTGTGTCGCGAAGACTTGCCAGAGTCAAACCTGTTAGATCTATTATCTCGGTTCTGCGCGGACCGTCTCATATTACCTTGTACGGGATTGTAATTGTAACCATGTGCAGATGGGTACATAGGTAACGGAGCTACACCTTGCGGAGGGTAGAAAGGGTAATAAGCACCTTGCGCAGGCGCGGATGCATTGAATGGCATTCTACTATAAGGGCCGAATGCATTGCGGTTCGGATCTAATGATCCCTGCGCGGGTTGTTTATTAGATGGACCGGCTTGCGTGCCAGACCAGGACTGTTTTTGAGTAGATGATGAGTTTCGGATTGGCCAGAATACCTTACTGACACCGCCATTTTTCTCTAGGGCAGAGGTGAAAAACTCTTTATTAAAGAGATTTTCGCATGAAGGTGGAATTTTACGTAAATTGGAACGAACAAATTTGTCTTTGACCGATCTTAAGATATAATCGCGCCTTTGTTCTATTAAATCAGCCCTATGACCACAAGCAAGCTGTAGAAGATCACTTGAAATTTTATTATAACTACCTTCAACGAATACTTCATTGATTTTATTTTTAAGAGATGAGGCTGTGATTTCATTCTCACTTGCTGCCCAAGTTAAAAGAGACTGAAACCCTGCCTGCGCGGCTTCTTTTTGCTTAATGAGTGCCTGAGTAACAGCAGCAAAACTACGTTCTAGCAACGAAAGATTTGGATATTTGTCATAAGGTTTAATTTCGTCATTGCATTCAAGTTCCACAAAAACTGGGGTAGAACAATAGGATTTTTGTACGTCAGCGTAACGAACTCCGGACCATTCAGGGCTATCAAAGTGTTGGAATTCCTTAACCAAATCGACGTGATCTTTCGAAGATTTTGGAAGGGAGGGTTCTTTAAGGACAGTATTCAATATTAAATTAAAGCTACCAGTCTGATCAGGTTTTGAAGTGTCACCCGCATTATCGTTATCGGAAAATAATTCGCCACTGACCGCAACACTAATTCGATCATCATCAATTTCATTAGTACACATTTGTGGGTACTGTGGGAAATACTGCGGAATCATAGGGTTGTGCGACAAAAAATCTTGTATCTTACTAACCTGGTCAGTTAGCTTGCGCAGCTCATCGTCTCTTTTATGACGTTTTTTATCACTCCGATCTTCAACAGGCGCCTTACGTTTGTTCTTGTTCATCGGAAGCCGATCAGAGCGGGCTTCATGCACCGTAGCAGTCACCGTCTTCGTTGCCGCAGGGGGAATCGATGTAGATTCGGAATCTGAAGCGGAATTACTACCACTATCCGAATCACTCATGCTGTAAAATAACGAAATATTAAACTTAACCGAACGGTAATACCGTTAATTTTAAGGAATCGTTAAGTATTTGTATTGAGACGTTATTTATTTATATTTAAAACAAATTATTTGAAAAATAAGAACTTGAATATTGGGAAACTATTAAATTTTAAATTGAAGTAAAAATTAAAATAAGTAGGTAAGGGTTCTCACGTGGTCGCTCACGCACGCTGGTTGAACCCGTCCGCACAGTTCGAAGAACAAATTGCCAATGGGGCAAACTCAGGCTGTTTGCTAGAACGCAGATGTCGCCACCTGGTGGATATAAAGTGAACTAGAAAAATCAAAGGGGGAATTTTGAGCGATTTCCGGTCAAAAGTAGGTCTACTTCCGCCATAGTTCAGAAAAACAGTGTTGCTATTCTCATTTATATAGGCTTTCGAATGACGATACAGTGAGTTAATAAACATCTTCGCCTGTTTTATTTTACTTACGTTTCAAAAGATTATGGGTTTAAGGAAACTTCAAGAAATCCATACTTAATTAATAACTAACATCTTGCAAAATGTAAACAACAAATTATTGGTCTTTAGGTACATTTTGGGTTTTAAAGCTACCGGATGTTTTGATATTGATTTTGTAATTAATTTCCGGAGTTAAGGAAAGTTAGCTTTTGATGTTTACCTAATAGAATCGAAGTGTTATTAGGATTATAAAAATAAAAAAATAAACTAAACTAAACTAACTAAATTTAAACTATTGGTGATGTTAAAAAATATGTAAGTAACGTGCTTGCTCCTAAAACTGAATATTTTTTTAAGAAACCTATGACGCAGAACCTTTATTTTGCATTAGCTTCCGCCTGCGACTTCGTCTGCGTGAACTTAAGAATTGGTTCGAGAGAGAAACAAAATGTTATCTTGTGACAGTTTTTTTTGTTATGGCAGAGGTGGCAAACGAGCAGACGGATCACCTGATGGTAAGCGATTACCGCCGCCCATAGACACCCGGAACACCAGAGGAGTCACAAGTGCGTTGCCGGCCTTTTGCCAAAGTGGAAATTTTGAGTTTTTAAGCATTCCTTCGGGAATCTTTAACCTCGTAAGTCTAAACGCCCTATTTTTGGAACATGGTTTAGTAGTAATTGAGTCACAACTACCTAAAATTTGAACTGATTTTCGAACTCGTATTACGATACGATTGGCTCCATTTCTGAATGAATCACATTTGAGTTCAAGCATTAGGGTATTTTTTTAGGCCGCAATGACTATCTGCCTAAATTTAGCTTGGGCCTACGAGGTTATGTTTTCCAGGATAAAAAGTATCCTATGTTTTAGCCGAGTACTTTATCTATCTTCCTATATTTCATCCAAATCCGCTGAGTAGTTTCAGCGTGAAAGTGGAACAGACAAATAAACAATCAAACAAACATTCATTCATTCGCATTTATAATAGACCGCCTTTTTTTTAATGTTTATTTTTTTGTTTTCCTGTTTTGTTTTGCAATAAAGTGTTTTCATTCATTCATTCATTACTGACATAGCATGTATGCAACCATTAAACCATAACAAAAGAAAAAGTTTGTCTTAGAAAATATGTAATTATTTAAAAACGAATAAACTTTTTTAGTCTGAGAAAAAATTGAAAAATATGAGTGTCAAAAATGTTGTCATTTCTAATACAAATCTGCTAACATCTGATTAGTACGTTTTAAGTAGAATGTCAATTTATTTTGTTATATTAAGTTGTTCAGTTTCATACTGAGAAACCACTCCTGAAAATAAAAACTTCCCTTTGTTGCAACTTGCATGTATATTTCGAAATATAATGTTGTAAATTCATTAAATTACGTATAAAATAGGATTGGAGAATAGATTCCCATTTCCCTATCAACAAAATTATATCTTCCATTTTGTTTGCTGAAAACGATATACTGCATTTATTTTCTACTTAATACGAATGCGGAAGAAACCGTTCCGAAATAAATTGAATTCCTTTCAAAGACCTGAATGGATTTAAAAAAAAATGTTTTTTCTAAGCATGTTGTATACTTATGTGATAATTCAAATGCAAGTAAACAACCCATATCGTCCCCACTGCAGGGGCACGGGTCTCTTCCCATACCCCGGGAAGGTTACGCCATTACTTCACATACGAGGGCCAGGTCCGAAATGGTGCAGGTTTCGGAGCTAGTGGGCAAC
This sequence comes from Coleophora deauratella, assembly GCA_958295455.1. NCBI lineage: Eukaryota > Metazoa > Arthropoda > Insecta > Lepidoptera > Coleophoridae > Coleophora > Coleophora deauratella. The sequence continues at coordinate 1,319,217 of OY282412.1, forward strand.
CCCAGTATCAGAAGTTTTCAAACCACCTTTAAGGCCCCCAACACGGCTTAGCGACTGCCATTTAGTGATAGAAGCCGACACCAACGGCTAAGCGAAGACATGCGAAGCACGGAAACGGTCAAGATACGGCAGGAACGGCCACTAACAGTTAAACCCATGAGCCCATGAAGAAAATTTAATTTGAAATCAGTTTATAGTGGTTCTGAGTTCTGGCCTCAGAACTATGATAAAGGAAAGTCTATGGGGAAGGCATAATTCAACAGCGGACGTTAAACAGCTGACATGAAGATGACGAAACAATGTGTGGATATAGACAATTTTTGCACGCTTGAGATGAGCTAGCCAGCGCGATTGAAGAATCACTATATGGCACCTTTCTGGCACCATCATCATCAGCCGAAAAACGTCCACTGCTGGACCAAGGCCTCCCCCAAGCATTTCCACATCAACCGCTCCTGCGCTGCCCACATCCAGCCGCTTCTTACAACCTTCACCAGGTCGTCGGTCCACCGAGTGGGAGACCTGACTACACTGCGTCTTCCGGTGCGCGGTCGCCACTCGAACCGTAGAACTTTATGTGAACCATAGATTGCCATAATCATTATATACTTAATTGGGTTCTTTCTGTCACCTTGTTATACTTAAAACAACTTGTCAAACTTTATTCCTTCTAAGTTGAGTTAAGTACTTACTAATAAACGGCTCTAAAGTTTTAAAAGCACCCTGTATATTAACTTCATCAGCTGCACGTACACTCAAACTTCGCTTCCAACTGTAGGTACATTCAGAAATGTAATTTAGTGTCCGACTGTCCCTTAGCGGTTACTTTCAGAATAGTTTTCTTTCCCCCAGATATAGTGTCAATTTAAAAACACTGGAAATACTTTCGACAAAAACCGAAACAAAATAAACACTTTTGTTATGTTTCGGCATAAAAAGGTCAAATTAAGTTTCCTTGCGATGAAGTCACGACTACTAAGCTCGTTTTCATCTTCGACATTATCATTACCCCCCATCAAGTGAATGATGAGGTAGTACCATACGTTAAAATGAATGCGAAATAAAGTACTTCCTTGGAAGATAGATTATACACATATACACACACACACACGCACACGCACACGCAAACGCACACGCACACGCAAACGCCCAGAGAGAGAGAGAGAGAGAGAGAGACTTCAAATTCTTATGAAACTCCAGTTTTGATCTTCGTCCATGATTGAAGAGAAACAGATAGAAGGATAGACTATATTTTTCGCACCGCATCAATATATTGAAATATTTTATCGCCATATCTATATAACAAAATAAATAAGATTACGTGCATATATTCTTTAAACTCGCATGGTTGCAAAGAAAAATAACTAAATTGCTAAATTCTTTAAATAATGATGACATAGAAAGTCTTCTTGAATAAACGTTTTCTATTCAATTCTATTCTATTCTTATAAACAGAAGTTACTTTAAATGAACATACTCGTACATTCAAGTACGGCCGCGAGCACAAACACACTCACTCATATACACAAACACACACACACACACACGCACACACACGCACGCACACACACGCACACACACACACACACACACACACACACTAACACACACACACACACACACTATATAGGAAGAAAAATTCTTAGTATATATCTTTCCCTTTGTGTAAAAGAACAGTGTACCTACGTTCTTTAACAATGAGCCCATCTAGAGTAAAGGTATCTACGTAACCTCTAGTAACGTATCTCAAACCTAAGAAACAAGACGCATATATTTTAAACTCGAGGGCAGTTTAAATTTAAACTTTAATCTAATGGAGATTAATCCAGATGTGGTTTAGATAACTTTTAGTTAAGACATTCTTTGTCTGGATTGGACATATCTTATCGCTGGACAAAGGCAGTTCTGAAGCGGAGGCTGCGTTTAGGCAAACGGTTTTTTTAAATCCGTTATAAGATAATCTTTGCAACATTTCACTAGACGGTGAAAACGATTCCGAATTTTGGACATTTCATACGATTCGATCGATTTGTTAAAAAGTGGTAGAACTAAAGCTGTCGTCTCTTCTGTTCTAGGGGGTTTATCGTTTGAGGTCCTGACCTCTTCAAGGTCTCTTCTGAGGTCAAAGGACCTGTCCTTTACTATATTTATACTAGCTTTCGTCTGCGTGGACTTCAGAATTGCGTCCAGAGAGAAAGAAATTGTTTAGGTGGTGCCATCTAGTGATGAAGTGGAAATTTTGATTTTTCAAGAATTCCTTCAGGATCTCTTAAGTTTTCCGGGATAAAAAGTATCATTTATGTTAGCCGAGTGTTTTATTTAGCAACCTACAAAATTTCATCGAAATCCGTTTAGTGGTTTTGGCGTGAAAGTAAAACAAACATCCATATTTTCTCATTTATAATATTAGTGAGATCATTTTCCTGAAATTATGTTTATTTATACAAAAACAATCCTTTGACCTATAGGTACTGACCGTATATCTTTTTTGTCCATTATTTTTTATCTACAATCAACTGGTCCGCAATATTCATTCTGTATAATAAATCAGTCAAAGCCTTTTTACACCTTCCGATAAAAAATTGTTACGACAAACACACGATATTTCTCGGTGCCACTCAAATAGGGTTATTTTTTTCAGAAAACTGAGATTAAATAATATGCAATCCCACTTAACAAAATACATAAAAAAATAACAAGATAATTCGACTGAAATTACGACCCACCTAAGATTTAACCAAATAGTTATAACATGAGCACTGAGGATAATAGTAATATCTTACAGTTTTTATAGTTATGTTCACTTAGGTTACCCAAGTGAAGCGGTTGTAGCTCAGTGCGGCTTGCGTGGTCGCTTCGATCACATAGGTTAACTGACTACAGACAAGGTCATAACCTGGATGGGTTTGACTATTAGCGGCATTTATCTCAACCGTTTCCGTGCTTCGCAAGATACGTTTAGTCGTTGGTGCCGGCTGCTATCACTAGATGGCAGTCGTTAAGCCATGTCAGAGGCCTTATAGGCGGCTTGAAAACATCTGACTCTGGGGTTAGTCACTAGCCTCACAACCTCCATCAATCCGAATTTGGCCCCCGTGTGTGGAGTATGGTCTAACTTTCCAACGAAACCTGTTAAAGGTGTCATCTAAATGGTTCTTGCTAACATTAAAATGACGTCTAACGATAACATATCGGGTAGTCTAAAGAGCTTTTTAAATTCAGTTTACCTACACACCTACCAATAGTGTGTACGATCTCGTTAAAATATCTGACAGGAAGCCGAACGAAAATATGAATAAACTCAGAGTTTTATTGGTCACACCAAAATCGATAGCATATATGCAAAAAATGTGGATCCGACGTTATTTATATGGTAAATAAATCGTAATGGCTGCCACTGCGGTAAGTACCGTGGATTTGGAGTTGCTCGTAGAGCGATGGGAAAAGTGTGTTTTTATAGGATTTAAAGTAAATATGGTAATCAGATTAATGAGTAGGTTTTAACTATAATGTTTTGTTTGTTTTTACTATTCCTGATATATTTATTGTAACTGTTGGTACAATAGGGGCGAATGTACAAGTTTTTAGGGGAAACCGTTTCGTAAAGACAAATCAAATAAATAAATACATTTTAAATATTTTTTTATTTGGCTTACTAACATGATACATATTACACAATGGTAATAATGTATGGTTACATAATAGACCAATAACAGGTGTCCGCTAATAAGCTCATTTATGAGCAGGTAGTTAATAAAATTTTTAATAGATATTTTAGCGCACCGGAAGATGCAGTGTGGGCAGGTCTCCGACTCGGTGGACCGACGATCTGGTGAAGGTTGCGGGAAGCCGCTGGATGCGAGCCGCACAGGTCAGTGTGGAAATCCTTGGGGGCCTTTGTCCAGCAGTGGACGTCTTTCGGCTGATAGATAGATAGATAGAGATATTTTAATGTAGAATATGCAGTAATAAAGTTTTATTTTATTAATTTACATATTTCTCCAGATATTTATTTTTTCTGCTGTAGTGTGTTGTAAAAAAATTTTTGGAGTTCTCATACTTATCAACTTATCCGCCAATTTTGTATGGGAAGTACATTTTTTTTTGCGAATTGAGTACGTTTTTGCGATTGGAGAGATACCTGTCTAGTGCTCGAGCCAGTAAAACAGATATACTTTCCCAGAGAGAGGCCATGATTGAGCGCACGAACTTAACACTCAAGGCAGTCTCCGACTGGGGCGATGCCAATCTTGTTAGGTTCAATGCCTCTAAAACGCAGGCGTGTCTGTTTACTGCAAAAAGGAGTAGTTTCAACCTTACTCCTACTTTCCGAAATGAATCCATCCATATCTCTGACCACCTTGAGCTCCTAGGCGTGGATTTAACATCTAACCTGAATTTCGGGAGATATATCGAGTCCAAGGCAAAAACTGTAGCCAAAAAGCTCGGAATCCTGTCGAAAGTGAGACTATACTTCACACCGGGACAGCTTCTGTCCATAAGGACATTGGTATAAACCAAGCTCAAGTCCGATCATGTGTGGAGTACTGTTCTCATTTATGGGACGGATCGGCTCGTTACCAGCTTGATGCCTTGGATTCTATTGACCGACGCGCCAGGAGACTCATTGGCGATGAGGAACTTGTTTCTAACAAGCTTCAAAGCCTCGAGCATCGCCGAAAAGTCGCCTGTTTATCGGTGTTCTATAGGATTCATTTCGGAGAGTGTGCTCAGGAACTTCACAATCTCATACCCCCTTCTCCATTCCATCATCGGACGACCAGGCGTAGGGGGAGGTTTCACCCTTATGTTGTAGATATTCCACCTATACGCACTAAACGATTTGAGTCATCGTTTATTATGCGGACGGCTAAGGAATGGAATTCTCTACCTGCTTCTGTGTTCCCCGATTCGTACGATTTAGGAATCTTCAAGGTGCGAGTGAACAGGCACTATTTGAGCTTGCGTCACTTAACATCAGGTGAGGTGTTGCCAAACGCACTCAAATCTATGATAAAAAAAAAAAAAAAAAAAGAGTATAGGTTCCTCGGGGAAATTTGTTCAGTTTCATGAGTAGAACCCACTCTAAGAATTTTCTAAATAAGTGACGCAGTTGTTATTTTTCCACACCATTCTTAAAGTAAACGTTAACGAATACATAAAGTATCAAAAATCATCGCTGCAAATGTCTTATATGTTTACTGTAGATAATAATAAACGAAAATCAACGTAATAAAGTACATAAATACTAAGGTCACTTTTCAAAATTGTCTATACAAAAGTTGTCTACATTGTACCCTAAATAAAATAATGGCCCTGGTAATGGGCGAAAATGAAGAGTCCAATGGCTTGCCGATCTTTGGGGGATTAGACGGAATGCCTCGTATGCCGGTAAACTCTGGCTATCTCGCGCCACCCGCCGGCACAGCGCGCTGCTGGCGGCAGGTACAGAGCGAGCAGTGGTGCCCACCCAGTCGGACTTTGCATAATAACAATAATAACTTGCTTAGTAACATAGGTAATGGCCATCAAATGAATGTTTCAAGTGCAAAAAATGTTGCCGCGTTTGGTAGAAATTACGCATTTTCGGAATTACCCGCATGCACCCTATTACTTTTACAGTCAGTTATCTATGAAAGGAATAAAGAGGCCTGTTTTCAATTTCCATATGAAACTAAGAACTTTCTTAAGCACATCGGAACCCTCTTTGCCAGTATCCCCAGTGTGTTATTTTAGAAAACAGAAGCCCTTTGGTTTTTGCATGTTTTCCTTAAGGCTGAGGTTGAAAGCCTTTGAAACGTCACTCACTCACTTAGGCTTTTATCGTGATTTCATCGTAGTTTTCTTTTTTTATACATGTCATGATCTGCCGCTTTATGCAATGTGTATCGTATTCATAGTTAGACCATTTTTTTTAATATTTCAACTTATACTACGTAAACGCTCGCAAATACGGGTTTGCGGGTGTCTATGGGCGGCGGTAATCCCTTACAATCAGGTGATCCGTCTGCACGTTTGCCAACTATCACATAAAAATAAAAATAAAAATAAAAAAATACCAAGGTAAGTGAACCAAATAAGGCGTAAGGTAAGAGACCCAAATAAGGCCTATGCCCCAATAAGGCCTAGGTTTCAAATTTCCCGCTTAGACATTTCAAATAACCGCGAAAGTTTACAGTGGTGTGCCTAAGGATGTATCTGACACATACAAGAATAACGAGCGCCGCTTACCACGAGTATGTCGGAACATGTAGTCGAAAACAGTCGGGAAGCGGAGTGTACGCCTGTTCAATAAAATTTCTACAGGTAATGATGTAAGTATTTTGATATTTTTGCACGGATGGCCACATTTTTTTGTGTGTTGTTTAGTTTAAAAGTTTAGTAACCCCTACATAAGCATTTATACGCCATTTTTTCAATGTATTTTCTGTAATATTTTTTTTTCTTACACATACGACAGATCCAAATAACGCCTATCAGAATAATATAAGTGCAAATAATATCGAATGGATGACATGCGGCAGGCAATGCCTTGCTTGCAATATCTGGTAGGTATCATGAGCTGTGTGTTGGCTTAACCCCTGCTGATAAAAAAATTTTGCTGTGCAGGAGATTCCTTGAAGAAAATGAAGACAGGAAGGATAATATGTTGAGGTGATTATCAAGACTGATTAAAACGTCCAAATATGATTACTAAAGAATCTTACTAAATAAATAATATTACGTTGATATGTTTTAGCAACTAAAGTTTAATGATTGTTTTTTCTTTCTTTTAGTGTGAAAGGCCTTATTGCGACATGGGTTTCCCAATAAGGTCTAAAGGACTTTTTGAATATTTTGATTCACAGAAGTCCGTTTTTTGTTTTTTTATCGTTTCAACTACATTTATTTTAAAGTTTAATAAATAAAGATTAATATTTCGAAAGATGAGTGTGTTTTTCTTAAAAACCTAGTAATTACGTCAAGATAAAAATAAGGTAAGGTAAGTGACCCAAATAAGGCCTACCTTATTTTTATCTTGACGTAATTACTAGGTTTTTAAGAAAAACTCACTCTAAAAGGAAGAAAAAACAATCATTAACTTCAGTCACTAAAACATATCAACGTAATATTATTTAAATTTAGTAAGATCCTTTAGTAATCATATTTGGACGTTATAATCAGACTTGATAATCGTCTCAACATATTAATCTTCCTTTCTTCATTTTCTTTAAGCAATCTCCTGAACAGTATTTTTTTATCAGCAGGGGTTAAGCCAACACACAGCTCATGATACCTACCAGATATTATAAGCAAGGCATTGCCGCATGTCATCCATTCGATATTATTTGCACTTATATTATTTTGATAGGCCTTATTTGGACCTGTCATGTATAAGAAAAAAAATATGACTGAAAATACATTGAAAAAATGGCGTATAAATGCTTATGTAGGGGTTACTAAACTTTTAAACTAAACAACACACAAAAAGATTCGGCATGCGTGCAAAAATATCAAAATACTTACATTATTACTTGTAGAAATTTTATTGAACAGGCGTACACTCTGCGTCCCGACTGTTTTCTACTCGCAGGTTTTCTTCTCGATGCCCCGCAGGGGCATCGGGGAGACTATTCCGGGTCGTAGACCCCCTATAGTAGTTGCTGTCGCTGCCCGTAACTACGGGCAGGTCCTTGGGGTTGCACTGGAATTAATTCCAGTGCTGTCGGTCACCTTCTCCTGGACTGGCCTTGCCATCGGTGTCCCTGCGCAAGGAACCGTAGCGGGCGGTCGGAGTGTCGGTGTCGACTGGGAAGTTGTCATGTCCGTGGTGCTTGCGACCGCGACCTCTAGGAGGTCTCGCGGTAGCCGCTTTCTGTCTTGGATGTCTGAGCGGTAGGGGGCTAGCTCCCGGATGTGCGGGAGTGCCGATCTGTCCACACGCCCAAACATCGTTTGTGCCAAACGACGATTGAATTCGTCCAGGCTCTCCATCTCTAGGTCCCGCTGTATGGTCACGTTCCTCACAAAGCGGGGGGCGTCTACGATGGTGCGGAGGGTCAGCGATTGCTGGGCCCGTAGCCTCTCGCGGTTCTTCTCGCTCACCAATGCATACCACGCTGGTATTGCGTAGGTGAAACGAGAGCGAATATACGTCTTGTAGACGCCGATCTTCACGCGCAAGGGAAGACGCGACGACAGGACGGGACGCAGGAGAGCTCTGGCTGCGCGAGTCTGTGCTATGACAGACTTCACGTGGAGATTCATGGTCAGGCCGTTATCGATGGTCACCCCTAGGTACTTAGCCTTGGGGCTCCATTCGATCTCCTGTCCGTGAAGGCGCAGGGTTGGCACTTTTTTGTTGCATCTAGTTCCGACTATTATCGCTTGGGTCTTTGCCACGTTGACGGTTAGCCGCCAGTCGGCAAGCCAGGCGGGAAGGGCGTCGAAGGTCTGCTGCATGCACACCACTGCATGACCTCGGCTTATCGAGCTGTGAAAGTATGCCGCGTCGTCGGCATACAGTGCCAGCTGAGTCCTTCCCAGCACTGGGATGTCGTCCGTGTACCGAGCATAGCACACAGGCGACAGGCAGCTACCTTGCGGTACTCCGGCTTGAATAGGGCGTTCTGTGGAGATGGTATCTTCCACTGCTACGTGGAAGCTTCGATCTTCGAGAAGGTGGCCACAGTCTTAACGACTCGACGAGGAGTCGTAGACGTGGACAGCTTGTATAACAAGCCGGGGTGCCAGACGCGGTCAAAGGCCTTTTCCATATCCAGAAATACCGCAATCGTGTATTCCTTCTTATTAGAAGCCACAGACATATTGTGCAGTACTCTGGATAGCTGGAGCGTGGTAGAGTGTTCGGCTCGGAAGCCGAACTGCTCATCACGTGGCGTAATATGCGGAACTAGATGCCGCAGAAGGAGTTTCTCGAATACCTTTGAGATGGTCGGAAGCAGCGTGATAGGTCTATAGCGATCTGCCTTCAGGATATTCTTCCCGGGTTTCGGTAGCATAATGACACGTCCCAGCTTCCATGGGCATGGGAAGTGCCCCGTGCGCAGGATGCCATTGAATAGCCGCGTTACCGCCGCAATTGCTCGCGGCAGGAGGTGGCGGAGTGCTTCATTGGTCACCTGGTCGGGTCCAGGGGCTTTCCTGAGCTGTGTGCGACGTATCATATGTTGCACCTGGCCCGGGCTGAATATAACTGGGTCCTCGTCCGCGGCTATTGGCGCGGCGAAGTATGCTTCCAGGTGTCGAGAAATCTCCTCTGCTTTGGAGTCATTGCCGGGGTTTGGCTTGAAGGCTCTCTCCAGGGAGTCCGCGAAGATCTCGGCCTGGTCTTCGGTAACGAGTTAACGGGGTGTGCCGTCACTGGCCAAAAGGGGGCGGATCGGATTCGGGGCTCCCGAGATTTGTGGAGATGTCGAGGGCGGTTCGCAGAGTGGACTCTAGGTACTTTGCAAGTTGATCGACGTCCGCAGCGGCAATGATTGATCTTGTGGGAGTATGTTTCGCCATGTGTTCCATGAAGACCTCCCATAGATAACGACGCCGTGGTCTTGGGGTTGTAACTCTGGCGAGCGTTTGCGTCAGAGTTGCGATGACCGGCTGGTGGTCGGAAATTAAGTGGTAGCCGATGACTTCCGTGGTAGGGTTAGGGAGACCTCGTACCAACGTAAGATCGATGACATCTGGCGTAGCTGTATGATTGTACGGATAGTGTGTAGGCACTTCTGCGCCCAGCACCACATATCCGAGGCGTTCAGCGTCATCAAATAGGCGTCTTCCATTTGGAGAAGTGGTGGAAGAATTCCAGGCTGCGTGTTTGCAATTGAAGTCTCCCGCTATAACCGTTGGCAATGGAGAGTCCAGCAGGGCGTGGATGTCAGCCATTGCCAATCGGGTTTTAGGGGGCTTGTAGAGTGCAAACAGGCGGATAGGCTGTCTGTCGATGCACACCTCCACTCCTAGGGCGTACACATTGGAGGTCCGCAAGTGGTAGTGGTTGGTGGACGAGTCGTCTCCGTACTGCAACGGCTAGGCCGCGATAGGCTATGCCGCGGTCGGAGAGCTCGTCCTTCCTGTACACCAGGTAGTCCGGAATTCTCAGTTTGTCGGTAGCAGTGACGCGCGTCTCCGACAGGAGTACCACGTCTATTTGTCTTTCTAGGAGGATGGTCCTTAGGAGCCTCAGCTTGTGCTTGCTGAGGCTATCTGCATTCCAGTGTAGTATTCTGAGGGGGGTGGCAGTCACTGAAGTGACTGAAGGAGTTGGGCCATCCCCCGGAGAATCACCGGAACTGGGTCGCGGTCGCTTTGAACCGCGACCAGGACCTCGTTGAGGAGGGTTATCGTGGCCGTGATTACGGCCCTCTTCTCCTCTCTCACGTTGTCTGCTGTCACCTGAGGGGCCGCTGGGCCCGCCTTTCTCCCCGCAGGCTTGGGGGCGGCGATTGCCGCGTAGCTCCTCGAGGGTTGCAGAGGAGGAAATTGTGAGAGGGGTTTTGGTGGCCTGGACGGGGCCGCTTGGGCCGGGACCTGGGGGTTTGGTTGAGGCGCCTGCTTCGGCAGTTGCTGCGATTGCCGCTGCTGCTGCTCTTGAGGCGGCGCCTGGCTACATGTTTGCCCGGGGGGCAGAGGTTGCGATTGGGGGGCTTGGGATCGCTTTTTCCCCCTTCTGCCTTTCCTCCGTTTTTTGGAGGTTGCAGATTGACTGGGCTGGACAGGAGGGGGTTGAAGTCTTGCTTCCGTAGCAGTAGCAGTGGTGATTGCTACTGTGCCCGCCTTCTTATTGCGTAGTTCGCGCTTGAAGACAGGACACCGACTGTTTTCGACTACATGTTCCAACATATTCGTGGTAAGCGGCGCTCGCTATTCTTGTATGTGTCAGATACATCCTTACGCACACCACTGTAAACTTTCGCGGTTACTTGAAATGTCTAAGCGGGAAATTTGAAACATAGGTCTTATTGGGGCATAGGCTACCTATATTTCGGTCTCTTACCTCATATTAAATTAATAAAAGGTTCCAACAATTTTTTTCTGCATTTTCTACGTTGAAGGTCATGTATTCGATTCCCCATTTCGTTAACAAGCCATATCGTCCCCACTTCTGGGGCACGGGTCTCTTTCCATACCATAGGCCATACCTTAACCATACCATAGTTAGGCCTTATTCCAAACACGGGGGCCAAGTTCACGTCCGAAAAAGCAGCATGTTATCGTAATTTTCAATAAATTTGTATTGTAATTTTGTATGGAACACCTCTAACTAATACACAAACTTATACTCAAATAGCAAAAAAAAATTCGAAGATTTGATCAACCAGTTCGCAAACTTTGTATAGGAGGTCCAAATTCTTTTGCGATTTGAGTATAGGTTCCTAATCTAAAGTTTTGCAGTATTATGAGTAAAAACACCAGTTATTTCTTGTTTTGCAGATATTTTTAACCGACTTCAAAAAAATGGAGGAGGTTCGGCTCAATTCGTCGGAATCTTTTTTTTTTATTTTATTTTTTATGTATGTTCACCGATTACTCGAAGACGCCTGAACCGATTTGGAAAATTCTTTTTTTTGTTTAAAAGGGTACACTTCACAGGTGGTCTCATATAAAATATATCGAAATCAATTCAGCGGTTTTTGAGAAAATCAACAAAAACATAGCAAAATTGGAGTTGTTGCGATTGAAGTCGGTTGTTTTTAACGTATTCAGCGTGGTCAATTATTGGATCCACAGTTTAAGAGAAGAAAATCTTAGAAAAAACATATACACTGACAAATAGATAAACAATAATTACTTAATCTTCAACATTAACTTAACATACTTAGCTGTTTAAGCGACAAAGACATTTTGAACTTTCTAATTCCGTGTGTAAACTTATTGTTTGTCTTGTACTGAACCCGTTTGCTTAGGACAAGAGTTACAACCGATTATACATTAGTACAAGATTTTAGGGTTCCGTAATCATTGATGAGTGTTTGGTTAACTTGGGAAGAGATTAAGAGCATTAGGTAAATGATTAATCTGTTTAAGAGGGCGCTAAGCCTTTTATATTTGGCGCGGCTGTTACACTTTAAATTGTTTCTCTGGTTTGAAAATTAAATTTTCAAAAAGTAAGCCCGTTAATGTGTTTTAAATCCCTATTTACCTACATGTTTTTTGTGGATGTTTACATGAATAACACAATGATATGGCTTTTATATATACTATGCTACTTTATTAGTGCCCGATATTTTAATCAGTGCTTCTGCTCCTGATTCTCATCAATTTTCCCCAAGGAACCCATAGTCAAATCGCAAAAAAATTTTGGACTCTTCATACTAATTTGGCCAGTTTCGGCCGATAGATTTGTGTATATTATTATTATTATTATTATTATTACTTAGATTGATTTAATGTAATGTTTACTATGGGTCCTGTGCCTGAAAATAAAACAATTTTATTTATTTTTTATTTATTTATTTTTATTTTTATTTATTTATAGGGTCCTTATGAAATACCTGAAAATAAATTAACCACGGCTTCTACTCATGAAACTGAACAACTTTTCCAACGAACCTATACTCAATTCGTAAAAAAAAAATTGTAGTCCTCATACTAATTGATCAACTGTGCTATCATTTTGTTGAAGAATAGAGAAAAAGTTACAGACAACAGAAATTGATAAATGAGAACTCAAATGAAATAGAAAAATATTTAGAGAAGAGCAAACTACGTAAGAATAAGCTGTATGGCCAGAGAAGCCTTTGCCTTTTCCTTGCAAAAGCAGGAAAGAACCAAACAAAAAAAAAGAATAAATTTAAATTAATACTAAGTATGACAAGAGCATCATTGGTTAACAAAAAATTTATCAATGATGCTCTTGTCATTCTTAGGAATAATGTTGTAATTGCGTGTCGGTGCGCAATCTGACTGGTGAAACCTTTTGGTTGATTTTTATTTCATTTTCTTTAAAAAACACTTTACATTTTTATTTATGTAATACCCTTATACATAAATAAAAATGTCAAGTGTTTTTAAATTACCTGAAAAAATTTAACAGTGGGTTCTACTCATGAAACTGAACAACTTTCCCCAAGGAACCTATACTCAATTCGCAAAAAAAAATTTAATAAAATACAAAAAATACAAAATTGCCGGATCAGTTGATTGATAAGTATCAAAATTTTTTTGCGAATTGAGTATAGGTTTCTTGAGGAAAGTTGTTCAGTTTGTTGAGTACAAGCCGTGGTAAAAAAAAACTGGTATTTCATAAGGACCCTATACAGGGTGTAAGGGATAGGTTTCCGAAAACCTTAAGGGCTTGCTCAGTAGACAAAACTGAACAACTTCCCACAAGATTTTTTTTTCAGGAAACGAAAAAAAAATCTGCTTCTCTATACAAAATTATAAACTTGATTGGACAGTTTCTTGTCATTCTTAGGAATAATATTGTAATTGCAATTTACTTTTATCAATTTTGAATGCTTTCTTTTTTTATTATTTTTATTTTTATTTACAGACATGACATTGTATAAATCATCTCTTGTTTTTTTTATGGCATTGCTGGCAAACGAGCAGACACATCATCTGATGGTAAGCGATTACCGCCGCCCATAGACACCCGCAACACCAGTCCAGAGGAGTAATAGAACATACTAAAATTTTAAAAAAATGTGTGAAAGGGAGTTTCTCTGAACCCGTCGTTTCTTCTCACTCCGCAAACACTTCCCGAAACGGCGGGTATACGAGTTCCGAGTGGTAGGAACCTCGTATTAGGCAGATAAAAGTGTGATGTCCGAAAATTGTACACTGCTAGGTAGATAGGTACCTATTTCGACAGGCAGGCCTCCCACTCTGTGGACCGAAGACCTGGTAAAGGTTGCGGGAAGCCGCTGGATGCGGGCAGCGCAGGACCGGACGATGTGGAAATCCTTGGGCAAGGCCTTTGTCCAACAGTGGACGTCTTTCGGTTGATGATGATGATGAATCTACTATACAGGGTGTAACAGAAGTGTGTGACAATACTTCAAGGTTGGCTTTTACCCATCAAACTGAACAACTTTTGTTCTACAACTTTGTTGAAATCGCAAAAATTTTTTTGGACTTTTCATACAAACTTGGTTCGCCAGCCGATCGATTTGTATGAAAAGTCCAAAAATTTTTTTGCGATTTCAACAAAGTTGTAGAACAAAAGTTGTTCAGTTTGATGGGTAAAAGCCAACCTTGAAGTATTGTCACACACTTCTGTTACACCCTGTATAGACCTACTAATAAAGTATTTTCATTTCATTTCTTAAAAAATCACACCAAAATTGTTGATTTAGGATAGTCAATTCCCTATTACATTGGGGAGTCTTAGTAAGCCTCCCTCTATTTTCGGGTGCGTCATCACTTACCATAAGGTGTGATGATGCCAAAGGCTACCGACAAAAGAAATTAAAATAAGTAAGTAAGTAAGTAAAAATTTATTCAGTACCAGAAAGTTTACAAAAAAAAAACTAACTAATAAAAAGGTAGTTTTATACTAACACTAGTTTTTTAAGACTTTCACTAACAAAATACTGGATCTTTGTTGTCTGAAAACAAAGTTTTATGATTATTAAATATAAAACTGTTACCTACTTGAAATAAAACATATTTTAAAGAACCTTGTTTATGAAAATCGCTTGTTCTGCTTTAAGTTCTATTAGAATTTTGTTAAGTAACATTCACGAAAAAATATTTAAAAAGACTTTAAATTTCAGAGGTGTCTATCTTTATTTTTAATATATTCGTTTTTCAAGTTTAAAAAACTTTACTTTCCATGGTTTCTGGTTAACTTTTAAAAAGTTATTTTCGTGTAGGTGCGCAATCTGACTGGTGAAACCTTTTGGTTGATTTTCGTTTCATTTTCTTTAAAAAACACTTTACATTTTTATTTATGTAATATCCTTATACATAAATACAAATTTCAATTGTTTTTAAATAACCTGAAAAAAAATTTAACAGTGGGTTCTACTCATGAAACTGAACAACTTTCCTCAAGGAACCTATACTCAATTCGCAAAAAAAATTTAATAAAATACAAAAAATACAAAATTGCCGGATCAGTTGATTGATAAGTATGGAAAGTCCAAAAATTTTTTTTGCGAATTGAGTATAGGTTTCTTGAGGAAAGTTGTTCAGTTTGTTGAGTACAAGACGTAGTAAAAAAAATCAGGTATTTCATAAGGACCCTATACAGGGTGTAAGGAATAGGTTTCCGAAAACCTTAAGGGCTTGCTCAGTAGACCAAACTGAACAACTTCCCACAAGTTTTTTTTCAGGAAACGAAAAAAAAATCTGCTTCTCTATAAAAAATTATAAACTTGATTGGACAGTTTCCTGAAAAAAAATCTTGTGGAAAACTGTTCAGTTTCGTCTACTGAGCAAGCCCTTAAAGTTTTCGGAAACCTGTCCCTTACACCCTGTATATTACTCATTACTTCATAATACGATAATTTCAGTAATGTACAGAAAATAATTATAGTAATGTACCGTAATATCTAGTGCACTTACATGTGTGGTTTTAGCGCAAATCGATCCGTGTAAGCAAACTCACTAATATATGCGCATACATTTGTCTCGTGTATCGCGACAACCCTATCTTGAAACACGCATAATAAATGTCTACATGTTGCCTAATATAATACAGGGTGTAAAAACAACCGACTTCAATCGCAACAACTCCAATTTTGATATGTTTTTGTTGATTTTTTCAAAAACCGCTGAATCGATTTCGATAAAATTTATATGGAACCACCTGTGAAGTATACCCTTTTAAACAAAATAGAATTTTCCAAATCGGTTCAGGCGTCTTCGAGTAATCGGTGAACATACATTAAAAAAAAAGATTCCGACGAATTGAGAACCTCCTCCTTTTTTTTGAAGTCGGTTAAAAATCCCGGAAACTTCACACCGGACACTTTACGGAGGCTTTTACTTATCATACTGTACATCATTTCCCTAATAAATCGCCAGCGCTGAACACGTTAAAAACAACCGACTTCAATCGTAACAACTTCAATTTGCTATGTATTTTTGTTTTTGTTGATTTTTTCAAAAGCACTGTATCAATTTATATACAATTTATGTGGAAATACCTCTGAAGTATTACCTACCAAATAAAAAAACAATCATCAAAATCGGTTAATAATTGGCGGAGTAATCGCGTAACATACATACAAAAAAAAACAACAACAACATACAGTCGAACTTCCTCCTTTTTTGAAGTCGGTTAAAAACCCATACCTTCTCAATTCAAAAAATAATTGACAACGCTAAAATAAACAAGGTTATCTTATCAATCATGCTATTAATATTGATGTTTGGCGGCCAGACTTAGATGACGGTAGCTAGCTAGGCGGGCTCAGAAAATAGGTAACCTACCACAAACCAAACTCCGCCGGGAATCGAACCAGTGACCTCCTGATGTGAAGAGATCACACCAGCTACTAGAACACGGAGGCGTTTAAAAATAGGGTGTATCATTTTCCACGACTTGACTGAAATCAGAAAAGAATTTGTGAAGGTTCCCTACAAAATAGGCCATATACCCAATCATTTTTATGAAGAGTCCAGCTTTTTTTGTATTATCATACAAATAGATATCATAGAAAAAAATTTCAATATTCGTGGATCTGAACAACGTATCTCAATGAACCTATACACAATTCGCAGAAAAATTGTTTTCCTCTTGTCAAAAAAATATTACGCGCCTTGACTTCCTTGAAAAACGTTATATAGTTTCATGAGCAAAATCCACTGTTATTACTTGTTAGGTAGGTACTAATTTTTTTTAAAATAAAATAAACAAACCCATATTCCAAAGCAGAAAACTTTATTAAAAACTGGAAAAAATCTCACGCAAAAATCATCGCCAGATCTCGCTAGTTACCACAAAGCAATTACACCGCTGAACGTTCATTGCCTAAAGCTTTAAAGCGACGCGACGTTAAATCACGTAGCGAAGTCACGTAATTACTGGAACGGCTGCTGGCAGCGGTGACAAACGCTGACGGATAGGTAGTTCAGTGGTTATGGTATGGTTTGGGAGCTAGAATTCAGAAATGGAGGAGGCATTGTAGATGTCAAAGTAGCTGTCAAAATTTCACCACAAAATGGACTTCCTTCACAAAAGAGTGTTTTTTTATGGCAGAGGTGGCAAACGAGCAGAAGGATCACCTGATGGTAAGCGATTACCGCCGCCCATAGACACCCGCACCTCCAGAGGAGTCACAAGTTCTAGCGAAAGTAGGAGTATCCCGAGACTTTTTAACCCCCGACGCAAAAAGAGGGGTGTTATAAGTTTAACGTGTCTGTGTATCTGTGTATCTGTGTATCTGTGTATCTGTCTGTGGTATCGTAGCTCCCAAACGGATGAACCGATTTTCGTTTTGTTTTTTTTGTGTCATAGATAATTTTATCCCGAGTGTTCTTAGCCATGTTTCATGAAAATCTGTTCAGCCGTTTGAAGATCATCAGCTCTTTTCTAGTTGATGAGGGGATCTGACTAACTTCCTTATGTCCGATCGATTCAAAATTTGGTACCGTGTTACTTCAACGATATTTAAAGAACATGGTAAGGCAAGCGTGAGGTGGTCAGCCGTTTGAAGATCATTAGTTCTTTAATAGTTGATGAGGGGATCTGACTACCTTCCATATGTCCTATCGATTCGAAATTTGGTACCGTGTTACTTCAATGATATTGAAAGTATATGGTAAGGTAACCATGACCTGATCAGCCGTTTGAAGATCATCAGCTCTTTAATAGTTGATGAGGGGATCTGACTACCTTCCATATGTCCTATCGGTTCGAAATTTGGTACCATGTTACTTCAATGATATTGAAAGTATATGGTAAGGTAACCATGACCTGATCAGCCGTTTGAAGATCATCAGCTCTTTAATAGTTGGTGAGGGGATCTGACTACCTTCCATATGTCCTATCGTTATTAACTCAACTAACTAACCATTATAAATACCTTCCTAATATTTATACCTACTAAGGACAAAATAAAAGTAAAATTAAAATTTTAAAAACCCCCCGACGCTAAAAATAAACTCTAAAAACTAACAAATAATATTTTAAACCTATTATAATTATTATCGTCACATATATTATGTAAGTTCAAATATTTTTATTTTCCAAGCGTCGTCGCGTCGGGGGACCGCTAAGTGAGAAAAACAGGTGTAGTCGCAGATTGCAACAAAAGAATTTACTCTGAAAAATTCGCAAAACTGACACAAGCGTCAACGACGTCGCCCTCACGTGTATGCCCGTTCGGGTCGCCGCACTTGGTGACGCCTCCCCCGCGCCGCATACCGCACACCGAGCTCGCCGCGCGCGGCATTACGTAGTGCGTAGACTATGCATGAAATTAAAGATCGCTCGTACCTAAATGTAATTCGTAATAATTAATTAGCTGTTGTTGAAAAAATACTTTATAAACTTTAGCGGTCCCCCGACGCGACGACGCTTGGAAAATAAAAATATTTGAACTTACATAATATATGTGACGATAATAATTATAATAGGTTTAAAATATTATTTGTTAGTTTTTAGAGTTTATTTTTAGTGTCGGGAGGTTTTTAAAATTTTTATTTTACTTTTTACCTATTGGGCATCGAAAATAGGTTTTATTTAGGATTCCGTTTTCCACCAACTCCATGGCCTCTTAATACCAGACGAAATTAACATAAAAGTATTTTTTGGAGACGTCTTTTATCTTACAAAAGTCAAGATGGACGTTCCATATTTCAAAATGGATCCTCTATAAAATACGGAAACGAATTTTTAAATTATTTGAAAAAGAAACAGTCTATTTATTTATTTTTGAAACAAAATATAAAGTATTATATTACAAGAAAAGAATGTCAAAACTTTTGCGAATGGCCTAGTAGTTTTTTTTTAAAAAAAAAGGTGTTCAATTTCCTAACCTAAATTGTCCTTTGTAAGTGACACTGGGCCGGACGATGTTAACAGAAGCCGCAGAAAATAACAATACCATAACCTAACTTTTTAAATACCCGATCTGAATTAAATAACAAACCATTCCTATATCATTTTAACCCCTCCACGACAGGGCACTTGAAATTCCGCCCGGCAATAAAAGTAAACAGCATCGCTTTAATTTATATAATTCCCGTACACCATTAGTAAGCTTACGTTATCTACGGAGTACGAAGGTTGAAATGTAACGATGACAATAATATACAGGGTGTAACAGAAAGGTGTGATAATACTTCATAGTGGGCTTTTTCCCATCAAACTGAACAACTGTTGTTCTACAACTTTGTTGAAATCGCAAAGAAATTTTCGGACTTTTCATACAAACTTGGTTCGCCAGCTGATCGATTTGTACGAAAAGTCAAAAAAAAAAATTGCGATTTGAACAAAGTTGTAGAACAAAAGTTGTTCAGTTCGATGAGTAGAAGCCCACCTTGAAGTTTTATCACACCTTTCTGTTACACCCTGTATATGTATGTAAATAATGAAGCCTGTTTGTTAGCAAACCACAGTTTATGGACATTATACAGTACGAGTATGTCGGTGGCGCAGCGGTAAGTGACTCCGTCCTCCTACCCAGGGGTCGTGTGTTCAAATCCTGGCCAGTGCACCAATGAGTTTTTTCGAAACTTACGTGCCTTTTCATACCGACTGCTTTAACGGTGAAGGAAAACATCGTGAGGAAACCTGCACATCTGATTTCTAGATGTGTATCATGTTCACGTTGCACACGTCCGTAGGTGTTAATCTAAAATGCCCTACACGTGACTGCGGGTGATGCTAAGTGCAACACTGGGCAACCGCCGTCTATACCTTGTGGATAGAACGGTTAAATGTCCCACACGATAAGAAGAAGAATACAGTATGGACACTCCGTGCCGCTCTATCTTAAGGGTACCTCACCCCCCTGTGTGACATCTACTTTAACTTTTATACAGGGTGTTACAATAATTGACCACGCTGAATACGTTAAAAACAACCGACTTCAATCGCAACAACTCCAGTTTTGATATGTTTTTGTTGATTTTCTCAAAAACCGCTGAATCGATTTCGATAAAATTTATATGGGACCACCTGTGAAGTATACTCTTCTAAACAAAAAAAGAATTTTTCAAATCGGTTTTGGCGTCTTCGAGTAATCGGTGAACATACATAAAAAAAAAAGATTCCGACGAATTGAGAACCTCCTCCTTTTTTTTGAAGTCGGTTAAAACTAAAATACTAAAATTACCGACGGAATTTTATTTATAGAGAGCAGGTTGTAAAAGCTGGCGAAATGTTTTTCGACAACTTTGTTTTCGGGAAATGGATGTTATGATAGCAGTTATTATGATTAACCTAGCTTGTGGAAAATTCTTACTTAGGTTATTAAGTTTGTTTATTGTGTTAACAACCCATATCGCCCCCACTGCAGGGGCACAGGTCTCTTCCCATACTTCGGGACGGTTAGGCCATACTCCACACACGGGGGCCAAGTCCGGATTGGGGGAGTTTGTGGGGCTGTTTGTAGTGGCCAACCCGAGTGTCAGTAGTTTTCAAGCCACCTATAAGACCTCCAACATAGCTTTACGACTGCCATCTAGAGATAGCAGCTGCCACCAACGGCTTAACGTGCCTTGCGAAGCACGGAAACGGTCGAGACAGATGTCACTAGCAGTCAAACCCATCCAGGTTGTGACCATGTCTGTAGTCAGTTAACCTGCTTGATCGACACGACCACGCAAGCTGCACTGAACCACGATCGTTTGTTTATTTGTTGCCTTTTAATGCCTCAACGGCTCAACCAGTCTTGACGAAATATGTTTTTTGTACTGTTTTTCTATGTGTCAATAATAAATACATGTCTATGCCTATTGGGCTTACCAGTTGTGGATCAAAAATAAATATAATTGACCACGCTGAATACGTTAAAAACAACCGACTTCAATCGCAACAACTCCAATTTTGCTATGTTTTTGTTGATTTTCTCAAAAACCGCTGAATCGATTTCGATAAAATTTATATGGGACCACCTTTGAAGTATACCCTTTCAAACAAAAAAAGAATTTTTGAAATCGGTTCAGGCGTCTTCGAGTAATCAGTAAACATACATAAAAAAAAGATTCCGACGAATTGAGAACCTCCTCCTTTTTTTGAAGACGGTTGAAAAAATAATCTCAAGTAGATCCCTGAAAAGCCTATGGAAAAGCTATAAATTATGAAGTATATAAAACTTACAATATGATTTTTGCTAGAACATTTTCCTGTTTAAATAAATATTATACAAATGGTAGTAATACAGAATCTGTTAAGCGCACCAAGCGAACTGTAGCACTGTCAACATTTTTTTAAAATACTACTTTGATTTTTTAAATGAAATTGCAGAAAGTATGTCGGAAAAAACATCGTCCATTTGGAAAAGGAGTTAAGAGAATCTGGGTTGCAAGTACCTATAGTGACTCAATAAATACATAAATATCGGACATCGACTGCTAAACATATCTTGCAAAGCACGAAACGATCGAGATAAATGCTCCTAATAGTCAAACCCAGCCTGCTGGTGACCGTGGCTGTAGCCAGTTAACTTGCGACTACCCTCAACGAAAAACAAAGATGTGAACCTTAGGCTAAATGCAATACATCTGTATTATTGATACATCTGTATCAATAATACAGATGTATTGCATTTAGCCCTAATCGGAGCCACGCAGCAGCGGTTCCAGAACTACCAACCAACAACTAACCTTTTTTTTACCCTTAATTGGTAATCCCTTGGCATCATCTCACCTGATGGTAAGTGATGATGATGCCGAAGCGGGCTTACCAAAATTCCCCAACGCAATGGGGAACTGGCTAACTCATCTTCATGCCGGAACACATCAATGCTGTTAACATTGATGTTTGGCGGCAAAACTTAGATAAGATGGTGGTAGCTAGCCAGGCGGGCTCAGAAAATACCCTACCACCAACCAAACCGAGTCCTACAAAGTTGGATCCCGCCGGGAATCTCCTGAATTATTAAATGTTCTCCAAAACAGAAACTCAATATGAAAACGAAACCCATTCCCAAAACAAACGTACCAAATACCGATTGAACGGTCCATACTCGTACATACAAACCAATACATTTGTATGTTTGTCAGTCTGTTTGTGGAGCAAACACGCGGAACATTGAACATCGGGAGACGTCGAGCGGAGTCGGGGCACATTCGTAGTGCAAATTGTAATTGTTGACGCATCCTGAGTAGAATGCAGTGATGGTACAGTCGGCGAGGTAAAAACCATATTCACAGAACGTTTTATTTTTTTCACAAAAATTATGAAATGTAAATGAATTATTTTTTTATTCGAAGTAGCTACAGTGTACACTTTTGGGAGGTCATTTTTTGGCAACCTAATATACATATACTAGGTTCCTACCTCTTAGAACTCGTATACCCGCCCCGTTTTGGGAAGTGATTGTGGAGTGAGAAGAAACGACAGGTCCTAAGAAACTAATTCCAATGCATTTCTTCTAACACATTAAAACCCGACTATACTTTATTACCATCTACTTAGTCGTGCACAAACTTAAAAAATTTCGTATTATTTAAATGGTTAAACCAAAGAGCGGAAAAAATACAGCTCCATTGCATCGAGACTTCCACTCAACATTCTCTTACACAACAAAATTTGTTACATTTGGCCTGAAAAATAGTCAAGTCATTATGACACATCAGCAAAAACCTTATCCGACTGTACCTTACACAGGTTGTTTGCTTTTGCAAACGGTCCCGGGATTGAGTCGCACAATACCGAGACTAGACTATACAGCGCTCAGAACACGTAGAGGCTGTTATTTACAACGCCCTGTGTATAAGAGTGCCGTCCTTTGCGATGTATTTGAGTAGTGAGGTGGAAATAAAACAGCCAGGTGCGAGTCGGACTCGCGGACTAAGAGTTCCGTTAAACCTTTTTATTAATTACTAGCTTCCACCCGCGACTTCGTCCGCGCGGACTTCAGAATTGTGTCCAGAAAGAAATAAAATGTTAAGATAGCGCCATCTAGTGACGAAGTGGAAATTTTGAGTTTTTAAGCATTCCTACGGGAACCCTTAAGTTTCCGGGATAAAAATATCCTATGTATTAAACGAGTGCTTTATCTATCTACCTACCAAATTTTATCTAAATCCGTTCAGTAGTGTCGGCGTGAAAGCGGTATAAACAAACAAACACACTGACAAACAAACAAACATCCATACTTTTGCATTTATAATATTAGTGAGATTTACTCATTACGAAAGAGGGTATTTTAATCGGTATTCTGAATTTTTTTTATCTTGTTACCTACTACTGTTAAAACGATACAATCCTGTGATCCACTGGCCGACAGAGAGAAAAAAATGTAGTCTTTGTTATTTTTTCGTTAGCACCTTTTAAATTTCAGTTTTTGAGTTTCCGTTCCTAACCAGACCTTATTACTAACCCAATTCTGTCTGTTATTTCTTCATTAGCATCGATGCTAAGGTTCAAAAGATACACCGACTCCAAAAAAAAATTTTGTTACCGTAAAGTCATATGACTTTAGCCTTGGGGCTAAAGGGTTGGCCCTAAAAGAACACCTGGGAATCAATAGAGGTGTTCGTTTTCGGCAAAGGCTATGACAAAGTGGTCTGACGGGAAGTTCAAACTTTTCCAATTTAGGGCCAAAGTCACCCCCCAGGGCTAAACTCATAGGACTTTACGGTACATCACAGTTTATTTTGTGATGTAACTATAATAAAAATTGTTGGTTTTCGGACTTTTCCCTTTATGCTATAAAACAGCTTCCTGCCAAATTTCATGATTCTATGTATACGGGAAGTAGGTACCCTATAAGGTTTTGATTCCCATGCGAGTGTCCAAATATGCGGCATAAACGGCCGTATCTCTTAATTGCTTAGTATAGAAGTTTAATTTTTTCACGGCTTCAAGGGATTGCGGGCCTGAGTATTTGGTATACGTCTACGTTTTCCTGAGAAAGGGTCCCAAACAAAGTGATCCCATAAAGGTTTATTCTTTCCTTTTGAGGTACGGAACCCTAAAAATGGTTTCGTTTACATGTCTAGGCGAGAATCAAGTAGTAATTGTTAACATCCTATATCGTAATCACTGGTCAAATTGTATCCAGTATAATGAAATACTGCCAATCAAAATTACAATACCAACTATAAAACCGGAGCGAAATTTAATCCGGTGTTTTCAGCTGTAGTCAAATCATTTAATTTTTATAATCTGTTATAAACATTTTTTTTTAAAATTTCATGCCACTCTTTTGTTCATAAAACTCTATTTTTTTCAGAAATATGACGTCAAACATCTAACGATTAAATTTTATGTTTTGAATAAAAACAAAACTGGTGAGAATTGAAAATGGAAAAGATTTTGTTTTCTTAAAAAATAAAACTAAAATTCTTGCCTTTATAGTAAAATAGAAACAGTTCAATTAAATGGCACAAATCTCTCGAGTCAAAAGTAAAATCGGTGTTCCCTAGGGTTTTACTTGAGGTCCCCTTCTTTTCTTTGTTTATATTAATAACTTGCCATTTATATTACAAAATCTGTCAAATATTGTGTCGTTTGAAGAGGACACGTCTCTTATTTTTAAGGTAGGCAGAAAATACATCAAAATTGACGAAGAGAAAAGAAAGAAAGACAACAAACTGTCACGAAAGATTACTTTAATTCGCCGACGTTTCAGTTCCAAAGTCTTAAAAGGTAGTAAAATACATATTCTTTCTTCTAATTCCAAAATTGACGTCCTTACATAATGTAAGTTATCGTTCCATTTCCGAAAACAGAGAATTCTATAACAATCTTTCTACATGCCGCCTTTACGCATGCAGGCACGTTACAAGTTTAATAAAACCTCTTTGCATATTAAATGTACCTACCTATAAAGGAAAGTATTTCTTAACATCCCACGTGTAGGCCTGTAGGCCGTTCGCGATAAAACTAATTTGCATTGAAATAATTTTACGAACGTTTCGTATTATAAGTCTGCTTAGGTGGGCGCTTCAGGCTATGATATATTTTTTCGTACATACGTATAAAAAAATGTG
This sequence comes from Coleophora deauratella, assembly GCA_958295455.1. Taxonomy (NCBI): domain Eukaryota; kingdom Metazoa; phylum Arthropoda; class Insecta; order Lepidoptera; family Coleophoridae; genus Coleophora; species Coleophora deauratella. Next base: position 1,344,279 of record OY282412.1, read on the forward strand.
CCTATTTAGGAGGTTTTTTTGAAAATATGTTGAAATCAAAACATAGTTTTAATGTAGGTAACTCCGTATCACTTACATTTTCATCGAGCATGCTTGTAATATTATATCACATAGCGACCTCATCACTATTCCATAGACAAACAGGTGGCACCAAGGAGTTTATAACTCACATATCGAGGAGGAAGTGAGCGGAACGAAAATAAAATCTAATCCTATATATTTGAATTTAGAATGACTTGTCAGGCTGTGACCTTTTTAATTAAGATACCACCTTGGATAGAAAGGAATGAAAATCAAATTCAAAAGTCAAAATCTTTTTAGGGTTTCGTAGCCAAATGGCAAAAAACGGAACCCTTATGGATTCGTCATGTCTGTCTGTCTGTATGTCCGTCCGTATGTCACAGCCACTTTTTTCCGAAACTATAAGAATTATACTGTTGAAACTTGGTAAGTAGATGTATTCTGTGAACCGCATTAAGATTTTCACACAAAAATAGAAAAAAAAACAATACATTTTGGGGGTTCCCCATACTTAGAACTGAAACTCAAAAATTTTTTTTCATCAAACCTAAACGTGTGTGGTATCAAAATTCAAAATTCAAATTCAAAATTCAAAATGTTTTTTATTTAAGTAGATGTTTTGCACATACTTTTAAATCGTCTTTTTTTTCTACCTAGTACAAAGTTCCTACCACGCGGAACTTGTACACTCAACGTTTCGGGCAGTATCTTTGGATAGGTCTTCAAAAATAATATTGAGCTTTCTAATATCAGTTTTTTCTAAACCGAATAGTTTGCGCGAGAGATACTTCCAAAGTGGTAAAATGTGTGTCACTTCTAAAATAAGAGAATGATAAAACTAAAAAAATATATTATGTACATTACCATTCAAACTTCCACCGAAAATTGGTTTGAACGAGATCTAGTAAGTAGTTTTTTTTAATACGTCATAAATCGTAAACCGCAAATTATCTTTCATTAAATCAACTCAAATATAAAAAATATAGAGTTCAAGACATGTGTGATTATGAATTTATACGGAACCCTTGGTGCGCGAGTCCGACTCGCACTTGGCCGGTTTTTTATTTAAGCAGATACTGTACTTGCAACTCTATGGGTAGCACACAACCATAATCATATTTGTTTACACGTTTGAAAATTTTACAATACAAACACTTTATAAGCATAATTTTTGTCATCAAATTGAAGTCGATATTTTGAAAAGTTATCTCTAAATGTTCCTGTACACTCTCTTAAGATTGTAAGTTCCAGTATTAAGACTGTGCTGTGTCGTAGTCAGTATATTAAGTTAGTGGTAAGTACTTATAGATTATTATACCCAGTGTGTAGTTTCCTAAAATCACCCCATCAATTTTATTATCTTGTCTTAGCACCATAAACAAGCCTTGAACAAGCTAAAACAAGGCTTTCGCAAGCTTTTGTCCCCAAAACGTAGCGAATCTGCTTTGAGAGACTTTCCTTTGTGCTCGCGTCATCGAGAATCTCTTTGTAAAGTTGACTGGAGCGCGTTCGAAATTTGAATTTTAGTTTTTATGGACGGGTTGGCTTAGTTTGGTTCACGGATGAAAGAAAATTTCATTGTTCGTTTCAGTTTTTTTAAGCGGTTATGACAAAATTTAGCTTTTTAATCTGGATGATTTTGATTGGCTAACGCGCATGGATTAAATTCGTCACTGTGACAGTTTTGTCGCTCTCGTCAATCTATGAAGTGTCACCCGGTTGTCACATCAAATCGTGCGCGCACTCCATAGATAGAAAGAAAAATATTAAAGACTTTTTTATTCTAAGCTAAACTCCATCTGCCTTAGAGATGAGTTTTTACTTATAGGTAGGTATGCTACAACAGGGAATGCTATGAAATACTACAAGCGGTCGTCGGATCAGTGTGGCTTGCGTGGTCGTGTCGATCACGCAGGTTAACTGACTACAGACACGGTCAGTGCCTGAATGGGTTTTTACTGTTAGTGGCATTTATGTTGACCGTTTCCTTGCTTCGCACTGACGAGTCGCCTGCGGCTCGAGCACTGCGCACACCTTCATCCATAGTCATTTAAACAATATCCAGCAGAGCCGCGAGCAAAAGCTAGAAGGATGATAAAGTTTTAATAATAACATGAATTTCCAATAAGTTCGACGACTATTTACGTCTAAAGTCTTCTAGAAGTTGCAGCGCACCTCCAGTGCCAATACAAAAGTTTGAAATAAAAACATTAAGATAATACAACTATTATTGCTCTTCATTTATCTTCTCTATTCCTCCCGATCTATCCTATCATTTACAGTGTTCAAACAAATATGATGGACCAAAGACCTTAATATATTATATTACCATCGTAAAGACATGTCCACTGCGATGGATCGGTCGATGAAACCGATAAGTCGGTTTTTGATTTTTAGGCGCGCAAGTAGTTGTTGGTACCAGATGATTCCTAGACAGAGTTATCGGTAACGATAAAAGAGAGTAAGACTATGATGGATATGAGTCTTATCATTCTTTCTTCTTTTCGTGTGGAAGTGTCAGTTCACTTATAATATTTTTTTGCCTTGCCTTATAGGGTCTTGCCTTCATTAGGTCTTCTGTGGAGCATTGTGGGCCCTCTGGACAACTTAAAAAATGAGAAGTAGTCTGGGGTAGGCAACACTGGCAGGATACGTTGGTGTTTTCAAGAAGGATTCCCCACTTTCGCATGTTATCTCTGGATCGTGCCACGCCAGTTCGTAAGCGATTTAATGCTTTCCAGGTTCTCCACTCAAGTTTCCCTCCAGGTGGTAACTGCTCTGCTTGTCATTCTGCCTCGCACAACCAAACTGTGGAATGAATTGTCGCCTGCGGTATTTCCGGACCGACACGACATTCAAACCTTTAAGAAAAGAGCGTACTACCATATCAAAGGCCGGCAACGCACTTGTGACTCCTCTGGTGTTGCGGGTGTCTATGGGCGGCGGTAATTGCTTACCATCAGGTGATCCGTCTGCTCGTTCGCCACCTCTGCCATAAAAAAAAGCGTTACTTGCTTCTTAAAATAATATTTAAATTAAATATGTACAAAAAATATTGACCTTTTCATTACCTGACTGTAAGTGACGATGACTCTGAAGATAAGGCCTGTCTATAGTTAAATGTCATTGTGGCGCCTGCAAACAAAGATGCATCAGCCACTGAGTGGCTGTCACGGCTGAGTGATAGCCATATCTCATAAAGCCTTCCCTTGAAAGTTTACGAGGGGGATGTAGGGAAACTTTCACGTAGGAGTTATTGACTTTATTGATATGTATTTGTATTTTATTGTGTTTTATGAATGACGAATGGCGTTATCATAAATAATGGTACACATATGTATACAGGCTGTAACAAAATTGGTGTAGGACCCGTTAACTGGGGATTCTACTCATCGTACTGAAATTTTGGACTTTCCATACAAAAATGGCAAAACAGATGATAAATTTGTATGGAGAGTAAAATTTTTTTTTGCGATTTGACCAAAGTCGTAGAATAAAAGTTGTTCAGTACGATGAGTAGAATCTCCACGATAGTTCTGGGCTCAAAGGGCGTATACTCCTAAGGTCTATTTAGCGTATACGCCATTTGAGCCCAGAAGTATCGTCCAGTTAACGGGTCCTACACCAATTTTGTTACACCTTTATATTGAATAGTCTTTCATTATTTATTTTTCATGTAATCCACTCACGGATTGTGAAGGTATTGTGACAAAATATTCATGTAAAATTTATTATTCCCCATTGTAAATGAATAAAGCAGTAGTAACTCCAGACTTATAACTCCAATTCATAATTAAAGTAACAACCAACGTGAAATCCACACGGTGCAATCGTTAAGGAGTTTTTGAACAAGAACAAACAAACAAGTCAAATATATTTTGAACTTGGCGCATCCTAGGGGCAGCGGAAGGGTTATCCGATACAAATAATTGTATCCAGTTTTAACCGGTTTTAATCGTGGAACGGTTTTGTATCGGACCGATGATTAAATATAGGTATTTTTATCGGCGCAACACAGAAGATAAAGCTGTATTACCTATACAGGGAGTTAAAAAAGTGCGTTTGAGATTTTAAGAAGTTACTCCGTACTCGGAATCAAGTATAGAATACAGGAAAAAAAACTATCTATAACTTATTTTTTCAGTTTTCCATACAAATTCTTGATTTATTATTCAGATTTAGTATAGGAAATTGAAAAAAATATGGATACGGATTTTTTAAATATTTCTCCTCTATTCTGTACTTTATTCTGAGCAAGCCTTTAAAATCTAAAATGCACTTTTTTACACCCTGTATAGAAGGAACTAGTCGTATAGTAAGTTGTATGTATTTCAATAATTTTGTTTTCTTTTCAGTATTACAGCACTAACAAATTCTATTCCACTTTATATTATTATCTACACAACATTTATCTCATTTATACCTATCCTTTTTATTATTATATCGAAAATCGATATCGAAAAGTCTACACTGCTACCTACTTCGAATAAAATATTTTCGTTTTCATATTGTTTTTTAATTTTATAATTATTTAACAGGCACGACGTAAAAAAGAGGAGTTATATTATGTTGAATCTTATATGTATTCTTTGTTGGTGGTATTGTAGCTCACAAATGGGTGGTAAGATTTTAATACGGTTTTTTTCCAATTGGGAGCTGGTTTTATTTGCAGTAGTTATTGGGTGTTTTTGGTGAAAAAATTGAAGTCGTTTTTGTTCAAGTAGATTGTTAGTCTTTTGATTATAATAAATTTAACAACAGTAATCAAAAGATAAATACTCAAGACGATAGGCTCAGAACAAGGCTATTTTATTTGGTAAGTCAAAATAATTTATGTTAAAATAAGCTTCAATAATAATAAAAAAACATTATTCATCATCATCATTAGCTTGTATCAGTCCACTGTTGGACAAAGGCCTCCCCTCATCATTGTTCAAGTTACGAAAACCGGTCTAAAAAACCGGTTTCACTAATTAAAAACCGTTTTCGCAACCCTAGCGCACCGACCTCACTCACCGAAACTTCACAAAGGGTAATAAAACTTCGTAACTTTGCACGTTTTTAAATCTGTGACTTCTTTTTAATCTGAGTACTTTCCCCTGTTTTGTTCGCGACTTACGGAAGGTAATTAATTATTGCAATTATTCATAGGACATGATTTAATTAAAAGTTATTTTAATTATTTGTATGGTCTATCGGTATGCCGTTAAAGCCTGGGTTTGGTCTTAGGTATCGTGTTAACAACCCATTACGTCCCCACTGCAGGGGCACGGGTCTCTTCCCATACATCGTGAAGGTTAGACCATACTCCACACACGGGGGCCAAGTCCGGATTGGTGGAGGTTGTGAGGATAGTGGCCAACCCCAGTGTCAGAACTTTTCAAGCCGCCTACAAGGTCTCCGACATAGTTTAATGACTGCCATCTAGTGATAGCAGCCGGCATCAACGGCTTAAAGCGCCTGACGAAGCACAGAAATGGTCGAGATAAATGCCACTAACAGCCAAACCGATCCAGGTTATGACCGTGTCTGTAGTCAGTTAACCAACGTAATCGACGCAACTACGCAAGCCGCACTGAGCCACGACTGCTCAAGTATTATCATAGGACAATAATAAAAATAATATTTATCAGTCTTCATCATGTAACTGACTTTTTTGGCTTCACTATCATAAAAGTATAGTTGTTAACAATGTACTATTTAAACTGGGGCATTTACTCATGAGACAAAGGCACAGACGAACAAACTTCAAGTGTTTGTCAACAAAAGCCTGAGGTCCATCCTGCGCATCTTCTGGCCGAACACAATCCGTAACGAAGATCTATGGAAGCGATGCCACCAAAATCCCATTAAGCAAGAAATTGCTCAACGCAAGTGGAAGTGGATAGGGCACACATTGCGAAGAGGAGAAGAAAACTACACCAGGGTTGCGTTTACGTGGAAGCCGACCGGAAGTAGGCGGCCGGGCCGGACGGCTCACTTGCGTGGCAGCGCACCGTCGAAGCTGAGCTACGGGCAGCCGGGCTGAGTTGGAGCGAAGCGGAGCAGAGGCGCAGAACAGAGGGGGATGGCGTCGACTCACAAAGGCCCTTTGCACTACTGGAGTATCATAGGATAACAACAACAATATTTACTCATGAAATTACTCTTTCCTCAAGGAATCCATACTCAAATAGCAAAAAAAGAAGTTTCCATACTAAGTTAGCAGATTAGCTAAAGAATTTGTTAGAAAAGTAGTTTAATTTTGTTTGTCTGTTAGAACTTAATGCTTTTTCCTAAATTGTATTGTGCCGAGAGTGGTCGGCAAGGTCTACTGAAATATTTTTTTACTACATACTAATAAAAGCCACATCTTTGTATGTTCTTACCTTTCTCTTTTAACATAGGATCCTTATGAAATACCTGAAACAAATGACGACAGCTTCTATTTAAGAAACTGAACAACTTTTCCCGAGGAACCTACACTCAATCTGCAAAAAAATATGTGGACTCATTCTAATTGATCAGCTGGTCCGCCAGTTTTGTATGGATTTTATATGTATAAGTCCAAAATTTATTTTCAAAATTGAACATAAATTTCTTGGGGAAAGTTGTTCAGTTTGAGGAGTAGAAGCTACTTTTGACTTTTTTCGGAATTTTAGAAGGACGTAGGAGCCTACAGATATTTTTTTAATTTAACTTCAATTTAATATAACATTAGTATAGCAAAAAGAGACTTAGGTAGTTGGTGGAAGCTTAACGTTAAAATTACCGCCCATTGTGAGTTAACAATACGAATTAATTTCCGCTTATCTGTGGCGGGCGTTTAAAACAGGTTGATTACTATCGTTAATGCCGGTACGGATAGCAGAAAAAGTTTATGCGGGGTGTTACAAAAATGTGTGGCAACAGGTGTATTTTGAGGCTTTGTTCTCTTGAAACTTAACAATTTTTGTTAAACCACACTGTGAATTTTTTTTAAAAATACTTTTCCATACAAAGTTGGCGAAACATCTGTTCGATTTTTACACATCAGGGTATTGAAAAAAGTGCGTTTGAAATTTTCTAATCAAATTAAATCAAATACTCTTTATTAACATTTTTCCTGTAGTATTTTCCTGTATTCTATCTATATTTGTATAAAGATCGAACAGATATTGTATAAGTTGACATATTTTTATTTTGAGACTTTTTAACACACTGTATAAAAATCGAACATATATTGTATAAGTTCACATATTTTTTGCTAATTTCAATTCCCAACTACAGTCACTTTTATTTATCTTCAAAATATTTTTCAATCACTTTTACTATGATTGATAATGATGCCGAGAGGTGGATGCGATCTTATCATATGCAGTGAAAATGGCTAAATTATCTCCATGACACGACGGTACACTTCAATAAGGGTAGCGGGTTTGATAAAATGTTGCCAACAACCCATATAGACCCCACTGCAGGGGCACGGGTCTCTTCAAATACATTAGGAAGATTAGACTATACTCGACACTCGGGTGCCAGATCCAGATTGGTGGAGGTTGTGGGGCTAGTGGCCAACCCCAGTGTCAGAAGTTTTCAAGCCGCCTATAAGGCCTCCGATATGGCTTGACGACTGCCATCTAGTGATAGCAGCCAGCACCAATGGCTTAACGTGCCTTGCGAAGCACGGAAACGGTCGAGATAAATGCCACTAACAGTCAAAACCATCCAGATAAAATGCTCTGCGACCAACTAACCCGAGTCAAGTTTTCCCCTCCAGGAATTGAACCATCAACCTCCTGATTTAACGCGCGTTTTTTTTTTGGCAAAGGTGTCAAAGTAACAGATGGATCACCTCATGGTAAGCGATAACCGCCGCCCATAGACACCCGCAACACCAGAGGAGTCACAAGTGCGTTGCGGCATTTAATATGGGACGCTCTTTTCTTGAAGGTTTAAATGTCGTAGAGTTGTCTAGCGACTACTCCATTGAGGTAGAATATTCTCGAATTGTTAGAGCAGTATCGGGGTTTTTTTCTTCTAACCGTACCTCGAAATCGCAAGCTTAGCAAAACTCTATGCAGTGGAAGCTCCTTTATTGTTATAGCTATATAGGTGAACTGTTCACCTATCATGGTACATCACAATTAATTAATGTATCTGAAATAGGTTTTTTTATAAGTTAATCATTTCTGAAATCAATCAAGTATGCAATACCAGGCAACTGCAGTCTATCTTTTGTGATAGCATGATTAATTGTATCACACGATAAAAAGAGGAAGTAGGATTTGATGATTTTTCTATTTAATTATTCTAGTTTTTATAGTGGCTGCCACCGGTCGACTAGGTAACCGTAAATTATAGAAAGTGACTCATCTTCAGCCAAAAGACGTCCACTACTGGACAAAGGCCTGCCCCAAGTATTTCCACACCGACCGGTCCTGCGCTGCCTGGCTTCCCGCAACCTTTACCTGGCTACTGCTGCCTTAGTACTTACTGTGGCGACATCTGCATTACTCACCACACAGTACAGTTCTTAGAACGCGCTATTGACATTTAGTTCAGTTCCTGATCCTGATGATATAATAACTTCAGTTCAAAATATACTATCGTACTTTCATCTATTCGATTCGACCACAGCTGGTACATCCCTTCTCGTCGTAGAGCAGTCATCACGTTCCAGTGTGACCATTTGTATCAGATTTCTATTATTTGGGCAGATTTAAAAAGTAGCAGAATTCGGAAGATTTCCAGGAAATCTACGGAATTCTGCTACTTTTTTAGGGTTCCGTAGCCAAATGGCAAAAAACGGAACCCTTATGGATTCGTCATTTCTGTCTGTCAGTCACAGCCACTTTTTTCCGAAACTATAAGAACTATACTGTAGAAACTTGGTAAGTAGATGTATTCTGTGAACCACATTAAGATTTTCACACAAAAATAGAAAAAAAATACAATAATTAGAACTGAAAATCAAAAATATTTTTTTCATCAAACCTATACGTGTGGGGTATCTATGGATAGGTCTTCAAAAATGATATTGAGGTTTCTAATATCATTTTTTTTCTAAACCGAATAGTTTGCGCGAGAGATACTTCCAAAGTGGTAAAATGTGTGCCCCCCCCCCTGTAACTTCTAAAATAAGAGAATCATAAAACTAGAAAAACTATATGATGTACATTACCATGCAAACTTCCACCGAAAATTGGTTTGAACGAGATCTAGTAAGCAGTTTTTTTTTAATACGTCATAAATCGTAAACCGCAAATTACCTTTCATTCAATCGACTGAAATATAAAAAATATAGAGTTCAAGACATGTATGATTATGAATTTATACGGAACCCTTGGTGCGCGAGTCCGACTCGCACTTGGCCGGTTTTTTCAAATCGTCAGCTTATTCTGCCAGTTTAAAAATGCCACAAATGGTCACACTGCATTAGTTTCCCTACACTACATTTCGAAATTAACCTTTTTACTATTAATACGGACACATATTTTTATCACATAAATCTTCTAACTATAGATAGTGGATTTAAGCCGTACCCCATAATCTATGAACTTAAGTTAAACTGATTGGTTTCATCTAATAATGCTATTAAGATGTTTAGGGCGTTACCCTACGTAATTTAAAAGTCGATTATGTTATTATTGAGTGCTTTAATAAAGGTTATTTATAGCTATGTACAATTCTATACATACAAAAGTAAAAAAAATAGGTTGATGACCCATTAAACGGAGATTGTACTCATCATACTGAAGAATTTTGTTTAAATCACCATCAGGTTCAGCCGAAAGACGTCCACTGCTGGACAAAGGCGTCTCTCAAGGACTTCCCCACCGACCGGTCATACGCTGTTAAAATAAAAATACAATAGTAATACTGACTGACTCGGTGGCTCAGTGGTTAGCGATACTGACCTCGGAGTCGACGACTCTCGGAGTCGTGGGTTCGATCTCCACGCAGGGCAAACATTTCTGTAATGAGCAGGTTTGTTTGCTCTGTGTCTGGGTGTATTATATCTATATATGTATGTATTTAAATGTATATGTGTATTGTGTATGTATATCAGTCTCTGGGTCCCATAGTACGGGGAATCCTAGTTTGGGGCCAGATGACAGTGTGTGATTTGTCCCGGATATTATTATTATTATTAATAATACTGTACAAATATGACTGGCTGAATATATTGTTGGAAAGTTTTTAGTTAAATATCTATTTTAGTTTTCGTAAAACAAATTGGACTCTTCATACAAGTCGATCAGCTGAACGGCCTTAGTATGAAAAGCCAAAAATTTTTATTGCGAATCGCCTATGGGTTTTTTGGGAAAAGGTAATCAGAATCAGGAGTTGAAGCGCTGACTAAATAAAATATCGGGCACTAATAAAGTAGCACCTTATATGTATACTGTCAGTTATTGTAAAACAAATTAATAAATGTGATGTACTGTATTGTATTGTATTGTATTAATGCTTTATTGCACACAAGGAATTTACGTGTACAAAGGCGGTCTTATCGCTAGAAGCGATCTCTTCCAGACAACCCTTGGCAGAGGATAAAAGATGAGGATAAAAGATGTTTTGTGTATGGGACGTATAAAAATAAATTGCAAGATCCAAGCTATTTTTAATTAACGAAAAATATGCATTGTATACCTATTTTGTTTATTGCGTAAAATGAAGATTGCAATGTTTGGCATGTGATATTAAATTTTGGCACACAAGATAAAATGCTTTTATTAAACGTTTTCGCCTTAAAAATATTTTCTGTGTGAAACCTTGTTACTTGCTTAACATTAAAACGTTTTAGCAACATCAACTTTCCTTTCATCTTCGCTAAAATTTAAATTACAATATTTTTGCCTAAATTTTTCGAATACAGTCAATAAAAAGCAGAAGAATTTGTATGCCCAAATTAGCCTGCCCTAAGGCCTTGAAATTAATCCCGTCCTATGTAAACGGCCCTTTTTAATTTGCAAATTTGTGAGTCAGGTTCGTATGCTATGTATTTTTAACCGACTTCAAAAAAAGGAGGAGATTTTCAATTCTCAATTTTTTTTAATGTATGTTCACCGATTACTCGTCTTCGAGTAACCTAACCTAAACCGATTTGGAAAATTCTTTTTTAGTTTAAAAGGGTTACATAGATTACATACCCATATATACCTAAGGGTATATTTCTCAGGTGGTCCCATATAAATTTTATCGAAATCTATTCAGCGGTTTTTGAGAAAATCAACAAAAACATAGCAAAACTGGAGTTGTTACGATTGAAGTCGGTTGTTTTAACGTATTCAGTGTGGTCAATTACATACTAGACAGAGCCCGTGACCTTGACTGAAATAAACTTGAACAGGTTGAAAATAAAGGTTTTTTAACCGACTTCAAAAAAGGAGGAGGTTTTCAAAAAGACTGTATGCTTTTTTTGTATGTAGGTATGTTACGCGATTACTCCGCCAATTATGACTCGATTTTGACAATTCTTTTTTTTGTTTGGAAGATAATACTTTAGAGGTGGTCCCATATAAATTTTATTTCAATTGATTTAGCGCTTTTTGAAAAAAATAACAAAAACAAAAAACATAGCAAAATTTTAATTGCTACGATTGAAGTCGGTTTTTTAACGCGTTCAGCGTTGTCGATTATTTAATCCAAAATTGGTAAGCTTTTGGCATCATCGCACCTGATGCAAGCGAAGCGGGCTAATGTAAAAATGTTTATGACTGATTTTGTGGCGTAGTAAATGTGAATAGCATTAGCGCTCCAAATTTCTTTACCAACGTTCGTGGGTTCGTCAAATTTTTTGCAAATTTGGCGAAGTTTTAGAGCAAAAGTTGTTTAGTTTGATGCGTAGAACTTCGCCCAAAAGTTTAATTTCACTTTTTTTCACCTTGTATATTCATAAGTCACCAGGTAAGCTAAAGGCCATGCTCTTCTTCTTCTTGTCGTGTAGCACATTTAACCGTTCTATCCACAAGGTATAGTATCACCCGCGGTCATGTGTAGGGCATTTAACATGTGCAACGCGACCATCATACACATCTAGAAATCAGATGTGCAGGTTTCCTCACGATGTTTGATGTCATGCTTTTGTGTTTGGAATTGCAGCCACCCGGTACTAGCTTTTTCTACCTTTCTATCACTTCCTAAAGGTTGCCTGGAAGAAATCGCTTATAGTTATAAGGTCGCCTTTGCACATTTTTTAAGTTTAATTAGCCTTTAAGTTTGAAATGTATCTTGATGCTGGTGTGCAATATAAAGTACGACTTTTTAACTTATTTACTAAAAAGCTTTTGTTTGTTGCCTTAAAACAAAAAGAGAGGCTATTTTCAACCGACTTCAAAAAAAGGACGAGGTTCTCAATTCGTCGGAATTTTTTTTTTTTTATTTTTTTTTTTTATTTTTTTTTTTATGTATGTTCACCGATTACTCGAAGACGCCTGAACCGATTTCAAAAATTCTTTTTTTGTTTAAAAGGGTATACTTCACAGGTGGTCCCATATAAATTTTATCGAAATCGATTCAGCGGTTTTTGCGAAAATCAACAAAAACATAGCAAAATTGGAGTTGTTGCGATTGAAGTCGGTTGTTTTTAACGTATTCAGCGTGGTCAATTATAATCGTTGGTTATCAGAAGGAAAATTGATCAACAAGATGCCTTTCCTTTCCCAGTTCTACTTAATACAACCAAAACGAAACAATTGACAAATCTAATCGTTGCACCTATGACAGAATACTATTGCTGTTTCTTTCTATTGCTCAGCGTTAAAAAGAGACAAAATATTTTATCGAGTACCGCCGCCGCCGCTTGCAAAATGTCATTAGCTGTTATTCAGGGTAGTTTGAAAAGGGTCTTATCCTGGGCCCTGTCGCGATAAGTCCCTCGCAGGTGGGCCCAATTTTGGATTTAAGGGACATTTTCGGGGACCCCGGAATCGTCAAATTGGCTGACAGAAATGGGTCTTAGGTTTGCGTTTGGTATAGAGTGATTTAAAACTATTCGTGAACGTTAAGCTATAAACTATTGTATAGGGTCCTTTTGTTATTTTACCTAAAAAAAACGAGGTTTGCTACCTCGTAGACCTTCACAACTATGTATACGTAAGATATCTCAGAAACTATATTCGTAATCGTTTCCGGAATCTTGGTCAGCACGCTTCCATCTTCGACATCATTGTCACTTTCCATCATAACTCATGACTCATTTATTGGTAATGCTTCATTACATGTCATTTTTATATACATATTACAATATTATTAATAATTTATACCTAAGTATAGTATTATTATTTAAACACTGTATATAATAGTGAGGTCATAATATTATAAAAATAAATAAATTGTAAATTAAATATCAAATCATTAATAAAATAAAATGAAAATTAGAAAATAAAGAAATGTCATTTAGTGGTTTTTAGTTTCAGGAACTCGTCTACACTATGAAAGACTTGCTGTCGAAGATATTGTTTCAGATTAGATTTAAAACTATTCAGCGACGTCGCCTCCACCACCCGCTCCGGCAGGCGATTGTACACAGCGGGCCCCATCACGTGCACCAGCTTGGCCGACTTGGTCAGCCGGTGCCGCACGCCGCGCAGGTTCTTCACGCCGCGCGTGTCGCACTGGTGCCCGTCTCCGTGCCTAGCGTACGAGTTGAGGTTCTCACGCGCGTACAACGCTACCTGCAGTAAGGTCCCGTCAAACTTTAAGATCGCTGAAGGGTACTGAGTGGGGGAAGTGTGCGTTCACTTAGAATCCTCATGCTCGAATTTTAAAGTAGTTCCTTGGTTCCAGAGATGAGGCTGCCAGCGAAACATTCCGCTAGCAGCCACAGTAAAAAACTAGATTTTCTCTGAAACTACGATAGCACATTTTTTTCCTTTGGGCACTATCAGACAATAAATATTGGCATAATCAGAATATCGAAATTCGAGCACGAGGATTCCAAGTGAACGCACACTTCCCCCAGTCAGTACTCTTCAGCGATCTTAAAGATTGACGCGACCTGTATCAACATGGACGGCAGGGTGAGATGATGCCAAGGGCTTACTAATTGTGGATAAAAAAAACTTCCCATAAAAAAATTGCAAATCAGTTGATTGATTAATTTAAAACCAAACCAAAAAAAATTTTTGCGATCTTGAGCGTTGAATCTTTAAGAAAAGTTATTCGCTTTCATTAGTAGAAGCCGCAGTATTGTTTCAGTTTTTTTTTATAAGCGGGATTTTTCATATGGAACGAACTCGGCGGACATTTTTTTTTATGGCAGTGGTGGCAAACGAGCAGACGGATCACCTGATGGTAAGCGATTACCGCCGCCCATAGACACCCGCAACACCAGAGGAGTCACAAGTGCGTTGCCGGCCTTTGATATGGGAGTACGCTCTATTCTTGAAGGTTTGAATGTCGTATCGGTCCGGAAATTCCGTTGGCGACAATTCATTCCATAGTTTGGTTGTGCGAGGCAGAAAGTTTCTAGTGAAACGCATAGTTGTGGACTGCCAACCATCTATGTGATGGGGATGAATATATTGTCGCGTAGAACGATGGCGAAAAGAGGCGGCAGGGATCAATCCGAACAAGTCCTCGGGGCACTCCCCATTGTACATGCGATAGAGAATGCAGAGCGAGGCTACATCTCTACGCAGCGCCAAGGAGTCAAGCCGATCTGAAATATCCTGGCAGCCGATGATTCGAGTTGCTCTCCGTTGAATGCGGTCCCATGTCTCATTTTAGTGTAAAAAACTGAAAATGTCTTTTAAATAGCTATTAATCGATTGCATCTCAGTGTTTTTGTTGTGTTAGGTGGCAGAAGGCTGATGGCCCATCAGAAGGAAAGCTACCACCGCCTATGAGCATTTGTAACTCCAAACATAAGAGTTATCAGTGCCATGACGATACTTGAGAGCTAAGGTGGAATGCCTCTTACGCCGGTAATTGCGCTGGCTATCTTGCGCCACCCGCCACACAGCGCGCTGCTGGCGGAAGGTATAGAGTTATAAAGCGAGCAGTGGCACCCACCGAATAGCGGCTATGCATAATTGACCACGCTGAATACGTTAAAAACAACCGACTTCAATCGCAACAACTCCAAATTTGATATGTTTTTGTTGATTTTCTCAAAAACCGCTGAATCGATTTCGATAAAATTTATATGGGACCACCTGTGAAGTATACCCTTTTAAACAAAAAAAGAATTTTCCAAATCGGTTCAGGCGTCTTCGAGTAATCGGTGAACATACATATAAAAAAAAAGGATTCCGACGAATTGAGAACCTCCTCCTTTTTTTGAAGTCGGTTAAAAAGGCGGTGCTCCTCGACAATGCCCGGATTGTCCGACGCTTTCTCTCCTCGTCGCACTGACCTCCAGCCGACTGTGCTTCTGCTGGAGTAGCTCCTGCAACTTTGCCTAGCGCGAAGTGGTCAGAGTAGCCCAAATTTATATTTGAAAATAATAATAATATCTGGGACAAATCACACATGATCATGTGGCTCCAAACTAGGATTTCCTGTGTCTTGGGAACCAGAGACAACAAAAATTATAAATACTATAAAATAATAAACAAATACTATTAATACTTCAAATACTAGGCTTTCGTGAAGCCAGGACCGCATTAAGGATCAAAATCACAACAGCAAAGACGGGTACCATATTTCACCGTTTTCCTACAATCTAGTTCAGTACATTACCGGCGTTATGGCTGATAAATATCTGTAAACTGATTTATAATGTGGCTAACAGCCGTTTATAGCTTTCGTTACGGGCTGAGTTCACCAAACAAACTGTTGATGGCTTTTAAAACTTTGGATGCTTTGTTTAAGACAGGTTTATTAAGAGTTAAATTCGATTATGAAAAACATTCATTGTTGATGGATTTATAACAGAGTATACAGAGTTAGGTTGTTAGTGACTAGTATAATGCAATAAACACTAATATAGGCTGGTTTTTGATTACGTAAAACAGCTGAAATCATATGAAAATTGAGTTTGCTGATTAAAGTAATTAAGTTTTCTGTTAAGCTGGAATTTGTAAGTGTTTGTACACATTAAATTGTTAAATAAATAAAATTAAGAAACTTTTTATTTGCTGATAAGTAAAAAATGGTGGAAGCTACTCATTATAATAACTTTGTCGAAGGAATGACTAAGGCCCGTATTTATAAACGTTACTCAAATTCATCTCAGGTCTTATGTCCGGTTTTGAGATTGGGTTTTAATTTATAGACGTTACTTAAGGGCCGGATTGGAATCCGCAACTGAGTTGAAGAAGTCACGTATTTATAAACCAAACTCAGGCCTCAAGTAGCGTCATAAGTTGGATTTGAGACTGTCAAAAGCCAAGTCAGGGTTGCTGGTCACTTAAGTAGCTGTTTTACTATCAATTGACATGGCGTAAGAGAGAATTTCGAAAAAAATACGCGAAAATTGATGAACAATTGACACAAGTGGTAATATTTTCATGAAATATGCGTAAAAGTGATTAATAGTTAATAAGAAAATATTACAATTTTGAAGTTTCGATTAGTCAATAAGTTATGTAAACTGAAGTATTTGAAAATAAATCGACTTCCATTAGCAGTATTTTAATTATAGGTAATATTATTCCACAATGAAACCAAAGAAAAACACAAATCAATAACCGCGTAAAAACATTTTTCATTTTGATGTTTGTTTGTATCTGTCAGAACTACGTTCCATTCCGTAGCATTGTCTTTGTCACGAAGTAAATATTTTTATTAGTTTCAAATACAAACAATAATAATTCAATATTTTTAAAATTGGTTTTATTTAAGTTATTTCATATAAACTTGTTAATAAACGTATTATTTAATTAAAAAAACGCATATTTAAAACGAAAAAAATATAAATTCGTAAATAAAATCTGATGGAAACGGAAATGTTTCAATTCGTTCATTCATTCATTCACTCTTTTCGACATGGCGCTAAAACTCGAACTTGAAATCTGAACTTACTCAAGTTCGTCTCAAAATCGATATCGATAAATCAGCAACCATCTCGAGTCCCGAATCGCGTCTCAAATTCATCTCAACCAAGTAGCCATTTGAGTCTTACTTAAGTAACTTTTATAAATACGGGCCTAAGTATCTACCTTTAGCCGCTTATCAGCTGCAAACAGGTTACCTGGATACAAGTTTTTTGTTTTTATTTTAATTCATTAGCTAATTTGTCACGGTCAAGATAATCTCGGGACTGCAGTTTTAAATTCACTTTATTAAAAATTATTTTGCACTTTTCTATATGAAAATTGTAAATATTTTTTTATTTTTAACCGACTTCAAAAAAAAGGAGGAGGTTCTCAATTCGTCGGAATCTTTTTTTTTATTTTATTTTTTATGTATGTTCACCGATTACTCGAAGACGCCTGAACCGATTTGGAAAATTCTTTTTTTGTTTAAAAGAGTATACTTTACAGGTGGTCCCATATAAATTTTATCGAAATCGATTCAGCGGTTTTTGAGAAAATCAACAAAAACATATCAAAATTGGAGTTGTTGCGATTGAAGTCGGTTGTTTTTAACGTATTCAGCGTGGTCAATTATGTTTGATAAGATGGGTAATAATGCTTCTTTAACCACTCATATTGTCCACACTGGTAGGGCTACGCATCTCATCTCACTATAATATTATAAATGTGAAAGTATGGATGTTTGTTTATTTGTTTGTGAGTTTATTTGTTTGTTTGTTTGTTCCGGTTTGAACACTAAAACCACTGAACGGATTTGGATGAAATTTTGTAGGAAGATAATATAGATAAAGTACTCAGCTAACACGTAGGGTAATTTTTATCCCGGAAAAGTTAAGGGTTCCTGGAGGAATGCTTAAAAACTCAAAATTAGTCACTATTATAGATGGCGCCACCTTAACATTTTCCTTCTCTCCGGATTCAATTCTAAAGTCCACGCAGACGAAGTCGCGGGCGGAAGCTAGTTAAGAATATTATACGAAAATATAATTGATCGGTACTTTTTCAAATAAAGAAAACTGTGGATTTATTAAACTGTAAAATTGTTTTTGGTGAACTTTGACTTTTACCCTTTTGATGTGACTAACAGTCGTTTATAGACTTCGTTATAACAACATTCCAGCATTTTTCAGCTCATTGAATCAATTCGTCAAATTAAAAAAAGCCGTTGGTGTAAACTAAAAAATCCGTCACTTCATGAAATAATAATAATAATATAATAATAATAATAATAATTCTTTATTTGCTTCTTAAAATTAGATACATATTTTGTGCCGCTCTAGTTCTCCCACTAGGATTCCCTGTGTCGGGAGAACTAGTCTCTTCCATCGGATACAGAAAAAAGAAATGAAAACATTCTATAAATAAGCTTACAGAAACACAATAAGAAATGATAGCAAAAAGAAAAAAAAAGGACAATAGATATTGTACATATTAGAACATAGGAACAATTTACATTTAGAAATGTCTGAGTGTGAATGTATGGTGTGTGTATGAGTGTGTGTGATTGTGAAATCAAAAAAATATATATTTTATTTGTAAACTTCGCGTTGATTCATGTAATAAAAAAAATGAAGATGTCATAGATTGAAGAGATAACTAAACAGAATTAGACATCTCGTAGCATTTTTTTTAAATCCAAAATCTAAAAAAAATCTTCGTAGCTAATCAAAACCTCATTTAAAGGTAATACCTGATTTAAGTACACTACCTAGTTAAATAAAAAGCATTAATTTATTTATTTAACATTAATATGTTTTTTGAGCCGAGATTAAAAAAAACCTTTAGTTAAATGGGGATAAAATACCTATTCTTTTACAAAAATAAATACATCGCAGCGCTTAAAAAATCCGTACCTTTAGTTAAATGGGGATAAAATACCTATTCTTTTATAAAAATACATCGCAGCGCTTAAAAAAAATATCAAAGAATTATAATATTTCATCCTCATTCCTATCTTTTCAACAAAAAAAACCTTGAAAGTATTTTTTTATTTTAACACATTATCTCCGACAATGTATTTCATAGCTATCTTATACATAGTACCTACGTACAAAACCTTTTAAAAGCTATTCAGTGTTCGCAAACTTTTGTTATACTCGTGTGAGAACCTATATTATTTATACTTTTATACATGTATCTATATTTTATACACAACGCCAACCGTTTTTACACCTTTATGGGAGGGTAATAAAGGAAATCGAACGCATTTCCTGCCAAAAAGGCCCTTATTTATGTGGGGTGAAGACATATTTTATACAGTAACGACTTACAAACTTTATTAGACTAATGTGTATGTTGCAGGGCTATTGCGAAATAAGGAATTCTGAAATAATGCTAGAAAAGTTGTTATGTAAAGTTTATTAAAAAAAAATGTTTTAGAAGTTTATATTGTATTTAAGCTGATAACCTTGTAGAAATAAGAAGTTAATAATTACTCTGAGTACAAAATACGAGTACTGTCTTCCCAAATTTTTTATCTGCCTTTATAGCAGGTACGTAAGATTTTTATAAAGACACTTAAAAAAAACACTGATTCAAAGATAAACACTTAATAACTGAAGAACGGAGATCACACAAAATTGTGTCTTATATGTATTTACTTATAATCAGCCAAAAACGTCCACTACTGGGCAAAGGCCTCCCCCAAGGAGGTTTTTTATTTTCATTTCTAATTGCCGCAAAACCTATGCCTGAAAGAGCAAAAATAATAACAACTTTCGGAAATAAATTTAATATAATATAGTACGATTAGTTACACAGGATATAAAAAATGTGGCATACACTAAAAGTCTTAATTAATAAAACAGAAACACTTTTATACTACTACGACTTCACACTCTACATTGAGCAGTCGTTTAGCCAATAAGGACATTTGGCGTTGGAGCCCACCTGGAGAAACGGAGAGTTTTCATACAAATTAATTGGGTGATTGGACAAATTCCAGTCATTCCGACAAGATTTTTTTATTTTATTAACCCTAGATTTCTTATGGTTAAGTTGTTCAGTATCAGTGGCTCAAAGTATAGCAACATCTTTTTATTAACCCCGTACCTATAAAACTCAACAGCTTTGATTATAAATGTATTAGTTTGTATACATATATTATACAAAAATATAATATTAACTGATTTAAAAAAATAAAAATAAATTAAAGTACCGAATTTCATGTTACGCCCTGCGACATTTCACAAGCATGTCTTAGATTTTCCCTTGTTAGGTTAATGGTGGAATTAGCCTTCGCTTTACGTTGTAAATTCTCGTGTCATTATTATACCATTTCCTTAACTGTTAGAACATAATATAAAAACAGGTAACAAACGAGTGAAGCATACATTTTATAGTCTAGTTGAAAAAAGGAAATTTATTTTCCTTGGTTGAGATTTTTATCTGAATTTTTTTTCTTTTTTGAAGGGTCATTATGAAATATCTGAATTTTTTGCCACGGCTTTTACTCAAGGAACTGAACAACTTTCCCCAAGAAAATCATGGTCAAAAAGAAAAAAAATTTTGGACATCTCATACAAATTTCATCAACCAGCTGACGGATTTGTAAGAAGATTCTTTTTGCTTTTTGAGTATGAGTTTCTTGGGGAAAGTTGTTCAGTTTGATGAGTAGAAGTAACAGTTAAAATATTGTAATTTTTTTATTATTCTGTATATTGTTATACAGGTTGAAACTAATAAAGACTAGGACTTTTACTACCTTGCTAGGATAAAATCGTTAGGTAAATGCCAGTGAGAAGCAAAGACCGCGAAACTATTACTGGAACCGTGGATCCATCCTATTTGAAACCCAATCAATATACACTCATCAATAATTTCGTTATAGTGTTGCGTTGCGTTAATATCGATATATTTATCGATATATTTTGTGCCGCCATTGTGACTGACTCGGTGGCTAAGTGGTTAGCGATCCTGACCACTGATCCGAGAGTCGTGGGTTCGATCCCCACACAGGTCAAACTTTTCTGTGATGAGCAGAATTGTTTGCTCTGAGTCTGTGTGTATTATATCTATGTATGTATTTAAAAGTATATGTGTATCTATATCAGTCTCTGGTTGCCAAGATACAGAGAATCCTAGTTTGGGGCCAAATGACCGTGTGTGATTTGTCCCAGATATTATTTATTATTGTGTATCAACGATTTTAATATTTCTTTTGTGTTTTCTTATTGTCATTTTTTTTGGTGTGCAATAAAGTATACAACTATTTATGTTATCTTTGTGGCCAGTCAATATCTGAGGGGCATTTTCCTTGCTCACCGCTGTCAAAATTATTATCATTCAAAATTTTATGACGAAAGCGACTGATGCTGACTATTGATGATATCTGATACCTAGTACTTATTTCAAGAATAAAAAAAGGTAAGGCGCTCTAATGAAAAATATAATATGATAACCTATTGAAAACAATTTATTTCAGAGTACTTACACAGAAAATTATGTAGTTAACGTAAGAGTATAAAAGGGGTTTAAAAGCTCTTTCAGACAGCATTATTAATTAAGGGCCCGTTCTGAAACCAGTTAATCTTTTTCACATTTACGAGATTTATAATAAACTATCATGGTGACAGGGTATGTTAGTAAATTCTGAACAAAATATTAGATTAACTTCCTTTTTTACTATCTTAACAGTCTATTAAATAGTATCGATAAACGTGATCCGCACAACACTATTAAACAGCTCACAGCGGTGCCTTTAAAATAATCCAGCATTGTTTAACAGGCTAAATTATTAATAGCCCGTGTATATGGATTAATCATTTATTTATGGGATGGAAGAGTAGTCTGGAAGGGTGTACAAGCTTTAAAACAGATTGATATAATATGTACGAAGCGGTCGTGGCTTAAATGACTACAGACACGGTCATAACCTGGAAGGTTTGACTGTTAGTGGCATTTATCTAAACCATTTCCGTGCTTCGCAAGACACCTTAAGCCGTTAGTGCCGGCTGCTGTCCATAGATGGCAGTTGTTAAGCCATGTCGGAGGCCGTATAGGTGGCTTGAAGACTTCTGACACTGGGGTTGGCCACTAGCCCCACAATCTCCATCACCAATCTCAAATTGGCCCCCATATGTGGAGTATTCCCGAGATATGTGAAGTGATCCGTGCTGCAGCTGCGGCATTATGTTAAGAATAATGCGTTTATTTTACACTAGATAATGAATGCTCTCGATTACCGTGCGTAGAAAGTTAGAGTGCTTTTCTGGGATAAAAAGTTATAATAATAATATGATAATATCTAGGACAAATCACACACGGTCATCTGGCCCCAAAATAGGGTTCCCTGTATCTTGGGAACCAGAGACTGATATACATACACAAATACTTTTTTAAATACATACATATATAGATTCATTTCAGATTCAGATTCATTTACTTATTCAGGACATACATTTCAAAATACAGAGGGTTACAATATATCAAACTTACACATAGATGATAATAACAAACAAATTTTAACGAAGTAAATTGTGCATAGGTCCTGAATGGGAAGATAGCTCAGCAATATGCCTAGCAGTTTGTACTGCTAAGCGCTGATTTTCTGCCATAGATATCTATCTATCTATCTATCTATCAGCCGAAAGACGTCCACTGCTGGACAAAGGCTTCCCCCAAGGATTTCCACACCGACCGGTCCTGTGCGGCTCGCATCCAGCGGCTTCCTGCAACCTTTACCAGGTCGTCGGTCCACCGAGTCGGGGGCCTGCCCACACTGCGCCTTCCGGTGCGCGGTCGCCATTCGAGAACTTTACTGCCCCAACGGCCATCTGTTCTACGAGCTATGTGCCCTGCCCACTGCCACTTAAGTCTAGCGATTCTGAGAGCTATGTTGGTAACTTTAGTTCTCCTACGTATCTCCTAATTTCTGATTCGATCACGTAGGGAAACACCAAGCATAGCACGCTCCATCGCCCTTTGGGTGACTTTGAGCCTTCTTATAAGGCCCATAGTAAGCGACCATGTCTCGGATCCATATGTCATCACTGGCAACACACACTGGTCAAAGACTTTAGTCTTGAGGGACTGCGGTATTTTGGACGTAAAGATATTGCGAAGCTTCCCGAACGCTGCCCAGCCGAGTTGGATTCGACAATTGATCTCTTTCTCGAAGTTGGACCTACCTAACTGGACTGTTTGTCCCAGGTATACATATTCGTCAACAACTTCGAGTGTAGAGTCTCCAACCTTCAGCGGAATGGGTGTAACACGGACGTTTTACATGATTTTCGTCTTATCCATGTTCATTTTAAGACCCACTTGTTGGGAGACTCTACTAAGTCCTTCGAGCATTGCGCCTAGGTCTTCCAAGGTCTCAGCCATGATCACGATATCGTCAGCAAATCGAAGGTGAGTGATGTACTCGCCATTGATGTTAATGCCGAGTCCTCTTCAGTCCAGAAGCTTGAAAACGTCTTCCAGTGCAGCGGTGAACAGTTTCAGAGATATAACGTCTCCCTGTCTCACCCCACGCTGCAGCCGGATAGGTTTCGAATTTTGGTCCTGGAGGTGGACCATAGATATAATAAACCCAGGCTCAGAGCAAACAATTCTGCTCATCACAGAAAAGTTTGCCCTGTGTGGGGATCAAACCCACGACTCTCGGATCAGAGGTCAGGATCGCTAACCACTTAGACACCGAGTCAGTATTTAAGATATTATCTGAGTTATAACGTGTAATCATACATTTCGGTCAAATTTTTGGAAACGTTCAGGAAATTAAGTGCAGTATAAAGTACAAACTGACAGACTGAATTAATTTTATGAATAAATGAGTTGCTACAGAAAACACTTTTTAAATTTTCCCGACCCCGAAACCGATCCCAAGATAATCGCACTAAGTTTGATTTTGTTTTCTAGTTTAACCTTCTTTGAATCAGGACGGTGAAGAAGTCTTTTGAGATAAGAAATAAGCACGGCAGTGCTATTCTAACTATAGTTTGTATATATGCTTATGCGAACATGATAAAAGTGGAAACTTATATGTGGGTTAAGGTAAATCAATGTACTAATTGCGAATTTGAACGAACTGCCAATAAGAACAAATTAAAATGAACAAATTAAATCGATTATTTTATGACAGTAACATACCATATTGCTACATCATTTTTTCATATCCTCCAAGAACAGTCAAGAGTGAATCGGTGGGACCACAAGTAAACAGTCAATTACTCGTCGACCCACCAGTGGGTCATTGCGGTGGGACCACGAGTCGGGAGCGAAGGATCCAGCGCCGAGTAAACACGATTCAGCGTCATCGAATGACTGGAGCCGAGTATACGCCATTCCCCGTCCACGACGGTTCCCGAGAGTGACGGCTTAGTTTCGTTTACTGCTTACCAAAGAGTGCCAAAGAGTTTTTCACTTAATACATTCCACGTACTCTACTCTATATTTAAATTCCTACAGCTACATGCGTACAAGCTTACTACTTACTACGCCGCTAGAGTCACCGAAACAGCTAATTTTAAGTGGTAAGGCGCGAAGTACACTCAATCTGAGCAGGTTGATGCATGACAATATAATATCGACCGTAACGCCCTACTCATTTTAAGTTCAGATCAGTGTGGGTACCATCGTCGCGGCGGTTACGTCAAGGCCGAACGCAAAATTCTCGAGATTTCGATGTTTTTATTACTTTTCTTGGCTTTCAAATAAGTTAAAAAAAATCTGTTCAAGGTAAATTGAAGGTATTAAAATGGCCGATTTTTGTGTGTTGGTTTCAACATAAACAAATATTGTGTTTCCGAGACAATTTGCAATTAATGCAAAATACAGGGTCTACAGGATATTTTTTTTCATCAAAGTTTTCGTGATTTTTATGATTCTGTTTAATACAATTTGTTTTTCATTATTTGAAGTATATTATATATTTTTTCCATGGTGATAGCTTTAACCATAATTTCAAGAATATTGCGATTTAGCTATACTTAGCGCCGTAATGAGCAGGCTATAGGCATAGCTCGAAGAACTGATAACCAGTGATCGGAGTAGGTAGATTGATTTAGGGTCAATGACCGCAAAGTATATGTTAATATGGACATGCTGCTCGGATTCCGGGAGTTTAACATTTTTAAGCAAACAAAAACCAATATTCTTTCTGTTATTCTAAACATAAATAAATTGCTTCCTTCAGAACCAATTGTTTGAACCAGATTTACTTTAATAATACTCAACTCTATCCGGAAATACCGGAACTTTTCGGAAAAAGGGATTGTCCATATTATAAACTCACGATGGAAGTACTAAAAATCAATCTGCCTACTCCACTACGATAACTAATGGGGAAGGAAAGTTCCCTTGTAGCGAATGCGGGCCGAAAGACCAGTGTTAGACGACCCACCAACAGGTAGACTGATTATCTAGTTAAGCTGAAGAAGCCGCTGGTGTAATGCTCAGAACCGTGTTTAGTAGATGCCTATAGAAGAGCTCTTTGAAAAGCAGTGAAAATCCACTGAATTCTGATATGGTAATTATAACCAGGCAATCAGAGTCGATTCGTTAAAACAATGAACAGTCGGCGGTGGATGTCTTCTGGTGGAGACGAGTATGATACTGAGGACCAAGCAAGTACAGTCGATCCCTTGATCCAATACAGTTTATTGTAACATATGAATATGATAAGAGAGAAATAAGAAATCATCCTTTAAAGCTAATAATTTGCACCAAAATTCACAGAAATGAAAGTTAAAATAAAGTTATATTTACATGAGGTATCATCCTCTGTAACGAAGTTGTTACTTATGCAAAAGCTAATTCTTTAAAATGTTCACAATTGTAACGAGGGACGCAAAGTTTTTAAAGTAGAGCTTACAGACCGTAAGGTTAGAGCTCCATTGACAGCGACAATAAGGACGAAGTTACATTAAAAACAGTCATCCCCACTGCTAACTTAGGTGAAGCCATACCCCTCGAGAAGACGAAATAATGAATACAATGCATTATCACCTTTACCAATGGATGGACCTTATTATGCAAGAACTGACTGGGTGGGTTCCACTGCTGGCTCTATACCTGCCGCCGAGCAGCGTGCTGTATTTCGGCGGGTGGCGCGAGATAGCCAGCATAATTACTGGCATAAGAGGCATTCCATCTTCGGCCCCTCAAGTATCGGCAAGTACAGATACCCACTCTGGAGTTACAGATGCTCAGAGGCGGTCGGCCACTTTCCATCAGGTGGGTCGTCAGCCTTTGTCATCCTTACATAATAAAAAAGTGTGTTGGACTTACTTTCTTTGGGGCCATCATTTCTACTCATATAAGAAAATATAATTTCTTCTCACTCCACAAACGCTTCCTGCAACGGCGGGTAGACAAGTTTCAAGTGACAGTAACCTTTTATTATGTAGACATAACAAGTACTGATACCTTCAACAAGTGTACACTGCTAGCTAGCTTCTTCAAATCAAATATACATATACATTTTCATTCATCATTTCAGCGGTACTTACAGGTTCACTGTTGGTCAGGTGCCACCCCTATCTCGCACAAAACCGATAAAAGTATTTAGGGTTCTGTAAGGTAAGACTTATGTTTTGAACTGCCGCAATTTTAAAATAATTACTCTTAATTCTTACGACCAGTTACACACTTCTTTATTACCTAAAGATTGAATTCAAACAGTGGTAACAGTAGATTTTCACCGTAAAGAGTGATAGTATTACTTTAAAGGACAGAAATGAACAGATGAATTAACGATCTCTTATAGGGCTGTTGAGGTCACACCTATCCAAAATGTATAGTGATGGTACTGTCACACGCGCTCTGACAGTACCATCACTATACATTTTGGAAGAGGCTAAGTATGTGAGGCGAAACCTTCACGAGTTCTCGACTACCCAATCAGCTCGCAGAGGACATGAGCTAGGCCTGCCCAATCACAGACTGCAGAAGACAAGTCACTCGCTGCAACTAATGGATCTATAATAAAATTACTACGGATATTAAAGACGCGCCCACGGATCGGTCTTTTATCCATAAGTTGAAGGTTTTTCTTACCAAAAAAGCCTACTATACAGTAGAGGAGTTCCTTAATGACTAAGTACCTACCTACTAAATTATGGTTATGGATTTTGTTTTAAAACGTTCAGAATGAATGTATTTTATAATACCTTTTTTTCTTTTATATTTCTTTTTATTGTATTCTATTTTGACTATTACATATTTTGATTCTATGTATTTTACAATTGCATAAGGAAATTAAGATAATGAAATTAATTAATTTTACTATTTTAAATGAATTATTTTTTAAAACGAAATAACAAATGACAATGTATAATTAATACAAAATAAATCTATATCTATTCTTGGTGATATTTCTATTCACAGGCGGCAAAAAGGTGAAAATGTTCTTGTTGAAAATAAAAACAGAAATAAAACGAGAAGAGTAAATACTGAAACAAAACTGCAATTTTTGCCGGGCAGAAATTTCATGAGAAACGCTATAACACAGCCCTCACCCAAAAAATCCCGCTGGTTAGAATAAATTAATTTGAACTCCGCGTTAATTGAGATGGCATGGAGTGGGCATTCTTCTGAGCCCGAAAGCTCATTATTTATTCTTATAGTGACCTAGCCCTTAGCTTGGCAAGGGTTAATTTGTAAAGGGCTGCCTAAAATCCGTGCAAAGATGCCTCGTTAATGAGGTGTGGGATGTTAGATATGAGGTTTAAAGTACCTACTTATTAAGTATATTTTGGGTGCATTTTCATGTCATTAGAGTTACGTAAACAAGCCTTAACGTCCCCACAGCTGGGGTACTGTCAAACTTCGCATAACTGGTGGAGGTTGTGGAGTTAGTGGCCAATACAAAGGTCATAAGTTTTAAAGCTGAACTTTGCTGTTGAAAAATTGTTGTTCCCATAAATTGACATATGTCGCTGTCAGTTTACCAACTGCAAACATTTTTTTTTGTGATGTAATAACAATTTACGGTTTTCGTGTTTTCCCCTTTAAATATTCCATATGACATTGCTTCTTGCCAAATTTCATGATGATGTCAAAATCTGAGCATAAACGGCCGTATTTTGTCATTTCGTTGACTTAGAAATTTTATTTTTTCACAGCTTCAAGAGATTGCAGTGTTCCTTAGAAAAGGATATCGACAGATCTGTCTGTCCTCAAAAGGATAAAAATAGTAGTAATCACTTCGTTGTTTGTCTGATTGTCAGACGGACAACGAAGTGATTACTACTATTTTTATCCTTTTGAGGTACGTAACCTTAAAAAAGAAGAAGATCATACTTCCTCTGCTTTCAACTTGACATCTAGAAACAAAGGCAACCAACCATAGCTTTGTAATACAAAGTTAGAGATCTTACCAAACTGCAGGTTTGGTACAAAGGTACAAAGTTTCTGATCTACGCTGTTACATTTGCAATATCAGCGCACTGTTACACCGTTAGTACATCGAGGAAGAACTGGAAGAACATCGTAAGAGCCAAAATATACAACATGTTTATTTTTAAGTAAATAGTATGATTAGGTATTTATAGTACTGACGCACAAGTTAACTTTTCATTTAATGAGCAGAGTCTGGGTGTATTATATCTATATATGTATGTATTTAAAATTACATGTGTATGTATATCAGTCTCTGGTTCCCAAGATACAGGGAATCCTAGTTTGGGGCCAGATGACCGTGTGTGATTTGTCCCAGATATTATTACTATTACTATTACTAATTCGTAGTCATAATTATGTCAAGAAAATATAAAATAAACCTTTAAAAATGTTATAAGTAAAAAAACTTTTAAAATGCAAAATGCAGCTTTTTATGTTATTTTGGAAAAGGCTAGATATGTGTATATTTAAGGGCGAAAATAATAAAAACCAGCCTAACGCATTTGAAATTTTGTTGCACCAGCAAAATTTGGATGGTATTTTTTGTTATATAGCGAAAAATAACAGACAAAATAAAATAAGAAAACAACTTCATTTTCTATACAATAAAATTTGGAGTGAAACGCATCTGTGAAAATAACTGTAGGGCAAGGTTTTTTTGTCAATATCACCTACAATAGAAATACCATATTTTTTTATTTTATTTAATAATCAAAACATATACACAATTACAAGGATAAGATAAGGAGACATGAATTTCTATGCTACTAAAAAACAAAGAAAGACTATAACAAAATTTTTGTTCATCAATTTATCAATTTAATTGACATTTTCGACATAAAAGACAAATCCACTACAGGTGGCGCACCTGTCGTCTTAACAAGAAGGCCAGTCTTTTGGTTCCCTCATATCGATGAGAACTTTCGATATTATTACGCGTCGGTGTAAATACAGCCTCGTAACTCACCGGGTTAACCCGTGAACTACTAGTTTCTAGGACACAAAAGGTAGTTCGTCTGTTAGACACTTATATCTACTTACTCAAGCTCAAGAACCTTGACACAACTTATGTTTTCATCCTGCTTTGCTTGTTAACTTTGAAGAACTGGAATTTCAAATTTTATTCAACAATATTTTAGTTAAGACAAAATTTAGTTTTCGTTAAAATTCTATTAGAATTCAAATCAAATTTATTTACTTTAACCCTTTAAGCGCCACAGTCGGCTAGGACCGACAACCGGCTTTTTTGAACAGACGCCAGCATTTCAGATTCATACATTTTTGTCAGCTGGAGCCGATGTTGGCGGTAGTAGCACGATTTGTCAAAGAGTAGCGTGGCAGTCAATGGGTTAAGAAGTATCTATAGAACTACTTATAACACCTAAATTGTCATTTGGATACTTTTTTAGGGTTCCGTACCTCAGAAAGAAAAAAGGAACCCTTATAGGATTACTTCTTTGTCCCTCTGTCTGTCTGTCAAGACCCTTTTTCTCAGGAACGCGTGGAGGTACAAAGTTGAAATTTATATCAAAAACTCAGCCTGCAATCCCTTGAAGCTGTGAAAAAATCAAACTTCGCAATCAAGAGACGCAATAAACGACCGTTGTTTAGGCGAAATAATAGACATTGATACCGGAAAACTCAATTTAATTCAACTCAATGAAAGGACATAGCAAAAAACAAAAACCAAACGAGAGCGCGTTTTAAAATACTCCTAACGCCATCTATCGGCAAAAAATCAAACTACTTTTCTTAACATTCCGCCCCCCAAAGGACGACAGGCCTTTTAAAGAACATAACGCACTCTCAGATACAAAACATACAAAAATAAGATATAAGAACACAAAAACAAGTATCATAAAACATTAATTAAACGTCTGTAGGTAACAAACAGAGCTTATGAATTGGACGTTTAATAACAGTATTCTTACATCTAATACTGACAACTCTAATCAATCCATCATTACCAGCGTGCGTGTCGACAATTTTACCTAAAAGCCACTTGGATGGTGGTAAACGCTCATCTTTAATCAACACTACACTACCAATAGTAAGGTTGTCTTGAACACTTGTCCATTTATTACGCTTCTGCAGCTCTACTAAATACTCCTGACTCCATTTACGCCAAAAATATTGCAATTTCTGCTGCAAATATGTCCATCTCTGCAAATATGGCACCTTAACATTCTCCAAATCTCTATCAGGTACTACAATAGGTGTCTCCCCAATTAAAAAATGTCCCGGCGTCAATGCAACCGAAGTTCCATCATCCTCATTTATTGCACTCAATGGACGAGAGTTCAAACAAGACTCTACTTGACACAGTAAAGTAGAATACTCTTCATAGGTCAGTTTTGTATCATTTAACACACGGTTTAGATGAAATTTAGTAGACTTAACGGCAGCCTCCCATATTCCACCCATATGAGGCGCTCCAGCAGGGTTAAAATGCCACTCAGTGCCATCTTGAGCTAAAAGTTCAGCTATCTCTAAAGGCAAGTTACTTGTGCTTACATCAAACAAAGTTTTGAGCTCTTTACTCGCTCCAACAAAATTAGTGCCACGATCGCTAATTAATTTGCTACAGTGACCTCTTCGAGCAGTAAAACGCCTAAATGCTGCCATAAATCCTTCAGTGTTTAAACTGGTTACTAATTCAAGATGTATTGCTTTTACACATGTACATATAAATACAGCAATGTAAGCTTTCTGCGTTTTATTAGATCCACGACCACTAAACAATTTAATAGTAATGGGACCAGCAAAATCAACTCCACTAATTTTAAATGGTCTCTGAGGAGTAACTCTATCTTTGGGCAGATTTCCCATCAACTGAGTGCCAACTTTTCCTGCGTGTTTTACACACGTAACACATTTATGAACACAATTTTTTATAAGATGTTTTACACCAATAATATGATATTTTGTTCTAATATAGTTTAACATTAATTGTACCCCCCCATGTAAGGTTTTGTAATGAGCTTCTCTGACAATCAGTTTAGACAACATACAATTATTCGATAATATTACAGGATGTTTCATCTCATTATTAACATTAGCAAACTCTATTCTACCCCCAACTCTCAATATGTTATTTTTATCAACAAACGGATTCAATTTTATGATTTTACTTCCATTTTCTAATTTCTTCAAAGTTACAATTGAACCTTTTCCATTAATCACTTCTATCTCCTTTTCAAAATTTTCTCTTTGTGACATTTTTATAACTCTTTGCAATGCCATTTGTAACTCTTCAGATGTCAAATATTTAGGAACATCAAATTTACATTTGTTTTTTATTTTATATTTAACACAGTTAACAAATCTCAGAATGTGTGCTATTACACGAATCAATTTACTCAATTTACAGTATCTATTTAAAATGTTATCATCATGTTGATCACTCAATGAACTTTTATCACTGTTATTGACTTTTGCATTTTCATTCACTACACTGTGCACTATAACATTCACTGACGCTTTTTTCTCTAACTCTGTAGGCTCTACATCTTTTTCAGCTTCTTTGACAGGCAAAGCGCCCATCTCTCGCAGCCAGGTGGGACCTCTCCACCACAGCTCGTGTTCAGGCAGCTCCACGGGAGAGATTCCACGTGAAGCAACATCAGCTGGGTTGTCTTGAGACGTCACGTGATGCCATCTCTCTTTGTCCAATAGGTTGGTGATTTCCGTGACTCTGTTGGCTACAAAGGTAGCCCAGTAGCTTGGTGAACGTTGCAGCCACGCAAGAACAATAGTTGCATCTGTCCACGCGTAGACGTCGTGTGTAGGTATGCTCAGTGCACTCTGAACTCTGTGGATTAGTTTGGCGAGTAACACTGCGCCACACAGCTCTAATCGAGGCAGAGATATTTGTTTGACAGGAGCAACTCTGGATTTCGCCTCGAGCATGATAACCGTAGCTTGCTCTGCTGTGATCACTCTGCAGTAAACGATTGCTGCGTATGCCACAGTAGAGGCATCGCAGAAGCCATGGATTTCCACTCTCTGTGTATCTTCCCTTATACCAATCCATCTGTCTAACTCAACGGTTGGCATGCTAATCAACTCTCTTCGGTACTTCAACCACTCTTGCATCAAAACCTCAGGTAAAGTCTCGTCCCATTCTAACTTCATTAACCAGAGCTTTTGTAACATGGTTTTGGCGACAACAACTACAGGTGCTAACCAACCAGCAGGATCATAGATTTTGGCGATGTCGCAAATGACAGTTCTCTTTGTGATGTTGTTTCCGACTGGTGGGAGCTCTACTTTTAGTTCGAACTTGTCTGTGTAGCCATTCCAGGTGATGCCTAATATTTTTCGATTGTCTTGTTCTGCTCCTTCTATATTAGGGTGGTTAGAAGCCCACTTATGTAGTTGGAAACCTCCTCTTTGTAGCAGCTTTGTCAAATCTTCCTTTAGTTCTATAACTTCTTTCAACGTTTTTTGGCCCGTTAGCAGATCATCTATGTAAAAGTCTTGTAGTGCTGTCTCTATAACTTCCTCACTGAAATTCTGTCTCTCATCTTCTGCCAACTGTTTAAGTGTCTTTATAGCCAAATACGGTGCACATGATGTGCCATAGGTTACAGTCGTGAGCCTATAGTGTTTGGTCTCTTCTCCTTTGAATTTAAATAGTATTCTCAGGTAATCTCTGTCTCTGGGGTCAACTGTTATTTGTCGATACATCTGTCGTATATCTCCTACCAATACTACTTCGTGTCGTCTCCATCTTAGGGTAACATCTCTCAGGTCATTCTGTAAGGCAGGCCCAACCATCAAGTTATCGTTGAGTGACTTTTCATTACTTGTCTTAGCAGAACTGTCAAAGACAACTCGTAGTTTGGTTGTGATATGTTGCTCGTTCACAACAGCATGGTGTGGTAAATAACAAACTTTGTTATCTTCTTTCTTTATCTCTTCTGGTTCTACAGTCTCCATGTGTTGTTGATGTAAATAGTCTTTCATAAACTCATTGTATCTTGTCTCTAACTCTGGATGTCTCTTGAATTTTCTCTCTATAGCAGCTAGCCTCTTTGTGGCTAGTGTGTATGATTCACCGATGTCTGGAGGATTGTTTGTGAGAGGTAATCTTACTCTATAGCGACCGTCCTCTTCTCGTGTATGTGTTGTTTCAAAATGCTTTTCACATTTGATCTCTGTGTTTGTCATAGCTCTTTTCTCTGTGTTCTCTTCTATCTCCCAGAAACTTCTTAGGAGTGTATCTATCTCTACTCTTATGTGGTGAATGTGTACTTGGTTGTGTGACTCTGTTTCTCTGTTTGTGTTTCTTCCTGATATCAACCATCCCAATGTAGTTCTCTGTGCAAGTAGTGTGTTGTTCTCTGTTTTTAGTGTCAGGATTCCTTCTTGCAGAATTTCAGCATAGACTTCAGCGCCCAAAATGAGATCAATCTTTCCAGTTTTATAAAAGGTGGGATCAGCTAGCTCAATATGTTCTAGTTGCGGCCAGTCTACTGAATGTGTATTTTGGGGTAGGCATGATGTCAAAGAGCTCAGAACATATGCATTTACTCTTAGTGTATACTCTTTGTTGTGCTTAGATTTGATGTCAAACTCTACTTGTGCCTTGGTGATGGATTTATTGGAACCAACTCCAGTGACATTGCCCTTGATGGGTGTGCGTTTAAATCCTAGCAGTTGACAAACTTCCTCTGTGATTAGACATGCTTGCGACCCTTGATCGACAAGTGCACGCAGTGTATGTACGTGATTAGTTTTCTCTGAGCGTACATCAACTAGCGCTGTGGTAAGTATGACAGGGCAATTACTCATGGAATTTTCCGTTGTATGTGTAATGGTGTTCGCCTGTATGTTAACTTCTTCTGTAGTTACTGAATGGGTTTGCAGTGTGCTTTCTGTATCAGGAGTAACGTATCCATGCAACAATGAGTGATGCTTTCGGCCACAGATTCGACAAGTAGTGGACTGTAAACACGTTTTTCCAGAATGGCCTTTTCTCAAGCAGTTAAAACAAAGTGAGTTTCGTTGAACGAAATCTTTCTTCTTAGTAAGGTCTAACTGACAGAACTCTTTGCATGTGTAAATCAAGTGCTCTCCTTGACAGTATGAACATTTCAGCTGTATTTGTGGTGAAACTCCAGTGGCAAAACTTTTGGTATTTGGTACGACTTTAGGGTGTGGACTATAATTAACCTTTATAGCTTCAAGTGTACGGAAGCGGTGCTCTAAAAACTCTGACAACTCATTCCAGGTTGGTAACTTATCATTCGACTCCATCTTTTGTTCGAACAACTTGTGTGACTCAGGATCCAACTTTTGTATGATGGTGTAAACTACTAAGTCATCCCAGTGATCAGTCGGTAAGTCCAAACCTTTTAAAGTAGCAAGACATTCAGTGGTAGTATCTAGTAATTCTCTGATAGCTTTAGGTGACTCTGTATTTATTTTCTTTTGATTAAGCAATTTTCCAATGTAGGCATTAACTATACTTCTCTTATTATTGTATCTTTTGTTCAACATATCCCAAATTATATCATAGTTAGCATCAGACACTTGTATTTGTTTAACCAGATTAGCGGCATCTCCTTGTAAACTAGATTTCAAGTATTGACATTTGTTGACTCTACAGATTGTTGGATTGTCATGCACAAGTGATGTGTATAAGTCTCTGAACGAGAGCCACTCTTTATAATCACCGGCAAAAGAAGGCAACTGTATGGGTGGTAGCTTAGTGCTAACTATTGGCTGTGGGGATGACGACTCTAATACAACCAATGGTTTTTTCATCTCTAACTGCTCAAGTTGCGTCTTCATTTTGGTTTTTATATCCAAATATAGGTCTAAGCAAATGTTATATTTATCCTCTGTGAAGTATGTTAAATCCTCTCTTTCCTTTCGTTTAATTGCCGTTAAACTCGAATGTCTAGAATGGAATTCTTTCCAATATGCTTCTAAGATTTCATATCTAGTCTCTATGTATGGCTTAGTTAATTTATCTTTACTAGTTTTCTTATAGTTGGAACAAAAGTTACTGATTTGTTCAAAACATTGCAACTGTGCTTCATATACATTATCCATTTCGAAAAGTTTTATTATTTACTCAAAATTATTCACAACACAAAAATGTCTATTTATCAAATGTTAATAAAGTTCAATAGTCCAGAGAATTACACTTGAAAGTCAAATTGTTCACTGATAATGTTTAAAACCAAAGTCCTAACTATTGAAGTTTTAGTCCACTGTGTAGTGTACCATCAAACCAAGTCCTTTGAAATTATCCATGGGGTTTTCACTTTATCACAACACATAATTATTTTGTATTTTAACTTTTTATTTTGTTTATTTCACTTATTTTGAATGTTATTTTAAACTCAAGATCTTTATTTTTAAACTCAACTTTTATATCACACTTGCACAACTTAACTTTTTACTCAGTTTTTAATTTAACTTAATAATAATTATCACTGCAAAATTAGATCCAGGTGGAGTTTGATAGTGTGCGTGTGGGGGTGTTGCTCTGTTCCAAGTAACCTTGCGTACACGATCCATGCACAGTTACCCGTGTGTTCACTCGAAAAACCCGCGACGCGATAGACTGTGTCCGTAACAGTCGGCTCGATTGGACCAATGTATAGGCGAAATAATAGACATTGATACCGGAAAACTCAATTTAATTCAACTCAATGAAAGGACATAGCAAAAAACAAAAACCAAACGAGAGCGCGTTTTAAAATACTCCTAACGCCATCTATCGGCAAAAAATCAAACTACTTTTCTTAACAACCGTATATCTTGATTGCGTTGGCATAGAAGTTTGATTTTTTTATAGCTTCAAGGAATTGCAGACCTGAGAATTTGATATAAAGTTCAAGATCTGTGTGATTATGAATTTATACGGAACCCTCGGTGCGCCAGTCCGACACGCATTTGGTCGGTTTTTTTCATGTGTAGAGCTATACATATCGTACAAGCGATGGTATGGTTTTAAGATCAAAACTTATTTTTTAAGTTTAATATGTTACCTATTCTCAAGCAGAGCATTGTCTACCGCGGACACTCAAACGAAATTCTGGGTTATATACAGGGTGTAAGGGACAGGTTTCCGAAAACTTTAAGGGCTTGCTCAGTAGACGAAACTGAACAGCTTTCCACAGGAATATTTTTCAGGAAACGAATAAAAAATCGGCTTCTCCATACAAATTTATAAACTTGATTGGACAGTTTGTATGTATGTATAGCTAATTTATAAACTGTAACAATATACAATTATTATAACCACTACAGAAAAACAAAATTTAATTGCTAATTAATTTTATTTCAAACTCTATATAAATTAATAGGATTAGGTAGAAAATTGGTGGGAACTAAACTAACAATGAATATGTATAGACGAATTTAGGTATAAGCGTTTTAACCTACTTATTCGTGGTATTATTAAAATTCAGTGAAAATTGTTTTCACAAAATAATCCGACCACATTTTGTTAAGCTAACATAAGAGGAGATTAATTTTGTAACCTTTATTTAAATTTAGGTATACTTACTTAACTTTTTGGCGAACATTGTATTAGTTTATAGGTAGGTACTCAGAAAAATATTAAAAAACGATATTATTTCTTACCCTCATTTGGTAAGCCCTTTGCATCATCTCAACTAATCGTATTTAAAAAAAAAACAGACGACAACGCTCTTTATATTCGTTTGTTATAAAAATACTTCCCGTAATGGAGGGTATACGAGTTCCGAGTGGTAGGAACCTCGTATTAGGTAGATAGAAGAATGACGTTCGAAAAGTGTACACTGCTACCTACTTCGAATAAATTATTTTCATTTTAATTTTCACTTTTAAGTTTAAAAAATATCTAAACTAACAGTGGAATTGTGGAATATTCCAAATGTCATTATCATTAAAATAATCTACAGTCTTATAGTATCCTCTTGAACAAATACAGCGTTTTATATGTTTCTTAAATTTACATTCTGGTAGTTCACACACGTGATTCGGAATTTTGTTATAAAAGCGTACACACTGCCCCACAAATGATTTTTTCACCTTACTAAGCCTCGAGAAAGCTATGTCAAGATTATTTTTACTTCTCAAATTACGGTTATGTCTGTCACTATTTTTGAAGAACAAGTTTAGATTTTTACGAACGTACATGATATTTTCGTAAATAAACTGACCGGCAACTGTTAGAATATTTATTTCCTTAAATCTATCGCGAAGTGATTCTCGGCATTGTAGTTGGTATATAGCTCGGACTGCTATGTATCGATGGATAGGCACAATTTCAATTTCAGTTCTTTATGTGCCAATTAACAATGTAACATTACTTTTAGCTCGTCCAATACAAAACAATTCAGTAAATAATAATAATTAGTATTAAAATTAAAAATATTTTCCTTATTCGAGGCTGAGGATGTCATGCACTTTTTCACGATGTGATCGTCAGGTCTACGCATCACGTGACTGTACCATCGCATTGTACAACGCTTACCCATTTTATTTTTATCTTGGTTGTTGTGAGTGTACTTATTCCTTTTTAGGGTTCCGTAGCCAAATGGCAAAAAAACGGAACCCTTATGGATTCGTCATGTCTGTCTGTCTGTCTGTCTGTCTGTCCGTCCGTATGTTACAGCCACTTTTTTCCGAAACTATAAAAACTATACTGTTGAAACTTGGTAAGTAGATGTATTCTGTGAACCGCATTAAGATTTTCACACAAAAATAGAAAAAAAACAATAAATTTTGGGGGTTCCCAACCTTAAAACCCATCCTTAAAACCCCCCATACTTAAAACTGAAACTCAAAAAATTTTTTTTCATCAAACCCATACGTGTGGGGTATCTATGGATAGGTCTTCAAAAATGATATTGAGATTTCTAATATAATTTTTTTTCTAAACTGAATAGTTTGCGCGAGAGACACTTTCAAAATTGGTAAAATGTGTGTGTCCCCCCCCCCCCTGTAACTTCTAAAATAAGAGAATGATAAAACTATAAAAAATATATGATGTACATTACCATGCAAACTTCCACCGAAAATTGGGTTGAACGAGATCTAGTAAGTCGTTTTTTTTAATACGTCATAAATCGTAAACCGCAATTTACCTACAACGAACTACAAGAACTTTTATATTATGTTACTTGCTGTTACGGAACCCTTCATGGGCGAGTCCGACTCGCACTTGGCCGCTTTTTTATTTGGTAAAACATTGCAATAAAGAATAGCTGATTTGATTTAGAATTTTATATGGAGAAAGCTTGAACATTAGGGAATTTTATAAGCATTTTTTTAAACCTTCAGATGAGGCCGTTAATACAGCTAGTCTGCCGTCATGAGCAAAAAGGCCGCAAAGTATATATAATATACAGAGTGTAACAAAATTGGTGTAGAACCCGTTAACTGGGGATTATACTCATCGTACTGATTTTCAATTTTTTCATTCATTCATTAGTCCAATTTTTTTGCGACTTGAGCAAAGATGTAGAACAAAAGTTGTTCAGTACGATGAGTAGAATCCCCAGTTAACGGGTCCTACACCAATTTTGTTATACCCTGTATATGTAGTTTCCCAGACTTTGCGGCCTTTCTTATTACGGCAGAGCTAGTTGTTAATACATAAGCTTGGCAGTTCGCGTGCCTAACCCTAATATCCTAGGGTTCCCTACATTTAACCAGATTAGATTAGGGCTTGATTTTATGGTGCTGGATGGTGTTATATTAATCTTTGAAATACAGAGTGGCGTGTGTGACATGAGGGTATTTAGTTGTGGTAGTATTTTAAAGCTACCTACCTTAAAGATGTACATAAGACAGTACTTTTTGCAAAGTACCTACACTTCATTCCAATCAAAAAAAAGCAAAACGTAAACAAACTTACTATGGAACTGACACATGTCAATGTCATCTGCGTACTATGTTTGTTTACCTTTTGATTTATAGGGTTCCGTAGCCAAATGGCAAAAAACGGAACCCTTATGGATTCGTCATGTCTGTCTGTCTGTCTGTCCGTATGTCACAGCCACTTTTTTTCCGAAACTATAAGAACTATACTGTTGAAACTTGGTAAGTAGATGTATTTTGTGAACCGTATTAAGATTTTCACACAAAAATAGAAAAAAAACAATAAATTTTGGGGGCTCCCCATACTTAGAACTGAAACTCAAAAAAAATTTTCTCATCAAACCCATACGTGTGGGGTATCTATGGATAGGTCTTCAAAAATGATATTGAGGTTTCTAATATAATTTTCTTCTAAACTGAATAGTTTGCGCGAGAGACACTTCCAAAGTTGTAAAATGTGTGTCCCCCCCCGTAACTTCTAAAATAAGAGAATGATAAAACTAAAAAAAATATATGATGTATATTACCATGCAAACTTCCACCGAAAATTGGTTTGAACGATATCTAGTAAGTAGTTTTTTTTTAATACGTCATAAATCGTAAACCGCAATTTACCTTTCATTCAAGTTACAACGAACTACAAAAACTTTTATATTATGTTACTTGCTGCTACGAAACCCTTCATGGGCGAGTCCGACTCGCACTTGGCCGCTTTTTTTGATTGGAATGAACCATAGATGTTGTACGGCATCATCACCATTATTATCGGAAAGACATCCACTGTCTTGACACAGGCCTTCCCCAAAGGATTTCCACAATGACCGGTTCTGTGCTGCCCCACAACCTTCCCCCCATACTCGGGCCACTGAGCAGGAGGCCTGCCAACGTTGCGTCTTCGGGTGCGCGGTCGCCACCCGAAAACTTTAATGCCCCAACGGCCATATATATATTTTTTTATTGTTTTTTAAGAAGACTCACAGCTAAATGTCTACAGTGGTAACATTACACATGAATAGATACATGGCTATTAATAAGTCTCCACCGATAATTAGTCTTATGTACAAGCTACGATACATATCGTCCCTCGCACGACTAACTCTCCTATCTCATAACCTTGATTATTTGAATTTAGACTTTATCATTGGAATAGGGTTGTTTTTAAACTTACGAAAAATGAGATAGGAGTCCCTCCCCCGACTAACTCTCCTATCTCACAACCTTGATTATTTGAATTTAGACTTTATCTTATTGGAATAGGGTAGTTTTTAAAAACTTACGAAAAATGAGATAGGACGACTAACTCTCCTATCTCATAACCTTGATTATTGGAGTTTAGTCTTTATCTAATTGAAATAGGGTTGTTTTTAAAAACTTACGAAAAATGAGATAGGAGTCCCTCGCACGACTAACTCTCCTATCTCCTAACCTTAATTATTTGAGTTTAGACTTTATCTTATTGGAAAAGGATAGTTTTTAAAAACTTACGAAAAATGAGATAGCAGAGTTAGTCATGCGAGGGACGATATGTGCCCCGCCCACTGCCACTTTAGTTTAGCGATTCTGTGAGCTATGTCAGTTACTTTGGTTCTCCTACTTATCTCCTCATTTCGAAATGAAATTAAATGAAATGTAACACCGCTCTATACCAATTAAGTTCCCTAGACGTAGGCTCTTCTAGTACCAAATTCTCTAACCCTATCGACTCATATATACGATTCGGTATCTCATGACAGCTCACAAAATCGAAGTAAGTACTCATAATTAATGACTTATGTCAGTCTTACTAGAAATTAATGGCATTTCTAAATCAAAGCCACTTCAGTATTACCTTACAAGTCTAGACAACCATCTTAATTGCACCCATATGTCTTAGCTGAGAGCTATTGTTAGGGAAATAAATCGGTTGATGGCAGAAATGTTAGTGCGAATGTGAGGTGTTTGTGGCGATACGTTATACTGTTGGCGTCTCTTTCTACAACCCAGCTACTTCATACAAATATCACGTTATTTTGTTTACTACACAGATAGAAATTTGACATTTCTTCGTGTCTGTACACGTGTTAATGTGTGTGTATCTAGGGCTGCTTAGGCTAAAGCTTTATAGTTATACGGCCTTGTCGTAGGTTACACTTCTTTTTGTTATGTTGACGTTTTAAATAATTGATATCTAATTCCGAAAACAGTAGAACTTTTAACGACAGGTATAAACAATAACGATAGACTTTTACAATAGACATTTTTAATGAAGTGAATACTGTATACACGAGACAAAGCTATATAGCCTTAGAAGCCATTACCTCTCTCTTAATGAAAATAAAATTGTCTTTGCCAATCTCTTGATAACTGGTCACTTAGAAGTCACACAGGGGGGGTGAGGTAGTCTTCAGAGAGCGGCAGGGAGTGTCCATACTATATAATGTCCTTGTACTGTGGGAAAAAAATCAGTTGCAACTATTAATGGCAGAACTGGTAGTGCGAATGTGAGGTGTTTGTGGCGAGACGCTACACTATTGGTGTCTCTTTCTCTTGCTCAGGGATAAAACAAAGTAATACAGGGTTATTTTTGAACCCCCCATCAAAACTTCACAGTGGCTTCTACTCATGAAACTGAGCAACTTTCCCCAAGTCACTAATGGTCAATTCGCAAAAAATTTTTGGACCTTTCATACTAACTTGTCCACATCATTTTTTTTATGGCAGAGGTGGCAAACGAGCAGACGGATCACCTGACGGTAAGCGATTACCGCCGCCCATAGACACCCGCAACACCAGAGGAGTCACAAGTGCGTTGCCGGCCTTTGAATGTGATCGGCCTATTTTGTATGGAGATGGCCAAATTTTTTTTTTGGGAATTTGGTTATTTGAGGAAATTTGCTCAGTTTCATGAGTAGAAGCCACTGTGAAGTTTTGGTGGGGTGTCCAAAAATAACCCTGTATAGTCAAAGCCAAAATCCTTTTTATTTAAGAAGATGCTGCACACATTCTTTTAAAACGTCCTTTTTTCTACCTAGTAGAAAGATCCTAGCACTATAATAACTTTTAACAGTCCCAAGACACTCCTACAAGTCGCCTGAAAGAAATGCCTATCTAAGTACTACTAGTTCATCTTTTAACGCGTAAGAGTGAGCGATATTGCCGAGTGAAACGAAATAATAGTTATTTTAAATCAATTTACTTATATTTTTAATGTAAAATGTTTAACTCGATAAATTCTGACTCGAGGGTGGTTTCATGAAAATTGTATTAAATCTGTACGGTATCCTTTTTTTAAAATAAGATTACGATTAATGTGATATACGATACGATAAATACGATTGAAGTCAATTGCGTTTAAAATAATTTCTTAACAATCCAAATCGTTCCATACCCCGGGTCTCTTCCGATACATCGGTAAGGTTAGACCTTACTCCACACACGGGGGCCAAGTCTGAATTACGTGGGCCAAGTTCGCTGGTCTGCCCTCATAAGAAAGAGAGCCGTAAAGTACACGGAAACTCCATATACTGATAGTTTGCGGCCTTCTTTCTTATGAGTATACTGGTGGAGGTTGTGGGGCTGACCAACCCCACTATTATCTGTGCCCCAGTGAGTGTTAGAAGTTCTCAAACCGTCTATAAGGCCTCTGACATGGCTTGATGATTTCCATCTTTTGATAGCAACTGGCTTAACGTACCTTGCGAAGCACAAAATGTGTTTAACAAATGTTATCAATTTTCATCTTAACTTAAAACCAACTTTTACTACCTACCTATTAACAAATTATATTTCCAAGCTACTGTTGAAAATGATGGAATTAAGTTTATTCTATTGTTAAGAACCCATAACGTCCCCACTGCAGGGGCACGGGTTTCTTCCCACAATTCGGGAAGGTTAAGCCATACTCATATACAGGGGTCAAGTCCGGATTGGTGGAGGTTGTGGGGCTAGTGACCAATCCGTGTCAATTTTTAAGTCGCCTATAAGGTCTCCGACATGGCTTAACGGTTATGACCGTGTTTGTAGTCAGTTAACCTGCGTGATCGACGCGACTACGCAAGCTGCACTGAGTCACGACCGCTTCCGACCGACAAAAGTTTATTCTATTAAGCATTATTGGAACGTGGACTATTCTTAAACAGGTTATACAGAATGATTTTAAATCCGATGAAAATTGGCAATTGTATGACTTGCAGGAAATCTGTTCAAGCAGAACTACAATAAATGCTTTACTATACTTATTGTCCATAATTGATCATACATTTTGCGAAATTAGTAAAAAAAAGTTTGCTACAATTCAATTGCTTTATCTTCTCCTTAAGGAAAGTTGATCAATTTCATGAGTAGAATTTACCATACAAAGCTTGCCTACGAAATAGTCACCCTGTATA
Organism: Coleophora deauratella; assembly: GCA_958295455.1. Lineage (NCBI taxonomy): Eukaryota > Metazoa > Arthropoda > Insecta > Lepidoptera > Coleophoridae > Coleophora > Coleophora deauratella. The sequence continues at coordinate 1,387,789 of OY282412.1, forward strand.
AATTTGTTAGTCACAGCCTGTCCCATTTCGTCAGAAACTAAAACATTTATTAAATACGCCCCAGTTTTCAATATACCTACCTCGCCTTTTGCTCTATTCACGACCAAAGTTTGAACAATGATGTATGAAAGTGGTAGATATGACTTGTCATCTAAACATATTGCCCCCAGTGTGATGTATTTAGTGACCAAAACCAGTTTCTCTACCAAAACCAAAGTATTGGCAACACTAACAAAATTGTATGAAACTATAGCAACTCTAAACAATAATGTTAGTTTTTAAGTGGAACAGCTTTGTTGCGTGCTTTAATTAAGATACCCAGTATCAAAATTTTTCAAGCCGGCTATAAAGCGCCTGCATAGCTTTACGACTGCCATCTAGTGACAACAATTAGCTTAATGACTTGACATAACCTGGAATGGAAAGCACAGAAACGACGGAGAGGAAAAGCAATCCATATTATGACCGTGTTCGTAGCTAGTTAACCTGCCTGATCGACACGACTACGCAAGCTGCACTACGCTGGCTGGCCTCTACAGCCGCTTGGTAGGTTTTTTGGTTCAAATTGTAAAATTAGACGTTTTACAAGTACTTAAAATTTTTGTAGGCATTTTATAGTAACTGTCAAACTTATACATATGTACCTAAAATGTATAATATTGTTTTAAGATGCTGGCGTGCCTTGGGAGGCCTATGTCCAACAATGGACTAATACAGGCTGATGATGATGACGATGATGTTGGAATATAAAATATTTTCTATTAATTTATTTTTGAGCATACTTATAAAATTGGCTCAACCGAAATACTAAAATCTTTCGCACATCAATGCGTCCGAACCACACCGATGTACAGTTCGTTGCTAAAGTTTTTAATTTCCTGCGCGCCACTGTTCCAGTTGATTCTGTGTTTGGTCTTCTATTAGATTCCATTCTCTACTTAAGTGTACCTTAAGGAATGGGTAAAAGAAAGCAAGCCGTCTGAAAAATGCTCTGGAATTGTACTGAACTCAGCAGCTTTGAGATTCGACGTTTCTCCTAACTTTTAGAACATGTTTTGAAATAATTGCGTTCCTATACATTAACTAGCTTCCGCCTGCGACTTCGTCTGCGTAGACTTCAGAATTGGGTCCAGAGAGAAATAAAATGTTAAGACAGCGCCATCTAGTGACAAATAAAAAAAATCAATTCTTAGCTATTCCTCCGGAACCCTCGAGTTTTCCGGGATAAAAATGTATCCTATATGTTAGCCGAGTGCTTAATCTATCTATCTACCAAATTTCATTTAAATCCGTTCAGTCAGGCGTGAAAGTGGAACAAACACACAAATTATAAACAAACATCCATACTTTTGCATTTATAATATTAGTGAGATAAGATGAGATGAGGAAAGCGGTAAGATCTATGTATAAAAAAATGTATCTAAATGCAGTTTTCTAATTTTCACGCTTTAGAAGCCCCAAACCAACAGTGAGTCTCCCATGTATAGGGTCCTCTTAAAGTACCTGAAAAAAAATTCACCGCAGTTTCTACTCATGAAACTGAACAACTTTGCCCAGGGAACCTATACTCAATTCGCAAAAAAATTTGAAGTCCTCATACTAATTGATGAACTGAACCGCCAATTTTGTATGGGAAGTTTTTTGCAAATTTTTATTGTATTTTATTTTTATTTTTTATTTTATTTTATTTGGGAAAACAACAGCTTATTCTTAAACTATTATGCTTAATATACTTCACACTTAAATAATAGAGCCTTCACAGTTTTTCACGATATAGGTACATATACGGAATGACTACTGAACTGTAATTAGTCACATTGAAATAAAAGCGCAATCAGTAGACCTAATTACATTTTTTTCTGCAGTTACATAAAAAAGATAGACAAGTAAATAAATAAATATCACCAGTGTGAATGCGAGTGTGTAGGTGTGTGTGTGTGTTAATTTTTTTAGGTATTTTAGAAGGGTCCAATATTTTGTCACAACCCTGTATTATTAATGGCGGATGGGAACATAATATCCGTCCATGTCAAATGTAACATCCTTTATTTTACAATTTTTTAAATATCTAAACGACTTCTGGACTTTTCATACAATAATGACGTCATCGTTCACAATTACACATTTTTGAAACAAAATTTCGTATTTGACATAATTTGATACACAGTAACTCATTTGAATAGGGAGAGAAAACTTCTTTTCACATACTTTGCGAGTGCGAGGCACTTGTCCAAGTCAGAAAATGAACTATAGGTGGACCAATGTCACATCAGGAGGTCGCGGGTTCGATTTCCGGCGGGGTCTAACTTTGTAGGACTCGGTTTAGTTGGTGATAGGGCATTTTCTGAGCCTGCCTGGCTAGCTACCACCATCTTATCTCAGTTTTGCCGTCAAACATCAATGTTAACAGCATTGATGTGTTCCGGCATGAAGATAAGATAGCCAGTTCCCCATTGCGTTGGGGATTCTTGGTAAGCCTGCTTCCTCTTCGGCATCATCATCACGTACCATCAGGTGAGATGATGCCAAGGGTATACCAATTGAGGGTAAAAAAAAACTATTGGTTACCTAGGATTAGTTACCATTGGTTACCTTGGATTCACCTCCCGAGGTCACTACGGATCTCGATCCCAAGTGCATCCTTCAGTTCATTAGAACTATCGGCCTTGAGGAAATAATACACTATAAAAGGGGCAATGGTGCACAATAGGCAATTTCCCCTTTTACCCAATCTCATCTCATCTCACTTTTTTAATATTATAAATGCGGAAGTATTTGTTTGTTTGTCGGTTTGTTTGTTTGTTAATTGTCAGTTTGTTTGCTTGTTTGTTCCGCTTTCACGCCGAAACTACTGAACGGATTTGGATGAAATTTGGTAGGTAGATAGATAAAGCACCCGGCAAACACATAGGATACATTTAATCCCGGAAAACTTAAGGGTTCCCGTAGAAATGCTTAAAAGCTCAAAATTTCCACTTCGTCACTAGATGGCGCTATCTTAACATTTTCTTTCTTTCTGGACACAATTCTGAAGTCCACGCGGACGAAGTCGCGGGCGGAAGCTAGTAATAATATTATAAATGCGAAAGTATGGATGTTTGTTTATTTGTTTGATTGTTCCACTTACACGCCGAAACTACTGAACTGATTTGGATGTTTGGTAGGTTGATGGATAAAGCACTCGGCTAACCCATACGATACTTTTTATTCCGGAAAACTCAAGGGTTCTCGGAGGAACGGCTAAAAACTGATTTTTTTCTTTGTCACTAGATGGCGCTGCCTTAACATTTCATTTCTCTCTGGACCCAATTCTGAAGTCCACGCAGATGAAGTCGCGGGCAAAGCTAGTTAATAATAAGTAATTTGAGTAGCAAGTCTTCTAGCAGTCTTCTACCGGATTTATCCTCCTGTTTTCCCTGTAACTTCATCTCCTCATTCAAAAGGTTACTTTACGCTAATTAACAATTGTAAGAAAGAAGGGGGTGGTCTTAAGAAAAACTTTTCCTTTCAAACTTAATCAAAGGTTCAATTCTAAAAAGATTGTTAGCAACCTTAATAATGTGATTCGAGTTACGAAACTCTTTAAAGGGTTGTGATAATTCTTACCTCTTTTCAACCGACTTCAAAAAAAGGAGGAGGTTCTCAATTCGCTATGTATGTTCACTGATTACTCGAAGACGCCTGAACCGATTTCAAAAATTCTTTTTTTGTTTGAAAGGGTATACTTCACAGGTGGTCCCATATTAATTTTATCGAAATCGATTCAGCGGTTTTTGAGAAAATCAACAAAAGCATAGCAAAATTGGAGTTGCTACGATTGAAGTCGGTTGTTTTAACGTATTCAGCGTGGTCAATTATAATTTATGAGGTTCGAATGTTCCTTTTTGTATTTAATTTAATTGGTTGAATATAGGGCGGTTTTGGTGTTTTATTTTCTTTTTATTGTTCTTTGTCTTGAACAAAAGAAGTTCGTTACAGTGAGAAGTATCTCACAGATCCATTTGATCAAGAAGGGGTTTTATGGGGAAATATTAATCCTAATTAACTTAAAAAAATTGGAACCAAAATCTACTAGTTAGAAATAAATGTAGTTTAGGTTTTTTAAGTATGTATGTATGTTTTTAAGTATATATGAGGCACATAGCTCGTAGAACAGATGGCCGTTGGGGCAGGAAAGTTGCGGGAAGCCGCTGGATGCGGGCAGCGCAGGAGCGGTCGATGTGGAAATCCTTGGGGGAGGCCTTTGTCCAGCAGTGGACGTCTTATGGCTGATGATGATGATGAAGTTTGTATGTTAACTAAATAAAATTTCGAAGGGTTAACTACTATTAAAAGCTGAAATTGAAATCGCAGACCTAATTTTGACTGTGGCTTTTAGTCATAGACATTGAACACGAACCAAATCGATTGGAGAAAAAAAAAACTATACAAAGTTACTCAGCCACTCAGCTCATCGATTTGTATGAAGAGTCCACATTTTGGCTCCGATTGAATTGCTTCCTTAGAGAAAATTGTTTAGTTTCACGAGGAGAAACCACAGTTTGAAAATCAGCTGATCTATCTACTTATTTGCATAAAAAAAGAATAACTTAACAAAAACATGCAGTTCCAATAAATAAACCTACGCAATTAGCACAAACTGTTCACATTGCACACATAAAATAAAACCAGGAAAAAACGTAGTAACAGTTATTGCGCCTATAACAGTTTGTTACTGTAACGTTACGGAGTTGTCCTTTACGTTACGTTCCTAATTACACAACATTTTTATTGCCCCGGTAATTATTAACGGTCTAACTGCGATGGAAACTACGGTAGGAGGAACGTAAATTGTAATTGTAGGTTTCTTTTAGTTTCGGTTGTCATTTGTTTTGTTTTTAGGGTCAAGGTATAGAGATAGGTTGGTTGCCGGGACTCTGTACCTATGTTATTTTTACAATTATTGCCGTTTTAGAATAGTTCCAATGTTATTTTTGTGATGGATAAATAGCTGTGATTTAGATTCCGAGATAAGCGATAATAAGAAGAGGATTAACTCGGGAGACAGCTCCGTTTTCCAAGTTCCAGCAGCAAACCACCACGTGGAGCGTCTTGAAGTGCCCATCACTCTTAGAGCTGTGACGTTCACTTGACATTGGCAAAATCACACTTTATTGTAGTGGAATGCCAAAGAGAAAAAAAAGACGAAGCAGACATAGTAAGTTTTTTCAAAAGCGCCAAAACTTTCAAAGCAGAACCTAGCAAAGGCGTAAAGTTGCTCAGTTTCATAAGAATAATAACCAATTATAATTTTAGTTCAAACTGAATAAGAGGTGACATTTTGGTCACTGATAAGCGACAAGTGGTACAACAAGAAACTGTGTTCAAGCTATGACTCTGCAAAAGTCGTAAAAAAATTGGACTTCCGATACAAAGGTAGCCAGTGTGACTTTAGAAAGATCTTGAAAGTCTTTGAGTTGTAGAAGTTGAGTTGATGTGTAGAAGCCAGAAATTTTCACACAAACACACACATGCACTCGCACACGCACACGCACACGCACACACACACACACACACACACACACACACACACACACACACACACACACACACACACACACACACACGCACACACACACACACACGCACACACACACACACACGCATACATGCTCTATTAACATACTACTACCACAATATTACCACTAAGACTCTTTACCCATTTCTCCGTTCAAAGTCCACATATTATGTCTCCACACCGGAAAATAAGTAGGTACCTAATGACCCTAAAAACCTCTATATCAGCACATAGGTACCCCATAAAATATTACCATTCGATTTCCATACACTTAACCCCCCTACTAAGCATTCGAGAACTCATTTTAATATGCAAATCGGTGAAGGATTCCACAGAGAAACCTTGATGGAGCCAGAATTGAATTTCTCGTACGAGATCGAAGCGAGTGGGTACTATTTTCGTAGTAGATATTAAGTTTGTTACCCGAAAATGAAGTGGATAAATGCAATAAAATTGTTGGGTTATACAGTTTGGCAGAGTTGCAGCGGTCGTTGCTCAGTGTGGCTTGCCGGATCACGCCGGTTAACTGACTACGGACACGGTCATAACCTGGGTGGGAAACTGAAAAATAATTGTAGATCTGAGTTTTTCAATATTTTTTCTGTATTCTATACTTGATTCTGAGTAACGCCTTAAAATCTCAAACGCATTTTTTTAACATGCTGTATAGTAGAAAATGGCTGATAAATATTATCAAAGAAAAAGGTTTTCGCATACACACGTCCTTAGATTCGTTTTAAACGGCCTTGTTTTTTTTAAAAAAAATTGCTTAAATAATTTAAATCGCAAAAAACAAAGCACGTGTGATTCTAACGTTTTTACCTGAAAGTTATTACGAGAAACGTTTTAAAAATGGAATCTTTGCACCCATTATGTTTTACGCAATTTATTTGTGGCCAGTCAGAATTACAAATGGCCGCGATTTTTGTTCTTTTGTTAAGGGTGGGCACCTCATAAATTTGTGGGGAGGTCATATTTCATAATTGCCCCCTTAATGACTGTCATTTTGGTATGCTTTTGTTTCAGGGGAAACGGTTCTGTGGAAGGTATTTAAATGTTATATATATAATTTATTAATTATTATAGGTTGAATTGCAGATTTTCTGCATTTATTTCGGCTTGTTCAATATACATTCTCCAAAGAAGTTCCTCGCAACGGATAGTGATTAAACCATCTGAAAAAAGGAATAATATTAAGGGGTGATCGTAGGCAAACAGAACTGGACATTCTCCCAAGAATCTCAAAAAAAAAGAGTCATATAAAGTTGGATTCTTTACAATATAATACATTCATTTACAAAAACTGTTCTACGAATTGACTAATAGTCAACTTGCCTTGGGAAAGTTGTTCAGTTTTTACTAAAAGTCCTAATTTAACTAGGTTCAGACGATTTTGTTGGAAATTTAAGTGTTACTGAGTGTTTAGGGATACGGTTAATATCCGAGTTAATGTTACTACAAAAAATCCTAGTCGGGAGAAGCATACTATTTATGTAATCTTGCGCACCGCACCAATAATATCGTATCTCCTTGTCTCAATGAATACTGCAAAAACACGGAAAATAGTTTTTTTTTGTTTTCAATATTGTACCTATAGGACGACAAAAGGCTGATAGCCTACCTGATGGAAACCAGGGGTGCTGTTAATGCTTTGCGCAACCTTCAAAGATCTTTTTAATCGCTTCTTGAAGAGTCCCATACTGTAGGCCTCAGGGAAAACCTCGAGAGGGAGTAGCTCATTCCACAGCTTGAGGGTTCTAGGTTAGAAGCACCTCTGAAACCTTACGTTTCCAAAGCAATTCCGTTTTGGACACCAAGTTTCATTATTACGTAATTCATTTCAAAGACTACGCGTAGGTATATGACGATATAATGTGGGCGTCCTACGGAAATTGTATTTCGCGGGTAATTTCGCTCGATGTGAACAACACAAGCAAAGCGTTCACGGCAATTATGATTCTGTGAATAGAAATTCAGAACTTCAGAACTGTATCCGTATGTGTAATAAATATTATGTACATTTATACGTCTGACTGATTCAGTATCTCAGTGGTTAGTGCTCTTGAATACCGATCCAAGAGTCGCGGGTTCGATCCCCACCCAGGGCAAACATTTATGTGATGAGCAGTTTTGTTTGCTCTGTGTCTGGGTCTATTATATCTATATATGTATGTTAGATCATCTCTGGTTCCCATAATACAGGGAATCCTTGTTTGGGGCCAGATGACCGTGTGTGATTTGTTTCTGAAAAAAAAAAAAAGTTTTTTGTCATAACTTGTTCGCGAGCAAAGGTTCTGTGAAAAGAAATTCAGAATTTCAGAACTGTATCCATACATATAGTATGTATGGTAAATAATAACTATGTTAATTTTGTTGTCATATTTTGGTCTTTATTCTTACTGGATAATAAAAACCTTTATCTTATTACTCATTTAATAGTACTTACTCTATTTAAAATATTTCGTTGCTCTTAATAAACATATTACAAATAAAGATTGAAAAGGCCAATGTATCGTAATTATTATTTTATCGTAGGTATGTACTATTTTCAGTTTTCTCACCAAAAGTATGAGACAGGCAGTTTTTCTAACCTAAGAAACACCGTAGACAGTCCAATAAGTTATACATCTTTTTCGACATATCGCACTTTAATAATTGACCACGCTGAATACGTTAAAAACAACCGACTTCAATCGCAACAACTCCAATTTTGCTATGTTTTGTTGATTTTCTCAAAAACCGCTGAATCGATTTCGATAAAATTTATATGGGACCACATGTGAAGTATACCCTTTCAAACAAAAAAATAATTTTTGAAATCGGTTCAGGCGTCTTCGAGTAATCGGTGAACATACAAAAAAAAAAAAAAAAAGATTCCGACGAATTGAGAACCTCCTCCTTTTTTTGAAGTCGGTTGAAAATTCATAAAATCGATTGTATTACCTACCAGCAATAATAATAAAACTAAATACATACAGTCGAAAACATTACCCTCCACTTGAGAAGTCGGGTCAAAAATGCTAGTTAGACTTTCAGTCAAAAGTACCTACAATTAGGTTACGCGATTCCAAAGTCAGCTCACAAATCGTAATTGAGGAGGCGAACTTGTGAACTGTCCAGTGGAATTTATGTAGAGCTGCGTATACGACTTAGATCTCATATCATCTCATCTCATCTCATCTCATCTCACTAATATTATAAATACGAAAGTATGGATGTTTGTTTGTTTGTTTGTTCCGCTTTCACGCCGAAACTACTGAACGGATTTGGATGAAATTTGGTAAGTAGATAGATAAAGCACTCGGCTAACACATAGGATACTTTTTATCCTGGAAAACTTAAGGGTTCCTGTAGGAATGCTTAAAAACTAAAAATTTCCACTTCGTCACTAGATGGCGCTATCTTAAAATTTTCTTTCTTTCTGGACACAATTCGCGGACGGAGCTAGTACTTTATACGTTGGCAAGTTGCCAATGACAACCGATATCGTCCCTACTTCTGGGGCACGGGGCTGTTCCCATATCTCGGGAAGGTTTCGCCATATTCCACTCACAGATGCCAAGTCTGGATTGGAGGAGGTTATGGGGCTAGTGGCCATGTATAATGTTAGAAGTTTCAAGCCGCCAGTAAGGCCTCTGACTTGGCTTTACGACTTGATAACAACCGGCACAACCGGATTAACATTTTGAAACAAACACATTTCTTGTAGGTGTGTTGAACATTCAACATCATCATATCATAATATAATCTTTCATCATCAGCTGAAAGACGTTCACTGCTAGACAAATACCTCCCCCAAGACCTGGTGAAGGTTGCGGGAAGGCGCTGGATGCGGGCAGCACAAAACAGGTTGGTGTGGAAATATTATAAACTTATCATAAAAAATTAAAAGACAGAATTTTTATCTATCTTATTTATCCTTTGGTATCTTTCCTTTTTCACCATTACGGACATCCAAACAACTCTAGCTAAATCCAGAAGTTTGCGTGAGCCCTGATTCGGTAGGCGGGGCAAGTCCACCTCGTAACAACGTTGAGACCTTTATTTGAAAATCAAATTATCCCTCTCTCTCCCTCTTAGTATTAAACTTCCGTGAAATATGTGTTTTTTCTCCCTCTGTCATAGAATAGCGTGTAACAGTCGGAATGGACAGTAACATATAAAATAACATATAGAGTATCAAAATATCTTCTTCAAGGAAGATGTTATTTTAAAATAAAGATATAAATATTGACTTAGCTAATCGGCCAAGTTTGTTCCATAATTCCAATAAAGTTCTCGAGTGGCGACCCCGCACAGGAAGAAGCAGTCCACTCCAACTCAGTGGAACGACGACCTGGTAAAGATTGCGGGAAGCCGTTGGATGTGGGCAACACAGGACCCGTCGGTGTGGAAATCCTTGGGAGAGGCCTTTGTCCAGCAGTGGACGTCTTTCGGCTGATGGTGATGATTTTCCTAAATTCCAGTAGGATCCACTGGATTTAACGAAACTTTTCCTCCATAAAAATTCAGTCATTACTCTGCTTTTTACAAGTCAAGTCTGACTGTCTACCTGAGACTAATTATTAAGTAGGTAGGAACAGGAAACCGCTTGATGGATTTATTTCAAAATATTTTAAAGCAGTGATATACAGGTGAAAAAGGACCACTCCAGGAAACTTTAACTCACAACTCACAAAACTGAACAACCTTCCCCAAGAAATACTGAAGTGTCGAAAAAAAAATTAAGACAAGGAGGAAAGACTTTTTTTTATTACTGGTAATCCCTTGGCAGTTTCTCACCTGATGATAAGTGATAATAATGCAAAAAGACAGAAGCTGGCTTACCAAGATTTCCCAATGGGGAACTGCCTATATTGTCTCCATGGCCGAACAAATCAATGCTTTTAACATTAATATTTAGCGTCCAGACTCAGATAAGCTGGTGGTAGATATTTACAATAATTAGGTGGGTTCAGAAAACAAAGTCGAGTTCTAAAATGTTTGACCCCGCTAGGAATCGAAACCACGACCTCTTGGTATAAAGCGACTGGACCACGAAGGCGGTTAGAACGGGTCTTCTCACCAAATGTCCATTCTGTAAAGTAGCAATATTTGAATTTGTTAATCTTTGACTCAGCCGTGCAAACTTGTTATCAGTTCACCTAGACGTCTAAGGAACGTAATTTTAAAATGGTAATTTTGTTGTAAGCCTCTGTTGTACTTGAAATTAGGTTTTTTATTATTTTATTTTATTTGAAATGTCTTTATCTGTTGATATTTCATCGAAATCCGACGATGAAGATTACTAAGAAAAATGTTTTCTTTTCTACAATAAAGTTCCTGGTATTTTTTTTATGGTTTTTGGAAAAGTTATACCGAGCACCAAGGATATACGAGTTCCAAGTGGTAGGAGCTTCGAATTAGGTAGAAAAAATATGACCTACGAAAAGTGTACAGTGATACCTACTTCGAATAAATAATATTTTGATTTTGATTTTTGAAAAGTAGGTATTTAGTATATTTTAATAAAAAAAATCGTTTTAAATTAGCTTTATCTAAATTTATCAATTATTTTTTTTATAAATGCGGGGCCAAAAGTTTGCTAACAAGGATGTCTTTTTTAATTAAAAGATGGCGAAAAACTGACAGTTATTTTCTTTAATATTTTATTTAACTATTTTTTTAAAAATAATATAAAAAAATAATGAAGTTCCTTACGACAAATCCTTTCATTTAATATGTCACATGGTATAGTTTGAAAAGCTTTTATATCTTTCTGATTTGCCCCCCAAAATTGCTTCCACAGTCAAAATTCATTTTTTTAGGTTACACGTCCGTGTTTGGTTCACAGAAACATACAATATACACAATATTGTTTCATCTGAATTCGTCCACTAGATTTGGAGCAAATTGGCTGTGACAGACGGACAGACAGAGACAGACAGACACACGAGTGATCCTATAAGAGTTTTTCCTTTTGAGCTACGAAACCCTAAAAGTCTCTTGGTCGCGTCGATTATGCAGGTTAACTGATCAATCCGGAGTTGGCCCCCATGTGCCAACTGCCCCTGTGCCCCTGCAGTGGAGACGATATGGGTAGTTAACAACGGAACCCTAAAAACGATATCCCATTAATAAGTTTCTACAATATTATCCACATAAAAGTAGGAATTTCCCCTTTTCCCATCTCATACTCTTGACCTGGTCGTAATGGGTTCCGTATCAAAATAATGGTGTCCCATAAAACAAAAGACACGTAAAAGGGTCCAAAATTATTAAGCCGTTTGACGTTTATTCTTTATGCTTTTACCCCGAATAGGTATTGTAAAAAGATGTCAGAAAAAAATGTTTTGCTGTGGCTCAAAGTCAGTTTAACGCGGAGTTTTAATGATACAATTATAAGTATTTTTGTTTTGAAGTTGTAAATATTGTAATAAATAAAATTAAGGATTTAAATTTTTTTTGCGTTTAATTTTTTTTCTTTTCAATGAAATTCGCATCCCCACTTCACGTGGAGGGGAGGTACCTTGATTTTTTAAAATATTTTATTTTACCACTTTGGAGGCGTGATTAATTTGTTTATACGGGCCAAATTACAGCTCTCTAGTACTTAAAGTCTCTAAGCTAAGTCGTGGACAAACAGATAGACAGACAGACGGACATGGCGAAACTATAAGAGTTCCTTGTTGACTACGAAACCCTAAAAAAATGGACTCTCCATAAAACGATCAGCTACTCAGTTTGTATGAATGACTGTACTTTTTTAATTCAGTATAGGTAGGTTCCATAGAAACGTTTCTTTAATTTCACGGGGTAAATAATAGTCTTCATACAAATTTCGCGCCATTGTTTACTACATAGACATTCATGTTTGTACACATGTAAATGTGTGCGTGGTGTACTAGGGTTGAATCGAGATACAATAATTAGCCCTCATTGTCTTTATTGTTAGCTAGACTTTTACAAATAAGTGTGGCTATGTACACCAGACAAGGCTGTATAGCCTTAGAAGCCTTTAACTCTTTACTTAAAAAATTTCTTTGGTCATTATACTTTGCTTTGGTTTGCCAACTAATTGACAAATAGTCACACATCGATCACACAGGAGGGGGTGAGGTAGCATTCAGAGAGAGGCATGAAGTGTCCATACTGTATAATGCCTTATACTGTGAGAAGTATGTTTACACCCCCTGTTGAAAAAAAATTTACGTCATCAAAATATGTCAATGTCAATTTGAGGATCAAGATTAATCTAATGACATTTCATCAAAATATGTCAATGTCAATTTGAGGATCAAGATTAATCTAATGACATTTCACACTTCCAAATCTACAAATCTTATTTTTTTATCTTTAACTGGTAAGCCCTTGGCATGATCTCACCTGATGGTAAGTGATGATGATGCCGAAGATGGAAGCGGGCTTACCAAAATTACCTATCGCAATATTAGGGAACTGGCTATCTTCATGCCGGAACACATCAATGCTGTTAACATTGATGTTTAGCGGCAAGACATAGATAAGATGGTGGTAGCTGGCCAGGCGGGCTCAGAAAATGCCCTACCACCAACCAAACCGAGTCTACAAGTTGGACCCCACCGGGAATCGAACCCGCGACCTCCTGATATGAAGCGAGCGATCTAGCCACTAGCCCACGGAGGCGGTTAATTTGGTTGATTTGGTGGAAGACGGCAGCAATGACGCTGACATATACAGGTCTAACAAAATTGGTGTAGGACCCGTTAACTGGGGATTCTACTCATCGTACTGAACAACTTTTGTTCTACGACTTTGCTCAAATCACAAAAAAAATTTGAACATTTTATACAAATTGATTGATGATTGTCTTGCCATTTTTCTATGGAGAGCCCAAATTTTTTTTTTTGACCAAAGTCGTAAACAAAAGTTGTTCAGTACAATGAGTAGAATCCCCAGTTAACGGGTCCTACGCCAATTTTGTCACATCCTGTATGAAGAAACACATATGCTCGGAAAACATTACCCTTCCTTTTGGAAGTCGGCAAAAATAAAGGCGTGTTGAGTGAAAAATTACCGACAACTTGAAGCATTTTTCACCTTTCATATTGTGGGGTTGGAGTTCGCGGACTGGCCAAAGATGGGTCGAGTTACTGGAAGCGACGAAAGAAATAAACAAAAAAGCGAATAGGAAATGGGTCGACACTATTTATACAAGGTGTGAAAAAGTGCGTTTGAAATTTCAAGGGGTTACTCAGAATCAAGTATGGAATCCAGGAAAAATATTGAAAAAATCCGCACTTTAAATATTGTATTTTTTTCAGTTTTTTATACAAATTATTGTTTCATTATCCAGAATTAGTATGAGAATCTGAGAAAAAAAAGAGCGGATTTTTTAATTTTTTTTCTCAGATTCTATACTTGATTCTGAGTAACCCCTTGAAATTTCAAACGCACTTTTTTAACACCCTGTATACTCATCAAACTGAACTAATTTTCCCCAAAAATCCACAATCAATTCGTGTTTCTTTTTACTTCTCTAGCAACTCAATCAGCTTAACTACAATAGTTGTTTTTATAAGTTATTTGATTTACTTCGGATGTAGTACAATTTGATACCTTAAAAAAACTTTTAAAGCAATCCATCTTATTAATAACAATTAATATTTTTAAGAGCATTGTAATAAATTAATAGTCCAATTTTAAAATCCACTTCCATCTTCAGTAAAACGCTTAATAAGTGTGGAATAACAAACAAGATTAAGATTTAAAAAATACTTGAAACCCACCGATCCGACTTAATCAACGACTCAAAAATGGAATCACCTTATGGAATGGAAACTTGACGTGACGATGCAATTCAATATGTTGTGACCCAGTAAGTTGCAAGTCAAGTCCTTGTAACCCAGTAAATTGTAAGTCCAGACTGCAAAAATTCACACTGACGCGCGTGTGCACATACACACATACTGACACAAACACACACACACACATACACACACACACACACACACACACACACACACAAGCACACAAGCACACACACACACACACACACACACACACACACGCACACGCACACGCACACGCACACGCACACGCACACGCACACGCACACGCACACGCACACACGCGTCGTGAATTAAAAAAATCCCAACATTTTTCTCTATATCTCTGATCCAGTCCATGATTTATGGGTTCCAACCCAAACGTTTCAATTAGGAGCTGACGAGTCACTCCGACAGTACCCTCTGTAGTGTATCGATTTATTCTGGAACGCTCTCCGAAGTTATGAAGTTATGATTTACGATGCGAAGTTAAGCGACGGTGGGTAAGGTCAGTGGGTGGAGCGGTCGATTGTTGGTGGAAGTTCTGTATGTATTAGGTTTAGAGTTTTATTAAGATGATTGGTTAATATAAACTATTTGTATTAATATACGTACCGATCTAGACTATTGATATTATGCCATTGACAGATTTAACAGTTGCTTTATAATTTTGACATGAATTGAATGACATATCTGTCAAATACATAAGACTATCTACGTTAATAAAACACATACAAATTTTTTGAAGGGGAAAGCGGAAACATTATTTAATTTAAAAATACCAGAAAGACCTTAATTACGACCTCTTTACACACAATCCAAGTGATAAAATAAAAATTACGAGTGGAAGTGTACAATATACTATTAACAATAGTACATTGTTCATCAAGGCGAGAAAGTGACCGATTACCAACGAGAGATGTAGTTTGAGTTAATACACTCGAGTTGGGAATCGCACTTTCTTCCAAGTGATACATAGTGCTTTATACTACACCTTCATGTTCTTTTTTCAAAATATTTTTTGGAAAATGCTAGTGGCCAGTATCATTTTGCGAACTTGGAGATCAAAACTTTTTGGCATTTTACATTTAGTTTACCGACATAGTCTTCCCTAAAATTAAAAAAAAGCACGTTAGTAATGGATTTTCATACACTTTTCCCTCCCGCTCAGCGCGTTTTCTTCCCGTATATTTGTACGATAGTAATGACGTACATTCTGCCTCAAATTCGATAAAGTATTAAGGTACTTTCTAAGTAGATGTAGTATAAAAGTTATTATAAGTTTAAAATTCGAAGCTCGAATTTTCGTTGATCCTTTTAAACACAAGTTAGGGTGGCCATAACAGTAAAAATAAAAATTACTATAATTTTAGAGGATTATCTTTTATTTCCTACCATAAAATGGTCCGAGTTTAAGATGAAAGTTATAAGAAAATTTTATTCAAAGTTATGCCTTTAGATATCATATTTCTGGAAAGTATTATCTGATATTACATTTTATTGGGTACCTAACTAATGTTTTTGAGGCTTGCGAAGTTTAAAAAGAGATGAGAAAAATATGATCAAAACTTTCTAGCGAAGCTCGCAGAAAACTTTTAAACGCATATTGCTCAGGCACTAGTATTTTACGAGTAATGGTGTAGGATAGAGGTCTCAAAAATTTTTACAACAGATGAGCTAAAATAAAATAGGTAGTTGACTGTATCAAAAAATAATTTTTAAAAAAGGCTCTTGAGCTTTTAGAGCTTGAAATTCACAACTTACTCGCTTGAATTTATATTATGCAAACTACTATATTGAACAATGACGTCATAATAAAAAGATTAATTAAACAATGAGATCTTAAGATAGGAAATTAAACAACGGCAATGCAACAAAATCCCATAAGGATCACAATCAATCAAAAGTGTCAGAATATATGCTGACTGAGATTCGAGTCAGCATATACATATGTATGTAGTATAGTAGATATACAAGTTCTTTGTATATGTATATTCTTTGGCATATATGCTGTGATGGGTGTGCCAGTGCTGCTTTTCAGTGGCATATATTGTAATTACTAAATATATATAGGGTGACTTCAAATTAGTTCTCGATACGAAAGGCCATGCATGTGCTCATGATAACAAACAACTTTCTCTAAGGAACCAATAGTCAAATCGCAAAAAAATTTTTGGACCGTCCATACAAATCGAGCAACTGACCGGCCAAATTAATATGAAGAGTCCAAATTTTTTTTTGCGATTTGACTATGGGTTCCTTAGGGAAAGTTGTTTGTTATCATGAGCACATGCATGGCCTTTCGTATCAAGAACTAATTTAAAGTCACCCTATATATGTAGAAAAAAGTAACAAGTAAATAAACAGAAATATTGAAAAGCAAATATAAGAAAACATAAGCAGATTTGTTATATTATTTTTTTGGTTCACTTCAGTAACTTGCCGCTTTTCAGTGATTTACCGGTTATCATGATATTCTAGTTCCATTATTTTTATTATTCATTTCAGTAGTATTTTTAGTATGAGGAGTCCAAAAAGTTTTCATGACACATCCAAGTGCTTCCTGCAAGCCTGGTTGGGGACCGCACAAGTTCACGTTACAGTGGGTTTTAAAGAAATTATCGACAGCCTTATCTTAATCTACCAACACCATCTTTTGTATTGTAGGGGAAATCTTCATCGATACCTAAATAATCAGAATAAGTCAGATTATTACAAACTTTACCGATTGTATCAAAATTGGTAAAGGACCCATTAACTGGTGAGCGTTCTTCGCAATAATCC
The DNA here is from genome assembly GCA_958295455.1 of Coleophora deauratella. Lineage (NCBI taxonomy): Eukaryota > Metazoa > Arthropoda > Insecta > Lepidoptera > Coleophoridae > Coleophora > Coleophora deauratella. The sequence goes on from OY282412.1 coordinate 1,404,916, forward strand.
CTTTCGCAAAATGTCCCCTGGTTGCAAAAGGTCCCTTTCGCAAAATGTCACTCGGTATTCTAACCAACTTTTGTTTTAAGACTTTGTTCAAATTGCAATTTTTTTTTTGGATTTTTCATACAAATTGATCACTAATTTGGCTATTTCTTTTATGGAGAGTCAATTTTTTTGGCCATGTAAGCTAAGCCATAGAACAAAAGTTGTTCAGACTAATGAGTACAGTCCCCATTTAACGGGCCCTATACCAATTTTTTTACACCCTCTATCCAATCCGGACTTGGCCCCCATATGTGGAGTATGGCTAATGTGTTATGAGTTGTTAACAAAACCCCCATAGTCGTCATTCTCCTTGCAGTTCTGGGATCTCCTAAGGAACTCAACCACTCTGCTGCCTTACCAACACCTAGCGATTATTAGTAAAAGCACTTACGGTCAAAAAATAAAAAATATACTTTTTCAAAAAACAAACAAAGCAATCGATCATTGAGACAATCTATCACGCTCGTAATGTCACGTCATTACGTTTGGTCACAACAAACCGTAACTAGACAATAATAACCAAATCGAGGAAGTATTCGTGTGTCGATCGTAGATAGTAATATCTCGTTAAGCATATTACTAATATTCTTCTGTTATAATATAAGTATTATATCGACAGGTGAACGGCCATTTGTATTAAGCGCCATTTTTGGAAATGTTCATTAGATCTGTAGGGTATCTTTGTAAATAATAGTTTAGGGTAGTTTAGTATTAATATTTAGATGTAAGGTAGAGTTAAGTATGTAAATACGTAGATATAGTTGTAGAATATAGTTTAGCATCTTATTTCTCATCATCACTAATTCATTCACTAATATTATAAATGCAAAGTATGGATGTTTGTTTGTTTGTCAGTTTGTTTGTTTGTTTGTTACGCTTTCACGCCGAAACTACTGAACGGATTTGGATGAAATTTGGTAGGTAGATAGATGAAGCATTCGGCTAACACATAGAATACTTTTTATCCTGGAAAACTTAAAGTTTCCCGTAGGAATACTTAAAAACTCAAAATTTCCATTTATATTTCGCATTTATAATGTTAGTGAGATGAGGTGAGATATACTGTTTATTTGCAATGTATGGTCCAATCAAAAAACACATGAATTTTTGAAACCGTATACGCTAGCAATTTACGCCGGATATGCGACAGCGCAAGCTGATTTCCGGGATGAATACAATACGTCCATTACGTCCCTTTTCCGGGACAATAGTTTTTTAAGCGCCGCAAAGCCACGCTACATTGGATAGTGGCTTTTGGTACCACGTTGCCTATTGTAATTACATACCTTCACTTCACAATTAATAATAATAATAATAAATTATTTCAAAAATGGATAAAGAACAATTAGTAATCATAATTACAAAATGTGGCTTATTCTAAGTTCTTCAGAAATGCATGCAACACGTACCCATACTAAGTATAGTAATATACTTGTGTCATGGGCACGAGTTACGATCTCCCTCCGTGACATAGCCGTAATTTAGATGATATTGTTCTAGGAGAATAAGTTATACTTAACATTATTGTTACAAAATATTTGTTAGTTGAATGTCTGTCTATGTGTGTGTGTGTGTGTGTGTGTGTGTGTGTGTGTGTGTGTGTGTGTGTGTGTGTGATTTAATCAAATCAATAATGAGGTACCTACTAAAACTATGAGCTTGAGGTTATATGTTATGTCCATCCACACATTTTTGTCATAGACATTGTCTAGCTTTTTATATGTATAATTTAGAACGCAGGCATTTTTTAACTTTCCTTGTCTTGGTCTGCTGGAAGAAATTTCTTTTAGAAATAAGCTGTACCTTTTGTATGTTCTTTCCTTGTTAATATCTGATTGTGTCTCTTTTCTGTGTACAATAAAGTGTAAATAAATAAATAATAAATAAATAGGTTTTTCCTTCTATATTAAATTTACTTAGTTTTACATTTAAGCGTGACCGCTCTAGAAATCAGAAATTTCACAATAACTTGTGTGATCGATCACGGAAGTTAGCTTACTATAGACAATGTCATAAACTGGTTTGATAGCAGCATATTTTTTTCCGTTTCCGTGCTTTACAAGGAACGTCAAGAAGTCGGTGCCAGTTACTAACACTAGGTGGCATTCTTTGAAACAACACAAAGCTTGAAGCTCGCCAGGCGGTTTGAAAACTTGACACTAGGGCTGGCCACTAGCCCCACAATCCTAAAGCGATACGAGCTATGGAGTATGGACTTGCCTTCCTCGGCCATGGGAAGAGACTCGTTCCCCAGTAGTGGGGACGATTTATTATTTATTATAGGTTTCACTCATTTTGGTAGGGTTTTTTTCACTAATTCCACATAAATTTAAAATAAAACTTCACTCACTTATTTAGGTATTCTGCCTGAAGATGATGTCCGAAACCGGTCGCTAAATAATTGTAAATTTATGTGGAATTAGCGAAAAAACCCTACCAAAATGTGTGACATAATGTTCTACCGAGCACCTAGAATCAAAAGTATCAACTATAATAAAGGTTTATTATCATTGTGACCAAAATGCGACTCCGCGACGTGACGAAACGCCACCTTCATCCCCACAACATCGCAGGGCGACGATAAAATTTATAAAGACCGTCCTTTAGGTCCAGTAAATTCAATTTATTTTTCGACGTTCCTTAACTTGGTATTTTATCCGTGTCAGGATGATATAGGAGCGTTTATTGAAAGGCTAAAGTCGTATTGTCTGAAAAGAATATATTAAAATTACTAAATACTAAAATTACTGCGGAAGCGTCGGTGGCTTTGCGGTTAGTGACTCCGTCCTCCCAACCAGAGGTCTCGGTTTCAAATCCTGGCAGTGCACTAATAAGTTTTTCGAAACTTACGTGCATTTTCATACCGACTGCTTTAACGGTGAAGGAAAACATCGTGAGGAAACCTGCACATCTGATTTCCAGTTGTGTATGATGGTCGCGTTGCACACGTCCGTAGGTGTAAATGTTAAAATGCCCTACACGTGACCAAGAGTGATGATAAGTGCAACACCAGGCAACCGCCGCCTATACCTTGCGGATAGGACGGTTAAATTGTGCCACACGATAATAGAGACTGCGATAATCTTGGCGGATTAGCTGTCTCACAGACAACACGTAGCCCAAATCAACGATTGTAGAAATTTTATTTGAACTTATAATACAAGTAAAGTGACTCAAAAAATATACAGGGTGTTAAAAAAACGCGTTTAAATCATTAAGGGGTTACCCAGAATCAAGGATAGAACCCAGGAAAAAGATTTAAAAAATCCGCTTTTCAAATTTTTTTTTCAGATTCTCATACTAAATCTGAATAGTGAATGAAGAATTTGTACGAAAAACTGAAAAAATATATTTGAAGAGCGGATTTTTTCAACATTTTTTCTGGATTCTATACTTGACTTGAGTATCCGCTTAAAATTTCAAACGCGTTTTTTAACATCCTGTATATATTACATTCTAGTATTTATAGAATTGCTTGTATCTTCTTCTTCTTATCGTGTGGCACACTTAACCTTAAACGGTTAAATATCTAAGGTACCTACGGCGGATGCCTGGCGTTGCACTAAGCATCACCCTCGGTCACGTATAGGGCATTAAAATTTTACACATCTAGTAATCAGATGTGCAGGTTTCCTTACACACTTTTTCTTTACCGTTAAAGTGATTGATATGACAATGTACATAAGTTTCGAAGTAGTCACTTGTGCGTTGGTCAGGAATCCAACCCGAAACATCTGGTTCCGAGTCACTACCGTGGAGCCAACGATGCTTATACTCAACGAAACACATCAAATTAAAATAAAAAAAAAGCATTTTTTTCTATTTGTTACGTTTCGTTAAATTAAAATAAAAAAATAAAGCATTTTTCGTATAAGTATGTAAATAATACAAATCAAACATGATACAGTTTTGTATTAAAAAATAGGTAATTCACGATATGCTTAGGTTATCACGCTCGTCGTAGCCCTTAGGTTTGTGCGTCACAAGTAATAATATAATAATAATATCCGGGACAAATCACACACGGTCATCTGGCCCCAAACTAGGATTTCCTGTACAACAGGAACCAGATATGACTTATAAATGCATACATATAGAGTACACCCAGCCATAGGACATACAAATCTGCTCATCACAGCAGAAATGTTTTCCTGGGTGGGGATCAAACCCACGACTCTCGGCTCAGTTGTCAGGAGCACTAACAACTAAGCCACCGAGTCACTCCAGTGTGTTTTCAACCGAAAATAAATTGACCAATTTCTGCACTCACCATTATCAATAAATGTCCTAATAGTAGTACATTGGGACTCAACTGAACTGACACGATAGCCATTTTGTAGGAATTCTGCGGACTCAGCCAAACGAAAATGCTAATTTAAATTCAGGAAATGGCACACGCACGAGCGGGCACGATATGTCCTAGCGTTCACGATATTATTGTCACCCCATTGAAGCTTAATGTGGACATTAAAATTTCAAATAGATCTCCATTGTCTTTGTTTTATGTATTTTTTTATTTAGGCTTTCATTTGGTACTGTTAGGTCTTCGGCTTCAAGACGGCTCGATGATGACAACGGGAGAATTTATGGAGCAGTGTTCTCCACCGGTGGATCGAAACTTTTTTCCGATGTCAGCCAGTGGTCTCCGAAAAACGGGGACAACAGGAATATACGAAATAATATAAATAATTTAGACGAAAATTTACCTTTCCCCCTTACCTCCGAAACTTCTGGGACAAAAAGTTTAATTAAATAATAAATGGTTTAAGAAATTATGGGATTATACAGGTAGGTGGTCTTATTGCTATAAGCAATCTCTTCCAGACAAGGGCTTAGCAATTGGTCGGCAACGCATTTGTGACTCCTCTGGTGTTGCGGGTGTCTATGGGCGGCGGTTATCGCTTACCATCAGGTGGTCCATCTGCTTGTTTGCCACCTATGACATAAAAAAACAACCTTGTGTTATGAACTTATGAAACATAAAATAGGTATATACGTATTTGCAAAACAAAATTGTTAAGGATGACCCCTGTTTCCCCTGCGGCTTGGTCGGTTAAACTCAAAAGCCGAAATGAAGTTTAATAATATTCTGATTCCGGTTTTAAGTTTAAATTATAATGCAGTGAAAATGAAAACGTGTGTCTGTATAGTCGCGGGCTGAAATTTTTATCGGTTTTCAAATTAAATTCTTTTTCACTTTGTGCATTAATGTCTAAAATACCATATCAAGATAATTATAAATATTAATAATATTATTAATATTTTGTGAGTACCAACTAGTTTGTAACTTACCTTGTAAGTGGCTACCACGATACAGGCTTTGCCTAGTGTGGAGTCACAAAACATTTCATTCTATGTATTTTGAGTTGGAAAATTAATTATTTGTATTTATTACTTTTTAAAAGTTATGAAGTATTAATATATGTATATGATTGTAACAAAAATATTAATTAAGCCTACAGGCTAATACATACAGTAAACATAAATGTTTGTTTGATCAGCATTTTACAATAATTTTGATTAACTTTGCGCCACGAAGTTCTCGAGTGGCGACCGCGCACCGGAGCGTCCCACTCGGTGGACCGATGACCTGGTGAAGGTCGCGAAAAGCCACTGGATGCGGCAGCGCAGGACCAGTCGGCGTAGAAACCCTTGGAGGAGGCCTTTGTCCAACAGTGGACGACTTTTGACTGATGATGACGATGATAATCGTTCGAAGCCTTCAAAATAACATTTAATTCGAAAGAGGAACCGCGTGTAAAAGCTAGGTCCATATGATACAGGCTGATAATTAAATAAGCATCAAAGGCGCACCCTGTGTAGCGGTATGCGGTTTCCTTTATACGTGGACTAGCTTTTGGTCCCTGGTTTTACTTGTTTGAAGTCCGACTTTACATGATGTTATTTAATTTGATGGAAAGCATGTGTCGGGTTAATTTTAATTAGATTATGCCTTGGGGAATGTTTGTTTGATAAATATAATTTGTTGAATAGAATATTTGATGTAGCCAGCATTGGATTAATTAACGATAAAAATGAATTACTATTGATTTTGATTGGACTTTAGTACCAAAAAAAAATAATAGGTAGTATTTTTGGTTATTACATTACATATTTATAGTCACTATACATTATTGTAAAGCGGCCGTGGCTCAGTGTGGCTTGCGTGATCGCATCGATAACGTAGGTTAACTGACTACAAACATGGTCATAATCTGGATGGGTTTGAGTGTTAGTGGCATTTATGTCGACCATTTTCGTGCGTTGCAAGGCACGTTAAGTCGTTGGTACCGGCTGCTATCGCTAGATGGCAGTTGTTAATATATACATACAAGCATATAGTGAAAATCCATTAATTTAATTTATATTAAATGTTCTAAAATTCTAGTTCTAAATAAAAGTTCTAAAATTCTAGTTCTTAAATCGACTCTTTTCTAGTTCTCTTTTATCTCAAACTATTGTTAAATAAAGTTAACCCGAAACGCTAGCAATATGTTATTTTGAGTAATAACAGTTTGTTTCTACGCGGACGTTTTGAAAATAAAATCCGTGCTCTGAATACGTTGACCGGTCGCTGCTCGGAACCAGCGCTGGCGGTGCGGAAACAATTTACCTAGTGGCTAACAAATTGAGAACGATATCACAGTTAGGTTATTTTTTTACCCATAATTGGTAGGCTCTTGATATTGATAATGAAGCCTCATGTGGTGGAAAGTGATGATGGTGCTGAATATGAAAAATGTAAATTAAAATATGTTTTGTTTTAAAGGCCAGCAACGCACTTCTCTGGTGTTGCGGGTGTCTATGGGCGGCGGTAATCGCTTACTATCAGGTGATCCGTCTGCTCGTTTGCCAGCTATGGCTATGTCTATAGACATAGACATAGACATAGGCATAGGCATAGGCATAGGCATAGGCATAGGCATAGGCATAGGCATAGGCATAGGCATAGGCATAGGCATAGGCATAGGCATAGGCATAGGCATAGGCATAGGCATAGGCATAGGCATAGGCATAGGCATAGGCATAGGCATAGGCATAGGCATAGGCATAGGCATAGGCATAGGCATAGGCATAGGCATAGGCATAGGCATAGGCATAGGCATAGGCATAGGCATAGGCATAGGCATAGGCATAGGCATAGGCATAGGCATAGGCATAGGCATAGGCATAGGCATAGGCATAGGCATAGGCATAGGCATAGGCATAGGCATAGGCATAGGCATAGGCATAGGCATAGGCATAGGCATAGGCATAGGCATAGGCATAGGCATAGGCATAGGCATAGGCATAGGCATAGGCATAGGCATAGACATAGACATAGACATAGACATAGACATAGACATAGACATAGACATAGACATAGACATAGACATAGACATAGACATAGACATAGACATAGACATAGACATAGACATAGACATAGACATAGACATAGACATAGACATAGACATAGACATAGACATAGACATAGACATAGACATAGACATAGACATAGACATAGACATAGACATAGACATAGACATAGACATAGACATAGACATAGACATAGACATAGACATAGACATAGACATAGACATAGACATAGACATAGACATATACATATATCTAAATATATAAAAAAATGGTAGAATTTTACACTTTCCGAAGGTAATTTTTTTTGTCTACCTAATACAAAGTTCCTACCACTCGGAACTCGTATACCAGCCACTGTTTCGGAAAGTGTTTGTGGAGTGATAAGAAATGACGGGTCCAAAGAAACTCCGTTCGACACATTAGAAAAAATGTTATATCTACATCCTAATTTTATGTCAATAGTTGATTTTATATAATGTCATATTTTAAAAAAGAATTCAATTATTCAAGAGATTCATAAAAGTTAATTTCATTTAAAAGCTAACAATGTAATACAAATAAACATATTAATGTGGAAGCGGACTTATTAAGATTCCCCAACGCAATGGGGAACTGGCTGTCTGATCTTCTTGGCGAAACGAATGATTTGATGATGTATTGATGTTCGGTGGCAAGACTTAGATTAGACGGTGGTAGATAGCCAGGCGGGCTCCGAAAATGCCCTACCACCAGCCCAACCGAGTCCTACAAAGTTGGACCCCCGGAATCGAACCCGCGACCTACTGATGTGAAGCAAGCAGGCTAGCCACTAACTAGACCACGAAGGCGGTGAAGGACGTTTTTTCAAAAATTCTTGCCACGATCTTTTTTGTGGTTTTAACTATTTTAATTGTCAAATAAATTTTCTATAAGTATTTTCTTTAATCTTTTTTTCTATATCTAGTATTAAATAGTATTTTTCAATTTTAATTCTAGTATTAAATATCTAGTATTTTCTTTAATCTTTCTTACCTTTAAATAAATATAATTTTAAATAGAATTTATATTTATTTATTTATTATATATTTATATTTTTCTATCGTATCCAACACAAAACGTCACTAATGCGGTTGTTTGACGTTTCATTATATTTTTTATAATTTCAGAAAATGTCATTACATAAATTAAAAAATATAATAATAATCCTTTCTGCAACTGGGAGTGTGGGTATGTATACATTAATTTTAGTTAATGTTTTTAATAAAATTCTTATTATAAACAAATGTTAGCATATTAGATTTAATTTCAGTACTTTTCTCTATGGCCTACAGCTCAAAACCCCTAGTATTATCTACTGTTAAATCTTTCTTAAGTTTTTCTGCACTAAAATATGTTGCTATAGCTTAATATAACGCTTAAATCATCTCAAATCCCACTTAAAGCTATATTACTAAAGCCCCAGAAACAATATTAGTAACCTCTTCATTCCTATATACAGGGTGGCTCGATTTGCATTTATCCGGCGATGATCACGCTCCGTTGTTGGAGCACCCTCTATACAAGCTTAAGTGGGGCTTTTGTTTGAAGCTGTGAGCGTTCATTTTCCGTTTTGCATTTTCTGTTGGGTACCTATTATATGTTATTTTGAGATAATGTTGGTCGGTTAATGTTTTTGTTTTTAGTGTTAAAAATAAAGGATTAAGTATATAAATTATTTTTAACGCATTACAGGCAAATGAAAATGAAAATATTTTATTCGAAGTAGGTAGCAGTGTACACTTTTCGAACGTCATTCTTTTATCTACCTAATACGAGGTTCCTGCCACTCGGAACTCGTATACCCGCCGTTTCGGGCAGTGTTTGCGGAGTGAGTAAAACGCCGGGTTCAAAGAAGCTTGCCCCAATACATTCTTTTGAAACATATAGTTTTATAATGACTTAGTGACAAATGTGAATACCTATATCCATGTTTTTTTTTTGGGTGAAATATGACAACATTTGTTTAACATTTTTTTTAATAAACTTGTATTTTTTTTGTTCTTTCCATATACATAGATCAGTTGGATTCTTAGACTGAACATTTTTGTAAGTAGAGCAAAAATTTATATATTTGACCGGATGTTTTTTATAAGGGTTAGTGGCTACCCATCATTTAGACATTTTGGAAGAAATCTGTTTTATTAATAAAACCGCCCACATTATTACAACTTTTTGTTACTGTGTGTTTTATTCTTTTTGTAGTATTTGATTTGATTAGTTTTTAAGTGCCAGCAAGTAAAAATAATAAAATTGACGAACGACGAAGATTTTTTTTTAATTTCATTAGTTAACTTATTTATTGCATTGTATATAATATCCGGGACAAATCACACACGGTCATCTGGCCTCAAACTAGGATTCCCTGTATCTTGGGAACCAGAGACTTGATATACATACACATATACATTTAAATACATACATATATAGATATAATACACCCAGACTCAGAGCAAACAACTCTGCTCATCACAGAAAAGTTTTCCCTGTGTGGGGATCGAACCCACGACTCTCGGATCAGAGGTCAGGATCGCTAACCACTTAGCCACCGAGTCAGTCACTACTGACTATACTGGTTAAGAATAGAAGTGAATATCTAGGTATTGTCCACTAAAATCTCATCGCTAACCTTACCTCAGGTAACAACGGGACGCGAACCCTGGACCGCTTCCAAACTGTCAACGGAGCGTGCAATAGATTAATTTGCGCAATCTATGGCTAGTCAGGTCTAGGCTTACCTAGATATTAGACCTAGGTGTGAGTTACGGGCTATGTGATTAGCAAGAGCTTGCGAGATATAGGATATACGTTTTGGATACTATTGTTTCTGGAATAATAATATATTTGGTAAAACGAAACGTTGAGTGTACAAGTTCCGAGTGGTAGGAACTTTGTACTAGGTAGAAAAATATGACGATTTAAAAGTATGTGTAAAGCATCTACTTAAATAAAAAAAGATTTTGATTTTGATTTGATTTTATTAGGTACATAAAGTCTTTCTGAAGTAGTATTTCAGATGTAGAGACTGGTTAGGTTAGTGATTAGGTCTTTGTAGAAGTATGCTAAAAGTAAATATGACGCTAGTTTAAATATTTAGAACAAAAACAATGTTTGTCAGTCAGTTTAAGTTGGTACCTCGCCCCGAGTACATCATTGTGTGAAAACGTATGAAAATAATAAGGTGCTTATAAGTGTCTTTTTAACCGACTTCAAAAAAAGGAGGTTCTCAGTTCGTCGGAATCTTTTTTTTATGTATGTTCACCGATTACTCGAAGACGCCTAAACCGATTTAGAAAATTATTTTTTTGTTTAAAAAGGTATACTTCACAGGTGGTCCCATATAATTTTAACAAAAAAAGAATGTTCCAAATGGGTTCAGGCGTCGTCGAGTAATCGGTGAACATAGATAAAAAAAAAAATTGAAAAAATGATTCCGACGTATTGAGAACCTCCTCCTTTTTTGAAGTCGGTTAAAAAAGCTGGTTAATTAGTACGAGAAGGCCAAACATTTCTTTTCGAGTTTCACGCATAGAAGCCCTAATTATTTTGTGTATTTACTTAAGAACCTATACAGGGTGTTAAAAAAGTGCGTTTGATATTTAAAGGTGTACTCGTAATACAGAAAAAAAATGAAAAAATCCGATCATAAACTTTTTTTTTGTTTCCTGTTAGCACTAAGTACTTGATCTGCATAGTGAATCAAGAATTTGTATGGGAAACTGAAAAACATCGGATTTTCCCAGTATTTTTCCTGTATTCTATACTTGAATCTGAGTAACCCCTCAAAATCTCAAACGCACTCTTACAACACCCTGTATTCCTATACGTATTCTCTTCGAGTTATGCTCGGAAAGTTAAGGCTCCACTATGTATAATGACATTTAAATAATATCTTCAGAAAAAAAAATAACCTTTATAAGAGTGTTTAATGTTTCTTGGAAATAAATAAATGTGTACCTAATTTGATTTTATTTTATGAGGGCCAGTCCGAATTGGAAGAAGTGGCTAACCCCGTGTCAGTAGTTCTCAAGCCGTGTATTAAGTCTTTAAAACCGGGTAACGACTGCCATCTAGTGATAGCAACTGGCACCAACGGCTTGACATGCCTAGCGAAGCACGGAAACTGAATGTCATTAACAGTCATACCCATCCACATTCAGCTGACCTTCGTAATTGAAGCTACCATCCTCACAAGCTCAGAGTAAAGAGTCTTTATTCTCACAAGCCCAGGGTTGGCATGTTTAAAACAAAGTGTTTAAAATACTTGTTTTAAACATTGTTTAAAACACTGTTAAAAAATCTGTTCATTATTAATGTGTTATAAACGATGTTTTAAACAGTGTTTTAAAAGTTGCCTGAAAGAACTTCTACTTACTATGAAAGTTTGTCAGGAAGAAATCGCTCAAAGCGATAAGACCACCTGTGCATATCAATAATTTTTATTTTTTTGTGTTTTAATTGTTACTTTTATTCTTTTAGTGTGCAATAAAGTATATTTATCTAACCCTATTCTATTTTTCTATTTGGCATTCCACATCTCATTAAAGAAGTGATTTTGCCAATGTCTAGTGAAAAATGGGAGAATCTTCAATAAAAAAAAATGGCAAAACGCCAATGTCAAGTGAAAGGCACGGCTCTAAGGGTGATGGGCACTTAAAGACGCTCCACGTGGTGGTTTGCTGCTGGAACTCGGAAAACGAAGCTGTCTCCCGAGTTATCCTCTTCTTATGACCGCTTATCTCTGAATCGGAATCATAGCTATTTCCCCATCACAAAAATAACGTTGAAACTACTCTAAAACGGGAATAATTGAAAAATTAACTCAGCAGACGTGTGCTCGGTACAAAGTCCCGGCAACCAACCCTTATATAACCCTGTGTTATGAAAAAAAATGCGGTTACATAATTTCGTCAAAGACAATATATTAAAGAAGGAAGGTTAGAGAAGATCGATAGAAAAATTGCCTTTCATTTTACGAAATACTACAAAACGTCAATCTCATTAAATAGAAACACACCTACCTAATTTAATTATACAAATAACAAACAAACACACCACTAAATATAATAAAACAGGAAAAACTCCGCCCGTTAGTCACCACCGGTTGTCGTCCATATACTTCAATTACCATGTTGTTGTTGGATGGCATTATGCAGAATGGCTGTAGCCTCTGAGTGACATTCTTCTTCTCCGTTTGGGGTTTTTGTATTTTCGCAAATTTTTAAATTTTAGAATTTGATGTTTATTTGAAAATTGTCTGAAGAGCTTTGTCAATAAAGTAGGTAAGTACAATAATTATTTTATATGCATGTAATAATTTATCTAAAAATCCTTTCAAGGATACTAAGCATTTGATTGAAACACATCCAGGGTTGAACATAGCCTTTCTCGCATAACACCTCAATATTATAATAATGTACAGGATGTTAAAAAAGTGTGTTTGAAATTTTAAGGGCTACTCAGAATCAAGTATAGAATACCGGAAAAATATTGAAAATATCCGATGTTAAATTTTTTATCAGTTTCCCATACAAATTCTTTATTCATTATACAGATTTAGAATGGGAAACTGAAAAAAGTAATTGAAGATCGAATTTTTAAATATTTTTCCTGTATTCCGCTAGGATTAAAAAATAGCTTCTGGGAATGGGAAATGATAAGTTTTATGATACAAACTAAGCGAAATAGCCCGTCTAATTTTTGCCATGACACAAAAACTCTAAGATATCGTATTTGGCAATAAATCTTGTCTCACTACCGCATAATACTCTCTCAATTAACGCAGCGGCGACAAATTGATGCGGTCAGTGTATACACAAGGCGTGGTCGACTGTACCCGCTGTCATATGGAGCCACATAACTATGTAGTCAACTGTATTTACCTACGTTTTGCGGTTATCTGGCTAGACTGCACTCATAAGAAAGAAAGCCGCAAACTACTATACTATACTATAGGTACTATTCCGTATACTTTGCGGTCTTCTTTCTTATAAGGGCAGCAGGAACTGTCTGTAAGGTGGGATATGAGGGGGTCGTTAAAACCTCGACTAGAATCATCGATATAAGAGAAATACTTTGTTTCGTGTTGTTTCACTTCAAGAACTTACAACGGACAGACAGATGGACAGACGGACAGACGGACAGACGGACAGACGGACAGACGGACAGACGGACAGACAGACAGACAGACAGACAGACGGACGGACAACGAAGTGATCCTATAAGGGTTCCTTTTTTCCATTTGAGGTACGGAACCCTAAAAATACCTATTGTTTCCATTATGATACTGAACAAATATAATATAGTTATAATATATAATATAGTTACGAATTAGCTGACCCCTTACGTAGAATAAGGAGTTCATGTTTTTCGAATTGAGCATGACTTCCTTGGGGAGCATATGTTTTTAGGTATTTCAGAAAGGTCGTACAGATCATACATAACAACTTTTGTTGTTTGATGAAATCCTAAAAAATAATATCAAAACAAAACTTTTTAAATTTGTTTTAATTTACTAAACAAACAAATCTGTTATAGAAATGTTCGCCCTGACTGGAGATCGAACCAGCGACCCTCGGACTATTAAGCAGGACCATCGACCATCACAACATCTGATCTGTCCAAAATTCATACCTGCAAATACCAAAAATACCTTTACAATACATTGCATCAGTCATGGTCCAGCTAAATAGACGTGTTATGGCGTCGTATACGACTCATTTGAGCCTTTATTGATTTTTGTGGACAGCGTAAATATAATATTGACACTTAAGAGAAACTATGGAAGAAACGACTATTCTACTGACCAAGGAGGTTTTATATCGATGACAGTAAAGGTCCATATAGGGTAACGAGTAGTATCGTTGGCCCCTGTTGTAGTCTATGATATAACTTTTAGATTATCTATGGGCAGACCCCGACCGTCTCTCTTCCTTCCCAGCCATTATACAGAATGTGTGTCTCATCAATAAAATAATTAATTGAAGTCGAATTAGATCTTTTCCTTGCATCCAACGAACCCACAACATGGTGTCAGAAAAGGGATTCACGTTTATGTGAAAAGAACAAGTCGAAAACATGTAAAAAGTCGCAGTAAGTAAAATATTCCTTAGTCATCAGCATAGTCATAGTCATAGTCATGGCGGACAAATCCTTTTTGGTACAATTGAAACCACTTGTCATACAAAATGGCGACAATCCCGCAGAAAAGTGGAAAAAATGGAAATTACGGTTTGAAATATTTATGGACGCCAATGAAATATCAAAATGTACTGAATGCAAACAAACGGCAATATTCTTAAACGCTGTTGGGGATGATGGAATAGAGATATTTAATAGTTTCAATCTAGACCGCACAAAGACAAAGCTAGAGGACATACTGAAAAAATTCGATGAAAAATTTAGCCCCCATACAAACGTAACTGTTGAAAGGTATAACTTTTTCACAAGATATCAGAAAACTGACGAATCCTTAGAGGAATATTTGACCACACTACATAACCTATCCACAACATGTGAATTTGGAAATTTGAAAGAATCACTCATAAAAGACATGTTGGTCATTGGAATGAAAAGCACACACATTAAGGAACGACTCCTACAAGAAGAAAATCTTACCGTTGAAATTGTGATGAAAATAGCAAAAAGTTTGGAACTATCGCAGGCAAGATCTAGCAAATTAAACCAAGAAACAAATAAGAATGAAATGATACAAGGAATCAAAGAGCAAAACTTCAGAAACAAGAACAGATCAAGCAGTAATCAGCAAAATAAACCTAAACAAAGAAATAATAGTCGAGGAAGGAATCACTCAATGAATAGACAAAACAGGAGCAAGTCATCGGACAGAAGATGTACAAGATGTGGCCAGGTACATAAGTATAAATGCCCAGCGCAGGACAAAATATGCAACAACTGTAAAAAGCAAGGACATTTTGCAAAATTTTGTTTTTTCAGGAAATCTGAACAGTCAAATAATCATAAAGTGAGTAATATTTCATGTGAAAAGTCAGAATCAGAAGATTTTTGTAATCAATTTGTAATAAATTCTATTCAAAGTTCTAATTGTGAAAAACAAGATTGGCAAATAAATGTTTACTATAATAATTTTAAACTTAAATGTCAAATTGACACTGGAGCAGACACAAATGTCATTAGTAAGAAAACATTAGATAAAATTATGTCTAGCTCTCACTCTAAAATTAATATTTCAAGAACAAATAATAAACTCTTTTCATTTTCAGGACAATTAGTGCCAAATTTAGGTACTTGTATACTTAATTGTAAATTTGAAAACGGAATAACTACAAAATTATACTTTGTTGTTGTTGAATGTGACTGTAAAACAATTATTGGATGGAATTCATGCGAAAAACTGGGTATTGTCAAAAGAATCTTTGGAATTCAGGAAAGGTCAGTACAACAAATTGTTTCTAAATATGCTAAAACATTCGAGGGTCTAGGATGTTTACCATACAAAGCTCATCTAGACATTGATAGCAGTGTTCCTCCTAAAGTCTGTCCAGTTCGTAGAATACCATATTCTTTAGAAAAACGTCTTAAAGATGAATTAAAAAATATGGAAGAACTTCATGTCATAGAAAAAGTAGATAAGCCGACTAAATGGGTAAATTCAATTGTATTAGTCGAAAAGCCAAATGGTAAATTGAGAATATGTCTTGATCCTAGAAATTTAAATACAGCTATCAAGCGACCTCATTTCCCATATCCAACATTTGATGATCTTAGATCAAAAGTAGCAGGTGCATCAATTTTTTCAAAATTAGACGCTAGTTCAGGCTATTGGACTATATGTTTAGACTCCGAGAGTAGTGAACTCTGTACTTTCAACACACCTTATGGTAGGTATAAATTCCTAAGACTGCCATATGGAATTAACTCTAGTGGTGAAATTTTCCATAGGACAATGAATCAGTTATTTGGTGATTTACCAGGTATAATTATTTTCGTAGACGACATACTTATTTATGGCTCTACTGTCGAAGAGCATAATGAAAGGCTCGAATCATTATTTAAGCGTGCGTCTGAAGTCAACCTGAAATTTAATAAGTCAAAATGTCAATTTGGTATGTCAGAAATATGCTATGTAGGTCATATTTTTAACAAAGAAGGAGTGTCACCTGATCAGTCAAAAGTCGAAGCTATCTCGAAAATGTCAAGTCCAACTAATGTCAAAGAACTGCAAAGATTCCTAGGAATGATAAATTATTTGGGTTCCTATATACCAAATCTCGCAGAAGAAACTTCTCTGCTGAGAGAATTGCTCAAAAAACATAATCTTTGGGAATGGTCAGACCACCACGAACAACAATTTAAAAAATTAAAATCATTATTATGTCAGTCCCCTGTCTTAGTCCATTATAACATGAAAAAACCAATTAGATTGTCAGTCGATTCTTCACAGCATGCTGTAGGCGCAGTAATTTTACATGACAAACATCCTATAGCTTATGCCTCAAAGTCATTAAATAAAAGTCAAATTAATTATGCACAAATAGAAAAAGAACTATATGCCATAGTATTTGGATGTAAAAAGTTTCATCAATTCATATATGGAAAACCTGTTTATGTCGAAACAGATCACCAGCCATTGGTAACTTTATTTAAAAAACCATTAGCCGAAGTGCCAACCAGATTACAACGTATGATGATAACCTTACAAGCTTATCACTTAATTGTATCTTACACAAAAGGCTCAGAAATGTATATATCTGATACATTGTCTCGTGCCCCAGTCAAAGAACATAACTTTAATCAAGAATTAGTCAGTCTAGAAGAATTAGATTCTAACATTAATATTCACATAAATTTATTAACCTCTAATTTAGCTATTTCTCCAGAAAAACTTGAAAAAATTTTATGTCATACTAAACAAGATTTAACTTCTCAAAAACTAAAAGAATATTATAAAAATGGATGGCCTAACTGTAAAGAACATTGTGATAGTTTAACATTACCTTACTGGAACATAAAAGAGGAAATCCATGTCATTAATGATATTATTTTCAAAAATAATTCTGTCATTATACCTCAGTCAATGCGTTCAGAAATATTAAATATCCTACATGAAGGTCACCAGGGTATTGAAAAAACGAAGAACTTGGCAAGAGGAGTAGTTTATTGGCCCAATATTAATCAGGATATTGAATGTAAAGTTAGACAATGTGAATCATGTGCTATATATTCTGCAAACAAAACAAAACAACCAATGTTATCACATGAACAACCTTTATTTCCATGGCAAAAATTGGCAACAGATTTATTTGAATACAAGGGTAAAAAATATTTATTGGTAGTAGATTATTATTCTAATTACATAGAAATTGCATATCTAAATAAAGATAGTCGAACATCAAATGTCATAATTAATTTAAAATCAATATTTGCTCGTCACGGCATTCCAATGAAATTAGTTTCAGATGGAGGTCCACCGTATAACTCAATTGAATTTCAAAATTTTTTACATGAATGGGATATCGAACATATTGTTTCGAGTCCACACTTTCCAAGATCCAATGGTCTAGCTGAGGTCTCAGTAAAAATAATAAAAAACATATTAAGAAAAAGTGATGATTCAGGATCTGATCCTTACATAGGTTTATTGCAATACAGAAATACACCAAGAGGGAACTTAAGTTCACCAGCACAGCTTTTAATGTCTAGAACCTTGAGATCTAAATTGCCTAATCAAATAAGTAACTTAAGACCCAAGATTGTTAAGCATTCAGAACATTACAAAAAGAAACAAAATAGCATTCAAAAAACTAAGTTTTATTATAACAAAAACTCTAAAAACTATCCTGAGTTTCGCATAAATGACCAAATTTATTTTAAGAAAAATCCAAAAGATATTATATGGACAAAGGGTACTATAGTGTCGAAAACAAAATACCCAAGATCATTTATTGTCAAAGATTGTAATAATACAACTTACCGTAGAAATAGTCAACATATTCGTTTTAATTATAAGTCAAATTTTCAAAAGTCAAGTCATAAAAATGTCTCAGAAAATAAAAAGGTCAATTTCAAAATGATATGTCCAAGTCAAAATTTAAGGCAGTCAAAATCTAGTCAAAAATCAAAATATGTCGAAGAGGAGGATGATAGTTACACATTCATCTTCACTCACAAGTCAAGTCCTAAGTCAAAGTCTCAAAGTCATGAACTGAGCAACGACTCAGATTCTTTCTTATCAGTAGAATCAAGTCATCAGTCTGAAAGTCAGTCAAGTCATCAGTCTGAAAGTCAGTCAAGTCATCAGTCTGAAAGTCAGTCAAACTCAAGTCATACGCATCAGTCAGAAAGTCAGTCAGAAAATGTAATTAAGTCACCAGTATTTGTCAATGTCGATGAACTTATAGTTTCACCTGCAAGTTTACATGACTATAATGAATATCAAAATGAAAGTCCAATGTCTTCTCAAAGTAGAAGTTTAATGAAACTACTTGAAAGTCCTAGCAATGTTAATTTACCTAGTAATGCTGAAACGTCACCCCTACCTTGTAATAACGATGCTGTAAAGGCTGAAAAATATAGTTCAAGGGGAAGATTATTGAAGAAAACACAAAAACTTGATTTATAATGTTTAATGTATGTACAATTTATGTTATTTAACAATACAATATTGACATGACGTAATGTAATTCATAATAATTTTTAATGTGATGTTGACATGCACACACTATAAAATCACTGTATCATTATATTAAGTTTAATATTTTAATGTTTCGAAATATAAATTGACTTAAAAATAATTGTTTTCAATGTAAATTGTTAATGTGTTTGTAACGTAACTTTGTTAAGCAAAGTAGGGTTATGTTTGTATAAAATAGACTCAATGACATCATTGTCATCTGTCAAACTTGTCAATGTCATTTGAAATGTAAATTATTTTAAAAAAAGAAAAAGGGGCATGTTGTAGTCTATGATATAACTTTTAGATTATCTATGGGCAGACCCCGACCGTCTCTCTTCCTTCCCAGCCATTATACAGAATGTGTGTCTCATCAATAAAATAATTAATTGAAGTCGAATTAGATCTTTTCCTTGCATCCAACGAACCCACAACAGCCCCCCTCCAGTGAATGGCCTTTTGAACTTTATAGCACAATATTAAGGGTTACCGCTACTAAAAATATCGTCTTATATTTTTGTAAAAATAAGCATTTTATGCTTTATATAGTTTATAATAGCTTTTTTGATTTCGATTCTAGCAACACTGAAAACTAAAGTCTTTTTGTTCGTGTGTCGCAGTCGTTTCAATGTACTGCAGATTTTTATCAAAATTTGTTAAGACTAGGTAGGTTTATTGCTTTGTTTCTTATTGTATCGTGATTTGTTACATTGTAAGAGTTATTTATTTCATTTATTAGGTCGATTTGATGTTAAATAACGCAAAAGTAACTAGTTTCTAACGTATAATTCAGAAATATTAGGGGGCCAATCACTGTACTTAGGCCTTATATGGAAGTCCAATTGAATGGCATGGCGGCCAATCACTAAAAGACGGTTTTATAAAATACAATAAGATTTTGAACTTTATTTGCGCTGTGTTAACGGAGTTATTTATTAAATTCATGCATAAACCATCATAGCCCTTGTCTAAACAAAAACTGGCCGGGCCAATCACTGTGTTTTTGATGGGATTGGCAATGCCAATCATTGTATTTTGTTAGGGCCAATCAATATACCGTTTCTCAAAGAACACGACAGTGATGTGCGCATTTTATTATATTTTAACAAATTTATTTTATTTACCTAGCTAGATATACAAAATCCTAAAAAATAAATGCCTATTCTCTTAATTTACTTACCTTACATTAGTAATGAGATACAGTGAAAACGAAAACCATTTTATATCTTTTGTTGTTTTATTATTTTGTAATTTTCTACTGAGATAATAAAAGAATAAAATAAAAGATTTAAACATATTTTATTTTATTTGATTCTTTGTTTCCCATCACTATTGCTCGTTTTGCTACATTCATTGGCACACCACGTATACAGTGATTGGCCCGGTCATTCACTATCAAATCGTTAGGACAATCACTGTGCTCAAGGGGGCCAATAATACTACTTTTGGGTGGTTTTTACTAAAATTCCATAAATATCTATTTAAATGCAATTATTTAGGGTTCAAATCATATTAATTTACTTCTTAGGCCCTTACAGAATGGTAACATACAATTCAGCAGTCAACTGTTAGCCAATATTCAGAGTTATATGGGTTCAAAGTAAAAAGTTTGCTTAAAGGGCCAATCATTGTACCCGTTACCCTAGATGATGGAAGAAGCTGTTGTGGCTATGGTTATGTTCCCTGACACGGTCATAACCTGGATGGGTCTGACTGTTAGTGGTATTTATCTCGACCATTTGCGTGCTTCCCAAGCCACGTTAAGCCGTTGGTGCCGGCTGCTATCAGTAGATGGCAGTCGTCAAGCCATGTCGGAGGCCTTACAGGCAGTTTGAAAATTTCTGACACTGGGGTTGGCCACTAGCTCCACAACCTTCACCAATCCGGACTTGGTCTTCTTGTGTGGATCATAACCTAACCTTCCCGAAGTATGGGAAGAGATCCGTGCCCCTGAAGTGAGGACGATATGGGTTAACTATAAGGCATGTCAAATGGCCTTATAGGTGACACGGGCTGGTCATAACAGCCTAAACGTCCACCAATCCGGACTGGGTCCCCGTGTGTTAGTATTGCCTATCCTTCCTGATCTGCCGTTTCTTCTCACTCCGAAAACACTTCCCGAAACGGTGGGTATACGAGTTCCGAGTGGTAGGAACCTCGTATTAGGTAGATAAAAGAATGACGTTCGAAAAGTGTACACTGCTACCTACTTAGAATAAAATATTTTCATTTTCAACTACCAATACCAAATGGTGTTATTAATGTTAACTATAATCCTCTGCTTAGGACACCGAGTAACAAAATAATAAATTTTCCTCAAAAATCATGCATTCTTTCTTGCCACATCCAGTATTCGTTGAAGTACGACAATACAATAAAATAAAGTACGATAGGTACACTCTACACCGTTGTAGAGTTCCGTTTTACTATCCAAAGACGGACGAAAGTGTCGCATCAACAAATATTTGTTTCATACCACATGCCGCCTTTTACAACCGGTAATATGGTATTATTTCACCAAGCAAGAGGCCCTTATGGCTAGGATGACCATGCTGCAGACTCTTGTAGAAAAAGTTTTTCTTCTTCTTCTTATCGTGTTGGTACGATAATATGTCCATCTCTAAGGTTGAGACGGTGGTTGCTTGGTGTTTAGAAACTGTTCTTATGGTTCCTCTGGTGTTGCGGGTGTCTATGGGCGGCGGTAATCGCTTACCATCAGGTGATCCGTCTGCTCGTTTGCCACCTCTGCCATAAAAAAAAAAAAAAAAAAAAAAAAAAAAAAAAAAAAAAAAACTTAAAGCAGTTAACTTGATTCACCTGATGATATGGTGATGATGGTGCCAAAGGTGGAGGTGGTTTAATATTGTTTCTTAATGTTTTGGGGAACTGGCTATCTTACCTGCCAAAATACATAATCATGTAATAATGATGTTTGATGACAAGAGTTAGATAGAATAAGAGTGTGTTCGTTAGGCCTAAGTGAGAACTTCATATCGGGCACTGCCTTCTTTAGGCGTAGACGTAGTTTCTCTACAAAGGAGGACTACGGATATAGATCATATATACCCTTGCTCTTCAAGAAAAACTACGGCGTTTTTTATTAAAGTGAAAATCAAAATGTTTTAATTAAGTAGATGTTTTGCACATACTTTTAAATCGCCGTTTCTTTTCTACCTACATTGTCTATTACACTGATAGTTATTTTTAACCAACTTTAAAAAATTAGGAAGTTTTCAATTCAAATGTTTTTTTTGTATGTTTGTTACGCGATTACTCCCCCAGTTATGGATTGATTTTGATGATTCTTCTTTTGTTTGGTAGGGAATACTTCAGAGGTGGTGCCACATAAATTTTATCAAAATTGATTCAGTGCTTTTTGAAAAAAACAACAAAAACTAAAAAGTCACTGCAGGTAGTGGTTACGATTGTAGTCGGTTTTTAACGTGTTCAGCGTTCTCAATCATTACTTTTGTTCCCCATTGTCCAACGTAACTTCTTCCATAAAATTAAGTAGCTGTATGGTCACCCTACCTAAAAAGCCCGGAGTTTTGTGACATCAAAGGGACCGTCATGATATTGCAATAAAATTATATGGTGTACCTACCCTACGACCATAAAAGCTACTATGAAAATAATGTTAGCAGATTAATGTTTACGATTCTGCTTATTGATATATAAATAAGGTATACAATCATATTTATTTATATTTCGCCACAGAAAAAGAAAAATGTGGGAACTGTTAAGGGTTCCCTAAGTTCCATCTACAAGATGTGGTCTCCCAAACAAACTTATAATATAAAGGACTTATAATATAAACCTGTCCCTTACACCCTGTATATATTTTACCTACACAGAATGTTAAAAATGTGCGTTATTTTTAAGGGTTTACTCAGAATCAAATATACAGGGTGTTAAAAAAAGTGCATTTGAAATTTTAAGGGGTTACTCAGAATCAAGTACAGAACCCAGGAAAAATATTGACAAAATCCGCTCTTCAATTATTTTTTTCAGATTCTCATACTAAATCTAAATAGTGAATCGAGAATTTGTATGAAAAACTGCAAAAAAAAAATTGAAGAGCGAATTTTTTCAATATTTTTCCTGGATTCTATACTTGACTCTGAGTAACCCCTTAAAATTTCAAACGCACTTTTTTTAACACCCTGTAGAATAGAGCAAAAATACGTATAAGTATTGAAAAAAAACCGATCAAATATTTTTTTCAGTTAACATACAAATTCTTGATTCACTATTCAGATTTAGTAGGGAAACTGAAAAAAAATGAATTTAATTCAATTCAATATACTTTATTACTTAAGAAAAAAATAAAAAATTGGTTTTTCTATTTGTACTCATTTGGATTGAAGATCGGATTATTTAAATATTTTTCCTGAATTATATACTTGATTCCGATTTCTGAGTAACCCCTTAAAATTTCAAAGTCACTTTTTTAATTAACATCCTGTATAGTGTGACCACTTTATGAGAACAGGAGTAGATCGTAGATGTCAATATGTCCAAGAAACCAGCTCTACTGGATATCTACAAACCAGGATAAGTTCTCAAATAACGCAGAAGTGGATTATATCGTGTATTGTTATTTAAAACCGCACCACTATTCCCAGTTAAATATTTTAAAGTTGGTAATTGGGAAACCCTATTTAGTAAGATTTTTCATTTTGATCATTTTTTTAACGTTCGACGCAAACGAGGGTTGTTAAAAGTTTGAAGTACTTCTGTCTGTGGAGTTCAAGCTCCCAAACGAATATGGAGTGATTTGGATGAGGTTATTTAATTTAAAAGTAACTAGATTTTATTAAGGTAGTTGATAAACTTAGCTATGTTTAAAACAAAAAGAAAAAGAAGTAAGTGAAGAAGATTATTATACATAATTCGCTGAAAAAATTATATTAATAAGATACCTTTCTTAAACATTATATTTACCTTAAAACACAAAAAAAATAGTTTATTTTATAATGAATTGGAAAGAATAAATAGGAAAAAAATTGTAAATAGGTTTCCCATTTGCCACTAAAACAGTACAAATAGTAATATATGTACAACTGGGAAAATAGTTTATAAATAAAGCCACGAGATGGTTGCGGTTACAGTAATGTCATATAAATGTCGATATACCGGTTACATGTGCAGTCACGTGAGAAATAAAGGATTCATTAGTCGAAGCGTCTTTAATTGAGCATTTTATGTTAATTATCAATCTATGGGACGAATGGAGACATAATTATGTGCATTTATAGCATTTGCCATAACTGACGACGCTGAATAGTAACAACTGCAATTTTGCTGTTTTTTTTTATTTTTGTTGATTTTTCAAAAAGCGCTGAATCAATTTCGGTAAAATTTATATTGGACCTTCTCTGAAGTATGACCTACCAAACGAAAATAGAATCAATAAAATCAATTCGTAATTAAGAATCGAGAACCTCCTCCTTTTTGGGGTCGGTTAAAAATTATTTTACCTTATTATCTTATTGCTAATAAAACCCTAAAAAATGTTGGTATCTTTAGGAATCAATATTAGAAATATTTCAGCAAAATCCTAGAACATTTTTTTCGTTTGATGATTAAAACCCATCTGTTAATTATTGCTTCAACCTTTTGTGACTCCTTCTATCAACATAAATACAGGGTGACTTTAAATAAGTTCTTGATACCTACCAAAGGGTGCGCAATGCACACTGTGCGTAAAACAACTTTCCTTAAGGAACCCATGATCAAATCTCAAAAAAAATTGGACTCTTCATACTACCTCTAATTTGGCCGGTCAGTTGATCGATTTGTATGGAGAGTCCAAAATTTTTTGTCACCCTATATATGTATAGGTGTAATTTTATAGTAGGTGTAATTATAGCTACACATTATTCTAGACACCTAAGTTTTCCCATAAAAAAATAATTACTAACTACCATTACCAACGTTTTACTTCAATCCCATTGGAGTAGAGAAAACTATCGCGGCCATCATTAGGGCTACCGAAGTCATCAAAAGCTCGTTTTCTTTCCTTTCCTTTTTTCCCACTTGTAAAGGCTACGATGAAGACGTGATAGCGACTCGATGGATTGGACTGTTTTCATACTTGGCGACACGATAACACAACGATATTTGTAGCCTGTTTTTAACCGACTTCAAAAAATAGGAGGAGGTTCTCAATTCGTCGGAATCTTTTTTTTAACGTATTCAGCGTGGTCAATTATTACTTACTTCGCTGGCTCCGCGACCCAAAGAGAATCTTGGCCTCCGACACCAAATTCCACCACTCTTTCCTGTCCTGTACAGCATCACGCCAATCAGCTCTTTGAAGGGTAATCAGGTCTTTTTGGACTTCTTAACTCCAGCGGTACCAGGGGCACCCTGTTTTTACCCTCTTTAAAATAAAGGGTTATGTTTTTCACGCACATCTACGCTCCATTTAAGAATTACACAAAATAAAAGTTAAAATTATTCACTGTTCTCTTTATACAGTTTCTTTGAAAATGTCGACTGATATAACTAAGTGATAAGTGGTTCTGCAGTGTAGAGGTCGTAGCTTATTCGGGATTTCGTTGTCTCGTCGATCACGCGGGTTAACTGACTACTGACACGGTCATAACCTGGCGAAGTTCGACTGTGAGTTGCATTTATTTTGACAGTTTCCGTATTTTAGAAGTCATGTTGACTTACATAGAAATCTATAGTATTTGTAAATAAAGCAATGGTTATAAAAAGCCAGTTACATCCGTACAGCCTAATACATACTTTTTTATGACAAACTTTTTTTTTTTTTTTTAATTCAGTAAACTTGGTGTAAACTACTCTATCGCACTATTTTCAGCACTAATGCTCAACCAATAATGACTGCATTAGGCCCACTAACAACGCTGTTAGAGATCTTATCAAGGTTTTCTGGGTCTTTGAATGAAAAAAGTCTATTCGCAGTTTAGATTTAAGCCTTAGTAAGCTATTGAGATTTTGTTAGGGTTCAGTTGATAAGTTTTGGACAATCTAAGCTTAACTGGGAGGTAATGTTTTTTCATTATAAAGGATGTTAAAAAAAGTGTGGGAAAAAAAGGAAAACTTGAAACCAGGAACACTACAAAAGTTTTAGCTACAGGTGGCAACAAATTAAACAGACAAAATATACTGGATTCTTGATTCACTATTCAGATTTAGTATGGAAAACTGAAGAAAAAATATGTAGATCAGATTTTTTCAATATTTTCCCCGTATTCTATAATTGATTGTGAGTAGCCCCTTAAAATTTGAAACGCACTTTTTAACACCCTGTATACGTCTGATTATTTTTTTCCGAAAAACTTTTGTAGAGTTTATGATTTCAAGTTTTCCTATAACTAATGTTTGTCTTAAGGAACCGCCTTACTCTTGTAACTTACTTTTTATGTCAAGAAATTTGTATTTTCTTCTTCAAAATATTTTGCGATTTATCTAGTGTTTTATATTCTGTTCTAGTCATTATATTCTTATGGTACCTAACAAGTAGAAGTTAGAAAGTTCTAGAGCTTTTAAAAAGTTAAAGTGTTGTACTTAAGACCGTCCTTTTGCGTCCTTATGTGACCCTACAACTACAGTTTTTAATATACAGGGCGTTCTGTAATTTTCATAAAGTTTGAGAATAAAAAACAACGTTTTTCCCAAGTCTATTTATTTTCACTTTAAAAGTAATACAGAGTAAGTATACATTTTGAAATAAACATAACATAAAAATGGCATGCAAATAAAACACTATAAATTCATGCAATGTTTTTTTTTTACATTTTTCTCTTGTTTTGGGCACACAAACGGTTTGAAAAAGATACAGATATTTCCAGTTGCGTTCATTTGTTTTTCTGTAAAATAGTGCCACAGGCTAAGAAAAGAATATTTCATTTTACAGGAAGACCACACAAAATAAAAAAACTATACATATCGTTATAAACTAAAAATTGGAACGATGCACATTTTAATTTTGTTTAGTTTTCTACATTTTATCACAGAAAATATGATTTTTCTAACTTATCTATTTCATTATCTATGAGAAATATTATAACTATGTAATAGATACTATTATTCCTGCATTATTTTTATCTTTCAGAAATAATTTGATTACAATTAAGTATCATAAAATGGTAGATCTATACGTATTATTTCAGATATAAAATTTACAAAATATGATTTCAGTCTGTAGTGAAAGATACTCAGAAGTACCTAACTATAGAAATATCTACCTAACCTTTTTTATTTTAAACCCTTAGGTTAAATAATACAGGGTGTAGTTTGGTTGTCCTTTTTCATGAATATTTTTTACTATAAAAATTTTTTATTTTTAATTTTTTTTTATATGGCAGAGGTGGCAAACGAGCAGACGGATCACCTGATGGTAAGCGATTACCGCTGCCCATAGACACCCGCAACACCAGAGAAGTCACAAGTGCGTTGCCGGCCTTTGATATGGGAGTACGCTCTTTTCTTGAAGGTTTGAATGTCGTATCGGTCCGGAAATACCGCAGGCGACAATTCATTCCACAGTTTGGTTGTGCGAGGCAGAAATTGTTTTGAAATGTTTCAAAGTAGACTGAACAGGCTCACCAATTTCGTATGAAAAGTTCAAAAAGTTTTTTGATGTTATTTCTTTTGTTATCTTTAAGCGTCACTGGCGTTTTGACGATTTAAAACAACACCCTGTGTTATTTATTTATTTAGCTTTAAAAAATAAATGGAATTATTTATTTCGTTAAAAATAATATTGAGCAATTTTATTGCGATTGGAACTAATTGGAAGTAATTTAAAAATAGTCGTGAATTTTGAATTTTGATTTTGACAGAAAAAAAAGACGAAAACAATAGAAAACACGTTTATAATAGACTCATGCATAAATAAATAAATCAAATTAAAAGAAATGAATTCTTTGACCAATAATTTGATATTTTACGATAATCTAATACCACATATTTATAGGCAAACAATTAATTTTGCAATTGTCAAGATATCCATGAAAAATTAGAAAGATTTGTTTTATACACATTTACAATCAGTCACAAGTACTATATTAACTATTTAGGAACATAAGTATTTTACAAAGTCATCTTAATCAAGTTTTCTTGAAAATAATTATTTTAAAAACCTTATTTTAACAAAAAAGTTTTCGTCGCTTTGCATCGTGAACGAAACACGTGAATCACGAGCTGCATAACAGTGCTATAACTGTATCTATCGCCTCCTACATAACTTTCTTCGGCAGGTTATCGTATGATACACGATAGTGCCTACCCTATCGCTTCGCATCGCGCTTAAGCTCCTTCTGCAGGTGCAATATCACGTGCATGCTGCATAAAAGTGATATAACTGTATCTATCGCCACCCGCATAAGCTCTTCGGCTGGCGTGTCATTAATCACTTGCTGCATAATAGTGCTGTAACTGTATCTGTAGCCTCCAGCAGCACCACGACACTTCAAGCACTTGTTGCGCAATACTGACATTACTGATTCTATCACCTCATGTATAACCTCTTTCAAGATGCCCGCGACCCGTAAAAGGCGCGAAATCAGTCACGTGCTGTATAATAGTGCTGTTACTGCATCTCTGTCACTTTTCACTTATATGTTACTGCATCTTTCACCCCCATACAAGTTTTTACAAATGATAAAATAGACACAGCAGCTTTTCCACAACGTCCGACTACGACTCAAAAATGTCTTGCTGAAATTCAACCACATTTTCTTTAAGTTTCCGTACACTCTGTATCACGTATTACACAAGTCTTATATCACTATTACTCCACAAATGCTATACGTGGGTGCCTTGTGAAGGCTGTCTGCCGCTACCTGTGAAAAATGAGTGTTATTAAGGTACAAGTTTAAAGTAAGAAAAATTTGTGGATGCGGTGTGGCTCAGTGCAGCTGGCGCAAGTTAACTGACTGCAGACACGGTCATAAAGTGGGTGGGTTTGACTGTTAGTGGCGTTTATCTCAAAAGTTTATTTTATTAATTTAATTTTAAAATGTGTAAATAATTTATAATTATAACTATAATTCATTGCCATGCCCTATACAGGGCGCTATAATGTTATTTCCACCTTGTACTGTTATTCTATGTACCCTATGTTATAGCATGCATTAAATGATTTGATTTGAAGTTTCCGTGCTTCCCGAGCCGTTGGTGCCGGTTGCTACCCCTAGATGGCAGTCGTGAAGCCTTGTCAGAGGCCTTATAGACGGCTTGAAACCTTTTGACACTGGGGTTGGCCACTAGCACCACAACCTCCACCAGTCCGGACTTGGTGCCCATTGTCGAGTGTTGCCTAAACGTTCTGAGGTATGAGAAGAGACGATATGGGTTTTTTATTATACTATCTATACATAGTGACATTTTTATTCATTAAATGGTAAATGTTTAAATTGTTGAGAACGGTTAATTAAGAGAGAAAGTCATCAAATGTAATTAACACGAAGCTCATACGATATTATTAATATAACATACAAACAAACATACAAAAGTACAAAAATATGACACCCAAATTTTCTTTATCTAAATATTTCTCGAGAAAATAAGGTTTGCATAATAAGGTCCTGTGATAGGACCTTATTATGCAAGGTCCGACTGGGTGGGTACCACTGCTCGCTCTTTACCTGCTGCCATCAGCGCGCTGTGCCGGCGGGTGGCGCGAGGTACCCAGCGTTACCGGCATAAGAGGCATTCCGTCTTAGCTCTCAAGATTGGCAAGCACTGATAACTCTTTTAGTGCTATAAATAGTGATCGGATATTCGGATGCAATTTAGTTTTTAGAAAGAATAGTACATTAAGCACTCTTATAAACGTCATATCATTTTGCTGGAGGAATATTCTAAATGTCATTATCATTAAAATAATCTACAAGCTTATAGTATCCTCTTGAACAAATACAGCGTTTTATATGTTTCTTAAATTTACATTCTGGTAGTTCACACACGTCATTCGGAATTTTGTTATAAAAGCGTACACACTGCCCCACAAACGTTTTTTTCACCTTACTAAGCTCGAGAAAGCTATTTCAATATTATTTTTACTTCTCAAATTACGGCTATGTCTGTCACTATTTTTGAAGAACAAGTTTAGATTTTTACGAACGTACATGATATTTTCGTAAATAAACTGACCGGCAACTGTTAGAAAATTTATTTCCTTAAATCTATCTCGAAGTGATTCTCGGGATCGTAGTTGGTATATAGCTCAGACTGCTCTTTTTTGTAGAATGAAAATGGTATCAACGACTGCTGCGTGTCTCCACAGTAAAATGCCATAAGACATTATACTGTGAAAGTAACTGAAATATACTAATCTGGCAGTTGTTACATCCGTCAATTGCCTTATTTTCTTGACGGCGTAGGCAGCCGAGCTAAGCCTCCCCGCTAGAGTTGCAATATGTGGGCCCCACTGTAACGTGCTAGTTATGCCGAGAAAAACTGTACTAGGAACAAAATCTAATTCGTTACCATTTAATATTACTTTATTATGAGTCTGTTTAATATTTGGCAAGGAAAACTTGATGCATTTTGTTTTTTCCGCATTTAGTAATAGATTATTAGGAGTAAACCAGTCTAGTAACTTAGAGAGAGTTTTGTTTACTTCGTCAATTTTGATTGTATTTCTACTCACCTTAAAAAGAAGGGAAGTATCATCAGCAAACAACACAATATTTGAAAGGTTTTGCACTATAAATGGTAAGTCATTGATGTACGTCAGAAAAAGGAAAGGGCCTAAAATAGATCCTTGTGGCACGCCCATTTTTACAGTGGACCCAGAAGAATTAACGTCCTTGACTTGTACCATTTGCATTCTATTATCAAGATAAGATTTAAGGAGACCGAGTGCTCTATCCCTCACGCCGTAATGCTCCAATTTTATGAGTAAGGTTTGATGTTCTACGCAGTCAAAAGCCTTAGATAGATCACAAAATACCCCTAATTGCATTTTGTGATTCCTCAAATGCCTCATAAATATTGCGTACTAAAGCAACTCCTGCATCTGTTGTTGAACGCCCTTTGACAAAACCAAATTGTTGATTATGCAGGAGATTGTTCATGTTAAAATGCTGAACCATATGTTATTATGTGTTTATATCCACAACTTATTTTATATACACAGGGTTACCGGTAATCCTTTTAGGAGGTGACAAGGGGCTAAAATGTGAAACACTACATATGTATGGCCAAGAGTTTCCAATTCTATTCAAAACGGCATGTACATATTATAAATAAATAACTGTTTATTATCAGATTAAAAATCCATAGGTAGGTTAGTATTAGACTTATATTATGCTAGATCCCCAATTTTAGGTATAATTGCATTCGAATTTCCGATCACTAGTTATAAATGTTTATAAGCAGCGAATGCCACTTTCTATCAGGTGGGCCGTCAGCCTTTTGCCATCTTACACAATAAAAAAAATTAAAAAGATTATTACTTTGTTCTTTTAGGTTTTAAAAACTGTAAATGTAAAGAGTAAAAAAGCATTTACATCAGGTTGAGTTCACATTTTTGTTTTTATTAGTACTCACCTTGTCAACTAGGTGAAATGAAATTTTAAGGGAAGGTTTTTTTGTATATCGAGAAATATTGGACCTGTGTAACAATTATATTGAAAAATGGAAAATGTAGGTGTTTTATTCTGCCTTTTCTCAGTGAAAAACAAGTAAAAATTTGAGGTCATGTTTTTTAGAGTGGTCAATATATCCGGAAGCTTAGTGGTATTCGAGATGTGAGCGTTGTTATTATTATGTGCTTTTAATGTTAAAATAATGTTGCCATTTAAAAACATTATTCAATGATGTTTGAAAAAAGCACGCATTCTTAAAATTCTGTATTCACTATACCTATTTACCTGCTGGCATGACAACTGAGCTTCGCACCGCTGAATATGGTGGCGGAGCTGGTGTGGAAGTCGGCTTGCTTGAGTGGATGTGGTTTCCGTAACCTGAAGATTTGATCAGATTTAGAGAGACAAGAAAAAAAATACTGGTTGCTGTCCTCATCATCATCATCATCGTCATAGTCATCAATTATAAGAGGTCCACTGCTGGGCAAAGGCCTCCCCCCAAGGATTTTCACACCGACCGGTCCTGCGCTGCCCGCATCCAGTGGCTTTCCGTAACCTTAACCATGTCAAGGTGCGTGTATTGTTTTTTTATTGTGAAGAGTTCGTTTGACTACTATTTATTTGCGTATACATTAATCAAAATAAACTGTAAGTACAATGTTTGAATGAATTAATGAATGAATTTAAACAAGACCCCGACACCAAGCGATTGGGTTTTTGGCCGAATTATGAAGATAATTACACAATAAAAAAACAGAAAATTACAAAAACAGTTTATATGAAGATAAAGTTATACAGGTATGCGGTTTTATCGCTAAAGGGCGATATCTTTCAGATACATTTGGATGGAGAAATATTTATTACTAGAGTTATTTCTCATCTATTAATAAGAAATGAGGGCGATAGCTTATGTTATTACAACATAGAACATAAAAACCACTCACCAAGCGAACTATTCCTCAAATAAGGGTTCCCGTAGGTGGCTGCGTATCGCATGTCTATCCCCTTTGTGTTCGGTTGGGCGTATATGGGCGTTGGTGGCGCTGGAGGAATAATAATTGTTAAATAATTTATATCCATGTAAAAAATATGTCTCAAACGGAAATAATAAAAATGAGTCTGCTAGAAAATGCGAGAAAGTTTCGGTTCCTTTTGTAACGTAGCTATTCGCTGTTTTATGACTTGTATCCCAAGCCTATAAATTAAAAAATACTCTGATCATATGGTGTCAGAATGGTGTTGTCATTTCACGGAGTGTAGTTTATACTTTCCTCGTCAACTAGGTCTTATGTTATTTTGAATTCTTAAAAACCACCTATGGTTATTATTAGTTTCGATTACTTTCGAGTATGTTTTTTATTTTACTACGTCTGTCTTGAAAACTTAAGAAACATTTATTTTGTGGTAAGAAGTGCCATAATTTGTTCTACATGCTATACTGGTTCTACACATTTTGTAACAAAATCTTTTGTTGGTCACCCTAAATTCGGACTTCGTCGCTGTCATACAATGACGTTTCTTTCTTTTATTGAGCTCGCACGAGCGTGCGCTCCTGAAATATTTTATTTCAAATATTTAAAGATTTTTATTTTTTGGTAAGTTTCTTGTGTTTGGAGTGTATTTCCTTCAACGCGGGAGCGATTGTGCAGATTGCTTATTCATCTGTCCTTCCAGATATTTGTTTCCGTCGATCGCGTTTTACACGTGTCGACGTGGTCTCCGGCCGGCTTATTTAGCAGCCTCCGGAGTTGACATCGCTTTGTGGCAACTATACGCAGGAGCGTTTTCCTCCAAAAGGTATTGTTTTGATTATTTCCGCTTGTTTTTGTAGAAATATTCTGATTTTACATTGTCATGTTTTTGAGGTTATGTCTACCTACACCTTTATCTAAAGGTGATGACCTGTTAGCACTGAAGAGCATATTTACAACCTCACAAAGTCACATCCATTGTTATGCTGCTTTGCAAGGAACCATATTATTGTTTTTACTGCTGTGCGTCCCCGCTGTATTGCCTTTTCATCCCATGACTCCATAAACTTCATGCATAATGCTGTGCAGTTATTCACATCGCCTGTTCGCTTTCAGGAGGTCCTTGGTACGGGTTAAAGACTCCTCGGTACGGGCTAAGACCCGGACGTTAATATATGAAAATCATCGACTGTGTTTTGCTGTTCTCCGACTTCATCGGGACACTTTCTCCGGACTGACTTTTTTTACAAGTAGGATCTTTCTTTTTATTTATCATCGGTCCAGTGTATTTTCGAGACACTGGTGGCGCCCTTTATCTACCATAAAAATTTAATTAATATTAACTTTAAAATATTTTTTTAATAGAAACAAGTGCATTCCTATCGTGGCCTAGCCCATTTTTCAAATGCTCTTTACTGAGTCTAGCTGGCATAAATTTTTAAATATAAAAAGTGTTGTAAAAATCAGTTTCATTAAATTAAGAATGAGTTTCATAAAAATGATTGTTTTTGAAAAATCAAATTAAGTGATAAGTGTTCTTTGCATTATTTATAAATAAACCCAGTTGTCCAAAATTTGGTGTATTATTCAATTTTTTTATATAACCTAAAAAAATATGTAACAATTGGCGCCCAACGTGGGGCCAAAACTTTAGGAAATCATTGTGTCGTCTTAGCTACAGTGAAGCACTTGTTTCTAGGCTGTGTATTAAAAAAAAAGTAGGGATATAGTTTTATTTAAAAAATTTTTTTTAAGTGAATAGTTCTGTAACTAATACTTAGTTTAAGATTAAGTCTGTAAACATATTATTTTTAAGTTTTTATCTGTGAAGTGCCAAATAGACTGAGTGTTTTTTTTTTATGGTGCACAATATTTTAATTATGGAACGAATTACTGATGATTGCTCTGTTTCGGTTTGTTCCCAACCCATGACTGTTGTTCAGTGTGGTTGCAGCCCTGGAGAAGTGGTTGCCAGATTGAACCACAAGTATGATGGTCGCACCTGTGTGCGTATGTACCTCTTGCGTTTACAAGAGCTTTGTGAGACTCGCGGTATTACTGAGGAACGATTGTTTCAGGGTTCTGCTGAATTATTTACTGAGGATGCGTTGACTTGGTTCCGCAGTGTGAAACCTTGTTTGTCTGATTGGTGTTCCCTCAAAAATTTATTGTTGGAGGAATTTTTACCGATCGATTACGATGATCGTCTCCTCCGTGAAATCCGTGAGCGTACTCAGGGAGCTCATGAATCAGTTTCCCTGTACCTTGCTAAAATGCAAAATTATTTTAACTTACTAACAAAACCAGTACCGGAATGTGAGAAAATCAAGATTGTTCGCTTCAATTTAAAACCAAATTTTGTAACAGCTTTGGCCCTGGAGGAGTTTGAAACGTTTTCAGACCTGAAACGTAAATGCAAGGTCCTGGAATATAGCTTTATCCGCGCTTCCGAGTATAAGGAGCCTCCCAGGCCTACCGAGTCAACATTGGCTGTGGACCTCGCATATAAGGGCAAATCTGTACCAAAGGTGGATGTCGTAGAGACCTCGAAAGTCTTTTGTATGCGGTGTCGTGTTTCTGGCCACTCCCTTAACCAGTGTGAGTCTAAGGAGTTGGTATGTTTCTCATGTGGCAACAAGGGTTTCACGCGGGTTACTTGCCCTAACTGTAAGAAATCGGTGTCTCCACCTACTAAACCAGTCTCGGAAAAAAACATTGAAGCGAACTGTGGCAATTCCAACCATCCAAATTTTGATAAAGATGATTGGAATAACCATTTAAAACATTTACACGAGTTCTTCTCTTATAATATCGCTACGGTTCGGTTTTCAAATTTTGGCTGTGACATTCGTCCTCATCTTGTTGTGAGTATTTACAATGAAAAATTCCAGGGTCTTTTAGATTCGGGGTCCAGCATCTCTATTTTGGGTGGCTCTGCAGGGGATCTATTTCTCGAATCTGGAATTCGGCTGCACGCGTCTGAGGAACTCCCTTATGTTTCTGCTGCGAATGGTACACAGTCTCAAGTTCGTGGGTTTGTGTTTCTGCCTGTAAAATTAAAGGCTGAAACACGCACTATAAAATTTTACATCATCCCCGACGTCACTTCGCCTATGATATTTGGTGTTGATTTCTGGAAGTCTTTTAATTTGGCTCCCAGCGTTTTCAAAGATCTCCCTTTTGTGGATAAGTCTTTGATTCAGCTTGATGTGGTGTCTGAGATAAGGACTTTAGAGCCTTTCGACAATTTGTCGGCATCTCAGAGACAAACGGCTGAAGAAAAACGCCAAATCCAATCCGGTTTGGGTCGTACGAGTCTCCTCACACGTAAAATAGATACGGGGGACACTCCACCAGTTGAACTACGTTCATACTGTATGCCACCTGATTGTTTGTGGGGTCTCTATCGTCAGATTGACGACAAGTTGGTAATGAAGGTTGCTTGGAATAGTTGGTTTCCTTTTTTGTTACCCTTGGTGTTGTGGCTGGTTTTGTGTTTTAGTTATGAGCTGGAGGACCAGCTCGAATTTTCCTGTATTTCCTCGGAAAATTCTTTTGAGTGGGGGGGTATTGTAACGTAGCTATTCGCTGTTTTATGACTTGTATCCCAAGCCTATAAATTAAAAAATACTCTGATCATATGTTGTCAGAATGGTGTTG
Source organism: Coleophora deauratella (assembly GCA_958295455.1). Classification (NCBI taxonomy): domain Eukaryota; kingdom Metazoa; phylum Arthropoda; class Insecta; order Lepidoptera; family Coleophoridae; genus Coleophora; species Coleophora deauratella. The sequence goes on from OY282412.1 coordinate 1,441,182, forward strand.
TCATTTCACGGAGTGTAGTTTATACTTTCCTCGTCAACTAGGTCTTATGTTATTTTGAATTCTTAAAAACCACCTATGGTTATTATTAGTTTCGATTACTTTCGAGTATGTTTTTTATTTTACTACGTCTGTCTTGAAAACTTAAGAAACATTTATTTTGTGGTAAGAAGTGCCATAATTTGTTCTACATGCTATACTGGTTCTACACATTTTGTAACAAAATCTTTTGTTGGTCACCCTAAATTCGGACTTCGTCGCTGTCATACAATGACGTTTCTTTCTTTTATTGAGCTCGCACGAGCGTGCGCTCCTGAAATATTTTATTTCAAATATTTAAAGATTTTTATTTTTTGGTAAGTTTCTTGTGTTTGGAGTGTATTTCCTTCAACGCGGGAGCGATTGTGCAGATTGCTTATTCATCTGTCCTTCCAGATATTTGTTTCCGTCGATCGCGTTTTACACGTGTCGACGTGGTCTCCGGCCGGCTTATTTAGCAGCCTCCGGAGTTGACATCGCTTTGTGGCAACTATACGCAGGAGCGTTTTCCTCCAAAAGGTATTGTTTTGATTATTTCCGCTTGTTTTTGTAGAAATATTCTGATTTTACATTGTCATGTTTTTGAGGTTATGTCTACCTACACCTTTATCTAAAGGTGATGACCTGTTAGCACTGAAGAGCATATTTACAACCTCACAAAGTCACATCCATTGTTATGCTGCTTTGCAAGGAACCATATTATTGTTTTTACTGCTGTGCGTCCCCGCTGTATTGCCTTTTCATCCCATGACTCCATAAACTTCATGCATAATGCTGTGCAGTTATTCACATCGCCTGTTCGCTTTCAGGAGGTCCTTGGTACGGGTTAAAGACTCCTCGGTACGGGCTAAGACCCGGACGTTAATATATGAAAATCATCGACTGTGTTTTGCTGTTCTCCGACTTCATCGGGACACTTTCTCCGGACTGACTTTTTTTACAAGTAGGATCTTTCTTTTTATTTATCATCGGTCCAGTGTATTTTCGAGACACTGGTGGCGCCCTTTATCTACCATAAAAATTTAATTAATATTAACTTTAAAATATTTTTTAATAGAAACAAGTGCATTCCTATCGTGGCCTAGCCCATTTTTCAAATGCTCTTTACTGAGTCTAGCTGGCATAAATTTTTAAATATAAAAAGTGTTGTAAAAATCAGTTTCATTAAATTAAGAATGAGTTTCATAAAAATGATTGTTTTTGAAAAATCAAATTAAGTGATAAGCTTTCTTTGCATTATTTATAAATAAACCCAGTTGTCCAAAATTTGGTGTATTATTCAATTTTTTTATATAACCTAAAAAAATATGTAACACTTTAAACATTGGTAAGCCCAATGGCCTACCGTTCCTTAAAGAAAAATAACAGGTAAAGACAAATAGTTCAGGTAAATAAAATAGATGTTAATAAATCTTCGCATAATAATTATTTCCCTTACAAAGATAAATCCGATGAAAGGTTTTGTGATGAAGAATTAGGTATCAATATACCATCTCACCTGATGGTAAGTAGATGATGCGAAACCATGAAAGCAGGCTTATCAATTTTTACAATGCCATAGGAAACTATCTCATCTCCGTGCGGGAACATTACAATCCTAGTAACATCGATGATGATTTCGAACCTTTCAAGAATTTTAGAGCCATACTTTGCAAAATATATAAAATTATTGAGAAGAACAACTTACTTTCATTACCAACAGGTAATCCCAAATTGTTGATAGCATCGCTCTCGTCATTATTCGTTCGTTGTAACGAGTTGTTTTGCGATTCGTTGCCGCCTGACAACTGGGCTGTCGACGTAGTGTCTATGGAACGCGTCAATGAACCTTGCAGCGATCTTAACAAAGAAAGAAAAACTGGTATTATATGTATAATAAGAAATAGGAGTAAATGTTGTATTAGAACTAAAGAATATTAAGTATCCAAACTATTAATATTATAAATGCGAAAGTGACTCTGTCTGTTTGTCTGTTACATTTTCACGCCTAAACTACTAAACCAATTTTGATGAACGTTGGTGTGGAGATAGTTGGGACCTTGGAAAAGGACATAGGCTCCTTTTTGTCGCGAAAAAAACTTGAAGGGGTGAAATAGGGGATGCAAATTTGTATCGCGAATCAATCATTTCTCAAGTAAATAATACAAAAACGATGTTAACGCGGGCGATGCCGCGGGCGAAAAGCTAGACAAGAATAAAGTATAATCATGTTGAAACATCTTAAAGTCAGTGATGTAGCATATGAAAGTAAAGAGATTCCAGAAAATTCTCGTGTTTTCCTGGATGATTTTGTCAATTCTTGACAGTCCATTAGTGAGTTTGAAATATACCTTATAATATAAGTAGAACTTACCGATTTACTGGAGGCACTTCTAACTGTGTGGGAGACTGCACCCTCAAGTGCGGAGGAGGTGCGTACCCTTGCGGAAAGTCGTACACATAACCTCCGGGATTCTGTTGAAGAAACTACTTGTTACCTTTTTAATACTTTGGATAAGGGTTTTACTCTTAGAATAAACAAGTTGAAATAGTAATTGATAGGCCACTTGATTCACAGAACTAATAATCGATGGGAAAGAAAAGATTCTTGAGTGACTGAAAGACGTAGTTTTGTACTGCCCCCAAACAGATGGAAAGGTGTTATAGTCAAAATTTCAGAAAGCCGCTGGATTCATGCGAATTAGAACCGTACTAAATGAAAGTGTATGGAAACTATTGTTGAATATTGGACGTCTTCGAGCTGATATGATGATGCAGGATGATTATTAAGGGATTTGCTTCATAACTACTTATGCTACCAACTCAAGCAGTGATGAATCATCTATTTTTAAACCTACAATTGGTAAGCCCTTTTCATTGTCTCACCTGGTGATAAGTGATGATGATGCCCAAACATGTAAGCGGGCTTACCAAGATTCCTCAACGCATTGGAGTACTGGCTGTCTTATCTCCATACCGAAATTCATCAATGATTTTAACATTTATGTGTGGCAGGAAGACTTAGATATGATGTTGGTTGATTGGATTGTTATGATAAAGTCAACAGTCGTATCACGAGAATCTTTACAAGGCAAGAAATATAAAATATTTTAGGTATTCAGTATAGATGTTAAGCGGCAGGAATCAAAAAAGATGATCCATGGCGCAGTCGGAAGATACATACTCCATAACAAAGATCGATTTCTACCGGCAAACTTCGCTATTATACAATAGTTATTGGGAGCAAAGTTTTCAGACTCGAGCTGCAGCTTACGTATAACAGACTTAAGTTTGGTCGCCAAACATTAATCCAGCGTTACGAATATTATGTTCAGATGAGATATCATATCATATCATAAAAAAAATGTCGCAATAAATGAACGAACACAAGAATGGTCAAAATGAATAGAACTTAGATACGAAATACGAACATAAATACGGCCTTATCATTGAAGAATGATCTATCTCCTCCAGATAGGTTTTCTATTTACTTTATCTGCTTGATCAAGCGAGATTCATAGGGGTTTTGGAGTAATAATGGCTATCCCTTGAGTAGATATATGACTATATACATATAAATATGTAAGTTAAAGTATAAATGTTGTATATAAAATTGATTTCACTAACACAAATTGGATTAGAGTTTGTATTTTATTTCATTTACTTAAAAATGCTTGTAAATGTAAAAAATCGTAATTTCATTTTATATTTCACACAAATGAATCGATGACGATAAAATATATATTTTTTAATGTTTACAATCAAATTACATTCCTTTGTAATTTACGAAAAATTCCTTAAAAGTTTCTGATAACAACAACACAGTTTTTATTATATAACAGTCTTCCACTCCATTCATTTAATCATTTAATCTCTTTTTCTCCTATCAAATCTAAAAGAGATCTAATAGTATACAGAGTGACTTTAAATTAGTTCTCGATACGAAATGCCATGCATGTGCTCATGATAACAAACAACTTACCCTAAGGAACTCATAGTCAAATCGCAAAACTTTTGGACACTATACAAATCGATCAACTGACCGACCAAATAAGTATGAAGAGGCCAAACTATGGGTTTCTTGCGAAAAGTTGATTGTTATCATGAGCACATGAATAACCTTTCGTACAAAAGAACTAATTTAAAGTCACTCTATACAGTTTGTTAATAAAGTGCCTTTAAGGTTTTAAGGAGTTACTCAGAATCAAATACAGAATACACGAAAAATATTGAAAAATCAGATCTAAAACAGTTTTTTCTCAGTTTCCCATACAAATTCTTGATTCACTATTCAGATTTAGTATGGGAAACTAAATAAAACAGATCGGATTTTTTCAATATTTTTCCTGCATTCTACATAGAATAATATGTACTTGATTCTGAGTAATCCCTTAAAATTGCAAACGTACTTTTGAACAATCTGTATCGACGGGGAAGTGCTAACAACTTCTAACTTACATTTTTTACGAAAACGACTTATGAATGCAGTTCGATAGAGAATGAATTTTCGCGTCTACTGGTATATGAATTGAGTTGAAATTCGCAAAATTGATGTAGCTTGGCACCGAGGAAATATCTCCTATATTAAGGTCCATCACAACCTGATTTTGGCTGGAAATATATGCTAACTAAGTTTTTTAAACTTTATAATAATATAAGTTAGGAGTTGTTAGCACTTCCCCGTCGGTATATTTGGTCGTACTGACCTTATAGTAATGATCCCCATAACCAGGGTCGGAATAGTCGTTGCTGTATCGGAACTGCATCAGGTGATCGTCGTGTCGTATGTTCGGGAGCGGCACAGGGCCGGCTAAAGGCAGACCCACCGGCGCCTTAATATCCGATCTGTCTGAACTTGTGTAGTCCTAGGAAAGAAAATATAGAAATTGTACAAGGGATAAATGGCTAAGGACATAAAGTTATTGATATACGTCACTAGTATTCCAGTTTCTTCGTCAAGAATGAAATTTAACCTACCCTTGATGAAGACCTTTGTTCCCACTAGTTCAGTTAAGTGAAGAGATGGGTATTTTTTATCCCATTTGTTCAGTTAATTGTGGTTAATTGAACAAATGGGAATATCTCTTGCCCTTTAAATCAGATAGTTAAGCTGCAAAAACCGAAAATCCTGACCAATCCAGAGGTCCATGGTCAAATAAAAGCTAACACCACAAAGTTTTTTTTCAAAAACTTACATTATTTACAAAAACGACTGCTTCAATGGTAAAGAAACTACAGGAAACATGCACATCTGATTACTAGATATGTACAAAGAGCGCATTGTACACATCTATGTATATACGTTTGTTATTGGAGAAACTACAGGTTAACGTACGTTTTTACACTGAAAAAAATTTATGGTACATGTAACTAGAATCTCGTTATCCGTACGATATTGTCTAGTTCTATTTGTGACGACAAAACGCTTTATCGTCATTACTATAATAAACTAGTTAAATCAATTTGTGAATATAACAGAACATATCGGTATGTGTACAACATGTCATGTTCACCTTACAATCCGATTATAATGACAACAAACCTTATTGTAAGAGTACCGTTTTCCAGTATTCATTACTATCGCATCATTAATGCTTACTATGCAGTGGCAAACACTACTTTACAATCTGTGTTTTAACTAGATTTAAAAAGTAAATATCCCTACGAGTAATAGCTTAGTACATGCTGCAAAAAAATATATTACTAATAACTAGTTTATTGTTAGAATAACTATTTTTTAAACAACTATAAGTACGTCCTTGTTGTATTGTAGTCAAAAACTTTTTTCGGTGTAGGACAACAAAATGGACGTAAATATTCTTAGAAACGATTAAGAACAATGTTAATAATCTAATACTCAAACCCATCCAGGTTATTAACTTATCTATAGTCAGTTAACTTGTAAAGCCGCTCTGAGCCATGATAGATATTTTTTTTTTACCCTCAATTGGTAAGCCCTTGGCATCATCTCACCTGATGGTAAGTGACGATAATGCCGAAGATGGAAGCGGGCTTACCAAGATTCCCCAACGCAATGGGGAACTGGCTATCTTCAGCTATCTTATCTTCATGCCGGAACACATCAATGCTGTTAACATTGATGTTTGGCGGCAAGATTTAGATAAGATGATGGTAGCTAGCCAAGCGGGCTCAGTAAATGCCCTACCACCAACCAAACCGAGTCCTACAAAGTTGGACCCCGCCGGGAATCGAACCCGTGACCTCCTGATGTGAAGCGAGTAGACTAGCCACTGGGCTACGGAGGCGGTTAAAAATTAAGTTGATAATAACAATTAATATGGAAATCACAACTCTGCAAAAACACTTAAAAACCAAAATTAATGTAAAAAGCATAATATTTCATTGGTACAAATACCTAATTATAATTATGAAGATATAGCAACACTGAGCTTCAAAGCAACAGTGAATAGGGGATCGGTAATGGCGATTCCCTTTGATTTCGGTGAATATGGACGGGTCTTGTTCGGGTTCTATATAACCCTCTCAAGAATTAATATCTGCCCGAATATTCAATGGGAATATTAATATAAAAGGTAAAATTTTGGTGAAGAGATTAGAATAACGTATACCTATAATTTTATATGTTTCAAAAGGTCTGCTTCTTCTTTCGTATGGTACTATTAACTTAATTAACAAATCACCAAAACAAAGGTAACCATAGACGGTGAGCATTTAAATTAAAGCCCGATTTACAATTCAATAAGCACAGTGGTGAGACAAGTAGTAAGTAGAAGTCCATTGCTTCCTCGCAACTATACTTTTCGAAGAGTATAGCACACCCCGTACACTTCATACAAAGGACACGTTTCATTTTGTGCCTGGACATGTACGTAGTACGAAAAATATAGAAAAATATAGGCTTTCTAGGAAAAATAATGAAAAAAATATTAGAAGCAGGGTTGCGTGGTTCAAGCATAATGTTTTGTCAGCACTTTTTACATACTTTTTACAATATAAATGGTAACACTGAAGCTTGCAATAGTAGGTCACGTTCAGAAATTACGGCTTCATCCACATATTCCTCAGATGCTTTCTCTGACTCTGATTGACTAAACACCCTTCTGTTCTGACTTCTGACATTGGTGTACGATTTTTAAAATCTGCGGATATGCCTTGCCTCTTTTACAGGCATAACAGCTGGTTTTCAAGTTACTTGTCGGACAACTAAATTATTAATTTCAATGGTATGTACATAATCTAGTTTCTGAACGTAAAATGCTCAAAATTGAGCTCGCTTCGCCATGTTGGGTGATTTATATGTTGCGATTGTTAAATCTGAGAAACTAGATGAACCTCGCAACGAAGGTAAATCGAAGGAAATGTACAATTAGAAAAGACTATGTTTCTAATGACTTAATTATGATGTTTAGTACACAGACCAGATCCAAGCTCCATAGTCCCGTGAAACGTCTCCTTTTCCACCATTGTTTACTACAAAGACATTCATGTTTGTACACATGTAATTGTGTGCGTGATGTACTAGGTTTGAATCGAGATTCAATTAGCCCTCATTGTTCTTCATTATTAGCTAGACTTTTACAAATAAAATAAAGGCTGTATACACCAGACAAGACTCAGCTCTATCCTTAAAAAATAAAATTGTCTTTGGTTATAATACTGTGCTTTGGAACCGTTTTGGAACTGTGCCAAGCTCTTAACAAATCGTCACAGATCGGTCACATAGGGAGGGTGAGGTACCCTTCCGAGAGTGGCAGGGAGTGTCTATACTGTATAATGTCCTTATACTGTGGAGTATAGTTGCGAGACAAGCAATGGACTTCTACTTACTACTTCACTTACCATTACCATTGTACCTATTGAAGTGTAAATCGGCCTTTACATCTACCTACCCACTTGTACAATGCAACTTTCATTACGATATGGAAATCAGATGTGCGGTTTCCTTAGACTGCTTTTCCACCATAGATGTGCGAGGAAGCGGAGCGGTGTTCGAGGAAAAAATCCACCAATAGAATCGCTTCATTTTCCTAGCGTCCCTTAGCATAGCTCAGGTGGAAAAGGGTTTAGCGAAACGAGGTCTTTTGTATTGAGAAATGTGTGCGAGGGATGTGTTCCGAGGGATGTGTTGCGAGGGATGTGATATTGTATTACGCCCACATATTTCACAGCTTCGCAACGCATTCTCACACCGCACATTAATGCGCATTTTCACAGTACAGCTACACATCCCCGTCGACACATTTTCCCAGCACATCTTTGTTGGAAAAGCAGCCTTACGATGTTTTCTGTCACCGTTAAAGCTTTAGTTTAATTGAAAACTACCAAAAACGTGCATTTTCATATTCGGTGCTTTAAAAGTGAAGGAAAAGATCGTGGGAAACCTGCACATCTGTTTGCTAGATGTACATGAAGGTCGCGATACACACGTCTGTAAGTGTAAATCTAAATGCCCTACACGTGACCGCGGGTGATGCTAAGTGCAACACCAGGCAACTGCCATCTATCCCTTCTGATAGCACTATTCAATTATGCCACACGTTAAGAAGAAGAATAAATAGTCAGGGTAGTCCCAACCATTTCAAAGGCCGGCAACGCACTTGTGACTCCTCTGGTGTTGCGGGTGTCTATGGGCGGCGGTAATCGCTTACCATAAGGTGATCCGTCTGCTCGTTTGACACAAAATACATTTAAAAAAAACTTACCAAGTCATAAGATCCATCGCTGTGAGGCAACTGCAACTTCAGATCACTGATATTGGAGCTTCTGTCACTTTCCTTATACATATCCCCGGTAGTGACAGTGACATCTGGCTTCTCGCTCATCTGATTGCTCTTTCTCCTTCTTCTCCTATGGCAGATGACCAGGAGAACCACGAAGGCAGAGAAGATGATTATGCCCGAAGTAACACCGATGAGGATTATGAAGAGTGGTAAGGTTTCTGGAAGGGTTATGCTGGTTTAGAGGGTTGTTTTGGTTTTAATATATTTTTTTACTTAAAGGGTAATTTTTGACGGTAAAACCGCAGTTTAAATACGGATACAGGTAATATCACCTTTATACACTAACATGATTCATACAAACAATATTTGTTTTCATTTTATAAAATTCTGGAAGTGATGAAAAATATATTACAAAAAAATATTATAAAATTAAATAAAAGCTTAAAGCTTACCTTTTATTTTAAATTATGAATTTTAAAAATAGGTATATTAATTAAATACTATTATATTTTAATAATAGAATAGAATAGAAAAAGTTTTTATTCAGCACACAGTATTACAAAGACTAAAGAAAAAACTAAAGACATAATTGACCACGCTGATTACGTTAAAAACAACCGACTTCAATCGCAACAACTCCAATTTTGCTATGTTTTTGTTGATTTTCTCAAAAACCGCTGAATCGATTTCGATAAAATTTATATGGGACCACCTGTGAACAAAAAAAGAATTTTCGAAATCGGTTCAGGCGTCTTCGATTAATCGGTGAACATACATAAAAAAAAAAGATTCCGACGAATTGAGAACCTCCTCCTTTTTTTTCGGTTGAAGAGACTGCAGAAAAGTATAAAGTTTCATTAGATTCGGTCTTTGAAAAGAATATTAAAAACCTAAAATAATGTCTGTGAAAAAAGTAAAGGAAGTCCTCAAATTATAATTTTATAAGTACTTTGAATAATAATTGTACAAAATACTCATAAGGTAGTAAGCTGTTCAGATTTTAGTAATTATTACTAAAATCTGAACAACTTACTACTGATAAATTAATGGCCTATTAAAAGTACTTCTCCTCAGTAGCGGTATGAGCCCAGAATAACAAAATCAAAAAAAAAACAAAATCAAAAATCTTTTTTATTTAAGTAGATGCTTTACACATACTTTTAAATCGTCATATTTTTCTACCTAGTACAAAGTTCCAACCACTCGGAACTTGTAACATTTGATTATATCTAGCAAAGCCGAGGTCCATTTTGTTCCTTACCGGCGCCGACTGAAAATCAGCGCTGCAGGAAACTGCAGCTCATGCTGAGAACGGAGCCGTTTCCGATCACGCCACTTCTTTGTTTTATTATATAAAACTTAAAAAAATATGCATTGTTTGTTTTTACTATTTTGTGTATTTTGTTTTTTTTTATCCGTTATTTTTTGTTCAAAATTATGTTTCTTGTCTTTTTATTTGTTTGTGTAATTATAATGTAACTATTTTGTTTCTTGTTATTGTATGTGTCGTGAAATGGAATAAATGTATTATCTATCTATCTATCTATCTATAATGACAACGCTGAATACGTTAAAAACAACCGACTTCAATCGCAACAACTCCAATTTTGCTATGTTTTGTTGATTTTCTCAAAAACCGCTGAATCGATTTCGATAAAATTTATATGGGACCACCTGTGAAGTATACCCTTTCAAACAAAAAAAGAATTTTCGAAATCGGTTCAGGCGTCTTCGAGTAATCGGTGAACATACATAAAAAAAAATATATTCCGACGAATTGAGAACCTCCTCCTTTTTTTGAAGTCGGTTGAAAAGGACAAACTTATTGACCTGGGTCCTTTAAAAAGAACTAACATTTCAATAGCTCACAGATTTTTGAATTTCATGCGGAATTTTAAAGTATGTCCGAACGATAATGTCAAGTCTATTTAATTATAAAATGTTAAATTTATCGCTTATTTAAAATGTGGGTCTCACGTTCCTATTATTAAGAAACATGACCGTGAACACGGATTTGTTTAATATCGGAGAAATTAGAGCGACTGGAGATTAATCGTTTTACAGTTGCCCATTAAACAAATGAAGCAATTTCAAAGTCACCTAAATTCGTATCGATTCCTTACAAAATCCTTATAATGAGCGATTATTTTCCTAAATACTTACTTAATTTATTGAAGATAGTAACAATAATATCTGCGTGTATGTGTTTCTTTGGGGGTATGCGCGCGCGTGTTTGTGTGTGTGCGCGTGTGTGTGTGTGTGTGTGTGCGTGTGTGTGTGTGTGTGTGTGTGTGTGTGTGTGTGTGTGTGTGTGTGTGTGCGAGTGTGTGGGTGTGTGCGTGTGTGTGTGTGTGTGCGTGTGTGTTAGTATTTCAAATTACTTCACAAATTAATAATACTTACTAAAAGGCTTCAAAGTGATAGCTGCGTTTGCGTTCCCAAACTCGTTGGTGACACTGCAGTTGTACAGACCATAGTGCCTAGACTGGCTGTCTCGTATCACCAGGCTGTATTTGTAAACGCCGTCCGGTAGTGCCGTTTCGAGGGTCGCGTAATGCTGAAAGGAACAGAAGTGTCAAAATGGTAAAGGCTAACTGCAAGAGATCCCGAAAGGGATAAGTCCGTCTTTGCTATAATTTGTTTTGTATTTTCTGTATTATGTGTTATTGTGAGCAATAAAGAGTTTAAAAACAAACAAACAAGTAATAACTACGGAAAATATTATAGTAGACCAATGTTACTTTGAGAATCATAGACCAAATTCTGATAAGAGTTCAATCTAGTTGCAAGCTTTCTATGAAAAAGTGTTTTTTTAGTTAGTCTAGGTTCTGAGAAAATTGTGTCATTATTATGCACACTGCACACAATAATTATGATTGTTCGTTAATTTCCTTTTAAAACTGAATGAAATTGTTCTTCAATACTTCATCAATTCAATTCTTCATAGACTTCATCTCGTATTCGAGAAAATGATGTACCTATTAATATTGATATTTACTTCAAAAACACTGAACGTTGCGTCAAAACTTAAGACTTGAAACCATTAGAAAAAAACATTTCACTTTACCGAATTCTCTTTGATTTATACTTAATCTGAGTATATTTTTTTCTTAGCATTAGAAGATGTGTAAATTATTTATCTGCCTTTGCAATGGTTGAATATTTCTTGCTAAAAATAAAGTTGAACGTTATAATAATCATGAAAAACCGCATTATGAGTATGAGTCAAAATATGATGTTTCTGACTCCAGCATTTAAGTGTCTCGTAAATTTTAACGATACTGGAAATTTGTCCGCAAATAAAATCCGAAAATACTCTTCCTATGACACTTTCTTTTGGGCGAGTGACATCATTACTGCGGTCATAAGAAAAAACTCCGCAAAGTACATATATGTGAACTCCGTAGACTTGGCGGCCTTCTCTCTTATGACGGCAGATTACTGTCTTGTCCACTTTTTGTTCAGCATCAAAATCATGTGACAGAATGTCTACACTATTTTCAGTTTCAGATATAAACGAGGGAAAATGGATAAATTTACTATTTTCGCCAATTTGATCATAAGGTAGTATTTTTTTATTATTTTTCAAGTTTAATTACTTATACTATCTCATCATCTTTGTATAAAATATGTCTTATAGTCTTTCTAATCTGAAGTAATAGAAATGAATATAATATTTTTAACATTATGAGTGTGCTGGAAGATGACAAATCGATGAAAATCCCTCCTCTAATATAGGTTAGTTTTGAAGTTTAAAAGATCAAAAATCTTTCTTGTTTTACCCTCAATTAGTAAGCCTTGGCATCATCTCACCTGTAAGTGATGAAGATGCCGAAGATGGAAGCGGGCTTCCCAAGATTCCTCAATGCAATACGGCACTGGCTATCTTATCTTTACGGCGGAACACATCAATGCTGTTAACATTGATGTTTGGCGACTAGACTTGGATAAGATGGTGATACCTAGCCAGGCGGGCTCAGAAAATGCCCTACCACGAACCAAATCAAGTCCTACAAAGCCCATTATCTCCAAAAAGTAACACTTACAGGGTCCTGGGCTGCTCCTATCTCTCGACCCTCGAAGTACCATCTGACATCAACTGGCTTTGGTACAGACAACGCTGAACATTCCACGGTCACCATGTCACCTTCAGAACCAAACTGAGTTCTGTTTGATAGTATACTTGGTGGACCTGCGAAAATATTGTGTGTTAATTCGTCATAATCGTCATTTTAGCAAGTCGCCGTCCAGTTAAAAGGAACAGTTTGTAGGTCAACTTGATATCTTTATGAAACTTTATGCTGATCTTCTTTCTACTCATGAAATTGAATGATTTTGTTAAAAGAATTTCCCAAAATAAACTAACTGAAACTGAATTACAACAGGAATTTTCATAATGGATCCTCCATAAACTAAGTCACACGTTAAGAGGAAGGGAGGGGGTCACCGAAGTATGACATCATGTGACAAGGGATAGGGGGGAGTCAGAAACGTTGTGACATCACATAATAAATAATAAAAAAAATATAATTTTAGAAATTTCAGTTTTCATTTATTCAATTCTGGACAAAAAATTGTAAAACAAGTGACGTCACACCAGGGAGGGGATGGTCCCACAAATGTGACTTGTCCATGATATAAAAAAAGTATAATATTTCGCGATTTCAGCATCGCGTTCCAAAATTTGTTATTCCGCGGTAAGGTACAGGATGTAACACATCTGTTTGTTACATCCTGTACTGTATTATGTTAAACCTTATTAAATACTATACCTTTAATAAATATAATGGCTTCACGCTCGATCTCCGGGAATCCATCCACAGTAGCCTTACAGATGTAACGGCCAGCTGTGTTGGTGTCTACCACAACCTTCAAGTTTGGAGCTTTCCCCTTGACCTGCTGGAGATATTGCAATGTTCCAATAAGAGGGTTAAGCTACTTATCAGTAAGCCTCGAGAGGCCATTAAATGGGTATGGTAGCCACGTTTTGGCCAAATTTGTTGTGGGTCACCAAAATATTGCTATTGACACGTAAATAAGGAGAAGATGCCCAAAACTATGATTAATCTATTGACCTTCTGCGTCTTTAATAGACGATTCAGTTAGTGTTTTGATTACTATGTTGTTATCATGGATGATGTGTCTTCTTCAGTTCTCCTTAGACATTGCATTCTATCTATCAGCCGAAAGACGTCCACTGCTGGACAAAGGCCTCCCCCAAGGATTTCCACACTGACCGGTCGTGTGCGGCTCGCATCCAGCGGCTTCCCGCAACCTTTACCAGGTCGTCAGTCCACCACTGACATCGCATTGCATTGTCGGGGCACAATTAAGGAAAGGGGATCCCAGGACCTGCATCACCTACTCAACAGCGCTGACTCGCAGTCTATTTGCATAGGAACTACAATTAATACTATCGAACCAGGCCGCAAGAGTGCTGGATTAGGTTGGACCCTACACTTGTGCCTAACGGAGACCTCATGCTTTGATTATGAAATTTTTCTTCTCCTAGAAGAAGTACATTACCAGTACTAATGAAGGCCTATTTCCCAGATAATCATGATTACTCTTTTGGCTAAAGTTTTCAAGATTTTTTGATGCTGTCATCATGGTATTCACTTACCCCTATCCGACCTGGCTCACTGAACAGCCACCTGATCTCAGGTTGAGGCTGACCGTCCACGTCGCAACTCAGGGTGACACTGTCTCCGACCTCAGATTCCACGCTCTCTGGCCTCGTCCTGAAGACTGGGGGATCTAGAAGAAAGTTCATCTATTAGGAGGGTAACTTAGGGCCTGAAAAAGCATGTTCTGCCTAATCAAAAATACGATAATAAAATAATATAAGCGTCAATGTAACCTATATGTGTTTGGAATATAATAATCGACAATTTTAACCGTGAAAAAAAAACATCTTGTGGAATCCTTGACATCTGAAATAACCTGACGTAGGTATATGGTGGTTTCGTGGGACACGTCTGTAAGAATAAATCAAAAGTGCCCTTTTTACAAGATTTAACGAGATTTCAAGGTCTACGTAGCCCCCTCACTCCATACAAGTCAACAGAAAGATGTACCTACTACGTGGTTCTTTTTCTAACATGTATGGAATACGCAAGCGGAACGTACCACTTTGTCACAGGTGACCATATATTGGACAGTGGCGATATGTAGCAACAATTAGTACAATATTTAATTACTGAGACAAGGTACAAAAGAGATTGTATAGAAATATCTGCCATTCTCTGGTCCAAACTATAATTACCTACACATGAGCCTGCAGCTCGCGCTCGCGCGGTCACACTGCTTAATTCTTTGCTCGACGTACCGTCGTCTTCGCATTATGATTTGTTTGAGAGTACGATTGGATGTCCGATGTTTGAGTGTAAGCGATTGATTGAAAGTATGATGCCTGCTAGTACTATCTATTAAATTAAATTTAGCAAATTTGTTATTTAATATAAGGATACAACCTTTTTTATTACTGTCTGTTATATTTTTTTGTATGTACTTGTAGTGTCTTGGAGTATTCTGTTATGCAACAATGTATCTTTATTAATAAATAAATGAGTAGCTTTAAAATGATCCACCTAATTTAATATACATCTCTGTTCCCATATTCACGAAACAATCTCAAAACACCTTGGAACCAGGATATAAACCCTTGTCTAAGAGCTTTGATTGTATGTTACCAGTTTAATAATACAAATAGTTTACAAAGATCATACTGAGTTATATTATAGCTATTTCCAAAATTGGACAGGTGAATACGTACAAGTAATGCACAAATACCAAAGATGTTAGTGTTGCAGAATCAACTAACTTATGCTTAGTTTTTACCCGCAACTAAAACTCTTGACTGACAACTCTTGATAACTCTCATCCTGATTTGTAATTTGCAGGCGTGGTACAGTAGTACACAAAAAATAAGGCGCGTCGGTTATCTTCGTTCGCGCAGACAAGAACAAACTATCGACGGAAACACCCGAAACAATCAACGCACGGTTACAGCTTTCTGACAGCTGACAATTTCATTGAATCAGGCGCGAAATCAATCAACCAATAGCGGCAGAGATTTTCGTAACGTTTAATGACGGATGACAATGAAGCTACTTGATTGGTCCATCAGTTTCCCGCGTAATAAAAATATTGTATACTGCGCAGGTACATCGGCAAGCCTTATTAAATGTGTATTACTGTAACTTACTAGTGCTGAATAGTAAATATTTTTATAAATATTTTACCCTTTACCTACTATTAGATTTACATTAATTTTAAAGTTTTGATAGATACCTTTTGTTTTACGTTATTTCTAATTTTGTGTTTCCATTAATTTTTAACAGAGTCACATTACAAGAATGAGATTCTCCAACGCAATGGGGAGCTGGCTATCTTACCTTCACGCTGGAATACAACAATTATTTTTATCGCTAATGATAAAATCGTGATAGTTAGCGAGATGAGGTGAGCGAATGTCCCACCTTCACCACCGATCAAAGACCAAACCAGGTTCTTCAGAGTTGGACCATGCCGAGAATAGACCCCGCGATTTCCTGATGTAAATCTAACCTAGTACGGGCAAAAGGCAAACTATCAAAAATGAATTTTATTCTACATAATAAGTTTAGTTGCACCATTAATAGTTAAAAAAAATTACACAGAGTATTCCAAGTTATTTATTAGTTACCAAGCTTTCGTGCAAGACGTCCCTGGCAATCCGAAACTTTTCGATCCAATCTACAGAACAATCGAGAAAGTTACGAAACCGTATATATTATTCATATAAGGAAGTGAATTTAGTCGATTACGTTATTTACACGTGTTTTACTGCGAAGGGACCACTTTGTGGCTTAAAACATTTTTATGTAGAAGAAAAAAATATATCAATCAATCAATCAATATACTTTATTGCATCATAAGAAAATATAATATTACAAAAAAAAAACACAAAAGAAAATTGGTGACAACAATAAGCGACCTTATTGCTAGGTAGCAATTAATATATAAAATATATAGGGTGACTGTAAATTAGTTCTTGATACCACAGGATATGCATGTGCTCATGTTAACAAACAACTTTCCCTAAGGAACCGATAGTCAAATCGCAAAAAAAATTTTTGGACTCTTCATACTAATTTGGCCCTTCCGTAGACAGATTTGTATGGAGGGTCCAAAACTTTTTTTGAGATTTGACCATGGGTGCCTTAGGGAAAGTTGTTTGTTATCATGAGCACATGCATATCCTTTGGTATCAAGAACTAATTTAAAATCACCCTATATATTTTTTATTATTAGGTATATTACGATGTGATTTGAAATTTCTACATTCAGCTTTTTACGTCCATAGGAAGGTTTGGCGGGAATGCATCTCACAAAAAATTGCCGTAGATCGCCCCATTATTATTTGTGATTTTAATTTTATGGTGCGATTTATGTTTAGCTTATTTTTATTTATTTAAAACCGAAGAAATTAAGAAAGAGCTGTTGGATGTTAGAAGAATAGATCGTGAAATATATAGAAAGTTAAAAAAGTGTGTTTGAGATTTTAAGGGGTTACCCAGAATCAAGTATAGAATACAGGAAAAATATTGAAAAAACCCGATCTGCAACTTTTTTCAGTTTTCCATACAAATTCACGATTCAAAGGATTCAGGATTCACTATTCAGATTGTGACGATGATGACGTCACAAGCCCGCGTTCGCCTCACACGCGAATCTAGAATGATCGCGGGGATCGAGGAAGTAAGAGACGGGCGGGCATCTCCCCCCGTACCTCAACCCGCACGCCGCGCAACCATATATAAGGCGCCGCGCGGCGAGCCTCGTCAGAATAACGAACAAGAAAAGTAAAATGTCCCTTAGAAATAAGGTGACACTTTACAAAACTTGCATCCGTCCCATTCTCACCTACGCCGGCGTAGCGTTCGCCCATACAAAGCCCAGTCTCATCCACCGACTTCAGGTCATCCAAAATCGCTTCATGCGCCGAGCCACGGGCGCCCCATGGTTCGTGCGCAATGAAAATCTCCATTGCGATCTAGAGCTTCCCACCATAGCTCAATACCTGAAGCAAGCGTCAAAACGCTACTTCGACTCCGCCCCCCATCACCCCAACCCCCTATTCGTAAGCTCCGCAGTTTACGACCTCCCCGCGAATCCCATACGCGTGATCCGACGCCCCCGGCACGTACTCGAGGATCCCGATGATCCTATCACGCTAGCCGTAGCAGCCATGACCCCCTCGCCCCAACCACAGAGTAACACCACACCGACATACTGCCCTCGCCGGCGAGGGCGGCGTCCCCCCGCTTCTCGCGCCTACCAGCGCTATCGGCACATACCGGGCCGATTCTCTCCGATCCTCCCCGTCCAAGCAACGTCCTAAGCCGAGGTCCGTGCCCACCTGGGCGCCCTTAGAAAAAAAAAAAAAAAAGCCTCGTCAGTTGGTGCTCGGCGGCGGTGCGACACACAGCGCGCAGCCTCCGGTGCTAACTCCACCGAGTTAACCCTCGGTCAAGCGGTGCGACACATTGCGCGCAGTTTCCGAGGTTAACTCACCTGGGCTTCGTAGCCCATCCGCCAGCGGTATACCGACGTGGCGGTGCGACACATAGCGCGCAGCCTACTCTGTATACCGGCTGGACT
Organism: Coleophora deauratella; assembly: GCA_958295455.1. NCBI lineage: Eukaryota > Metazoa > Arthropoda > Insecta > Lepidoptera > Coleophoridae > Coleophora > Coleophora deauratella. The sequence continues at coordinate 1,459,544 of OY282412.1, forward strand.
CGCGGGGACACTAGGTCCACCCTCCGTGCCAGATTAGAACTGGCTCCGTAGAAGTAGCTGAGCTCGTAAAGCTCCACTCCGAAGGGCGGTGCGACACATCGCGCGCAGCCCTGAGGGAATCCCAAGACGATCAGCAGTCGGACTGCATCATCTAGGGTTCCGTGGGGTCCGTAGTAGAAATATTTGTAACCGTTAGTGTTTATAGAATAGTTAATCCTCGTTCCCGGTAATAACGCGAGTATGATAAGTAAGTGATAGTATAGAATAAATATAGTTCTAGCGAAGTGCCAGTATCCTGTAAGTTCACTCATTGCTTAAATAAATTGCTATTATAGATTTATCGTGTGTTTCCTTCAACAATCCTCTATAATATAAAAGCCCTCAGCTTTTCATAGGCAGGGTAATATAGCAAAGCTGTCAGGCACGAGCTAGCCGAAAGCCAGCTTTGTTACATTGGCGCCCAACTTTAAAACTCACACAAATTATAAGAGGATTGATTGTTGAGAACAAAATATAAATCATAAATTCATGTCAACTTCGTGGATATATGATCTTAGGAAAGACGGCTTAATAGCTGCCTTTAAAATTAGGGAACTGGAATTCGAAGGCAAAACCGTAGAAGAATTAAGGAAAATTCTTGTGCAATATATAAGAGAGCACGAAGTAGACGAAACGATGGAATCAAACGATACCAAAATGGCGGGTGTCAAAGAAACTGACATATGGAAAGAAATAAATGAATGGAAAATAACTTTCAATGTAAATCAGGATGCGGTAGAATTTATAGAAAGAATAGAGGAATTAATAGAAGCTAGCGGTATAAGCGAAGAAAAAGTGCTAAAATGCATACCCAAATTGCTCAGAGGGAAAGCATTATTGTGGTACAGAAATAATAGTTCATCATGGACAAACTGGAAAGAATTTCTAGACGAGTTCAAACTATATTATTACCCTAAAAATTATGAAGGAAAATTAGAAGACGCAATATTTAGTCGAACACAAAAATATAAAGAAACGTTCGTCGACTATATAACAGAGTTGCAAACTCTTATGCGAAGATCTGGGAAAATGACAGAAATTGAGAAGCTAGAAAGAATATATACAAATATGAACGTAAATTACAAGTCATATATACGTAGACAAAATTTTAAAAATTACAGAGAATTGATAGAACTAGCGAACAATTACGAAGAAATTTTAGAAGAAAAAGAAAAGATTTTTAGATCTAGAAACACAACAAGTGTGTTCCAGAATAGAAAACCAATAGAAAATGGAAAAATAAACCAACAAATTTCAAAGGTCAACAAGTTCTATGACCCCAACACATGCTGCTGGAATTGTGGAAAGAAGGGACATAATTCGAAAGAGTGTCGAACAAGACAAATAATATTTTGCAGTTATTGTGGAAAACTTGGAAAATTAAGTAAAAATTGTTGTCGAAGACATAATGACTCGCAGAAAGTCAAAGCAATACTATCAGGCTCCAAAGAGTACAAAAGAGAATGGGATAATAGGCCCTTCGTACCGGTGAAAATACAGGGTCAATCCTTTAGAGGTCTCATTGACACAGGCTCGACACTCACGTACGTAAACAAAGAAATATATGAGACGTGTCTGAAAAATGGATCAACTCCATTAAATGCAGAAAAAGACATAAGTTTGGCAGATGGAACCAATGTGAAGATAAAGAAAGGTATTCTAGTAGATATGGAAATAAATGGAAAGAGAGTAAGACATGCAATCTACCTATTACCTTTATCAGAAGACATTATCTTAGGAATGGATATTATCAGTAGATCGGGAATCAAACTGTCATGGGAGGAAATGACAAAAGAATACAGCGAAAAAGATCCCAGTAAAAATGTGAAAATAACACCTACTGGACTGACAACAGGTCAACAGAAACAACTGCAAGATTTGTTGAACGAAGAATTTGAGAAATGTGATAAAACTCCAAAAGGAAATACGTGGATAAAACATAAGATCAAGTTAAAACACCAAGAACCAATAAAACAGAAATATTTCCCAAGAAACCCAAAAATACAAGAAAAGATTGATGAAGAAATAGAAAAAATGTTGAAAAATGGGGTGATAGAAAAATCTAATAGCCCATATAGTTCGCCAATAGTGATGGTCAAAAAAGGAAACGGAGAGTATCGATTTTGCATTGACTTTAGAAAAGTCAATGAGATATCGGAAAAAGATGCCTACCCTTTACCCCAAATTGATGACACACTGGAAAAACTAAGAAACGGCAAGTACTTTTCAGAAATTGATCTTAAAAACGGATATTGGAATGTAAAGTTAGAAGAAAATAGTAAAAAAGTAACAGCATTTACAGTTCCTGGTAGAGGACTATACCACTTCAAGGTAATGCCATTTGGTTTACATTCAGCAGGTGCCACATTTCAACGATTACTGGACACAGTAATTGGATCAGAATTAGAACCTTACGCATACGCTTACCTTGACGATATAATCATATGCAGTGCCTCGTTTGAAGAACACTTAAAACACTTGAAAGAAATATTTAGAAGAATTAGAGAAGCCAGACTTGAAATAAATAAACAAAAATCAGAATTTTGTAAACAACAAATAGAATATTTAGGACATATAGTCACAAAAGAAGGAATCAAAATGGATGAGGGAAAAATAAAATCAATAAGAGATCAAAAACCTCCAAACAACATTAAAGAAGTAAGACGTTTCATAGGAATGACGTCATGGTACCGTAAATTTATCAAAAAATATGCCGAAATAACAGCACCAATAGTAAAATTATTAAGAAAAGATGAAAAATTCAAATGGGGAGAAAAACAAGAAAAACCTTTCAAAATATTAAAAAGAAACTAATAGAAGAACCGATATTAACCAGACCGGATTTCACGAAACCATTCGTTCTGCAGACAGATGCTAGCGACTTAGGATTAGGAGCCGTTCTAACTCAAGAAATCAATGGTCAAGAAAAAGTTATACTGTATGCCAGTAGATCATTATCTACAGCGGAAACGAAATACAGTACCTCTGAAAAGGAATGCTTAGCAGTAGTGTGGGGTATAAGGAAAATGCGAGGTTTCTTAGAAGGTTACCATTTCACAGTAGTTACTGACCATCAAGCTTTAAAATGGCTAAACAAAATGAAGAATCCATCAGGACGTCTAGCGAGATGGGCACTAGAACTGCAACAGTATGATTTCGATGTGAAATACAGAACCGGCAAATTGAACAAAGTTGCTGACGCATTATCAAGAAATCCAGTAAACACAGTGACAGAAAGTCACGATTGGTATGATATAAAAAAGATAGAAGTAGAACAAAATCCGTCAAAAAGCACTGATTATTGCATAAGAGATAATAACTTATACAAGAGAATAATCAATGCAGCTTATGGAGTTAAACTGGATCCGAACACAGAATGGAAACTCTGTGTAAATAAAGAAGAACGAAAGAAGGTGTTAGAACAGAACCATAACGTCCCAAACGCAGGCCACTTAGGTACAGCAAAAACATTAAAAAGAATTGCACAAAGGTACTACTGGCCCGGGATGTACCGTGACGTGTCTCAATACATAAGTAAATGTACAGACTGTCAAAAACACAAACCGTCTCAAGAAAGAAGACCAGGTTTGATGCATATTCAAAATTCAGAAGAACCATGGCAAGTCGTATCAGTTGATCTAATCGGACCTCTACCAAGATCTTCGAAAGGTTTCTGTTGGATAATTGTCTTTCACGATACGTTCTCAAAATGGTCAGAAATAAAACCATTACGAACAGCAACAACAGTGAATGTGTTCAAAGCATTAAAGGAATGCATAGTCATGCGCTACGGTTGTCCCAAAGTACTGCTTTCTGATAACGGAAAACAATTTACTAGTAAACAGTTCAAAGAAGAACTGAAGAAATTGGGAATAGAACAAAAGTTCATCGCACCGTACTCCCCACAAGCAAACCCCACAGAAAGGGTTAACCGCACGTTGGAAACCATGATATCAACATATATCACAAATAATCACAAGAAGTGGGATGAGTACCTAACTGAATTCAATTTTGCATTGAACACGTCAGTACAAGAGTCAACAAAATACACACCCGCATTCCTCATGTTTGGAAGAGAACTGAGAATACCAGGAGACAAAAATACCTTCCCGACACCCGCCATACAAAAGAAGAGTAAATTAAATGAGATATACGATTTGGTAAAGCAAAACCAAAATACCGCATCCCGCCGCCAAAAGAAATATTACGATGAATCAAAACGAGAATGGGAGCCAGAAATGGGTAAACTGGTCCTAAAAAGAGATTTCCCTCTATCCTCGGCTAGTAAGAATTTCTGTGCGAAACTAGCCCCAAAATATTCTGGTCCCTACAAAATAGTGGGACAACAATCTCCCGTAATATACTTGTTACAATTACGGGACAACCCTAGAAAAACGGTAACGGCACATATAAAAGACATAAAAAAATATACAGAATAAACATTATTATCATATCCAAAAACAGTAACGAATGATACAAGACGGCGACGAATTCATACATAAAAGCGAAGAAACATACGGAACCCTAGGTTACGTATAAATTACCCAAATTTTCATCGGTCCACCATACATAAGATCAATTATTTTCAAATTCCCGTTTATATTTAAAATCAGCAACTATTGCTATTGAATAAGAATCTTCTCGATCAGTGATCGATTAAATCCATTCTTAAACGAATCTAGTCATTCAGGAAAATAAAACAAAAAAATATTACAAAATTAATTTACAAAAAGAGGGTACTTGGAAAATTATTAAAATCCCAAAAATGAACTTAATCATCCGCCGCCGTCGTCATTCCCGCCGCCGCCGCTCTTAGTACGAGTCTCCGACGCTCCCAGCGACCTACAAAGCCGCCCCCGCTCCCGGGGCCTTCCACTCAGCCGCCATCGCAAGATGCCAAGGCAGCATGGAGGAAGAAGGAGAAGAGACAACGTGCAAGAGAAAGAACAGGAGCCGCCAATTAAAACGTCTCCAGAAGTAAAGATATTAAGAAGTAAGATAAGTTATAATATTAAAATAGTTAATATAAAGTGTAGATTGTTGAAATTTAAATAATATTTTTGGTGTTTTATTATGTGTAAAAGGAAATCAGTTGTACTTTTCTTAAAATGTGTTACTTTCTAAATGCAGTTATGAATAATTATTATTTTGGCCATTCAACCACCTAGCATAACAAATTTTAGTTCCTATAAGAATTCTAATAAGGTATCAATATAGTAGTTATTGCAATACCCACCGTATACTAAGAAAACATAATATGTAAAAGGTATCAGCTAACATATGTACGATATGCATAATTAGAGAAATATCTATTAAAATAAAACATAATGTATGAAAAGTATCAGCTAACATAACTATGTATGATAGTCAAGATTAGAGATATTTCTGTTGTTGAATAGAGTTTGTATTTACGGTGATTACGCTTCGCAAAAATCTCCCGGGAAGGAAGGGAATGTGACGATGATGACGTCACAAGCCCGCGTTCGCCTCACACGCGAATCTAGAATGATCGCGGGGATCGAGGAAGTAAGAGACGGGCGGGCATCTCCCCCCGTACCTCAACCCGCACGCCGCGCAACCATATATAAGGCGCCGCGCGGCGAGCCTCGTCAGTTCGAAACCTCCAATCCTCTGCCGGGCCTCATCCTTCGAACCCTCCAATCCTCTGCCGGGCCTCATCCTTCGAAACCTCCAATCCTCTGCCGGGCCTCATCCTTCGAAACCTCCAATCCTCTGCCAGTGGGCCTCATCCTTCGAAACCTCCAATCCTCTGCCAGTGCCCTGGGCAAATGGTTTAGGAACTGGAGGATCGAAGTGAACCCCGAGAAAAGTGCAGCCATGCTCTTTTCATTCAAACGGCTCAGTACCGAGACCAATCCCATCGATCGCAGCATTAAACTGTTCGATCGCCCCATCCCGTGGGAACGCTCTGTCAAATATCTAGGCGTCACCCTAGATGACCGACTGACGTTCAAAGACCACATCAAACGAGTCCGAAACAAAGCAGCCTTTGTTTTAGGCCGTCTCTACCCCCTCACGAACAAGAAAAGTAAAATGTCCCTTAGAAATAAGGTGACACTTTACAAAACTTGCATCCGTCCCATTCTCACCTACGCCGGCGTAGCGTTCGCCCATACAAAGCCCAGTCTCATCCACCGACTTCAGGTCATCCAAAATCGCTTCATGCGCCGAGCCACGGGCGCCCCATGGTTCGTGCGCAATGAAAATCTCCATTGCGATCTAGAGCTTCCCACCATAGCTCAATACCTGAAGCAAGCGTCAAAACGCTACTTCGATTCCGCCCCCCATCACCCCAATCCCCTATTCGTAAGCTCCGCAGTTTACGACCTCCCCGCGAATCCCATACGCGTGATCCGACGCCCCCGGCACGTACTCGAGGATCCCGATGATCCTATCACGCTAGCCGTAGCAGCCATGACCCCCCCGCCCCAACCACAGAGTAACACCACACCGACATACTGCCCTCGCCGGCGAGGGCGGCGTCCCCCCGCTTCTCGCGCCTACCAGCGCTATCGGCACATACCGGGCCGATTCTCTCCGATCCTCCCCGTCCAAGCAACGTCCTAAGCCGAGGTCCGTGCCCACCTGGGCGCGCCCTTAGAAAAAAAAAAAAAAAGCCTCGTCAGTTGGTGCTCGGCGGCGGTGCGACACACAGCGCGCAGCCTCCGGTGCTAACTCCACCGAGTTAACCCTCGGTCAAGCGGTGCGACACATTGCGCGCAGTTTCCGAGGTTAACTCACCTGGGCTTCGTAGCCCATCCGCCAGCGGTATACCGACGTGGCGGTGCGACACATAGCGCGCAGCCTACTCTGTATACCGGCTGGACTCGCGGGGACACTAGGTCCACCCTCCGTGCCAGATTAGAACTGGCTCCGTAGAAGTAGCTGAGCTCGTAAAGCTCCACTCCGAAGGGCGGTGCGACACATCGCGCGCAGCCCTGAGGGAATCCCAAGACGATCAGCAGTCGGACTGCATCATCTAGGGTTCCGTGGGGTCCGTAGTAGAAATATTTGTAACCGTTAGTGTTTATAGAATAGTTAATCCTCGTTCCCGGTAATAACGCGAGTATGATAAGTAAGTGATAGTATAGAATAAATATAGTTCTAGCGAAGTGCCAGTATCCTGTAAGTTCACTCATTGCTTAAATAAATTGCTATTATAGATTTATCGTGTGTTTCCTTCAACAATCCTCTATAATATAAAAGCCCTCAGCTTTTCATAGGCAGGGTAATATAGCAAAGCTGTCAGGCACGAGCTAGCCGAAAGCCAGCTTTGTTACAAGATTTAGTACGGAAATCTAAAAAAAAATTGAAGAGCGGATTTTTTCAATATTTTTACTGTATTCTATAGTTGATTCTGAGTAACCCCTTAAAATTTCAAACGAATTTTTTTATACCCCTGTATAAAAACAGCCTTGCTGATCTTGTATTTATTAAGACACAAAGTAGACACAGAAGGTCCGCTCAATACAAACCACTAAAATTGTAAGCATATACATGCTTATAGAAATATACGGTCGTTCGAGGTAAGGTCACGATCGCACAGTACGTGATCTTGCCTACAATGATCGTATACGTCTATAAGCATGTATATGCTTAGGATTTTTGTGAGCGTATTGAGCGGACCTTCTGTATCTATGTGTTTTGTGATTAAGAGGTACTCAGTTACGTTAATAAAATATAATATATAAATATACTCACATGTAACTTGCAGCGTGATCGACTTCTCGGATTTTCCTACAGTATTGCTCACTTCGCAGCTGACTACGGCCTTGTGATATTTTCTGGTTACATTGAAAATTACCTGAAAAAGAAACAAACATTTTTAAAAACATGAAATTCTACGTTTATGACTATTCTAGGAAAAGTTGTTCAGTATCATGAGTACAAGCCGTGGTTAAAAAAAAATCAAAGGTATTTCATAAGGGCCCTTTGGAAATAAAAAATAAACAAAAGGGGTTTGAAGATTTTTGTATGGAGCCTTGAACACAGATAAGTTAACCACGATGTTTCTTTACCGTTTGCAGAACATTAAAAATTTAAGAGAATGGACAATGAGATTTTTAATCATGAATGTAAAATCGCTTACAGGAACCGGAAGGTGGTTTAAAAATTTAGAATTCTATTCTACGAACGTTGTGAGCAAAGACTTTTTGTCCGTGGACGAGGCTGAAGACTCTACTTGGATATGTCACTAATAATTACGCATTTATTTAATTTATTTAATTTAATTTATTCATCATCATAAACATAACATTACAGATAAAATCCAATACGTCATATTTATCACCTAATTTTACTAAAAATAAATAAAGTCATAACATATTATTAAGTACAGAGTTTCATAACATTTACATCAGAGATAAATAATAAAATAAAAAATTAAATATATAATTAGTATTACGACATGTTAACTAGTGTTTTCATATATCGTGTTTTTTTGTTAATTTTGATATACAAATTTTTTGGAATTTTTATATTGTTTTCACTGGAGAATGTTGTTTGGTCATTGGCTGATTGCTGAGGAGTCGAAGCTCCATTTAACGAGACTAATACCTATTTTATGACACCCTGTAAAAATTATTAGATGTAACTTATCAAACTGAGTCTTACAACCTTAGATTCCGTCGGGATTATAGAACCTGGTAATGCTATTTGACAATACATTTTTTTTTCGAAAGGTCTCGTCCATCAATATTTTGAGGTCTTTTTTGTGGACAAAGTTCACGTTTTCTGTGTTAAAAAGAGGGTAGATTCGAAAAGTGCATATTTATTTTACTTGCTACTTTTTTAAGTTTGTAGAGATAATGAATGAGCTAAGTTGCTGGGAAATAAGAATTATGAAATTATAAAAAGGTTCACTTTAAGGTGAATTTCTACCAGAGAAGCAACTGAGCATTTAAATCTTTAATTTCTACTAAAACAAGATGGAGGCCAGGCGGACTCCGAAAATGCCCTACACCTATCACTAACCAAACTGACAATGAGACGTGCGTGCGTGCGGAATCAAACGTGCGACCTCTTCATGTGAAGCAAGCAAACTAACCACTCTAGACTACGGATGCGGTGTAATCTGTATTAGTCTAAAGGATTTGTCACACTGGATGCGTTCTGCGGTCTGCGGTCAGGTCAAAGCGATCACAGTCCGCATTAGATATGAACAACATCGTCGGTCAGGGCAACCGTTCAGCGGTCCGGTCAGGGCAACCGGTCAGCGATACGGTCAGGGCAACCCGTCAGCGGTCCGGTCAGGGCAACCAATCAGGCGCTGCCCGCTGCCCGCGCCCGCTTGCCCGGTTCATTCTCTGCGTTTTTTTCACGTGATCGTCCGGTCAGATTGCATCTATACAGAAAATATAGAGACCGATGATGTTGTTCATATCTAATGCGGACTGCGATCGCTTTGACCTTACCACAGACCGCAGAACGCATCCAGTGTGAGAAATCCTTAATAGTATCGCTGTACACACCCGAAAAATATAACCTAATATTTAGATAGTCTATTAAAAAGGGTTAAAACTTACCATTTCTTCATTGTAGTCTCCAATGTAGGGAGCATTGTTGATGTACCATCTGTAGAGAAGCGGCTTCGGATTTGCATCAGCTTCGCAAATGATCCGTACTTCGGACCCCTCTGGAATCTTATCAGAGTTCCCGTGGTCCTTTATTGAAATGTTCAGTTTGGGCTTGTATTTCACCTGTTGAGTGTTAAAATACAGTTTATTTAAGGTCCTTATGAAATAGCTAAAAAAAAATTCCACGGCTTCCACACATCAAATAAAAACAACTTTCCCCAAAAAACCTATACGTAATCCGCAAAAAAAAAAATGAGTCTTCATAGTAATTGATCAATTGATCTCCCAATTTAGTATGGGAAGTCAATTTTTTTATTGCAAATTGAGTATAGTTTCCTTACGTAAAGTTGTTCATAAGCCATTGTAAATAATTTTTATGTAAGTATTTTAGAAGCAGCCTATATAAGGTGTTTATCATACGAATTCTTAGAAAGAGTGATTCAATTATAGTCGTAAACAGACTTAGCCAGTTTCCTAGTAAATCGGATTTTAGTATGTACAGTCGGAGACATAAGGACTCGCATGAGTCTCTTAAAGGAGAATGGGTATTTTTTATGGGCACCGTACATAACGCACTGTAGCATTATGAACTATGTTGTTTTTTGTTGTCTTCATGGAGAAGTTAATTTATTTTTAAGACAGCATGTCTGAGTTCAGTTGAAAAAAAAATGACTGTTGAAAGATAAATGGATTTTCGTAATTATTAAATGTTTTCTTAAAGAATGTACCCATCAGAAATTAGGTTGGCATATCTTTTTTCTCCAAGTGAATTTCAACAAGCGGTCATAGGAATTAAACTACTGCACAAGAGTAACTCATTCCGACACAGTTCATAATACTACAAAATTTGGGTATGCTCTTGGCCATTGTCCTTTAAGTGCGGTATTTTGGTAAGTTTTTTTTTATAATTCGTTACTATTCTTACTAAAGGATTAACTCAAGAAGGTTTTTCTTAAATAGATATCTGTTGAGGGAAATCTTGTAAAAAGAATGGAAATCGACGCTTTATTATGCGATCTTTCTATACGCAAACTGGATTCTCACCGCATCATTAAATCCGTCAAACCGCGTACTTATTTCTCTTCGTAATCCATATTCCTTTTAGAATTTTAGCTTCATTACATCGAAACGTTATCAGATCGAAATAATGAAACGGCACGCCTTAAAAAAGTGTCAATTTTTTTAACCCCGGATGCAAAAAGAGGATACTTGTGTTATTTTATATCTGTCTGTGACATCGTAGCTCCTAAACGGATGAACCGATTTAGATTAATTTTGTTTGTTTGAAAGGTGACTTCATTGACAGTATTCTTAGCTATTTTTGTTGAAAATCGGTTCAGTTGTTTTCGAGTTATTCAACTTTAACTATCGGGGATGCTAGAATTTAACTATGTACTGAAACTTACCTCGATATGTACTGTAGCCATTCTGTAGGCTCTATCTGCTGTGTTCTGCGCCTGACATGTTATTGTTTGGTTGTGGTGTTCTTTGGTAGGCGTTAGCCGAAGGACAGACCTGTAGGGTAGACTGTACGGTCAGTTACAGTATTAACCGCAAAGTGGTATCACAATACTGTAATATACAGGGTGTAACAAAAAGGTGTGGTGATATTTCAAGGTGGGCTTCTACTTATCAAACTGAACAACTTTTGTTTAACAACTTTGCAAAAATCGCAAAAAAAAATTGAACTTTTCATACAAATCGATCAGCTTGCGAGCCAAGTTTGTATGAAAAGTTAAAAAAAATGTGATTTCAACAAAGTCTTGGAACAAAAGTTGTTCGCTTTGATGAGTACAAGCCCACCTTGAAATACCACCACACCTTTTTGTTACACCTGTATAAGGAGGAGATAGATATTACTGTAATTGAATGCAGAATTCATAATAAATTATTGACAAAACGAACCAGCTAAAGAAAACGAAATAATTTCAATGATGTATGATGTAGTTTACTTTTATTTATCATTTCAACAAATCAACATTAATTCCGTCCGTATTTCAAAATATATTGAGTTTGGATGTTTTCAAGTTTTCAAACCTCTGTGGCCTCTAGCCTGATGAAGTTCTGCCATCTAGTGATAGCAATAAGCACTAACGGCTTAGCATGATTTGTGAAGCATGTA